>CM068745.1:51789024-53101024 GCA_035084275.1 Hydrolagus colliei | reverse complement strand
ACTTCGATTTATATAGTGCCCTCCACACCAGACGGCGTCTCAGAGCGCTTCACAATAGTGGATCCCGGGACCGAGCCAGGGGCACGGGTAGAAAGGTGACCAAAGGCGCGGTTGAAGAGAATGGTCTGCAGCTAGGATCTGAAGCTGAGAAAAGAGGGGGCGAGGCAAAGGTAGTGAGTAAGGGAATTCCAGAGCCTCGGGGCATAGTGGCTGAAGGCACAGCCGCCGAGGGTGGAGCGTAGGATTCGGGAGACATGGAGGAGGCCAGACCCAGTGGAGCGAAGGCAACGAGTGCTGGTTTGAGGAGAGAGGAGACCAGAGAGGTAGGCGGGTGCAGAGGAGTGGAGGGATTTGAAGACAAGGATGAGGATCTTGAAGCCGATGTACATTTAATAACCTTAGGTGTACACTTAGGTCTAGGCAGATTCTATTTGCCAGCTTCACTCATTTATGGCGTGTGCAATTAGCTGCCATGTTTCCGCCCCGCAAAAATACACATTCGCTGTCATTCCATTGGAATATATTTAGTGATGTCTCTAAGAAGCGATAAGGTGCTGCAGCAAATCAAGGCTTATTATTATTATTCCTTATTCCTGACAATGTGTACACTGGGCAGATGTGCTAAGCAGGGAAATGGATATTCTACTCCAAGAAGAAGATTTGCTGTCCCAAGCACACTGAGCTTTAAGATAAAGTAAATATCAAAGTCGAGCTTGGGCAAAAGTGAATATTTTACCTCTTCTAGTCAGCAATCTTGTATTATTGTATATTAAGTGCTCTGAGACGCTACCCTGCATGAGGGCGTTTTTAAGTGCAAGTCGTTTTTGTTGTATTGCTTGTAGCAATTTTTTTATTTTTCAGCATTACGGTAAAAGTCTCCACACTGCTGAACAATTTTCTAAGCAAATAAATCTTTGTTTGGTATTCCATTTACTGAGTAAGCATGGCTGTACCTTCACTGAATTAACCAGCAGACCCCAGACAGCTTTGAACAAACATATCTTGCTCCTGTTACACAGAAACAAATCAATTAAATTCTTTCTACTTTCTTTATTTCTTTTTCCCCTCAAACAGCCTCGTGCCATCCATCATTTTCTAGATATTGAAGCCTCCAATCAGGGCAGTTTTTCTAACCCATACCCTTTGGCCTTCTCCCATCACATTATTTCAGCAAATATTGAAGATTTCCCCTGACAAGAATTAAAGCTGCATCCGTTTGGCGCTTCATTATCTCTTCAACAGAATGATTTATAGTTTGTAGTCTGAAAGCAAAAAAGGAGGGAAATTGCATTTTCTGTGCAGCTAGAGCCAGCCACTCTCCTCTGTTACATCCTAGAGAAGTTCACAACAAACACTGATGTCAACTGTAATTGATCTGAGGTCAGTGTGAGCCCTCTGGTAAAAGCCTGCCATTTGAACAGTAAAATACATGCCAATTGTCTAATGAAGCTGCCTGTCGTGGGTTATTTACTTGCCCAAAATAAAGCGGAAATGGATATTCTACTTCGAGAAGCATTTGCCGTCCCGAGCACACTGAGCTTTAAGCTTATGTAAATACTGGAGCAGAGCTTGGGCAAAAGGGGAACAATCTCAGGTCTTGATCCTGTTAATCATTCTCCAAAATCATTAATTTCATCACAAGATATATTTCTTTCAGTTGCCAGTAACGAGCATCTCGTCTGCAAATCTTATAAAAATGTCTGCACCTCCTCTCTATCAAGACCAGATATCTTTTTTAGATAGTTCAATGCATATCGTTATTATACACCCTTTTTCTCTCCTGTGATTGTTTTTGATTATATTTGTTTAAATAATGAGCACTGAAGTTAACGTTGGAAGAACTGACTCCAAGGAATTGCTGAGGCCAACAGTGAAAAGGATCCCAATTAACACCCATTTTAAATAATTCAATTGTTGAATCACGGCTGGATTATCTCTGCTGCTGTTAATTCACCGTCTTGCCACCATCGTGCTCATTAACTCCTCCAAGACAGTGCACTTGTATACAGATGTATTGTGTCTGCAAATTGCACAGATGCACACACAGCACCCTCTGTCTTAAAGCTTCCAGCTTTATATTATTAAGATGGGTAGCTCAGTCCAATCACCTGTCATTGCCAAAATGAATGCCAATGCCTCTGCAAAATTTTACAATAAAAATCCCACCACCAATTGAATATGGTTCCTCCTAGAGCCCAGTAATATAATGCTAGTGCAATACTCAGCCATTCAGGATTAAAGCACACAAACTCAAACTTTTAGCTACTCATAGCCTATAAAACTGTTTTGTCTTATAATTTATTACACAAAATTTGTATAATTTTTCATTTCAATTTTAATTTGGAAACTTGATTTCAAAACAGGCAGTGACATCAGTAGTGACTGATGACTCGGATATCAGTATATCTTTTATGCTTCACTTAGAACTGCTAAGATACTTGAACCCATATGACCAAGTTATAACAAGGTTGCCCATTATCAGTCGTCACAATTTCCTGTTACAAATATGATATTTTAGATCCTGATATCATGTAACGATTGCTTAAAACATCTTTTCATCACATCTATTTGTCAAATTTATATTGTCTCCTTGTCTTTGAATGGTTTATTCCATTAGTGAGGTTAAAGATTAAATATCACAATTCTCACTATTTTAGAAATTGGCATATAATGTACATCAATATCTGAGTGGGGGGGAACGTAAGCATCATTCTAGTTTAAGCAGTATGTTGGTTTAAAACAATCAACCTCCTTTTCTCCTTAACCTGCTATCCCCAGATACATATCCCATACACGTTCTGCCTTCTGTTTCTCTTAACTACAACATCATTCATGTCGGGCGATGGTCTAGCACTTCTGCTGGGGAGCACAAATGCATTTGATGAGATGTACAGCTAATTAAAACATACGCATTCTGACAAAAAAAAGCTACAGCAGCTGTTAGTTTGGACTTGCTCAATAGTCTTTTTGACCTAAACAGTGCAACCTAGTGAGACTGCACCTCAAATGGAATCATCTGTCCAATGCACATTTCACATATCATCTTTTTTCACTCTTTGAGAAATATTATTGGGGTACAGTAAGTTTGCTGACATCTGGCGGTACTGCATTTTGGCTCATTGGGTTGGTTTGGTTCCATCGATACAACAACAACAAAATTACAATTCTGGAGAGCCTTTCATGTTGGGAGGATAATCCATGAATTCCTGCAATTACCTTTTGTATTTGTTATTCCTCTGCTGTCTCTACCCCTCCAATTTTCCTGAACTGTCCTCATGCTAGGATTCCAAAGGTGTCTACTGCACTTCAGTACCTCACCCAAGTTTCAAGTTTCTCGTTGAACACATATTTGGCAACTTCCCTCTCCCCATGTCCAACCCTATCTCTGTGAATCAATCAGAAATGTTTGGAAGTGCCCATTCTGTGTCTGTAGACAATAAGTTTTGCCAGATATTCAACTATAGTGATGACTATCCAGAATTAGGCGCCCTCCAGGTGTGCATTCTATTCCAACAATCTGTCTCTGGAATTTCCATGTACTATATATGTGGAATGCATGGAAATCTCAGTTTGGTATGGATACTTTTGAGCAAGTGTCAGATGACAAAAGGATAAATAACTAAATCAAATTTAACCATTTTTTGCTATGATTAAAGCCCCTCCACCCCAGACTCACTCAGGGTCCTAATTCCTTAATGTTCAGCGCCTTGGAACGTCCTCCTGACATGAAAGGCCTTTACAAATCTAAATTTGTATTGTATTTTAATTGGTATGGACTGTTCATGTCAGCAGGATGTCTCAAAGTGCTTCACATCATTTACTATAATAGGGTATTGACTGTATATTTTGTAAGCAAATGTAGCAGCCAATTTGCACTCAGCAATGTCACTAAAACTGCTATGAAGCAAATGACCAATTTTATCTGGGGGATTTTTGGCCCTGACACCAGGAGAAACTTCCTTCGCTTTTTGAATAGTGAGGTGGGATCTTTGAGGTCCACCCGTAAGACAAGGTAGGAGCTTGGTTTAACGTCACTCAAAATTAACTCACTCAGTACAATCTGAGAATTCAAATGGAGATTTCTGATTTCTCTATGGCTTAATTTCACTCTTGATAACAACTTTACTGATAATAATCCCTCAAGAAAAAACTAATTGAAAAACTATCAATCCACGACTGTTTGTGGAACATTGCTTTGTGCAATTGGCTGCCGTGTTTCACCCACAAATAAAGTCAATTCATTTTACAGTATATTCTGTGAAGTGCTTTAAGACATCTAGAAGATATGAAATACTGCTATATCAAATGCAAGGATTATTATTATTATTAACAGATACCAATCAATGGGACTTAGTGTGAAGGAGAGTGCCAACATTCAAAATGAGTCTGTAATTATTTATTGAAATTACAGTGTTTCGGAACATTTGGTGCGATATTACATTGATCAGGTATGAAATACTGCACTTTTCCCATGTAAAGGGATAAATGCAGAATTTAAGATGCTTACACATTCACCCTCCCCGATCCTAGCTCGGGTCTGAAACATTGACTGTCCATAGCATCAGGACGTCCTCCCGACATTAAATGCGTTATACAAATGTAGTTTTAGTTGTTTAAATATGCACTTTCAAATTTATCCACCAAAATGAAATTTACTCTATTCCTGGCAGTTGTTCCACAATATGACATGAGATGAAGTCATGTGGACACCGTACTTTAGGGAAGACATTAAGGCATCAGAGAAGGTACAAAGGCGATTTACCAGGATGGTACCAGGAATGAAGGACCTTAGTTATGAGATGTTAGTGAAACTAGAATTGTTCTCCCTAGAGCAGAGAAGATTAAGAAGGGATTCAATAGAGGTTTTCAAGATCATAAAGAGATTTGATAGATTGAACCAGGAAAAACAGTTTCCACTGGTATGTGGGTCAGTAACTCGAGGACACCGATTTAAGATTCTTGTTAAAAGAAACAGAGGGGAGGTTAGGAAAAAAATATTTACAGAGCGAGTTGTTCGAATCTGGAATGCATTACCTGAAGGGGTAGTGGAAGTCGATTCAATAACAACTTTTAAGAGAGGAAGTAGATGGGTATTTGAGGAGGCTATGGAGAGAAAGCAGGCCGGTGGAATTGAGTTTGATTGCTCTTTTTGGAGCCGATGCAGACACGATGGGCAGAATGGCCTCCTTCTGCACTGTATGATTCTATTTAATGAACAGATATAATTCAAGGAACATTGGTGACATCCAACACTTGACATCACTACTGGAACACTCAATTACCAGAAAGGAAGCAACATAAATGTGACAATTTAAATGATGTATTTAGTATTTAAAATCTATTCCCAAAACAGCTGCTTGTGAAGGATTATGTTACCATGAAGGATGTTCAAAAAACCAGCAGCAAGTTTTCACATAAGTGTAAAGCTACAAAGATCCAACGCTTACTACATGGAGGCAGGAGTCATTGTTATCAGACAATAATAATAATCCTTGCATCTGATATAGCGCATTTCACGTCTTCTAGACGTCTCAAAGCACTTCACAGAATATACTGTAAAGTGAATTGACTGTATATTTATTTGTGGGTAAAACACGGCAGTCAATTGTGCACAGCAGCGTCCTACAAATGGTCGTGGATTGAAATGACCGATTCATTATTGTTTTCTTTTGCGGGACTATTATTAGGCGTGTGGAGTACGGAAACTTGCCCAAGCTTTCACCCTGCCAGGAATTGAATCCAGCCCTCTCGTTTGTAAGGAGAGTGCTCTAACCACTGAGCTACCGGGCTCCACAGGACTACAATGTAGCAGAGATATGTTTCACATCCTGCTTTCAATCTCTATACACTTCATGATCGTATTACCTACAAATTAAGATGAACTCTCGGCCGAGAGGCAAAACATTCTGCACCGTGTTGAATATCTGCATCTCTATTTTATAAATGTTAATAATGCGATCACAACATTCAAATATACAACATTCTTCTTGGCTCAATGGTGTGCATTTAAAATTAGTTGAGCCAGGATTAATTCAGTACCCGGCACTTGAACACGCTGATCCCAATGCACAGTTTCTGCATCAGTTTCGGGACAAAGCAGGAACTTTTAACAAAAGTAAAATTAATTGAAAATAAATGGTGGCTCACAATGGCAGAGACTGTGACCAAGTAATGCCCATGAGCAAAAGGGGCCCCATCTATATTGTACCACAGAAAATGATAAACAGGTCATTTGAAGAGCTATACTGTACCCAGACTACTTACAATATAGGACATGATCAGTACCGAGCTGCAGAAAAGAAAACATCAGATCAATTGAAAGACTAAATTGATTGTGTCTTAGTTAATTGAGGTTCTTAAACTCAAATGATTTTACCAATACTGTACAAGCGAGTCAAAATACTATTGTTGACTAAACAATATCTATTTATTTAAGATGTTTATACGGGTTACATTCCAGTTAAACTCAAACCGTTTTTTTAACAGTAAGATCCCGCTAAAAGGGCAGATAACAAAGAGTGCACAGAAAACAATAGAAAATACACCCAGTGTAAATCAAGAAGAAATGTATGCTAGAGTTTGTCTTGGGTGACTTGCCAGTTTAAATGTATTTTAATAAATTTCAGCACCATGCCACCACATGAATTATGTTTAATAACAAAATCCTCCATCCTCCAGGCTTTGAGAAAGTACTGAGTTTGGAATATTGTTAGCTAGTCAAGGGCTGTGTCCAAATAATAACAAGTTATTAATGTTATTATTATTATTAACTGAGTGTTTCAGCATCTCTTCCTCTCTGCTCTTGACTCTGTACATGATGCTGCTGAAGTTAGTCACATAATGTAGGTGTAGGACACAGACAAGTTCACATGATACACAGACTGTGACACAAGCTCGATCTGACAGGCCACATTTACCAGGGAATAAAGGAGACACTGAGTTTATGTTGTGGAAAATTAGTCCCGCAATCACTTCCAACCATTTCACTGAGCTCCTTTGTCTTGTATGCAAATGGTTAATGAAGCACATCTAGGTCTAAACTGCTTCTTTTTAGTGTCACAAGTCTAGCAGAACCACTTTTTCTTTTTTCTCTTAGCTATCTTCTGCTGTTTCTTTTCCACAAATGTATTCTTTTTGTCTGTCCAGATGTTTCAGCTTTCTCATTGCAAGGGTCATTCCCATCAACAAAAAAACAGTGGTTAGATTCGAGAAGCCATTGAAGGAAGAATAATTTATTTTATCCTTCAGAGAACAAAGTATTAGAGAAAGGGTTCTTCAAATGTATTTATGAATTTGAAAAAAAAACTGCACTCGGGCTGTCATTTAACTATATTTATATCTGTTCCATCTTCAAATTACTGATATCCAAACAACAATGGAGTCAAAGTGTGATCTAAGTGATACTTAGCACACTAAAGGAGCAGAAATAGGTCTGTACACCCATCCATTCAATGCTACTGACAATGGCAAAAGCAGGCTCATGAATTGCAGCCTTTCCTATGAGCCTAAAATCAAAGTTTTGTTCTATTTCCTGCCCGCTAACTAATCAGCCTTTCAAGCGGGAATTATTTTGAACTAATGGAACACAATACACTTTAAAGGAATTACTTGAATTCAGAGTTACCTTTTCAAACGTCACCATTGAGAATGCAGGGGGTGGAGGGTTCCTCCTTTAACCAATTGTCAACAATTTCAACCAATATTCTGTGAATAAAATGGCAGAAATTTGATCAAGAATTTCAGCAAATAAAACTCTCTGGTGGCTTAGACCAGAAGATGCCAGGTTGGATCCCCTGAGTTATTTGCGTCAGTGCTGAGGGATATTGGCAGCGACAAGATTGACTGAGGGAACATGGAAAGATATTAGCTAGAGATCCACTTTGTGACAAATGTAAGTTCCCCCGCACAAACTGTCTTGCTGACTTATAAAGAATTTCCACTTGGCTTTTTAGAGAAAAAAATCCTTTCTTTCTTTGAAAGAAAGGATTCCCAGCATTAATCATTGCCTCAGGCAGGAGACGAGAGGTGGAGGTATGAAAGAATCCAAGTTAAGTGCAAAGAATTATTTACCTAAATGAACAACCTAAAGTAATATTTAGAGTCTCACAGCAGCTGGAGTATAGTTTGAAGAGTTATTTGCTGGAAAGTTTAACTTTGTTCGGTTCACTTTTTCCTATTCTTTAGATGCTGTTCATGCACTCGGTCTTTCTAAAACAATGAGATTCCATGGGGGACATCCCAACAAAAAGTATTCTTACACGGACAATGTAGCCTTTACTCCCCAGAGTAATCCCAAATCCCCTCGCCACCTGCTCAAAACAAGTGCACATTATGATCAAATGAATTTATATCTTCCTGAACCAATCTGGTATATTAGGGATATGGATTTCTCAGTTGTAAGATTTCGATCTTTACAAACGAAACAGGAAGGGATCTGTTCCAGCACGCACATGCATGCGAATTTCCTGTTAAACAGCATTTTTTCTCTCTCAGTGAGTTTACGTTAATGTTACCACTATCAATAATCCTTCAGGGTAAACATTAGTAACAATATTACTTGCATGTGATACAGAATTTGATGACATTGACATCCCAAAGTGCTTAGCAGAATTTACTGTAAAGTGTTGTACAGTAAAAGCACATTTATCCGGCATCCGATCAACCGTAACTTCCGTATAACTGGCATCTCAAAAAAAGGTCCGTATTCGATTAACCGGAATTTATCCAGAAAAATGTTTTTTTGTGTGTGTGTTTTCGGCCGAATATCCGGCACGCGCTTCAACTGGCATTGGCCAGGTCCCAAGGGTGCCGGATAAATGGGCTTTTACTGGATATTGTAGGTCATCGAGGTAGTACATTTGATGGTTTCAGTCACCCATTCACTTGTACCAGTAATTCTCTCTCGCAATTTATTTTTGCTCATTTCCATTTCCAATCTCTGGCCCTGGTGTACTTTAACATAACATTGTAGTCTGGATGTATAACATTCGTTCTGTTATACAATTTATACACTTAAATTCCCCTTAACTACATCAGGTTATTGATGTTGGGCTCGGTGAGTAGACAGACTTTGAGTAGTTTGGAGAATGAAGAACTGTGAGCAGTGTTATGTGGGCTACACAGCTGAGTTACCCTCCCAAAGCCTGATCTGGATAACGCCTGTGACCCACATTTGAGAATGACTATAAGTCAGTCAACGCCTTGGGACGTCCTCCTGACGTGAAAGGCGCTATTCAAGTTTAATTTTGTTGTTGTAAGTGATAATTCAGATAAGAAAGAATAAAGGATTCTAATGCAGCTCAGTTTGAAAGGTTAAAAGTATCTTGTTTGTTGGTTGTAAATCGTACATAAAATTGCTTCCTGAAACCATGGTCTCGCCACACAAAATTGCTGTGAATGTAGCACCAATTGATCAACAATTATCCTCATGGACATTGGGATCCCGCTGAGTACAAAGTGGAAAATGTTACAGTTTTTAATATAAGAGGCCAGTTGGCCTCTCATGTCTAGCTCAGCTCGTTACCTTGTTTAATCAAATCTTGACCCTTACTCTTCTAAAATAAACAGGAACTGCAGGAATAACAAATGTCAAAATTTAAGACAAGATTGAAACCGCAAATGAAAACTGGAATTGAACTCCAGGCTTAATATGGGAGCTCGTTCTTTTCACAAATTGTGAGAAAAACAACTTCTAAATTAGGAGCAAATTCAAGATTTTTTCACAATCCTGCAATATCTTAAATTTCAAGACAAAATGTTCTTAGGGCTAACATTAATTGAATTTCTTGGTCTTTATCTCCTTACAAAATCAACTCGTACGTATTTAGCAGCTTTCACACGGGATAATACCTCAAAACAGAGACAGAGTGGAAGTTCAAACTGAGTGGGGAAATGGGAGGAAGGAGGAAATGACTCAAGATGCAATCAAAAGATTTTTAGAAAGGTTTTGAAAGCAGAATGGTATGATGCAGGGATTTTTGAAGTGACTTCTAGAGAGTAGGAACAAATAATAATAACAATCACTGCATTCTGGCTTATCACATTCGTTGAGATGTTTCAAAGCGCTTCACAGCGTATACTGTAAAGTGCATTTTGTACATATTCTGCATTTTGTGGTCAAAAACAACAATCTGGCATTATAATCCTTATATTTGGTATAGCACCTTTCACATCGGAAGGATGTCCCAAAGTACTTCAAAGGATTTAATGCGAAGTGGAGTGACTGTATATTTGAAGGTGAACATGCCACCTCAATTGCACTGCAAGTTACACAAACAGCCAGAAAATGAATGACCAGTTTTATTTGGGAGATTGTTGGTCAGGAGTCCAAGTCCTGGCGTGGAGCTTGAACCCACAACATTCCCATTCAGAGGCGAGAGTGCGCCAGGCTGACAACAAAGTAGTTGAAGGCTTACCCATCAAGGATGGACATGTGTGTATGTTCTTCCTTCAGTGGATCATTAGAGGGAAAGTAGCACAGTCCACTCAATGTTTGATCAGGATAACCTCAACTCTGCTTATTATCATGGATTTGCGTAAAACAGATGGTGTCTTACCTCCAGTGTTAAATTACTACTTGGGTATTTGATTGTAACTCTAAAGCAAATAATGACACTATAATGACTTTGTAATCTGCTTTACTTAAATCACTTCAATGAGGTGTTACCGTATTTAATCAAATTTTAACTCATACCCTGCTTAAACCAAAAGGAACTACAGGAATGACGAGTGGCAACATCAAACACTTTAAGACAGGAATGAAACCTCAAATGAAACTGAACTGGTGCTGAATCATTTGCAGTCAAGTTGCACCACTACAATATTTTGTTCAATTTGCATTAAACCAGGCTCTTGTCCTGCAACAATACATATTCCTCATCCAACTCCCGCCCATCACACCATTCGGTGGCACAGCAGCTGCTCAGCTCCTGAATTATAAAATATCACAAAGTAATATGTATTTTCAAACTAGCACTATTACTGGAAGATGTATATCTGTACATCAGCCATGGCTGTGATGGGCTGCAGCGGATTAACCTTCCAGCATGCACTGGTTAGGCCATAAGCATAGAATGGCCTTTTCAGTAAGTTATTGGATGACCACCACACCAGGCATCAGTGATAAAGTACATTAAACTCCACATAACTCAACCCTGATTTACCTTAAATGGATTTACCAGATTTATCTGGTAAATCTGAATTCTGGGTGGTGGGGGGGGGGGGGGGGGGGGGAATTCTCATCCTTAGTTCAGGGTTTCAGCTGAGTCAGTGAAAGAGAACAACATTACATGGTGTTTGTAATACATTGATGTCATTGGAAAGAAAGTAATGAAAAGCAAAGTTATGAGCATCAGAACTGACTGGATCATTGCTGACTTGTCAAGAACATCTTGGGACTTGCTGAGGATTTGCATACTGTGTTGCTGTGTCAGATTTGCATACATGACTTGAATGCCTTCCTTTCCTATTGAATAACTGCTTGTGGTTTTAGAATTTGATTATTTTGTGTCACAAAGAATAAACTGAATAGATACTTTGTCCTGGTTAAATTGGCAGGTACTTAATTGGAGTACAGCGACTAAGACAAAGTTGCCCGTGTTGAATGGGTGATTGATTCAAAGGTCTGCTGTAGCACTGACCTTTTCTTGAGATGTGCAAAATTTTGCACATTATTATTGCAACCTTGTTCAAGTTAGATCTTGATAATGACCGAACTCAAACTTTACTACAGGGGGAGCCGTGGCTGATAAAGATCCACTGCATCAATCTGATCTGAAATCACTACAACTCTGACAAGAGATGAAAGGTTGTCAAAAAGGGTGCTGTCAAAATGTTAATGAAACCCTATGGTTGTGAGTATTCTCAGCAATGCCATAGTGTTGACTGCACTTGCGGTGGGAAAAATGTTCTGATCTATCCTGGAGTCTCCCATAACACAAAGGTCTCATGGATCACCATCCTCTTGTATTCTAGTTGAAACCTCAGAAACACGAGTAGAACAGCCCGCACCACGATGCAATGGACTGAAAATAACTCCCTTATTGTTGCCTGAGCATTGATAACAATAAGGTTTGGAAGTATAAAGTGTCAAATAGAGTTAGTTTAGATGCAAGTGGATGTATGCTATTCTTGCAGACAGTCTGATTTAAGTGAAGTTTCACCTTTTTTCAGCACAGGTATCAACAGCTGAAAAATCCTGAAGGTGCTCAAAAGAAAATTGCCCACCAAAATCCTAACCTCAAAGATGGTAGTATATTAAAAGGAAATTCAAAATTCTAATCACACAGTAATATATTGGCAACATGAAGTTCTTAGTCAGATATTATCAGTACAGTCTAGTACTGTAATTTCGCACTGATATTGATGCCCACCTCTAGAGGGAAGTGCTCATACTAATTCACTCTATTTTCCATGCACTTGTAATGCACCTTTCAGGATGAGCATTAGTGGGATGGCCTTTTGTCATTTCATATCCTGAATGGTTTGGCAAAAGCAGACTTTAAATGGAAACTACAAGTTAAATTCAAATAAACTGTAGAATAAATACCTAGTTCCATTGGAAGCACTGTTGTCTCTGAGTCAGAAGGTTCAAACCTTTCTTCAGAATGTTCAGCTTGTTGTCCAGGGCTGGGAGGGGGAGGAGGTGCTGCATTATTAAAAGTGTCATCCTTTGAGTGAGATGTTAAACTGAAATCCCATCTGTCTATTCAGGTGGATGTTTAAAATCTCATGATACTATTCAACAAGAGAAGAGTTTACCCTGGTTACCTGGTCAAGAATTCCCTAGAAAATTGATTATTAACTCCATGATTGTTAGACACTGTGCTTAAATTCAGCTGCTGCGTTTGCCTATGAATATAAAGTAATTGCTTACTACAACTTTGAAATGTTATGATGACATGATAAGGTACTAAATTAGATGTAACGATTACTTATCAATAGCATTCAAGTGAAGCAAACCCATGCTAATAGGAGTATAAAATTAGACTTAAGTACACAAGCTTTTGCTGTTAAGCCATTCGAACCATCAGTCTTCTCTCCTCTACAGACCAAGCACAAGTAAGGAAACTTGCCCCAAGGTTTTGCCATGCCGGGAATCAAACTCCAATCTCTTGCTTACGACGCGAGTGTTCTAACCAGAGTTACAGGATTCCTCTAGAAAAGACATGTGTCTCTTCCTTACGAATAAAAATATTCCTTTGGTCCCACTCCTCTCTGAAGGCATGGACTCCTGCTGGGACACAATGCCTTGAGCATTATTTTTAGTAATAAAAATAAATCTTGTATTTCTATTTCATAGCAGCATTCATGTCAGCAGAACATACAGTAATTGAAACAACCATTTTGTGGATTAACATGAAGGCTAATTTGTACATAACAATATCCCACAAACAGCCACAAAGTGCATGACCAATTTTATCTGTGTGGCAATTAATTTTAATTTACTTTTTTGATATTTACTGATTTTCTTTGCCTTTTCCAACAACAGTTTTGCACCAGGAGGACAGAAAATGTATCCATATTTGTACCCTGTATAAAAGCCCTTATTGGCTAGACATTCTCACTTCAAACATGCATTTTTAGATTCATCCTACTTTAGTCCCATTAAACCCAATTTCTAAGGCTTCAACTTGTTTTAATTCATTTATTCAAAAGAAATGTAATAACAATTTTAATTCAGGAAAGAATGATTTGCATCAGACGAGGCTTCACAAAAAAAATCCAAAAATCAATGTTTGATGTTTTTCAAGAAAATCTTGACAAGTCTAACCATGAAGTACACAAGAACAGAATTGGCGCGACCAAAAAATAGATATTCCTTTGGTAAAGAAAACAAAGCATTACTCGATATGCTTTGCAATGAAAGTGTTCACTTAAAAATAACTGACTTTGTTGCATTAAGATGAAATAAACTGTCAAAATTCAGTACAGGAAATGCTTAAAACGTGTAACAGAGGGAAAAATATCAGAAAATTTGCCCTGTACAAAGGAGGTTCACCTAAAAAAAAATGCACTGTTACTACACTTTACAGTAAATCTTGTGAGATGTCCTCCCAACGTGGAAATGTAAGGATTATTATTTTAAGTGAGTGGAAAACACTTCAAGCACTTTGTTATTTCAAGTTCAGATGAGATTTGTGTTTTTTGAAACCAAGAGAGAAGGTTGACTTAAACTTTGCTTATTCAGTGTTACTCATCACTATCACCAAAAAATGAAACAAATGTAATCATTACAAACACATAAAGGGGTGGGTTGGGAGAGAGTTTGGGAAGGAACAGAGCAAGTGGACTACATGCCATTTCATTAAGCTGCAAATGGATATCAAAAGTAAAGAGAAGCAGACTTCATTTTTCAAGTAACAGCTGTTCTTGGCAGATGGAATAATCTTAGTAAGGAAGCAATACTGGAAACAAATCAGTATGCAATTATCTCATGTGGTTCTAACAGAAAGGAAATGTTTTACTGCTTCTATATATTGAAAAATTCATAGAGCTAAAACGCTCATTATAAAGACGGTTTTCCACTTATTTTTATAGTATAATAAACAGGCTATGGAAAAAGTAGTATCATTAGAAGGAGCATGGGGTAACTTTTAGAATTGTTAAAATGTCACGCATTAAAATGCAGTTTAGATACAATGGGAGCCCAATAAATACAAAACTAGTTTGCTGAGACTGCTTGGATCAGTAGTTCTGAAAATGGGTAATTAAAAAAAACAGGCGCTTTGTAATCTTTTTAATGCTGTCCATTGATTTCTTTGTTCAGCAATTTAATCTTGACCAACAAAAAAAATCAGAAACACTGAATAAAATAGCAGGCCGACCAGTCAGAGTGATAAGACCGGGCAGGAATAAGAAAAGTTCTGCAATGGGCACTAGATTTACAAAACTGGTGAACACATCTTATTCTCTGTAAATTTACTGGTCTGGGTGCAGCAGATTCATTAAATTCTAAGGTTACACTGTCAAGGTCGGTTAAATCTATTCTTCTTATACCAACTAGTTTTGTGGAGTTCGCCTCACTAGATAAAAGGCGTGAAGAATTAAACATTGCACTAGGAAATTACGTTAGTGGCGCTGCTTGCACATAGGCCAGCAAGCTAGAAGTTACTTAATCATCGGGTCAATGCCCATCTTATAAGATAAAAGGATAACTAAATATTGAAACAAAAAATTTAATATCAACATTATCTATTGAAAACCAGCAGTCCTACCTATGATATGCTGAACATTCAAAAATGGGGAACTGTACAAATATTTTATAAATACATTGACAACTATTCTCAATTATATAAATCTTTCATATGGCGTACCATCTTGTAGCACTTAGAGTGTATTACATTTTGTTTTATTAAACTATTCAAAACAATAATAATGTCTGGAGAGTACTTCCACACAAAACTTTTTTGTTTGAGTGTCCATTTCTCTGCAGTTGGCTGCTGTTTAAATTTAAACCCAAATCAAATCTATTTAAAGTGATATTACAAAACAAAATGCAGTTAATCTTATGGTATTGTTTTACGCACATTCATCAATGTCTGCTTATCTATTAATGTTCTCAATGTAACACTATTTTATACTGAATGAGGTGGTAAATGTGTTGCATTTATACATCAACAGCAAAGTTACCTTCACAGGCCAATTATCAAAAAATATTTAGGTACATAAGTTCCTGTGTTAATCATCTTATTTGAAGAAGTATGAACTACTGATATTCAACTCTTTTTTTTAATTGCTTTGCTTTCTCCTCCTCAAGTCATACGACTGCCAGGTCTCATTCCCCAACTGAGAGGTAAACATACAGTATCTCTGCAGACATCCATACCTGAGTGATCTCAAGCTAACTCCCCACCCACTGGCTTTTGAGTTGCAATCAGGTTCACCTTCCTGCACTCTATAGATCCTTTCTCACTCTCAATTTAGGTAGAATTATGCCACGCACACAAATGCACTGCATTGTACCTTTGTCAGATTTGCCCTCAAATTATCTGCATCAGGATAGTAACTGAAATCCTCCTCTTTGGTTTTATGCAAATCAAATAAGCACTAAAGTAAAAACTAGAATATAACCAGATGTTTCTGTGTACATTCCAATCAAGTCTTATAAACAACAGTAATGTCAGGGGCATATTAAACCCAACGAACGTTTGATTACAAATTACGTTAAAAGAAGCAGCTTGATCTCTTTCTTCTGAAATGTTCATTAAACTTTAATCTAATTGGTATACAATTGATGAGATTAATTGCATAAAGTGAGAGAACAGAAATGCTTTTTTTCCCACGAAGGAAGCATATTTTATTAAAGTGGCATTTTATTAAAATCTTTTGATCATCCATATCTTCATTATACAGTACTGCATTGTAGAATTGCGAAGCGTCTTCGGTAGGGTCCGTCAATATGGAAATTTTCCAATATCGATATATCGGTGGGCTCATATTGATATATACCGATATATCGATATCGCTGGATTTTTTATACTGCGCATGCGCGCGCATTCGGAGGTGCACGTGCATTCCATGCTCTAGGCCCAGGAGATTTGCAATGCCGGCGACAAGGTAAGTTGAAAAAGTTCGCTTTATACCGATATATACCAATATATCGATATATCGCCGGACACGATATACCGATATTTACGATATACCAATATATTTTTTTCATATCAAATTTTTCGTTATACCGATATATTTGAATTTCTAATATCGGCATATCGATATGAAAAATTATATTGTTATAACCGATATATCAATATATCGCCGGGCACTAATCTTCGGACGTCCTACTGACATGAAAGGTGCTATACAAGTGTAATTTTGTTGTTGTTGCTTGTAAGTCTCATGGCGAAAACATCTGAGTTTGCTGACTTATCTTAAATTAGCAATTATCTTGGTCTCGAAGAATGAAGATATTTACCATTTATTGGGATCGCAATTTCAATATTCTCAAAAGAGTTACCAAATGTTCTTTATGATATCTGAAAGCTGCCAAAAAGATGAAAAATGGCCATAGAATGAACACCATCAACCCAGAGCCAGCTGCTAACACTCTCCAGACCTCTTCATTTTTTAAAAGGACACATTGGTGGTTTTCAGAAATCGCTGCGCCCCAATCTGACCTCAGGCTGACAAAGAGGTTCAAATTAGCACTTCTTCGACCCCCTTTGTGAATGTAGCAAATTGGATCCTGATAGAAATACAGTTGAGTCATTGCTAAACAGGAGTCAAAACAAGGGCAATAAGCTTATAGCTTCGTTGTCTGAGGGATTACATGTGTGTGAGTAATGAGCTGTGTAACAGGGATACAGTATGCACTGGAAATGTTCAGGAATATATTCAGTCGCTTGCACACTGGTTACGAAGCAGCGGAAATATGTATTTTGTGGTTTGGGGTTTCACTGAATGAACATAATTACAACAAAGTCCAATTCAGTGCAATAAGATAAATGGTCTGCTCTGAGGGATCAATAAAAATCAGTTGAACAAATACTAATCAGCCAGTTAACTGTTAATTGGACTAAGTTATATGGATTTAATTATCGGATTTCCTTTTGTTTAAGACTAAATATAAACTGGCTTAGCTCCATTTTGTTGAGGGGTACAAGTGAAATATTGCATCACATTTTAAAACAGTGCTGCAATGATACTTGGAGTAAACAGAATTTGAACAATTGCTCAAGTGCAGAGGTACAGCTAATGCAAGTGTTATCATGATATTTTAACAAACATTACATAACTATTCCCCATTCAAGAACAAAGGCAACTGAATTTAAAAAAAAACTAGCACCTCATTTTATTTTGAGGCTAACTTTCCTTCGATAAAACCAATATCTTAAATTAGTGCTAAATGTGTTTGACAGTTCTGTACAATCCTAAATTTTAAGTCAATAGTTTAAAGAATAAGACCATGAGAAATCACAGACTTCTCTTGTCCAGATAATTATTGGTCTGTAACTCACTCCAGAGGACAACAGCAAGGGCCTTTCTCATTGCATCAGAGGTTCAACAGGTGAAGTCCGGTATCAAACACCAACAGAGAACTTACTGGACTGCTGAAAGTTCAGAGTATTTCAGAAATGGATAGCTGAGCTGTAGAAGTAAACTGACCCATCAGTTTATTGTCATGTTTTAAGAATAGACTCTTAATACATTTGGGCCTTTGGTTTAGTAACAAACCTGCAACAGGTGATTCGTGGGACAGGTTAAAAGGCAAAAGTATATAGGTCACTTAATGAACAAAAGTATTCAGAAAAATTGGACCTTAACAGTGAAGTAGTTCCATGGCGAGATATAAAACACAGGCTGTTTACATGACACCAGCAGATAGCTTGTGTAACTGGCATCCATGTGTTTATCGAGGTTACAAAGGATTTCAATTAGGTAAATATGGAGAAACTATCGTCGATAGCTAGTGGGTTCTTTAAACATGATCTAGTTAAACATGATCTAGTTGATCTAGCCTAGATTTGCTGCTCTTTGAGCTCAGAACTGTTGTACACCCCTCATCCCATCCTACCTTTAGTGGCACAGCTTTCAACCACTACATTCCACTCTGCAAAACCCTCGACAAATCCTTTTGCTCGATCTTCATGGACCTGCCGTCACCTGGATCAACTCTTGCTTTCTCACCGTCTCCACTTTGACACCACCAATAGCTTCTCCTCCAGCCCCCGCACTGTCACTCGTGGTGTCTCTCAGGGCTCTGTCCTTGGCCCCCTACTTTTCAATATCTACATGCTCCCCCTTGGTGACATCATCCGCAGACACAGTGTCAATTTACACATGTATGTGGATGACATCCAACTCCATCTTTCTGCCTCTACTCTTGACTCCAGGACCACTGCTGTCCTGACAGACTGCTTTTCAGATATAAGTCCTGGATGAGAGCTAACTTCCTAAAATTGAATGTCAACATGACCAAGGTCCTCCTGATTGGCTCGTGCCAACACCTTCACACATCAGGCACTGGTAGCATCAACCTCCATAGTTGCATACTCCACCTTACCAAGTCAGTCAGGAACCTTGGTGTCTTGTTCAATCTTCAACTGTCTTTCTTACCGCACATTCAACCCTTGACCCACTCTACTTTCCCTCACCTCCGCAACATTGCCCGACTCTACCACTACCTCCCACCTCAGGTTGAAACTCTCATTCATGCCTTCATCACATTCCAGGCTTGACTATGCCAATGCCCTTCTTGTTGGCCTCCCCACTTCCTCCCTCCATAGGCTGCAGATCATCCAGAACTCCATGGCCTGTGTCCTCTCCTGCACCAAGCTCCGTGACCCCATCCCTCCCATTCTCGCCCAACTCCATTGGCTCCCCATCACCCAGAGGATTCAATTCAAGATCCTGGTCCTCACCTTCAAAGCCCTGCATGACCTTGGCCCACTCTACCTCTACGACCTCCTAACCCACTATCAACCTGCCCGCTCCCTCCGCTCAGCAGGATCCGGCCTGCTCCATGTCCCCCGACCCACCCAACATTGGCGGGCAAGACTTCAGGCACTCTGCCCCTAACCTCTGGAATACCATCCTGCAGTCCCTCTGCCTCATCTGCTCCCTAGACTAATTCAAGTCCCACTTCAAGTCCCTCCACTTCGACAGTGCCATCAGTCACCCCAAAGCCCCTCCTTTCCCTTCACTCTCCCCGATCCCGACCGTAGCTCGAGTCTGAAATATTGACTGTCCAGCGCTTTGGGATGTCTTCCTGATGTGAAAGGCGCTATACAAATGTAAACTTGTTGTTGTTGTTTTACCTTGTACCATGTTATATGTTCTGCAGTACGATGTACAAGGATAAACAAACACAACCTTAGATGGATTAAACTTACTCTTTGACAGACAATCACTCTCATTGGCTCATCTCTCCATAGAATATTATTTAGAACATGAAGGGACAACTGGATATTAAATTTATGTTTCATCAAATGTGACAGTATCAGGGCCAAGTGATTTCAGAAGGCAATTTCAATAGATATTCCGAATCAGAAGATTGTGGGTTGAAGCCCTATGTCCGGACTTGGAATCACACAGTTTAAGATGAAACTCCAATGCAGTGCTAAAGGTGCTTTGCATTGTCGGAGGTGCCGTCCTCCGTAAGAGACGTTAAACCGAGATCCTGTCTGCCCGTTTAGGTGGACTATTCAAACAGAGAAGGGAGAAGGAAGTTTTTCCCAGTGCCCTAGCCAACATTCCTCCAATAAAATTGGTGAGCAACTCCATGGCTGTTTGTGGGACATTGCTGTACACAACCAGACTGCCACGTTTTTCCCACAAAATACAGTCAATCCACTTCACAGAATACCCTGTAAAACACTTTGAGATGTCTTGCCAGCCAACCTGATAAGGAACTAAATCAAATGCAATGATTATTATTTTATTATTACTGTATTTTGTCAGTGGTATTAAGAACACAACAGTATGAACTAGAGCACGCCTCACATTTCGACCGATAAAGATGCCGTTCTGCGGGAGCTTGCTTTGTCATGTTTGAGTAATTGAGTTATTCATTATAAACATTTATAATGTTATAAACATTTATAAACAGAAACTTACAAGTTGCGATTAAATGTTACAATTTGTTCTGATTGTAATGACCTGTTACCATTTGCCTGTCAATGGTAAACGTGACACAAATCCAAAGCAAATGGCTCAATTTTGTACGACTACTGATGGTGATTACATTAACCTCAGTAATACAGGAACAATGCCTCCAGACTAAGATCTGTCTTTTCCTGAACATTATATGGTTTTAACCTGATAGTTTCTTATAGCTAAAAGAGTGAGCGTTCAACTACTTAATCATGTCGATTCAAATATCTAACTATATCGGACCTTGGATAACTATCGTTTGATTGAATAATTAGATCAAAATTAAATCCATTCAAGTGACTGGATTCTGACACTCACTCGCACAAGGCTGAAATATAAAAGGGTATAAGAAAATAATGTTTCTAAAAAGCCCTATGGATATTACCTCTGGATTTCTTAGACGAAGAACGTGGTATCAGAATTTTTTTTTTAAATGATTGAATCAGAATGAAAAGCTTCTGTTTAAAGAATGATTCACTTGATAAACACCCAGTCAAGGCTAATTTTGTAATAAGTGATAGACTGATATAACAATGAAGAGTTCATCAACCATGACCTCATGATAGCTTTTAAGCCCACAGAGCATATATTTGTCTGCAACTATACTTCAAACTAATTATATGAGCCAAATGAACACTCTGGGGCTAACGTTACCGTAACACAATTATTCCAATGACTATGATTATTCGATTAAACTCCCTCCTTCTAGCACAGGGGAATTGCTAAAATAAATCTGTTAACCACACATAAAATAGAAATGAACAATCACAAGAAAACACCCTAGTATTAACTCTTAGCACCAGGTCATTTATCTTGGTTCACTCTTCTGCTGTGGGGCAAATGTAAGTGCTCTCATCCATTTGGAATTCTTTCTCTTTACACCTGATGATTGACTCCGGACCAGAGCAATTAGCACTTTTCTAGTTTTTGATTGATAAAAGAAAACTTTGGATTTGGTACAGGGCCTTATCAGATTGTCAAAATAATCTAAAGCGAGTCATAGTATTTACTGTAAAGTGTAATGACTGTATATTATTGGCAAACACACCAGCCAACTTGCACAGTGATATCCCACAAACAAGAATAAAGTAAATGATCAATTTTATCAGGACAGCTAGGTTTTCTAGCTTTTCTTTTTGGTTTAAAACATCTCAACCGAAGGATGTCACTTTTATGCTCGGGTCCCGACCCCTGACTGTCCTCCCAATGTAAAAGGTGCTCCTTAAATGTAATTTTGTTGTTGTTGTTTTAACAACACAGCACACCCCCGGACTGAGCAGAATTGCCAGCCCAGACGATGAGATCAAAGTAACGATATGAGGCTTGAGCCCACAACATTCTGAAACTATCAAAACTAAAGAGAAATAATAATTTGCCTGCACCCTTTGCCTGTTTGATTTCCCTGAGTTTATCAGTTTCAGCATTGATAAATGCTAAATAAAACTCACTTTACACCAGCAAAAATATAAAATACAATTTAGTTTGGATATTTTCAAGTACTGTAAGACCCAAAGATTTTCCATATAGATGTGTGGATAGCAACAAATGAATTTCAAAACTGTGAGAGCTACTCCAGGGGTTCAAATGATGCTTAAAATCTAAAGAGGGAATCTTGAATAGTTAATGAACATCATCTGAACAACAGAGAATACCTGTGTAATACAACCACCAGCTATAATGTATCCACGACAGCTTTTTTGTACGTATAGCTCATAACTCATACAATTCATGGCTGCGATTTCTTTAAATAAATGGCAAAATCTGAAAATAAAGGCTGCAATTTTTATTTCATATGTGTTTCAGTGTGTGAGAGGTGAACAGGCAGAACACTTTGAATTGTGTTATGATATTGGACTTATTGAGAATTTTATTGTGGTTTAATTGTAGGACATTTTATCTCTCTTATGTTTACAAAATTAATTTTGAATCAATTGAAATGAAGTGATCTCAGGTGACGGAAATAAAAATGGCAAATTGTTTTTTAAATACAGGTAAGTCTCGATTTATGACGCTTCTATTTAGGACATTTCGATTGAAGGACCACAATTTTTTAACACCTTTTGATCAATATACAACACTTGCATTCATTTTAAGGACCAAAAGTTTTTTTGCGCATGTGCAGTACATATTTTGAATATCGCAGTTGTCCTTTTTCTCCATACGCACAGTCCATAGTGCATTCATGGGTAAATCCAAGCATGTGAACTGGCCAATAGCATGCATGTCGCCACGTTATTGTTTAAAAGTCAGCGATTTACAGCCTCTACCGTGATTATAGCAAGTTGGGAAGAGACAGCAATAAATGAAATGAGCAGCGGAATACCGCTAGCGTCCAGAAACCCTGCAAAGTCATCAGTTTAAATACCAAAATGAAAGTGATAAAGCACATCGATTCTGGTGAAAAAGGTACGGACGTCAGGAGGGCTTTAGGGCTAGCTAGATTGAATTGAGAATCAGAATCAGCGTAATATACCACTCAATACCCTGGTTATCCATGAGAAGGCAAAATCATTGTTTAGGGAGTTAAATGATCAGGAAGGAGAAGGCTCAAAGGCATCATCTTTCAACAACAACAACAACAAATTACACTTATAGAGCGCCTTTCACGTCGGGAGGATGTCCCAAGGCGCTGCACAGGAGGCGTGTGACCCGAGCTGGGAGGGGAGTGTATGGGAAGGGGTGAGACACGAAGTGGAGGTCGAAAGATTCGGGGGGGAACAAAAGGCACGGTCGAAGAGGAAAGTCTTCAAACCGGCCTTGAAAGAGGAAAGGGAAGAAACGAGACGGAGGGATTGGGGGATGGTATTCCATAGGGTGGGAGCGGAGAAACTGAAGGCCCGGTCTCCGATGGTGGGGCGGTTCGGGCGGGGGGCTTGGAGCAGACCAAGTCCTGTTGAAAGGAGGGTCCGGGTGGGCTTGTAGGGGGAGAGTAGATTGGTTAAATAGGGCGGGGCAAGGCCGTGTAAGGCCTTGAAGGTGAGGACGAGGATCTTGAACTCGATCCTCTGGATAATGGGGAGCCAGTGGAGACGGGCGAGGGTGGAGGTTATATGGTCGCGGAGGCGGGTGCGGGATAATACACGGGCTGCAGAGTTTTGGATGACTTGCAGCCTGTGAATGGAGGAACTGGGGAGGCCGACGAGGAGAGAGTTTCCATAGTCCAGCCTCGAGGTGATGTACGCGTGCACGAGTGTTTCGGCAGCACGGGGGGTAAGATAATTGCGGAGCCTGGCAATGTTGCGCAGGTGGAAATAAGCGGTGCCGGTCAAGGCACGGATGTGGGGGAGGAAGGAGAGTTTTTGATCGAACATGATGCCGAGGTTCCTGATTGGCTTTGTTTCAGTGCTAACAAAGGGTGGTTTCAAAGGTTTAAAAATCGCTATGGGATCCCCAACATCAAGATGAATGGGGAAGCCGCAAGTACCACTGCCACTGTCACACTGCCAGTATTAAAGTTTGCCAGTAGTGTATTGTATTAAAGTTTGCCAGTATTAAAGTATAATACTGTACAGTTACCCCAAGTACCCCTTCTTGCCTATGAGTGTTAATTTGTGTGTTATGTTGTGTGGTTTTGTGTGTTATTTAGTGGGTTTAAGGTCCAAAAATTTGGTGAAAAGAACGCACCTCTGGTTATATAATGGGACTGCATGGGAAATCGTGTTTCGATTTAGGAAGTTTTGATCTAGATACAGTTTTTCACGAATGCAACCCCATCATAAATAGAGGTTTACCTGTAATAGTAATTCTTGAATTTAATACAGCTCCCATCAACGTCACAAGGTATCCCACAAAGCACCTCATAGGATTTATCGTAAAGTGTAGTGACTGTGAACTTTGCAGATCAGGGAAATAAAAAAGCAAATAATGTATTTTTTTCCAATAACTTTGTATTCATGAAACTTCCCCCTTGGAAGCTTACCACAGTTTCTGTATCATTAAGAATTTCTAAACATAATTTTTAAAGAAGGCGTATTACTAACTAGACCAGTGAGTTGGCAGAATGCTCCTCTACCTCTAGGTCATGCGTTTGAATCTGATCCAGACTGATAGAATCAACAATTTTGTTTTCATCCACCAGCTTAAAATGTCTTATGTGAATTTAATTTAGAAACTTTAAGCCTATTAACTATTACTCAACTTCTCATTAAATTAATCATCTCAGGCAAAGAAGCCCATGTATGAGACATGTGTTTGAGACAAAGTAGCTGCAGCTTGCTGAGGTTCAAGCCTACATTATACTATACCTGGGAATGCTTGACACTGATCTCACAATTTTGAAGTGAAGAGTTTGACTCCAAGCACTGACATCTCTCACCTTGAACAACCCAAACTACCTCGGAAGGTATTTGTGAATTTCTCTCTACAAATTTCTAACGGCTTAACTAGTCTCTGTCAAGACATGCTGTCAATGTCTTGATCTCTTCCAATGCAAACTTGAATAAGGGACGCCGCTTTACTTGTTCTTCCAGTTAACTACAACTATACTATAACTTTAGTTTAATTTAAACCATGGTTCAACCTAATGTTAATGTATCAGGCTGGTTTGGTGGTGGCACTCTCGCTTCTGAGACAGAAGGTTCAAGGCAGTCCTGGATATAGGTTCCATTGTTGGAGTTGGTGTCCTTTGGATGAGACGTTAAACCGAGGAAACGTCTTGCCTGTTCAGGTGAACATTACAGATTCCGGGGCACAATTCAAAAAGTTTCTCCCGGTGTCCTGCCCAATGATCTACCTAATAAAACTGGTCATTCATTTACAAAACTGGCTGTTTATGGGGCATTGTTGTGTGCAATTGGGCTGCCACATTCACCAACAAAAATACACAGTCACAGTCACTTTAGGACATCCTTCCGACGTGAAAGGCACTATGGCAAATGCAAGCATTAGAACGCCACACTATTCTTCAAAAGTATATTTATAGAAATACGTTACCAAGTGACATTTTTAGAAGGGAAATATAAAAAAAAGCAAATCATTCCATATACAACAACTTGTAATTATATCCTGCCTTCACTCAGGGTAATGCTTCAGAGGTCCATTACATGGAGAGCAGAATACCACTTTGGGTTGTAACATGTGTGTTGGGTTAACAAGCCATTTGCAAAATGTGTTGCTTAGATTAACGGTATGCCTTCAATTATGTAATTAACAACTAGGTATTAGAGAATCATTTGTGATAATTAAAGGTACTTGTAATTTTCATGCATTCGCACATGGTTAGCACAACCCTCAATTTTTCTACATGACCAAACCTGCAAATCCAATAAACAAAACATAAAATACTACAGATGCTGAGAATCTGAAACAAAAACAAAAGTTGCTGGGGAAACTCAGCAGGTCAAACAGCATCCATGGAGAAAGGAAAAGGAGTCAACGTTTCAGGTCTACAACCCTTCCAGTCCTGACGAAGGGACTTTTCCAGCAACTTTTGTTTTTGGGTGCAAATCCAGTGTTTAGCACTTTCCAGCAAGCAGCAAAATATTGCCGTAGTCTGCTTGGCCAGATTAACAACTCAAATGAGATAGCAGGAGAATTACAGGAAAACACTGGCTGCAAAACTTGGGGAGAATCAGTGGCAGATCTAGGAGTTGAAAATTTGGTCATTGCTCACCAACATACGTTGGTGCCCAACCAAATTTCCATTCTTAGCTATGCTACTGATCTTGATTATTCTGAAACAGAACAAACCTGATGTACTGCAGATTACAACCAAGCTCTGAAGGTTTAAATTATATTGATTAAGAATAAACACTTAAACACCTAAAGGCTGTTAAGATTGTTCACTAAGTTACAGGATAGCTACTATAATATTATTGAGATTTATTTCACTGAAGGGTCCTACAAAAGATTGTTGATAGTCCCAGTGATATGATCTATGATTTGCAGCTTGGTGCATTAGTTGGACTCAACACATTTAACTTGCAATGATTACAGTGTAAGCTGTCCTTGTGGTCAACTTGACAAGGCAGCCAATTTGTCTTCGAATCAACAAATGTCTATTCCAATTAAACAGAACCAGCATTAAATTAAGCAGCCACCTGCCAATATAGCCACCATCATTGGCGCAGAACATAATTTTAGCAACAATATTGAAACATTGCAGTAAGTCCCAGTAAAGGTCAATGCCTCTTTAGCTGGGATGGAAAGAGAACATTGGATTATTCAGGTGGATGATTTGAGATAACATGTTACTATTCAAAAAGAGAAGGAAGGTTCTCCTGGTGTCCTGGCCAATGATCCACCAAATCATGTTCAATTCATGGCTGTTTATGTGCAAACTGATCGATGTGTTCACCCACAAATTACAAAGTCATTAGATTCTACAGTAAATCATGGTTAAGCACTTCGAGACATTATGATACATAACCTAATAAGACACAAAAACAGTGAAAGGGTAGGTCTTTCCTGATGAAATATTAAGTATAACCTTCGTAAGAAAATCAACATTTCAGCGATCCGAGACACTATCCCACATGAAAGGCGTTATATAAATCCAGATTGTTGTTGAAATGAACATTAGTTTTAAAAAGGCATGGTATTTTTTCTCCACTAGAAATAATAGGGTACAGGCCCAAACATGCTTGCTAAATACCTTATGGGTTATGTGTGCAGCAAATGGTATGTTATGTTCTAGAATTTGAATCTAATAACATCCATGGTCACCGGCTGAGTTATTTCACTGATTTATTTCTTACGCACTTTGCTCATCAAGGTGAGAGATGAAGGATGCTTACATTTTCTGCTTTCTCTCCACTGATAGAACTGAAGCAGTGAGGCAGGTTATTACCAGGTCTGAGAAATCCGTCAAAAATGTCACTAAAATCTGAAGGCAATTTTTGTGAAACGAGTAAGCCTGCAGGTCTTTCCGCCCATATTCATTATCAATAAGAAGCAGCTAAACATTCAATTTTATTTATAAAGGCAGACGGTGTTGACAATGTAGCCATCTGGAGCTTCTATGAAACAACAATCATTTCAAAAGGCATTGAATTGACTTACTTTCTATCAATTGTCTATTCACCAAGCTATGGGGTTGTATCCACTATCACTGTGTACATCACAGTAACAAGACATGATTAAAATCAAACAAATTACTCATCATCCTTTTTTTAATGTAAGCCACATTACAGAACATTTTATTATTTCTCTGCATTTGCTGAATTAAAAAATATATACTGAATTTGATCTGGGATATGTTTATGTCGTGATAGTTCCTTGTCTATTTGCTCTCTCACTGCTGAGCAACACAGGAATCAGGCTCCAATACCCACCATCCATTTGTGTGTAAAAGTTAATATATTCAAATTGAAACCATCTTTAGAGTCTTTAACCACATATGTAACGTGTTGTAATTCAATATTTCATTTGTTCTATAATGTGTTTTGTGCTAATAGAGCTAAATAAACCAGATTTAATGAGGAAGTGATTGAATAAAATAAACTACAATACTTACATTTGAATGCAGCCTCCAGCAACCAAAAGAGGGTGAAAGAAGAACAATAACTGAGCATTCACAAACGTGCAAACTTCATGGAAAGGAGACCTGCTTACATACTCCAGGCTCGCATTTCGGTATAAGTGGGATGAGATTGTAATCAATTTCTGATATCTTATTTCATCCTATTTCTTTAGCTTTCAATTTTATTTTAAAGCTTTGGATTAGGCAGATTCCACAGAGATAAAGACAACAATCAATTTCCGTGGGATTTATGGAGAGAAAAATGGGCTGCTGGATTTTTTTTACAATTGGCCCTGGGTATCAAAGGTCAAATGCAATGCAAGACTTCCCTACACACTGTCCTTTCTTGTCATTTAACATGATTTGCATTCTCTGTGCTCTTTTATCCTCATTGCCTCCCAGAACAACAAGCGTGCAACTTAATCCAACAAAATCAGGACACTTCCTATCAGCTGCCTCGTGTCAATATTGAACCACATTAAATGTAATTAAATCTAAAGAATTCAGAACCATAAATCGGTATCTGGAAGAGAAAAACAGATGGGGAAAATAGAAGAGAGATTTTCATTCCATTTATGGTGCCATCTTAGTTCAGTTGGTGGCAGAATGTTGTAGGTTTAAGGCACGATTTAAGGCTTGAGCTCCTCCTCTAGGCAAATACTCCAATAAAGTACGAGGAGAGGGCTATATTGTCAGAGGGGCGACATGAGGCATTAAACCAAGGGTTCATCTGCCTTTTTTTGACCACCATTGATGGTCAGGCTTTCAGCCTCTCTGCCCCTTCCCTTTGAAACTCCATCTCACAGTTCCTTCATCTCGCCCCCTCCCTTGCCTCTTCAAGGCCCTTCTCAAGACCCTCCTATTCAACCGCACCTTCAGTCGGTGAAATATGCTATACAAATATAATTTTGGTTGAGCTTCATCTTCAAATGGACATTGAAAGTGCCTTTATATTATTTGACAAGAAAAGCAAGATGGTCATTTCCATGATTTGCCTTCTCTGCTCTTGTATCCTCAGTGTCACCCAGACCACCAAGTATAATTTATTGCAACAAAACTATTGCGACAAAATTTCTGGCATCCTGGCAAAGAATTCTCTGGATACATTGGTCATTTTAAAGGCTGTTTATGAGGCGGTGATGTATGCAAAGCATGACTTTTTGTCAACAAGTGCTGTGAGATGTTCCAATGTAATAAGGCACTTTTAAAAACTTTTTAAAAAAGAGAACCACACCTACATTCCAAGGTAAAAGATCCAACACCTGAACAATAATGTCAGAGAAAGATAACTTTAGACAATTGAGCTGAATCGACAATTGAATATAACAGATATGGTTTGGTTTGATTGATTAAAACACAATTTCTCTCTTTATTGACCTGCATAGAACTGAACTTTTAGACTACACGAATCAAGGTCCCCATATATCACTGTCATTCACAGATCCCAACCTTGTCATCATGGTTATGGTATGGAAATAAATCAGTCAAACATATTGACAGCAACATTGAAGAAAACAGCATCATCTTTATTTATAGGTGTACGAAGGTTACTTTCATATTAACATTCAAACTAATTTAGAATTAAGATTTTTGGAGAGAATGCTTAAAAGAGTGTGTGGCACATGTGTGTATGTGTCTGCACTCGCAAATGCAGGTTTGTGTAAAGCAGTCTCCAGCAATTGACAACACTGCTAGAGTCACCAACAATCTCCCAATATCAATCATGTAAAATTAAACTTGTTGATTTATAATCTATACCACAATTATCAGAGCTACTGTTTTGAACACAGGCAAAATGTATAGAAAAAGCTGGATGGTCTCCATTTACCTCTACCCTGTCTTTCATCTGCTCCCCAATTTGTGAAGGTTGCCTTCAGAATAGCATCAAGCAGGATATGTCTATATCTCTTTCCCACATATATGTGTTTATGTGTACAGTATATACATTATATATTATAGATTATATACCCCATAAGTTCAACACAATTTTATTTGCCTTTCCTTGAAGTCATGCTCACATAGCTATAAAGAACTATTCAAGTTAGTTTTTTTTAAAAACACAATGTATAGGAATTTGCTTTCGTTGACACTACGAGTCAATTACCAGTTAATTCAATGCCTCTTTGATGGCAGGTTTTTGCTTTGCTGTCGTAAATGCTTCTTTGCAATGCAGATGAGGTCATGCATATTTTGTGATACAAACAGCATACCCATAAACAGAGTCACATTAACTTACCTAACGTGCCTTGCTCTCACTATTGTCTTAATTAATTACTCATTAATGATTAAACAATAATTTCTCATACTCTTAAGATGTCCACAGAGAAGGGTGCAAAGCTTGACTTGTCTGTGAACACACTTATCATTTTTAGCATGAATATCTGCCAAAAACCCTGCTGGCGTTGCAGTTTTAATGAAAGTAATGCTTAAAGGGAATGTTCCATAACCAAGCATTGCGCTGAATCATTTCCAAACTCAGCTCTTGACTAGTGCTACTCAACACTAGACTTGCAGACACAAACAGAATGTCTATAAACTTGGTAATTTGATGAACGCAACTGTATAGGGCATAAATAGCACAAACAAAAGTTATTTAATGTTATTAGATTGGATACAAATTTAAATGAATGCAAATAAAGCTCCTTTCGGATGTCTTGCTGCCCAGTGGTTTATTGAGGAGTAAGGAAACTTGCCCAATATTCCGTTTTGCCCTGGATTCAAACCTCTCGCTCTTGACCGTGGTTTCCTCATATATATTTCCTCACATTGACATCTTCAGTAAAATTAATCATTTTAAATCACATGCGAGATCTTCTCATACCTAACCCACCAAAGTGGACAAGAAGTGAGATACTTTGGTGGAATAATCTACCAAAGTAGACCATAGTTTTCACCACCACCACCAACAACAACAAAATTACATTTGTACACACATTTTTCATGTGGGGAGGATGTCCAAAGGTGCTGAACGGTCAGGGGTCACGATACAAACAAGTGGAGGAGGGGAGGGGAGAGAGGTTTGGGATGAGAGAGGTAGGAAGATGACTGAAAGCACAGTCGATTCAGCAAACTATTTGGTTATTTCCATCTATGCATATTGCCTTACTAATCTTAATAAAGCACAAGAAAAGATGTTATCAGTAGGTGTTTCAATCAAGGTTGCTGTGGTGAATCAGGATTATTGTGGTCTTATCAATTGCACAGATGTTTCGTTCTTTCTTTGTTGTGTTAGATCAAAGATTCAAGGCTGTTTTGGTCTTTACGTATTTTGATAAGTTATAAAATGATTCCTGTTAGCACTGATTGAGTGTCTGAATTAGGTGGAGTGCCCACTGAGGGGGCTAATTATGCCAAACAAGTCAGCAATTTACACAGGTCGACATTATTATTGTTATTGTTCATGTAAAAGTATCTACAGCAAAACCCCATGAGACTTGAAAATCTTGTTAGAACACAAATCTCAGGATGCTGCATCAAAGAGAGAGTTTTCATGCTACAGGTGCAGCATTTTAGTACAAAGAAATAATAAAATAATCCGTGCATATCATAATCCTGCATTCAGTATAGGGCTTTATCACTTCAGAAGGACATCTCAAAGTGCTTCACAAATTTACTGTGAAATGGAGGGACTGTGTACTCGTAAGCAAACTCAGCAGCACAATTGTGCACAGCAATGTACCACAAGCAGCCATGAATTAAACAATGCCATGGGATCTTTAACATCCTGTGGCTCAGTGGTTGGAGCACTTGTCTTGCAAGCTGGGGAAACCAAGCTGGGGAGACCTGTGTTCGAATCCAGGCAGGTCAGGGCGAAACCTTGGGCAAGTTTCCTTACTCCACACACCTAATAATAATCCCTCCAAAAAAACACAAGAATAAAATTGGTCATTTCAATCCATGACTGTGTGTGGGACACTGCTGTGCGCAATTGGCTGCCGCGATTCGCCCACAAATATATACAGTCAATTCACTTTACAGTATATTCTGTGAAGCACTTTGGGACGTTGATAAAATGTGGAAAGCGTAATATCAAATGCAAGGATTATTATTATTATTATTATCCACCTGAATAGACAGATGGGACATTGATCACCAAAGAGGTCATACAAATAATTTTTGAGAGCTTTGGTCTCATCAGTCAAAGTTGATTGGTATGAATCAATAAGTGCAGAGGAGAAGAGTTTGCATCTTATAAGGTATCCTCTGTATTTTCTGAGAACAAGCAGCTATTAAAAGTAGAAAAACTGAAGCACTCGGATGTGTTTAAAATGGATTGTTCAATTGAAGTCTGCAGCTTTAAAAGAATAAAAGGTCTAAACTGTTTTAAAGATGTACATTATCTAAAAAGAACTTTTGGTTTGATACTGTAATATGTTGTACTGATGGCACTGTACAAATGTTGAATAACTGCTAAAAAATACATTTATTATTCTATTTTCATCTGATAACTGTGAAGAGCAAACAGCAATCTCTTCAAAGAGTTCGGTCAAGTGACAAAGGACTGGAAACATAGGTTCTAAAGTCCCAGGTGACAGAGACGTCACTCATGGAAAGTGTTAATGAGGCTGCTTTACAAATATATAGTCAATTCACTTAACAGTATATTCTGTGAAGCGCTTTGAGACTTCGATAAGATGTGAAAAGCGCTATATCAAATGCAAGGATTACTATTATTATTTTTTATCAATTATACAGTCAACTAATCATTTTGTCGATTGTTATTCCATAATTTAGGGTACCCTATAATTCCTCTGTCCAGATATGGATACATGGATGACATATAGTGCATAATAAATTGGTCACTCAATGCATGACAGTGTATGGGACACTGCTGTGCACAATTAGCTGCCAGGTTTTGAGCAAAAAATCTAGTCAATTCACTTTACAGTATATTCTGTCAAGCGCTTTGAGACGCCTCAAATATGTGGTAAGGCATTAAATCAAATGCAAGGTTTATTATAGTTATGATAATAATTAGTTATAATAATAATCCTTACATTTGATATAGTGCTTTTCAAGTCTTCTAGACATCTCAAAGCACTTCCTAGAGGATACTGTAAAGTGAATCGGTTGTCTTTTTTGTGAGTGAAACTTGGCAGCCAGCATTGACACAAGGTGCATAATCTGCATTTACATACAAGTATTAAGTACAGTGATCATAGTGTTAAGTACAGAACAATCAAACTAAATGGATCGTCATTTGATATGAAAACACAAAGAAGGTAACTTCTTAGCCATCTATAACCTATATACCAAATGTACTTCTATGCAGTATTTTGATAGCATCTGTTCAATTTTAAGGTAATCCCAACAGGAGGGTTGCTAAGTATGAATTGTTTCATGTCAATTGATATGTTTGGATACTACCAATTGGAAGAAAACTGATCTTATGATGTCACTAGCTATATACTGTAATCTGTTGATCTTGGAACTCATCAGAAAATATCTTAAAGCATTCCGTTTATCACTAATTAAATCTACCTAATCTTTAAAATGTTAAAGCAATCTTAAAAAGTTTCCTTAGAAATTTGGCTGGAAATTTATTATTTCTCCTTTGGATCATTCAACTGAGACAGTAGACACAGGCCTCAACAGTAGATGACAAGCTCCATATTCATTGATTATTGAGATCTTAGGGTATGTTAAGAAAACAAGAGGCGTGGAATAAGATGCAATTGGGTCTACTAATCCCATTCCTTTGACATGCTATGGGTCTCCAGGATTTAATCCAAACCCAGTGCAAAGCCTTCCAAAGCTTTCTTTCACAACCATTCAAATCATATTTTTTTTAATTAGCTTGGAGAGATTGAGTCAATACAGTTGGCAGGCACACTGTCTGAAAACACTTAGAAAAGAAATTTTGTATAAATCCATTGATTATTTAAGGTATTTAAAATTATTTAAGGTAAATTTCCTTACTCCACATGGCTAATAATAATTTTAAAAATTGGTCATATCTATCCATGACTGTTTGTGGGACACTGCTGTACGTAATTGGCTGCCACGTTTCAGCCACATATATACAGTCAATTCACTTTAAAGTGAAATGCTTTGAGACATCTAAAAAACGTGAAAAGTGCTACATCAATTGCAAGGATTATTATTATTATCATCCTGGGGAAATATTTTTTCCTATCCCCAAAGGTAAACTCAACGACAATCCAGAATATTTATCTGCAAGATCTAATTATGTATCAAACAATCTTTATCCTCATCTCACTACTTCGGCATATTTATGGTTCCTGAAATGCTGCATCTTACCATGGTACATAAAGGCTGCTCAGTTTAGATTAAACGATGTAAGAATACAGTAGAAATTCTTATGAAACCACATTATGGAGACTAACCTGCATATATAGTGTCCTGTACTGTAATATACAGATTGACCAGTTTTTAGTGATGCTGTATGTTACATGTGCCAAGAATGTGAGGATTTGTCTATCACAAATTACACAGTGGTGTTCAAACCATATTCTAAAAACAGTATCATAATTGCTGAGGTAGATTTGGATATCATTAACTCACAGCAAATAAGTAGAAATATTAGGAGTTAATTTTTTTAATATTCCCTAACACACTATTGATAAATTGATGACTTCTTAGAATATTGTAGTGTTAATTCTCTTCATTGATTAGAGAACAAAAATACCCTGATTGAAATACAGTCACAGGGAGAAATTTTACCTGGATGTAGATTTGTTCTATTAATGTAGCATTTTGGAGCTACAGAATTTGTCAAACACTTAAAATACAGACTTAATTTTGAAGACATTCTTTTCGTAAAATATTTTAAGATCTACAGAACTACTTCTGATTTCAAAGTAAGATGAATTCAACAATTTATCAAATTCTAGATGTTAAATAAAGCAAATCGAGACTGAGGTGAAATTTTTCTACTAAAGAATGCCAGAAGCCTTCTTTGTCATTAAAAATTTCTGATAGGTCACCCTGTTCAGCAGTGCTTCAATATTCAATTCAAGGAAACATTTTATACAAACACCATAACTACTTTTTGAGGTAGTCAGCATTAGTACAAAGGACTTGATTTAACCAAAACACAATATTAATTGATGTTTGTACAGTGCATTTCAGGTAAGATATAATGAGACATGTGATGTTATATGGACAATAGTGGCAGTCAAACTGTCCTTTAAAAACACAATCGTTTTTATTTAAGACAATTAATTTCAATTTGGGGTAAACTTGGATGAGAGAATATAAAACAAGATTATATTATTTAGGATTATATAGAACACTATGAGTGTTGATGATTTTATTGGACATTATGGAACAAGTGAGAGGTTTATATTTAGCACTTGGATTTGTGCAGTAAAATGTGCAGTAAAGCTGGTGAAATACCACAAAATAATGTAGATTATAGACTGCAGAATTGTTCACATTAACATACGATTCAGCTCATTTCTACACTACTTTTTTCTCCACCTTAAAACACCAATCTAATCCCACTCTGCTCACTCCCAAAATCCATTCATGATCATCAATCTAATTCCCTTTTAAAAATATATATGGACTAATTCAAACACAGAGTTGGAACTCCTTTAACACAAACACCATTCTGGGCTGTTCCAATTGGAAAGCTGGTGAGATGACACCTGCGTTTGAAATGAGCAACATGGGAAGTTAATAACAGGAGTAGGCTATTCAACTCCTCAAGTGTGTGCACAAATACGATACACTTGTCAGGCATTCTAACACACAGCTGTGACAGCCGGAGTCCAATCATTATCAAAAGAAAACCTCAACAACCCACCACCTTAGTTAGAAAATACTAAATTAACTTGAATAAAGTTGGAAAAATATTTTTAAAAACTGAGATTTGCATTGAAGATCACAGACTGACAGTAAGAGTCTGGTTTGATTAAGTGACACAAAGGGGTTTAACTGAAAACATTCCTATTGCATTAAATATGATGTTTGTACAATACTATGGGCCATGGCTGCTGTTATATTGATCCTAAGATGATTCATGATTTTAAGATTTGAAAACAACAAGAAAAACTATTGAGTGTTTGACAATTTCTTGTGAGCTACTGATTGCATTCCACTAGTCCATCAAAAATTGCTCATAAGGGGTATGCTAAAGATAATAAAGATAAAGGGACAACTGTTTCGGCAAGAAAAAAATATTACACCAATAACAATACAGTGTACAGCAAATATGTGCGAGTACTCATTGGAACAGCTGCTCATGCTACTTAATCCCAATATTTGCCCCTGAATTTAGGTTAGATTAGTTCTAGGCTGAGTTTTAAAAAATGTGTGCTTTAAATCACTCAGAGGTCTTCCATTTCTCCTCTCACAATTATTTTGGTTATTGCTCTCTGCAGAGTTCCCCACCATCACAGCTGAGTTTGGGACTCAACAGACAAGGAAGTGAATGTCAGAATCTCTTGGTATAACTATATTTCACAATATGAAGCTATATGGAACGACTGTGGCACTCTATACACATACAATACAATTAATTATGGCAGGTACAATGCTGAACACCATGGAGAATTTCTTTTTGCTCTAAGTATTGATTCCATAACCTGGAGAACTAGTCTGGAGAAGTCACTTAGTCAGACAAGGTGAGGGAAGACAATTAATGGAATTTAATTTGGGGAATCACAAAATAATTTATTATCAGTGAACCACAGAGGTGTCAAGACTGATCTGCAGAACTTTACTCACAGACTGATCTCGATTATATCAGGGACAAGGCAGAGTTCCTAGGAGTTGGCTGCAACACACATAAGATTCACTAGTTTCAAATTTGATTGCAGCTCTCAAATTTGGCACACATAAAATACACTGTCATTACACTTTAAATACATTCTGTGAAATGCTTTGAGATATCTCAACGACATGATAAGACGCTATAGAGTCCTGCAGCTCAATGGATAGAGGCCTAGCGTTGCAAATGAGTGACTTGGTTCCAGTCCCGGCAGGGCGAAGCATTGGGCACATTTTCTACTCAACACCTCGCAGTGACCCAGCAGTGAGTAGGAATCTGGTTGGTAAATCGCTTTTCCAGAGGGTAATAATTCCTTTAAAAAATTGGTCACTCAATCCATGACTGTTCGTGGGACACGACTCTGTGCAATTCCTACATTTCACGCACAAAAATATACAGTCAAGTCACTTTACAGTATATTGTGTGAAGCTCTTTGAGATGTCTCAAAGTTGTGATAAGGCGCTATATCAAATGCAAGGATTATTATTATATCAAATGCAAGGTTTAATATTATTTTGACCCAAATATCAACAAAGATTTAACTAACCCAGGCTGTTACAATGAAGAAATATTACTTCAACTCCATTTTAACCTAGCATTTTGCTCTGACGAATCAGTAACTTCTCCAAGCTAATTCTATTGTTATATTGTCATCGGAACTCAACTGTTTAACAACAACCTGCATTTATATAAATAGCACCTTTCAGGCTGAATAATACCTTGGAGCACTACACAGTAGCAAGGTTCGACACTGAACAAGGAAGAAGGGAAGGAAGGGGATGTGAAGCGCTGGTAAAAACGTATTAATTAAAAAGAACAAAGAAGAAAAAGATTATAAAATAATACTTGCATTTGATATCGTATCTTATCACGTCTTTGTGATGTCTAATTATTATGTTATTATTATTTTTAAATAATTAGAATATCTTGTATCATTATAATAAAAATAATCCTTGCATTTGATATAGCGCTTTGCACATCTTATCACCGTCTCAAAGCACTTCACAGAATATACTGTAAAGCGAATTGACTGTATATTTGTGGGTGAAAGGTTATGAACCTCCTACATTTTTTGTACAGCCAACAAAAAGACCAATCCAAAAGTTGTCCCCAAATTTGTGACCACAACTCTGAACAGTAAAGGAGTTTGGAATGCAGGTTATTGCTGTTGGAGCACAGTATCAGCCAAGTGTTGCTATTAATTCATAATACAGTACTTTTTCAGGTTAGTGTGGTTTACATTTCGTACAAATTGGAGGAAAACTGACCTTGATAAGATATGAAAAAAATCTATTGTCTATAGTCTATAGACAGTAGTCTAGAAGTGACATTACCCAACACAGTAGAAGCCCGTTTATCCGGCAGCTGGGGGACCTGGCCAATGCCGGTTAAAGCGCCTGCCAGATATTTGGGTGGCCCACAGCCGAAAACCCACTACAAAAAAATTTAAGTTCTTTTAACACACACCATACACACCAGACTAAGTAATGGCAGATAGTGGCAGAATGTTGTGTTGGTGCTTGTTGTTGGGGCTGCTCTCTTGCGCTTCTCACCTTTGCTGGTTGGGGTTTGCAGTCCAGCGATTCTTTTTTGAATGGGGGGGTGCCAGGTAGGTGAAAAAGGTAGCAGCAGGATTTTAAAGTCGCGTGACTTTACTAGCTGCAAGCTGAAGCCCTAGACGAATACTGCATCTGCGCGAACAATGTGGGTTATAGGCTAAGGTTATCGGCTTGCCACTAGTATAACTTTGCAGTCATACGCGCTCCATTTTTTTTGCCCGCTTGGCATGCTCCATTTTGGGGGGAGTCGCTGGACTGTAAACTTCAACCGCAGCATCTACCAGTGGGGGTGGGGGGGTGCAGGAGAGTGGTTGTGACGGTGAGTGCCAATGCAGCATTCTATTGTTATGTTATTATTTATACATTTACAAATGCTCCACTGTTATTGTTCTGGATAAGTTCCAGTTTATCGAATGGAGACTTTTTTTGGCATGCCGGTCATACAGAAGTGCCGGTGCATCAAGTCACGGATAAATGGGCTTCTACTGTACATTGGCATTTTTAATTCAGAATCAATTATATTCAAGTATGTTGCATTCAATTAACTTATATTTCATTCAATTTATAATTTTCTACTGCACATTATATAAATTTTTTGAAAAAATCTTTTATTTGTGGAGCTGTCAGCATCTAAAGCCTGCTGAATAAACTGGACTCCTAGGAACATGAAAAAGTAATTTAAGGAGATTTTGTAATTATTTTCTTGAAGAGTTTATTGATCTGCTGAAATGTGTTCTTGCACGACATTCCCACAAATGCAGAAGTCTGATAGCACTGTGAACAGGCTGAACAACAGGGGCCTCAATATTGTACTGTGGCAACAATATGTGGCAACAGCTTCTACTGTACTAACAAATGGAACAGTCATGCTGCGTTTCGCCCACAAATGAATTAATTTCCAGGACTGGTTATAGTGAATAGCTTTGCATTTCCATAAATAATTTAGTTTGCAAGAGAATGCAGCTTTGTGCACAGCAGAAGCCCGTTTATCCGGCATGCTCGGGTGGGGGGGGTGGGGGGGGTGCCCGGATAATTGGGCAGCAAGTTGCCGAAAACCCAACACAAAAAAGTACTTATTTTAAAACATTACTATATTAATAATATACTAAATAGTAACAGAATATTGTACAGCTAATCGGTAAAAATCTCCAAGTTCGTATGTTTAATAAGTGCACATGCGCACGCATAGCGTGCATGCGCAAATTGAGCATACTCGTGATTGCTGGAATGGGGAATTGCCCCGGGAGGGGGTCGAGCGAACCGGTTAATCGGGTCACGGATAAACAGGCTTCTACCGTACTAACAAATGGAACAGTCATGCTGTATTTTGCCCACAAATATACAGTCAATTAATTTTACAGTATGTTTTGTGAAGCGCTTTGAGACACCTAGAAGACGTAATAATGAAAGAATTATTATTATTGTATAAATATAATGACTGCTTTAGTCTTTGGATCAGTGTATGGGTGAGGGCTATTCATAGAAGGAACTCAAGATTTGTGACTGACAAAACAAAATGCGATGAATGAAATATACCACTGCTGACTGAAGATCTGAATAAAGCTAACTTGAAGGCTACACATTTCCACTAACATCAATGACCTTGATAGGATGCACTTGCAATGGAATTTCCTTTTCGGAAGGAAACCTCAATAAATTTGGTCAGTTCACTGACCTGTGGAATTTCACACCTAAAGATTGATAACTGCACACTACAGAGGTTTTTAGTCATCTACAACGATGCAAAGACTAAAGCAGTTATCACATTGAGATCAGATAATAATATAAGCAGGAAAAAGTAAAATGAATCTTTGCATTCAACGTAGCACCTTTTACATCAGCTTGTATCAAAGTGATATTTGTAGGCTTTGGTATACTGTACAGATGTGCAGCTACTGTGTTCATTGTAGGTGAATCAACCAGGTTTATTGCAATCAAATTTGCACTAAGATTACAGATTTCAAATTCATCCCCTTAATAGACATGCAGTCAGAACGTCAGTAATCCTGGATCGAGGGCAGAAGGGAAACAGCATGAAATAGCAACCATGTGAAAGTATTTTTGTTTTGTTTTTTTTCTCTTCCAACGTACTCCCCTTTCTACTTATCCTGATAATTTTTTACTTGGTTTTCTAACTGCCAGGGTATGGTTTTGCATGTATCAAGCAGCCCCTGTTGTTTTATCTGGGCGGTCATTGTTGAAGATGAGCTGTTTTGGAGGTGATTTCACCTCAATGTACCATTATAGCAGAACCGAAACCAGTCCTCAACTAACACCCCAAATTCCTATGGTCTTCGTCAATTAATAAACAAGTGATGACATAAGTTAACTTAGTAAAGACCAAGAATGAAGCGTAGACTTTCTCAGTGTGTGTGCCTCAGAGACTCATTGAATATCTTGGAGTAAGGTTTATTTGAAATCATATTAATAAGTCACTACTTGTTACTATTTTTGTTCAAGTCTGTAATCTCACCATCTCCTGCAAAGGTCATTCCGTTTGAGTTTAAAATCCGATATGACAAACTAGTATGTGAGGGTGTTACATTGCTGCATCATGATGTAAACAAATATCTACGAGTATATTTATCTAATTAATGAACAGTGCTGTCAAGTGTTGACCGGGCATGAAAAGCAAAGTGAACGGCTATTAATATCACAACGGCTGAGATAGCCATAATATTAAAGATGTAGAAACTGTATCTCTACAAAATATATTTTTAAAAACTACAGCCCAACTAATCTGAACTTCCAACACCTGCAGCAGGATTACCGATGCTGCATTTTTTTATTCTGAACAATGAACATTCATCATTCTGGTGCTGTCAGGAATCCTATGGTCTCTGGTGACCTGTAAACCTTGGCAAAATGATATATTGCTCTGCAGTCTTACAAATAAAGTTGAACAACACAACATCATGTTCTGTTATATCATGTTTGTGCACTGTCTCTTGAAACACGTAAATTGGCTTTCCAAGTAATCGCAAACTGGGAGTTTATCCTTTGAAGTGATTCCTCCGTAACAGGGCACTCAAATAGGAGACTTAAATGCAGACCATGCATCACAAATAGATGCTGAACTTACATTTCAATTTGAGAGGAGGAGATTTGCAAACATTTACTGTAATTCCATGATCCGCAGTATACATATTGTTAAAAAAAATGCCATTACTCGGGTTTCTGAGGATATTGGAGCAAATCATACAGCCAGCCAATGATTGATATGTAATTTACCATGACCATCATTGTAATTTCTTTAATATTTAGCATCTCTGGTATTTAGTATCTCAAGTTACTTTAGCCTTGGTTTGGTTTCGAATTGCTGGTTCAGATTATCCATCAGGCTTGTCAAGTGATGAATGTGCTTCTGAAAAACTAATGAAGTAAAAGGTGACAAAGGTAAGAGTATATAGCACCATGTGATTGGCACTACAGCAGTAGCCAGTCCTTCCTTGTAGGCACACAGATACGAGACTGTAAGAACACACCATGTATCACAAGCAGGTCGTGAACTTTCATTTAAACTGAAGAGGCAGAGTTCTGCAAACATTTGCTGTAACTCCATGATCTGCAGGATTTACATATCAGATAATAAACGGTTGGAAGCATCAGATAATCAAGTATATATTATTTATGATCGTGGATAACATCTTGCTTTTTCAGTCCTTTATACAGTATTGTGGTTGTTTTTTCTCCTTTGTGTTTTTGCAAGCACTGCTTAAGTTGCCCCTTTCCTTCCTACCTCCATTTAGTATCTTGATTGCTGGAAGGTGAGAGGATATGGAGTGCAAACTCCTCTTAAACCTGCAGCAAATCTGAACATGCAACATTCTGACATGTCAGATCCATTAGGTAGTGATATATTAAAATAATATCAAAGGCAGGAAACCAAACCAAGTACAGTACAGTAAAACCTTGCATAAGTCTTATCTTACCACCCTCCATAACACCCTCTCCACTACGCTCGACACCCTGGCCCCCCTCACCTCCAGAACCGTCTCCCACTCCCGATCATCAGCGTGGTACACAACTCACCTCCGTTCCCTCAAAAGCCAAGTGAGAGCAGTTGAACGCACCTGGCTCAAATCTGGCCTCACGGTCCACTGGCAAATCTGGCTGGACCGCATCAAATTTTACCGCTCCGCCCTAGCCACCGCCAAATCAGCCTTCTATTCCAGGATAATCCTGGAAGCGAAGGACAACCACCGCCTCCTTTTCGCCACCACCAACCAGCTCCTCCGCTCCCCCCCAACCCCCACCCGCCCCCGTCTCGCTTCGCAGATCCTCTCCTCAAACGCACGTTGCGAGGAGATGTTGGACTTCCTCGAGTCCAAAATAGAGAGAATCCACTCTGCGGTTTCCTCCCCCCACCTCTCCTCCAACTCCGCCCCTCCATCCACTATTTCAAACCTCCACCCACCCCCCCTTTCATACTTTCATCCCCACCTCCCCGTCTTCAGTCACAAAAAATAATCACCTCCATGAAACCCACCACGTGTTCACTGGACCCCATCCCCACCCCCCTCCTCCGCACCCAGCTCCACCTTCTGGCCCCGCTCATTTCTGACACCATCAACCTTTCCCTCTCCTCAGGCACCGTCCCTACCTCCCTCAAAACAGCCACCATCACCCCTATCCTGAAAAAACCATCCCTTGATGCATTGCAGCCATCAAGCTACCGACCCATCTCCAACCTCCCGTTTCTATCCAAGGTCCTTGAAAGAGTGGTTGCCTCCCAGCTCCGCTCTTTCCTCTCAACTCACTCACTCCTTGAACCCCTCCAATCAGGTTTCCGCCCTGCTCACAGCACGGAAACTGCCCTGGTTAAGGTTACAAACGACATCCTAACCGCCTGCGTCCAGGGCTCCCTCTGCCTCCTCGTCCTCCTTGACCTGTCTGCTGCGTTCGACACAGTCGATCACACCATCCTCCTCCAACGTCTTTCCTCCCACCTCAACCTTCAAGGCACAGTCCTTGACTGGTTCCATTCCTACCTGACCCACCGCCTACACTTTGTGTCTTCCAACGGTTTCTCCTCAAACCCCCGCACAGTTTCTCACGGCGTCCCTCAGGGCTCTGTCCTCGGCCCCCTCCTTTTCACCAGTAACACGCTCCCTCTGGGCGATGTCATCCGCAAACATGGGGTAAATTTCCACATGTATACGGACGACACCCAACTGTACCTTTCCGCCTCATCCCTTAAACCCCAGACCATTAATGTTCTGACAGCATGTCTGTCCGACATTGAGTCCTGGACGAGGGACAACTTCCTCCAATTGAACGTGAGCAAGACCGAGGCCCTCCTGATTGGCTCAAGCCAGCGCCTCCGCACATCGGGCGCTGCCAGCCTCAACATCCAAGGCTGTACTCTCCACCTCACAAAGCCAGTCAGGAACCTCGGCATCACGTTCGACCATAAACTCTCCTTCCTCCCCCACATCCGTGCCTTGACCGGCACCGCCTATTTCCACCTGCGCAACATTGCAGGCTCCGCAAGTATCTTACCCCCCAAGCTGCCGAAACACTTGTGCACGCGTACATCACCTCACGGCTGGACTACGGAAAGTCTCTCCTCGTCGGCCTCCCCAGCTCCTCCATTCACAGGCTGCAGGTCATCCAAAACTCTGCAGCCCGTGTACTATCCCGTGCCCTCCTCCGCGACCGCATAACCCCCACCCTCGCCCGTCTCCATTGGCTCCCCATCCCCCAGAGGATCGAGTTCAAGATCCTCGTCCTCACCTTCAAGGCCTTACACGGCCTTGCCCCGCCCTATTTAACCGATTTACTCTCCCCCTATAAGCCCACCCGGACCCTCCGTTCAGCAGGACTTGGCCTGCTCCAAGCCCCCCGCCCGAACCGCCCTACCATCGGAGGCCGGGCCTTCAGTTTCTCCGCTCCTCTTCGACCGTGCCTTTTGTTCCCCCTGAATTTTTCGACCTCCCCTACATGTTTCACCCCTTCCCGAACACTCCCCTCCCAGCTCGGGTCACACGCCTCCTGTGCAGCGCCTTGGGACGTCCTCCCGACGTGAAAGGCGCTTTATAAGTTTAAATTGTTGTTGTTGTTGTTATCATTTTAAATTCTAAGTTGTACATTTAACTGAGTCCCACACAGTTTTCTATCAAAACTGCTTATATTTCTTTACACCACTTGTATTATTCACCTCCTAATTCGTAACAGCGCTCCCCTTCACTCCATTGCTCCTGGACTTACCGGCTGAAACAAATCACAGGAAATGACGTACTGATCCACTGCCACATGCGCACTTAACATCCAGCTGCATTGAATCGCAGGAAACATAGTCTGGATCAATCAACAAATTCACAAAAGAACTTAATTTCCCGCAATTCAATCCGATTCCAACACTTATCAGTAAGTACACATGAGGCGACGAGTTAAGAGGCTCTGAATTGTAATCTTAACCGGTCATCACATGTGGCCTTATCGGCTGCGCACTTACCAGCTGCAATGACACTTAACAGCTGTATTGAATAATAATAATAATAATAATCCTTGCTTTTGATATAGAGCTTTTCACATCTTCTCGACATCTCAAAGCACTTTACAGAAGATACTGTAAGGTGAATTGACTGCATATTTTTGTGGGCAAAAGGCACAAACATCCCACAAACAGTTATGGATTAAAATGACCAATTTTTCTTGAGAGATTGTCAGTCTTGTAGAGTAAGGAAAGTTCTCCAAGGTTTCGCCCTGGCTAGAATTGAACTCAGATCTCCTCATTTGCAAGGCGAGTGCTGTAACCACTGAGCTACAGGATATTGAATTGAAATACGCATGTGCAGGATAATTATTGATTAAATCAGATGAATGCGATTTATATAGTTTGCCGCAATTCAAACTCGCTTAAATCATACTAAATGTTTTGGTGCCAAATGATACGACTGATGTGAGTTTTAAGCGAGTTATAATAATAATAATAATCCTTGCATTTGATATAGCACTTTTCACGTCTTCTAGATGTTTCAAAGCCCTTCACAGAATATACTGTAAAGTGATTTAATCTCATTACCGCAGTCTTGCCTCCTATCCTTTAATATCCTCTAAAGCACTCTGAGATGTCCTCCAGTCAAATGTAAGGAATATTATAATGTTATTATATTGCTTTAAATATATTCCCTTTTAAATTATGTTAGCGATTTGGCTTCCACAGTCATTTGTGGTACTCACAAAACACCCACTTGTATTTCCTATGAAGGGTTTTGCAGTGTTCCAAATAATCCTTGCATTTGATATAGCGCCTTATCATGCCATTGAGAGATCTCAAAACGTTTCACAGTGTATACTGTAAAGTGAGTTGACTATATATTGTGAATCAAACGCGGCAGCCAATTGCATACAGTAGTGTCCCACAAACAGTCAAGTATTGAGTAACCAATTTTGTTTGGGCTAGAATGGTGGAACGGGAATAACCAGGGCTAAATGAGCTTGTGGCAACAAGGTGATGTTATCATTCAGATGTGCAAAGACATCAAGGGCATTACTGCATACAAGTGGAGCTTGTCAATGGCCATACCCAATTAGTAGACCACCTCTGAACTTAGTAGCAAAGAGCTCCAGCAGCACCTGTATTACCTTGTTTACTTTGCAATGATGACAACTGATCAAACAGTTAGCGAAACGAAACATTATTATGGATGAGCATGCCAGGAGTCAGAAGCACCCCTGCCAAGTGTCCTGCTGGTGAATCTGAGTTGTCCCTGCCACGAGACTAACAAGAAGTTAACATCTTTGATGAGCCACAATGAAAACCAGACTCTCCCGTTTAAAGTGCCACCAAAAACAAGTAAAGGGAAATCCTGTTCAAGCGCAGTCAGATGGCTCCAATATCTATGTGGCTGCATTAAAGCAATATAAGTGAGGCTCAGAAACAATGGCCAATATCAAGTCACCACTGATATCACTTCTTGTTCACCTTCTGATACTATGCCCAGGAAGTCCTCTGATATCACTTCCTTCGTGAAGTGATGTTAGCATTACTTCCTGTGTCTAACGTGCATGAACAATAGGTAGCGTCCTGGAGTCTGACACCGAGCCAGGGATTAGCAAATGTCCAGAGAAGAGCTGCGTTACAAACAAGGAGGCAGCGCTTTATTGAAGGACACCCCAAAGTGATAACTAACCCTGTAGATACAAACATAACTATCACAATTATAATAGTTGAAAACATAAAACATTTGGAAAAGTCACAGACAAATCACATCAGAGGATTACAACTATGTCATATAGAGAGTTCGGAATTGGGCCAAAGTGATTGTTTCAGGAATAGAATAGATCCAGGTTAAAAGAGCAGTTTAGTTTCACTGCAACACTCAAGTATGAAGAGTCTGCAGTAAAATAACTTGTAGGAGGAAATACAGCATTTGAAACATCCGCCTGCCTTTGCCATCAGTCAGGGCTTTGAATTGTGCACTTGATTGAATCAAAGCAAAGAGCAGAGAATCTAACTTAATCAATAAAAACTTCAACAAGGGAATACAATTTAGCACTCTCTCATTATGATCCAAATGCATCTTAATTATCATTGATATTGTATTAATAAATGTTATAGATTTAAAACTACAGTACACAAAATACTTTAAATGAATGAATGATTTCAGATTGGTTGTGCTAAAAAGCATATACAGTACAAACTTAAGAAAGCATACTTTTTCATTGTGCATTATCTTACTGTAATGCTAAACTATTACCTTACAGTCATGGGGCACTGCTCCCAGGCATTGGCACAATCAAAGATTAACATCTGAAGACAATGGAAGTAAATGTTTTCATAACGTTTCCTTAGATGAAGATGGACAATTAGTTCACAGAAGGGGAGGGGAAAATTTGCTTTGCAAATCATGGTTTATCCAGTAAACGTAGCAGCAACATCTGACAATTTGTTTTGCATTGTTCTTTCCCTCTGTTGATTGAATTCAAATAGCACTGAACCCGTTAGAAGAAGCTAGTCTGGTTCTACGGAAGGGCATTGTTCTTATCTAATTTGCACATGCACCTGCATAATGATGAAAAATATTAGCATCTTCTTTTCCAGTACATTTGTTCGATCACAACAAAACTAGTGTGTACCTTACAATCTGAATCACTTTCCCAAATGTGTGTATTTACCTGAACTTCCCATTAGTCTCATACAAACTTGCCCAAAGCTTACTCATTGTGTAGCTGCAAAATGACCCTTTTCTTGCAATGCCTATTATTTCACACAAAGGTTGTAGCATTCAAGGGAAATAAATGATAAATAGGCTGGTCGCTCAGATACTTCTGGTCTTAAATGGATGAGGAAGACAAACCAGTATTCTGACAGCTGTTTACAGTTTTCCTTTACATATCATGGGACATGATGTGCTTCCTGATAACATTCATGGTACAGCTGAAAGAAAATGTCATGGGAATCTGAAGCAAAAATGTCCTTGAGCTTTTTTGCGTGCTTTCTGCTACCTCTTGTGCAGTTTTAATGGCCTCACGTAAATTAAACTTTTTAATCTGAGTCTAAAACCAATTAGTATGCGACTAAAACCAGTTTATGCCAAGAATGTCATATGTCTTCATTATCATTGTACAAAACTAAAGCCCTAGAATAGTCCCCTGGAACATTTTTTCTGGATGTTTTATTACAAGACACTTTGGTGTCATCAGATTTTCCTGTAGATTTCTGCTAAGTCACTTCCTAAGTTACTGAGGCCTGCTCCTCCAACTGTAAATGATAACAGTTATACGGGCTTCGGATCAGTCACTGGTTAATTCATATCTCTCTATAATGCAAAAGCTACAATAAGGCACTTATATCTCATTAACCTGTCCCACGAGTTTTTAAGTTAAGTCACTTTATATATTTCCAAGACTTGCTTCTATAATCGTAAATTGCACAGGACTTTCTTCAATTAATTAACTCAGTTAGTAAGCAGCCATTTCATTCAATTCACATTTCTCCAAACTGGTTACACCTAAACAAACCATGGTTGGCAACTCAGATGGATCAAGTGGACCATAAAGAATTTGACATTCCACCAATACAGGTATCTATTAGTGGCTCCATTCTTACAACCCTGTGCAGTTTGCTCTCCCTGGCCTCTGCATGACCCTGAGGAAATAAGCACCCTCTTCACTATACAATTTATGAGCAGCTTGAGGTGACTTGAATAGTGATTCAATTCCACATCATGGCCTTTACTGGGTGTATCAGATGTAGGCCAAATTCTTCAATGTACAGAGCCAGTGAAAAATCTCCACCGCATTTGCCCTTTCATAGAGATGGAAATATTATTAGAAAGGACATAAACAGAATAATTAAATCACAGCAGTGTGGCTGAGATGACAGCTGTTACTGCGTGTGACCGACCAGATCCATATCTGTGAGCAGGAGGCACTTCACTTCCAATTCATTCTCTGTAATGTGCTCTCAGGCTTGCTGCAGGGGCATTAAATAATATCATATAATTTCTGAGATAGAAATTGATTAAAAGGAAAAAAGTTTTTTTTGGTGGTATCTGCAATCTTTCAGCTCAAGAGAAAAGGAATTTCAATGCATTTATTTGGTTGTTGTAAAGCTGTAATAACCTCATTACCTTTCAACAGCGGGATCCCCCCAAAAATCAACAGCCTTTGCTGATCATGCTGGGACATACAAATGAAACTAACGGCAAAGATCACCCGGCAGAGCCAGAAATGCATAACCTGTGGACCTTTCCTTTGTTAAATACACAGCATTTCTGTGATGAAACTGGAAAATTTGTACAATGTTCACTTTATATCTTAGGGTAACATCAAAACACACTTTAGGATTACTAAAACAATCAGAAAAAAGCCTATAATGCATACATTAAAAAGTAATTCTGAACGATTTACAATTTTTAACTGAAAACCCCATTGGATTTACAATTTTTTTTTAAAAAAGTAGCAAGAACCCCATGAGATCCTTTTGAATTTTTAACATGTGAATATCTGTGGATATTTTAATAACATAAAAGGTTGTATCCTTTAGGGTTTTAGGTAAAGGATCTTACAGAACTTCGAACTAGGATGACAGCAGGACAGATGACATTCAAGGGGGAAATACATTTTCAAAGGAATTAAATAGATTTATCTCAGCACATTGCATATTCGTTCTTTAAAGTCCAGTCTAAAAGGACTAATACAGCGATGGCTGCAATTAATTTCCTCTACCAGTATGCCTATGATTAAAAAAATACACTCATGAGAAAATTAACATCTCACTACAAGCAGCTGTCTGGTACTTGCACACAGCACTATTGTGAATTGTGGGCAATTATTAATTCTGTAACATTAAATTGCAAATGTTCGTGAATTTTAGTGTACGCAGAGCAGTACAGTCAGGTGTCACTTCAATTCATCTGAAGCAGAAAAGACAGCTCTGGTTGTTTTACTGAAGTGCACTCATCTTTTTGAATCCATATTATAAAACTGGACTGGTACACAACCTGCTGATGCATGCAAATGGTCACTCCATTGGTGACCACTAACTCAGCCGAAGAGAAGAATGTGAATAAAGACAAAAATTACTTTATATTTATATATACTTAAACAAGTATATATAAATTTATATTTACTTTATTATATTTGGGGGATAAACCCCCCACAAAATATAATAACCTTGTTCTTTGTGTGTGAGTAAAATCCACACTGATTAACAGATGATAAATACTGACTGGCTGCAAGGATCAAACCTCTCTAACTTTGACATGTTAGTTGGGGCAGAATCCTACTATGGAGTGTGGCATGAGTGACCCTTCATGGGATGCCAGTTTCCTCAGTCCAGTGAAGAAAAACGTGATACACTAATCGGTTTGAAATGCTAGGATCATTGAGCCAGGCTGGAAATACTCCTAGTCCCTGCTCGCCGAAGGTGTCTATATCACCTAAGCAGTTCTCCAGCTAGGCAGCTTTATTAAGCCACTACCTACACTGTATGAAATGGATGCTGACTTATATCTCCTCCAAAAAGAAACCTTCATTTAAAGAATAAATAGGAGAAAAACAAAGTGTTTTTCTGTTTGTGTTGAATTTGTAAAAAATATAAAATGAAGGTTTACCTGCCATTGGCCCTTTGGATTAAAGCATCGTTCAATTCCTAGTATGTACTGATAATTGCTTATCTCAATGGAGGAAACAGTTGGCTGCACATCAGACTTAGGGAGGGATTGTTGACCAGGGTCTCTGGCTTCTGAAGTTCGTATGTGGATTTTTAGATGCGAAAACAGGTTTGGGCTTGGGATGTCCTCTCGACGTGAAAGGCGCTATATAAATGTAAGTTTTGTTTGTTTGTTTGGGCTCAGCCATGGTAGTTCCCAGTCAAAAAAAATTCCAACAGCAATGATCACATTGACCTCCGCAGATATCTAATGTGAAATAGCTTGCAACATTCTCGGGAGTAAGTAACCAGAGCACACCCCTCACCCCTGGAACAGTATTCCAGCAAGACTCAGCACATTCAGAACAGGAAAGGGGAAACAGGGCAAAATAATTGGACAGAAACACAAACAAAAAGAAACATTAAATAAGATTAACAAGTGGAGTTTACTGAAAGTCATACAAGTTCTATAACTATTGGGTTGTGCTGATTCGTAAAACATGGCTCTGTCACCGTCTGTTAACCCCAAATTCCTGCTGGGGAATCGGCAGGGAAAAATGTGAGATGAACCAAAAAGGCAGAAGGATTAGTCTCATATCCATCTGAGAACACCGATAATTCTCAGTAATTGGTAAAAAATGAAGATGAATGGGACTGAGAGATAAGGAGCAATTAGCTCATCAGTGGTTACAGCTGTGCTCTCAATCCAGATCCCCCTCTCGAGCCCTGGCACTTTCAAATGAGAACTGCAGTCAGAATGAGCCCAGTGCCCTACTCTATTCCTCCAGCAACTTCCACAGTTTCCACTTGTCTTTTTTTTACATACCCACAGGTGACCCATCTGTCACATTATGCCAGACTCCTCTCCCCTTCCCTAAGTCTTTTTAGCTGAGAACTGGACAGGAATCCATTTAATTATAATTTGTTTTAGAAAGCAACCTATTTTGTTCTTTTGTAAAATGAAGGGACTGCTTAAGTTCCTCGTCACTTGCTTCATTATAGCAGCATCATCTGTTTGAAAATATGAGGAATTCCCACATCTAATTACAGGCTGGATTTCAGGTTCATTAACAGCAGCGAGGTAGGGAATTAGATTTGAAAATGCCGAGCTTTGCTCAATGGCCTGAAAGGTCTGCCCTCCTTTTCTGCCTTTGTCAAGGACTCCAGGACTTTTCCTGAACCTGCAAAAGTAATTAAATTTTTTCTTAAAATAGGCATTTACATGCAGCGTCACAGAGGAAACCACTGCTGTGCACACATTTTACAGTAGGTATCTGTGGAGGTCATTGCAATGAAAATAAGACATTTCATTTTTTTTCACAGACACTTATTTGGTTTGTTCAAGGAAGTTGTGTTAAGACACTGGTTATACAATGCAGTCAGTCATCATATTTTCTTAAAATTTGTAAAGTCAACCTCTTTGTTCACTCTGCTGCTGATTCCCACGAACTGCTTGCTATAACCAGGGGTTAGTTTTCTTCTGAACAAAAAGTGAACATTCATCTTGAAATGCCATCTTTTCGATTGGTTACTTTTCTAACCAGACTTTACAATTTGAGTCAATTATAATTTAACATAAACCTCTTTTTTCTGCCTCATATCACCTATATTTTATTTTTGCAATTTTCAAAATAGGCACTTTCATTCCACAGCTAAGTAAACCAACATCTTTTGAGGATATTATACCTACTGTAAATTAAGAATGTTTAAAATATACAGGCCTGGTGAAAATACAGTATCTGCATTTGCAGAAGGATTAAAATACCCTAACAGCTATAATCATCTGAGCATGGTTTACAATAACTGCCAACAAAATGCAATTAAGCTCTTAACATTATTTGTGTAAATCATACGTCACTGGTATGCAATAGTAATGAAAGCCCATTTGCTAAAAATTTAATTTGAAAAGGCTGCGATAAGCATTGTTACAGTTGTGTTTATTTCACAATGATTTATATGTAAGGAAATATAAAATACACATACAGAGTTTGAATAAACAAAAAATATTCCCAGACTCTCTGCTGTGAACTCAAATGTAAAAAGGGCAGCAACAGATGTCATGTAAAATGAACTAGACCCTAGAGGACAGTGTCAGCTAATGGAAAATAGGTTTTTAAATATCCATTTCTGAACCAGAAGGGCTATGCTATCTCATTGTCTTTAAAGAGTTAACTTGAGTTATTAAACAACCATTTTGATCAAGAAAACCAGTAGCAGAATCAAACGTTCATACAATTGCTGAAAAAAACTTTACTTCTATGAAAATAACCTGGAAGTGAATGTAATTAAAATGTTATGGTGTAAACTACCCTGTATAACTACTCTTATGACTACAGTTTGTGAAGTAAGGCAGCTTCTGAACTGTACTTCAGTCAATGGAGACCTCATCTTGCATATATCTGCATAACATTTTCTGCCACATATCTGTTTGTAGGAGCAACAGGAAACAAGTTTACTGCAAGAATTAAACAGCAGTTATTAATAATAAATAACATCCCTTGTATTTGATATAGAGCCTTATTACATTGTTGAAACACCACAAAGCACTTCACAGAATATACTGCAACATAAAGGGAATTGACTGTACATTTTGTGGACAAAACACAGCATCCAACTGCACATAACAATACCCCACAAACAGTCATGGACTGAGTACTCCCGGAAAGCAAACCGCCCACCAATCGCCTGACAACCAGGTTCCTACTTATTGCTAAGTAAACAGAGGATGTGGAATAAGGAAACTTGCCAAAGGTTTCGCCCCGCCCAAGATTCAAACCTGGATCCTCTTGCTTGCAAGGCGAGTGCTCTAACCAATACTCCAAAGGACTCCATAAGTCTCAGCAAGACAAGAATGAAGAAACAGCAGATGTCAAAGTCAATCGATGAACTATGCAAAATTTAAGATGTTTAAATGGGATAGAGATAATAATATATACAATCTCTTAGAAGAGATGGCATCAGAACAAAGGAACACCTTTGTCAACACTTGACATTCTCTCAGCAGAGCCACAATCTTGATATTGGTAAATGGTTGCAAAGGTTATTTGTGTGCGTGCTTTAAATTGACATTATTGTGATTGTTTTACAAAACTTAACACACATCTCCAGCTCACGGGCTTGTGGAAAATATGGGTTTCATGTTTTTCAACAAAAAAAGAATTATTTGAGAATTGGATCACAGGTATCTGACAGCAGTCTAATGCCTCCTTTGAAATGCCTGCTTCATAATTAACCAAACCTGTGATTCTCCCCATCATTGTAGCAGGTTAGATAGGATCTGTCAGCTGAACTGAATCTTTGACTTTTCATTAAATATTATTAAACGATTCAGAACCACAGAAATGCGCCAGCTTTAAAAGTTTTAATGCGTTTGATTCAGATCACTGAAATTGGACAGATCTGGGTCAATAATCTGGATATATTCACATTTGGCAAGTTGGATACAACTGAGCCAAAAGCAAACTTAACTAGAGGTGTGTTCCATTTACGTGAAGCAATATAGTCTCATTTGCAGCAATACCTAACAGGAATCCTCAATAAACAAACACACAGGAGCTAGTGCTCAGATACAGTCTAAATCCAGATGTACATGTGAGATATTGGTTGAGTCCCAGACGATCGATGTTCTGACAGCATGTCTGTCCGACATCGAGTCGTGGACGAGGGACAACTTTTTGCAATTGAACGTGAGTAAGACCGAGGCCCTCCTGATTGGCTCAAGCCAGCGCCTCCGCACATCGGGCGCTGCCAGCCTCAACATCCAAGGCTGCACTCTCCACCTCACAAAGCCAATCAGGAACCTCGGCATCATGTTCGATCAAAAACTTTCCTTCCTCCCCCACATCCGCGCCTTGACCGGCACCGCTTATTTCCACCTGCGCAACATTGCCAGGCTCCGCAACTATCTTATCCCCCGCGCTGCCGAAACACTCGTGCATGCATACATCACCTCATGGCTGGACTACAGAAATTCTCTCCTCGTCGGCCTCCCCAGTTCCTCCATTCACAGGCTGCAGGCCATTCAAAACTTTGCAGCCCGTGTACTATCCCGCACCCGCCTTCACGACCACATAACCCCCACCCTCGCCCGTCTCCACTGGCTCCCCATCCTCCAGAGGATCGAGTTCAAGATCCTCGTCCTCACCTACAAGGCCTTACATGGCCTTGCCCCACCCTACTTAACCGATCTACTCTCCCCCTACACGCCCACCCGGACCCTCCGTTCATCAGGACTTGGCCTGCTCCAAGCCCCCCGCCCGAACCGCCCCACCATCGGAGGCCGGGCTTTCAGTTTCTCCGCTCCCACCCTTTGGAATGCAATCCCTCAGTTTCGTTTCTTCCCTTTCCTCTTTCAAGGCCGGTTTGAAGACTTTCCTCTTCGATCGTGCCTTCTGTTCCACCCCGAACTCTTTTACCTCCCCTTCGTGTTTCACCCCTTCCCAAACATTCCCCTCCCAGCTCGGGTCACACACCTCCTGTGCAACGCCTTGGGACGTCCTCCCGACGTGAAAGGCGCTCTATAAATGTAATTTGTTGTTGTTGTTGTTGAGCATGTATACAAACATCAGGTAAACATCTATGTGGACATCATACAAGCATGTGTACTAATGTTGAACAATTGTGAGTGGACGCCAGATTAACAAGTCTGGAAGTCAGATAAACATGTGTGTGGATGTCAGATGAGGGCAGGATTGGATGCCGTTGTGTTGCCATCTGTGGTTCAATTGTCTAGCAAAACTGACCATCAAGGCTCATACATTAATAAAGACTAGTTGGGAAAGATGCTGGTGGTAATAGCTGGCATCTAGTAGAAACAAAATCTGTGAAGAAAATCAAGTGGAAAGAAAATGTATATGCAAAATTCTGTAACTTGTGGATTGCATCTTCAAAGTTCTGAGGCTTGTATTCAAATGTCCTCTGTTTTTCTAGTAAGTCCAGCCAACTGTGACACTGTGCATCTTTTCCACCTTATCTGGAAATCATTAGTTCAGATCAGCAAATCTGTCACAAGACAGTGCTTGATATGAACAAGAGATCACAAAACATCCCGGCAATCAATATCAAGATGGGTACAGTATTGAAGCCCCTCCAGTGCTCATAATTTTTCTCACTCTCCACTTCTATGGCCAAAGGAAGCATTAATTCCAATAATAAATCTGAGGTGATTTAAATCCTGGACTGTGCGGCTGCCTGGTTTAATGATTTATTTTGTACATTTCACGAAGCGGGAGATTTGTCCATAACAACTGACAGGTCACCTTCAAACGCCACGGGCAGACCGTTCATCATCATGCAGACTAGCACCTCATCTGAGCAAGTAAATATTAAAGTAAAAGAATCCAATAGATTGTGGATAGAGGAGAAAAGGCATCAGGGCCATATATTTTACTCAAAGTGCTAATGCCTCACTTTCTGCAGCTTGTCTGCTAGAATTAGAATGCTGGTGGGAGGTGGTGGCTCAAGGTTAATGTGTAAAAGTGAAGAGATAAAACAGTTTCCTATTAGCTTCATTGGCATGACCACACTTTGTTAATCAGTGAATCTCAGCTTGGCCGATTAGTCTGACCCTGTCTGCTTTCTTATCTGTAGCACCAGTCTCTCTCTACCAACTTCCTTAACATGTTTTTCATCGAGGACTTTGCTGAACTTATTTCAAGCTTGCATGCTTTGATGTGTTTCATTTAGTTGTGGCCCACAGGCTGAAAAGTAAACTGCTGAATATTTACAATAAAAATAATCATTGCATTTTGATACAGTGCCTTTTCACCTCCTTGAAACGGCTCACAGTGGTTTGCAGGATTTTACTGTAAAGTGTGTGTATTTGTAGCAAATGCAGCAGTCAATTTGCCACAAAGTGAGTGACCTATTTTACCTGGGATATTGTTGACTACGGTATCAGGAGAAACTCCCCCTTTTGATTAGACCTACAGGTTCTTTAACATCTACCTGAACAAGCAGATGGGATTTAAAGTGATTTAAAATCTCATCCGAACACAAAGACTTTTGGCAATGCATCGCACCTCAAGCATTGCACTGGAGTGTCAACCCAGACTATGAGCTCCCGATGTGGGACTCGAATCCTTAACCGCCTGACTAAGAGCTGAAAGTGCTACGTACTGAGCGAGGCTCACACAAACAACAAACAAAACTTACATTTATATAGCGCCTTTCACGTCGAGAGGACATCCCAAGGCGCTGTACAGTCAGGTAGGACAAGAGCAGGGTGGGAAGGCTCAGGGCAGGATAAAGAATAGTAGGAAAAGTAACTGTATTAGTGGGCGAAACGCGGCAGCCAAATTGCGCACAGCAGTGTCCCACAATCAGTCACGGAAGTAGGACTAGGGGCAAAAGGGGGTAAAGAAGCAAAAGGGGAGGGGTCGAGGCAGGGGGAAGAAAGGCAGGAAAGTCGACTGTATATTTGTGGGCGAAACGCGGCAGCCAAATTGCGCACAGCAGTGTCCCCACAAACAATCGCGAAAATGGGGCCAGGGGAGAAAGGGGGAAAAGAGGGTAAGGGGGGAGAGGGAGGGAAAGGTGGGATGGGATAGGGTTAGGGAGGAAGAGGGGGGAGAAAGGGGGGTAAGGAAGAGAGGGAGGGAAAGATGGGTGGGGGCAAGATCAGGAAGAGGGAAGAGGGAGGGAAGGGGAAAAGGGAGGAGAGAAAGTGGGGAAAGGGAGTGAGGGAAGAAGAAGATGGGGGCAGGGGTGGGGGGAATCAAACAACAATAATAAACAACAAAAGCAACAATATTAACAAAAACAGCAACAAACAATAACCAACAATCGTCCAACAATCGTCCAGCAACCACTCCCTGTCCTCGCCGCCCGCCCGGACGATCCCTGAGATGGCGGGAAAAAAAGGGCGCGGAAAAAAGGGCCCAGTGTGGTGTCAGGTCCCAAAACCGACCGGCTCCTTATAATAATAAGGTGCCAATAATAATAATCCTTATAATAATAAAGTTATAATAATGGTGCCAAATGCCAATCAACAAAGAATGTTGGTCACATATAAACAATAAGTACCAAGTAGCAGAGCTGCATACTCTCTGTATTGAAAAATATATTCAATATGATTTTTTTTCATTTCTTTCCTTTTGGATTTCTCCCAACCTGTTCCCTACAACTTATTGGCTTTAACTCAACAACAGGTCAACTGGATAACACTTTGCTGCCATACTGTGAATTTGCAACAACAGCTGTTGACACTTCCCCAACATCACTAGTACAGTATTATTATACAGCAATTTTAATATTTCCTGTTTATGTGAATTGTGTAAAACTTGATTGAGTACCAACAACATTAATTGGAAAAAATATGCAAGCAATTGAAAATAATTGCAATATACATAGACAACCAAAAAGCACAATCTGTCAAAATACACTTGACAGTATATCCTGGGAAGTAGGGTCCGGCGATATATCGATATATCGTTAAAACCCGATATAATTTTCATATCGATATGCTGATATAGGCATTTCGAAACTATATATCGAGGTAAAAAATCGGAATGCGCGCACACTGAACTACAAGACCCAGAATGCTCATCTCTATACACAATGCACAGACTGAGGTGCAAAGCCACCATTTTGTATTCATAGTCCTCGAATACAATATACAGGTATGCAAGGGGTGGGGGGTGGGGGAGAGAGACGGCTGGGGGGGGGGGGGGGGGGAGGGGGAGAGAGACAGCTGGGGGGGGTAGGGGGAGGGAGAAAAAGACGCATGCGCAGTATGAAAAACCCGAAAATATCGATATTTCAGTATATCTCAATATGAGCCCGTCGATATATCTAAATCGTAAAATTTCCATATCGACGGACCCTACTGGGAAGCGTTTTGAGATTCCTTTCAACATGAAATGCACAACATCAAATGTAAGAATTATTGTTGATACACATCAGAAGGGTATGCTTTTATGCAACTTGACAAAGTTTAAAACAATGACTCTTAATTGTAAAGCACTCCAGGGTTGAAATTATCAGGTAGAATACCTCTCTTGAGCTATAGCTTGACAACTGCATCCTGTCTGGCATGGAGTGAACTGTCTGCAGCTTTCTTGGAATGGCATCAGGGTCTAACCAGCAGGTTGGGTCATGATGAGCTAATATTAGGGTTGCCCTTAATTAACAACCAATGAAAGCAATTCTATTATCCTTTACAATGGATTCTTCATTACATAATTTGGCTGTATACGTATTTGCACATTGCTTAATGGAGACCAGATAACAGATAATTTTCTTCCTTGGCTCTGCATATTTTGTAAGAAGACTCTTATTTGTGGGAATATAGTTCTAGTGAGAACACATTTCAAATCAAGTTTAAAAGCTGCATTGCAAGCTTATTTTAAAGCATTAAGAAAGTTATAATTTATTCAAACATCACAGGTTCGCTGTTTTGTGTATCCACCTGGCAATCCAGCTCTTCCATATTATCACGTCCAGGCGGTGTGGATTTTCAGTCCACCTTGTTTAACACATTCAATTTCCCCCTAGACACTAACATGGCACAGATTCTCCAATTCATTCTAACTCAGATCAGATCCATTCCTGTCTCTTTTATATGAGCACACCTTATGCAGCATATATATATATATATACACACACATATATATATACAGCACTATATGTCGAAAAAACCACTCTGGATTAATTTCTTTGTGAGGCTGAGTTAACCGTGTTTTATTTTCCACTTCCAACCTAGTTTGTAGCAGTACTGTACAGACAGAGGTACTCAGGAATCCTATTAGATTCAACTGAAATTAATCTCTATCACTGCCTCGCAACCAATGTGGCAAGAGTACTCACCCTCTCCAAGAGAACTAATATTTCTTTTTGGGAAGGAAATATTTTGTGATTGCCTAAGTTACTAACATTTTCTTTTCTTTTTCGTGCTGTCACCCAAGGGGTTTCAACACTCATTTGTTCTTGTAGCATTAAGGCAAATCACCTGACAGCGGACTATAAAAAGAATGCAAAGTAATAAAATCAGAGCAAATAAAGATTGCTACATGTGCAGAGGAGGGGCTGCAAAGCACTGTAAGAGAAATAAAGTAAACAAAGAAATTCATTCAATAAAACTGCATGTGTGCATATTTCTGCCTGATATAAGAGTAACAATCCCTTTGGCCATTATTTGTGAAGATAGAATTACATATCATCTAATCTCGGGCAATCACATCTATTTGCTAAACAAATAAGGCAATACAATAGGAATTCATGTTTTTGAATTTATTTGTGAGTGTTGGGATTGAAATTAAGGGATATCTGTTTTCAAGAATGTGTGGGCTCGGCTCAGTCAGTAGCATTCTCACCTCAGCGCCTTGGGACGTCCTCTCGACGTGAAAGGTGCTATATAAATGTAAGCTTTGATTGATTGCTTGATTGAGTCAGAAGATTGTGAAGTCAAGCCTCATATTGGGATTTTGAATTTACAGTCTGACAGCCGAGTGCAATGCTGGGAGAGTGCTGCACTGTCAGAAGTTCCGACCTTCAGTTCAGCTGTGAAAATAAGGTCCCGTTTATCTGTTCAGGCGGATGTTAAAGATGTCATTGCAGCAGTTGGTGGAATTTCGACATTATTTTTTAAAAAAAACTGGTATCCCATTAACCACTAGTTGATGATTATTAGCATCACCAATGAAAATCTACATATGTGTGTGCTTGTGTGACGGGGAGGGGGCGAGGGGAGGGGGAGAGGGATGAGAGCTTCTGCCCCCCAGTAAACCAGTCATATTAAATATAACAATCATAAGGTTCGTCAAATATATCATAGGGATTAACTAACACATCAAAAGGTTGTAATTTTCACCTCATTCTGTGTTAACCTAACCTCAGACCTCCTCAGGGTACTCCTTACTTGTTGTAGTTTGGCAATTTCATTTCTCCCGCCAGCTGCCCTTCTGAATTGATGGGCAGTTTATTGTTGTGGAATCAGACTCACGAGCACCTGAGTTGATCATGGGCAATAAACCAATTAGTAGCTTTAAAGCCATTTAGTAAAAGGAAACTTTCATGCAGTAGATTTACACTGGATTCAATTCCAGTTGCCAAAGGTGAAAGGACAGTGTGCTAACGAGGCAATTTTGATTGTATAAAATCATTGTATTTTTTCTGCTGCTCAGTTTCTCACTTTCTAGACCAAAACTGTATAATCAAAATAATCGAATGTCTCCTAATTAGTTTAGATATAGTGCACTACAATGAATGAAAATATATATATGTATATAACCCATATCAATTATCCACCTCATCTACGGTAGAAACTATATACAAGTCAACCTGTTATTAAGCTCCTCAGAAGGGGTTTCTGGCTTCCAACACAGCTGGTTGGTTGGCTTCCCGCACAACAAAGAGGCCAACTTCCAGGTCCTCAGGTTGCCACTATTGTCAACTCGTGCTCATTATACATACGTATTAAGTGCACAAGGTGACATCAGTGTGCATAAAACACGTGGGAAGTTACATTAGCGGCAACCTGACAAACTCAAAAGTCAGACTTTTCTACACTCTCTTTCTACCAATTTTGAGATACTAGTCCCTGCTGTCCGCTTTCTAACAGGGTTGCACTGCGTCTATATCATACGCAAACTTCAATATGTGAAGAATACAGTAACCCTGGTGCATTGCACTCGGCAATCCCTTATTGCTGGAATGGAAAGCAGCATGTTAATGTTTGATTTACTGTGGTAAGGCCTTTAGACTCTCTTTTATTTAGGGTCTTTTTGATACGTGCACTTATCAAATTGTCACACACCTGGCTGGCTACAGTTCAGCCAGCATCACATTTGCTGCATTCCATTCTGGAAGTTTAAAATGCAAAGGGAAACTTCACAACAAAAAGTTATCAGATATATATATATGCCCTGCTTCAGTCAGATGGAGGGGTGTTTAACTAAACAGTATTGAATTGAGGGGAAAAATTTTAAGGCTTGGCTGAGCATCACAGCGCATCATTCAACCTATATCACAAAGTTAACTGATTCATTAATCCTAGATTAGATGTGTGTTTCTTTAATCTCCCAGTAAACTGCCAGAAAATACTGCTGTCCTAAAAGTGCACAGGCATTTTTCCCTTTTGCAACAGTACACAATAAGCATAATTTTCCTAATCCAAACCAAGTAGTATTTGCAATGCATTAACTTTCTGTAAAGGAAATTAAAGATAATAATCTATGGTCAGTGAAGTGCTAACTACAAGAACAGGTGTTAGCAAATGATCCTGTCTGTAACAGGAAACCCAACAAAACCAATCTTCTAAGCACTGTCTGATCATTTGTCTTCATTTACAATAGCTCTCTATTTGCAGGTAATTGTTGGGTGCCCATAGGTTTAGGATCAAAAGCCACAAACTGTTTTGGAACTCAACAATGGTATGCATTTAAGAGAGCCATTAGCAGTGCACTGAATTAAGAAACTGCACCGAATGAACAGTAAGAACCCTAGACTTCTTTGCCTCAAAAATTGCAAACATCTGCATTCATCCCCCCCCACCCACTCCCATGTCCCCTACCACCCCACTCAGACCATCCACTCCGCCTTTTCCATCCACCATGGCTCCTGTCACACCCACCTTGTTACACTCCTTTGTCCCGATTTCTCCTTCTACCCTCTCAACCACAATCACCCGGATAAAGTTCACCACCTCGTGCCTCAACCTCATCCACACCCAGCTTCTGGTCACTCAACTCTCCCTTCCTTCCTCACTGCTAGCCAACATGGTCAACATGTCTCTTTGCTTAGGCTCTGTTCCACTTCCCCTGAAACATGGTGTCATCACACCCCTCCAATCTCTCACACTTTTTCCTATCTCTAACCTACCCTGCTTGCCAAAATCCTGGAACGCATTGTTGCAGGTTAACTTTGGTCACACCTCTCCCTCCATTCCCTCCTCGAGCCCCTGCAGTCTGGTTTTTGCCCTGACCACAGCACAGAGACAGCATGTCAAGTCACAAACGACATTCTCTCCATCTGTGACCAAGGCTCCCTCGGCAACCTTGTCGTCCTGGATCTCTCTGCTGCTTCGACACAGTCCACCACACCATCCTCCTACACAGTCTCTCCTCTCTCTGAGTAGGACAACACTCGCATAGTTTGACTCCTACTTAACTAACTGCCTCCATTTAATCTCAGCAAATTATTTTCCCTACCGACCCTGCCCGGTCACCTGTGGGATATCCCCAGAGCTCCATCCTTGGCCCTGTTCTTGTCTTTATCTATATGCTCCCTCTGGGCAATGTCATCCACAGACATGGGGTAAACTTCCACATATATGGGGATGACACACAAATCTACTTTACCTCCTCCAGTAGCAAATCCAGTAGCAAATCTGATGTTCTATCAGCTTGTCTGGCAGACATCAGGGTCTGGGTGAGGGAAACTTTGTGCAGTTGAATCTTGGCAAGATGGAGCCCTAGTCCTTGGCTCCTGTCGATGTCTTCACTCAGTGGATCTAAACTCTTCAACCTCCCTGGGCTCTCCATCAGACTCACCAAGTCAGTGCGCAATCTGGATGTCTGGTTTGGCCCTCAGCTGTCCTTCCTCCCTCACATCCGGCCTCTGATGAGCACCATCTTCTTCCACCTCTACCCGCCTCCAACCGTACATTACCCCAAATGCAACCGAAACCCTCATGCATGTGTTTGTCACCTCCCACTTGCATTACTCAAAGACACTTCTCACCTGTCTCACCTGTCTCCCCAGCTCCACCATTTAAAAGATCCAGCCCATTCAAAATTCTGCCCCTCACATATTGAATTGCTCCAAATTCCGTACCCACATTTCACCAGTTCTGGCCAGGCTCTACTGGCTCCCCATCACCGAATGGATCGACCAAGATACTCACACTCGCGTTCAAATCTATTCACTCCCTCCTACCTCTCCGACCACCTCACTCCCCAATCCAACGCCCGGCACCTCTGCTCTACTGACACCAGCCTCCTGCTTGTCCCTTGCACCCTCCATGCCACCATCAGAGATCACACTTTCAGTCATTACACCCCATAATTCTGGAACACTCTCAATCACACCATCTTGCCCCTCTCTCCCTTTTTCAAGTCCTGCATGAAAACCCTCTTTGACCGTGCTTATGGCCTTTTGGGGGAGAGAGTTCCAGATTTCCATTATTCTTTGGGCGAAAAACTGCTTCCAGATTTCACTTCTAAATGGCCAAACTCTGATTTTCAGATTAAGCCCCACTGTTTTGGATTCCCCACCTGAGGAAAAAGTTTATGTATATCTACCCTATCAAATCCCTTTAATACTTTAAAAACCTCAATCAAAATCATCCCTCAACCTTCTCAACCCAGCTCCTGTAGCTCAGTGGTCTTGAAAGGCGAGTCTTGAAACTCGCCTTTCAAGAGTGTGACCTGTGTTCGAATCCAGGCAGATCAGGGCAAAACCTTGGGCAAGTTTGCTTACTCCACACGCCTAATAATAATTCATCAAAAAAACACAATAATAAAAAATTGACCACTTTCAATCCATGATTGCTGTGCTTTATTGGCTGCCACGTTTCGCCCACAAATATACAGTCAATTCACTTTACAGTATATTCTGTGAAGCGCTTTGAGATGTCCATAAGATGTGAACAGCGCTATATCAAATGCAAGGATTATTTATTAAAGTAATGGAGACCAAGTTGATGCAATCTATCCTCATAATTTAACCTTTTAAGGCCTGGTATAAATCTGGTCAATCTGAGCTGTCCACCCTCCAGAGCCAATATATGCTTCATGAGGTGCAGTGTCTAAAACTTAACGCAGTATTCCAGATGGGGTCTGACCATGACTCTATACAGTTGAAATATCCCTTCTTCTACTTTATACTCCAGCCATCTTGTAGGGCTTAACAGCAGCATGGCTTGATGCAGAGCCAGAAAGAGAGGGGAGGTGACCAAAGGCATGGACAAAAATAAAAGTCTGTGATTTGCTGACAGGCAAAGAAAGGGTATGATAGAGGGATCGAGAGAAGGAGTTCCAGAGATTTAGGTCATAGTGGCTGAAAACAAGACCGCCAACTGTGTATCTGGATGTCTCATCAGATGGAAGGCATTTCATAATGCTATTCATTTATTTTTTGCTATAGTGTGGATCTAACTGCAATATAATGTCAGATCAGTCAGATGTAGAATGTAGGCCACATGTAGTGCTAGGTTACACTGCTCATATTTCTGCTGTGTAATGGGTTAGATGATTTTGTGGATACGCAGTACATTTCTGAGAAGAGAACACAAAAGTTTGCAGACTTTTGTTCATTAGGTCAGAAGGCTTGGCTCAGAACCCCAAAGTTGCACAATCTTAGAGAGACTGGTGCAACTGTGCAACGGACCTGTTACATTATTTAATCCAAAACACAATGTAGATTCACTCAGTCCTTTAATTCCATTTTAAATCTGATCAGTCATTTTCCCAGAATCCTTTTATACTTGCATCCTTGCATCATCCATATTCAATTGTCATTTTCATCATGTTCTTTCCATGTTTTACCATATATCAAAATATCATCAATATAATTGATCACCGCTGCTATTTCTTCCAATATTTATGTCAATATTTTGTGAAACACCTCTTGTGCTGACTTGATGCCAAGGGGCATTCTTTGGAAGGAATACCTCCCAAACGTTGTCATAAATGTTGTCAAATACAAACTATCCTTCGATAATTTGACTCGTCAATACCCTGAGGAACAATTTAATATCAAGAAGTAACTAGCTCCATGTAATAAAGCATGCACATCCTCTAAAGTGGGAATTCCATTAATATTAAATTGTTATGGTCTTGTTTATCTGTTGTGGATCTAAACATATCCTTAATAATTTGTCCGGATCTCTATGATTAACAATGCAGTCACCCAGTCAGTGAGTTTGTCTATATGTTTATTATTTGGTCACTTTCAATTTGGTCCAATTTTTCTTTCAGTCGTTTTTTTGCATTGCCTCTTGTACTCTCCTTAATGACTGAATTACTGATAGTTCTGTCTACAATCACATTGTATATTCTCCTTTCATTCATTCTTATTCTGAACACCTGTTTGTATTGTCCTACTATTTCTTCCATCTCCCTTAATTCACTTTTCTCTATTGTCACATTTCCAATTCTTTTTAATAATCTCATTTTTATTATATCTTCCAATCCTAATAAAGTATCAGCTTTTATTTTTACAATGTACAACTTTATTCTACTGCTGACTCCCTATCAACCTGCCCACCCACTTCAGCAAGCTCCGGTTACTCTACATTGTCTCCCTTCGTATATCACTTCTATCTCTACTCTACCCACTGTTTCAATTTGTCCAACCACTGTCCACCTCTCTTTCTAGGGTTGCAAAATATTCCCTAGCTTTCTCGCCTGCTACATTCAAAAATATCGCAGACTGCTGTTCCTGTGGAAGTTTCATTATGTTTGCTACTAGTGTAGTCCAAAAGTCTATCTCAAACCGTTGCCAATTGTGCCTTAAACTTCCAACCATTTGCAGTGGTCTTAGTATTTGCATATACATTTGTACAGCATTTAATTCTGCTTCTCTCTGCATTTTGCTTTTCAGTCCATATTCCATCTCATAATCAGCTTCACTCCAGGTTCCATTTCCACTTGTGACACTATGAAATGTTATTTAATCCAAAACACAATGTAGATTCAAACTCAGTCCTTTAATTCCAATTTCGCTCATCAATCTCTTTCAAATCTAATCAGTCAGTTTCCCAGAATTCTTTTATCCCTGAATCATCCGTTTTCAATTGCCACTTATGTCCAACAAGACTCCTGGAAAGCTTGCAGAAATTTGTTTTTGTGTTGACTTCCTTGCAAATTCTGATACTAGATTAACCTCGCCAGATTAAGATACATGGAATCATATTTGTCAACTGAGGCACAGGAAGACTCTTTCATGAAAATCAATAAAGTATACAAAGTGGAAGTCATTACTGTGTTAACCGGTTTGTCACTTTACAAGTCGCTTTATCCATTTCATTGATGCATTTCATAAAAATATTACAAATTACAGTAAAAGCCCGTTTATCCAGCACACTTGGGGGGGTCGACTAATTGACTGTGATGGATAATCGGACGGCAAGTTGCCGAAAATCCAACACAAAAAATTTACTTATTTTAAAACATACCATATTAATAATATACTAAATAGCTACTTACCAATAAAGATTCCAGCACACTCGGTAAAAAATAGGTAAAAAGCATTTTTACTTTAAAATTGGTAAAAATCTCGAAGTTCGTAAGTTTAATAAGTGTGTAAGCACAAAGCAAGCATACTCACGATTGCTGGAATGGGGAATTGCCCCGGAAAGGGGTTGAGCAATCCAATTGATCGAGTCACGGATAAACGGGCTTTTACTGTACAAGCATTTCAGCCTTGCGTTTCTAAATTATTTTGTTAACAAACCAATTAATGAAACTGTAAATTCTGAAACACTGAAAATTCTTCTGGTCTACCACCCCCCAAAACCCCTTGGCTCCTTCCTCCCTGACATCTCCACTCTCCTTTCCTTCCTGTCCCTCTGCTCTGAATGCCTGCTCATAATGGGCGACTTCAACCTCCATCTAAACTCCTCTTGCACCACATCTTCTGACTTCAGTACCCTCCCCTCCTCCCTAAACCACACTCTCCACATCAACTCACCAATCCACAACTGTGGCCACAACCTCGACCTCATCATAACACATGGCCTTGACAACTCCGACCCGTGCATAATGGACAAGGCAATAATCTTGGACCACTTCCTCATCTCTTTCTCCTCTCACATCCCTCTCTCCTCCACCAAGCCCTCAACCATACTTTTCCGCCCAAGGAAAAGGCTTCCCCCTGAGACCCTCATCGAGGCCCTCTCATCCACAGACCTCCTATCCCTCTGGCCTTCCACTCGCAGGGATCCTGAAGCAGCCATCAAGCTGCTCCATGATCGCCTCTCCTCCACCTTCAACTCTCTTGTCCCCCTGAAATCCAGGACCATCTCCAAACAAACCCAATTCCCCTGGAACAGTGCCATCTCCGCCCCCTGAAATCACATACCCAGCTGTCGAGTGCAGGTGGCAGAAAACTGGCCTCACGGTTCACCACCACCTGTGGCTCGAACATCTTCCATTTTTTGTGAAACAGAGAATACAACAACAACATGAAAATCGACTGTGCTACTGTATGGGGGTGAGTTTATAAATAACTTGTGACTTCAGGTTTGGAGAATTCAAAATTCAAATTCCCATAATCTGAAATGCAATTGATTTTGTTCTAACTGGTTCTAAGCTTGAATCTCAATTCATTTAAAGTCGATGAAAGTTTAGGTCAATTGAAATCTCTGATTTCAGCTCATTTCAGTTTCAGACGTGCCTAGTCTGTCAAAAAAAACACCCATCTTTCTATGGAATCTTGAATGAGGGCGAAATATTTGCTGCTGGGGGGGTGAGGGGCGGGGAACGACGACTATCAAGAAGTAGGTTGCCGAACCCCACACCGGTCCGGAAGGTCCATGCCAAACCAATACCTTGTTTCCAGTTGATAGCGAGCTGCAATACCCATGGCATGGCCGTAAATTAAGAAAATTGAAATAAGGAGAAATGATTCTGGATAGCCAACCATACATAATGCTGAGCACTGCTCCAAACGTACATACAAACAGACAATTGTTGTGTTTGGTGGACCTGGCATTTATCTCCATTATAACAGGTGTAGGTGGCCAGGATTGGTAGCTAAGCTAGGTACAGTACTGTACTATTTTTATTTCTTTAACTTAGACAGTGATAGTTTATTGTACTGCATTTGTTTTTGTGGTCACTTAGAGGAATAAGAACTTGGATTTGCTTAGACATTACCTTCACAGATCCCTAAATTAGGTCATGATATAATGTCAGAAGCAAAAACACAACCATTAAACAAGCTAGATATTAGATACACCACTAGCATAAAGTAAACCGCTCTACATGTTTTATGTTTTACTGGATTTATTAATAAACAAACAAAGTATATACTCCTGTAATTACTATGACATAGAAAACTCTGGTGGTTGTGTATGCATTAAGAATAAAGCAAAATCTTCATGGAATGTAGTTTGTTGAAGCTGAAGCATCACATGAAGAAAATGTCTGAAGGTTTGAGATTGCAGGTACATGACAATGGCTTTGGATAGACTATTTGGATAGCAATATAAAGTTCACCTTTTTCTAAACTTCTGAAGTTCAACACAGCATGATGCTAATCCAATATTCACATGACAACAAACAAGTGACACAGCTGACTATGCTTGGATTCATTAGATCCCTTATTTTTCTTTTACACAAGGTAGCAAATAGTATTAAATAAATGTGTGTCAGCGCCTTGGGATGTCCCCACCACCCCGTCCCCGCCACAACGTGAGAGGTGTTACATATTGCAATATGTTGTTGTGTGTGAGAATAAAATTGTATCAAGCAGATCTAAAGTATTTTGAGAGCAAAATACTTTCTCACCTCAACTGAGAAAGAAACTCCGCCGGATCTTGGCAAAATGTAATAGGGAATTTAACCCCAAACTTACCAGCAATGGATCATAAAAATAAATGCAATTATCCCATGTTCAAGCTATTGCATCCAATTAATTACTGTTCTGACAGAACTTTAATGGTACAGTACTCTGCAAGTGGCTGCTGCAGTTGATCAGAAAGGGTCCGCGATTTATAAATTTAGATGTCAGAACACTGGTATTAATCAGATTATGTGTTTTTGTTAATGCTGACTGTTGCTGTGAAGCCTGCACCTCTCTAGGTACCAATATCAGCCAGAGCCTGACATCAGTAATTGGGGGTGCTGCGGGAACTCACCGATGCTGGAATTCAGGTCACCGTTTTCCGACTCTGCACTGTGCTGGTTACTGTTGCCATGGAAGCTGTTCATGGCCTCCAGTTTGATCTTTTTCGCCTTCATGGCTTCTGCTATGGCTGCATTAGTAGCCGCTGCGGCCGCCGCTGCCGCCGCCACCGTGAGTCCTGTCCCAGGTAACAAAACAAAAGAGAGACAGAAAGAGAGATCGATGTATACTCTGTACTTTCAGCAGACCTGTGAAGTCTGTATTTTATTATAAATGGGACAGTGAAGTCATTTAAATTTCATTCAATTTACAACTTTCTTAAATATCAGTTTTATTTTTAAAGAGTATTTCGTAATGTATGACTTTCACTATGGAATAAATACTGGTTATGTAAATAGCTTTCTTCTGATTTCCAACCTGACGTGATGGAGAGACCATTTCACTGTATGCTTACTGCCTTGAACATAATTTACACTCTTGAAAGATAATCGCAGCGAAGAGTTTACAAACTCATATTTACAAGCACACTTTGTTTCTCACTAGTTAAGAATTGAAATGTCAGGGATGAGAAATTCCATGAATATTTATTGCAACTTTATAATGGGTCAAACGCATGCTAATCGTTAAAATGGTGATTATTTATTTTAGATAGTTAATGAAAAAAATTATTACTTCTAGCAAACAGTATTATGTGAGTTTCTCCTGGTGTCCTTGCCCACAATCTCCAAATAAAATTTGTTCCTCACTTCATGGCTGTTTGCAGGATATTTTAGTGTGCAAATCAGCAGCCACATTTTTCTACAAAACACATAATCACTAAACTTTATAATATATACTTTATCTGTAAAAAGCTTTCAGATATCCATCCAAACTTGAAAGGTGCCATACTAAATATAAGGTTTATTAATTATTATTATCAATTCCTGGATACCCTGACCTTGTTATCAGCTGTGTAGATTGGTACCACTCTTACTTTAGTTTCTCATCTGGAGGGCAAAACCTCTGGGAATTCAGGGCTCTCCCAGCACTGCACTGGAATATCAGCCAAGATAATGAACACAAAGGCCCCAAAATGGGACCAATTCTACAATATTTCTTGAAATTAACGATACCTGGTACCTATGTGACTCAGAGCTCTGTGACGGACCATTGCAATGTATGTGGTAGATTATTCATCACCATACCCTTGCAGATGGGAAGTGGCAGTAGAGTTCAAGCCACATAATTTTTTTCTCAGAATTAATAATAATAACAATCCTTGCATTTGATATAGCATTTTTCACAACTTATCGACATCCCAAAGCGCTTCACAGCTTTTGGAATGATGGAATGCACCCATATATCATATGTAACTATATTATCCACAAAACATGCTATACTGTACTGTTGGAGAATCCAGGATTGGTACATATATATAACAAAATACTGTATACAAATATTTCAGATATGCTGCATATCACAAAAGTAGATCTCCAGGGTTCAAAATATAGAGTTTGATTGAAAAGCCCACTGAACTGTAGAGTTGATACTGTAGTGCTCCACAATTTAATCCCCTCCTCCTCCTATATACAGTAAAAGCCCGTTTATCCAGCACCCTCGGGACCTGGCCAATGTCGGTTAAAGCGCGTGCCAGATATTCAGCCAAAAAAACCCAAAACTTTTTTAAAAATTTATGCATTTTTCCGGATAAATTCCGGTTAATCGAATGCAGACCTTTTTTTTTGCGATACTAGTTATATGGAAGTTACGGTTGATCGGGTACCGGATAAATGGGCATTTACTGTATAAATGGGCTTCCTGCTGATCAAAGTACGGGATACCAAGGACAAAGAACAAAAGTCAGTGCTGGAATGAAAATGTTGATCAAGACAATGATGATACCTATCCCTGCTGCAAAAATAAAAGTAATAGCAACAAGAATGCCTCCACAAGTAAACAAGAATGATGCATCCACTAGTATGTCACCACACCGATGTTACAGTTAAATAATTTTAACTTAATAAAAAGGCAGTATGCTCAACAAAACTTCACTGCAACTTCTAAGTACAGGAAAATGGGTTTATGGTTCGAGAAACATAGAAACAAAAGTAAGCCATTCTGCCATTCGATAAGATCATAGCTGATCTGTACCAATTACATGCCCTTGCTCCATATCCCTTGATACCCTGACCTAACAAATATCTATCCACCGCAGTCTTGAAGATGTGAATGGATGCAGCATACACAGCCTTGTACGGAGAGAGTTCCATATTTCCACTGCTGTTGGGGTGAAAAACTGCCTCCTAATTTCACTCTAAATGGCCTAATAGAAAGACTGTCCCTTGATCTGGATTCCCCCACCAGAGGAAATAGTTTCTCTGTATCTACCCTAGCAAATCCCTTTATTATTTTAATAACCTCAATTAGATCATCTCTCAATCTTCTAAATTCAATGAGATAACAACAAAAAAAAACTTGAGATTTATATGGTGCCCTCCATGTTCAGAGTGCTTCATAATAACATATCCCGTGGCCGAGCCAGGGGGAGGGGGAAAAAGTGACCAAAGCACGGCCAAACAGAAATGTCTTTAGGCGCGACCGGAAAATAGGAAAGGAGGGTGGGGGGGGGCGAAGGAAGTGAGAAAGGGAGTTCCAGAACCTCCCAGCGTAGTGGCTGAAGGCACGGCCACCTAAGGTGGAACGGAGGATTCGAGGGACAAGGAGGAGGCCAGAAGCAGTAGAGCAAGGGCAATGGGTACTGTTGCGAGGAGAGAGGTCAGAGAGGTAGGGCGGTGCAGAGGAGTGGAGTGATTTAAAGACAAAATGTGAGGCTCTTGAGACAGAGAGCCAGTGAAGGACTGGGGTAATCCGGGAGCGACGTTTGGTTCAGGTGAGAATGCGGGCGGCGGAATTTTGAATAACCTGGATTTTATGAATGGTGGCGGAGAGTAGACCGGTGAGGAGAGTATTGGAATAGTCCAGCCAAGAGGCAGGGCAAAGGCATGGATATAATCCAAGTTTATGAAACTTGTCCTCCAAGTAAATAGGAAAGAATCAATAAATGGTGGAAAGTGCAGAAAGCTATTCTTCTTTAACACTAAACTTATTTTAGTACTGTTCTGTTTTCTTGAAACCATTTTGGAATATGCCTGGCAATCTCACCACTGTTAATTCAGAAATATAGCAAACTGTATCTTACACACATTTCATTGACACAATTCAGAAGCTGCTATCAGGAATTTGAATGTCATAGTTATTGGTGGAATATATAGTTAAATGAACATGTGGCAATAATACGCAGTTGTGGTTTCTAAACATCTGATAGGCAGATGGCTTGAAGCTGATTCTCCAGCTGAAAAGAAGGGGCATATCATTTAAAAGCTTGTTTGCATTCCAGCAGATAACTGCACAAACAGAAGCGAGCAGAGGTCATTCACAAGCCTACTCTGCACGCAGAAACACAGACTGGAAGTGACACTTTGGATGACATTGATTTTTTTCCCCTTAAATATCAAAGTCCATACTTCAATCAAGGAACTGCATTAGTAAGTTGGATTTCTGCAGAGGGAAGAAAAAGCAGAATTCATTGTCAGTAGCCACATATGAATTGGAGTAAAGTTGCAGTATGAGATTTCCAGTTCTATCATAGAGGGCAATTAACAAATGTGCACTTTAATAACAACTTTGGGTGGGCTGGTGGAGTGACTTATTGAAACAACCAGTGTGGTGCACTGTGGAATAAAGGATGATGCCTGGGATTACTACTGTGGCAAGTTGTTCATCCAAATCCAGCCACATGGGCTGCCATTAAACAGGGATGGCATCAACAAAGGGCATTTATCAGAAAGCTCCTCTAAGCCAGCTGTGATATAGCACTGGCGAGGTGGTGGAGAGCTCAGGAAGCTACCCACACTTGCCTGGGGAACGTGAACAGAATTAAAACTGTGGAAGTATTATTATGGTCCTAACCTGATGCTCTGTTACCATTGCAACACACATTAGCAACATACACGGTTCTAAATATGAGGCATCCGCAAAACAATCAGCTTAATCATCGCCTGTTCAGGCACACAAAGCAAACCATACATACATGCACGCACACGTGACTGAAATTATTCCCATTTTACTTCAGCCATTCTTTGAGAAAATGGTGCTTTCTACACTTTATTTTTGAAATACTCCCAACTACAAAGTGAGTGAAAAGTGTAATTGAACTCAGTGGTGAAGCAGGAAGCACTGTCTGAAAAGGATTCCATATTGGCCCTTGTACAAAATCTATAAAACACTGTGAGAGAACTAAATAAAGCAGGTACCAGTTAGATTTCAATTAACCAGTATTTGCAAAAACTTTAATGGTCACAAAGCCAATCAGGAACCTCGGCATCATATTCGATCAAAAACTTTCCTTCCTCCCCCACATCCGCGCCTTGACCGGCACCGCCTATTTCCATCTGCGCAACATTGCCAGGCTCCGTAATTATCTTACCCCCCGCGCTGCCGAAACACTTGTGCATGCATACATCACCTCACGGCTGGACTACGGAAATTCTCTCCTAGTCGGCCTCCCCAGTTCCTCCATTCACAGGCTGCAGGCCATCCAAAACTCTGCAGCCCGTGTACTATCCCGCACCCGCCTCCGCGACCACATAACCCCCACCCTTGCCCGTCTCCACTGGCTCCCCATCCTCCAGAGGATCGAGTTTAAGATCCTCGTCCTCACCTACAAGGCCTTACAAGGCCTTGCCCCATCCTACTTAACCGATCTACTCTCCCCCTACACGCCCACCCGGACCCTCCGTTCAACAGGACTTGGCCTGCTCCAAGCCCCCCGCCCGAACCGCCCCACCATCGGAGGCCGGGCCTTCAGTTTCTCCGCTTCCACCTTATGGAATGCCATCCCTCAATCCCTCCGTTTCGTCTCTTCCCTTTCCTCTTTCAAGGCCGGTTTGAAGACTTTCCTCTTCGATCGTGCCTTTTGTTCCACCCCGAACTCTTTTACCTCCCCTTCGTGTTTCACCCCTTCCCAAACACTCCCCTCCCAGCTCGGGTCACACGCCTCCTGTTCAGTGCCTTGGGACGTCCTCCCGACGTGAAAGGCGCTCTATAAAATGTAAATTGTTGTTGTTGGTCACTGTAGCATGTTAAAAGCAATGGAAAAATAAATTATTGCTTTTAGACTAAAATCTTGAATTTCTGAAAAACGTTCAGAATACAGTGATGAAAGGCATCATTGCCTTATTTATGCATCCTCTATGTTGTTAATATGTTTATATCAAGAATATAATGATTTACATCCACTAGAGGTTACTTTATACTGGATACTATTACTTGGCAACAGCCCACTTTAAGAAATAAATATTTTGTATTGTTAGTGTGAAAAATTATCAAAACACTTTGCAGATATTTAGTGTTAAGTGCAGATAGTTATATGGCTATACCTGTGCCTAGATCGCCCACCATATCAAGCACTATTGTGCCTCTAAAGAAAAATCCACACTTAAAAGCTGATTTAAACATGATTTCCTGAACAGTTGAAATTTAGCAACACCAAGATAATTATACTCAGGATGTGCCCATTGAATGCCCCCCAAAATTTAACTGATCATGTTTCTCGCACAATCCTTTTGTCTCTTGCCTGGTCATTCAATGCAAGGCTTTATTACTATCTATCCTTTACAAATTCAATACAATATCATTGATCAACAGAAAGGCACGGTGGTGGGTGGGGGTGGGGGGGAGGGAAGGACAGTGGATTTGTCACTCATGGTACCAGGCAGCGTGAGGCACCAACGAATGGGCTACATTGCTAAGTTGGTCAGGTTTGGAACCTTGGGAATCGAGCTCAAGATGTACAGAGATCAGCCTTTGATCAGGCTTCACATGTAGTTCTGGAAAAATTATGCTGGAAAAGGGGTTTGGGAGAGAGAAGGGTTAGTCTACAAGCGATAGGCAGAGAAAAATGAGACATGGTTCTGACTCTGGACCACTCCTCAGCAGAGTCCTGTAGCTCAGTGGTCAGTGGTTAGAGCACCTGCCTCGCAAGCAAATGACCTGTGTTCACTTCCAGGCAGAGAGAAACCTCGGGCCAGTTTCCTTACTCCACACGCCTGATAATAAACCCTCAAAAAAAAAATAATAAATTGGTCACTTAAATCCACGGCTGTGCGCAATTGCCTGCCATGTGTCGCCACAAATATACAGTCAGTTCACAGTATATTCTGTGAAGCTTGTTGAGACGTCTAGAAGACATGAAAAGCCCTATATCAAATGCAAGGATTATTATTATTTCCCACTGAAGATGCGAGAACATGGACAGTTGGTGAGGCCAGGATCAAGCTGTGTTGTGAAACACTCTGTGCTCTGGGACGTCCTACATAAAGGGTGCTATGTAAAAGTAAGTTGAATTGCCCACAGACAGTCAAAGCTCAGTCATTAATAATGATCACTAACTGTCTGTAAACAGTATCGAATTGTACATCAATAAAGGGGGAAGGGGAGGGGGGGGTTGGCAGAAACAGCTTTAAGAGAAGGGAATAAATGTGTTTGAAAAAAATCCGAAAATTCTGAGTTTACCATTTACATTTACATATTGAAACATGTGTTCAATGCTTAGTTCCACTAAGCAGTGTCAATATGAAAGTTTGAAAACTCCTAGATTTTATTTACTGAAAATATTAACCTATTTATGTCCACTCAAATCTATCCCCATGAACCATATGTAAAAACATGTACAATGTCAACCAAAAGGTTTAAAAATAGCCAAAGGTATCAGTAATATTTTGTGCTATTGCAGGCATGACTTTCTTTTTTCGAAAGAGATACTACTCTCTCAAAATCATGTCTCCATAAACATAAGAAATTCTCAAATGTCTGGGGATGGGAGGCTTCTTTCTATCTGCAATGCAAATGTATAAACAAGCTAATATCAAGGGAGCCCGTACACAAGTATCTGAATCCAGAGTTTTTTATTTGCAAACAACGACTACAAAATTACATTTGTGTAGTGCCTCTCGTGTCGAAGCATTACATCACTTGTTAGGTACTTGTCAGAGTCCCCAAGCACTATGGATTCTACTACAAGGGCTCCACTGGTAGTTGTCCTGCTATACATCCTAATTTGGGCCATATCTAAATGTATTGAGAATCAACCATACTTGTTAATGTTTTTACCCTCATAATGAACATAGGAATATATATATTTAAAAACATCACTGTGGTCTATTTGATTTTCCCAATTTTTTTTTTTAAAAAATCAAACATAATCTCATACAATTTACTACTTAAGCAAATGGCTATCCAATTCCCCTTTGAATCTGATCTGCCACCTAGTTGGTCACCAAATGATCTGCACTCAACACAGGATACAGCAATGAAAAGCTACAGTTAAGCTAATTACCCATATCAATGGCAAACAGTCATTCCCAGCTGTACTAATTCCTTGTACTTTGCCCTGATTAAATCCCTTTTGCTATCATTACATGATATTTCCTAGCACTGATTGTTAGTGTCTTCGCCACATCAAAAACAAAACGAAATGACAAAAATCACCGTTGCTGGAAGATTAAGCAGGCCAACACCCAGTACTGTGCAATAGAGGAACACAGTGCCACCTCTCCTTACTGACTCAGTTTGCTATGGGAAGGAGCCAAGTGTAAAAAAAAGGGACACAACTGGAACAGACCAACAATATTTATCTATAATCACAGGGCACTGAAGCATTACTTGCCTTGCTCCAGAATATTGGTGGCATCAGTTGAAGACCAAGCACAGATTGACCTCCTTGCTGATTTCTTACATACTTTAGCTGGATATGGTGTGGATACAAATTCAAAAGGCCCTTCACATGGGTCAGTGGTAAAAAGGTTGTTACTGCACATTGTAAATTCAACACAGCATCCCAAGAAGTGGGATCATTTTTGTTTTGTGTGTAACAAAACAAAATGTCTAACCATTACAGGACTAAAAGGTTCACATTTCCAGGGATTAAAAGTTAAATCATGTGGACAGTTACAATTCATAGACATATCCCCATTGTTGTAGGTTAAGGAACTATTTCCACTCCTGGGATCTCTTGGGATACTGCTATTCTGTTTCCCCCACTGATTACAACCAGTCTATCTGCACAGATACTTGTATTTGATTTTTTTTAACTCCACGTCCCAATAGCTCATACATATACCTATACAACACACCTGGCACTGGGATACAGCCAAGAAATATCAATCGCAAGTATTACATTTCATTCCATTTACTCATAAGAAAACTAATTTCAGGACACAAAAACTCTTTACCAGAACTGTGGGGAAGATCAAAGGAGTGTGGGTGCCCTTGTTAAAAAGACCAAAGGAATAAATGCTCTTCCATGGTTAAGGGCTTTGGGGTATTTAAGTATATCTCGGTTGACAACACGTTTGGGTGCAGTATATTTTCTTCTTTAATCATTGCCTCACAGTTTGTCAGTATTTTTCAATTGCTGCAGGAAAACAATGTGTTCTTAAACCAGCAACCAGCCACCTGGATTATTCATTTAATGTCTGACCTCGGGCCAGTCAAAGGCAGTCTGATGCTATTGCCTTATCCAACTTATTAATGGAGTTGCAACCACACTGAGGGTCAAAGGTTTTGCTTCAGAAGGTATTATCTTACAAGATCATTTTTGTCAAAATGGGGTAGAAAAACAGCCAAGAAACTGATAATAAACAAGCCATTGCTGCCCGAGGCATTGAACCAGATAATAAACTTCCACTGAAGGTTTCTTTCAACTGTTGCTGGACAATGAAGAGGAAAAATCTTCAATTACAAACATGTTCAATCCTTAAAATTGACATTCCTTTTCATCTGAAACCTCAAACTGAGAAAAACACAAAGGAGTAATTGTCTTTGATTTCTTCCTCCCCCTCCCACTTCTTTTCTGAAACAATAGAGACTACTGGAGGTGAAATAAAGCTATCTTTAAATACAAAGCTAGCTCAATGATTCCTCTATGCGTTTGGAATCTGTAGCTATTTTGCACCCAGCGAAGCTCACCTATTCAGAGTTATTTGTGCATATCCATAGAGTGAATTAAGTAAACCAAGTAATTTACTGGAAAGTAGGTAATGGCAAAACGCCTATTTCACTTTTGGTGCTTCCTTGGCATGCTCATGGCGGCAGCAGTTAGTTTACATTTTTCTACTGGTATTAGAGAAGATGGCACAGATTTTTAAAGAGCTCATATATTCTTGGTATAGAGTCTTTCACGTCTTACCATAGGATAGATCTCCCCAAACATCAAAGGTAATCAGCACCATGTCAGAAAATTAGTACAAAGGATCAAAAAAGAAAAATATTCTTTAAGTCTAAAGTACTTCAGGTCAGATTGGCTCAGTTCATAGCGATCTAACCTCTGGGTCAGAAGGTTGAAGATTCAATTTTAAACTGAGATCCCATCTGCCTGTTAAGGTAAAGATCCCATGATGCCACTTTAATTTTTTTTTGTTTTTCTTAGTGTCCTGGGCCATTCATTGCCCAGATGAATGAGATATCACCTTATGACTATTTGTAGGTCTTTGCTGGTACTGCTCCATTTCCCTGCATTAACAGTGACTACTCCTTTATATTGGTTATCCAGGTGTCTGACACATCACCATGTTTAAGATGATCCAAACTGGAGTACCTCAGGTCCACCTGGTTCAGGAAACAGACTATTGAGATTGCCATCGAGGGTTGTCTCAAACTGTGACATTCCGTTGCCAAACATGTCACCTTGGAGTCATTTCAGCAATTTACCTCGCTCTCCAAGGAGGTCAACTGTACACCTCCACCCTTCCAAGGACAGGCAACTACACTTTGATGGTAATTAGCTGTGAATCACTTTTGAGACATTTCTTCTGTTCTTATTCTCTGTTCTTCCACTCTGTGTGAGAAATAAATGCTGCTAGCTTTGAGCTGTCAAAAATTGTTATTTAAAAAATCAAAGTTCTTTCATTCTTTCTTTATATTGCTTGTGGAAGCGTAGTTGATAATTTCTCTTAAAGGAAACAAGTAACTGTCAAAGTCACAAGGCAGTCTAGTGGAGTTCTGTTCATTGTCAGAACTGAGTTTTACCCTGTGTTTTACTTTACTGAGCAAGGACTCGGACTGTTCCCAGCCTGGCTCACTGATCCCCGCACTCCAAATTCCAGGTGATATCTAAAGTCCTGCATTGGCCGGGATTGAGAAATTCTAAATAATGTTTTTAATATTTATAGAGATTCTGGAGCCAGAATTTGAGATTGAAAACATTTTCCCCCAGGGTATAGTTCACCTTAATCATTCAGCAGAAAGATTGTTCATGGTAATAGCACTTCCCTATTTTTATAAACTACATTGCTCCATTACAGAAATAGCTATCTACAAATACCATTGATATAGTGTTGCCATAAATAACTGTGGTTTGCAATGAAAAGTAGCATTAAAAAAATGAATAAACCACAAGTCAGAGTGTATTTTCGAACCTTTTGGATATTTTAAGATGCTAGATTGTAACTTTGAATTTGCAAAGTCTGTATGGTGCAATAGTGTGCTAAATAGCACACATGTAATATACACTCATACTCTATAATTAACATCAAACAGCATGAAATTGTAGCTGCTTACAGATGTAAAGCTTAGTGATGTAGCCATCCCAGGATGCTTGATTTTGTACCTCCAAGCAGATGCTTACAGAATCCTGTGCAAAACAAAGAATGGTACAGACCAGAATCCCAAATTCTTATATTTCCTTTTGTATACATACAGTAGTACTTTATCACATCATTGAATTATTTCAAAGAGCTTTACAGCACTACACAGAATTTTTACTGTTAAGTGTAGTGACTGTACTCAGAAAGCGGATGTAACAACCATTTTTGCACACAGCGATGTCTCACAAAGACCCATGAAGTGAATGATCAATTTTATCTTAAGTGCTAGGCCAATGGTAGAAACCCCCTAAAATAAAAACAGAAGTCACTGGGAACACTCAGCAGGTCAGGCAGCATCTATGAAGAAAGGAAAGTGAGTCAAAGTTTCAGGAAAACCCAAATCCCCTTCTCTTTCCAAATACGTACTGTAATGGGACCCTTAACGTTCATCCGTAAAGACAGACGGAATCTGATTTTAGCATCTCATCTAAAGCATGGTACCTCTGACAATTCAGTACCCGATACCCTACAACCTGAACTACATTGGAAAGTCAGGCTAGAAAATGAGCTGAAAGTTTCAATATGTGGCTTGAACCCACAAGCTTCTGACTCAGAGGCAAGAGTGCAAGCAACTGAGTTAAACTGGCATACTGAAATGAAAATAAAAATATCCCGTTAAAAATATATATATATTTCCCCCCCACTATCTCTACAGATAAATGTACCACATGAAGTGAGCCATACAGACAAGAAAGAAGAACTTAAAAATATTATAATGCCGTATCACTTCAAAATGTCTATGCTATAATTTACTATGAAACATGAAGGATGTATTTTGAGGCAAACACAACAGCTATTAGTGACATCCTGAACCCACCAGGGCAATAATCAATTTTATCTGGAGGATTGTTGGCCAGGACAACTAAAGAAACTCCTTCACGATAGTCTGTCTTTGTATGAGTTTTTTGACTTGAATAGATGGGAGTTCAATTTAACAGTTATCCAAAACAAAGCCTCGTGCAACAACGTGGAGGAGTGGAGTGTCAGCTTTAGGGTATCTGAACTAGGGTCTAGGAAAAGGAAAAAAATAAAGACCACAGCTTATATAGTTATATAGTTATCGAGAGACTTCTGCTGAATGTCTGTCTGTTTCGATGTCGCTAGTTACTGGCTGATAGCTGACTGGCTCAATGACGGTGACTGTCGAGTATCATATTTAGCTTACCCCTTGAGTGAAGTACCAGACAACTGCTGGCATCTAAGGAATGGACAGAGAAACATAGGCAGCATCCATTGGACTTTTTAAAATGGAGGTACAGTATTTGGAAAGTTAAGAGTATTAAAGGGTTCAGGGAAAAAGTAGGGAAATGGGACTAAAAGATCTATTATGGTCAAATAAACTGGTGGAACAGGCTTGATGGGCATTGTCCTATTATATTCCTAAAAGCAATAATTATGAATTTATGTCATGTTATTTACGATTTAAAAATCACATTTGTAAGCACAGCAGGATAAATTAGCTTAATGTACCAAATGGAAGAGAACAGCACTTCAACATCATCCATCAACAAACCTGGAGCAGAGTGAGAGTTTCTTCTAAAACAGAGACAATTACATTTTCACAATTGTATAGTCACATCACGAACAAGGGATAGTGCACCTAGCACAGCATCACTATTCATGATATTACTGCAGCAACCTCATTGTCTCAACACATAGAGAGGGGTATGCACTTTATCCACAGGTTGCCCTGAACCGCTAGTTTTAACCACAAGGCATGATAGGGAGAGCCAACCTCTAGCTGGTAATGCAAACAGTAAGACAGTTCCAGGTCCAAAAAATTATGCAACAGTCTTGGTTGAAGATAGTTTGACTGCTTTTCAATAACACTTGAAAGATGCTGTGAAAGCAGAGAGTGTTTCATGTAACATTCCAGCAATAAATAATTTTTATTGAACAGGTATGAAAGAGAACAGGGATTAACTCATGGAATTTGGATCGCCTGACGATTTAACCCAACATAGATACTGAATCCGAGATGGCTGGTGCCAGAATGCAGTTCCATTGAACAGTTCTGATTATCTCAAAACCCATGAAAAGTGAAACTCAAGCACTTTCGGAATGGTGATAGTTCGAGCCCCAAGATTGAAACAGTTCCTCCAATTGTCCACTCACAATTTAATATTCATTATAATATAGAAAGTGTAGATTATTACTAAATGTAATCCTTATGCAGTGTGAACAATGAGCACAATTTGTTGTGTAGTAGGTTAAAAAAGTGAATACAACAATAAAATTATATTTGTATAGCTCTTTTCATGTCGGGAGGACGTCAGTGTTTCAGGCCCGAACGGGTCAAGTCAGGTCAGGCAGCATCTATGGAGAAAGAAAAAGTGAGCCAACGCTTCGGGTCCAGTTCTGACGATGGGTCGTGGAACCGAAACGTGGACTCACTTTTCCTTTCTCCATAGATGCTGCCTGACGTGCTGAATGTTCCCAATTAAACAGTTGGGTTAAATGCTCCCACAGGTTTATTGTGAAGTCATTTGCAGTTGAGAACCGAAGAAAACCATGAACAATAAATGCAGTCTAAAAGGTGATACAGTATTTGGAAACAGATTCACAAATAACCCCGAATTGTAAATGGCTACCCCTGCTGTCACTTCAACTTTAATGAAGTAGATTACATGGAGTGAAGTTCATAAATGGGAAATCTCTAAATGGTCTGTGAGTCTAAATTTGGAAACCAGTTTTCAAAGAATAATGTTTGCTAAATGTTGGCAAAATTTAAGAATTTTTCAAATATTTATAAATATTGCATTTTAGCCTTAAAAGTGCTTCACAGAATATACTGTAAAAAGTGAATTTACTACATTTTATGGGTGAAACACAGCAACCCACAAACAGTCATGGATTGAATGACCCAATTTTTTTTTAAGGGATTATTACCAAAATTTATCACTGAGCCAGTCAGTCCAGAACCTTGACACCTTGTTTGACCGTCAACCATCCTTTCTACCACACATCCATGCCACGACTTGCTCTGCCATTCCCCATCTCACCAACATTGCCCGGCTGCACCACAATCTCACACTTCAGGGTGCCAAGACCCTCATACATGCATTCACAACATCAAGACGTCACTATGGAAACTTATTACTTGTCAGCCTCCCCAACTCCTATCTCCATAGGCTGCAGATCGTCCAGAACTCTGCAGATCATGCCCTCAACCTTGCTTGATTCCATTGGCTTCCCATCACAGATAGGATACAGTTCAGGACTCTGGTCCTCATTTTCAAAGCCATCCATAGCCTTGCTTCCCCCTATCTCTGCAAACTCCTAATCCCCTACCAACCAGATCCCTCTGCTCAACAGGCTCTGACCTGCTTCACACCCCTGCCTTGCCTATGGGGGAATGTGAAGTATCAGTGAGTGAGTCTTCAGTCACTCTGCCCCCACCCACTGGAACTCCATCTTGCAGTCCCTCTTCCTCGACCCTTCCCTTAAGTTTTTGAATTTGAATTACTTTTTTACTCAGCCACTGGGGATTGGAACATTTATAAAAAATAACAACAACAAACAACTTGCATTTATATAGCGCCCTCTATGCCAGGCAGCGTTTCAAAGCAGTTTACAGTGGCGGAGCCCAGACTGAGTCCAGTATCAAACAATATCAGTGTCAGTATCAAACTTTCCGTAGTCAGCTACAAGACATCTAGCTGAGAGCAAAGCTCACCTCTTCTCTGCCCATACAAGATTCCTTCACCCTAACTTCAAAATAGCATCCATTCTGCCCCAGTCTGTCTTTACCGTTTCCTACACTGATGAACCCTCAGGGTTCTCTGAGTGAGATTGCAAATTTAGTGCCAATAATAGTTTTGTGCTGTGGGCCCTCAACCACCAGGAACCGGTTGAGACCGCCTATTTCATGAAGATATTTAAATATAAATCTGTTACAACCCATCTGCCTTGGTTTTATTAATCAGCCTATTGATTCTGCCCTGTGTGTTCAGTATACAATTTAATACATCAGCTTTAATGTCAATGGTTTCAGATGTAATTGCTGAAAAATGTAGTGACTGCGTATTTGTAGATGAAAACACCAGTCATTTTACACACAGCAATGTCTCACAAACAGCCATGAAATTGAATGACCAATTTATCTGGAGGATTATTGGCCAGGACACTAGAAGAAACTCATTTTCCTTTTTGAAGAATGTCGGGAGATCTTAAAAACTTGACCAGGCAGACAGAAGCTTGGTTTTATATTACACCCAAAAGATGACACCTCCAACAATACTAATATACTAGTACTGTATTGGAGTATCAACCTAAACTATGAGTTCAAAATCTCAAAGTCGGGTTTGAACATATAACTTTATAATAATAATAACCCTTACATTTGATATAACGTTTTTCTCATCTTCGAGGCGTCTCAAAGCGCTTCACAGAATATACTGTAAAGTGAATTGACTGTATATGTGTGGGCGAAACACAGCAGCCAATTATGCACAGCAGTGTCCCACAATCAGTCGTGGATTGAAATGACCAATTTTTATTATAGTTTTTTTTTGGACGGATTATTATTAGGCATGTGGAGTAAGAAAACTCCCAAGGTTTCACCCTGACCTGCCTGGATTCGAAAATAGGTCTCGCACTTGTAAGGCAAGTGGTCTAACCACTGAGGGCAAATGCGGGTTAATGGAGTTGAGATACAGATCAACCATGGTCTTACAGAATGGCAGAACAGGCTCGAGGGGCTGAATGGTCTCCTCCTGTTCCTATGTTTCTACGTTTCATCCTTCCCTACCCCCACAAATAAACAGAACTAAGGAACAGACCCAGAGGGACAGTGCTACTAACTGAGGAAAGATCAGCCATCAGCTAAACTATCAGCGAGGAGTTTGATACGTTCTAGTTACTTTTTCCGAACATACAACAAAAATGTATTTCATACTGGTTCAGTTCCAAAAACGATATCCTCATGTTAATCTAGTTATCATTTTTTGTTGATGACTGAGCCACAGTGTTATACTTTTCCAGTATTTTCTTTTCTATTTCAAATTTCCACCATTAGCAGTATACATACTCAGTTCTCCTTTATTCTAATTCGATTAAATTTAATCCAGTTATGTTTGGTGTTAATTCATTTATAATCACAACACATCAGCTGAAATGATGAGTTTTGAAAGTACTAGTTAGGGACCATCCTGAGTATGTGCACTTTCTGTTTCAGAGATATGCTTTTAAACAGAGTTTACTTGCCTCGGTGTTCCTACATCTCAAACCTTCCTAGAACATGTGTTAAAACAGAAAACAGCATTGCCTGCTATATTTGCCAGACCACAAACTCAACAAAGCAGTTGTGTGACCAATCAGAACTTTTTGGGAAACCACCTCACACAGAGTGTTCTTTGTTCCCTGAGATCAAAGTGCTCTTAAGATTGTTTTAACCTTACACATTTTAATAATTTCTCATTTGAATAGCCACTTGGTGTTGAATGTGTACTTTGAGGTAAGGCTATTCCCATGGTTAGGATTGATGCACTTCTAGTTAACGGTAGGTAGTCTGTTAGTCTCCCTGCTTGAAAGGCACTCTATAAATGTAATTTTGTTGTTGTTGTAGTCTTGCAATAACTCTGGTTACAAATACTCCATGTATACCCCAGTATACATTCCAAACAAATCAGGATCGACACCCTTAAGTGATTACCAATGTTCAGATTTTGGTTATATAGTCATGTAAACTCCACAATTGAATTACTCCCCCGTAAATCACTCTAAAGCGCCATAATTTCACATTATTCAGGGTTAAAATTGCAGTATTCACAAACATATTCCACTCCTTGTGTAAGGAACTCCCATTAAAATTTGTTTAAATTCCCTCCCCACCCCACACAACCTCAGAATAATGGTCATATCCAAGCCATGGGTGTTGTCAACTCAGATTAAGTTTAGCATGGATCATTTTCAAGAACTAGAAAGTTGTTGTTTTTCTACTCTTATTTGGGGATACTGTACTTATTTGATCACTTTCGCTCTGTTTCCAGCTCAGCATCAAACCATACCACTGTTAAGTGCTCCGAGACTCTACTGATTTGAGGTCCACTATATACATGCAAGTTGTTATTGTTATGATTTGTTCAGAATTAGAGCAGAATCTTGAAAAAAAAGACCAAAGAGATCACTTTACAAGCTTGGAAACAGTAACCAAAGCAATATTCAGTACAAAATGTGTTTAGGAATACTGTAATTTTGACCCCATCCTTTACATCCTTGTTACAGGCTTGTAAATATTACAATCATCTGTTTGGAGCTTTATTTATTTTAAAAACTAATCTTCCTTGAGTTCCTCAGCCCTTATTAAAATCGGGGGCAGTTTTGCCTCCCAGACTAATTGGTGGGAACAATGTTCAGTTTGTTTTGATGACATCAGGTCTATTGAAACTCCTGGGAGTATACATGCAGATAGTCTTCAATGAATAAAAAACACCTCATTATTTTGAACAAAGCAAAAAAAAAGCATAAGAGCTTTAGCCATAATAAACAAAGCAAAAAGCTAGACTGGTTTAGAGGAACACAGAATTGTTTCCTCAGATAATATAGAGGAAAGATTTTTTTTAAAAAAAACTTGCATCTCCTAGGTATTGTTGGTAAAGGAACACTTATCACTAACTGTGTTCTGTTCTTCAAGCTTTAGCAACCCAAAGTAAGCCATCGAGTACTGATTAAAAATTAAAGATCCCTGATCTTCCATCATTAAATCAAAGGAGACAAGAAGGGGTTTGAACAGGAGGAGATGTCATTAAAGACGATCAGATAACAGCCTGCTCTTTTTCACTGAGGGAGGTACAAAATGGCTAAATGCTTAAAAATAGCAACAAAATGCTCTAAAGTGTATTGTAAGGCACAGCTGATTTGAAACACATTTAAAAAAAAACACCTGCAAATATTTAACTGGATCCTGCATTAAGCAACCACCTGCCTTCAGCAGCCATTAGTTCAGCTCCACTGCAACGACTTGTAATGGGGAACTGATCTACATTTGTAAGCAATTGTCTTTAAGCAAGCACATTTTTTTTTGTCTTAGCTGTTTGATGTCCTACGGTGATACATGTTCCATTTCACAACCCAATTATTAACACTAATATATTGGAAGCAAGTAATGAATTCAAATTTATAAATGCGGTATTATTACAGCTCTGGGTTACAAATTTTGTGACTAGCTAAAAAGGCAGCAGCATACATGCTGTGTCCTAGTTTTTAAACCATTTCACTGTCTGTGGGCAACAGGAGCCTCAAATAAATATCAGAGGACAATGGAACGAGGCAGCGAAGTACACATTCTGCGAGATGTACTGAAGAATAATTGATAGCAACACAGGTAGAGGAAAGAACAGTAGCCCAGAAATGTAATAGAACAAGCTGATGCAGTTAACTTGTGGCAGTATTCTTACAAATGTGCAAAAACACCAAAAGCACCCTAAATTTCCCCTACCATCAGAAATTGAGAGTGCTTTCTCAAGACCTTATTCAATTAAAGCTGAGCAAACAGTTACATACATAACCAATGTTTTAATGAATTCAATCATAAGAGTAAGTCTTAACCCAGCGCTCTGAGATGCTACCATGTGTGGAAGGTGTTCTATGTAAGTGCAGATTATGGTTGGTAGTACAGGTACCCCTCCCCAACCGCGGGGGATACGTTCCTCTAAACCTCCGTGGTTGGTAAAATCACGGTTGGGAAATGCAGGGCCCTATGGGAAACATGGGGATAGGGGGAGTAAGTTTGCGTTTCGTAGAACTAAACACAAAAAAACACATACAGTTATAACATACATGGGGATAGGGGGAGCAAGTTTGGGTGCATTGGCTGCCAAGATCTGCAGCAATCTGCGAGGCTGTCTGATTGATCTATACACAGACACAGAGAGAGACACGGAGGGTGGGGGGGGTGACATGGTGGGCTGGGGGGGGACTGTCTGACTGACTGATCTATACACACATAGAGAGAGAGGTGGGGGTGGGGGGAAGAGAAGGTGAAATAGAGAAGTGAGTTAGAGAGAGATACACTTACACAGAGATAGAGGATGCAGAGAAGTGACAATAAATTCATGTTACTGTATTTACTGTACCTTATTCCTAAAAGAGAAGTGTTGTTACTGGTTGATTGCAACATCGCAACTGGGTCCTAGCGCTATACGCTGGCGTAAAGCAACATTGAGGCTGGTTGATGCAAGTGGGTCCTAGCGCGAAACGCTAGTGTTAGTGTTAAAACCTATGGATAAGCAAGGGTTATAAGCTGTGGTTTGCAAAGGTTGTCGCATTTAGCAAACTGTGGATGCATGAGTTTCACGGTTGACGAGGCCACGGTTGGGGCAGGGTACCTGTATATACCTTATGGAGCACCAAGAGATTTTTTATCACATTTTTATTAAATCAAATACTGTACTGTTTTATCCCCAAATGACATTGGTGTTCATAGAGCACAGTATGCAGCAGTAAGAAAGGAATATGGTAAAACTAAGTGTAAATGCTACAACATTTTACTAGTTCTGTGCAAGAAAATGGTGGCAGAACCTTTTTTTATTTAACTGATTTTTACATTGTTTTTTCTAACATGTAAATTTTACCATGAAGATACTTACAAGTGAAAATCTTATTTATGTTTTTTAAAACAGTTAAACTAATCAAATCATATCAAATTGTGCCTAGTAACCTAGCAATCATGCCACCATGCATACACTTTATTTATAATATAGCTCTCTTTAAATTATCGAAGAGGTGTTTGAGAATATATTGACTTTTTACAACTTTTTGCCCTAATTAAAACTGGTTACTGAAAATCTCAAAAGTCACAGGGTTAAAATGGGTTTTTGTTTATCCCATGTGTGACTTCTTTTGCACATTTAAAATCATAAGAGTTAGAGCACAATTACACTGTACATTTCAGAAAGACTATTCAAGGTTGTCAATGCTGTGAAACAGAAATAATTCTGCAGAATTTACACTCTCACTGCAATTATGGGTTGACACTTTATGGATAAGTAATGCAGTGACATAGTACTAGTGAGCAGGAGGTAGGAGATTTAACCATAATTTCCTGGATTTTAATCACCATGGTTCAATTATAGCAATTGTTTTGGAAATGATCTGAGTAATTCTGATAGGCCAGTTGAACAGTCACAGTCACAGCATCTTGCTCTACTGTTCCCTGAATCTGTGTTGTAAATAACAACAGGGATGTTAACAAAAAAAGTTGACACCATATAAAAATGTTTTATCCCTCCGAAAAAATTATAACTAGTACTGACACCACCATTTATCAGTTTCAGTGCAACTAGGTATGAATATGCTTAGTTTAACTCTGTCTCTCATTAATTCTTTAATCTATTAAGGTCTTAAAGCACCCGTGTGGAATGCAAAGCTCAAGTTCATAAATATGGTACAATGTTCTTTGGTAAATAATTGATCTTTGCTATAGACAGGAAGCTGAGGTAGACAGATACTCATGAAGCAGGCAATGCAAATCAGTTTGCACTGCGGCAACTGAGCATTTGAAGAGGGCAAGGTTCAATGTAAATTTCAACTTCATTTGCGCTCTGATGAATCATTGGGTTAAAAGGGGATCAAATGGAGGTCTTCAAAATTCTGAGAGGATAGACAGTGAAAGATTATTCCCATTGGCTGGTAAATGTGTAACTAGGGGCATAAGGTCAGGATTGTAACTGCAAGAGTTAAGGATCAGCAGAAATGTTTTCATGCAGCATTTATTAAAACATGGAATTTGTTGTTCACATGGTTTATTAAGAGTCAGACCGTAAAAATCTTTAATTTGTCAAACATTTCACCACAATTTTGTCAAATATTTCCGTACTTTTCTATTGGCCCAGTTAATGGATGTACTTTTACTGTTAACTTGCTGTTTGTCTCCAATTAAATACTTATCCAGTTTCTAGGTTGGGTTAATTGTGATGCCACAGGCATCTATTTTCATTGCTCTCTAAAGTGCTTTTATGTCCACATCCTCAAGTCAAAACGATTCATCTGATGCCTGAAATTCTACCTAATCTTAGCCATAAGACTATTTTGTTTCATACTTGTATTTCAAGATTACATAGAATTATTGAAAATTCTTAAATTCAGCTTTGTTTTGGAAGCAGGTTAATAAATAATCCTTGCATGTGATATAGTGCTTTTCACGTCTTCTAGATGTCTCAAAGAGCTTGACAGAATATACTGTAAAGACTGCATATTTGTGGGCAAAGTGTAGCAGCCAATTGCGCACAGCAGTGTCCCACAAACAGTCATGGATTCAGGTGACCAATTTATTATTGTTTTTATTCTTTGAGGGAATATTATCAGGTGTGGAGTAAGGAAATTTGCCCGAGGTTTTGCCCTGCCTGGAATCGAACCCAGGAATCTCACTTGCAAGGCGAGTGCTCTAACCACTGAGCTACAGGCCTCTTCTTAGGAACTGCAGAAATAGATTCCGAAGAAGTAAAACTGAATTAAAAACATTTCCACAATTTTAAAATAATAAGTCAAAATAGTCTCATTGGCGAACATAAGTGATGAATTGTGGTACCCTGATTTGCTAAGTCCACATCTTCTAGTTTTTCCAGTCTGGGAAAACAGCACAAACGTGAGATTTGAAGCTTTTAAATTATAAGTAACCCTGTTTGATGCTTGGGTTCAATATCTCAGAGGCCGTGTTATAATGCTGACAGATTTTTACTTCATAAATGCAGTTTGCTGTAGGGAATTAAAATAAACAAAATAAAATCAATCTTACAGTGACTGAAGTTTTGATGTATAAGTGCTGGCAGCTCACATTGCCCAAAGCACAAAATCAGTTTTGCCAGTTGATAATTTGCTCGATTCACTGCACTGCCCCATGTAAGGCATTTTATGCATGGTTTATGTTTAATCGAGTCACCTGCCCAATGTTAAGGAGGGTTGCAGTGAGACAGACAGGATCTAACTGTTAAAGTAGGGTAGCTTTTGGTATTTCCTGAGTTTGCATAATGCATTTTACATTATACTATATGAAAGACAAGCAGTTTATTACTATTTGCTATATCTGTGCCCAATTCAGTTACAGCCTTGCCTTAGTGCCAGAACAACATCAAATTTGGTATTAGTATATACAATATGTACACAATTTTAAAAAGGAAAGTTTGCAGCACACCGTTGTTTTCGAAATGACCGATGGAAATTTTCCACCCACTATTATTACTGCATTTATTCACCACCAGTAAAAAATTAAAATGCACATTAATACCAGGAATTTATACTTGAAACATTGCAGTGTTTTACACAAACTAACCACATGTTCTAACCTAAGATGGCAGCAAAGCATAAGAAGCTGTAATACTTCCAATAATTATTTCATATACCTCAATATTCATATTTACAATATTACATTATTATTATACATACACACACATACCTAAAGGCTAGACAAATTTTACACTTCAATAACTGCATGTGGAAAAACACATGCTCCTAATGCTGCTATTCATATACAGTATGTAGCATTTTATAATGTTCTGAGCTATGGTTACTAGAATTGTGTTTCATTGTCTTTGGAGATCAAGGAATATCTTCGTAGAAAGTTACTCCAGGAATTAAAGTAGATGGTGAAATCTACACAAGATTGATTTTGCTGGTCTATCTATGGAAGGAGGAGGCCTTTTTGGACCAAATCATCTTTTATCGCTCCATGTTTTCTAATATTCTTATTTTCTTAATTGCTTATTGTAGCATTCTGAGACATGGTCATAAATGAAGGGATCCATATATATGCAAGTTTTTGCTGTGCTTCTAGTTAGGGTACAATACCACTTTAAAAGCTTCACTGTTTCAGAATAAATTTTTCAGAGGCACATTCTTCCATCAGGTACTGGTGCTTTCATCTTGGAAACATAACCTAATCTTTACTGGCTCCTGAAAGATAAAGTACCTTCTCAAAGATATTACAAAAGGAAATATTAAATGTACAATAAATTATTTGAATAAATCTACCCTCCAAAATCCCAAATGATACACTATCCAATAAATAACATTTACTGCAGTGTATTTGGTGAGATGTACTCACAACATTTACATATTCTAATTGATGAAATCGCTCCATTGACTAAATGTGCCTTGGAATGTTGATACTAGAGCCCAATGGGACACCTTATGTGTCCTTATTAATATATAATGTTATTATATCGCCCATTGAGGCCATTCACTCCTATACTCAGCTCACAGGACCATTGGGAGAGCATTCTGCTCAGGAGAACACTCAGCTCCCAAGAGCTTCACTGAAGAACAAAACTAACAGGTCAAGCACCCAAGTTTTGCGTACCTTCAAAGGTAACATCACAAATTTTTGTTAATTTGTTATTTTATGTAAAAATGTCCTTGGATACATTTACTTTTATTTGAAATGTTCTGTCAATTTGGGTCAGATTTACAGGGTAAATTAAACCTGAATACAATAGCAATAACATTTGTATAGCAATTATTCATTTAGAGTATTAAAGATGCCAGAACATTTGATGTTAATTCAGTATTATGATCATTAATCATGGCCAAGAGAAAGAGCATAAGAATAAAGGAGAGCAAAGATTTTTCAGCCTATCAAGCCTTCTCCTTGAACAGACACCACCATTTACTATTTGAATTTCAAACATGGTCAAGTAAAACTCCAGCTGATATACCAATACATACATCTCCAATATTCAGATGTGGCCATTTTTTTCTAGAGAAGATGTCAAGTTTCAGCAAGGCATAGAACTATTTGATCATCTCTCACTCTCTATCTATCCCATAACTAAATTTGTAACCAGAAAAAACAACCAGTTAACTATATATTATGACAATACAACCTTTTATATGTGTTAGGAATCTGTTCTAAACAGCTTGTTTGATATAAACATCACTTATTGAGGGGAAAATATTTTACTCCATTAGAAGTTTTGTTAGTATCAGACTGGTTTACTTTTGTGTGCTCTCACTGTCTCAGTTAAACAGACTGATTGTGTTCACATATTTGCTTCTATTTTGAAAACAAAGATCATGTTCACTCAATCTTTTTTTCTGCAATGAAATATATTGAGTGAATCTGTGAATCCAGCATGGTTGGAATTGGAGTTAATCTATTAAAACATACATTCCAGGCCTTAGCTCACTCACATCATCGGCAGTTCAGTATTAGCGATCTCCATTCTAAACATCACCTCAGCATACAGTTGATGTCATCGGCAAAAATAATAGTGCAAAATATTTTGTTCTCCAAAATCCACAAACAGTCTGAGCTGCTTCAGTCTCCAAACAGAACTTCTCCATCTATAGGAATTTAATTTATCTCAGATGTACAACTTGTGCACTCAGTAGTGTGGGATGATATGACAGAAATTAAGAGGCATCTGGATTTCTCTGATAGCCAGTGTCCACAAATTTGCCAAGGATTTTATTGAACAAAGTTTTCCTCTGAATAGCATTTTACAACAGTGATTTCTCCTTATTCAGGTTAACTTTGTTCCTGAGACAAATGTGTGTGGATGAGTTTGGAATGGAATTTTAAATCTTTATATTTTGAAATTCAAATGTTGGTTACATTCCAAATACTGTACTGAGTTTCATAATCTTTAAGAACTGAATGCAATGCTACATATGTTTAGGGTAATTTCTAATTTAATTTAAAGTTTTAGTAGTGTATCTTGTCTGTTGCACATGATTGTTTCTGATATGATCAGAAATAAAATCATTGGATATTTGTGTTATTTCTGTCTAATCCATCGACCTCATCATATTTTCATGGTGGTTTATTAGCAGTTTAATCTATATATCCATCATCCCACCAATCTAAAGTGGTATTCACACAATTTTAGTATTCCCTGGTGTTGATATCCCTACACATTTATTCCGTTCAATTTTCCTGTCAGGATTAAAAGGCTACATAGTCAATGCAGCAACATGGAGTGATGACTAAAGTTTCAGTCCTCTGATTTCAATAATAGCAATTCCAACTGGTATCATTTCCAAGTGCAAATCACCGATACACTCCTTTCCAGATAGCACTTGATCTGACCTATTTCCCAGTTTAACGATGACAATCAAATGCTGAGTTAAATACATAGAGCAATCACAAGCGCTAGCCTAGGCCTCAATGAGTACTATTCAGAGTGCCCCTCTCACAAATTCAAAATTTCATTCCTAACTATGAAGCAATACTGACTGTGCATTTCAGATAGAATCACAAGTACCATTCTGATTCAGAGCATACACTACCCAAGTGTGTTATTTTTAAAGGAAAAGGATAAGTTAAGCATCTTTAGTTTCTTCCCTCTTCGGATAAGAGCCATTTGGCTTTCCAAAAATATGATCGTATAAAATAAGATTTCATGCTCATAGGGCAATGCCAGTACAATCTTGGATTAATGTGCATTGGTGAGCAATCAATTCTGCATCAACACATTCCAAAGTAAGATTATGTCCTGTGGAGCTTGGACAGCCTACTCACATTTCCCCAGCATGCCCTCTCTAATGTACCACGACGGTAGCTCCTAGCACTGGCACAACCTGTTATAATTAATATATTTATTTACTTTGTGCACTCAAAGCCAGTCCAACCTCCATTAAATATGGGCCATCATGTGTTGCGCTGATATGTGTTGACAGCATTAGCTGAACACTGCAATTCCTAGTTATGCCAAGCAATTCCCTTTTCAAACTTGCAAATTTACCTGAAAATCCCAGAAAGACATTCTTTTACTCAAATATCTCAAAGGACCCTCAGTGGGATAAATCCCTCAGTGACAAATCCCTTATACACACTGGATTAGATTCTCTAATCAACTCCTGTGAAATAACTCTGGCACTTGAAGTAGAATTGCTGAACTGACTGAATAAAGACTACATGTTTGTTTGAGAGACAGATAAATAAATAAATACTCCTCCACAGCTCATTTAAAATAAGCGTTACTTATTAATCAATTGGGGGAAAAAAGTCAAAATGTTGTTGTTCAGTGAACAAATTCACAGCCATCAGTCCTGGGCTGAGTGTGCTTTGCTCAAACGTACATGTAATACCAACTTGTTTATTTTCGTAATAATAATAACTTGCATTTGATATAGTGCTTTTCATGTCTTCTAGATGTCTCAAAGTGATTTACAGGATGTACTGTAAAGTGAATTGACTGTATATTTAAGGGCATTACTTGGCAGCCAATTGCGCATAGCAGTGTCCCACAAAGTTGTGGATTGAAGTTACCAATTGTTTTTGAGGGAATATTATTAGGCATGTGAAGTAAGGAAAATTGCCCAAGTTGACTGTATGTCAATATTAAACAAGCTTAAAGCACTTTGGGACTCCAGAAAATGTGAAAAGCGCGATACCAAATGCAAGGATTGTTATTTATAAGGTTCATGATATTTTGAACTGAATTAGTGTAAAATCAGCTGGCAGGCCAGGGCGATGATGATAACTAACACAAAAACCGGGCTTCATTAATGGTAGGTTTGTATTTTAATACACCTCATCACAATGTACACGTAGGTATTGATATCAGATCAAGATCTTACAGTTTAAATAAAAAGGTGCAGGGACTGGCATTGGCAGCAGCATGTCATTCATTTCCAACACAAAAACAGAAAATAAATACTCCTCCACAGCTCGTTTAAAATAAGCTTTACTTATTAATCAATTGGGGAAAAAAGTCAAAACGTTGTTGTTCAGTGAACAAATCTGCAGCCATCAGTCCTGGGCTGAGTGTGCTTTGCTCAAACGCATATGTAATACCAACTTGTTCATTTTCAGTTGCAGTTGTGAAATGTATCTGGTCATTCTGTAACTGCAATCTGTACAATGATGCACTATGTTGATAACACAATACTTAAGAGAGTTGCATGAAAAGTAAGATCACCAGAGGGTTCCTGCCCTGAGAGTCTGTCACCACTAAACTTTAATTTGCTCTCTCTTTAGGATCTCCCCTCACCCACACTTATTGTTTGGGTCATGCTTTCTCTATCATTTATTTTCCGGCTCTATCTGTCCAATCTCCCATTTCTGTGCTTTTCAATCTCTTGGCTGTAGCCATGGTCTCTCAGCAACCTTTGTCTCCTCTCCATCACCCGCCTCCAGGATTGTAATCACTGTGGTCTATAAAGCCTGGGTCAGCTCATCCATCTAAACACAGATGCTGCTAAAACAAATCTGACACTGAGGTTTAACTTGCGATGTTAAGTGTATAACTTGCGTAGAATTTTTTAAGTTGCGAAATATAGAATGTGTGCACCATATTGATTGCGCTGAAACACACATTCTTGAGCACATTCAGTGCTTTAGAATTTTAATTGTACACTTTATATTAAGAAATACCATAAATTAAACTTTTCCCACCACTACTCTAGCACTATTCAATATTAATTTTAAACTTCATTCTTTATTTCAATAATGATAAAATAATCACCGATAGCAATAGCAAAATATCATCATATACATGTATTTATATTCAAATATTTGTCAAAGCCATTCATGAGAGTTGACTGAACTATTGCAATAAATGGTTCAAAGACAGAGCGACAAAAGGAGGCTCATATCAAATCTTCTCAAATATCACAGAAACATTCAAGAGAAATGTTCCAGTATAGATGCTGACCATGATCTAAAACAATAATCTCTTTTTTACATTTTTGGTTGGTTTATATGAATAGAATCTATAATTCAGCTAATATGAATTGGCAATTAGGATAAAAGCAAAAATGTATTTCCAGGTCAAGTAGATTCAATAAGAACATGTCACAAAGACACAATGTATGTCTTGACAACTGCTGCTGAAGTTCCTACTTACTAAGAGTTCATTTCAAATACTGTAGTACAGGTTGCACTGAGGTTGGTTAGAGATTAGATCATTGTTTTTCTTCCCAGAGAGAAGTTATGTGGAAAAGACCCACTTCGAAAACTGTTTAACAGAATGTTGATCAACTCTTCAAAAAAATGGATGAGTTCAGTACAGCAGGTAGAGGTAATAGATGTAGGCGTAAACAGGCAAAGATACTTTCTGCACTACTGGAGTCCATGATCTGGAAACAAGCTTGATGATCAAATGGCTTTTTCTTGTTCCTGCACTCCATTATACATTGTCATTTTTTTGATGGGGAGGAGACATGAGGGAGGGGAACAGATAGCTTAACCATCCAGAAACTACTACTGTACTACAATCTTTGCAACAGTAAAGCTACCGCTTTCATTTCACCATAACTCCCTTTAAAGCCAATTCACTCAAAAGCACTCTGGAATAATAATCCAAGCAAACACAAATTAATCATACTCAGAATTTGCTATACAAAAGGAAAAAATTTACAGTCAAAATCTGATAACATCTCACAAGTTAACATTCACAAATCACTTTGAATCAAAGATGATCAAAGTCCCATTTAATGTCCAACGATTTGGAACAATAAGGACAGAAACTGATAAGATCACATATTGCTTTTGATTATTTTCTCCTGTCCACGTGATGTGATTGCATCAGATTTTCTACTGTAGCAACATTCAGGATTAAATAAACACACCTGATTTATTTACAACGGCAACTCTGTCATTGGAGGCAATACCCTTACCCCTGGAATTAGCAATCAGAAGGATGACAAGTTTCATACATAAAACCTACAGATGGACAGTTCTGAGCCTTCTTGAGAGTAAGTGCTTGATTAGGCATGTGATGTGGTGCATGAAGATTGTAATATGCCTCAAGTAATTTTGCCATACTAATTGGTCATGTACCTCTTTAATAGAAAATGACAATATTTAGAAGAAACTCTTCGCAATTAAAAAAAAGTGGGGGAAAAAAAGATCACACATGAACTTTCAAATTGTCCTGGACAGATTATATAAATGAATGCCGACAGCTTTTGCATCTTTGCTAAATATTCATATTCCAGCAGCCCTTTACCCTGCTGAATAAGCTGTATAAATATTCTGATAAGCAAATTAAGTGCGCTTTTCTTTCAATTTAAATATATTGTATAAAAGCTGATGCAATAACATGTATTATTTAAGCAATAGTAGATATGGGAAATGTCCATTTCGGTGAATTTAAAGCACACCAAAAATTGGTTTGGCACCAGACAAAGCCAAGTGCTCACAGAACCCATGGCCAGATTTTCAATGGAGGTACAAAGCTATGCTAAGGTTCACAGTGACCTGAAATTATTTGTTATTGTACATTGTTCCCACCAATGTCCAGAAGCGAAGTGACATGTCCACTAATCTACAACTATATTTATTCTCTTGTTTCTATTTGTATATGAAATAATGGGCAATATTTTCAATACTGCACAGTTGGCTCCATCATAAATGTTAGATCAATGTCTTTCAAATTAATTTATAACAGAGAATGAGTGATTTGGATGGCAGTTATCCTAAACTTCATTGTTTTTCAGGGAGAAGGGGATATTTTGTACTTAAATCAATGCTATAGAACAATAATGCTTTTAACAATAATGAGTGCTTGAGGTCTGACATAGCGATAAGGTCAAGTGCAAATCTCTCTTAGGTTTTCTCCAAAAATGCCATATGACCAACCCAATTCCCACATGAACCTTTGTAAATAAGATACACATTTAGGTGCCCGAATTACTAAAATTGGCTATTTTGTGAGGAGATCCTGCAAGTAGTTGTGCAGAGTTATGGAGTTTCACTGGGGAAATTTCATCTTGCATGAAAACAGAGCCAACATTCACCTTGTTGGCCAAAAGATGGCAGAAAATATAAATGTTATCTCCATGAGTTAAGAGATCTTACAAGAGATGGATTAGTACTCGAGGGACCTGAAGAGAATTGTTAAGGTACAGTATTAATATTGATGTTGTAGGAACATTGCCATTATATGTAAAGGCAAATTGGGCACACAACTGGAGTCACCTTTTGTGGTTCCCAGATTTTAAACCACTCACATTAAAGAGAAGGCAAATAGTAAATAGTCTGTTTACCTGGAAGACAGAGCCCTGAAGACAAAGAGGCCATGCAATTTGGAAGAGTGGAAAACATTATTGAGTCATGAGTCAAGATACAGTACTGTACTGCAAGATTCATTCCACAAACATAACATTACAAACTAGTTGTGCCATATTAACTCATCTCACACTCACTTAGCGCTTTCCAGCATGACTAAAGGACAGTTAGGATATATTAAATAGCACAATTCCTAGACACAGTAAGCTTCATATCAAAGCTTTGACTTGAAGTTTTAAAGGGATATTCTGTTTATGAAAGCAAATGTTTGTCAAATCTCAGGGAAGGAAAGAATAAGAGCCAGCATAACTATGGGTCATTGATTTCATGGCAAGATGACAATTGATACAAGGATTATTTTATTCTATAGTAAAGGTACAATGTGTTCTGATGATTGCATCAAGTAAGCCATTGATAAGTTTACAAAACACTGTCATGGGAAAATAGTACAGTATTTGTTTAATTCCACAGAAATTACAAGCTAAAACGTACCCAGAGGTGAATACATCCATCCAGTGATAATGATGGTCTCAGGGAGCCTTTTGAAATATTCCACTCAGTATAAAATTTCTTTACATTTGAAACCATTTTATAGTAAAGTAGTTTGTTTTTCTTCATTATTTTATTTTCAGAAAATTAATACAGGTTGAGTTTGCTTAGAGAACATACATTCACAAGACCAGTGACATTCCATTGCTGTGTTGAAGTTAATTTGCACCAAGTGCTAAGATGTATTCTATAGACTTGTAGAGTATAGTCATTAATACTTTTACAAGTACAGTATATGTGATTACGTTTTTGAGTTGTTGCTTTTGAGATGTCTGTCCAATGTGAAAGGCACTATACCAAATATTAAAATTATTATTTAAGTCAAATGAACATCAATATGAATATCCACGACTGTTTGTGGGACACAGCTTGAGCAATTGGCTGCCAAGTTTCGCCCACAAATATATAGTCAATTCACTTTACAGTATATTCTGTGAAGCGCTTTGGGAAGTCTAGAAGATGTGAAAAGTGCTATATCAAATGCAAAGGATTATTATTATGTATTTTATCAAATTTTCCCTATTAGGCAACCAAGGCCAGACATTTTCGTGGGCTTCAGACCAGTGTCTCATTGAAAATCATGTAGAAGTTTGAAAAATTCTTAGATGAATTCTAAACATGGTAGATGTATTTGTTTTTCCACAACCAACAAATTATGTAGTACAATATAATTTTTTTCAAAAATTCCCCCCCAAAATATTTGTGTTTCAGATGGTGTTGTTCACATCAGGATGTCTCAAAGCATTCCACAGGATTTACTATAAAATGTGATCACTTCATAGCTGTTTGTAGGATATTGCTATGTGTACATTGACCAACTTATTAATAATAATAATAATCCTTGCATTTGTTATGGCGCTTTTCACGTCTTCTAGACATCTCAAAGCGCTTCACACAATATACTGTAAAGTGAATTGACTGTACACTTGTGGGCGAAATACAGCAGCCAATTGTGCACAGCAGTATCCCACAGATAGTCATGGATTGAAATTACCAATTTTTATTATTGTGTTTTTTTTGGATGAATTATTATTAGGCATGTGAAGTAAGGAAATTTGCCCAAGGTTTCGCCCTGATCTATGTTAAGAAAAAAACACAGGAACTTGGTATACATTCTATTCAGTCATTGGGGTATTACTTCCCGACGTGAAAAGTGCTATATAAATATAATTTGTTGTTGTTGGTTAACAAAGGTTTAATGTTATGCCTGATGCATAGCATTGGGGCTTTTCAGAACAGCCCTCAATCCTATAAGGTTCTCCATTCACATATAAACAAACGCACTCCTCATTGCCTTGTCCACCAATATCTGGCAATATCTATTTTGTAGGAGAACAAGACAGAATTAATGAGCAAAGAAGGATTTGCAACTATCATTCAGAACGATAGTTCTGCTAACTCAGCATTCCTTGCAAAACTTTTGTTTGAAGCAAGTAATATTTAGCTCTACAACCAATCGGTAGTGGCAATTTAAAATATTGTCTAGCATTTACATCCTTATTGGCCCCGCAATTCTGAGCTGCCTGTGGTTTCCACTTGTTTTTATCTTCAATCTGATTCCTCTTCACAGTGTTGTAAAAGGCACCAAGAGTAAGTACAATTGCTTTTTTTAAAAAAAAATGTTTTTCACCAGCATTAAAAGGAGTAAATTCCACTCCAAGTATGGAAAGAAAAATCAAGTTGGAGCATTCCAGTAAATCAGTACCACACAACCACATAAAGTAAGAAATCTTGTTGAAAAAAATAGTACCAAAAGCAACCCAGTAATCATGTCAACACATAGAAATTTGAAAGCTTTTCCAGAACCACTTTCCAATACCAACTGAATGCTGATCTAAAGGTTTTAAACCCATCTAAAGGACAGGTAGTTCAACAACATCTACAAAATTACATTTGTATAGCGCCTTTCACGTCAGGAGGACATCCCAAGGCACATCCCAATACGTTCAAAACGTAGTGACTATGTTCTTTTTTAAACACTCAACTTGCGTTATTTGCGCATTTGTGTTAGGACTGTTTCAATTGACAGGATCAACACAGTTCTGTGCACACGCTAGGTACATGTCTGCTCAACCAGATAAAAATACAATATGGATGCTTTATAAGAGACCCTTTTTTTTCTTGCAGCAGTAAATTTGCATTGTTATAAATTTGCAGCTGTTTTTTATTTAATTAGCCAGTATAAAAGGCACAAAGATGTTTATTTCCATATATATTCCAGAATAAAATTTATCCCACCTCCTGATGCAAGTTTAAAGCTGGCTGCACATCAATGTGATTCAAATCAGACTGGTGGCCACAGTCTGATTGCAATCCCTGGTCACTTATGGCCTGGAGGAAAACCGCAGCGCATCTAAACGCTAAGATAATCGCATTCCCTTCAGATCAACATGATCCAAACTGTTTGGGATCGCTCAGAGCAAACAGGCCTTAAGGTCACATAAGACAAAAGGTTCGATCATAAATAACTATTTACATGCAGTGATAAATTGTTTTTTATTAAGAATGCTATATCCTGCTCCATTGCAGCTCTTGACTGTTTGATGTTTACACGTTGGAACACGATCCTCAGATTGAAGCTGGGTTTTTTTAACTCGGGTTGAGTAGTATGTGGACTCCCATCTTATTAAGTGGGCCACCAAATCAAATATAATTGGTAGTGGCCTGTTTATTTATTGCACACAAAATCAATCAAACATGTGCAGCAATTTTGCAACTGGCTCAAGATTATTTAACAGATCTCACGAGAGTGCAATGAAAGCAATGTTAATAGCTTTGTTATTATTTTCTAACTGTTTTAAATATGTTTTGTGATGTTTTATACTCATCAGGATGGGAGATATATTACGGTTAAGGCATTAAACATTTTATCCATATACGCCACCCAGTTTCAGCAACCTAGGACAACCATTGGAAAGCTTCTGTGATTTTCTATAACAAAATAATGCGGGTAATATTCTAAAATCTTACAATTTTTAGTGTAATTTTCACCCCCGCTGTACTTATAGGATAATTCACAATCTTTTATTTGCTTTATCCCTTGTGAATTTTAAACGGTGGGAAAAAGCATCAAATTTTAAAAGAAAATAATAATCATAATTCTTGCATTTTTGGTGCTTCTGAAAGATAGAAGTATATTTTAATAGAAAATAATAATAATCATCTTTGCATTTGATATTGTGCCTTGTCACATCTTCAAGATATTTCAAAGCACTTCACAGAATAAAGTGAAATGAATTAACTGTAAAGTGAATTGACTGCACATTTTGTGGGCAAAACGGTGGGAGGCAGGAGACCATTCAAGATGGAATGTTTAGTCTATTTTAACCCCTAAATATGATTTTAAACGGAAACACAAATACTTTATTTGGTGCCTTAAGACATCCCGGCGATATGAAAGGCGCTACGCAAATGTAATTTGTTGTTGTTATTTTAAAAATTAACTGTTGTATTTAATCCCAAACCACAGCAATTCAGACACCAGGACTTAATCGAGAACATGTAAGAGGTTCAGCTCCATTTTGTTTTCTTTCCACTCTGGAGAGAGCAGTGGGAATTTTCATACTAACTTTATACAATGTTAGAGAACTCAGTCTTCAAGCTTAAATTTCCTAAGTATCGAAAGACAAATGCCCTATCTGGTGGCTGATGATCTTACCTACATGATATCAATTATTCCTACAAATGAAGCATTTGCAGAAGATGGTTCTCAAGGTTTATCATTCAAATAATATCTCAAGATATGAAAAATTACACAATTTTAATGGACTGGACATTCCAGCATGGTAGTTACAAATATAAATGTCATCTCTAAGCAACAGGAAATGTTACAGGTATTCAAGATAAGTTAGAATAATAGCTTTCCGGACACAGCATGTGACTTTTATATCTTAAGATGTTAGCAGCTACTCAGAGAGTTAGTAGCTACTCAGAGAGTTTGACCTTCCCCCTCCCCTGGTATATTGGAGCTTTTAAAAGGGCATTTGGTATCACATGCAGAGTTTATGCATTTCCTCTCCTCTCTCACCCTCACCACATCTGTCTTTCCAATTTTCACTGACCTTTCAGCTTGCTGCTAGTCCAGCAATCATGGAATTCTGGATGAGAACTCCTTGTCAAGGAAGTGTCTTTACTTATGCCTTTTATTATCTTCTTGTGAGGGGAATATAATTGCCCAAACATTTTGCACACACAAGAATGGCAACCCAAAAAACGTTACAATTGTGTTACAAATTAGGATTTTATTTCACTCTGAACCCCACCCCCCTTAACCAACTACCGTAATTTGGAAACTAAAACATTCAACTTTTTCACAGTGAAAGAAAAGTTAAAATTTACATAAAGTGTTACGTTTCCTTTCATATAACTACAGTACAATAAAAACAACACAATATTATGAAGAATCATAGAATCTTATAGCACAGGAGCCATTCAGCTCATCATTCCTATGTTAACTAGCCCCACTTCCCTGCTCTTATCTTACCCCATGACCATTCAAATGTTTCCTTCTTAAGTACCTATCCTATTTCCTTATGAAAGTATTATCAAATCTGTTTCAGGCAGCGCATTTCAGACCGTAACAACCACAACTTCCATTTATATAACAACTCGCGGGGTAAAAATAATTCTCCTTGTTTCCTCTCTGGCTCTCTTGCCAATTATCTTAAATCAGTGTACTCTGGTTACCAACCCACCAATCAGAGGAAATAGTTTCTCCCTATCCACTCTCATAATTTTGAATGCCTCTACTTAAATCTCCCCTCAACCTAAGAAGAATAATACCAATCTCCAATTATTGGAGGAATGTGCTGAATCACTAAGTGTTTTATCATTGTCGCAGTTTTCTTGGATAAAAGTCAATTATATTGTGTTTCTATCTCAGGTATGGTTAAGGAAGGATCTCGCCCCAGCCCTTCACTATTGTTTAAGTCCCCATCATAGATATTCTTTAAGTGCACTCACATGCCTGGTCACACATTTCATGCACCATTAAAAAGGATGTCCATGGAAAACTAATGGGAGATTAAGCATCAAGATTAACTCATAGGCTAAAAAAAATTAGCATAAATATCAGCAGAGTTTAAGGTAACTGCTATAATGCATCAATTATCCATAAACAAATTTAACTGAGCAAATGGATAGTCCACCCCAAAACACTTTCTTTACAACACTCAGTGAAGTTATCATTGCACTCTCCTTACCACCATCTACTTTCTTGCTTAAAAGCAAACAAACAAAACTTATATTTATATAGCGACTTTCACGTCGAGAGGACGTCCCAAGGCGCTGTACAATTAGGTAAGGACAAGAGCGGGGGGGAGGGGTCGGGGCAGGACGAAGAAGAGTAGGAAAATTGACTGAAGCAAAATAATAATAAAAATAATAAGCAAGAAGCAAAATAAGAACTGTTGAGAATTAGAAGATAGCCTTTTTGTTATCTTAACAATTTACTAATCCTTGCATTTGATATAGCATTGTTCACATTAGGAGGACATCTCAAAGTGTTTCACTGGTAGAAAGATAAAGTGTAATGATTGTGTATTTTGTAGGCCTTCTTGCTTTCTTACTTTTCTTCTCAAACGAACAAATCAACGTAAAACAACCGACAGCTTGTCATAAAATAGCCTGCCATTTTCTCCACACAAAATAACATTGCTAAACTTTTTTCTCATCATATTTAAACTTCTCGGTGATCTTTAACTACAACAGGTACAACAGTCTTCCATCTCCTTAGTGAGCTGATCCCAATGTTGCACAAACAGTGTTGTGCATTGACAAGATTTAGCGGTAAAATAATTAGTTGAATATGTGCACACAACCATTTGATACTCTGCATTCTCCGGAAACAGCTTGCCTTTATTCAAAGGTTGCTCTATATTTAGGAAACCCTCAGTGAGCATGGGGACAGCTAGTGCAGTCTGTGAAATTCTATTAATCAAACCAGCAGCAGGTATGAAAGAAATTCACTCGTCATGAAAGAAGGAGGCTTCCATTATTTAATTTGTGCCAATTCTGGGTTAAGTGTAAAAACCTGAAGGGCACTGGTCTTCTGTCAGAGCAATCTCATTTAAATCAAGCAACTGTGCAAGGGAAGTGGAGAAGATTTCCTGAAACCCATTACCTGTAGGAGGAATGATTCCTGGGGACATTAAGCCAGGGACACTGTGCGGCATAATGTGGGAATTCTCCGGGGATGTAACGCTCTGGGATCGTTTGGGAGGTCTTCCTGGTCTGGAGCTGAAAGAAAAGATAAACATTTGCAGTTAGTGTGCACATCATGAGCAACATTTTCAAGTTGTTCAAAGTGCTCCGTGAGACTGTAAATAAACTTATTTCAAGGACGATTGCTTTTCACTGGATGTAATAGACTTCCTTTACTAATTAGATTACATGCTGAATTCATTTCTTTCATAAAGATCAACCACTGTTAATGCATTATTCATAGCTCGTACCTCGTTACCTGATTCTCAATATTAATATCTATACATGTTAGAATTGCCTAGTTTGCATATGCTAAAATTCGACATGGAGCTTTCAGCTTGAAAATTATGCTCTAACTTGTAATAATTACTGCAGTTAGCTTGATATTGATTTATGGGATTTTTAAAAGCCAAATATGTGTAGTAGTTTAAATGAATGCTATTTTAAGATCCTTCAGGAAATTAAAAGGCAATGTCAGCTCCTTGAAATTTGCTCCCTTTTTTCATGTTTTAGTGCTACAATTAGCTTAGGAAGATGAAACTGAGTAGGGAGAAGGAATCTTTTCTGCATAGAAATTTCAAACAGTCCTAGTGCTAAAATTCTTTTGGCCTCAAATTAGACCGTCACAATATGGTCAAACCTTTAAGTATACATTTCTGGGGCAAACTTTTTTAAAAATAGTTATATTAAAAAAATTTGAATGGGCTGTTTTATTTGCTTTGACTTAATCTAAAATAAACTATGATAACAGCTGAACAAGAGTGATGCACTTTGTTGGGCTCAAGCAAGTAGACTTTATATATAAAGCCATTCCAATTGTAAGGCACCTTTCAAGTCAGGAGGATGTCTCAAACTGCTTCAAAGGAAATACTGTAAAGTGGAGTGAATGTATATTTTGTGGCCAAACGTGGCAGCAAATCTACACATAGCAATGTGCCACAAGTAGCCATGTAGTGAATCATCAATTTTATTTTGAGTGAGAAACCCCATTCGCTTTTTGAACAGTGCCACAGGATCTTTAATGTTCACCCGAATAGACAGAAAGAACTTCAGTTAATGCCTTATCCGAAGGACAGTATCTCCAATAATGCAGCCCCCAACCCCAGCACTGCAACACAGTATCTTCTTAGACTATATGAGTTCCAAGTTCTAACATGGGGCTTGAACCCACAACTTTCAGAGTCAGAGGAGAGAGTGCTACCAACTGAGCCATGCTTACCCACAATGTTACATTTGGCTGCTATAATTGTTGCAAGATCTGGAGCCTTGTCTTAGGATGGGGGGTTATTTAGTTAGGTTCATGGGCAAATCATTTTGTATGTTGCATGTCCTCTATGGACACATAGACAGCTAGTGAAGAGTTACAATCCATCCTTCTCCTAAAACGATATGGATAAACTAACTCTGGGAGAGTTCCCAATCTCAGCAACTAATAACATACATACACATTGCGATTAGAGATAGGAAAACACCACGATCTATGTACCTCCTCCAGAAGACCTATCCAATTCTATTACTCCCTTGACATACACAATTACAGAAGACACAAGACCAACTATTACACTTCAACAAAAAGAAAAGGAGATTCACGGGAAAAAATGTTTTCTCCTACTAAAGGCATTTGGCTCGTTCCGTGGGAGCTTGCCATCCTTTTTCCTAAGCCACCATTCTTGATTGTTGGATCAAGATAGAGAGAGTGGACGTTCATCACATCGGGAAATAAAATCCAAACAAGGTTGTATCTTCATCTGAATCTTAGCTTTGAGACCAATGTCTTAATAATTAAGAATGTGCAAAATATTGTAAAATTCTGTCTTAATTTAAAAGCCACCTCGAAAATGAAACCTGAATTTAATAATTTTCCATTAAATTGGAATGATCTTCAACCTCTGTTGCCCACACATGCACTTTTCCAATAAACACCACAAGCCAGTGATCAGGATTGGGATCAGTGGATTCACCCAATGTCATGCAAGCACTTCTCCAATAAAGGTCACTGGATATTGATCATGTTTGAATTCTGGCTGATTTTCCCCTCCCTAGCATGACACACTGAGGCCAAATGTAACATCCAAATAACAACCCTAATTGAGATTATAGAGTTATACAGCACAGAACGAGACCATTTGGCCAATTGTGCACGTTGGCTCTTCGAAAGACCAATCAAAATTAATCCCACTACCCCTCTCCAGCACCAGTAAACTCATCACACACCACAGTTCAAATCTACAACCTTCTGGGGTATTTGGCTCAGTTTATACTCAGTAGACTAGATGGAATGCATTGTACATATTTCTAAGAATGCACTACCCACTTTTTTCTCAGCGGGAAGAGAGAAGATATAGATTAAGTTTGTAACCTCTTTCACACAATTTATTACATCAGTCAATTCTTTACACATTGCACTTCCCCTTACCCCCACACTGCTTACAAATGTTGGGTAAATAACCACAAACAAATTACACGTGTCAGAAATTTGAGTAAAGGGGAACATTTAATGCTTTTCTTGCATGGGCAGTCGAGTATATTCTTTTTACTTTTAACAATTGAAATTTCATTTTGTCATTCACTACCTTTGAATTGCAAGCATGCAAAATTAATGACTTGAATATTATTTTTTAAAATGTTTTGGCTCCAGGATCTAAAACAAATGATCGCGCTGTGAATATATGTTGTTTTAGAGTAATTCTATAAATGTCAGCATCCAAACAAGGAAATGGGTTTGTGCTATGAATATTAGAGTGACTCAAATGGGCTGTCGCAACATTGTGCATTGCAGGTTTTTGAATATGCTCACAATATTGTTTCCATCCCAAAGCATAAGTGCTGAAGCTTCCAGAGGACGGTAAACATCCAAAGTGTATTATAACTCAAAGTGTCAATTGAGCCCAGCCACTAATCATTGGTGCAAGGTATCTTCTGTAGTTCAGGATATGTGGTGCACTCCAACAGCAGTTTCACACATACACTGAAAGCTATCTACAAAAGAGAGCCTGCCACGTGGGCAAAGATTTATATAGTTATGATTTAGATAGTTTTGGTAGGTGCATTGTTTGACACGATGAGAAGAATGTTATCAACCTGTGTGAAAAAAATGTATCAGGGTACTATTACCTTATCAATAAACCAACCTACAAATTTCATAAACAACTCTGTAATAGCTTTAATGTTTTCATCTACTTGAATTGAAGTGTTTATTTGGAGTGTGCAGTACTGTAGCTCAGTGGTTGGAGTACTTGCACCACAAGCAAGACCTGGGTTCCATTCCCAGCAGTACAAAATGTTGGGCAAGTTTGCTCACTCCACACACTTCTGTTTACCTAACAGTAAGTAGGAACCTGGTTGTTAGTTGATTGGCAAATGGCTTTTGTAGGGATAATAAAAACCAAAACATTTGGTCACGACTATTTATGGGACACTGATGTGCGCAATTGGCCACCATGATTTGCCCACAAATGTACAGTCAATTCACCTTACAGTATATTTTGTGAAGCTCTTTGAGCTTCATCTGGAAAACGTGAAAAGAGCCATATCAAATGCAAAGGTTATCATTATTTTTAAATATAAATAGTGCTGAACAGAGAACAATCAATTGGGTAGAAAGCACACCATAGTTCTGTACAACAATTGCTCCTTTCTAAGGCCAAGCGAGTCTTGTTTTTTCAGCTCCAAAACCTCAAGAATGTGGTTACAGACAATAAACTACCCCCAGCCTCAAATTCTTTGTTAGTGTTTAGGAGGAAACTTGTTGGTTAACCTTCTTGTTTTTACTTTGTCATTTCATCTCATCTTTCTGTAACCTGAAGTTTGCTGCCATTAAATTCACTGGATTATTTTTGCCACTTTTTTTTCTTCACATACCAGAAACAGGACGTTTTACAAACCATAAAATGCAAAACATTTACTATCCTAAACATCTTACATACATATTTCTATGCCAATTTGCACACAGCAATGTCCCATAAACAACCATGAAGTGAATGGACAATTTTATTTGGGGGATTGTTGGACAGAATACTGGGACCTTGCCGTTATGTCTCATCGATAGGACCAATACATCCAAACAGTTTGTCCAAATGTCCTGTTGAAAAATTCCATGCTGAAATCTTATTCTTAGCAGGGTGGTGATTTCTGAGCATCAGGTTATCGTTGTTGAACAAGACTAGTGTTAGATATCTGTATGGAATATTTCAGCAAAGACAAATACTGTATATACACATGTTAGAATATGGAAAAATATTAATGGCTGAGTGCGGATTTATCGAGCCTAACATACTGGCCAAATGCTTAAATGTACAGCTTCTAAAGTATGCCACAGGTCAAAGTTCCGTTACAATACCTAAATCATGATGATTTTTTAAATGTCAGAAAATATAAATTTAAGACCATCTACAACTCCGACTATGTCCTCCCAAGGGAAGGGGGAAGAAAACTGATCTTTAAAGTAATTAAGGATTAAAGGAACTATATCTCTAAGGACACTTACACAATGGCTATTGTTGTAATTCCCATTGTACCAATGTACTTTCAGCTGTAATGGACAAAAAATGTGCTTTGTTCCCTTCACAAATCTATGCTGACCTATTTGTGTTCTGTGCATCTCGTTGAATACTGAATTTCCATCATAACTCTCACAAAACACATGTATTTCTCATTGTGTAATGTCTGCAGAAGTGATCAACCATTAATTTTTTTTTAAAAGAGTGTTTGTTGACTGCAAGTATGAGCAATTTGCAAAGCTGGAACCTTCTCATCTCATAAGCATGGGAGTATGTTGCTGTTTCCACAATTTGAGAAGATTGGCTAAGTTCGTTGAATTAGCAATTAACTTTATTTTTCTGCTTGCAACCTTCTCACTTGTGATTGTGTAGGAAAATGGAACAGCCAATTTGTGCACAGAAGTGTTCCACAAACAACCCTGAAGTGAAAAATACAATTTCATCTGGAGGATCTTTGGCCGGTACACTGGGAAAAACTCCCTTCATTTCAAATAGTGCCACAGTAGTTTTAACATCCATCTGACAAGCAAATGGGATCTCAATCAAACAAATCAATACGGCACCCATATACACTACATTGGAGTGTAGACAATTAACTTAAAATCCCCATTAGGGCTTGAACCCATAATTTTCTGTCTCAGAAGTAAGAGTGCTACCACTGAGCCACTCTGACACAAGATCTTAAAGAAGAAAGAAAAGGTTTGAAGGAAGCTGCGGGGAAAAATGACAAAATGTTTATCAGAGAGCAAGCACAAGTATTATAAGTGAATAGACTCTGCTATAAATTTCTGTAGTTCTCTGCAGCTCTCCTTTGAGAAGCGGATTTGCCGATAAGGGGCAACTACCTCTAAGCAATTTTTCTGTCTATTTATTCAGAACGGTTCAGTAATAAATCCACTGCTTATCACGTCCCATCAACTTGCATTTTCTTTTGATTCCCACAATTTGACAGAATGTTCTCACCATAGTCAGACACGTTAATAGTAGCAGGAGATGATATTGAGATTCATCAGGATGTTTCAGTACTGTATTATATAAAAAATAACTTGTCCTCGAGAGTGTTGTACAATGGCAGAACAATGGCAATTTTCAGGGGTGATACGATTCTTAACCATTCTTTGATTCATAGTGAGAAATAATCAACAACTGGGCAATTAGAGTTGTTCAAAATCACCAAAAATGAAAAGGCCAGGAGATATTTTGAAACACAATAAGTTATTAGGACATGGAAATGCCCAACCAACAATGAGGGAGGGATAAAGGGAATTAGAATAATGTTTGAAAAGGAATTCCATAAACAGTTACAGGGAAAAGGCAGAGAAGGAGGAGGGTTGGGGCTAAGGCTATAGGTCTCAGAGAACTGGCACAAAGCAAGTCAGGTCAAAGCATGCTATTGTGCTAAAACAAATCTTAGATCCTACGATTATGAAATTATGACTATGGTTCCGCAACAAGATCAAATTGAAACCAACCATCACATTGTACATTTTAGTACATTTTCCAAACTTTCATTTTGCAACGTCAAATCTTAAATTTTGCAGAGATAATAATCATTGCATTGATATTAGTGCTTTTCACATCTTCTAGATGTCTCAAAAGTGCTTCACAGAATATACTGTAAAGCGAATTGACTGTATATTTGTGGGTGAAACACAGCAGCCACAAATATAGCAGTGTCCCACAAATAGTCGTGATTGAACGACCAATTTTAAAAAAAAAAAATTCAGGGATTATTATTAGGCATGTTGAGTAAGGAAACTTGCCCAAGATTTCACCCTGCCTGGAATCAAGCCCAGGTCTGTCTCTCTCTTGCGAGGCAAGTGCTCTAACCACTGAGCTACAGGACTCACAAGTCCCCCAATTTGCCACGGAGATAGAACTGACACAAATTTTTGCAAACTGCCAATTTTATTACGTTGAAATATCTCAAAGTTCTTCACGGGCAATTATTGTCCAGTGTAGTAACTGTTTTGTAGATCAAGTGGATAACTTCAAAAAAACTCCTGTTTAAATAAAAACCTTGGGCAAGTTTCCTTACTCCACACGTCTGATAATAATCCCTCAAGAAAAAAGATAATAGATTGCTCATTTTGATCCACGACTGTGGGGCCCTGCTATGCGTAATTGGCCACTGCATTTTGCCCACAAATATAGTCAATTCTCTTCAGTTTATTCTGTGCAGCACTTTGAGACATCTAGAAGACGTGAAAAGCGCTAAATCAAATTCAAGGATTATTATTTAAAAAAATATCTTAGCCAAGATATCTAATGAGTACAGAAGCTGCTTATTGACTTTGATGCTATTGGCAAACAAAGGTTCAATTCAAGGGGCTTTGGTAGCTACAAATATTTCAAACAATTATTTATTTTATAAATTTACCATTAAATATTTGTAAACGTTTTTTTAAAACGTAGAAGTAATTTTTTTCTTAACTAACATACAGAGCCCAAAGTGCCTGAAAACCCCAAGGCACTTGTGGGTTGATACACAACCCCCACCCACCACCACCACACAGACACATACACTTAAAACCTGCAGAATCTTATGTGTTTTAGTAACATGATTTCTTTAAGAACTGCATTCTATCATTTAAAGTACATAGTTTAAACATTTTAAATACCTGGTATAAAATTTGCAATGCCATATGAATCCTAGTACTTACTTGAAAGCAATTTCACCAAATTGAACACAGCCAAATCAAATTACGAGCGCAACTACCCCAAAAAACTACCCATGAAAACTACCCATCAGTGTTAATGAATCCATTGTATGATGTGGACAAATGGCTGTTCTTGTGTATTTATATAATTACATTTATACCAATAGAAGATTGAGAGATGAATATTTTGTTCAAACATTATCAAGAATATCATTATATTACAATGTCATAATGTATCACAATATGCCACAACACACACACAAGAAATAAACAAAGCAAACTTACTATACCAAAAATTGCAAAAGCAATATACTGTTACTACTCCTAATTTTGTTCTACACAATGCACACACATATGGCAATATTTTCCTGTATGTTTTTATTACACTGCAATATACAGTGCTAATAGACTGTTGACTTATGCTCATGTTGCTTAGATAATATTGAAGATGGCCACGCTAAAATGGAACAACTATGAATTTAGCTTGTTGGTAGTAGCTTGAACTAGGACCATCTGTGCATTGCTTATACAGTCAAAGGATGACAGCTCTGTGTTTGCTCGACAGATAATCATTAGGTTAAGATTGCTGGCTTTAGTTTTTGAACAATAACAAGCTACTGTACCTCCAGGGCCCATTGCAGCATTATGTTATAAATACAGGATTTCTCCTTTCTTGTTTTGTAACCATGGAAAAACAATAGAGCCGAACTTTCCTTGAACTTTGCTCCTTTAATGGACTAGGTCCATGTTGACCCAGCAATGCAAGCTAGAACCTGATACCATCACAGAGACTGCTGGTAAAGCAATCAGATTAAAGAGAAACTACACTCAATTACATTACTAATTTCAACACAACAAAGTCATTGTCATTACAGCAAGATGGACTGTGTCAATTAATCATTTGTGTTTTTTTATGTGTTTTTTTTATCCTTTAAAGGGCACTACAATTAGATGGAATGATCAATGAAAGAACACTGTGCACACAGGCTTTGAACTACAAAAAAAACATTGTTAATCCACGTTTTAAATCATAATTATGTCATTTGGAGGAACCCGCACAAGAAAAGCCATAATTACTATTTTCTACATGGCTAAATTATTAAACATTACTGAAATTGTGGAATCAGAAGTGCACAATTTTTTTCCTCACTTATATTCTATCTGTATGAAGAGGAGAGGCTGTATAACAATCAGTCAGTTAATCGACCATTATTCAACGATTGCTGCAGGCAATTCTGATTTTTATGGCTGAATAATTGAAAAAATAATCATTACCCCTCTTCTAATTTAAAGAGACAAGGCAGCATCATACAGCAGGTGATCTTGGAAGGGAATTTAATGTTGCCCTTTTGGAGTTTTGTTTGGTGGGGGATAAAGGACCAACAAATCACTTGAGTTGATAAATAATTTTTTGGGAGACTCCCATTAAAGCTTAATAGATGCGCTGGGAAATGTTGCTCGTGGATGTTTTAGATTCTGCTAGTACTATAAGCTCCAAGTTAAAGTTGTTGTGGGGAATTGATATTAAACCAATTGGAATAAAACACAGGTTACTTACAAAAAGGCATTTCTTCCTCTTTGAAGAGTAATGAAGACCATTTAAAGCAAAGACGAGAGTTAAGCAGGAGCCCTGTTTTTCCACCGACTTTCATCACTGCCCCCAAAGCACCAGTGTAAAGAGTACATTTTCTTTAATGTGTCTATGAATTCTTAGTCTAAAGAAGATGCAACATCACTGAATTAACTGTGTTTTACTTAAACATTAGTAAGATTCCACTACAGCACAGCACTGTTCGTTCCCTTCTCATTATCTCAAACATTCTAAGGTGCAAAATTGTGTTTGACTTCTATTCTTATTAATTTGTTCTTGATTAAAGAAAATTCTGCATTAAATACAGAATAAAGATCTCCCTGTGGTATACTATAAGCAGTCCCATGTCAAGTGTAGCATGGGTAGATATAGTGTAACTCTCCTATGACCCTACATAAAGCACTCACAAGTCAGGTGAAAAATAGTTCATGCAACAACAACAAAATTACATTTATATAGCGCCTTTCACATCAGGCGGACATCCCAAGGTGCTGGACAGTTACTGCTTCAGACTGGAGCTGAGGAGGTGGGGAGGGGGCGAGAGGGGGGGATAAGGAGTTGCCGATGGGTCCGTCGGAGAGGAGAGTATTGAGGCGAGACTTGAATGTAACCAGTACAGTATAGCCAAACTACAGTACCTGTATATTGCCCTAAAATGTATTTAATCCTGTATGGCTGAGCTGAATTTAAACCCACAATCCTGAGGTTGCAATGCACAGTAACTCCCAGATCCCTGACAAACCCATTAGTCCTCATCTCTCTTCCAGTTAATTTCCCATCTTTCCCCTCCACTTTTATTTCATGTTCAAACCTTTATCAAAATTTCCTGAGAATTTCTACTCTAATATTCATGCAACAACACAACTGTGTCATTGTGAAAGAAGGATCAGATCCCTGAGAAGGTATTTCTATCACCAGGTTGCTTAGATTCATTCTACAAAGTACAGACGGGTGGTCATAAAAAGTTCTATTTGTACAGACAAGAGCTAATTTCAGACTGAAAGTGCTGTTGCTCTTAAGTGAACAACTATCAGAACAAATCAGCAGGATTCAGGATTCATATTAGAACCTGAAGCTGGATTTACTTCAGGTTCAGCTTGACGGCAGTTTGAACCATAAGCAGCTTATGCATTGAAGCATTATTTCAATTCACCAAATCATGGGGTGTGGATATACGATGGTATCAGATCACTATCAAACAATCTCCGTAAGGATTTGGAAATTCGCGTTGTCAAACGTTCTCGCTATATAAAGTGACAAAGCACTCAGTAAGCAAGTTAATCTGCACAGCGGAGTCTGAATTTAAATGAGGCCAAAAGCCGTTACAGTGCTACAGTATGATGCAATTCGTTTTAGAATCAAGCGCGGTCCTGGGACATTAGAGGACTAAGTAGCTGGCGATATAATTTAGTTGTGGAATAGATCTCTAATGGTTGTCACACCAAACCTGGATTACAAAGCTACTCACATCTTAATCAGCCACTTGGCATTGGTCCCACGGGTGAGTGTTTAATGCAGGGGTTTAGTTTAATCTGTTTTGCACTGCGGAGTTGAAGCATGTGCCTGACTGCTCAGTGTATAATATTAAGAATTCCTATGTACACTCAACCAGTTAACTTCCTTACATTCCTCTTACACTTTTAAAATATTTCCATTTGGAGGTGCAAGCTCTTTAGGCTTATGCCATTCTTCTTCAAAACACCAAGAGCAAGCCACTCTTCTCCCACTGACCGTTGCAACACAGTGACAAGAGGGCAACTCCACAACAGTGGAAGCGAGCAGGAGAGCACCCATGTACCACACCTCCGCTACACAGCATTTTAGCGCTGTACACCAAAGCATACACAAGGCCATGATTTAAGGCACTCAAATCCATATCAGAGTGCAGTTTCAAAACAATATTATAATCCTTGCCCTTTTTATAGAGTGACTTTCACGTCAGAAAGGTGTGGAGTTTTAGCCAGGATAGCAGGAGAAACTCCATTCTCTTTTCAAGTAATAACATAAGAAATGCTAGATGAAAAAGACCATGGTCCATCTAGTTCGCTTTCCACTTTCTTGGTGGTCGCCGCATCCACATATGTACCAAACGACTTATGTGCTAAAATGTTATTTCCTAAAATAAAACTATCTGTTTGAAAGAATCAACACATCCTGCTTCAACCATCTCCCCAGGGAGCCTGTTTCACAGGTTCACTATTCACTCACTGAAATAGTGTTTGAGTAGATTTGTTCTGAATTCACGCTGCTTCAATTGCAGGCTGTGTCCTCTGGTTTTACTATTCTAGATGAGTTGAACTAGCCTGTCAAGATCTATATTGTCTTACAGCTTTAGATTCTTAAATACACCAATCATGTCGCCTCTGAATCTTCTCTTTTCCAGTGTGAACATGCGCAATTTACTTAGTTGTGCAAATAGTGCTATGGGATCTTTAACCTCCAGTAAGGGATTATGGGACCTTGGTATAACGTCTCATCCAATGACCAACATCTCTGATAATTCAGCACACCCCAGCATTGCATTGGATTGTCAACATACACTATGTGAGTTCAAAGTACCAAATTGTTGTAGAAACTACAGCCTACTAACCTTCTAACTCAGAGTTGAGAATGCAATGAACTGAGACAGGCTGATACCTGGTAACTGAACGCATGAAATCTATACTACTCTCTTTTTGATAACATCTAATATATTTGAAAATTCTCCCAGATTTTCAAACAATTGAAGAATGAATCTTTAAAAACCAACAGAGATCAGTCACGAGCATTTGCTAATCCTTCACGTCACGTTCTCTAATTGTATTTCCCTTTATCTCACTATACCAGTAAGCAAATAAATTAACAAAATAACTGTTATCATCCAGTGTAACCTTTTAACTGAGGTATTATCTCAGTTTGTTTTTAATTTCTTTTACCACAGATAACAGTTCATATTTTATTGATCAGTTTGCTTTGGCTATGAAAGGCGGTGAAAACAATCATCTCCTAGATATAATTATAACCCTAAACAAAAAAAAGCACATAGTAAAACCTATCACACTTCATGCCTACAGAATTCTGTTTCTTGGATACTGGCAGTTGAGGGTCACACAGGGTAAGTCTGCTTCAGGCATGGGTGCCAAGCTACAATTCACGTGAAAATCTCCCTGTATCATAGAATCATAGAATTTTACGACACAAAAGGAGGCCATTCGGCCCGTCTAGTATCAGTTATTGTTCAACACAAAGAATCAAGAATAACATATATTTCTAAAACATTTAGTAAAACTATGGGACAGTATTGCTATTCTTAATGGAATTTCTTGCAAAGGAATCCCATAAGAATTCTCATTGAATTATGGGAAACTGTTCCAGAAACAAAGCATGTGCAATAGACCCCACAATCTTTTCCTTTTAAAAATTCACCAAATCGCGATGACCATCTCAAGACAATCTTCACTTATACAGGGAACACTAGTATAAAGTAGAGTTTTGATCAAGTAGATTGGGAAGAAATATTTCCACTGGTCAGGGTGTCACTAATCGAAGGGAATCAATTTAAAATATGTATTTGATGTAGCACCTTTCATGTCAAGGAGGACGCTTCAGAAAAAATACTGCAAAGTGTGGTGACGCTACATTTGGTAGGCAAACAAAACAGAATCCAACAAAGACCACTTATGGATATCATCTTTATTATCTTGGTCTGCCAAGACACACACACACCAGGAAGAGGGGGAAGAGTCCAATAACTTCAACTATCTTCTAATAACGTGTTAGCACCATCTTCCAATGATACATTAACAGAGTCTAAATAGAGAGGAAGACTGCTCAGGTACCTCTCTGGGAGACCTATTAAGAAACAACAATGTCCACCCAATTGCAATCTGTTAGGAAGATAAAAAGATTCGTATAAATGTCTAAAACAATAAATAATCTCAATAAAACCCTTCATGCTGAAATATATATATTTTTTGTTTAGACTGAAAACTATTCACAACACAATTTAGTTTGATATCTGTACTTTCTTGGCTGACATTCCAATATAATAATAATAACAATAATAAATAATAATCCTTGCATTTGATATAGCACATCTTCTAGACGTCTCAAAGCGCTTCACAGGATAAGTAAAGTGAATTGACTTTATGTGGGTGAAATGCGGCAGCCAATTGAGCACAGCAATGATCCACAAACAGTCATGGATTGAATGACCAAATTATTATTGGGTTTTTTTGAGGGATTATCATCTCCGGAAAAGCAATCCGCCAATTGACTAACAACCGGTTTTTACTTGCTGCAAGGTAAACAAAGGCATGTGGAGTAAGAAAACACAGCAGCCAATTGTGCATAGCAGTGAAATAACAAATGTGGCAACATTTGTTGCTTTCCATCTCATAACTGCAAACGTTAGCAACCTTTAATTTCCTCAGGCTCTATCATCATTAGCTGTGCTTTTAGCTACTTCCATTTGATTCTGTTCTGCAACACTCAAAGTCACTTTCATACTTTAGAATAAAGGATGATTCGGTAATTAATACCAATTAAACTTTTATAATACCGATAAACCTTTCATTTGGTAGACAGCCTCGAACATAAAATTCTCTCAAAGAGCTTAACAAGTAAATAGTGCAGTCAAATCTGTTCAAGCAACCACCTCTATACACCACCCACCTACTCTTAACAACCACTCTGGAACAATCCTGACCTGTTTTCATAATAAACCATTTCAATTCAGCAACCACTTGTCTAACGCAACCAATGGCCATAGCTTTTAGTCCTGTCGGAGCACAGACATGATTTTCAGAGGCCAGTTCTAAGTGAGTTTAAGGCCATGTTTATAAATGTGCTAGTGGGAGTTGATACACAGGACACAGAATTTTTATTTTTATTTTCAGGGCTATTCAATGAACCCTTACATAAAGACCAATTTGGTCCAGTCCCATGTCAAGCTGGACTGGAAGCTTAAAGTCCTGATGTAAAGTTACAACACACAGGCATCTAGCCCAGAGGCTACCAACTGAACCAGGCTGTTACCTGTATCCATAGATGTGCTTTTAAAGAGAAAATGTTTTTAAGCACAAAGAATTCAGGTGCCACAAGCAGTATCTTCATGGAACAGAGGTTATCAGGTTTTATTTTCCAATGTCCACTTTTGTGCAATAACAACTATGCAATATCAGCTGCCACCTGAACAGCAAGTTTACGACAATGGAGGTAAAGACCCTCCACCTGAAAGTATCTGTAAATGATTTAAACTTGCAACACCCCACAATGACTGACGGTGAGGTGCATAAATTGACAGACATATAACTGAAGTGCCACAATTGTTCAATGCACCCTGGATCAATGACTACCTTGTTAATTCAGCTCTCTTTGCTGTCGGGACCAATGGCAAAACTGACAGAAAATCTAAAGAAAGCAGGATATTGATGTTAACCGCAAATCTTTTTGTGGAGGGGTCGTTTTTTTTTCAAAAGTTTCTAAGCATTCATTTTTTTTTTGCAAAACAGATGATGTCTGCTGTAGGAACTATGAAAGTGATTCCTAACATGTATGTAATCTTCACACAATTGGGCCATGATTAATTATGCGACACAGTACTTTCTCCTGTTTTCCTTTCAAATGAAATTAATTTTCAGTACAAAGCTTTCAAAATAGTGCCCTGTTCACAAATTGAATAAGCAGAACTCAGTAAAACTCAGGTGGCACATAGAGTATACTTTTTTATTGTGAGGTACAGGTAAGCCTTGATTAAGGACACTTCTATTTAGGACATTTCGATTGAACAAACATAATTTTTTAACAACTTTTTATCGATATAGGACACTTGGTTTCGTTTAATGAACAAAATTCTTTTTTGCGCAGGCGCAGTACATATTTTGAATATCGCAGTCGTTTTGTCCACACGCACAGTCCATAGTGTATTTGTAGGTAAATCACGCTCGCACCTGATATAGTGTATCCAAGCATTTGGATAATTTTTTAACACCATTTTATCAATATAGGACACTTGGTTTCGTTTTAATGAACAAAATTAAAACGATTTTGTTTGTTTTAACAAACGGCCAGTGGCATTTCGCTACGTCATTGTTTAAAAGCCAGCTGATTTTGAAGCGATACCACACCACGTCAGTATTACAGTAATTTCCAAACATTCCCGAACAACTTCGAGCTATTTACAGCCTCGACCGCGTTTCTACCATGTGGGGAAAAGAGAGCAGTAAGTGAAATGAACAGCGGTAATACTGCTAGCGGCCAGAGACCATGCAAAGTCATCACTTTAAATACTAAATTGGAGGTGATAAAGCGCATCGAGTCTGGCAAAAAAGGTACGGACGTCAGGAAGGCTTTAGGGCTAGCTAGATTGACAGTGGCTACTATAAAACAGAATAAGGACAGTATACTGGCAAGTTCAAGGTGTGTTACAGCTACATGTGCAAGCAGATTATCAAAACATAGGACTGTATTAAAGTTTGCCAGTATTAAAGTACAATACTATACAGTTACCCCAAGTATCCCTTCTTGCCTATGTGTGTTATTTTGTGTGTTGTTTTGTGTGTTATTTAGTGAGTTTAAAGTCTGAAAATTTGGTGAAAAGAACATATCTCAGGTTATATAATGGGACTGCATGGGAAACCGCGTTTCGATTTAGAACATTTCGATCTGAGAACCGTTTTTCAGGAACGCAACCCCGTCCTAAATAGAGGTTTACCTGTATTGTATCCCTTTTTTGGTGTTGGCCCCACCCATGACCAAGTTGTAAAGAATGTTCAGCTGAGAGGGTAGGTGACTTGCTACCAACAATAAAACAACAAAATACCAGGGGCAACACTAATGCTACTTTTGAAATTGACAGGCAGGAAATGCAAGAGAGCAAGATGCCATGGCTTTCTCACCAGCTTCATCCCTTCAACAATCATTGTCTTTCCCAACATCACTGCAAGGGGCAATCACAGATACTCCTACAAGCTGCATTAGATCACCCAAGATCAGATAGCAATGCTCCAATTTATGTTTGTACTGTACTACGTTTCTCCTCTTCTCTCCTGAAGGCACTGGCTTTTACCAAAGGATCCCAGCAACTCTCCAGTGCTTTTCCCCCCCACCTGCCATTCTTCATGTTTGAGCCTGGACATTAGCAGCACTGACAGGTCGTCTGCCTAGGGCATCACAGCTGATCTTGTACTCACACTAGACATCTAAACACCTGCATTTTGATGCAGGTCAGTGGAAAATGGGCTGCAGCGGAGAGCCTGGGCTATTTTCCCTTCCCTATCGCTCAGGAGTTGAAGGGCATTGCCCCTACGCTGCCTACTGAGATCAGCTTACGCAGGATAGGATGGGAACCAAACTTATAATCTTGAAACAGGTAAATCTGCCTGTTGAAGGGAGATAAACTGCCTCAAATTGCAGGGCAGGGAGAAATCGTGGGATGAGTTTCCTTACTCTACACACCTGGTAATAATAGTTCGAAATGAAACAATAATAAATTGTTCATTTCAATCCATGAGTAATTGTGGGACACTGCTGTGCACGGCTGCCATGTTTCGCCCACAATTATACAGTCAATTGACTTTACAGTATATTCTATGAAACGCTTTGATACGTCTAGAAGACATGAAAAGCGCAATATCAAATGCAAGGAGTATTCATTATTAATTATTATACTAGGTATTACATATAGGAAGTAAGACAGGGAAATGCATATATATTATGGAAGGGATTTCTATTGGGGAAACTGAGAGAGATTTATAGGTATTAGTTGGCTCATCGCTCACTACGTCCAAATAATGGGAGGTGGCAATAAACCAGGCAAACAGCATGCTGGTCTCTACTGCTAAATAAATTCAGTTTAGACATCATACTCAGGTTGTACAGTGTTCTGGTCAGGGGGCACCTAGATTTCTGTAACATAAGGGGCTGCCCACCCCTAGAGGCAGTACAGTGAACAGCAACCAGAATGATCCTCCGTATTCGAGGAATGAGCTATGAGCAACAATTAGAACACATTAGTTCAGGTGAACAAAGCCCTTCGGACCATCTAATTTCATTCTTCGAATCATGTCCTCCAAATACAGCATCAAGCTATTTTGCAAGACTGCCGTGTCCACTAAACCACTCTTCCCGGCAACGTGTTGCAGTCATTAACTACCCTCTGAGTAAAGAGATAGCTCTGAGTAGCACTATCAATCTACAATATCGGTAGCAATATGATCATAGAGCCACAGAAATTGCCAAAACAGAAAGAGCCGATTCAACCAACATGTTCAGCCAACCTCCCAATTGCAGGCACAAGTCTGATGTTAAATTATAGGTCCACACCCAGCTGTCAATCTTGTTAATGTTAATATGTTGGCAAAAAATATCCATCCAAAACAAACTGGAATCATCATATCATCCAAAATTCCCATGATATTGATCATTTATAATAATAATTATCCTTGCGTTTGATATAGCGCCTTATCAAGTCCTCAAGACGTCTTAAAGAGCTTCACAGAATATACTGTAAGGTGAATTGACTGTATATTTGTGAGCAAAAGGCGGCAGCCAATTGTGCACAGCAGTATCCCACAAACAGTCTTGGATTGAAATTACCAATTTATTATTATAGTGCAGGTTGACAAAATAACAGAAATTTGTAGCACTAAAACAAATTAGATCTTTAAAAACAAAATCAAACATCGAGCTCTTTAAGACACAGAACCGTTTTAAAAGGTTCTGTTATGTAGATTTGATTTTTGAAAAGACTAAACCACTGACAGGCCGGCAAAAAGTGATAGTGTCTGTCTGAGCAAGATGTTATATAATGTAATGTGTGTTCATCAGTACATGCTGTGACAGCGTTATCAAACTGTTGATTTACACTGAGCAGAAATGAACGTATTATCAATCATCTGTCTCTCACACCTGTCAAGAGTGTAAGCACATACAGAGAATTGCGACGAGGCTATCAGGCACAGCTACAGTGTCCAACCAGAGAACAATTTTTTTTATTGTTGTTCAAAAGAGACTTCCTCTTGCGGTAAACCGCTATCTTGAGGGGTTTTTTTCAGGGGGAGTCCTGGGACTAGAGACATCAAATGAAAAATTAAAATGGTAAAAGACAACTGTAGTTACCTGGGCCAGGAGATGCTGGCTGCAAATCTGTCAGCATATTTTACTAATTTGCAACATTTGCAAAAAGAAACAAAGACCCAAGGGAAAAAAAACACACACATACACGAGCCCTGCCCAACCGTCTGCTATGTTGCACAATGAAGCTTATTGATAATGCATGATGTCATTTCAGCAGTAGTCTTTAGATGATTGTCTAATAGACAATAACTATGGAATACCAGTTTGAGTGGCCTGGGTGAAGCAGAAAGCTTTCAATTCCATCCAAACATATTTTTATCTTTACAGTATTTTCACTTTCTTGTGCAGACCTCATTCTGGGTCCTAGGTTTTATAGTCTGCACTGAATGGATTGGATATGATTCCTCGTAGGACTTAGGTCCATGTAATATAACATATGTCAATTCTACCGAATTCACAGTGGCACTGGGTTAAAATAACATCCAGCAGTATCCCAAGAGTGACAGACTAAGGAATTAAAACATTAAAAATAATTAAACAATACAGTATACCAAAACAATTTTAGGGGGAATTGTATATTTGAAGGAAGATTTAACATCACTGTCCTCTTATGGGAAATATCCCATAAGTATACAATATTTATTTTCTTTGGAAAGAAATCCAACTTGCTTTGTGCTCAAAAGTTCAAACGCCCAATGGAATGGAAAGCACAAATAACAACAATGGGGTGAAATTTGCAGTGTTTCACCCCATTGTTGTTACATGTTCCATGAGATAAATACTATTTGTGATATACTGCAGATTTTCACCCCAATATTCTCATTAGTTTTATTTGCTACAAGGCTCATCCAGAATATGGTTGAAAAAGCACTTAAAACCTGAATTGAAGGAAATTCTTATGATTTTTTGATAAGATATTAAGAATTTGTCTATTAGATCGAAAACAACCACTATTGCACCTTATTAAGAAAAAGCAATTCTAAAAATCCTGTTTTGACTGATCTTCTACTTTATTTTTCACTAAATCCATTAAATGTGAAATAAGTCTTCAAAAAGAAGGCCAGAAAATAACTTACAAGTCAGGGTGCCTTTGAGGATATTTAATTAAAATCTAATCCTGCATTCATTAAGGCTCACATAAATTAAGCTGTCATTCATAAGATTTATGTATTCTCATTTGCATATTGCATACAATTCATCAATTACTCAACTATGAAAGCAGCACATTTCCCTTGGAGCTGGCTGCTACTCTGCCAACATCTGAAATGAGGGAAAGAACAAGCCTGTCATGTGCTTTCACAAACTTTCCTCAAAATGTCTCCTGTTAACTCAGTGTCATTTTTAAAAACCTTCATTATAAATCTTTGACAAGGGAAGTGCTGTTTGCATGCTCTCTGCAGCAAAACAAGTCAGAGCTGAGTCTTGTATCAGATTTTAGAAACCCCATGTGACCCGAGTCGGGTATGACTGATCCTCAACAGGATTCGTAAATATTGAAACCCCTCGTCAGAGGGTGTGCATTATAGTGACTCAAGTAAACTCTGATGCCCTTTAACGCGATTGTGTTAGAGCAGTTTCAGCTTATCAGGGCAATGCACAAATGGTTACCAGCAGGAATATTCACAAATGTTCACGCATCCTTTGCCAATTCCACATTGTCAACCCCATTGTCCTGTACATCAGATCTGAACTCTACAACAACAACAAAATTACATTTATAAAGTGCCTTTCACGTCGGAAGGACATCCCCAAGGCGCTGAAGCCAGGTGTGCAAATTTACAAAACCCAGTGTGAAAATACAGAGCTCTTGCCACTTCTAGTAAGTACAATACACAAACTGCTTAATATGTGGCACATTTGAGATTTTGACATTGAATTTCATGATCTGAATATATGCTCCATGATTATTGGACCTCGTGCAGGGTTCAGCTGTAGATGCCAAAGGCAGAAAAAAATCTCATTGTCAACAATCAGCAGGGCTTTATGAAATCATCCCTAAAGATCAGCTGCCTGCAATCTATCTCAGAATCAGATGTGCCCGCGATCTCGCTGTCAACTGCCTCATCGGTGCTAGAACTGAATAGGCGCAAACAACTGCTTCCTTCTTAAGGCAAATCAAATTAGTGAAACCGCTGCATGGCCCTCAAGGACAAATGAAATAACAAGCAAATATCAAGTGATGTGCACCGTTAAATAATTTGCGCATAATAATTTGCTTCAAAACGTTAATGGAAGCTTTACTCCCACATCTCTCAATAAATATTGTACAATTTGAGCATTCAAGATGTCAATGCATGATCCAATGGTTATATATTATTTTATATACAAGTTCATACACAGGGGATCCTCCTGTATGTAAAAATATATTGTATCTATGATTATTCCAGAAGTGAAGAGATGACAATAACCAAATTGCATGTAATTTCCTACCCGAATGGAATAAATATTGTACTCAATCATTTATTATTCAGTATTTTATTTGGGTGTGAGCCTGGCTCAACTGGCAGTCTTCCCTCTGGGTCAGAAGATTGTGGTTTCAAGCCCCACATTGCAATGTTGAGCTGATAGTATAGGTTCACTCCACGTTTTCCAAGATACTACCCACATGAAGGGCCCTATTTAAATGCTTAATTTAAAGTTATTGTTGTTAAAGGATGTCATGCATTCGAAAATAAATACTGCATTACAGTATATTCTTTGTTGACTACAACATGCAGTAGAGTATGCTAAGATGCACTCGGTTCAGCATTTAATTGTCAATGTAATTAGAAAAGAAAAGGATTGACAATACTTGCTATTGGAGCCAATTTACAAGAGTGGAAAATTTGATTTATAAACAGTAAATCCAGTAGGTAATAATAATAATAAACAGATGTGTCAGACCTGCTAGAACCGCACTTCGGCACCTATCAGCACCAATTTCCAACCTGGTAGCTGGAACCTCATTTGGCAAAGATCTGGCTTTGTGGAAGTCAGAATGGAGATCGATGATGGAGTAGATTTAAACCACACAGCAACACCTTTGTAACATATCCTGGTTTGAGCACAGGTTTGGTTTTTCAGCACAAGCGTCCTGCAGCCCAACACTAGCCAGAAGTTACCAGCACTGATCAGCTGGCTTCTTGGATTAACAAAATCACCACATTCCAGGTATCCCAAAGTGGCATCAGGCCAGATGCCCCAAAAGTCAACTATTTTTCACATTTTGTTTAAAACAAAATCTCTAAGATATTGGGCCAATACAATCATTATAATTGTGTTGCCCTGTTATTGACCTTTGACACAAGGAAAGGCAAAATTTGTTGCAAGATTCAGGTTGGATTCTCTTGACTGTCTCACTCCATGGAGCTTTGTGTTTTCTGTAAATGTAACTTTATTGTGCTCAATCTACAAATCCAGGTCATTTATGTATATAAAAAACAGAAGGGACCTAAGTATGGACCCTACAGACATAATAAATCCCACTTAATAAATCCCCTTTAACTGGTTGCAAATCTATGACACTATTTAGGTTATATGTTGGGAAGAATATTGTTAGTTGTAATTATTAGTTGTATTCCAAGGCATGGTTATATGCTTACAAAGTCCTATCCCATAATAGTTCACCCATTTCTTCTCCACGATTAGGGGTGAGTGACATTCAAGGCGCTAGAAAAGAGATAGAGATAGTAGCATCTTGAACTATCTAAGGCCATCTATGTATGGGGAGAGAGAGGGGGAGAGAGATGGCTCCTAGATTTGACTATTCTCCATTTTGTTGGTAAATCTATTGAGCTTTAGCTGGGGTATACACATTCTACCAATTTCCATCAAGCTAGTCCCACCGTAACCCAGGTAGCAAGCCCATGTGGGGCTCATATGGGTATGGATAAACCCAAATTGGCCCATATGGGCTTGCTACCTGGGAAGCTTTTACGTTACAGCTACAGCGACTTATTCCAGAAAAATCACACCTTGGCTGTGTAACCTTAACAAGATCAATACATTGTTTAAAGGCACAGTGTCCAATAGGCTACAACTTCTAAAAGGGAAACTGGAAGTAAACACATCCACTCACAGGAACACATTTGAATGCAATTTACTTTGGGAGCAGATTTCCCACGAACTGGCATGACATACGTCCTGTTACGAGGAGTCATTCTCAAATCCCTTATTAATAAATCCCATTAGAAATAGCCACATATTAAATACTATTATTAAACAGAGCTCTCCCACTTTAATCCCTTTCCCACTTCCTCCTTCAGCAAAACCTGTCTCAAAACTTCCAATAAATCTAAATGTTTCATTTGAAGACTGTAACTACAACTTGTTTTTGTCCTTTTTGTTTCCCGATTGTACACAGACTGTTCTTAAGCTCCAAACGTATCTCAGCATGAGCCGTCTGCTACAATTGCTCCAAGCTGTGTTCAATGTTAAAAGAATTTTCCTGCTTATAAAAAAAAGGCACATTATTTCTTTCTTGCAATCTATAACACCTGTTCTGCTAGCTAAACAGCATGATCCCAAGATTGGTGAAACAAGACATCAGGCCACTTCGAAGCATTTAATAAAAGGTAGTGATTGAAATGGACTGCAGTTATAAAGTCTCTGTGCACTTTGTCTATGTAACCTTAGAGCTGCTCATTGCTGGAGGATGGAAGGAACTACTCCATGCCTGGGAATATGAACAGCTGGGGAAATAAAGTTTTACCCAGTGCAGTTTCCAACAGGCAACTGTCAACAACTCCTCTGCCAAGAAAATTTGAGCTAATAGGCAACTCTTTTATACTGTGTGGGTTTTCTATCAAATGTCGTACATTTTTCAGACTGATAACGTTTATTTCTGCAGTAATGCATTCATGGAAAACATAGGTGTTTTATCCAAACTCTGAACTCTCTAATTTCTCTCATTGTGGCTATGTTTATTCTCTCTCAGCCAATAATAATCCTCGCATTTGATATAGTGACTTATCACATCATCCAAATGTCTCGAAACACTTCATAAGAGTGCCATGAATGTAAATGTAGTAACTGTGTCAATCATCTATGTACTGATTTCCCTCTTTATGTGATCTCTGCTAGAACATATGAAACACATTTCACACAGCCTCGTCTCCTTTTATTGGTTGCCGTTGACCAGGGGTCAGCCTGGCTCACTCTCACTTCTGAAGATTGTGGATTCAAGCCCCATGTCGTGACTTGGAATCCATATAGTTTTAGCCGAAACTCTGATGCAGTGCTTCATTGTTGGATGTTCCGTTCTTCTGTTGAGATGTTGAACCAAAGTCCTGTCTGACTGTTCGGCTGGGTGTTTTTCTTCTTGTGTCCTGACCAATTATCCCTCAGACAGAATTGGTCAGTTACTTCATGGCTGACTATAGGTCATTTCTGTGTGCAAATTGAATGCAACATTCGCCACCAAATACACAGTCACAACATTTTCCAATATTCTCATAAAGCACTTTGGGATATCTTCCATATGTGAAACAACTGTAAGGATCGTTTCCAGATAACAGAGAATCTGCCCTGAGGTTAGTTAAGCAAAACGGGCGGAACTGGATAAGATAATAAAATGGCATATTAATAAAAAATTTAAAAATAAAAACTTGTCTCATTAGATGAGAAAAATAAATCATAGGGTTTTTGAATGATTACTATTTCCTGATTTCTATCCAGTGGATTCCAAGATGTTCCATTTTGAAGTCCTGTAAATCTAACATAACTGGGTTATTTTCAGAGCACCATCTGGAGACTGTGAATATGTGATGATACCAAGAAGATGGACTTTGGAAAGCATATGGAGTCGGGTGCATGATTCTTCAGGAGCTTTTTATAACAACAACTTGCATTTATATAGCACCCATCACTTGGGGTAGCATCTCAGTTTATTAACTCTAACAATTCAGACCTGACATGACTGCTAAGCAGAAAATTAAATCCAAGAATTCAGACAGAGATTAAACAGGGCAGGGATGCATTTGAAGGATCTGTGGCATTTTTCAAGCTGTTGGATCAGCCAAGGCAGTGCTGAGATTCACATCACCTGCACCCAGAACCTATTATTTTGCATTTAAGCTATACAGCCTGGTAACGTGCATTCAGACTGTGGAAATCATGTCAGATAGTTTGCTGTTCTCCATTTTACTATTGTATTTACAAGAAAGGAAACAGATGACGTACGGTTCTAAATCTGGGACATTGGAACAGTTTGTGTTATCCATGGACTTTTTGATTGGTAAAGCTTGTTACAGTAAATCACTGCCTGAAGAAATCAATCTTCAGACAGATAGGAACACCTGAAATCATATATACGTGTATATTATTTTAAATCGACATTATTTCAGCATTAGAAGAATTGGAGTTCATAACAGTAAGTACAACACTCAAAAGCATAACAAGGTAAAATATGTTTTTAGTTATAATTCAAGAGATAAGATTACTCAGCGTACAAATATATTCATGACAGTATTTCACACTGATTTATAGGAAACTCAAATAATTAATTTTCACAATTGCTAGAATGATCTAGTAACTGTAGATAGATTGCAGTTACGGTATTGCGGATGTCTTGGGACGTTCCAGTGCCTATGTCAGGACCATAGAGAAGATCAGAGGAAATTTACTAGGATGATACCAGAGATAAAATGGGGCATGTGCAAAAGATAGGTAAATGGAACTGAATGGATAGGTCTTTCACAAACGGTCCCAGTTGGGCCAAATGGTCTTCTGCTTTGTTATAAAATTTTATGGTTCTTATCTGAGGAACAATGATTTTAAACAAAAATCTTAATAAACTTTCCCTTTTGGTTTAAGCCCAAGAGCAACTAACTAAATTTCTCTCAATAGAAACAGGAATTTATCTGAGAAAAAAAGACCATTAATGTGCTTTTACAGAGAAATTCAACAGGAAAACCTTTCTGATTATTATTGATTGGTTCGAGGCCTTGCGACTCTGAGAGACTTGTCCTTATAAACAAAACTGATCTAATGTTTATGTTCTTTCCTTTTTAATAATTAATGAAATGTAAATAAAGTCAATGGAGTTAACAGTTCGAAATTGCTAACTATGACAGTATAATCACAGGCAGATGCCTACACAATACCCAGAACCTTTTTGTATAGAAGGAGGTTACAAATCTGCACTGTTTTCCCTCTTCAAAGTCGGAAATAATGGTGCCGGATCCCCTGAGCATTTGCTGCTAGAAACTGTTTGCATATTCAGTTATTGTTTCTGCTGCTCTAGTCATCTGCTGAAATTTGCTCTAATGTGGCCCTGATCAATTCTGCCAGCTGTGCTTAAGTGCTGTTTACTATAATACCATCACGCTGCATTTTCACTCACAAACCAACTGCTTGACAGCGCCTAAATCCATTCAAGGGATAAAATTAGTCAGAATACATTGCTTGCAGCAGTCAAGGTTTTTTTTTAAATATGAAAAGGAAGGAACATTATTAATTTTAAACATGCTATTTTAAAAAGGGAAAGACACATCAAAGCTGTTCCATAAAATTCATTGGAAAACTTTCAGGTCATCCATAAGAGATGAATAGACGGAACTTATGTGGCAGCAAAGAACCTTATGAATCATTCCTGAGTGCTCGGTTGAGTTCTATTATTGTACCTTTCTCTTTATTGCCATGATGAGGTTAAGTTACTGAATTTATGTTGCACTGGTGCCCATGAATGTAGTTTGGATTACTGTTCAGGAGGTGCAGACTGTTTTTTTTAATTGTACCATCAGGTAAAGCAGCCACATTATCTGCTTTTACTGCATGTTTACTTTTGTGTCTGTGTTTCAAATGAGAGTTGGAATAAACCATGACTTTATTAAGATATATTAGTTTGTACTCTGAGCCGAGGGTAAACAATCAAAACTTTTAGTATTGCAGCTAACATCATTTTTACATTATATATACAGGATTGTGCCTGACCGAAGCACACAATTGTGCTAAGAATATGCTACAAGTTCATTTAACGACACCTCCACTATTCGCAATCACAATATGATCCCACTCCACACACTCCAAATCTAATAGTGTCTGAGTAAAATGGGAATGATGGAAGGTACCATGTGTAGGTTTTCAGTGAAGATACACATACATAAATCAGATGGTAAATCGACCTACACCACCTTGTTGATCATAATCCCTGCATTTGTTATAGCACCTTTCATGTCAGGAGGACGTTTCAAAGTGTTTCACAGCATTTAATGTGAAGTGGTACGACTGTGTGCTTGTAGGTGAATGTGGCAGCCTAATTGGTCACAGCCAAGCAATTAATGACCAATTTTATTTGGGGAGTTATTATTAATAATAATAATATTCCTTGCAGTTGATATAGCACTTTTCACATCTTATCGACGTCTCAAAGCGCTTCACAGAATATACTGTAAAGTGAATTGACTGTATATTTGTGGGCGAAATGCAGCAGTCAATTGTGCACAGTAGTGTCCCATAAACAGTCGTGGATTGAAATGATTGTGTGTTTTTTTGGATAGATTATTGATGAAAACATATGGAGGCTGACAATGGCTTTCAATAATTGAATGTGGTAGAGAATATACAGTATACGCACACAAACCCCTCCAAAATATGACATTACAAAAAATATACATTAGCAATATAAAATAGTCTGATACTATTGGCAAGGACACTAGGAGAAACACCCTTTTCTTTTTAAGCAGTGCTATGGGTTCTTTTACATCTACCTTAACAGACAGGTGGCAGCTCGATTTTAACATCTCATCCAAATAACTGTACCTCTGACAATGCAACACACACACCTAGCACTTCATTGGAGTGTCAGCTTAGACTGTGTGAGTTTAAGTCCTCACATACTAACAACTGAGCCAGATTGTCACATAGTATGGCAAAAGCCTGGGGTAATTGAAGCATTTGGACATTTTAAGGTACTATATCAAATACTGTACAAGGAATGTCATCATTACTATTAAAATGTTGCTTGTATATATCTGCAGAGTAACCAAGAGAGATCAAACCCTTAAAAATAAACATGTGGAGAAACCATGTCTGCTTTGTAAGAGACTCTACTTCAATTTACTTATTTTGACTAAATATTTCAGAATAAATAATAAACAATACGTATCTTGTAAATTATGAAAATTATCTCTGCTTCTTTCCACTTCTCAAGACGTACATTATTTGAAGATGGTATTTTTACAAGAAATGTTGAAGCTTTGTACCTTGATATAAATACTGTTTTCTTGAAATAAAATCTAATATATACATCAACATACATCATTCAGAGATAATGCACTACTTTGCACCATATTTCAGCAAATGTGAATGAAGCATCAGAGAAAGTAGCAGTATGATGGATTCTACAAATCAAAATCCCAATGTAGGCCATTTTACTTGATTAATATCTTCCTGCAATAGAGAAAAGGAAGAAGAGCCACTGGTTTGTCCACAGACTTCAATGAAGACGAGACACATTTCTTGTTTCTGAACTGAAGCGATAATTCAGATGTGCTCTCACTCTCTATTTAATTATTCAATGCATTGATATCTTTTACCCACTATGTTTTTTACCATGTCATTCAGGCAATTTACTGACGTGTTCATACGCAATTTTCAAGGTACCTAAGAATAACATTTACTGTGTCTTCATTGGGCAACAATCCCAATGTGACAATTGTACTCAATATACAAATACAGAAAAATCACCATGTGGTCATCTGAAATTCAAGGATGAGCTTTCAGAACCAAAGATTGAGGAAAGCTCTATGTTTATACGCACAGTGTCATTCCAACAATCCAGTCGCTCATCGTGTATTAGTGCTGATGTGCTTTTTGTCATACTGTCTTAACAAAGGACTTTTTCTTAAGTGGCATCCACCCAAGCTGGCTCATTCCCCAAGAAATTTCCATCTTTTCACGTAAGCGCTATATCAAATGCAAGGATTATTATTATTTGTTAACTGATAGTCATTCTTCCAGGTCGGATTTAGTATCCAGCAATTTGAAAATAGATTCCTTACGAAGGAATTTAGGTGGGAAACTCCTTGTGGTAACAAGAAGCATGCTGTAAAACTCCATTCCAAAAACAAATTGTGCCAGTGAGGCATTCACAAAGTCATTGGGATGTACTGTATCTCCACTTTAGGTAACCGCTGGAATAGACAACACTTTTTAAAAAAAATAAAGACAATTATCAAATTTAACCTGAATACTGATTTTAAAAATATTAAAATATTCTGGAAATTCATATTAAGCTATAGCTTAATATGAAGCTATAGGTAACAAAAAAGGCTTTTTGTTACCTTTTTTTAAAAAAGTGTTTTCATGTCTACCTAATGTTTCCTCATCTATGTATTTGTATATTTGTTGTGACCAATGCAGTATTAATGTATTTCAAAGAAATGATTCAAACATAGAAAAGTAAAAGAGCTGAACTGTAAATACAGTGAGTTTAGCCTGCCAGATGTCTAACACATGTGTGACAGCATTACCAAGCTTAAGAGTATCTAAGCCAAGCAGAGTTCACACATGTATGCCACCTCCATATGGGTATTTCTCTGCAGAACAGAATGGAACGCACACTCTTTCCCCAGAGGGACACACCCTGATTACCTAATTCCGAAGAGTATTAGACACAGGTGAGGGGACTACCAAGCTTTCACTGACGTTAGAGTAACAGTCATACATTGCTCACCAGAAAGAGTCAGTTTTTTTTCTTCAGCGGGATCTATTTCAGTTCAGGCGTAATGTTGGTGGATACAATCAAGCTAGAGATCTATCCCCATTGCAATGTAGTTTCCAGTTAAGTAGGCACACATGACAAGACGGTAGCAATACAAAATCATTTAGTCAAGTTGGAAGTCAGTTGACACAATTCCTTTTTCATTATGTTTAAGTTCAGATGAAAATATTTGCGAAATCTGCCTTTTTTTAAACCTGATATTCAAAAATAAACATGGATATAATTGTACTTGTTTTTTATTCAGCTAACGGAAAGTAGAAAATGAGCGGTAGGTTTTATGTTTGATGTGCCTATTTAACACAAGCTAACAGCATTCTTTTCAAATTAGTCCAAAGGTATGCCCTTGTTAAAACCAGCACTTGTGTGGCTCACAATGGACATCTGTACATTGAATGTAATGTACATGTTAAACATTGTTGACAGAATTGTTTTGCTCTCAAATGTCAAACAAACTACAATATTCCACTAGATAATGTCACATGATGGCATATGACTGATGAGATCTTCAGTAGAACTGCCATTGAATGATGGTGGGGGGGTGGGGGAGAGTGTAGAAGTGGGGGGGCGGTTGGAAGGGGGTTTGGGGAGCTGGTGAACAATTTGGGGAAAAGTTCATGAATACGATTTCTAGGTATTTTCTCCTCCGATTTTCTCTGCCCTCTACTGAATGGAGTGGTGATGTTCATGTTTGATGTTCATGGGAATATGTCCTGGCACTCGTCCAATACCCAATTTTTATAGATCAGCCCAGGCAGTGAGCATCAACGTGGCTATTTGATGTGTGTTCATAAGGACAATGAGGTGCAAAGATCAATGTATTTTGCTCACGATTACCCCACCCATTCAATTCTTAATTTCAACCAGACCAACAAAGGGAAAAGCACAGTAAAGGATCAGAGGGGAAAAAATTGTGGATCTCTGACCCTGATTCTTCTCTCAGATGCCTCACAAGCCAGCTATAAAACAGACCTGCAGAGCCAGCAAGATGTGATCGTGTTTGGAGATACAAGAGTAAATTTGTGTGAAGCACACAATCAGTACACTATATAGTCAATTTGAGATGTCCTCCTGATATGAAAGGCGCTATGCCAAATGCAAGATGTATTCTTATTAGTTAGTTGGATTCAGGTACTGCGTCCTCATTTTTTAATTTTTTTTAGAATTTCTTCCAATGAGTAGCTCAAGATTCCTTACGCCACACACCTCCATTTAACTAGCAATAAGTAGGAACCCAGTCGTTAGTTGATGTGGCGGATCATTTTTCTGGAGTAATACAGTAATTCCTTAAAAAAATTAATTTCATTGGTCACCCAATGCACGACTGTGCGACACTGCTGTGTGCAATTGGCTGCCGCCTTTCGCACACAAAACATACAGTTGACTCACTTCACAGTACATTTGTGAAGCGCTTGAGACATCCTGAAGGCATGATAAAATGCTATATCAAGTACATGGATTATCAATATTATTATTATTGTATGGTTGATAGTCCTTTAAGGTGAAAACATTTAAATAAGTAAATGTGCTTGGCTCAGGAGATAGCATGCTCACCTATGCGTCAAAAGGATGTGGTCCAAACCCCATGTTCCTGATTTTGATCTCAAGAGTGTAGTCTGACACTTCAATGTAATGCAGGAGAGCATTGCATTAAACCTCAGCCTCATATGCCTGTTCAGATGTTAAAGATCCTATGACCAATTTGAAAAGAGAAGAGGTTTCTCTTGGTGCCCTCATCAACGATTCCCCAGATAAAATTAGTCATTCACTTTCACGGTTATTTGCGGGACTTTGCTGCGCACAAAATGGTTGCCATGTTCGCCTGCACAAACACAGGCACCATACTTTACATTACATCCTGTGAAGCATTTTGAAAAAGTGCTATATCAAATGCAAGGATTATTTTCATTATTAAATATCAAACCTATTACATCCTATATGCGTGTTGTATACTTTTAAGGATTAGAAAGCTCAAAATGAATGACATAACTAATTTCATTTCATGACTGATAAAGGACATGTAAACAGGCAATGGATGTTAGACATTTCATCTGCCTGCTCTTACATAGAAATGGATTTGTGATGCAGTACAACACCACTTACAGACACAGCTGTGACTGGTAAAGAAACCATTAAGTGGTGAATCCTCATGGTTCGTTTAATGCTATTAAAAAAATTGCTTTTTCCTTCTGTGACAAACTTGCCAGTGTTTTGATTAGAGACTGATGAGCACAAAATACTCGAATGTCAGATAAAGTGCATTAATTTGCATAGTTGTCTGGAAAAGTTTCTTGGCAAATATTCCCATGCGTGAGACGAAAGAAATGTAATTTGCAGACAATCAAAAATGCACCTATGAGGAAACTGGAGGGTTTCAGATAATGCTTGTGCTGGGGAAATCATTGCCAACATTTTTGTTAATTATGGAAATAATGCAATAAAAATAAAACACACACACACACAAAACTTCCGTTTCCAAAGACCTATTATAATCGTTGTCTTTACAAGCTTGCTGGATCTGAAACCGTGACGTCCACACAATTGGAAAACAAAATCCCAAGGGAGGAAAGCAGTGAAATAAACTCCCAGAAGATTTCTCTTCTCTTGTTTACGCTGGAACTCTCCGCCCCTTCCCAAAAGAAATGGGAAGATCAATTTAACACAGAATCAATAGCAAAATGATGGAGAAGCTTATATAGTATTCTAAAATGTATAAATTACGTTTCCAGTAAGCTGTGTAGAACAAATTGGAAGCAAAAGTATGCTAATATGCTACTTCTTTTAGTCATAAAGGGGAAAAAAAACTTCAATTTTGGAAAATGATATGCCACACGTCAAGTGTAAGTGACATCACACTGTGGTCTAATGTGTGGTATTTTGTAAAAGGATTCCTGTTAAAATTCCCATTCAAACTCGGGAAGTTTGGGTGCTGAGCTCCCACTGATTGGCATGGCATAAATCAGGCAACCAGAAGGAGTTCGGTTTGTACAATTCCTTAATTTCTTAATTCCAAAAATTAGACAATTTTTTTAATGACAAATTGCTTTGCATTCACCCATTGCATTTACTAACCACAGCTTAAATGTTATAAGGGGTAACTGTGTGCAGTAATCAGCCTACTGTCAGCCATTTGAAGATTCATTTGCTTTTTTGCACGTTATTTTTACTGTCATCAACAATTTAATTAATTTTGAGCTGTACTCTATATGTGACACTGTACGTGGGTAGTCCACACTGGCATGTCTAATTACTGCAACACTGACCGCCACTGCACAAGCCTTGCAGTTTTCTGCCTAGAAGAAAATGAATTTAGGGGTTGTTGACTTGCTACATACCTGGGGAAGGAGGGTGAATGCATTGAGTTTTTCCAGGGTCTTAGTTAACGTACGGTATGGTATGCCTGCAGCTCTTTACCACCAGAGCTACTGATGTAAAACAATCACCAAAATTCACACAGACGGGGGCTTAATAATGTTTAGATTTAATTAAAAACTAAACTTAAAATGTCTAGTTGTGTTAATACCAAAAATAATGAAAGCATTTCTGTTGTGTGCAATCAGCCTTGGGAAGACTGCTGGTGTTTTGCCCTGGATGAAAAGCAAATGGTATGTTTTTTCACCATTATTTAAGAATGCTATCAACATTCCTCATGTTTCAACTTTTACCCTATTTTCCTTCCTGACATCGAAACATTACGGATCTGACCTCCTGATCGAGCTCTTAACAGTGCAGGTGAAATCCAACTTCCCATTCAATAGATTAAATATATCAAACTGCCAAAAAAATTGTTTTAAATGAAAACATTCAAAGAATGTCAAAAGCTTCTATCTATTAAATACCGAAAAAATATTTGAGATACTGAAACACTTTATAGTAATTGAAACTTAAGATTGTTCCCTACAGTCTTTTAAGCCGGTGTCTTTCCTGGTAGTCTGAAAGATCCTTTAAAGCTGTAAATTAAATCTGCATAGACTTACAAGAGAAATTACACTGCATTCCCCTGAGCTATTTTAATTATACATGTTCTAAAAACTTCCACTTTTTCTTTTATTAAGTTAAAGACTCCCACTCGGATAATGTTGTTGCCAGACTCAGTCATGCTTCATTCCATTCCGCTTTCCACAGTCCTGTTAAATTCTCACCTTGCTCTGCCCTTGCCATCAAGTCATTCAAGCACAAAGCAGGGAGCACATGGGTGTTTACTCATTTCCCAAGTCCATTATCTCACACATTAATCAGCATGCTGTAACTTTTGGACAACAGCAAATCCACCCTTTTTTCAACTGTTTTACCCAATTCCATCATCTTAGCAGTCCTCAGTTGTGTTTGTGGTGTGAGAGGATCCATTTAGGCTGTTTCCTTTATGATTTTATCTTTACTTATCTTTACGATGTGTGTGAATTAAACAGAATAGGCCACAGCTCCTATTTAGAAGGGCAAGAGCTGAATTGCACAGCGGGTTTGTGGGGAAATATCGCTGAAGCCACAAAACATCTTCAAAACAGCTTGTTTTTCAGAATTTAAACTGAAACAACAATGGGAAAAACTCCAACCAAAGGCGGAGGAATTAACAATTGAATACGGGACACTTAAAACTGGCTTGTCCAAACACTCGGGTTTTTATGTGAAGCCCACATCCAGGGAAACATAAGGTGCTTCAGACATCCAGTATAAAATGTTCCTAACAATGTAAAATCACAATGTCTAAAACGATCAGTCTTTTATTTCTCCCATGTCAAAGCGCTTCACAGAATATACTGTAAAGTGAATTGACTCGCAAAGCCAGTCAGGAACCTCGGCATCACGTTCGACCAAAAACTCTCCTTCCTCCCCCACATCCGTGCCTTGACCGGCACCGCTTACTTCCACCTGCGCAACATTGCCAGGCTCCGCAATTATCTTACCCCCTACGCTGCCGAAACACTCGTGCATGCGTACATCACCTCAAGGCTGGACTACGGAAACTCTCTCCTCGTCGGCCTCCCCAGTTCCTCCATTCACAGGCTGCAGGTCATCCAAAACTCTGCAGCCCATGTATTATCCCGCACCAGCCTCCGTGACCATATAACCCCCACCCTCGCCCGTCTCCACTGGCTCCCCATCCTCCAGCGGATCGAGTTCAAGATCCTCGTCCTCACCTTCAAGGCCTTACATGGCCTTGCCCCGCCCTATTTAACCAATTTACTCTCCCCCTACAAGCCCACCCAGACCCTCCGTTCAGCAGGCCCTGGCCTGCTCCAAGCCCCCCGCCCGAACCGCCCCACCATCGGAGGCCGGGCCTTCAGTTTTTCTGCTCCGACCCTATGGAATTCCATCCCCCAATCCCTCCATCTCGTTTCTTCCCTTTCCTCTTTCAAGGCCGGTTTGAAGACTTTCCTCTTCGACCGTGCCTTTTGTTCCACCCAGAATTTTTCGACCTCCCCTACGTGTTTCACCCCTTCCCGTACACTCCCCTCCCAGCTCGGGTCACACGCCTCCTGTGCAGCGCCTTGGGACGTCCTCCCGACGTGAAAGGCGCTTTATAAGTGTAATTTGTTGTTGTTGTTGTTGTTGACTGTATAATTTGTGGGCGAAACACGGCAGCCAATTGCACACAGCAGTTTCCCCCAAACATTCGTGGATTGGAATGACCAATTTTATTATTTGGGGGGTTTGGGGATTAATTATTTTTAATGGTAGGTTGAGCCATGTTTACGTAAATTGTAGGGTTTTCATTTCATTATTTATCAAGGTTAAGAAATATTTATTTAGTCAGAAGTGTTTTGCACTACAGCTGTTCACTTGGTCGTGACAGGCCATCAAGCTTTACAAATGGGTCCTTAGACCAAAAGGTCGAGAACCAGTGCACTGAACATCGGCAACGCTTTCTGCAAATAATACGGATGCAGGAAGTGGTGTCAATGGTGACCTGTCTTAGTGTCGGAAGTCAGAAATACCAATCTTAAGATGTAGTAGACCCACGCATTGAGCAATATAGAACACTCCCGATCTAAGCAATGTTGGTGTCCTGATCTAAGGCAATCAAGGAGTGTTCCAATGTGACCACCTTGTAATAAGCTGCATCTGATTAACAAAGTTTTATGCAGTAAATCTAAACACAATAAAAGTGGAGAAATAAATTAACCACTTCCGAACCCAATTTTGTTTGGCCATCTTTTGCCTCCAGTTTTGTCAGATTCCACTGAATATTTCCAGTGGTGATGGAGGCAAAAGTCCTCTCCTCCATTGCCTGAGTTGTGATTTGTGGAATTACACACCGAACTAGTGTGCAATATAGTCATCCGATTCGACCCCCAGCTGTCCTTCCTCCCCCATATCTAGTCCTTGACCAGAACCGCCTTCCTCTACTTCAAATCATACCTTATCCCAAATGCAACCGAAACCCTGGTGCATACATTTGTCACCTACCGCCTTGATTACTCCAACGTACCCCTCGACGGTCTCCCCAGCACCAATATTTAAAAATTCCAGCTCATTTAGAACTCTGCTGCCCGTAAACTAACCCGGACTAAACACAGTACCCACATCTCACCAGTTCTGGCCAGGCTCCACTAGCTTCCCATCACCAAACAGATCGACATCCTCATACTCGTTTTTAAACCCCTTCACTCTCTGGGACCTCCCTACATCTCCCATCTTCTCACTCTCCAATTCACCAAAGCCTCCACTAGTTCCCCCACATCCTCCTCTCAACCACTGCAGGTCGTGCTTTCAGCTACTATGCTCCCAAACCATGGGATGCTCTCCCTCAATCCCTCTGCATTGCAGCCTCTTGCCCCTTTTTAAAGTCCCACCCACCTGCAAACTATAGTTTTTGAGCGTCTATATTGTCACCTCCCCCCTCCCCCCACCCCAACATTTGGAGTCAGGCTCCGGCACTGATAATCGCCCTGAGGCACTAGCCTGTGCGGCGGCCACTATGTAAGTTCAAGTCGATGTTTTGAAGTCTGTTACTGCAGCAATCAACTAAAGAAAGGTCTGGGTGTGATGCTAGTGACCTGCACTGTGTTGCTCCTTGGGACGTCCTCCTGTCATGAAAGACACTGCACAAATGTAATTTGTTGTAGTTGCTATGTGTGTCAGGACAGCACTAACTTAACAGACATACTTAAGAGTGGAGAGTGAATGTGCATGAAATATGGAACTAGTGGATGTATAACACAGTTAAAAAAAAGTGAATGTGAGAATAGTACACAACTTGAATTTAAACAGAATTGTCTGAAAGCATTTAACCCCAATTGTGGTTTGCAATGAGCAAAAATATACTACAATAAGCTGTTATCATCCTGTGCCTGGAGGCTGACTGAAAACATGCCTTTTCTTCACATATATGGAACCCCTTCACTCTCTGGGACCTCCCTACCTCTCCCTACCTCTCCAATCTTCTCACTCTCCAATTCTAAATCAGCAGCACTTCTCTCAGGCTGAGCTTCCTCACATTCACATCTTTCATTCAACGAGAGAGAGAAAAAATCAAACAGAAAAGCCTATGTAAGGAATCACTTTTAATAATAGTAATAATCCTTGCATTTCATACAGCGTCTTTCATGTCAGGGGGACATCTCAAAGCGCTTCCCAGTATTTATTGCAATGTGTGGTGATTCTGTTTTGTGTAGGTGTTAGGTGAACTCTGCAGCCAATTTGCACAGAGAAATTTCTCACAATCAACCATGAAGTAAATTACCATCTTTTTAACTGGGGGATTATTGACTAGGAACACAGGAGAAAGAAACCTCCTTATCTTTTCAACAACAACTTGCATTTATATTGTGTCCTTGATGTGGGTTGATGCCCGGAGGGCTTGACATTGACAGACAAAGTCTGATCCTGAGTTAGGGGGGAGAGGGAGGTAACCGTAAGCAAGATCAAAAAGGAAGGTCTTTAGGTGGGACTTGAAAGTAGGAAGGGGCAAGGCGGAGGGATTGAGGGAGAGATTTCCAGATTTTCAGGGAGTAGTGGCTGAAAGCACGGCAACGGATGGTGGAGCAGAGGGAGGGGAGGGACAAATATGAGGGTGGAGACAGCCGAACGCAGGCATCGAATGGTGGAGTGGGGTAAGCAAGTCAGATAGGTAGGGTGGTACTAGAGCATGAAGGGATTTGAAAACGGGTAAGAGGAGGCTTGATATCGATCCATTTGGTAATTGAAAACCAGCGGAACCTGGCATGAACTGACTGGTGTGATGGGCGTAGAGAGTTTTTTGCAGATGAATATCTGGGTGGCAGAGTTTTTAATTAGTTGAATTTTGGGTATGGTGGAGCTAGGAAGACCAGCGAGGGGAGCATTGGAATAGTCCAGCCAGGAAGTGACAAAGGCGTGGATGGGAGTTTTGGCTACTTCAGTTATGAGGCACAAATGGAGGCGAGCAACGTGACAGAGGTGGAAAAAATGGTCCTGGTCATAGAACGTATGTGGAAAGCTGCGAATCGAACCCGAACCTTTTCCACCTAAAAAGGCAGCATGGAACTTGATTTAATGTCTCATTCCAAGGACCACATCTCCAACAGTGCTTCTCCATCACAGTGACTACACAGCACTACAGTAAATCATGTGAAATATTTTAAGATGTCCTCCTATTTTGAGAAAGAAGCTTTTTGAAATGCAAGACTTGTAATTATAATTCAATAGCTAAAAGTTTGCAAATTGTTGAAATTAGTTTCAACTTTGAAACCCATTTTTATGTAGTTCTCAAAAGAATCTATAATAAACCATTTTCAAAATCCAAGGCTATCTTTAAGAATATGGCAAATTCTAGATGCTCTGAAATGCATTGTTTATAGAAAAAATTATACCCAGGTGGACTTTCTACTCAGTAGTTTGTGAAACCATTGAATTATCTCACCCCATAACAACAACAATAATAACTTGGATCTACCTAGTATTTTCATAGTACCCTTCACTTGGGGAAGCATCTTTTAGTGCTGATAATGCTTTCAGAATATTCAAATAATAAATATTTAGATTTGATGTAGCATCTTTTTCACACAGAAATGTCTCAAAAGCTTAACACACAGTGAATTATTTAGAAAGTAGAGTCTTTTTCTGCAAAGATAAACCTTGCATTTGATATAGCAAATATTTTACGTCTTCTAAATGTCTCAAAGTGCTTCACAGAATATACTGTAACGTGAATTGACTGTATACTTTGTGGGGAGATGTGGCAACTAATTTGTACCAGCAATACTCCTGCAAAAGAGCGGTGAGATAAATGACATCTTAAATCTTTATTTGGTGAATTTGGGTGAAGGAACAATATTGACGGTTGGCTGATGGACCTGTCAGTTAAACCAGCGGTCTTAACATTTTAATTCTAATTTTAATTGAGTCTTGCTCAACCCCAAAAAGAATGTTTTCAACCGCTGCCTATGAACAGACAGCAGGAAGTATTTATTTAAACGTAGGCTAACTGACAACTTGAATGGATTATCGGGGAGGGTGGTTAAGGCCAGTTCACTGGCTCATTTCAGAAACATCTTGATATTATAATGAATCAACACTAGGTGGGAAGTCAGAGTAGATCTTGATTTTTAAAAAATAACTATCACTATTTGAAGTGGATTAGTAAATAGATCTACATTGTGTTACTCTTGTGGTTCCAGTCCTGGCTGGTTTCCCAACCAGATGGCGATAGGCTAGGATCTCAGGTTTATTTATTGCTTCAAACCACACTTAAGGTGAGTTTCAGCAGCACTCAGGAGAGCACTGGTGAATCTGACCCTCATGGGGATTTTGTATGGCTGGCTGGTGGGGAGGGTGTGTTGGGAGAATAGACATTAGCCATCTGGTTCTATTCTGTGCAATACTCAAGACCATAAGCTCATCAAAACTGCTATTATTGCAGAAAGACTTCAAAGTCCACAAGTTTCTCTCACTATGAGGAGGCACAAGGTTTGGACATGGGAGCAGAGAAAACATTCTGCAACACATCAGCAGGTTTTTAGTGTTTAATGAAAATAAACAAATGAAACCTCACTCCCACATGGATGTGTCTGCATTGGTAAATGGCCTTAATATGCCATTAAATTACATAACTTTTAATTTCATATCAGCACTGCTCTAAAGTACTGGAAAACTACACCACACAACCTAAATGCAACACAATTAAGCATGCAATCTCGAATACCTCACCCATATCAGAAACAGCAAAATATTAATGCATATGGGGAAACAGCTGGAGAAATGGAATTAATAAAGAAGAAATGTAATAAAAAAGGTAACACTGGACAAACACTGGGGGCAGAATGGCATTTACATTTTTATAAAGCTGCTGCATCTAAAAAATTATCTTTCCAATAAAATCTAATAGTGTTCACTGTAAATATACAGTCACTACACAGTAGCGAATTGCTTTGAATTGCTTTGAGACATTTTGGTAATGTGATAAGATACTGTATCAGATGCAAGGCTTATTATTATTAATAATAATTACTACTGCAGTTTAAAAATTCACCCACAAGTATACAGTCGACTTTCCTGCCTTTCTTCCCCCTGCCTCGACCCCTCCCCTTTTGCTTCTTTACCCACTTTTGCCCCTAGTCCTACTTCCGTGACTGATTGTGGGACACTGCTGTGCGCAATTTGGTTGCCGCGTTTCGCCCACTAATATACAGTTACTTTTCCTACTATTCTTCATCCTGCCCTGATCCTTCCCACCCTGCTCTTGTCCTACCTGACTGTACAGCGCCTTGGGATGTCCTCTCGACGTGAAAGGCGCTATATAAATGTAAGTTTTGTTTGTTTGTTTGTAGTACCCCCACCCCCCACACCATGCACTTTTAAATGAAGGGGGTACTGATTATCTTGTGAAATAATCTGCGGTCAGTTATTGACTGGTTCACTCACTATTTTGATGATGTGAGAATTAGTTCACGATGTGGTGTAATTTTCATTCCAATAATTAATCAATATGAGATCTGCATGATGCTTCCCACAATGGGGCAAAGAAAAAGGAAGCGATGATTGTGGGATTGGGGGAACCATTTCTTCCGTACAGTTGCTCATAACCAGTTTTTAAAGTTGTTTGTCTGGCAGTAGCAGAGGCTCTGAGCACCTTTTGCAGCATTTCATTATAAATGTGTGTGATTGAGTGACACCCAGGCCTCCCACAGCAAAAAAAAACTCCTTCACAACAAAACAAAAGGAGAAAATAGCAGCACTGCAGCCCAAATGAAGAGAATTATCTTTCAAACCTGGCATTTACATTCACCTACAAATACACAGAACATTCTGTGAAGTGTTTGGGGGGGGGTTCTTCCAATGTAAAAGGTCCAATATGAAATGCAAAGATTATTATAAAGCTTCTAAACCTAAAATACAGTACTTGTTAAACAGAGGAGTTTCACTTTTATTGCCTTGCAGGACATTGTGATGGTATACTGCTTAAAACTAGCGAATACCGCTTATGTTTGTGTTTTTGCCAGATTTTGTTTGTTTATCGTCACATCACGAAGAGACAACACATCAAGTACCAGTAAAATACAGTATTTATCTAGCAGCTTAAATTCTCATCACAATATGCTTGCCTGTATGTTGTTTATTCAGAATGCAATCTTCTGTTTAAAATCACACTCAAGACTTTTCAAATAATCAAAAAAAAGTTACTACAAAACTTGGGAGCGTGCTCTTACTTTCCAACACTGAGGTTTGGAAACATCAGATCGGCAGGTCATAATCATCCTGTGCTAATCCTGACAATGTCCAAATACTATGTACTTAAATACCAGCGCTCCCCTCCCATCTCTCCAAAGTCCACAGCAAGCGCACAATTTATGTGAAGTGCTGCATAATTTTTGTATGAAGGACATAAAATGAAAGACAACAGGGAACAGCGGGAAAACAGATATACAGGAAGAAGAGAGTAAAGAAGCTGATTAGTGCAAAACTGATAAATGGCTCAATATTTGCTGCCTTGCCATTCTTGCAGCGTATGGAGTACATGATGCCGAGTTAAACTGTCCCAGGCCTGCGGTAATTTATTTAGCCAGGAACTTGTTTGTGAAAACATATAGTTTATTGCCTGGAATGTAGGTTATAATGAGGCATGGACAGCAGTAACATTACACTTAATGATTTCATCTCGTGTTCTAGCCAGACCCCCTGTTCTCTTGCTATTAATGTTTTCCCAGATCTCCTGTGGCAACAGTGTCAGCAAAACCCATCTGAAATTCAAATAAATGAGCAATGTCAATAGTTTAAAAGAGTTTACTTAGAGAACAATGGACCCTTATGAGGCACAAGTGACAAGAAATGGGAAAAAAATGACCTAGCACAATATAGGCCTTTTCCTAGAGCAACTTGTTATCAAGCAGCTACCAGGTCCCCTCGAATCTGCATTAAAATACATTTCATTCCATCCCCTCATTTGCATTAATTTCTCCCATTATATTTGAAATCACTGAATGTCTACCAGACACAATGAGGCAGCCTATCATATGAGGCGCACTGCACCTGATGCCAATTTATTCCACTTGGCTCTTTTCATTACATTTGCTGATTTTGACAACTGGTGCTCCTCACCGTCCGGGGGACTTTTCAATTGGATTTGCTCGTGGTGACAAAATCATTTCACTAAAAGGGGGGTTTGTGACTGGGCGTCTATCAGTCTGCCATGGGAAAACGAGAAGTGAATGATTCTCAGTGGATTCTGATTTCCACTATTTGTTCAGCGTTAGGCCCACTTATCTCCAGAAGAAAAAGCAACATGTGGAGAGAAACTGACAGGCAGAAATGCACACACTCACCCAGCGACTGTGAGCCTGTATTCAAACAAGAGGGGCCCTATTACAGCTAAAGCTCCAATGCAGACTTCAGTCAATTATCACTGCTAATCCTTATTGCTCCATAAAGTAAATATTTCATTACAATTTCAAATAAACATTCAGACAATCTAATGAAGCAGCAGCTGAAAGAAGGAACGGCAGAGAAATTGTTAGATGCATTAGAAAAAAGAGGGGAAAAAAGAGAGGCGAGGGAGAGGGAGTGGGGGGAGAATTGTGGGAATGGGATCTTTTGTTGCTGTCCAGCTTTTGCTTTTAAGCAAAGCAGGCAGTATTTTTTAGAAAGAAAAGATATGTCATTGCTCTCAAAACACATTATCAATTTAAATAAAACCAGAGGGAAATGAGAGACGGAATTCAGCACTGCTTGACCATTAATCACAGCAGCTCTCTCGACCTTCCTCCATTCGCCAAGGGCAAAAAGCATGAGGTGGCTCAGTGTTTAAAAAGAGAGGGGGAAGAGAGAAAGAGAGAGAAAAAAAAGGAATGAGGAGGCTATAGATATGCTAAGTCCATGAGATGCCACAACAGATTCCTAATCAAGAGTGAAATTAATCAGCTTCATGCACGGTTAGTTGAATTATACATTTCCCAGACTCTGGGTGGTACAAACAGCCTCTAAAAAGGAGACAGCAAAGCTAAGAAAATATCACTCTTATCTTTTTCTTTAAGAGCCCTGAAAAGTTTTTGAGTCTAAAATAAACTGAGGAGAGTCTTGTGTTTTTTTCTTTAAAAAAAGCAACTGAATTTAACCGGATACTTAACTGTTGTGCTTGAATTTCTTACCCCAAACATTCCTTCTTTGCACTGCAGTAATTGTTCGATCTGTCATTGTGTAACATTTAATGAATATGAGTAAAATTTAGTTTTGGGGGGTATTTTTTGGTTGTTCTCCTATAGTGATTTTTTTCAAACCGACAGAACACTTTTGAAAGTGGTTTCTGGGCAGTGTGTAGAAGGAGACATGAAGAGTGGACTCAAGTGGCAATAATTTTCTTCTTGTTTAAATCTCCACCGGAACTCATTGTGTGGTGAACCACAATAGCTGAGGAGCATGTGGAGTATTGCACTACCTCTCTATAGCCTGAGTGCAATAAACTTCCAACAGGTCAATCACAGCCGTCATCTGACGTTCCTGTACTTTCATCGTTATGCATTTCTCCCACAACAGAATCAATTCACTTTACAGTATATTCTGTGAAGCGCTCTGAGACATCGATAAGATGTGAAAAGCGCTATACCAAATGCAAGGATTATGATTATTATTATTAGTCAACTGTCCACATGGACATTGTGAACCTGCTCAGACACAGTGGGGCAAAACCCTGCTTTGAAAATGGCAGAAAGAGTGCATTGGTTACTTGCCTAACATATTGCATTTAAACATAATGATGTTGCTGCACACGTTTTCATAACTAAAGCGAGTTGCTCGTAAATATTGGGGTGGAAAATGCCATGTTTGATGTAATAAGCTCCCTGAGACATTACCCCTTATGAAGCCTGGTAAATATATACAATTTGTTGTTGTTGTGATAATTCTCACTCACTATAATTAACACATCCTGCATGTTTCACTCAAATGAGCACACATGGAAGTGTTTGCATTGGATCTAGGTGTTTAAAATGGTAGTACTTGTCACATCTTAGTTCATAGAGACGCCCTAATAAACTGAAGAGAATTACAAAGCATTACGTATCAGCTCTGTATGATTGAGAAATGGAATCTCTGATTGGCAAATATAGTGTACTCCCAGCACACCACCAAGGTATCTGGGAATCGTACTTAGCCAGACCGGTTGAGCTGACTCCCGCTGGCTCACCCTCGTAGCCCCCCGCCTCGCCATCCTTCAGCAGCCAGGGATATCGAATTTGACTCAGTTACAATCCAGTAAGCAGAAGACGGCTTATTTGCTAGATTCTGCTGCCGGGAGTCAAAAAATTCCAATGCCACTCCGTCACTAAAAAACGATAGTCCTATAAAAAGCCAATACTGTCATTATAATTCCACTTAGCCAGAAATTCCAGCTCACCTGACGGGAATCTCCCCCCACCCCATCCTCAGTCCAGCCAGCCTGGCTTTTGCTATGAACCGTTTCAAATTATTTTGCTCCTCTTTGCTTGTCACTTCCACCATGTGGTGTGGTTGGAATCAGGAGCTTATTGTGAGAGCAAATCATATATGGAAACCCCAGTCCAAGTGTTTCACTATATCAGATATGGGTCTGCACACATTAGGGGCAGCTTTAATACTGATAGTCAGCACGTATCATCAGCCCCTTTTAATACAGTACTTACACTCAGCACACATCACAGCTTTGTGAGTCGCAGCAATAACAGCAAAACTGGAAACTATTCGTCACATTTAAAATAAAAACTAATTTGATGCAGTACAACTGAGGAGCTACTGAGCAGGAAATTCATTGAAAAGAACCTTGCTACTGTACCTGAGATTATATTTCAAGCAACGGGTCAAACTGGTGTGTATTTTATTGTTACAAAATGATGAGTACTGTCAACTCCCCCCACTGCTTTTCTAACTGGATGAGAAGCAGAGAAGGAGATGAATAACAAAAATCACATTACTGGTTCTCTTTGTTCACACTCTCTTTTCTTCTTGAAGAACCAGATCACATTCATGTTTATTTTTCTCGACCACTGCTGATATAGGAACTGTTGCATCACTCCCAGAAACATATTCTATGATGGCACTTCGGTCTTAGATGGTAAAAGAAGTGTACAGTATTTAGCTACATAAAGATATGAACTACAAGCTTCAGCAATATAAAACAAAACAAAGGATGGGAAGATTTGCTTATTAAATATTGTAAGTTTAGATAAATAGATAGAAATAATAATAATATTCCTTGCATTTGGTATAGCGACATTCATCGTTCAGGAAGATACAACAACAAAACTACATTTGTATTTCACGTTCGGAGGACGTCCCAAGGCGCCGGACAGTCAGTCTTTCGGACCCGAGATGGGGTCGGAATCGGAGAGGGTGGAGGGAAAGGAGGGGAAGGAGAGTGGTTGAAGTTCAAAGAGGAAGGTCTTGAAATGGGTCTCAAATGTTAAAGCGCTTCAATGGATATACTGTAAAGTATCACAATTGCGTATTTCGGAGGCGAATGGCATCAACCAATTTGTGCAGAGCAATGTTCCATAAACAACCATGACTTGAATGACCAATTTATTCATAATTAGAATAATGCTTGAAATTCATATAACACCTTATCAGGTTGAAACATATCTTCACACTTTTAAATGTAATGACTGTCTTATCAGAAAACGAAGCAGGTAATCTGCACCAGCAAAGTACCATACACTGCAATGAGATGATAAATGACCAAAATGTAATCCATGAATTTGCATGAGCAAAAAAATTAAAAAGACACCATCAACTCTAGTTCTTCTTTGAAATAATGCTCTGGGATCTCAAACAACCACCAGAATAACAGCGGTGTCAGGACCCTCGTTTAGGGCTCATCTGAAAATAGGTCACAATGGGGTTCGAATATCGTACCATTTGCATGATCGTGACATTGAGTTCTGCTGGAATCCGGCATGGACACAGGAGCAAAGAGCAGTTTGTCGAATGCATGGTATTGACCTTCAGATGAGACTTTCAACCAAGGTCCTGTCTGCTTATTTGAGTGGACATTAAAGATCTCACAATATTCAAAGAGACAATAGTTTTGCTAACCAGTGTTTCTCTCACTAGCTAACAATCCTCTGGACAAAATTTATCATTCACGTTACTGCTGAGTGTATGCGCACAAATTGGCTGCTGCAATTATAGACAAAATGCACAATCATTACACTTTAATTACTTCCAATAAATCCTGGGAAACGCTTTCAGATATCTTGATAAAATACTACATATATATCAATATATACACACACGCATACATATATATGTATGTATATACTGGATATAGTGTTCCCTCACTTCACATCCACTAAAGAACTGCTCTTGCTGATGACCTAGTTTTATTACACACAGGGATGGTTTGAGTCAGCACTCTCTGAAACTTCTAAAGCTATTGATCATCAAATGCCCTTTAATATTTTGAATGCATACTGTCCATTTAAAAGGAAAAACACATTAGGTCACATTAAGTCAGAGAAATGAAGTAGACAGAATTATGAAATGATTCAGTTTAGTGCAGAATGCAATAATCTAAGGCACCAAGGGTTAAACTGCTTGTGGCTTGACATCACATTACAATAGGTATTATGTGCCTGTGCTTTGTTCCACATTGCTACCTCCCCTGTTGCTTTTTTTGACAAAAAACTAAAGATTAATTTTGCCTCACCTGACCTCGGCAACCCTTGCAAAAGCTGAGTTTGCAAAACAGTCGTGTTTTAGTTACATCTAGAAACATGCTCCCGTGCAGCAAAGTGTAAATAATATTTAAAATTTAATTAGTCCTCCAGACAAAAGGTTCTGTCTGAGACAAACGTTTCCACACCCAAAAAAAAACATGTTTGTTATTCATAGCCTGGATGTGAGAAATGAGTTTTGGGAATTTATCACACATGAAGGCATGGAATGTTTTGCTTGTACTCCCCTCTCGGATCTATAAACCATTTTCGCAGCTACCCAAGTGAATTCTAATGGAACAGGAGTGATGAAATAATGTTATTTTAGGCCTTTTAACACTTTGTCTCCTCCTTGCACATTGCAGCATCAAGGACCCATCTGAGCAATACACTTGCACGCCAATAGCTTTTAGACATGGGGAGCCTGTGGCAGAAGAACAGAATAAACCACAGGAGTGACAAACAAACTTGATTCATTTTCCTTACCAAATAAATCGCTGTCCATTAACAGGAATTACCACTGTGGCCCTTCTCTGCTTCTCTGAACACTCTCCACCCTCCCTCTCCCTCCCTCCCCCGCCCCCCACCACCCCCGCAAATGTACTCCTGGTGCTTTTTTCACTTTCTGCTGGGGTAAGGTTGTCAGTATGGCTCAATTGGTAGCATTCTGGCCTCTGAATCCGAAGGTTGTGAATTCACACCTCATGCTGAGGCTTTGAGCTCATAGTCTAGGCTGATGCTCAAATCAAGTCATCGCCTACAAACTGGGGAACATGTTCAGTTTCTGCGTTCTCCTCTAAATACAGTTTTCACAGAAAACCTCGGAAGCATTTTGCAATGTTTTGACTTGAGGCATTGCCAACCTGTTTGCTCGCTCCGTTTACAGTCGGGCTTTCAAGCTTCTCTGCTGCCACCTTTGGAATTCTTTCCCGCATTCCCTTCATCTTCCTTCCCTTGCCTCCATCAAAGCTCATCTGTCTCAAGTCCCTCCTCTTCGACAGTTCATTTGGCCACCCTCCTACCACTAGCCTGCCTGCCTACAAGCCTGCCTGCCCCCCTCCCCACCTGATCCCTTTAAAGTTATTTAAGACATAAAATGCAATGTAGATTCAATCAGTCCTTTAATTCAAACTTTACAAGTCACCCTCTTTCAAATCAACCTCTTTCATACTCTCTTTCAAATCTGCAAATCACTATTTCCAGAATCCTTTTATACTTGCACCATCCATATTCAATTGCCACTTATGTCGTTAAAGCAAATATGCAACATTCCCAACCTCCTGCTCAGGTCCAAATCCTTGACTCTCCAGTGCCTTGGGACATCTTCTCGTTATGAAAGGCACTGCACAAATGTAAGTTGTTGTTGATCAGGTATATCAATTGCAAGGGTTATGGTTCTGTAGCCACCGGTTACTCTCCAGTATCTTGCCCTTATTCACTTGTATTGGAACTCTATTTGGCTGTGGAAAGCGTTGCAATTAAACTTAATCTGTCCCCGTGCAAAGTCCATAAATGTCCATCTTCAACAGGAATTGCTGGAACTGGGGCCAGAATCTGGCTGATTTTCCCATTTGCTGCCATCTGAGTAATAGCAATTCAATGCAGATCAGGGCTCAAACCTGGGACTTTCCTGCTCTGTTTAGCTCTGGGTAAACTCACTGAATAATTAGGGTACACTTTCTCTGACTGACAAGCCTTTAGAACCATCCAGTAACAATTTCAGATCAAATTTTCATTGTTAACATGAGGCAATAGCGGGAGATTACATTTTTTAGTGTAATGTTCTGACTGCCTGGTGTTTAGTCGCCTTCTCCGATACCCCGAACCTAAGCTGAGGTTTATACATACAATGTAGTAACCAGAGAGTCCTGACACCCACACCCCCACACACCTTTAGTTCAGAACAGTATCTTGTCAAGAAGACAAAATTTTACTGTGAGATATCGTTGTCATAGTGACACATTATAAACTGTTACATATTTTGTCTGAAACCCCCATGTATTCTTTGCTAACCTTTCAAGTGTTATTCACACATCATTTGTTGTCTTAAAACAACAGCCACGGAGAATTTATATTGATGCTTGTTATCTCATATTTTGCAGTTTGTAAAGGCTTCTCCTGTTCAGCTTTTGAAGGCTCGGTGGCCCCTCGCACCGTTTTGTCAGAACCTTTCCTGAAGTACAATTTATGGCTGTAGTACAATACACTTGACACTGCCTCAGAAATGAAAGCTAATCGGTTTCTATGGCGACCTTAGCCAATCGTGTTGCTGCCAGTATCTCAAAGCACTTCAGGCTCCACAGCACTTGTAAATACATCTTAACTGCGTAAGCTTAGTGCAACATGTGTGACCAGAGTAAAGATGGGCTTAAGCCTGATGTTTGTTTCCGGTGAGCTTTAGTGCCTATATACTGTGTGGTAGTTGTCAAAAATAGCATGTAGCGGAGCAAAACTGGAAGAGATTATCTTGGCTGAGTGTGTGAGTAATGAATTTGAAAATGCTGCAAAGTGGGAAGTCACGGGAAAAATACCTGGGATCTATCACAATCCTTCAGGCGGATGACACCATTCAAAAGGGAAGGGAGTTTCCAGATACAATTGGTCATTCACTGCATGGATGTTTGTGGGACATTGTTGCGCACACATTGGCTGCCGCTGTTGCTCGTTAAAACACAGTCACTTCACGTCTGTGAAATGCTTTCCCACAGGTCAAATGCAACGATTTTTACATATTATTCATACCATTAGAGTAACTACTTACAACTTAAAAGTATAACGCGTCGAGTCATGTTTGAAGCTGTGCTGAGGTGGGTGTTGCTGGGCTAACGTACTGTAGTCTTCTTGCTGCTCGGCTCACAATGTTCATGGAATGATATTGTTAATACAGCTGGAAAATTATACAAAGATGCCTAGATCGTACATTCAGGAATCAAACAGCACAACAGTGCACCGGGAACATTCCCTATGGAATTCTATTGGGGTCTATTCCACAAGGCACAACTATTGCCAGGCAACACAGATGGAAACTAGTTTGTCTGAGTGGCTGGATATGGTACAAACATGGTTCATTGTATATTAGGCTTTCATCCAAATTCTATTTCCTAGTGAAAAATAACAGTTCTGAACAGGCATTACAGTAAAAGAGGTGCCACCTTACAACACTGACTCACGCTGATGTGGTTAGCTGAAAACTGAGCACAAGTCCACAATTAAACACATCCCCAATTGCTTTACCTCTGCCTGCTTGCCTTTTCCTGTACTCATTGCCCACATTAACAAGCATTAACAGGTTTGAAATACTTAATGCATGCATGTAAAGACACTTTAAAATCGGAGTTCTCACATTCAATAGAGCATAAAAATGGGGCAGCTGCAACAAACCGCTGTCAAACGCAGAGCCCCATTTATAACAGCAGGTCTCAGCAGAACGAAGAGCTCAGTGTTCAGTAAACACATCAACACATTCAGCCCAGTCACACCCGGGCATTTGGAGTAATTCTAGCATCAACCATGTCATCTCAGGCAGTGAAATTGCACTGCAGTAACTCATGCTTAGTGCCATGTGTTTATTTACACAGCTCTTATTGTGACAGTTTTGTCATCATGGCAAAAGCAACAAAACTGTCCCATGGGGCTTACAATCCACTATAGTAATAATGAGTGAAAGAGCTTCCATTATTATGCCAATGTCCACTCCACATCGATGTCAGTCAATGCCAATGGCTTATATTAGACAAGTGAAAATATAATCTTGGAACACATGTATGTAGTAGTAGCATGTAAGTTGCACTTGCATTTAATTCCAGTGTTAATGTTCCATTTTGTATGTTTCGATTATATTTCAGTGTTCTGGATACCCTAACACAGAACATAAATTGATGATGGGGTCAATTTAACATTATTGGACATTCTGTAGTGATCCTTTCAAATGCCAGAGGATGAGAAGTTAGATATCACTGACAGTTAGGAAATGTCTATGCCGGTATTGTGCTTTCTGATTACAGTAAAACCTTGTTTATCTGGTACCCAACCGACCGGCATACAGTACTCAACCAACCGGTATCTCCCAATACAATTCACCATTCCAGCAACCGGATCTCATACCGTAGCCATCCAGGACACTCACGGTATGCTCACTTTGCGCATGCGTGCAATACGTGCGCATGCACACTTATTAAATTTACCGAACGCTGGAATGCTTTTTTACTGATCATTTTACCGAGTGTACCAGAATGCTTTATTGGTAAGTATCCATACAATATTCTGTTATTATTTAGTCTATTATTAATATGGTATGTTTTAAAAGAAGTACATTTTTTGTTGTTGGGTTTTCAGCAATTTGCCACTCAAATATCCGGCAAATTTGATTAATCGGCACCAGTCAGGTCCTGGGGTTGCCAGATAACAAAGCTTTTACTGTATTTGGTCTTCCTCCTCAGTGAAAGAAAAATGAAGGAAAATAGTGGTTGCCGTCTGGTCATATACTATCCTCAAAGTATTTAACATAATAATACTAGCATTTGATATAGCCCCTTATCACGACTTTTAGACAAAGGTATATAATATGAAGTGAATTGACTGTACATTTTGTGAGCAAAACAGGGCAGCCATTTGCGTATAGCAGTGTCACACAAATAGTCGTTGATTGAAGTGGCCAATTTTTTATTTTTTTTGGAAATAATTATTACCCGCAGAAAAGCAATCCATCAATCGACTAACAACCGGGGTCCTACATACTGCAAGGCAAACAGAAGAGTATGGAGTAAGGAAACTTGCCCAACAATTCACTCCGCTGGGAATCAAACCCAGCGGTTTGATTCCCAGTCTCACTTGTGAGGTGAGTGCTCTAACCAGTGAGCTACAGAACTCAACACATGGCAGCCAGTTTGAAGGACCTCTATTATTACACCTGAAAGGGAAGTGTTGGAAGTTTCACAGCACACTGAAAATTCTGTTATACGACTGTCAGCCATCAAGGGCACATATATCATCTACAGCGTGGATTTAAATATGGATTTGGAAAGTTTTTCAGAATGCTTTCACCAATCAATGGCTACCATTCATGTCACTACTGACGTAAGTTGAACTACTGACATAAGTCTCTTCTCCGGAGCTTTCTGTTCCTGGTCCTTATGTTCTTCTTAACACAGCACCACTCCAAATGTTCTGCTGTCAATAACAGTTATCATTACCTGCATAGGACTCTCACTGAAGTATGTAATGGCAGCTTGAGCCTGACTAGTAATAAAAATAACTCACTGTCAAATCACCTGTCAATCATCGCCTCGCCCCCTTGCTCTGTTTGCATGAGATACTCCTGTTTACCAAAGCATTTACTTTGATACTTCAGGGAAGTTGCAACAATCGGCACAGCTGTCAGCCAGCCTCAGTTGGTAGCACTATCACCAAAGTCAGAAGATTATAGATTCAAAAAACCCACGTCAGAACTTTCAATTCATCATCAATACAATGCTGGTTGCGTGCTGCATGGTCAGAGGCCTACCCTTTGGATGATATGTTAAATTAAGGTGCCGTTTGCCTATTCAAGTGAATGCTAAAGATTCTATGGCATATGTTCAAAAAGATAAAAGGATATTTATCTTGGTGCGCTGACCAACGATGCCTGTGGAATGTCGCAGCAGTTGAGGACGTCCTCCCGAAGCGAAAGGCACTGTACAAATGTACTCCAGTATTTGTCGCGTGAGTTGGAACCATAACATTTAAGATGACTCACGCAAAGTACAAGTTGCAGGTAAACCTGTATAAATCGTAATAATAAAATTCTCCACAATTCAATGCAGCTGGTAATAATTACCTTTGCATTTGATATAGTGCATTTCACATCTTCTAGACGTGAAGGGCACTATACAAATGTAATTTTTGTGTTGTCTCAAAGTGCCTCACAGAATGCGCTATAAAGTGAATTGACTGTATTTTTTATGGGCAAAACGTGGCAGCCAATTGTCCCACAAACAGCCATGGATTGAGATTACCAATTTATCATTGTTTTCTTTGAGGGATTATTATCGAGCCTGTGGAGTAAGGAAATTTGCCCAAAGTTTCACACTATCTGAAATCGAACCCAAGTCTCTCGCTTGCAGGCAAGTCTTCTAACCACTGAGCTGCAGGACTCCACTCCTAAGTGCGAGAGAATGGAGGATAGGAGAGTGATACTATGGGTTAAAAGATGATTAATGACTAGTGCAAATCAATCTAAGTGGTTTTGATAGGAAACTGAAGGGACTCTGATCCTTGTACGATTTAGGCGATTATACAATTCATAAAGACGTATGTAAGTTTCACTGTACCACAGCTTGTTGCTCACCTCACAGATCTCTACCTAGTGTAGCTCTCGTCAGGCACATATTTCAGAAAATCATCAGTTTAAAGGGTAACTGAAATCTAATGCAAACATTTTTTTAAGAGAAGTAGGTGGGTATTTGGGGAGGACAAGATTGCAGGGCTATGGAGAGAATGTAGACCAGTGGGATTGAGTTGGATTGCTCTTTTCGAAGCCGGTGCAGACACGATGGGCCAAATGGCCTCTTTCTGTGCTGTATGATTCTATGAAGTATGAAACAGTACGTAATTAGAGGAATTGAATACATACTGGAGGAAAACATTAAAGGTTTGGGGATAGTTCAAGGGAATTGGATTAGAGGACATAGCTCCAATAGGGTACCAACAAGAATACAATGCTCCCAAATGATTTCGATTTGTGCTGTAAATTAAATGATTTTATGATTCATATACACAGTGGTGATAAAAAGATTGTTGCATATCATGAGATAACAACTGTATCTCTATTGATATTAATTCTCCCCAAGTTGTCATCCACAGTAGCGTCTCCAAGCCTTTCAGATATTGGCATTCAATGTTTAAATAGATATAACCTCAATCAAAAAAAATCAACAGGATGAATGTAAAGAATATACAGATAATCACAAGGTTTTCTAAGTGCCTGATTCAAAAGACATTTGCTGATGTGGAGACTCACTCTTCAGGACTATAAAAGTAGACCATGCTTGTAGAACATTAATTTGGGGTTATTAACTTATTTTAAGAAGCTTGTCAGAAAGAAATGCACACAACCCTAGAAGTGTGTTCATGAAAGATATGTAAATTGGAATTACAATCATTTACATTGCAACAGGAATAGGCATTGGCTCTTCCAAATTGAATAGCGATGCAGCATTTTTGAATTGAGTATGTTTTTATGACCTTATCTCTGGTTATACATATCAGAATATAATGTGCCATATTTGCAGATAGGAAAATCAGGCATCAAAAATGACACCAGCGGTTGAATTTATAGTGGTTAAAATGCCGCAGAGGGCCACTTTCACAAGATTAGTCCAACTACCGGTAGATTCAGCTTTGTGATATTGGCTCGACAAATGATAAATTTAACAAGGTAATTTACAGTTTTCTGTTTCATAGTCAGCAAGTTACTTTTCAATATCTACATATCAGTAAGACTATCTGTAATATAATCATAATAGCTCAGGCTGATGTGCAGTGCATAATATGTGTAATATCTCATTCCTCCTTCTCAGTCAGAAAGTTGTGGGTTCAATCCCCACTTTGGGACTTTGAACACATATAGTTTAGACTGACACTCCAATGCAGTGTTGGGGATGTACTGAATCATTGGAGAAGCGTTTTCAAATTAATTCCTAAAGTAAAAGGCGGTGTATATTAAATTTAAGAATTGTCAGAATGATTTGACATATTTGTAAAAAATATATACTTGTTGTATTAATTGCAACTTCTTGTTTGCATCATTGAGGGAAGTTGCAAATCAGAATTTGAAGTTAATAGAATAAATCCAGTTTGTAGTAACGTAAATTGGATCCAAACATCTATTGTCATTGCTGGATAATAAATAAGCAGCTTTTAAGAGAGAACTAGATAGGTATCTGGGGAAGATGGGTTTGCAGCATTATGGGGAGAAAGCTGGTGATTGGGGTTAATGAAAGTGACTTGTTCGGTCAAAGAGCCGGCACAGACTCGATGGGCCGAATGGCCTCCTTCTGTGCCGTAACATTCTATGATTATGATTCTATGATTCTATGAACACGCGTGGACAAAATAGTTGGGAGGGTAGCAGAATTCTTCCCTGAGTGCCATACTGTTGCTTAATATATTTTGCAATTCCAATTCTTAAACAAAGCAGTTGGGATAAAATTAAAGATTTCCTATTGAGATAAAAGGCAGTCTTTCAAATAGAATGCCCAATGCGTTGTGTGTTTAACTGACAACTATCCATTATATATTAGTATAGGTTCAGTAGTCCTCAGCATTTCCTGCAGCTGGATGGAGCACAAAGCAAATTAGAGCTTGAAACAGTTTCCACACCTTTCCTTCAAAGTAACCACTAACACAACCTTTACATTTACAGTACTTGCATCTACATTACCTAGAGATAACTGGGAATATTTTAACTGGGGGACGGGGGGAGTAAAAAAAATCATTCCAAACCATTCATACGCATATGTCTGTTAGGCAGCTCTATAAATTCTTCATGAAGCCATGAGCTAGCCTTTAGCAAAAATTACACTTACTGCAGACTTTTGACCAATATATTGTGTGCAACTTTTAAGTGCCTCCGTGGTTAAAATGCAGCACCTCAAAAGATTTTAATACATTGGAAGTGCAGAAAGCTTTTTCACTCAGCAGAAAGAGCTGATGAGACAGGTTTAGTTTAATCTTAGGCAATAGAAGTCATTAACCATTCTCCCAGGGATTAAAATATAGCTTGCCCTTTTCTTCTCTCAGTTATCATTAGCATCACTTTAATCTCACAGCATTTCACATTGCTATTTTAATCATTACTTATTGCCTTTTGGACAATTGCACAAATGCTTTTTGTCCTTAGCTTAAAGGGAAAGTAGGCTTTTTAGTGGGTTTACCTGGAACAAAATCAATGACTTCTCTCTTTTACAATCAAACCTAATCGAATGTCCTTTTTTAGAACAGTCTCAGCATTTTCAAATGTTTATTTGTAGATTAGCAATTTTATTTCAATGCAAGTGAACTCAGCAAGACAGAGGTGCCAGCTGCTGTTCAGAGCTCTCAGGGAAGCAGCTGGCAGTTTCTTTGAACAAGGCTTTTTTTTAAAGGAAATACAATGCTTTAAAATATATCTTTGATAGCTTGCCATCAAGTCCTATGCTTTAGTGGTTAGCGCACTTGCCTCGCAAACAAGAGGACCATGGGTTTGATTCCCGGGTGGGATGAAACGTTGGGCATGTTTTGCTTACTTCACTTGCCTCTGTTCACCGAGCAGTCAGTAAGAACCCTGTTGTTAGTCGATTGGCATATGACGTTTACAGGGATAATAATCCCTTCCAAAAAAATGTGGTCACTCAATCCACAACTGTGCGCAATTGGCTGCCGCATTTTACGCACAACATATACAGTCAATTTACTTTACAATGTATTGGGTGAAGCACTTTGAGACACCTCGAAGACATGCTAAGGGAGCTATTTCAAATGCAAGGATTATTACCATTATTATCATTGAATTTATGTTGGCTGGACACATAGCTGAATTCCACAGATCTTAAATGGTGAATTACAATGTCTGTCGTAACATTCACGGTCTTGCCTCCACCATCTCTCTGACCTGCTGTCTCCCATGAACCTCCCCGCCCCCTCCGTTCAAGGGGCTCCGGTCTGCTGCATGTCCCCCGTCTGACCCGCCCTACCATCGGTGGACGGGCTTTCAGCCTCTCTGGCCCCACTCTGGAACTCCATCCTTCGCCTCGCTCCCTTCCCTTGCCTCCTTCAAGGCTGGTCTCGAGACCATCCTCTTCGATCATGCCTTCTGCTGCCCTCCCAACTCTCTCCCTCTCCTTCAAACTTTCTCCGGCCCCTTCCCCCTTAACCTGCCCCTCTCCCGACCGTTCAGCGTCTTGAGATGTCCTCCCGATGAAAGGCGCTCTATAAATGTAATCTTGTTGTTGTTACTATATATAATGTTAAAAATGAACATATACTATGTTCAAGACTACTTCCAGGATTCTATCATCGTCAATGTGATGGGAGGCTTAACTGATACATCTCACAAACAACAGAACAAGTCATCTGTTGACACAGTTAACTGGTTTCCCCTTTTTTTTGAATGAGCTTCTTTAAAGTACAGTACTGGTATCCCTCCCCAACCGCGGGGGATACGTTCCTGTAAACCTCCGCGGTTGGTAAAATCGCGGTTGGAAAATGAGAAACATGGGGATAGGGGGAGTACGTTCGCGTTTCGTAGAACTAAACACAAAAAAAACATACAGTTATAACATACATGAGGATAGGGGGAGTAAGGTTGGGCGCATCTACAGCAATCTGCAAGGCTGTCTGACTGACTGATCTACACACAGACAGAGAAGAGGGATAGAAGGTGAGAGAGAGAACGGGGGGTGAGGGAGGGGGGGAAGAGAAGATAAAATAGAGGGAAGGTGAGAGAGAAGGGGGGTTGGGGGAGGGGGTGGGGGAAAAGGTGAAATACAGAAAAGGTGAGAGAGAGAGACCTTTCTAAAGTCCGAGATGCACTCACAGAGAGGGAGAGAGAGAGGGAGATAGAGAGATCCTTCTTCAGCCTGAGATACAGAGAGAGAGATCTACAGTCTATGATACACTTAACACAGAGAAAGAGATCTGCAGATCCTGGCAGCCAATGCTCCCAAACTTACTAGCTAGGCTGCGGAGAAGCGACAATAAATTCATGTTACTGTATTTACCTTAATCCTAAAACAGAAGTGTTGTCGCTGGTTGATTGCAACATCGCAACTGGGTCCTAGCGCTATACGCTAATGCGAAGTGACATCGAAGCTGGTTGATGCAACTGGGTCCTAGCGCTAAACGATAGTGTTAGTGTTAAAACCTGTGGATAAGCAAGGGTTATAAGCCTTGGTTTGCAAGGGTTCTTGCATTTAGCAAACCGTGGATGCGTGAGTTTCGCGGTTGACGAGGCCGTGGTTGGGGCGGGGTACCTTTATATGGACTTAGAAGCTAATACTGTACTGTGCAGAAACATCAGACATATTATAGCTGAATTTCAACTCTTACAATGTGGGTATGTTCTCTGCGCTCTCTTTACTTCACCAATTGTCAACCCCATGTAGCGAGGTGAATGATCCAATGAACAGTTTGAATTGTTTGTATGCAAAAAAATAGTTTCTTGCTGAACACCTGTTTGCACCCTGTGTATATAATAAAACCTGCCTGTAGGTGGCTGACAATTATTACTCTGGGAAGGAGGAATCTATTAGTTCTGCTCCTTTAATCAAAAACAAAAGAAGCTGATAACCAAGAGGAGTCCAATTGCTATTGGAGACAGAACAGCGACCCAAGATAGTAGCCACTTCCATCCAGCATGGTAACAATTCATTAGGAGACACTTGGTTACTCATTCAAGTTTGCTATCCTTCTTTGCAATCGGAGAATACCCATTGTTTTTTGGGGAAAATGTGAGAAATTGACTTTAATCATTACAGTCCAAAAGGGAAGCAAATTATTCCTGGATCAGTTAGTCAAAAACAATATTCTTGCAACATGTTTTTTTTAACCTGTGTGACAGATTTTTGTGACAGATTTCTTAATCCTACCTCCTTCCCCTCCTTTTAGTTGATGTTTATAATATGCTTTTCATCAATGAGCCAGGCTGCTTCAACATCTTTCCACTGCTGTTCTGGACCTGCTCATGAGGAGATTCCAGGCTATAATCAGAGGTATGTCCAACCTCTCTGCTTGTCACCTCCCCATTGTGGTGAGGTCAGTAGCAATACAAACTGAGCTCAGATATTGTGAGGCTGAAAAAACATTGAAAACTGTACCCTTACTGGTGCAATTGCCGCCAGAAAAAACACATTACAATGTAAACTGCATCCCAGGCAGGGAAACTAATATAAACCAAGCTAACCAGCCAGACCTGAGCTCTGCCATCAAACATGCCTCAGACCTGATGCTAGAGTGATGACATGGATTTCCCTGCTGGAGACATGGTTAATGAGCCAGTTTTCTAGCAGTGTAGGTTTCCCAAGAAGTACTTTTTTTCAACAATAATAATCCTTGCAATCATGGAGGCAATGGACAGGAAGACTCAAAAAAGGATATTTAACTATTCTTGGTTTATAAAACTGACCTGTTCCTGCGATAACACATTACAACTTAGCCTTCTACATAATCAGTGAGTGTGGTTCACACACTTAAAATCGCCACCTTCTTCTGTGACGCAGTATGAAAACTTCATTCACGGTGACAGAAATTAACATTTGCAGAATATTTTTAAAAAAACAATTGAAATTCACCGTAGCTGAAAAACATACATTTTGTATTCCCTGGTAATAATAGGCAGCGTTTTTAATACAATCACTTTTTGTTTTCCACGAGATGTGCAAATAGAACACTTATTGAGCAACTATGATTGAGTTTCCCGCACTGCTCAGTAGTTATACACCAAACTACTCACTTGTGAGATAAAAAAAAAGGCATTCCAGAGTTGTCCAGACAATGATGGATTTATGGGAGTGATTACAAAACAGTTAACTCACCACGGTGTTCAGATAATGTCATAACCTACAAGGTTGAAGTTTAAGCAGTTAATAACCATTATTTATAATCATGAAATCACACAAGTGGAATTGTTGCATAAATCACACACACTCAGGTTGTATTTTTTAATAATATGAGGTAAAAATTTAGGACTTTCTAAACTTATTTGTTCCTTGATTATTATCGGCAACAATTAAAGAACAAAATGTCTACAGAAATAACGCAATGTTGACCTCTATATCTCAATGACCATCAACAAGTGGTTTCATTCAGCTTAGGTTCTTTTAAAAATGTTGGCAATGTCATCTCCCTGTGGGCTCAGTGAAGGCAGTGCACTCAGTTTGCGAGATGTTGTCCAGACAGAATGATTAACCCTGGTCATGTAACACATTTCACACTGCAACTTTGGTGAGTGATAATCAACAGTCACTGAGAAGTAAATACATCAGCACATGTCTATCACAAGACAAATGATTTATCTAATAGGATGATAAGATTCAGAGAACTACAATATTTTTCCAGCAGATTACTTTTTTTTCAGAAGTACAGTACAGTATTAACATAACAAGTAGCTTCTGTTGCCATTGAAGCGTAATTATTTGAAAGTTAAAGTCTCTAAAACATACAACGTTACAGGACAAATATTTAGCTGCTATAATAGAGCAAGCAAAATCATTTGATTATGAAAAAGTAAAACTTTGAAGAGATCATATAACTTTTCTACATATCTTGGGAATGTGTTTGAGTCGGCAAGCACATCTTTGAAAGGAAAGGGTTCAGATGACAGTTGAAGCCAGGAAAGATCTGTATTAAAAAACATGTTCCAGAGCTATTTCTCAGACCGATTCAAGGTTTCAATAACATATTGGTTGAACTAAGTATGAATTTTCACTGTCAGCTACGAAGTGCCAAAGAACTGTTATGTCACCCTTCTAAGAATGATAACAAGTCTAGCACCAATTCTTCGATATGTGCATGCGCGCGCACTTGCTGTTATACCACTTGTCAAAACCTGACCCCAAACCATGCTGGAACCACATACAAGTCTGTAATTCATCTCTGACCATCCATTAATCATCCGTCAGACTTTATATAATAGGCTCTGGGTCGTCCATTAATCTAATTATGCAGTGCTCAGGAACACTAATGCAACTCATTCTATTAGAAAAATACAGCCTCAAAATGTTTGGATGAAATAGGGTCATTTCTCAACCTCGAGACAATTGACGATTGGGGGTAAAAATGTCATACATCATTGGGAAATTCTGGCTGACAAGTCAGAAATAAAAGCACATGAAGAGAATCAAAAATGGAAAAGAGTAAATCATACAACTGTGGAAATACAAATCTGCTGCAATTATTTTCTAAGATGATGATTGATGTTTAAGCAATTTAAAAAAAACTAAACCTTTGTTATAAATTGTTTCTTTTAAGAAACATTGAGTGAAAAATGCAACTATTTAATGACAGATTCAATTAAATAATTATCATATGTACTATAACCTACATATTGCAATAACTTTAATTAAAATTAAGATTTTACCCAATGCCTTACTGTAACGGAAGCTCAAAGTGGCAGGAAAAGCTACAGAAAGCTTCTGCTCTGCTCTATAAACATGTAAGGTACTACAGTAAAACTTCTCATGTTGTGTACATGTCATGTGCATACAATGTCAAAACAATGCACCTGAAATGCAAGAATGGCCTCATGCCAGTGACCGCTTAGAACAGTTAAAGACAATGCGAAAGTTAAAGAAAAATCCCAAACATATGACAATCAGAATGAGGTTTATTGGTACCTTCTGTAGATCAGCTACTCTGTCAGATCAATATGATCCATCAACATCAGATATGCAATCCAAGGACTAGTCAAAATTCTCACTGTAACATTCTCCCTTGAATCTTTTATCACCATCAGGTGGCCCTCCTTACTCTTCTTGTAGGAAAACCTTTCAAACCAGTTAGCCAGATTCTATTCTCTCAAAATCAGTGTTTCATGTGGCACTTCCCTGCCAATCCACCAGAGGCAGAAGGAAACAAGTGGGTTAGAATATCTCCCCTCGACATGAACCAGTTTCTGTACACACAAGGGAGCTTGAGCAACTGAATTCAATGTATTTTATTTTATTCATTGGCAAAGAAACAAACTACTGTAGTTTAGAGTGATTCATCACATTCATCTGAATGTTCTAGGAATAACTGAGTTTGTACATTTCCAGGACACATGAAATATTCTGAAACACAAAATCCTGCAGTTAGTTCTCTCTAGTTATTTTCTTAGTGTTTGTCACAGCACTCCTAGCATGGTATAGCTATCCATCTATCTATCTCTGAAATGATCAACATCAATGCTGGGAAATAAAGCATTTTTGTCATGCTCCATCAACATCAAGCACAAGATTCTTTAGCCTTGAAAAAAAATGTGACAGAAATGTTATAGAAGCATATCAGATGCAAAATAGGATTGAGATATTAAACCAGTATTCTTTGATACACCAAAGCAACAGGGCAAGAGGGCACCAAAGCAAAATGTTCTGAAGGGCAAATAATATGATAGATATAAAAAGCATTTTTTTAACAAAGGATAATTATCAGCTGGAATGGGTTTCCCACAAGGGCGTGAAGAGGCCGTGGCACTGGGATTATTTAAGAAACAGTTTAATAATGTAATTGGAAGATGGTAAAATGGCTATTTTGGAGGACAAGACCAAATGGAGTGAGATCAAATGAACCAAGGGGCCTTTGATGATCTAATAACTTCAACAAGACCCCAAAATAAGTCTCAGACGAACACACTAACCTCACCAGTATAAACTGTTAGACATCCCACATCAACCAATCAATGAGGCTTCCGTGTGCAAGATGCCAATTTGCACCAGCCAAAAGGACAATCTTGTGCTATAGGTCAATTACTGACAGCTAAATCATCAGACAATAAGAAAACTATTATCTCCGAACAAAAAAAATGAAGGACAGTTGTCAGAATAAGGTCACAGTCAATAATTGAAACAAGTTTCATAGTAAACTCGGGAGACGCTAAAAGGTGTCACTCGTTGAATGTGTCACACTAAACTGAATCGTAGTGATTCAGAATCGGATGACTCTTTCTAATGCTCAGTTGGGGTTTCTAACATAAAAATTAATTTAAAACTACTATAGTCCTTGAAAACCCAAGTACAGTACCAAATTTGCAAACTTGACAGAAAACTAATGAGGGAAAAAAATTACATTTAATTTCAAGTTTTAAAAGACACAATTAAAATTTACAACTACCGGAATTGAATACGCCTGTATCACTGCACCAACTTTTTGCTTGCTTAATAATCTACTCACATGCAAAAGCAAATCAGAGTTAAATAGATGACTAGAATTTAAAGAAATACTGAAAATGTATCCACCCATTGTTTTCCCCAAGAGTAGTGGAATTGTCATTGAAATAATTAAGACCAGACTAAATTAATTTCAGTCTTAATTTCAATTAAAGAAGATACAACCTAAGAATTTTAATGAGACCCGACGAGAGTGAAATGAGATGTAGATAGTTCCTTAGCAGCAGTGTTTCAGCGGATTAAAAGCAGCTCAACTAAACACGAGATAAAACTTCAGAGTGAATCAAGAGTACTCCCCAAATCAAACATGGAAAAGTTGTTATAATTGAGAAAAGGAAGTGACAGATTATTTATCTGAAGACATAACTCATCTGATTGTTGTGTGTGGTTACATTGTGTGTGGTGGTGGGAGGGTGGTTTAGAGATAGTTTCAGAACATTGCAGCATTATTGTGAGATCTTCTCTTGTGAGTAAATGGAAACCAATATTACAGGAATCTCCAAGGTAATTTTACGACAATACTCCAATATTTCTGAAGCAATGAAGGCAGGAGAGATGTGGGAAACAGTTTTAGTCAATGGACGGTATCGTTGTAAACACATGAATATAATCCCCCGATACATCTATGTCGACACAGTGGGTGCACTTTATACGGCCGTAATCAGCATAGATTTCCAATACGCTTTCATTCACTCTGAACAAATACTGCATTTCAACTCAGCTGCTCCTTTCTTTGGATCAGAAAGGTTATCTGTAGGTCAGCACAGAGGCTGCTGTGATAAAGCCAAGTTGGGGGGAGTTCAGGGATTGCTTTTGTCTCATAAGATGCAGACTCCACATTCTCAGATAGGCTAACGGTTAGTATGAAAGCAGCATCAGCACATCCCTGTCAGCCACAGCGTCTTGAGTCGATTTCTTAATAAACCCAAACATCTCTCCCATATCCTTCTTGTGTGTCACTTGTCACAGGTTACAAGACAGATACAAAAAGCACCCGCCAATCTGGACCCAGACAGATTAAAATTTGACTTTTAACTCTTTGTCTGCTGAATATCCATTGAATTCCTTTTCCCCTTTTTAAAACTATCCATTAAGCTTTCTGGTATCCTTTCTTTGAACACTAATTAGCAGAAACAGGAGTAACTAGGACAAAATGTCTTGCAATATTGTCGGTTCCTGAGAGTAGAAAGAAATCTGAAGAATGTCATAAATGTACTGTATCTAAAGCAAAACACGAGCAACTTGTTGGTTTATACACTGTGCTCTACTCTGCGTTTAAATCTCTTTGTATAAGAAACGCTGATGTTGCCAATGTCTGAATGAGAGCCTCATAAGAAGATGAGACAAGTGTGCTGAGACTAACACTGATATTCTGCTCACCACAATCTGTATTGGTGCACAATGGTGAGGGCCACATTGCAGCATTTTCTTTGGGTTAATAGATCTGGCTGAACTAGCAACTCATGTGGTACGGCTCCAATCATCATTTGACAAAGGACTGACATCCCAGCTACATCTGTCTAATATTGCAGAGGTCAGATTCTGGCATGAATAGCCCTTCCTGATCCAGTCCGGTCTGTATTGATTTCAACTGCACTGATAATCCCTGCTTTAAATACATCTGTCACCATATTGCCAGCATAACAAATCGGCTGGAGAATAAATTATGGCTGCAACATTGTTTTCCACAAAGCTGAATACTTTTTTTTAAATTTACTAAAACTATGAAACTAAACTATGAAACTACCCCAAAAAATAAACATTTTGTTAAAGATAGTGTATAAATCTTCTTCATGTTGACCAGTCTCTTTTTTATTGTAATATATGAAAAGTAAAAGATGAGCATATCATTTACTTAGTCGCATATGCACAGTTTATCATGATTCAGCTTTCAGCTGAAAAGTTTTACCGAAGCTCGGATTATCTTCTTTCAATGTCACCAAAATAGTTTGCAAAAAGTTTTTTTTTACAAAGTCCAAGTCAAATGACAGGAAAATGTAGCATTTGAGCCAGACCAATTGGATGTTTAACTGACTGGAATGGAAGTTTTTACTGGGAAACAACCCTCATTAAAATGGGTAGATTTTGTGCTTTGGGATGTCCTCCCGAAGTGAAAGGCGTTCTATAAAGGTAATTTTGTTGTTGTTGTTGTAGATCTCTACTGTGCATCTTCCATGATCTCAATAAAAGTGATCATGAGATTTGAAATCAATAAAACTAACACTAACAGTATTTTTGTTTTGTGCCCGTATCCTTTCTCAAAGGTAGTAAGTCACACTGAAATAGTTCTACGGACAACCTCAAAATGGTTTGCCATTTAAGTGGTTAATGTTGATCTGGCCTCTTATTCTGCACCAGTTTAAATCCACATTACCACTCTCTGCAGTTAATGATGCATTCCTTCGCCCACATGTCCCTCCTGAGGCCTAACCACTGACAATACTGTACTTTGTTACCCTTTTATTCGAGAGCTGGTTCCCCTATGGTTGAGTGTAATTTCTCCTTCACAGATTAATACAGCTAAAAAACAGGCATCAGCAGGGAGGTAAAACACTCCTTAGCCAGTCACTGTGAAAAAGCAGATGCAATTAAGTCTCCCACAGAGACGTAAAGAAAAGAAGAAAAGGGAGAGCAAAAAAAACCCGCATCATCACTATATTTGCACTGGAACTTTGTTTATCACAGTGCTCAAATTAATGGCAGCATCTATTCTGATTTTTCTCACAGTGTTTCACAGGATTTACTGTAATTTGTAGTAACTGTATTTTTCACACCAAAAACAACAACAACATTACATTGTATAGCTCCTTTCACGTTGGGAGAATGCCCCGAGGTGCTGGACAGTGTTTTGGACCTGAGCTGCAGTCGGGATCGGGGAGGGTGGAGGGAGGGAGGGAGGAAGGGGAAAGGGGTGACGGATGGATTGGTTGAAGATGAGGTTCCTGAAGTGGGACTTGAAGGCAGCTAGGGAGGGGACAAGGTAGATGGATTGCGGAATGGAGTTCCAAAAGTTGGCGGCAGAGTAGCTGAAGGCTCGCCTTCATTGTGGGGAGGGTGGGGCGGGGGACATAGAGCAGGCTGGGGCCCGCTGAGCGGAGGGAACGGGGTAGGTTGTTAGGGGGGGTTAGGATGTTGCAGAGGTAGGGTGGGACAAGGCCATAAACGGCTTTAAAGATGAGGACCAGGCTCTTGAATTGAATCCTCTGACAGATGGGATGCCAATGGCGTCAGAAGAGAATGGGGGCAGATGGGGTCACGCAGCTTGGTGAGGGAGATGACACGGGCCGCAGAGTTCTGGATGATCTGCAGCCTACGGAGGAAGGAATTGGGAAGGCCAACAAGCAGGACATCGGCATAGGCGAGCCTGGACGTGATGACGGCATAATGAGTTTTAGCGGCCTGAGGGGTGAGATTGTGGCGGCAATGTTGCAGAGGTGAGGGAAGGCAGAGCGGGCATTGGCTTGGAAGTGGGGAAGAAAAGACAGTTGAGGATCGAACAAGACACTTAGGTTCTTGACTGGCTTGGTGAGGTGGAGTGTGTATCTGTCGAGGTTGATACTATCAGTGCGTGAGGTGCTGAGGCACTGTCACAAGCCAATCAGAAGGGCCTCGGTCTTGCTGACTGTAGAAAGTTAGCTCTCAACCAGGACTTGATATCCAATACGCAGTGTGTCAAGGCAGCAGTGATCCTGGAATTGAGGGTGGAGTCAGAAAGATAGAGTTGGGTGTTTGTAGGACATTTGTGCGAAATTTGCAGCAACATTTGCCTACAAAAAACAGTCATTGCAATTTACAGTCCTGGCATGAAAGACACTAAGTGAAATACAATAATTCAGGATTTGACCTGATTGTCAACCACACTAATGTATGTATATCCTTTTCAGTGACTTCTCTGTGGAGCAGGTTTAGACAGTTTATGAATCTGAGTATAGAATTGCAGATTAAAAGGGAAAGTTACATATTGACAGCCAAATCTGCAGAGCGCCAATTTGTGCGATTAGTACACTTTTACCTTTTAGTAAAAATAAATAATAATCGTATTAGTTGATACAATGTTTTATCACATCATCAAACATTTCGAATTACTTCACAGGATTTACGGTCAAGTGTAGTGACTGTGTATTTATAGGCAACTACACCACAAATTTGTGAGCTATCTGGAGGAATGTTGGTTGACAAACGATTTTCTCTTGTCAAATAGTGTTTTAATGTCTATCTGAACAGACACAGGGGCAACGAACGATTACGTATCACTCCGAGTCCTTCCATGCAAGCAAGTCACTGGCCATAGCATGTGAGACCTTATTCTATGATTTCCACAATATGTAACACTTTCAAAAATTAACCTGTTTAACAGTGTGTTAAACACAATGACCACTGAAGCACTCAGCTATACAAACAAAAGGTGGGTCCAACTTCCAGTCTGTGTTGAGACAGCTACTAACAAGTCACTTGCTAGAAACTTCACTGGTGTGGATTTTAGTGGAAATGGAATCAGGCTTGGCCACAATGTCCTTAACTGTCAAGATTCCTCCTGACACATATGTCTCAGTTTGTGAACGATAAATGGCCAAAGTGATAGACTAGAGACCTGCCTGTAAAACCCTTCAAATCCATTCACTGCCTGGCACCTCCCTATCTCTCCGACCTCCTCATTTCCCAAACCACCACCCGGAGCCTCCGCCTGAATGGCACCAGCCTCCAGCTCGTCCATTCACCCTCCGCCCCACAATTGGAGGTCGCGCTTTTAGCCACTACACCTCCAAACTCTGGAACTCTCCCTCAATCCCTCCGCCTTGCCCCCTCTCTCCCACTTTTCAATTCCTGACTGAAAACCTTTCTCTTTGATCGTGCTTACGGCCACTTCCCCCCAAACCCCGTACCCTCGGAGTCAGGCTCCGCCACTGTTGAGAGTTTTGAGTCACTACCTGGCGTAGAGGGCTCAGTATAAGCGTAAATTGTCGGTGTTGGAAGAGATAAATTATCTTCAAAGGAGGAGGGATAAATGTCACTCCACCTACCTCCCCCACCCAACCCCAAAAAGCAAACTTTTTTTAAAAATGAAAAAATCTCCAAAATTACTACCAAAATAAACTTACCAACAATTTTAGCTGACATGATTTATGAGGCATCAAAAACAAAACCCAGTGTTAATTATTGGATTTAAAAATATACACTCTAAAACAATTCAACAGTGTATCACTAGGAAGACAAAACGCTACTCACAACCTGGAGCTCCAGACTGGTGCGAGGGCCATTTTCCCCACAAGATACAGTCACTACACTTTATACATAGTATATTCTGTGAAGCGCTTTGAGACTTCTTGAAGACATGATAAGGTGCTGTACAACAATGCAAGGATTATTATTTTCTTAGTGGATAATAGTGGGCAACTATCACAAACGTCTGTGGTTTTCTCCTCTTGAGTGCCTCAATAGATCTCATCTGTTAACCTGCCTATTTGTACTGGAACTATGTATAGAAAATGTAACTATTGCTCTCATCACTTTAGAACCTGCAGTTCATCACTGTATTGACAACACAAAGATCCTCCAGACACCGCAATCTTAAAATAACCTAAAGAATGTGAAAAAACAAATAATGTGCTGAGACAATGTCCAATGCTAAAAATTAAAACCAGCAAAATACACCAGATCTTAATAAATGTGTATCTTATCCACTAACCAACCGTGAAATACTGTATGCTGCATTATTCTGCAAGTAAGAATGTCCTTGCAGTTTCATCCTTTCCTTGGTGCCTGGACAGCATACATTGCAATGGAACATTAAAACGCAAGCTAGAAATATAAGCTAGCAACAATAAATTTAACAATAGAATACTTTTGTATATGTGAATACACCCAAAGTCTTGGTCTGAAACCAACTTTCTGTTACATAGAGTGGGGTGAAAGGGATACTGACATTTGAGTCTGAAAACATGAAAGATAAAACCTTTATTAAACTATTGCCTTATCGACTATATTAATGTAATTTGGCAATTGGGCCACATTTGCAGTAAAATACATGCTTTATCAACAAACAAAAAAACAGGCACAACCAGTTTACACAGCAGATGAATTCAGTGAGAAGTAAAATTGGCCAAATTTTCTCAGGCATTTGCATTGCAATGCACTCACTGATCCTGCACCTTTGCACCTTCACAATAAGTCTCCCCCCAGGTCATTATGTTCCAGTAGCAGTCACCCCCCTCCCCACCCCACTGCAGTCGGCACATACTGTACCTCTGGTCCCTGTGGAATGTTTCACTTCACTTTTCCCACGAGCCAGATCCCAGTGTAATGACCAGGATGCATATTGCCAGCATCTCTCTTCCTTACTCACAATTCAGTTTGAACCTCAATACCACTTCAGACCTAAAAATTCCATTTGTATAGCGCATTTCACGTCGGGAGGACGTCCCAAGGTGCAGGACCGTTAGTGTTTCAGACCCGAACTGAGGTTGGGATCGGGGAGGGTGGAGAGAAAGGAGGGAATTTAGAGTGACCAATCGAAGAGGAAGGTCTTGGGGCGGGACTTGAAGGAGGCCAGGGAGGGGACGAGGCGGTGGGATTGCGGGATGGAATTCCAGAGGTTGGGGCAGAGTGGCTGAAAGCTCGCCCACCAATGGTAGGTGGGTCAGGAGACATGGCACAAGCTGAAGCCCACTGGGCAGAGGGAGCGGGCAGGTTGGTAGTGGGTTAAGAGGTGGCAGAGGTAGGGTGCGGAAAGGTCATGGCGGGCTGTCATCATTGTTTGAACTGTAGAAGTCACTCATTCTTACTGAGGAGATTCTCTCAACCCTGTGCACAGGGTTTAAGAATAAGTTGTCCAGAGCTTCCACTGTTTCCCCCCTCACTGAGTTTTCCCATCAATGAGTTATGTTCTTCAAAGTTATTTAGCAGAATAGCAAGTGAGAAGGTATTTTTTGGAGGGGAGAGCAGAAAACACTACATCGTTAAAATGATTCTATATTAAGTGGCTCGGTCTTCCCCTTTTAGAGATTACACAATTTCTTTTGGAAGTAAAGACGCAAGAGCTTTTTAAATTATAAACAAGGTTTGAATATTGTAAGCTCTGCATTTACATGCTGTCATGGTCAATATAGTTTTGTTGGTCTTTACTGAATTTATGACATTTCTGGCTTTCTGTGGAGCACAGATAGTATTATTTGTGCTTTCTGCAATGATCTGTGATAAATACTTCAATGCAAATCAACAGTAGAGGATGAATACTTTAGCAAGAGGTAACATATCCAATAACGTCCCAGAGTCACACAGACTCGATAGCTCTGGAGATCATTTTACAAACACAGTTGAAAAATACTTGTCAAAGTGCTGCTGCATTGCAGGCCTTTGGAGAAAGAAAATGCTTTATGCAATAAAGAATGACATACTCGACAGATCCTCTTTATATGTGCCAAATGTGCACTGAAAAGCCTCTCGACACCTTTCAAAATTATCTAAAGCGGTTTTCCCCATCATCGGTTAAAACACCTGGCAAGACAGCTTACTGGGTTACTGAATGGAGGAAAAGCCCATGATTCAATCAGAGACACTGGTCATTAGGGATCACGTCCGTAGATAAAATAAGTTTCTGACAAGGATTGAAATGAAAAAGATGAAAACATGTAAAACATTTCCTGAAAGTAGCCTCCTGAAAAGCTTTTATTGATAATCCTTACATTTAGTATAATGCCTTTCACGTCGGTGTCCCAAAGCACTTCACAGGATACCCTCTAAAAATGCAGCAACTATGTATTTTGTGAGCAATTTTCACAAGTCAATGTCCCCAAAACAATGTCCCCTTTTGTTAGGCACTGATTAAATGGGAAAATAGAAGAAAATAGTATCTGTCTCCCCACGTCTCACCTCTCTCACCTCCCCACCCCAAATAGCCTTGTTCTCTGTAATTTTGTACACACAATCATATGCAAGTCAGAGAATTGGTAAATGTGTCTCATACGCTAACCAAATACTTTACACAATCTAAGCCTGACATGAACTACCAAGGCAAGTAAGTAACTGCCGTAGCAATTCTAAAACTATAAATCAGTTTGAATGCTTCGGATGTCTTTCTCTTTCCCCTCCCGTCAAAAAAAATTACACTGATTTCAGTGCCATCAGTACATCTTGTTTATTGACATAACTAAATCTACAAAACTCTTGAACCTCCTGCAAAGCTTGAGAAAGCTGGAGGATATGAGGTGATGGATCATTAAATAAGGAAAATGCAGAGCGAGTGGACCAAGCAGATATATATAAGCGATGGGTGGTATTCAATACAACACACCAATTTCAGGGCACAACTAACAGAGAATGTTCTTAAGTTTAACTTGTACACAAAATATAATTGTGGCATTCGCCTTGCTCTAGAGACCTGGGTTCGATTCCAGGCAGGGAGAAACCTTGGGTAAGTTTCCTTACTCCACACGCCTAATAATAATCCCTCAAAAATAAAATTGGTCATTTTGATCCATGACTGTTTGTGGAATACTGCTGTGTGCAAATGGCAAGTGGCTGCCACATTTCGCCCACAAAAAAGACAGTAAATTAACTTCACAGTATATTCTGTGAAGCGCTTTGAGACGTGAAAAGCTCTATATCAAATGCAGGGATTATTAATATTATTAAATAGTTTTGAAACCAAAGAGCCTCACAGTGAGAGATGCAATATAAACACAATCTGTTATACTTGTTGAATGGGAGAAGAGTGAAAAGGTAAGGGTAAGTCAGTCCAGTATATAGTCCAGACCCTAGGTCCAGGTATGAAGTAGGTTTTAAAGCAGAACATAAAGACAGATAGAAAGACGACCAGATAGACAGGGCGTAGAATTGGAAAGCTCGGCTTTATGTGTCGGATATATGCTCGGATATATGTCACACCCATCCACTGATGGTGGATGGGTGTGACATATATCAAACCATAGTTAGGGGAAATAGAAGGCAGGTGGGGATAAGAGGCGATCAATAATTAAGGAGGTACTACAGCATGGAGGGTTACTTAAGTAAAAGAAACAACAAAATCCCTGGACACATGCAGTTTGAACATTTGTATTGCAAATTTGTGCACTGAATATCAGCAAAAATAATCAATTTAGAATCCTTTACAAGTTATGCAAACCTTTCAATAACAAGTGTAGAGTTCTTAGGGAGTAAAGGCAACTGCGGAAGAGTAATCCACAGCACATGATAAATCAATGAAAAAAGAAAGTTTGCATTCCATGTCTATTGAATAGGTGGTAGAGTGGATTTTAACAAGATTTCGTAAATATTCTTTATCTACAATAAACTGCCACGATTGGACTCTTCTACAACAGATATAATTTATATTATTAATTTTTAAAATCCTTATATATGATATACGTAGTACCTTTCACGTCCCAAAGCACTTTTCTGGAAATAATGTAAAGTGTAAGTTTGTAACTAGGTAGGCAAACGTGGCAGTTAATTTCCACACAACAATATCCCAGATAGCCATGAAATAAATTGTTTATTCCTGTCTTTGTCAATAAAGTCTTTTTCAAACTTTTGCTTCTTGCTAACCTGAGCAATTAAAAAATGCTTGTATTTATGTATTCGTGTAGGAAGCTGAGAATTCTTGAATATAATTGCTGGTACTTGACCAGTAATGTTATTGTAATTGTGTCTGTGAGCCCCAAATATTGGTGTCAGCATTACAACCACATCCAGATCTAAACGTCTGAATTTCTTCTGCGCCAAACGATGTTTTACATAGCAGAGGCTCTGTTCAGTTACTGTGCTGACCTACAAACATCTCCTGCATTAAAAGCAATGGGATGATTAAGATTTTGCTCTGCTGCAAAGAGTTGTGATACCAATGCACCCTCAGTGTCATACTTCTGTGATGCCTTAATAAAGAAAATGTTTATATCTGAAGTGTCCCTTATAATTGCTCCCCCCCCCCCCCCCCCCTCACATGTGTGGATAGTAGCTTAAGGAGCTCTCTATGAAAATAAGCTTGTTGTGTCTCGATCTGCAGCAAAGCAGATTTAGGAGTACGCCATGGCCGAATTGCCAGGAGATGAAAGGCAGGGTGAAACCTGGGGCAAGTTTCCTTACTTACCAAAAGCTCCCTCTATTTTCAAATAATTTCCGTAGGATCATTTGATATCAAGATCCTCCCTCTTGTTTTCAAATCCCTCCACTCTGCACCTCCCCACCAGCTCTCTGACCTCCTCTCTCCTAACAGCATCAGTTGCCTTCGCTCTACCGGGTCTGGGCTCGTCACCCGAATCCTTCGTTCCATCACCACTTCGGCCCGAGGCTCTGGAACTCCCTTCCTCACTCCCTTCGCCTATTTTCAGGTCACGGCTAAAGACCTTCCTTTTCGACCACGCTTTTGGTCACCTTTTTTCCCCTCCCACCCAGATTCGGCCCCGGGATCCATTATTATGAAGCGCTCTGAGACGCCGTCTGGCGTGGAGGGCTCTATATAAATCCAAGTTGTTGTTTTTAATCTGTAACATCTACCTGAACAGGCAGGCAAGACCTCAGTTTAACATTTCAGCCAAAGACATCCCCAACACTGTTGGAATGCCAGCCAAGAATTAGAAAAATCTAAAAATTTATTTTTCTAGCCAAATCTTTTAAGTTGTATCTCAGTATGGAAATCCAATTCTCAGAGTCCCCAGGGCTTTGATACAGTTACTAAACTATCGCCAAGTGATATTTTTACAATAATGGTGAGTATTTACCAATAAGACAGCGCTGCCTGAGACTGAGACTGGTTCTTTGACAGGTGCCTGGCAGTGTATTTTATTACCTTGCTCAAACAATCAGATAACTTTGCCCTCATTTTAATTGCAAGCAGTTCTTCCTATCAAGAGTGATCAGTTTTAGGAACTTGTTTTTCACACTTCCTCAAGCGTTCAATGAAAACATTGTTTCAAAGCTTGTTTAGTATCAGGTTTTTCTTGTAATGCTAATGCTTCGCTGTTCAGATTGGTGGGGGGAGTGGGGTGGGGGGGGGGGGGGGAAGGAAACTCAAGCAGAGATAATCCTTTAACTCTTTCGGCAGCACACAGTGCTTAAGAGTACTAAAACATTAGTAAGAAATATTCAGTTGAGGGGTGGAAAAGGGGAAACACATGTAACAGACACAACAAATATTAATTAACAATTTTTCAAGGGAAGAAACATCTTGAATAGCTTCACAAAAACAGCAGGTACCCGACCTAGGAGATAAATAGAAGGGGCTTGAGATAGATAACCCAAAGCCAGAAGAGAGGATGGCAGCACTCCCCCATCACCACTCTGTTAAAGAACCATGAAGTCTTTCTCCTACTTATCCTTCTCATCCAATTTATCCCAAACTGACATTAATTGGCAACTCATTTCATTGTTTATAGGAGATTGCCACTGCAAATTAACTATTGTGTTTATCTGCATTCACTACTGTTTGTGGGACACTCGTATGCGCAATTGGCTGCTGTGTTTTGCCCACCAAATACAGACTCAATTCACTTTACATTATATTCTGTGAAGCGCTTTGAGACATCTCAAAGATGTGATAAAGTGCTACGTCAAATACAACAATTATTATTATAAAGTTCAGATTATTTCTATTCAATCTTATTTGCCAAGTGTTTGAAGAAGTCATTTGCCCACAAAAATAATCACTCCCACTTTAGAGTGTACCTTGTGAAGTGCTTTGAGGCATATTGCCAATGTGAAAGGCACTGTACCAAATGCAAGGGTTATTACAATTAATCCATGAATTGTGTTATGTAAATGATGAAACAAGTCTTGGTTAAAGAGAATCCCAAGTTTCCTAACATGTTTTAATGCATGAAATCCAATTTTATTACACAGCAATCAATGTTAGGAGAAATAGAGATACTAACAATTGCTTCAAAACCCTTGCAGGTTTAAAAAATATATACGACATGTGAACACAATAAATTAGCAAAGCACATTAGCAGAGGAAGAAGAATTTGAAGATAGTTGATCGGATTGATTAAGTACTCGGTATTGAGTACCGAAGCACTCTAGTAATAATAATAAAAATCCTTGCATTTGATGTAGTGTCTTATAATTTCTTCGAGATGTCTCAAAGTGCTTCACAGAATATTCTGTAAAGTGAATTGACTGTATTTTGTGAGCGAAATGCGGCAGTCAATTGCACACAGCTGTTTACCATAAACAATTGTGGATTGAGTGACCAATTTTTTAAAAATAATTATTTATTACCCTCGGAAAAGCGATTCACCAATCAATTAATGATCAGGTTCCTACTTACTGCTAGATAAACAGAGGCGTGTGGAGTAAGGAAATGTTTTGCCCTGCTGGTAATCAAACCCAGGTTTCTCACTTGCGAGACAAGGGCTCTAACCACTGAACTACAGTGCACCACAGTACACACCTGAATTGCACTGGTGTGTCAGCCTAAACTATTCAACTCAAAATTCCGATTTACGGCTTAAATCCACAACCCTTTGATTCAGAGGCAAGATTTGTGATAACCTCCACAATGAATAATGGTGATATATTATTGGTTAAATTATGGAGATTTACTGAGTGAAAATCAGTAGTAGATTACTAAGAAATTATGGTGTTTATTCGTAAAACAAAATTGCAACTGGAATAATGATACAATCCATACTAAATGGAAGCAACGGCTATAAAAAGCAGTACTGTATTTAACATTTATGATTTAAATACTGTAATTTAAAAAAATGTTGAATGACATCATGCTTAGTTGAGCATCTCTGCTCGAGGATATTCGAGAAACATTTTCAATATCGGTTCCGAATATCAATGGATTTGAACAAACTGTATAGTGGTACAGTCAGCACTCAAGTCATTGCTTATATGCAGTTAACAATGGGATGCAGAAGGAATGGGAGAGGAGTTAACGGAGCCTACACAGCAGGCTAACCTGCGTGCAGATTCAGCTGATAAAGCTACTTCTCAAGTCACACTCACTGCCTCAAAACATGTTGTTGCAGAAACAAATGAATATGATATTATCAGTCAGCAGTTCTGTCAGCTGGAAGAAAGAGGATTATCCTTTACAGTGCTCCTGCCTCCCAGCAAACACTGAGCCTTATCCATAGTAACCAGGAAACAGTGTTTTTGCAAGAAACAGAATAAAATTCCAAATTTCACACACACGCCTAGACTTGTTCCATCAGATTCTACAGTTCTTGGTCCGTTATATCACAGCTGTTGACACAATATGGGGTGAGATGGGTCAGTGGGGTACTTGAAGATTTACTATTGCTTAAATTGCTGTTACACACATTATGACAGGACAAAACATACCAGATTTTTTTAAATTGTGATTTAAAAAAAAAAATCAGAATAAACCTGCACCTTTTAAATACTAGCAACAACTTAAATCATTTTATGAAACAGTACATCTTATCATTTATCCTAAATGAACAAATCATCAGGAAGAGCATTTGCAAAACAAAAACACACTCACATATAACTGACCCTGCAAGCCAAGCAAATGGAGATGTGTATTTCCTTCAGAGGTTAATAGCAAAGTAAACAGACCATGGGTTATAGTAAACAAAGCTCCTTCAGTGGCCTTGTTGCCTTGAATGACAAGGCCCAGAGGTTGTTGAGCGAGTAGAAAGACAGAAACAGTTACAGGATTTACTCAACTTTCCTAGCATTTCAGAGCCTCCAGAATTTGCCAAACTGTTGTAATCAGTCTTAATTTTGAAACGTTTTCTGTCATTCTTAAAATAATTTGAAGAAAGCAGGCTTTGAAATTAAACTATTTAAGAATCTGCCAAATTCCGGACACTCTGAAATGCTAAACTAAAAGAGGAAATTCTCCCTAGATGTGCCAGGTGCTGCTTTTGTGGTACAAATAATCAATCAAATTGGATTGCAGAAAATGAAATAGATTTAAAAGGACAAAAGATACGATGGAAGCTGATAACTTGCCAGCTCATGTAATTTGAAGCGTTGGGGAATTCACAACAAAACAAAATGACAATTGTATAGCGCCTTTCATGTCAGGAAAAAATCCCAAGGTGCTGGACAGTCGTTGTTTCAGACCCGAGCTGGGGTCGGGGACGGGGAGGGTGGAGGGAGAGATGGTTTGGGGTGACCGATGGGACCATCAAACAGGAGGGTCTTGAGGTGGGACTTGAAAGAGGCTAACGAGGGGGTGAGGCAGAGGGACTGCGGGATGGAGTTCCATATGTTAGGGGCAGAGTGGCTGAAGGTTCGCCTGCCAATGATTAAAGAAAGTTAGGATTTTCAAACCCTTTAGTCCAGATGTTTTTGCTATTTGTACCCCATAACAAAACTCTCCCCAGTTCACCAATACTTCACCTGGATGGCAAGCCAATCATTCAACCCTATATCCATTGCAATACTCAGCTTTGTCAACACAGTCAGATTCTAAGTCAGCCCTTGGCAAATGATGCTCAGGCAGAATGGAAAATGCCATTGTGAACAACGGCATGTTTAGAAAATGCCAAAGTGTTTAGCAGTAAAACAAAATGACTATTGCAACAGGAACAATATCACAATCCGTACTAAATGGAAGCAACTTCTATGAAAAGCAGTACTGTATTTAACATTTATGATTTAAATTCTGTAATTTTAAAAATAGAATGACATCATGCTTACTTGAGCATCTCCACTCGAGTGAAATTAGAGAAACATTTTCAATATCAATTTCCTAATATCAATGGATTTGAACAAACTAAGTGAATTTGTGAGTCAAGCTGTTTAGGGGTAAAAGTATTGTTACGAACCTGAGCTCAATTGAAAACCAATGAAGCAACTAAACATGAAAACCTTTCTCTGCGTCTAATATCTCATGGACTTCCATCAGTAAAATGTGCCAGCGAGGACTTATGAAATGTAAAAAAAGACCATCAGTCAAAAGCTGTGGCCCTCAGCACATTACAGTTCTTCAGTTAGGTGAAGGTAGATGAGGTTATTCTAGATTTTAAATTATGTCATTTGCACAGAAGAATCTATTTAGAGTAGCACTGTCACCCAAGGCACATTGTGCGTGAAGCAACCATTACTAATCTCTCTCAGGTGCACTTTAATGAAACCCAAATCAAAAGGCTGGTTTATGTAACTGCTAAAAAGTGAAACATTTCCATTTCTTCCTGCCCCCTGTAAACTCTTGAAACATCCTATGTTTTAATGAGGAGCTTCAAAGTCTCAAAAAAGGGACACAGTTCGTATTAAATACCAAACTGTTCAAATAATATTTCTGATGCCCCCAATCACTGTAAAGAAGCATTTTGTAAGCACTAGAATGTGGTCACAGGAAAGAAAGATAAAACAATAAGTTGTTGTACCTTTGCCTGCAAAAGCTGTTGCATCCCAATTTTTAACATTGCTATTTTTCCATACTTATATCTTACCAGTTTTTATTGCGACCCATCTTAAAAACTAGAGCTGATAAGTTATGATCAAATATAAACACTGGTGACTCACAATTAGTTCTCAGCCTTGGTCAGAAACTTGAGGAGCTGCTTATACAACAAGCCTGGGAAATGTAAATTTTATATCCTCAAGGCAAACTGTAAATGAACTGGACAAATGGGCAGACATAAACAATGCAATCAAATTCACTGGCTTTTTACCGAGCCATTTGACTAATAATATACTTTGAGGAGTGGGGGGGAATCTGGGTTTCTCAGTCTCTAGTGGTACTGGTAAGCCACAGGAGACTTACATAAGATCCCAACAGAAAACCATCTTCTAAATTTATTAAACTGTAAAGTTTGACATCTCTTTATATATTCACAGAAAAGACTAATAATATATTTAATTCATATTTAAAAGAAATGTCAGTGGGTGTTTATGAGCTGCTCCATCTGGAAAATGGAAACAGGCGACTACTTTACAATTCAAGCAAGACAAGCACAACAGTGGAAGTACAACAAAAACAACTTCCATTTATATAGCGCCCTCCGCGCCGGACGGTGTCTGAGCGCTTTTGGATGTAGGATCACAAATGACTTCATTGGTAACAATCCTTGCTATATATTACAAACATTAAAAACAACTGAAGAAATAGAGATGGGGGTGCGCAGGATTTTGAAGGGGAATTTCTTCTGACCTCAAGGAAAATAAATCGGCCTGAAGAATGGCATCTGCAGCTAAATGCGGAGGCAGTGGTGCTGCAGTACCTGCAGCAAGGATGGCATCTGTCTTGTTAAAAACAAATTACTAAGTCCAATAAGACTGGTTTGTCATTTGGTTCCTTATTCCCGACATATGCTGTGACTTTGTTTGTCATTTGCCAGTCACCAGATTGTCAGACAGACTTGTACGCTGTCAACTCATTTTTGTGTCTCAATCTGAAACTATAAGGCTTTAAAATTAATCACTGGTGATGGAAATGTTCTGTTGGCAAACCGGACAAAACTGTGTGAATTGTGAGTTCCAGTTTGCGACTAAAATTGGATGATTCTGAAATTGGATGATAAGCACTTTTGAGATGTCCTCCTGACATGAAAGGCTCTATATAAATGTAAATTGTATGGTATTGCATTGATTCGCTACTAAATTTGCTTAAAAATTGCGATCCTGATGTCCACCAAAGGCCCATTAGCAGTCAGCATTATGCTTTCCAATCTTTTTTTTCAGATTGTACTCGCCTTCTCTTGCTAAGAAACAGCCCAATAAGAAAACGCCGTCCTTCATTGCAAACTGACAGTCACATCCAGCTCTGCAGCTGCTCCCTTTTTAACTTTTATTTTTAAGGTTTTAAACTGAGGTTACACTACTTTAATGCAATTGAGGGCAAGTAGGGCAATCTCTGAAAGGGATTGAAGCAGTTGTGATATAACGAATGCCAACAGAGTAAATAGATCTTGCATATTGGCTGGACCTGGCGTGTCAGCATGTTCTGGCGTGTTGCCGTGTTGGTGTGACCTGGAATGTTGGCGAGAGCTGATGTGTTAGCGGTGAAGAAAACTACTAAACTTTACGCTGTGCACATAGTGGATTTTCAGATTCTAACTGAATGCTATCAAGTAATATTAATATAATCAAGCAATTTTTATCACTAAGGAACAGATTTTGGAAATCAATGAGATTTTTTCTCACCTTTCTCTGCTGAAGCTGTTGATGCTTAATCGCTTAAATACTCTTTATCCAAGTGAATATTTTCACTGTGTGAACTTCAGAGAGATTATTTAACCACTAGACAAAATCAGAGCTAAACCCAATCCAATCTCTATTTAGTCGTTGCACAGAAATCATTGAATAGCGATCAGGAGCAGAAAGCTTGGCTGATTTCTCCTTGACTTACAGAGGGCCTTGGTAAGTTGTAATAGCCCCATTACTAACACCAACACAGCAAAGGTCAGTTAACTCAAAAGATCTGTCAATAACAACTCTTGAGACCATTCCTGATCCAAACAACAAAGGAATACATCACATAACACTTTAACCCACTAAGATACACAAACAATAAACAATTTTCTTCCAAATAAAATGTTCAAACTCTAGCACATTTTATGATGAAAGTAATAGGGTAGAACTTCATACTTGAATTGTTTCTGAACATGCATTTGATAACTAAGCCTGAGCGAGACTTAGGAAACAATCGAAACATTACATATACAGTACTCTGTCTCCAATACACCACCAGGTGCAGTCAACTTCAGAACGGATTTTTAAAAACGGTTGACTTTAAAAAAAAATTAGTTAACCCTAAATATTTCATGGAGCATACCAGATGTTTCATTTGCACATTTGTGTAGCACTTTTAAAACGCTCTGAAATCCCATTGAGAGACAGAAGCAGTTCCAAACAAGAGCTTTTAACAATCACTGTAAAAAGGAATCTCTTGTCTTACAAAAGAAAGAGCTTTTGGATGACTCAGTTCTTACTTAGTCCCTTTGTAATCCATTATTGCACTTTGAAAAATGTGTATCTCAGACACGAAAATGGAGATGAATTGATCTCTACTTAAGTTCTTTGAAATGCACATAGTTTAAATTGGATCATCTGTAACCACACATTTACAAGGGCTTTCCAAGCTACCATGTTTTAAAGGCTCCTGCAAAAAGCATACGGATTTTCAACAGGAAATTGGCAGGTGCTGAAACTCCTGAGAATTGTGTAAAGATGGCTCCATCCCAGAAGTAACTGAACACATTTAAATCACCCAATGTTCACAATCACGGAGCTACAATCCCAAACTGTAAAAGGAGGAGAATGTCAGTTCAGTTTTGTGTTGGAGGACACTAAAATGCACACAACGATTTGTTCCCCCCTATATTCATTAATTTTGAATCCTGATTTGTTTAGCCAGTAAGATTTGGAATAAACTTTTATCCAAACAAAATAACTGGCTACAGTTATTACAAGTACTCATCAAAGCTATTGTGCAGACTCTTTTAAAGGTATGCTTTAGTGCACAGCTTCAGCCTCTGATGTTCAGATTTCAACTCTGAATTAACATGAAATGTGGCCACGGGAGTACCACATTGGGCAACTTTTACAAACGTACAGTTTAAACGTGCCTGGTGCTTCCTCAGGGGGAAAAAAAGTTGGCTACAGCTTTGTTCACATTCGCACACGTAGATGACTTTAAAATTTAATCAGTGCGTTGCTTAAGCATGATGCATGGCAATATGTGATATTTTTCTCTTCACTCCAAAATAGTTTGACAAACTCTTTTCTCATGAAAACAATTTTTTTTAATGTTTTTTGTATTTGCAAGACATTCAAAATAATTACTTAAATGTGGAGGCCTTCAGAGGAGAGAAGTAGAAATAAATAAAAAATGTATTTGTCCTATAAATATGAAAATTGGATAATAATTTAATCAAGCCACCTCTAAGGATAAAGCAACTAATGCAAACTTAGTGCAGACTAAGCAATACGAAAAGTTTCTGTCATCTGTCAGCATCCAAAAGGCTCCCAATGTGCAATATGGTGTGGTCATTGGTTTGAGCTTCCCTGAATATTTGCAAATAGGACAACATGGATGCAAAACAGGATCTATTGTAAGATATTTGTATGACTTCATTGCTTCTGTGGTTTGGCATTGCTTTCAATAATTCTTATTGATTTTTTCTGAAAGTATGAATTACAGAAATGGTTCAAAAGGGCCAACAAAAGTCAACAGTTATTCGATTGCCACTGGGTCCATTTAAATTTAGATCCACTTTTGTTCCTGTTAAAATGGAATAAATCCTTTTGGCTACTGTTTATTTACTGAAAGGACACAAAGCCCCTCTCGACATACCCGCACCTGCATAATTTTGTGTGAAAGAGTGAAAAGGCAAATAATATAACTGCTCAAATTAAAATGCCAACAAAAATTTATTGATATTTTTTACGACAGTAGATACTAATATTATTTTACGTCCTCCTCCAAACAATATTTGATATAGAAACAAAATTAATTATCTTGTGTTCAGTAGTAGAGGGTGCTTTTCTCTGCATTTAGCCCTCATTACTCAAGATCTATGTGAGCATTTAACAAAGACACTAAGGAGTGCAAATAACTATTTCTGTCTCTTTCACTCACAGCCTCCACCATCACAGATGCAAATAAAATAATAAATAAATTAAGCTCTATTATTTCTTATTACTTCAAAACTGTGTACACGTCCCAAACAAGCAGAAAGATGCCAACCGTGACTGAATAATCTGGGCTGTAAATCTGAGCAAATGCAAAGACTTGACAATAACTGTTTACTTACCACAAATGTGCAGCTAACAGTAAACACATTAATTGAACAGGACAATTATAATGGACCTGGATTTCTAATGGGCACAAGAGTCTAAATAAATGCTGTACATGGCACAGATACAAAACGTGGCTTATTGCCCAAACCAATGCCTCTGCACTATTCACAATGCCAGTGTTGTGAATAGCTAGTGTTGTGACCGTAGTTTAGCAATTTCACAAATTGTTATTTAAATTTGTCCCATTTCTAGATGTGAATATACCTGCACAGAAAGGATTGTTTTTCACAGATAAACAGGACACAAAACAATTTATGTGTAGGTGAGGGACTATTTTTTCAAAGGAGTCAAAACTGATGTTGAAACCATCCACCATAGTTGAAAGATTTGGACAGTTCTGAGGCATAAGCATTAGCTAGAAGTCTTTAGCTCAATCTAAAAGTCCTGTAATTTGGAAACTGCGCAAGTGCAGATTTTCACACTTCATCATCAGTTAATCCTAAACACAATTATATAAATTAATTGTGCTGAAATTTCCCTGAGCCTTTTCAGAAATTTCCCTGACCCGTTCCTTCACCTGATCTCTCTACAGCACCCTCCGATGGTTGTGCTGCTTGTGTGGGTGGGGGGGGTGGGGGCAGTCGAGTGAGGAGAGGTCAGGCTCAGGACTCACTGCCAAGGCTCACTGGCCATTTGAGTGGCGTATCGGTGGATAACTAACACCCTTTGAACAGCACCCCAACAAGAGTAGGCTGTGGACCAAAACATGCTCGAATCCCTTTTCCTTTATATCTCTGCTCCTAATCCTTAAGAGTATTAAGAGAATAGATGTAAAGGAGTAGGGAGTTGAGCATTTTAATAATAATAATAATAATCCTTGCATTTCATACCCTTGTCATGTTAGTGTCATCAAGATATTTCAAAGCACCCCATAAGATTTACTGTCAAGTGTAGTCGCTGTGTATTTGTAGGAAAACACAGCAACCAATTTGCACAGATTTTATGCATGTTGACTGCACAGGGCTCGGGATAGTCTGCAATCAGAAACAAACATTAAATTGTGTGAGAAAATGAGAGCCAGGGAGAATGTAGCTTGCCTCTTTTGTTCCTACTAACAGTTTCCATTAGATCTAGATTTGTTAAATGAGTAGAAACATCAACCACCCCCTCCAATATCACCAGTTACAATCGTGTTCATATTTGAGAGCATGTCACTACTTTTCTCGTAGGCTATGAGATGGTGAAATAAATGCGCTGTACGCAGGGATTAAGGGAAAATTGACTTTAGTATATCATTATCCAACATGTTATTGAAACACGCGGTGTGGTGAGACTCTGATCTTCCCCTTTATTTTCGCAAAGCTAACAAGGTGTCCTTTTGTTTACCCTCCTCCTCTGGTGAGAAGTGAACGGAAGCTGAGCCACAGACTGCAGTTTGACACAGCTGTTGCACAGGACCCTTGCTGCTGCAATCCAAGTTGCACGGTCCCACTCAGCGCTTAAAGGGTCAAACATCATTATCGTTTCAGCCTGTTTAACAACTGACGTCCTCGCAGAACAGAAAACGATTCCCAATAAATTCCCGCTGTATTTCTGCACTGATTTGATTTAGATGCCTGTAGGGACACACCATTTGGTGGTGCAGGAATAGAGACAGTAGGTACTGCTGGGAGGGGGGAGGGGGGAGAGCGAGTCATGTGCCAGAAGTGTTATTGTGTCAGTTTGATTTATTAAGTGAGCTTCATTTCACCGAATGTTCAGAGATATTTATTTCCCTAAAGGCTTCACAAAGATATGAACAGGCCTGCATCCACAGATGTCATCATTGCTCATTTTACAGAGTCAGGAAATTTTCCCGACTGCAATTTGTCCATCTGAAACTGCTGCAACAGAAGAATGTCACTGCACTTCCCGATTACACCCACTCTCCACGTGAAATTTACTGCTCCTGACTAAACCTTCTGCAGCTTAATGCAGCAACATTGTTTTTCAAAACTGCTCAGCCCTTGGAAATAAACTATTTTTTTCTGACAATGCCGGCCACAGTATATACAAACACATCTATAAACAATCTTGTCAGGCTTCTTTTACGACCGCTGTTTTCCCATCGGTGCCCAGTCTCATGGTCATATGATCCTGAATATTGCTGGGTCAGAAAGTTTGGTCCGATCTTTAATTAATGCAGAGAGAAACAGGCTCAAGCTAAAACAAAGGCCAGTCCCACTAATGAAACTACTTTCCTCCGGGCCTTTGGAACACATGTAGACATTCCCTACATTGCTGGCCTTGTGTTCCAGGGTCTTATTTTGCTTCTGCTGATTGCTTATGTACCATTAATTGATCTCTTTATTCCCAAAGCCTTCAAGGAACATACGTACAATAGAATAATGAAAGACTTGCTTTTAATTCTTCTTTATTCTAAAGAAACTTTATCTTTCACTGTCTGGCCTGTGAAATCCATTAGTCATGAAGTAAAACAGACATTTTAAGATTGCGATCCTTTCTGACGCATCTCTATCCAGATTTATATTAATGATATTACCTTGCACTGAACGGAACTTGTCTGCAACAGAGTTTTAAAAACATAAGCTGTCTGAATCTCTTTATAATTATCTGCCTGGAGATTTACCCTCCTTCTGTCACTTGAAAAATATTGAAAAATATCAAGTGGTCATTTTTCTATAAAATCAATGCATTCTTGGAACAAAAATAAGGCTACTTTTCACTAAATTGGCACCTGGGTGTTCAAAAGCACCTAGCAGGTACGGCAGGGCTCAGTGATCTTCATAATCACCTGTTTCTATAATATCTGCTAATTTTTCATGCAGTTTCTGATTTTTACAAAAAAAATAAACTGTTCACTGCTGCTGCTTGCAAATTCTGTAACTGAACAAGATCAATAGTTTACATTTAAATAACACCTTTCACATTGAGCGCACGTCTCAGAACTCTTCAAACACGTAAGTGGGAGTCCTAGCTGATGGGAGTTTGTGGGGGTTAGGCAGAAAGGTGACCGTAGGAGAAGTCAAAAAGGAAGCCTTATGGCAGGCTTTAAACTCAGGCCCTTCTTCTGCAACACAACCAAAACATGTGCAAAAACTAAAACATGCAGTCAATCCACTTTGCAGTGTATTCTGTGAAACATTTTGAGACGTCTCAACAGTGTGTTATCAAATGCAAGGATTATTTTTTTTTTAAAAACAGTAGATGCTAGTGGCTGATGTATATAATTATTTATCTTTGTGCATTGAATGAAGAAGAGGTCAGTGTGGTGTTTGCTCAGCCTTGCTGTGTAATCTGACTGAAATGCTTTGTTGTACCTTAGCTGCTCTGGATAGAGAGAACCTCTCAGTATCGGTCTTGAGTGCATGCAACAATTAAAGACACAAATCGAAAAAGAAAAAAAACCCTTACACTACAGGCCATTCACAACAACAACATTCATAATTTGTGAAGGAAATCCAAAAACATTTATTGAAGGAAAATGTTTTTTCCCCCCAATAACTGTAAAATACAATTTGAGCAGGTCACGAGAAGACCAAAGGAGGAGGGGAAGATATCTTTTCAGAGTGATCTCTCTTCCTTTGGAGTTTAAGAGCCATCACCAGGCAGGATTAATGCCACAAATTCACATCTCTTTCCCACCTGCTAATTGTGTCCACATAAACACTTTTAGAGCAGATAACATTCTTGGGGTTTTTCTCCAATGCACAGTATGCTGCCATCCTGTACCCTTTCGAGTACTCTCTCCTCCAGGGCAAAGAGCGATAATGAATATCTAGCCATAAAGAATTACAGTGTGCTTTATCTCCCTCTATGAGTTGAAACTTCCAAGAGGGGTAGTTTTGGACCGAGAAAACTGTAAACAAAACACATGGAGCAGATAAAATTTTAAATGGCACAAAGCAATTAGGCTGAATGCAATCTGAGCTCATTCCGTCCATCTGTCAGAGAGAACAAAAGCTGGAGCACTCCCATTATTACTCAATCCCCCCTCTCCCCTGTTAATTTGCTTGCAGAGACATTTAAATTTCTAGGAACTGCACGAATTAAGCAGCTACAGTGTTCAATGAGCAAGTGGTAGGTAGATCCTCCCTAAGCATCACCAGATGGTGAAAATCAGACCTAATCTTGCAGCCGAAGCATTTCTATCTGATTACAGAGCAATGTAATCCCCTCACGCTGTCTGCATCTCAACGTTCTGCCTTTTTCTCCCCCTTCTTAAAAACTTTAAATAATTTGCAGCGTTCAGTTGTGATCCAGAAAGATTTGTTTCTTTTTCAGTAACAAATGTTTTCTTCGATACTGAACCAGATGTTTATGTTTCCCATAAATTTGCAGTATCCCAGCAACGTACATGTCTAAATATATCTAATTAAAGTGCAAGCAAGTCTAATTATTAATTTATTGCTCTAAAACCTTGGAGTTATTGCTGAGATGCAAGGCTCTAGAACTAAATATTTTGCGACAGTGCAATGAAATTATTACACTGTAGTACTGGACATACGTAATAATCCAGCCAGTCAGATACCAAACAACACAACATTGGTGCAAGAGGGATTGGATTATACAATACTATCATGTGAAGTGGTCTCTCTTGATCTTGGGCTCCTTGAGGTGGTATTAAACGTGCCATTCTATTAGAGGATTAAATTGCCTTTGGATACGTTTTTCCCCCAGTATTCAGACCTGCATTGTACGTCTTTTTCTTTGAAAAGCAAATTAGTTTGATTGCTACATGATAATGTTTATGGAACCATAAATAAAGATGAGAGCTGATTCTGTACAACTGTCATCTTGACTGCATATAATTAAAATGCCTTGAACTTTATGACAATTAAAGTAAAAGTAAATCAAAGTAGGTTTGATTTATAAGGGTTTATTTAGCCTATGGGCCAACAGAAAGGGCACTGCCTTCTTAAAAGCTTCTCTGGAACACGTGGATATTTTAAGATAGATATTTTGAGATATTGTATAAAGTCACCTGTGTAACAATCAGCCTAACAAAGCTTGCAGCATCTCTCACCACTTCAACAAGCAGTTTTTTGGCTTCTAACATGGATTAGTTCTGAAGTGGGTTTTGAATCAAAATTGATTCAAATTTGCCCCATTCACATCAATGGACTTCATTCTTCAGGTGTCTCAGTACTCTTTTTCAGTCTCTCAGCTCTAGGTAAGTGTCATCAGGTGTGATCTGCCGCAGACTGAAGAAAGCCAAATAGGGTAGAAGCAGGAGCTGTGGTTAAAGGGGGGTTGAGTTAGGTTCTCATGGGTAAGTATGACATCAAGCAGTTCCAAGGAGAAAATGCACTTTATGTTGCGAGGTATTTATTTTCTGTTAGACGGTGCTATTTTCTTTAGCCTTTTCCTGGTGAGAGTTTTCACTGTCTCCTAATGATGACTTATATTGTCAGTCAGAGTAATATTTCATTTATACACAAAATACTCAGGAAACGGTTTAAATAGAATTACAGAAACATTGCATCTCCAGTTCTTTCTCTATCACAAGCTGCTTTCTTTCTCTTACTGGCCACAGAGCCCAGCAACTACCAGCGTAAAATTGTCTCCAGAGGCAATAGCACCATTAGGTTACGGAAACACCAGCAGTAGGTACAACAGAAACAGAGTATGGTACGGGGTTTGGCAAACCCGATTTTGGTTCAGAAGGGATGGGATGGCAACACATGCAATGTTTGATCGATTTATGTCAGTAGCGTTTTTTTAAAACTTGGCCTACTATTCCTCGGAGTATTAAATTTATATTCTGATAGATGACAATCCATGTTAATAGAATGCTGAATGCTATATGGGAAGCTGCACCCTGCAAAGATCATCAATAATATGCAGAGAACACTGATCAATTCTAACTTAGGTGCAATTCTGAAGCAGCATTAAAACACTGCTGTAATTCTCAATCAAAGACGACAAACTGCAGTACTATGATCAGGCAGAATAGACTAGCAGTAAGAGATTTTACTTAGAATTTTTGCACATCTTATTATTAATTTATTTATCTGATTCATCACAGTCATGCTCATTTCATTATATGTTAATGGGCTCTGAGATAATAATGGAGTAGGGGACATATGCAAACTGGAGCAATAAAAGGTCATCTCTAAGCTTATTTACCACCATTGCCAAAAAAAATAAATTAGCACATCAGTCACTGTGCTTTAACATTGGGCAATAATCTTACATTCTTCCTTTCAATTTGCTCCCACGTTCTGTTCAAAGTAACAGATTTTTAGCCCCTATTATTGTACTCAGTGTGATGTTAAACACTTGGAATTGTTCCCTAGATAACTCAAGTTTGGAAGGGCAACATTTATAATAATAATAATTGTACAGTAAAAGCCTGTTTATCCGGCACCCTCGGCACCTGGCCAATACCGGTTTAATCGCATGCCAAATATTCGGCCGAAAACGCCCCCAAATTTTTTTAATGTATTTTTCGGGATAAATTCCAGTTAATCGGATGCGGACCTTTTTTTTTGCGATGCCGGTTATATGGAAGTTACGGTTGATTGGGTGCCGGATAAACAGGCTTTTACCGTATTTGTATACAGCACCTTTTCATGACACCAAAACATCACAAAGTGCTTACAGCATTTTACATAGAAGTGTAACGACTGTGTAGTTGTAAGCAAACATGGCAGACAATTTTCACACAGCAATGTCCTACAAACAGCCATAAAGTGAAAGAGCAGTTTTATTTTGGGGGCTGTTTTGACCAGGAAGCCAGGAGAAAACTATTCTCTTTTCAAGTAGTGTCATGAGATCTTTACCATCCATCTGAACAGACAAATGTTGAGTAGGTTTAATTTGGAAAGATTTATCTAGCCTGTGGGGCATTGACTCTCCTCAACATTTCATCTGAAGGTGGGCACCTCCAATCCAACATTCCCCACAGCACATACTGGAGGGTTAACCTAAACTGTAAGTACTGTACTTTTTTTAGCTAAGCATTTTATTAAACTTTCAGATCACTACAGTTTAATGAAATCCCATTGAAAATACTCTAAATGGTACAGAAATATATATTTTCATTCTATAAACTATAAATTAATGTCATTTTGATGTCTGGTCATGACTACAAGATCAGCATTGAATTGTGCGAGGCGCTTTTGTACAGATCTAAGTGTCATTAAGGGAAAAAACAACTTGCTAAAAAATCACAAAGAAGATTTACAATGTTGTGTTGCAAATAAAAGATAACTTTTTTTTGCCAGCCATTTATTCATGGGGTCTAATCTCTACAATTTACTTTTAAATGAACAAAACAGTGTTCATATTGAATAAAGACATAAGGGCTATTCTGCTTATGCTGAGTTTGCTCAATGTACTGAATCTGCTGGCATTGGAGTATTTGCTATTCTGCTCTGTTCGCTTATGCCACATATCCATTATGAGTGTCTCCTGGTGTAAGACCCTCTGGAGGTAACTTCTAATGTAAAAAGGCCAGTTTTTCAATGTCAAGTTTCATAAAACCCTTTTGGAGTCAGATTCCCTGTTGCCTTGAATCAACAGATTGAACTCAATAATGAAAAGCTTCAGATTTCGCACTCCTAAAACACAAAATTCTAAATAATATTAAAATTATGAATTAAAAATTGCTTCAGTTTCGTGTACACAAAGACAAATATCCTAAACTTAGGGAATAGAATAGTGGTTAGGCCACATTACCATATTTACAACAGAATGATGCAAAATAAGTAATTTTTGCTCATTTAAAATATCAGTGAATTATTCAAATCCAGAAAATAATGAATTAAAAATATCCAACCTGCAGTTTATGCAATTAAAGTATTTTTTTTAAACAAAAGTCTTCCTGATTCAAGATGTAGCTTATGATATACTGTACAACTAAATTAGTGTGGGGTTCGAAAGCCACACCTTTCACTTTCTGAGGGAGCAAAGCATTTTTGTTCTATGTGACTTGCTCTTAACATATTATGGACAAGCTGGCATGGCTATTTTTGGTCTTGCTATCACTGACACCATCAGTATAGCAAGTTAAAGCAAAGGTTTCATCGACAGAATTGCTCTGTATTAGAGAGCTCCTTTAGCTCAGTGGTTAGAGCACTCGCCTTACAAGCGTGAGACCCGTGTTCAAATCCAGGCAGATCAGGTAGAAATCTTGTGCAAGTTTTGTTACTCCACACGTCTAATAATCCTTCAAAAACAAACACAATAATAAAACTGGTCATTTCAATCCACAACTGTTTGTGGGACACTACTTTGTGCAATTGGCTTCCACTTTTCGCCCACAAATATACAGTCAATTCACTTTACAGTATATTCTGTGAAGCGCGTTGAGACGTTGATAAGTTGTGAAAAGCACTACTGTATATCAAATCTAAGGATTATTATTAGTTAAGTTACAGCATGAATGTCAGTCATTCCTCGATAGCTTGGATTTGAAGAGCTCCAAATTGCTTGTCCACATGAATGATGCTTTATAAATGCAAGTTGTTGCTGTTGTTAATACCCCAAAAATGTGTGACATTGCTTCTAGTGATATCATCAATGGGCACTGTAGACCTCACTCCATCGTTCCCATTCATGATGTGATGGGAGTTGCAGTGTCTGCTCCCAAGCAAGCAGTGCTTTGCCAACAACACTGGAACACATATATTTTAAATACTCCTTGAATTTAATATGGCACCTATTGCATTAGCAACACGTCTCAAAATGGTTTACAGGTTTTACTGTAAGATCTAGTGATTGCTTGTTTTTTGTGAGAATTCTAAAACAGTAATGAGGATAAGCTGAGGGGCTGCAAGTATACCAATATTGCCCTTTAGCAACAACAAAATTACATTTGTATAGTACCTTAACAGGCATTTGAACAACAACATTTGTATAGCCCTCTGTACTTACCCATTAAAGTACAGTTGAGTATTCCTATAAGTTGTCACTTTGCCCCTATTAAGCTGTGTTAAAGCTCAAAAAATTATACGTGGAAATAAATCTGCCTTAACCTCTCCTTAGAACTCCAACTGATTGTTTTTAATAATAATCTTGTTTTCTGGTATGGTAACTATGGTATTTTCTGGATGGTAAATTCTGTGAAGCATTTTGATATTCTCACAATGTGAAATATGCTTTATCAAATGCAAGCATAATTATAATTTGATATAACTCCTTATAATGTTGTTGAAATGTCTCAAAGTACTTCACAGAATTCACTGTCAGTGACCAATTCCCTCATTGCAAGGAGGGAATTGGTCACTCAAGCCCTGCTGGTCCCACCTCCAGCCTGTTCTCCTGGTTAGATAAGAGTGACAGATGGTACCACGTGCTGTCTGGGAATTTTGCCAGGATGCAGGTGGATGGGGGATGCACAGACATCTTTCTTGCAGTTCGACAAATTCCAAAAGTATATTTATTTAACACTGAGAAATGTTGTATTCAAAGGTGAAGAACGTTAATCCTGGGAAATGGAGCCTTGTTACCCTTTGGGCATCCATAGGCCAACATCATGTTTACGCAGGCTTGATATCGTGTGAAACTCCCTTTACTTTATATCAACAGTGAAGCTAAATCTCGAACCCCAGAAGACATCTTCCACTGTGACATCTACCATTGCAACACTGCAGTGTTCCCACACCAACTGTTCATATGGCCTCTGAGTTACAGTGATAATTTATTGTCAAGTTGTGCAAATGTTTAGACTAGTCTGTGATGTGGTCCAAAGTCTACTGGGAACGCTGTTAAAATTACCTTATCTCATATCATATAGAAGAACCGTTATAGGCAGTAGAAAGTGAATACAGTAAAAGCCAGCACCCTCGGGACCTGGCCAATGCCGGTTAAAGCGCCTGCCAGATATTCGGCTGAAAACGCAAAAATAAATTAAAATAATAAAAAAAATTTCAATACATTTTTCTGGATAAATTCTGGTTAATCGAATGCAGACTTTTTTTTGATGCTGGTTATACGGAAGTTACAGTTGATCGGGTGCCGGTTCAACAGGCTTTTACTGTACTTTTATTCATCAGTGGAAGCTACAAACACAAGCCCCATGACCCCAGGCAAAAGCATGATCTACTAATCCACAGCACCACCCAGTCCCCAAAGAAGCTCACATTCAAATTGGACAGTCAGTGATCAACAGGAGGTTTGTTCTGCCTTTATGATTGATAATAAACCACTCAGCATAGTAGTTGTCCCAATAGGATCACCCTGGCTGTCAGGGCTTTGGCAACATGGTTGAGGATATGTTTGTACATCCACACTTCCCTTGCATTCACTGTAGACAATTCACTTTCATCTTAAGTGAAGCCACCAGTATTCATACTGTACCAAATTCTCTTATTCCTATGTTAAAGTTAAGATCATATCTCACTGATCCATATTAAATCAGGAATCTGTCGATTTCTTTTTTTGAATGCTTGATTCAAGTCCAAATTAAATGTGTTAAGCAATGATCTAATTTAATAAATTAACAGCAGTACTCTATGTGCAAATAGTGGAGTTAATCTGACGTTGTCCACATGTATTCCTGTGGAATCAGGGAAAGCAAACTTTAGATCCCAGCTCCAGTTGATTTCTCCCAATTGATCTAACAGAATTGTGTTACAGAGGCTACACTACCAAAGTTTTGTTGACACAACACAAGTTGAAAAGAGTCCCTCACATTGGCAGAATGTAAAAGAAAGGAGACCAGCTCCTGGGGATCCTCTTGCATGTCCAAATCCATTAATTCCAATAACAGACTGACAGCAATATCAATGGTGTAATATAAAGTTACTATTAGGTGTGAAGCAGTAACTCTTTTAGTTAATGTCTCCCTCATTTCACATACAGGTACACAAAAATTGTCAGTCAATCTCAGTAAAATCAATCTTGCCAAACTGGTTCCTAGGTCTGGCGGCTAATGAAATGGAGCAATCAGCCTCAGAGATTGACTTTACCAAGGTTAACAGGTGCCATTCTGCTGTAAATAAAAAAGTCACTATTCTCCAAACCAAAAGTTAAAATATACACATTATAAATGCGATGTTTAAAACCTTTTCTCTATGGTAAGCATCCAACAATAACTTAAAAACTGAAAGAGCCTGACCTTGTGCATACCAGATTATTAATTAAATTATAAAGGCCAGCAGGCAATAATATTTTATGATAAGTGCAAACATTCAAGTACCCCTTCAAGAACCACAGTATTTTTTTAAACTAGATAATAATAATAATCCTTACATTTATATAGCACTTTCTACGTCTTGTCGATATCTCAGAGCGCTTCACAGAATACAACATTAAATATATATTAAGTATATAGGTCTATGAAAGAGATGGTTTGCATTGTTTTCCTACTTTGTAAAGTTTATATTTGCCTGCATTCCAATCCTCATTAGGTTAAATCATGAGTATGGTCCAGATGGAACTGCATTCTTCAACATGATTGGCTGACAAGAAACATGCTATTGAATAAGATGAGCCTTTGACAAAACACAACAAAATACAACAATTACATTTATAGAGTGCCTTTCACATCGGGAGGACATCCCAAGGTGCTGTGACAGGGGAAAAAATGACAGATGAAATTTCAGTCAGTCAAGGCTGATGGTCCAATATTGGGCCACCTGAAATGTAATGTCACTCAAGGCTATGCCCAATAAGAGCAGAGTTTAATGTTGATTCGATCAGGAAATCAACCTCAGTGATGGCCAGGGCAAAATATTCAGCACCCTGTTGAGATATATAATATAATAATCCTTGCATTTGATATAGCGCATTTCAGACTCGCCATGCAGATTCACAAAACCATTCATGCAATAAGAGCTCCTGTCAGGCAAGATACTGGATGGACGTCTTCAGAGAAAAACCAAGACAAAGCTCAGTCAGCACCTAGCCAATGTCTCTATATCATGCTTATCACTCCACTGCAGTGATTCTAAATTTCAAGGAGCAATAATGATCCATAAAGCCTCCCAAGCTGATCAAACTTCCCGCAAGACAAGCTAGAGAAAACTGTGCTGCATTTACACCAGCTCAGTCTGTCACCTGGAGTCAGTTTATACTACACCCAGTCACATAACATGTAAAGAACCCTAGTTAAAAGGCTTGCTTTTATATTGCTCCTTCACTGAACTATCTGAATGCGCTTGACAGATGATTGTAGCCATTTGTAGCAATGGTCACTCCAATCTTCGGCACCCTCCTACCTCTCTAACCTCATCTACTAACAGCTCTATTGGGTCTGACCTCCTCCGTGTGTGTCCCCCAATCCTCCACTCCACCATCAGCAGCCATGCTTTCAGCCACTTCGCCCCCAAACTCTGGAACTCCCTCCCTCAACCTCTTCCCTTTGAGAAAGGACCTTTCTCTTCAACTGTGCTTATGATCACCTCCCCCCACTTCCTAGCTCTGCCACTGTGAAGTGCTCTGAGATGCCGCCTGGCGTGAAGGGCGCTATATCAATGCAAATTGTTATTTTCCGGGGAAACATTTTTCATCAGTAAGGTCCCAGAAACAGTCACGAGGCGAATAACCAACAACAACCTCTTGCACTTATATAGTGCCCTCCACACTGGGTAGTGTCTCATATCGCTTAATACTGGTGGCGCCAGACTCTGAACTGAGGGGGGGTGTTGACCATAAGCACAGTTGAAGGTTTTCAAGCGGTTTAAAAAGGGGAGGGGCAAGGCGGAGCGATTGAGGGACAGTGTTCCAGAGATTAGGGGTGTAATGGCTGAAAGCCTGATCTCAGATGGTGGGGCGAAGGGTGCAAGGGACGAGCAGGCCAGTGACAGTCGAGAGGAGGTGCCGAGTGGTGGAATGGGGAGTGAGGAGGTTGGAGAGGTAGGGAGGTGCTAAAGAGTGACTGGATTTGAACACAAATGTGAGGAGCTTGAAGACGATTTGTTCACTGATAGAGAACCAGTAGATCCTGGCCAGAACCAGTGAGTTGTGAGTACGGAATTTGGTCCGTGTCAGTACGCAGGCCGCAGAGTAGGATGGCATGGTCGACTGTGTTGAACGCAGCAGAGAGATCCAGGAGGACACGGAGGTTGAGGGAGCCCTGGGCACTGATAGAATGTTGTTTGTGACTTTGACAAGTGCCCTCTCTGTGCTGTGGGCAGAGCGAAAACCCGATTGCAGGGGATCGAGAAGGAAGTGGATTGAGAGGTATGATGACCGAAGTTGACCTGCAACAATGTGTAACCAATTAATTTGGATTACTGTTAGTTCAGGACATTGCAAGAAAGTGGGAAGCCTCTTTCTCTTTTCATTATTGTGTCATATGACCTCAACGGAACAGGACTTCAGTTTTACATCTCATCCAAAAGATGCAGCTCTCCTACAGTACTGCATCAGAGTGTACAGTATTTAATCAGACAGGACTCATTCCATTTCCATCCATAACATCCATATAATTCCATCTCTCTCCTCTATCTTCACATTTCTTCCGAAAGCAACATATTGCAGCACACACATTTATGAGCAGTTTCAGCTCTTACCCTTATTGGTTGACCTTGCTTCCTCGCTGCAGATCAAGCTTCAGAAAGACAAACTCAAACCTTTGTAACCCAAGAATTCCTTTGTCGCAATCCTACTCTCCTCGCATATTAGCACAGAGCACAAAAATAACATAAATATTCTGAGGCAACAGAAGTGAATGTCCATATCTTTAAAACAATACTGGCAGATTGATGTTCCTCCAATGAACTCTCTAAGCCAATATAAAACAACTTCCTCTACCTATATCTGGGATCTTGTAATAAAATGTTAATGATGTTTTTCAAGATCTATTTTGAATAATTAATCCATGGAAGGTGAATACAATATTAATGTAATGCAAAGCGCCATCTCTGTGCTGGGCTCTAATCTACAGCCTTCTGCCACAAGGCTTGCCTGTAGTTGTGTGCTATTATTCTGTCTGTACCTCTATGTCAATTACATAAAACCTCTCTACCTATTTGCAACCTTCCGGCATCAGTCATATACCGAACTGAACAACATCAAACAATCGCAGGTTTTGCGAGAAGGTGGCAAAACCTAATTCACCACTGGAGAGCAGCTGGCCTACAATAGTGTGTTCAGTGGTCCTATTGTACGAACAGCTGGTTGAGTCAATTCAAACAGCTGCATCCCCAGTGCACTGGGGGAAAAAAGGAAAAAATATATATATTGCATCCATGTGCTCCAACCCATCAATGGCCTTAGTACCCACTCATCTCATGGAAAGTCCACCAATAACCTACCATAATGAAAACAATTACTATTCAAAAAATAATGTTCTAATTAAAGCTTAGTTTAAGTTGGAACTGAGAGCTACAACGCAATGTGGCATATATAGTTCTTAACAACAATTGTCACAATAATTTAATCAGGAAGAAACATAGATGCTTCAGTGAACTTTCTAATTGTAATCCATCAATACTGATAATCAGGAATGCATTTAGGAGATTGGAAAATGAGAACTGTAGTCATATCTATCATGTATTCAATTATGTTTTGTTCAGATGGTTCCAGTTATTTCAAGGACAGTTTATCCAAGTGTTAAACTTTTACAGGTGTTGCCCAGGCCTGTGGTGAATTGCTGGAGAGCAATAATAATCAAAGCATAAAGACAAGATACCGTGGTTGCAAATGAAAAAATGAGTTTTTTTTTGTTACTTATAATAACATTAATTTGAAATGGTTGAAGTTATTTCCTGTGATGAATCACTGAAATTTACTACTGCAGAACTGTACATTAGAACGCATTATAAAATCAAAAGCGCAAAATGAGCTCTGCTTTTGGTTTACTGGACGTCTCAAAGCATTTGAAACACGTTTCATAAAAGGTATGATTCCGCAAAACAATTGAAATTCACTGTAGAGTTTTGTATTTGTACATTTTTCAAAAAAATACAGGAAATTTTTTCGTTTAATTGAGGACAGATTAAGGTAAACATTCCCTTTTGTCGATTTTCCTGTTTTGATCCTTGTGAAATAAAGCCAAGATTTGCTGACAGAAAGTGATCTTGTCCAGACTGCTTAGCTACTCATGATCCAGAACCTTAGGGACTCTTCAATTGAAGTTCAGATATTTAAAATTTTAAAGAATGAAGCAGAGAAAATAACCCCACCTCCCACTGTGTTTTCGGATCCTTATCGACATTTATCCATTGTTTACCAACTATGGACTCTTGAATCTGATTAATTGGATTATATTGTTACAACTGATGAAAATCTGATTTTGGCTTCTTAAAACTGAATACCAATGCAGTTACCAGCAGCTTGCATCTCTCTCTCAACATCTTCCACATTATAAAGGAACAGCTCTAAAAAAAAGGCTTAATTTGTTACAACACCATGTGATCAAAAGCATTATGCAGAATTTGATACTGTAATACATTCCCAAGTGACAATACAATTCTTATTCACTAACTGGACAAGTATATAAATTTTCTAAAATCTTTATATATTGGGGAGGGCGTTATTTAATATTTTTGGGTCAGCCAAGTGTCTGATAAATGCAGACCCATGCTTAAGAGTATCCAAACCGGACAGTGTTCCGTATACAGTACATATAACACCCTCATGCGGAAATTACCATATCTGGAATGGAATGCACACTCTCCCTGGACAATAATACCCTGCTTACCTGAATCCACAGAATATCACACACACACACACACACACACACACACTGTTTCCTCAACTCAACAAAAAGGTGATTGATAGTCTGAAAAAATGTTGCATGAGTGATTCTTTTACGTCTTGACAGAAACTTTAAAGAGCAATGGCTCGAGAGCTGCCGCCTGGCATTATACATATATATTACATACTGTATATAGTGCAGATTTGATTTTTTAATGACGATGAAATACAACCAGTGTAAGCTAACAAACAGGAACACAGTCTCTTCAATTACAGCATGTCCAGGTTACCTATTTGCAGGCTGTTCATCCATTACCTCACAAACTGCACTTGTCCTCTAAAAATGCAGCCCTGTGATCAAAAGCTTGTGGGTTTAATGGTGCCTTCATCAGAGTTTAATGGTTTGTTGCTAATAATCAAAGCGACGTTTACATCACTGTCCTCAGGTGCAGATGGCTTTTCATTTTGTTTCCGAGAGCCCAGCGTGCAAGATGCTGATGTCACAGGTGATAAATCAAAGCTGCTGAGTTCCTCTTTAAATCAGCTGTTGTAACCTTTGCCTGTTTCTCGGAGGTTCACCTTATAGAAGGCAGAGGATGATGCATGTTGTGAGACAGTGGGATGCACTTTATTCAGTGAGTACGAGACCTCAGAACCTGTGAGTGACTAAATTACAAGAGAACGTGGGCCTTTGTAACCAGTAGAATAAGTTTGGAATCCCACTGTGAGACCCGAGTTGTCCCACAGGTACAAACAGGATCACACAAATCCGTATAAAACCTACTTAAATATTTGACTTTGGTAGCAGTTAACTCAGCTTCTCTACAGCATGAGGAACCTGGAATATCATATGATGAATACACTCCAATTACATCATAAAGAGTTACTGGGCAGATAGATGGTAATACTTCATAATCCTACAACTGTGGTATCAAGGTGAAAGATATGAAGCCTAATAATGGAGTATTTGTGCTTGCTTAAACAAGTGAAAATTGAGTATAGATTCATTTTCCGACAAAGAAAGTTTTCAATGTTCCTGATTCAGACATAATGCTCCATGCAAGGCCTTAACGGATATATAGTTTTGTTTTAAATGTCAGCTAGCAAATGTGCCAGAGCAGTTTAGAATGACTCTTTCCAATGTTCCTCTTCAGTGTGTAAAACTGTACAGTCTCCACAATGGGATAATAATAATAATAGTGATAATAGTAATAATGTTAGTATTGGATAATTATGCATTCTCATATCATCAAAATGTTTCAAAGTGCCTCACAAGATTTACCGTGAAGTATAGTGACTGTGTACTTACAGACATATGCCGGCGAAGCCCAGGTATTCACTGAGCCAGGGCAGGGGAAATGAAAAGACTCGCAAGCATCAAATCATATTGTACAATCAAAACAGCAAGAAGCAATAGGCATGGAAAGGTGCATTCTGTGAAAATGTGGAATAGTAACAGTTGTTATGTAAGCTATGTTGACAACTAATCAGCACAGCAAAGAGCTAAACAAATTGGGATGTATTTATGACACAAGAATACTGTCCTGGACACCCATAAGTACATATATAAACACACACACTGCCAGGTAGACTTTGTTTTGCTTGATTATTTCAGCTGTAGAACAGCAGAGATTTTCATATAAACCAATGAATGCTCAGCTCTTATTTCCTTGCTGTGAAAAACAACTCAATTGTGAGCTCTGCATCTTGTCTCACTGCTGAGAAGTGGTCTGTTGATTATACACAACAAAACTAAATCACATTTTATAATGCCAAGTCTCTAGATCAGCATTTTTAAGATCAATTTAAGCCCTACATAACAGACTGTTTTGAGTTTAAGCTTAAAATAGATTGATTTAAAGCACTATCTGCCCTCAGTCCAACTCGGTGGATAAATCCAATTCAGATCAATCTAAATCAGTTTAAAATGATAGCCAGCGCTGAATTTGTTTCATTTGCTCAGATGGTGTCACTTTGGGTATTCTCTGTGCAGTGACCCACTGTTTTGTTGGTGCTGACAGAGCCAAATAGTATGTGTGAATTGCTGCAGTGTTCAAAGAAAGCAGTTGTTTTTTTTCAGAGTGTTGCTGGTTCTTTGCAAATAAATAACCTGCTCACCACTAAATATTATTTGCTCATCAAGAATATTCACTTTTTAAGAATTCATACCAAAATTGGTGTGGAAGTGTGTGTTCAGTGTCAACAATTTGCACTATCCTCTCAGGGACTTTTATGGGTAAACTTATCACCTGTCTCATAAAGATAAACCATTCTGGGAAATAGAACATTCCACAATGAAATCTTAATATGCCAAAACACCTCTGGTTTGATTGTTCCCCAGCAATGTTGCTGACATGTTTATGTTTACTTTATTTTTTACATAAACAGTAATAATCTTTGCATTTGATCCTAATAATCCTTGTGTTTGATATAGTGCCTTATCTCGTTGTGGAGATGACTCAAAAGTGTTTCAGAGGATATACTGCAAAACAGTTTATCTTTGTATTTTGTGGGAGAAACACAGCATCCAATTTGCACACTGTAATGTCACATTAACAGTCAACAAGCAAATCATAATTTTTTATCTAGATGATTGTTGACTAGGACCATTCCCTCCAATGTAGGAGATCCAACTCAACAATGAAAAGGCAGCTACATATAAAAACAGCACAAGCAATCTCCAGAAGTCCAGAATCCATACAAAATTATTTTTGTTTGCCTTTCAGTACTCAGGAAATGTCAAGACCTGCAATATAAAAGCAGTAGCACTCAGCGATAAAAGGATAACAGAAATTATGTCAGAGATCTCTATAATCTTCAGTTATTCTTAAAATAATTACATCTGATGTCAATGCAGCCCCCAATGAAATCTATTCCTGCTTTAGTAGGCAGACTGAACAAACATTTCTGAAGAGTTATGTATTTTAGTGAAGTGTACTGAAGCGCTTTGTTTTGATAAGACTGAAAATCACACTGTGCTACTTCTGCTCTACTTACTGCAGGCTAGTGATACCACAGAAATACTAACCAGACTCGGCCTGTCCTCCCGCTTACACATTCTGCTTGCAGTTTTCCCCCCTTTTGGTTTTTCTAACTACCCAGTGACTACTGTTTTGTTCGTTAGCCAGCCCATGGCTGACATGTCAGGTCTTCTCGAATGCTTTGAATGACTAAAACCTGTATTGAGCCAGCAGAATCCATACTCACGGCATATTCAGGCAAGACGGATTCAGTGTCTGATTTGCAATATTTGTAATAAAATATGCAATTAGCAAATCATTCAAGTACCCGGATGTGTTTGAGTCCGAGCCTCTGTATGTCCATTCAGATGCCACCTCTCTCCCATAAGGGCACGAGGAGATTTGGCCACAATCCAGCTTCAGTGTGCAAGCAGGTACCCAGACAGCCAGCCTCAGATACATCCATGCACCTGCAGAATTTGCCATTTACAAATCCTATTAAAACTATTGAAAATTAAACCCCAATTTTACACTCAACCACGCATTTAAAAGAATCAAAAAAATGAGAAAAGTGAGAAAAGCTTCCCATACTGGAACTACAAGGAGTTTTAATAATAATAATGATATAAATATGAACCATGATTTAGACACATTACTGGAAATTAAAATAATTCAGGATTATTGGTTGATTAAATAAATGCACCAAAAGAATTTGGTTAACAGGCTTGATGGACCAATGATCTATTCATTCCTGAAACTGTTACTATTTGTAGTGTTTGAAAATTTTGCACCAGGGTTAATGCCTAAACTATCAAACACTGCAGCTAAACCTCTATGTTCCTAAAGCCATCTTTCCCCCTTCGTGGGTAGGGAGAAATGTTTGCCAATAAATTCAGTTTCCATGAAGCATTTGGTAATTTTTTTCCCACTGGTTCATCCAGAGGCTTAGGTAAGAACAAACAACACTAGATAAATGAAAGTGACTTGAAAGATATTCAACAGTGACAGAACTGAATGTTGTCGTTGGCCTGTGTTTTTCTGTTGTTGGTTGTGGTGGACATTCTACCATGTTTATACAGCAAAGATTGGGGACATTATAGACAGAAGGCATCATTTGTAATAATTATATTATCAATCAATGTCCACAAAAAGAAGCGGAAGCGAAATGTATAGAATAATGAAAGACTGGAAATTCTTCCAGTATATCAAAAAATGTTTCTGTTGTACATTCTCATTTTTTAATATAGTTATGCCTCCAATATACAGTCAACCCACTTTACAGTATATGCTATGAACCACTTTGGGAACTCTCAATGACTTGATAAGGTGCTACATCAAATGCAAAAATTATTATGGTGCAAAGTGGTTCCCCTTCACTAGGATAAATCCTTGCATTTTGATATAGCGCCTTTCACGTCTTCTAGACATCTCAAAATCCTTCACAGAATATACTGTAAAATGAATTCACTGCACACTTGTGGGCAAAAAGCAACAGCCGATTGCACACACAATGTCCCACAAACGGTCGTAGATTGAAGTGACCAATTTATTATTGCTTTTTCTTCTTGAGGGATTATTAGCAGGTGTGTAGAGTAAGGAAACTTGCCCAAAGTTTCGCCCTGCCTGGAATTGAACCCAAGTATCTTGCCTGCAAAGCAAGTGCTCTAACTGAGCTACAGTTTATCATTGAAACAAGAGCGCATCATTAACCCTTTGAAGACTGTAGCAACATTTGTTTATTACTTCATTTTTAAAAACAAATCTCAGAATGGTATCACATACAAATATCATCAACATGAGTCCCTATGTTATCAGACAACGAGATAGCATACTGGGTAGATTACAACTCGCATTTGCTACGCGATCCTCTCGCCTTTCGGGGTGAAATGTTCCTTTGCCATGGAATGCTCCATCTAGTGGCTCAGTTCAGATTGACAAAACATGGCCTTGGAAGGCAAGTTGAGTCTGGATATTAGTCAAGGCACAGGATTGAAACTTACAAAGGCAACCGTCTACTGTTACAGCTAACAGACCACCCACGGAAATATGTACAGTAATAACTTCAAAAACTAGCAGGGGATGTTAAAATAAGAGTTCCTCTTCAAAAATCTCCAAATAAGCACATAAAAACCCTATTGCAAAAAGAGTCATCAAAAGGATGCATGGATTCCGGGCCAATTTTTAGATCAAGCAATTTTGTCTTGCATCCCACAATAAAGTGTTGAAATCTAACGGAGATTTGTTCTTTCTTTTTTTGTCTTGTTTCCCTTTGCAGTGTGTAATTTAGCATAAACTCTGTCTGGAGCTGTCAGCCACCTGCAATGTATTTTCTTCCTCTTAACATTAAAGTGCTTTGCACAAATCGGAATTTAATAAATCATCCTAACATCTGACAGAGTTTATCTCCAAGGGTCAGTTTGACTCCCAACATAACCTACTGACAGTCAAATCTGAACAGATAAGGTTTGAAATTAAATAGTTAGTAAAGAGAAAAAGACAATCCAAAGTTTACACAACCCCTGCTTTCTCAACCCAACTTCACAGAACAAAGCATATCTCTCTCTCTTCTAATAGCGGTTATTGGGTTATGCAGTTTTCAGAGCTTTATTTTAAACTTTCAACAAGGACTTACACTGCTGAGAGATTATTTTTAAACATGCAGTACCCTGGGAATTGTAAGCAAGGGCACAGAGTTCTGCTATGGTTCTTCAATGCACAAAGTCAAATGCCAAAACAGTCCTTGAGCTTATATATATATATATATATATATATACTGTATATATATATATATTTTAAAATAAAAGGTTTTGCTTGCTCAATGGATTTGAAGGTTGATGGATGACTATATTTATTCTCTGTGTCAGCGGATTGCCAACTTATTTATTTGTTTATATAATGACTTGTATAACATGAGGTAGCAAGTCTCTTTCAAACAAATAATACCTAGATTGACCCAAAGATGAATTTTAGAAAATATGCAGATGATCAAATCTCTTCCAGTAGTTACGTCAGTGCCTTGCAATTTCCATTTTTTCTGGAGTGATAGACTTTTTTCTCATCATGCAAGTAGGTCTGTTTTGATTTTGGCTAATACTGTGTTTTCTCAAGTAGGACTGTACAGTAAGGTTTATCATTTTCCCAAGCAAGACTCTCAGTACCACAAATGGAAATGTTCCGGAGACTTACTTGCTCCTCATGTCACAGAGAGCACGGGATCAAAGTATTCACTCTGCACAAAACCTACAAAACTTCAGAGGAAAGGTAATTGTATACTTTACTTTCAAAGAAAACCAAACGTGGGTCAGGGCGAAAGGCTCATTTTGTCCTTTGCTTGACTCACTTATTAAATTACAATAATAAAACAACAGTCCTGTCCTTCTGGTGGGAACGAAGCAACCCCAGGGTGATTTATAATCTTGTGAAACCCTGTCCCCAATGCTGACCACACTTTATGTAAGGATGATATCTGTTACTTTAACTGATGTCTTCCTGCTGTGACAACACTGTAGGATGTCTGTCAGCACACAAGTATTTCTCGGACGCCACATTATCTACACAAACTCTTGCTATGTTATTTCAACTGAATTTCAACTTATGGTGCCTCAACTAGAAAAAGAGAGACAATGATATGACTTATCCATTAGTGAATGACAGGTGATGACTAAGTAGAACAGAGCTGATCAATATGCAGTCATGTCACAGAAAGCCCAATCCATTTTGTTCCCTTTGTTTACAGAGAAATGAATGCTGCAGAAATTAATTGTTTTTCAGTTGCACAAAGAACATCTTAAAATGGGTAGCTGAACGTGAAAAGATTAAGACACTTTAGACTGTGAGGTTCATCTGGAGTGTGCAGAGATTCCATTTCAAGTGAATCAAGTTGTGCCTGAATAAAACATCTGCATTGGTATTAGAACGATTCATATTCTCTGACTGTGCAATCGTTTCCCAACCAGCACCAGTCGTGAGTAAACAGTTGATTTCCTGACACCAGAAATAATATTTCACCTCCCTTCTGCACCCCTCCACATCCCTTCTGGCAGTATGAGTTCCCAGGATAATGGTTTGATGCTTAAAATCCTAAAACTAGAAATGACAGAACTATAAAAGGAACACTTGTCCATTTTGCACTCAACAAAAGAATGATCCCACCCCCACCCGATTAATCCTGAATTAGGGATAGCAGAATAGAATATACTCTATACGGCTTCAATTGAGCCTTATTTCACCATCACACCCTAGTGAAATTTCCCCCATACACCGCTGTTATACAATAACTATTTGCACCTATTAAGCCCCTTTCCTTTAAGAGAACATCTCAAAGCTCATTATAAAGTCCGAGTAAGAGTCCAAGCTGTTCCATTTCTCATACTGGCCATCCTAACTCTAAGTGAAATTGTGTGATCAAAAACAGTGCTCTGCTTTTAGTAGGTGTATTCTCTAGACTCACATCTTCTTGGATAACGGATTGAGAATGTCCAAACTCGTTTCACTTAGGAGGTTTAGCATCTGTCAAAAAGAGGCTTTCATCCTATGTCTCGAAGGTAAATGGGAAGGGCTTAATCTAGGCGTGAGCTAGCTAGAGAATCAGTGCCAAATTTTCACTACCAGTGCCAGATCCAGACCATTAAAATAAATATCCTCTTACTTAATGGCAAAGTGAAAATCTAACTGATTTCTGTTTTGCTGTTATAAAGAAGTAAGGATATTTTTATTACAAGCCTAGCAAAAAAAGGTGTATTTAGTGTCCGGCGATATATCAGTATGATTTTTCATATCGATATGCCGATATTGGAAATTTGAATATATCGGTATATTGAAAAATTTGATTTTAAAAAATTGGTATATCGCAAATATCAGTATATCGTGTCTGGCGATATATCGATATATTGGTTATATCGGTATAATGCGAACTTTTTCAACTTACCCTGTCGCCAGCATTGCAAACCTCCTGGGCCTAGAGCATGGAATGAGCGCGCATATCAGAATGGGCGCGCACCTCCGAATGCACGCGCATGCGCAGTATAAAAAAAACCGGCGATATCGATATATCGGTATATATCGATATGAGCCCACCGATATATCGATATCGGAAGTGTATTTGATCCAATATTAATAGGATACTTATGCACTCAATAAAGCAAGTTTGGTTAAATTCTGTTTTGGAATCTTCACTTGCTTTCACTCTAACTCAATACCTCACCTGAACTGCGTTGTATCATTCTTCATCCAAGCTCATGGCAAACAAAAAAAATTAAGATTAAGTAACCAACCTTACACTATTTTAGCAAAACATACACATAAATATTGTTAAATCAAGCTTGAAATATGTTGCTGACTTGAGGTAAAAGGATATTTTTCTATATCACTACAGCTAACATTTGAACCCACCCATCATGTATGATGGAATTTCAACTCAGGTCAACCAATGCTTGGGATATCCTCCCAATGTGAAAAGCACTATACAAATGCAATTTTGTATTTTATATTAAACACAATACTACTTTGCAAGACTACATCAATAAATAATTTCATCCTGTTCAAAAGAGCTCATGAATGCTTGTGTTGTTAATTGGTAACACTGCGGCTTAATGAAAACATGAGCCATAGAAGCTTAGAGGTTTGCTGGTTAGATCTCTGATCTGTTCTAAGTTATCTGCTGATAGTTTCCTGCCAGAGTGAGGGTGCTAATATTCTCCGAACTATTTTTAGACAAGGAAAAAAATTGGAAAACGAAAACCTGAGAACTTTACTCTAAAATTAACATTTTTCTGTTAAAATTGCCATGATTAAATATATATATTTTTAACAACAGTCTTTTTGCTAGTTACTATGTTTATGAAACAACTAAAGTTTACTGTTTTTAAATGACAATTAACAAAGATTTAATTGTCAAAATATATCAAATCCAGCCTATTGTATTTAAGTAGAGTATGTGAAAATACTGTACAGTATATGCAGCATCGGTGGTATTCAATATGACACTCCAGCAAAGAATCTTCTCTAACTCATTGCTTTCACACATTACATGCTCATATGAAGAGCTCAGCGAACATGGAATGTAACAGAAATTGTTCCTGGAAAGTAAGAGCCCAGCTGTGTGTCAAAGGAATTCAAGCGTTTGGACCAGTTGTGTCTTCGGATATTTTCACAACCCAGGAGATGCAATATGAAATGAGCCACTTCTCTTAGCTCAGCTGAAACTGCAAACTAGTGTTCCGTAAACCAGCCAAGTGCTCATGTGGCTCTCATGCCTTCACCACTGTAACTATCCTATTGGTATCACATTAAATCTTATGTCTGTCTCTCTTCCATTTTCATAACCTTCTGTGAGTTTTGATAACATTGCTTATGACTGGATCCAAAATTACATCTCACAAGAATTTACAACATTTATGGACATTAAATCCTTTTTGAAGCTAAATTGAAGCTAAATGTTGTGGCAATGCCAAACATATTTGTGCCCCCTCCTCCCCACCCACCTTTACTTATCCCAACCCCCTCCTGCCTGCTTGGATCCGCATCCCTAACGCCCGACGTGAAAGGCGCTACACAAATGCAATTTTGTATTGTATAAGATTGCGACAGAATTAAAATTTAAATCCTCTTGGCCCACATTTTTTCTATATTACTATATTCCCACTAACAACACCTCTAGCAAGCACGTGTGTGTATATATAAATAAATGCTATACTGAATCAGGATCAAACTCAGCTGTGATATTCCTCACAGTCGAACAACTCACTAACACTCAAATTCTAACCTCACATATAAAAAATAATCACTTAGGTGAGGTACCAGAGGTGGCAAGCATCTGGGAGTTATGAATAGCTGCGTTCAGATACGAAGGGAAAATATTGGAGGGGAAATAAAAGGAGTCAGGCAGACAAGCAGTAAAAGAATCACAGCTAAAAAGAATAATGTGTTCCATATTTGAATGTAGGGTCCTACATAATATCCTGGAAAACTCGCAATGTAACTCTAGCCCTTTCCACTCCTAATACCTGAAACCAACCATCAAAAAGGGTTAAGTGATGGCAACTCTTCAAAGTGGTGAGAAATGGCTCCAGCAGTCACATAACTATTAATTTTATGACAGAATTCAGAGGCACTTAGCCTCCATATTCAGAGTGTGTTTCCAAGTCTGACTTCCCGTGCCCTAAGAGGCCAAGACATCAGCCAAGTAGCTCAAATGAGCGAGAGGAATTTGAGAAAAGGTACTCAAAAGGCAGAAGTACACATCTTCCTACTGCCGAATGCAGGTGTTTGGTATGCTCTGGAAGCTTCATGCAGCTCATTTACTGATGTGGGCTAAGCACTGTTCTCCTCCGTTTGGTACATTTTGTTAACTTGTCCCTGTGCAATTATAAATAACTCAAATGTAATTTTAATTTTACATGTCTAATGGCTTATTATTTATACCTTTAAATTGCATTAGAGTGGTTTATCATCGCACAAGGCACAAATTCACAAACTTACTGAACAGAGAATAGTGCTCAGCCATAAGAATAAATGCACTACATGGCAGTGCACAGAGCAGGAGAACTCCCATTATTTTCATACATTAGCTCTAAATGATAAAGGGATGTGCCAATGAACAGAACACAGTCTGATTGAGAGCACACATTCCAGAGACATCACTGGTTATTCAGAATGTCCTTGGGGGTTAGAGGTCATCAAAAGGCATTCCTGACACTTAATGGTTAAGAGCACTGATTATTAATTTTCTGAAACTATTTATAATTATGTTTTATCTGTATAATACTGCATTATTCAGTCACAGTAATGGCTGTTACAATGAAGATAACTGGAATGTATGGTTTACTGTATGTTTGCGAGTCTTATCTGGTTCCAATAGAATCTTACTAAAAAAAACTATTAGGTGAGAAGGAGTTTAATGAAACTAAAAGGTATGCAAGTGCATATTTGTCAGAACAACATTATACTGTATATTGCACCTAGAAATGAATAGATCTGTATGTGTTACCTTTTGTCCCCAAGCAACATTTCTGTGCTCCAAAACCTATTGACCTATTGCATCATTTCAAGACACTACTACATTGTCAACTCTCCACCACTTTCTTTTGTGTCATGTCCAAAGTTATAACTGTACTGCACTCACTTTTTCACCATTGTGTTCAGGCCCTCAGTAGACAAACATATCATTATTAATTGATATTGATTTACTTTGGGTGTTGGCAGGGAGGCAATCATACCCTAATTTTTGACTGTGCAAATTAGAGTCAAAACCCCAAGTCCTTATTTCTTCTACTTGCATCCAAGAAAAAAAATTTGCAAGTCTTTCCAAAACGGAAATTATCCAATTTGGTTCCCGCCATGGCCTCATTCTCTGCGGCTCCAATTACCTCAACCTTCCTGAGCGCTTTGTCTGCCTCACTGGGCTTGTGAATTAATGTAACTCTCAGCGCTTTCTTTCATTCCACACGGTGACAATGACTTTTCTTCATCTTCACAACATCATCCGCCTCCGTCCCCAACTGCCACCCAATGCTGCTTAAACTCTTATCCACCCCAGAATGGAATTATCCAACACCCTCCTCACCAGCCTCCTCTGTCAACGAACTCCAGCTCATCCAAAATCAGCTGCTTGCAAATTTGTTTGCCTTTCAACCTGTCCATCCCAAGCTCCACTGGTCTTGTTCACCGAGCAAACTCGCTTTATTCAGCTAACTCAGACCTTGTCCCTCCACCCCAATATCAGCTGTTGAGCCTTCAACCACTATGTCCTTACCGACTGGAACCCTTTTCCAAAAATCTCTCCGACTCATTCCCTCTCTATCTTTAAATGTCTCCTCCTTTCGACTTTATCCCCCATCCCGCTTAGTGTCACCATCATCTCTGTGAAATACTTCAAAGCTTTACCTAGGTGAAATGTGCTATACAAATACAAGTTGTCATTCCACATTTCGAATGAAATAAATACTGGATGTGTGTTGCCATTGAGAGGCAATAAAATTATTAATGGTCTTTTTTAATTGGCTAGGTGATCTGGATTTCTGCTCAGAGTTACCACAACAAATCCCCTCTTAAAGATAACTGGTTAGTCACTTTTGAAGAGGAAGACAATTCTTTTCAGTAATCTTTGATATTTAGATAGTCTGCAGCCAGTGAGATTGGTCCTGGCATATTTCAGTCTTGTTGTCATGTTCAAGGTATGTGAGTGGCATTTCAAACAAGTTAAAGATTAAACCTGGTTTACACTCTGAGCAGAATGAACTTTTTTTTAGATGTTATTTTATTAGCTTTGAACTATAAACTACATAGAGTTGAAAGAACAAGGGTGCCGTCGCTTTTAAGTGTCAACAGCAAAGCATAGCTCTTGCCTTTCCTTTGTGGACAAACACTTTGAATCCATCCACCTGAGGTTGATCCACAAAGAATGATCACATTATAGGAGCTAGGGCTAAATATGATTTGATTTGACAAAATAGAAATAAGCAAATACTATATGCAGTATATTTAAATAGGCCTTAACAATACTGTATATATGTTTAATCTTAGCAAAGATATATCTGTTATATTTACATTATCTAAAACAACTCTTTGTTTATTCTTAATCAATTAAATATGAAGAAACTGAGAGAAATAACTTTTTTTTAAATAACTTTTATTTTAAAAAGACCTAGAGGTATGTTCCCCTTTCCAATAAGTCAATTGCCACACTTGTTTATATTCAAAAGTTAGGTGGTCACTTTCAGTGTAGCAATCTTATATATATTATATATATAAAAAATAATCCTTGCATATTTTATGTAGCGCATTATCACGTCTTTCAGACATCCCAAAACGCTTTACAGAAATATAAAGCTGTTTTGCATGTACATACAATAAAGTGAATTGACTGCACATTTTGTGGATGAATCACAGCAGCCAATTGCGCACAGCAGTGTCCCACGAACAGGCATGCACTGAGTGACCAAATTATTATTGGGGTTTTTTCTTGAGGAATGTTTATCAAGCGTGTGGATTAAGGAAACTTGCCCAAGGTTTTGCCCTGCTTGGAATCAAACCTAGGTATCTTGCTTGCGAGGCGAGTCCTCTTACCATTGAGCTATTACATATATAATTATATATATGAACAATTGTTGCAGGTAGATAATATCTATTTCTTGTGTAATATCGAGATTTGGGCAGGTATTCCTAACTGATAATATTTAATAAATATCCGCCCCACCGAGCGCTAAAAACTAATGTATTGTGTGCTCAGGAGAGGCGTTCAATATACAGTACTGAGACAGAGAATCCCTGAAGAGTTAATATTCCTACATCCACACTGTAGACTCATTCTAGTTTGGTATGTTTGAGAGCATCTCCGATAAATGTGTGCAAATCTCACTTTCAATAGACTTGTTTTACTTACTCCGTGCTCTGAGAGTAAATGTTTTTGATATTCATCTCTCATTAAATCACACCATTTTATAACACATTTCACAGAACAATTTTGCAGGGTATTAACCTTTCGATGTGTGCTTTCATCTAAACCCTGCTGGAATTAGTTGTGGTTCCACTCAGTTACCATTTTTCACGTGTCACCAGAAGTTCCTCAAAAACCGAACAAGCTGTATTAAGCTGCGCATATTAAAAGAAATGTAATGGAAAGGTAATGTCTCAAAAAATGTTTGAGCCATGAAAACCATTTTTGTTCTCCTCCAAAGAACTAGGTCATCTGCTCATAATTGCAAATCATGCAATAAATCACTGCGCTCCAGAAATGAATTCCGCATCAGTAATGAAACAATGCTTATTGGCATGCAATGTCAGCTCAACTTAATTCACTCTCCATTCAGAATAACCAATCCACATCTGCAATCCACGGACGACACCAGATAAATCACTCTGCTAAATGATGGCCTTGAAGGATCATGTGAACCTCTTTAAACTTTTGCTGTTTATTTCGCTGCAATACATTTCACAATCTATTTACCACGCAGGAATTGAAATCTCCGATGGGACAGCATTAGCTCGTAGAAAGTCCATCTAAGCAGCCATCAGAACACTGGGGAATAATGACTGAGGCCTTTTATTTATCATGCTTTATTTTTACTATTCCCACTGCACTTTCCAAAACATTGCTTAAGCATTTTCTTCAATTCTTATTCATTTTGATATATTAAACGATATGAAGTCAGGCTGGGGTTTTAAATTGCTGAGTATTTTAAAAAATGTCCTTTACCCTGTCACTAAAAAATTTTTTATGACTCCATTCCCCCATTACAATTACTGACGTTGTTAAACTACCAGTTTGGTGTGTTTGTTTTTCCGGGGTCAAGATTATGACTGTGGAAGATTCATAAAACTTTTTGACTGCCTGGAGCAATGCTTCATATCCCAGACTTCATTACTGAATGCACCAATACTTTGCTTTGTAACAGCAGACGTCTGTGGCAGAGACGCCCTTTCTCCAGTTTCCTTTTTTTCTATCTCTCTGTACAGTAGTTATTTTCTATTCATATTATTTTCATAATTATGGTGCCAGTAGGGCTGCTCATTAGCAAGTAATTGCTAGTGGAAAATATTATGCTAGCAAATACTCTATACGCACACAAAAAACTAGCTAGTGAAGTGATTATTAACTACAGTTTTCGCTCAAGAACTCATCACCGGCTTTTACGTACGCACAATTCTCCATTGTTATTTGTTTTACCAATATTGGAGTCTTTATTACCATCGTTAAAAGGAAGGTGCAATCATTTCTGATAATATTGCACCCCTGGTTAAGGAGTTATATCATCACGAACATATGGCTTAGAATACAGAAATTTTAGTCATTAAACTAATGCTTTACTGTAATATATCTAACAGATTGTGAGTCTGCATTGATCTCTTGGATTTTCTTTCCAGACTAAATATTTTCAAAGTGTTTCAAAGCTGCAAACTTCAGATAGAAATATCACACAGGCTAACAACACCTTTGAAACATTTCCAAAACATCATTGCATTAAGAAAAGGATGGATTCATATCCAGCCTCCAACTTTGATGGAGCTTTTTAAGCTAATGGCATTACTGTGGTAACAGCTTGAGTTGTTCCATTCAGTCAATGTAACAGAGCTACCTCAACCTTCCTAGAATATTGAATGTCTTTAAGAAAAAAATTACAAATTATTTGGATGTAGGGGCTTCAGATCATATTCAAATAAACAAAAATAATCAAGAAAGAAGCATTATGTGTTTTTCTTAATTATTTAACACTTGGGAGTCCTGTCGCTCAGTGGTTAGAGACCTCGCCATGCAAGCGAGAGACCTGGGTTCGACTCCAAACAGGACGAAACCATGGGCAAGTTTCCTTACTCCACATGCCTGATAATAATGCCTCCACATATCTAAAAAAACAATAATATATGGGTCACTTATAATCCTTGAATTTGATATTGCGCTTTTTGCGTCTTCTAGACATCTCAGAGCGCTTCACAGAACATACTGCAAATTGTCTGTATATTTGTGGGCGAAACGTGGTAGCCAATTGGGAACAGCAGTGGCCCACAAACAGCCATGGATTGAAATGACCAAATTATTATTGTTTTTTCAATCCACGACTATTTGTAGGACACTGCTGTGCGCAATTCGCTGCCGCATTTCACCCACAAATTAAGTCAATTCACTTTACTGTATATTTTGTGAAGTGCTTTGAGACTCTAGAAGATGTGAAAATCGCTATATCAAATACAAGGATTATTATTATTATGCTATACAAGCACTTGTAATATGTCATTTAAGTAGGAGCACTCGGAAGCATCACATTAAAGGTTATTCAATTCATCAGAAAGAAAAGGCATTGACATGCGCATGATTGACTAGCTACTGCACTATATTATTGCTTTTAATGAGATCACTTTTCAGGATCCTCATTTTCTTGGAAAAAAAACAAGACTGTAGGTATGCAATGAATCTCTCAGAAGTGACCAAAATCTCAATTCTCATACCTCTATTTCAAAGGTACACCCCACCCACATTCAACCCAGTTAACTGAAATGTGCATTCTTTTTGCTCTAAACAACCAACCACAGAAAGTGTTGGGTAAACTACTGTAAAAGCAATTGCACGTCGATAGAGTAGGGACAGCAGTTAGCGGTGAAGCATTGCTCCCTCCATGTATTTAATAGTTAAGTAATTTGTTAAAATGAAAATACAATCAACAATTTACCAGAAGTTTGCGAGTTCTAAACTAAAAGCACTGAATGGTTAAGTGGGCAAGTCCGACAAAGTTTCCATTTATTACCTAGGCAAAATCGAACCCTATTTTCGTTTCTAATCTCAAGATATTCTCGGATTCATCGCAGATAGCAGTTTGCAAACTTCAAAGCCTGTCACAAAATTTGCCACAGATCTATTCAGAAGTGAAAGCACTGCACAAATGGGCTGTGCATCGAGCAATACACAAAACCCTAGCCACTGGAAGTCAGCTAACAGACAGGCGAATCTTTGTTAATGACTCTGAGGACTCCAATGACAGTATCCTCCATTTATTGTAAATCCTGAGCAAGGGTTAATGTTGGGAGACACGTTGCTCAGTTTCATTTTGCACTTCTGTGCCAGTCAGTCGGCTGCATTTGTACTTTCCCAAGATTAGACTTTACATGAGAAAGAAGTTGGGAGCTATTTCTGTAATCACTGTTGAAACTCTTGACTGTGCTGTCTTTCCCGGCAAGACAGTCAGACAAAAGCTGAAATGTATTAAACACAGCAATTCATCATTTCACAGATGGGAAGCAGGAGCCGGCAGATCTAGAAAGTGACTGACTACCCACTGCTAACAATGCCTAGAACACTGACAGGTCATTGGAACATTTCTTCCAGTAGCTCTTTACTACACCAGTCAAGTTTGTAGGGAGACACTTTCTTAAATTCCAGCCCTGTCATTTCCAATTTTATGCTTTTTGGTCATGCTTGTATCCAGATTCAGCAACATCTATTGAGCATATCAATCCTAATTAGACGATCTGGGGCTCGAAAGGATGGGAGATGGGTGATTTGCATAATTTAATCATAAATACTCAGTGATACATATTTCCAAATGCGTTTGTACAATTATCTTTCCATCCTTGGGGCAATCGTATTAATATGATTAGGCAATATTTCTGAAAAAAACAGGCAAGTGTGCACTCTTTTTAACTGCAGCTCAGGGCGATATGAAAAATTAATTAATTTCTGAAGAAAATCAATTTCTGTACGTGACCATATTAGACATAGCCTAACCAAGACCAGAGTCCTGTCTCCTTCAGGTCTTCTGTGCTGCTTCTCTCTGATAATGTCAGCTACATCGCACATCAATGATACTGAAGTGTCACATTGTTTGGAGCTGCTCAAAGGAGGTTTGTGCCATGTTGAGTTACTTCTTAATTGCATTCGGGATAGGACATGTTTTTAAAGACACAGACATTGCACTCCTTTTGTTTGTCAATCTGGAACAAAGGTACAAACATTAACAAATCATGCATATTCGACACGTTTACCAAAAAAAGTGATATATTGATTTAGTTTTAAGAAGAGAATATGGACGCAACAAGAGTCATATCCAGGCCAACTATATACTGTACAACACTTCTGAAAAAGAATTCCTCACCCAGCAGCCTTGATATTCCAGCAGAATTTGCCTTCAGCAATTGCAATTGATTATTCACTCATTCACTACCCAGCAGTAATGTATTCAAAACACATGACAGTAATATTACAATGCAATTAGCAGCCTTTTTTTCCCAGTGAAAAATGATTTCACATCATATCAACTGAATTGTTAAAAGATTGTGCACTGGACATTTTGAGAAGGTCGGTGCAGGCTAAAAGCTATTGGTTTGCAGTTTGGATTATTCATAGTCGTGAAGGGCAGTTTTAAGCAGATTGAAGGAAGAGAAAAAAATATGCTATCTCTTTAAGGTAGTGCAGAGAGAAAATGACATTACACAGGCTCTGTCTCACTTAAGCACATAACTAATACTGGAGATACACTGAGCAAATTATTAACCGTCCAAGGCGGAATAAAACTTTCATCACCAAATCAACCTTCCCCCACTGCCCAACCCCAACACACACACAATGTATTAAGAGATTTAGAGAAAAAGGAAAATTAAAGTTGTATGATTTTATGGTTTTCTCTCATTCTAACTTTGCAATATTCCTCAGCTGACATCAGTGAAAATCTAAACTACGCATGATACTTACCAAAACAGTTTGTCATTTCACAAACTACAAAGAAATATGGGGCACTCAAAGAGTTAATGTGTCATGCACAGTCACAGAATGGAGTTTCTTTAAATATGGTAATTAATGTAAATGTATTTGTTTTGTTCAGCTTAGCCATCTACTTGGAGCCCAGGTTCAAAACTACAAAATAATAAAAACAGATTCTATTGGATCCAACTGCGCCATTTTTCTTAATTGGCATTGAGGCACTTGAGTGAATTCTATGCTGTCTCATTTTTCATGCAGGTCGGTATCCATCCTGATCAGCCTTATGTCGTTCTTTTTTGAAGTTATTATCGTCCCAATTCCCTCCAGGATGTGGTTGCTGGGTGACTCGTATCTTAGCACCCATTTTGACTCAATATGATCTGAATCTGCTCCAGCAAATCCGGTGAGCAACAGAAAAATCACACAAATCTCTCACAGATTAAATATCTGCATGGATCTAGCAAAAACGTAGTTGAAGATTTTTGGCGTTTTATTTTGTTTCTCTTAAACTGTACCAAACATGAGGTCAAATACCACATTAACCCCAGTGAGGCAACCTATCTATGGATGTTAAGGTGCTGCTGGTCACATATTCTGCTAAACTGGAGGAGGAATAATTATGTTGTCCAATGTGGCAATAATGGCCCAAACGGAAAATTACATTATTAATTTGTCTTCACATTGTCCACTCACTTTGTACCACATTGGTCCTGTCACACTCATCTTGCCTCACTCTGTGGCCGCAACATCCTGTATTTTACCGCAGTTTTCAATTCGTTTTTTGGAAAATTTATGCAGAATTATGGAAGTATTATTTGTTTTATATTTAAAAATAGAAACATCCTCAAGGCAACATATTCTACCGAAGATGGAATTCAATCCGAGGAAACAAATCAGACAGTTAAACTAAGTATTTCACAAAAAATTGTACAAAACTATAAGTGATTCGCTTGGAAAAATGTCTTGAATTAATGTTTTTTATCCAAATAAAAGGTAGATCTCAATTTTCACCAAAGGGTTATTCCCACCCACTGACATAGAATGCAAGAGAGGTATTCCTTCCATCTTTAAACTGACCTCTAACTGTGATTTTTTTAAAACTGGAAATCTGTAAAGGGAATTACACTTCTCATCAGCTCAAAACACAAAAACTACCTGTGTATTTTTTTCTCCCTCTCAGGTCATAGAATTTAAATCATGGCCACTTCTTTGACTAAACGTACAGTACTCAGAATCGTCTTTCTCAACAGGGCTCACATAAGAAAATAGTACGTTTGTTGATTCTTGATAGTTAGTAAAGCCAGCTTGTAAAAGCCAATAGAACGGATATGATCCCTTTAATCTAGTCTTTTCAAAGTGATTTGATTTGAAATCCCGCATACAGACCATGACCTTTTTATGACACGTTTTGGCAGCAGAAGCATATGACTGTCAAGCTAGTGGATGACACCAAATGGCATCTCAAACAAGAAATGAGTTAGCAGCCCTCTAAAAGAGATTTAGATGTTACAACATGGGGATCCAATCTGTTCACGATCTGATTGAAGATGTCTTTAATTCCAATTGTGTGTACGCCTGCACTTTCAGGAGTGATGTAATGGTTACTGAAATAGTTTAGAGCGATTGTGAAAGTGATTGATTTCAATCTAACGCAACCACTACCAGGTGCTTTCAAAGGCAATTACAGGCCTGTGTGTTGCAGTATTAGCCATGCACCTTACTGTCATTAAACTCCCATGTTTCACCATTTTAAAGAGCGGCTAGCAACACTCTTCCCCCACCCCATGCACACGCGCACACACACAGGATTAAATGAAAATTAATTTACTGATTTCTAAACAAAATGCACTTCACTTTGAAATGATAACACTTTGTAAACATTCTAAATATAATTATGGTCTATAGATTGAAATTACAAACCTGCACTGATTATTATCACCCACCTGATGGAATTAAAGGTGTGACAATCATCACTCAACTTTGTTGTGAGCCGCAAAAAACTGTATATTTTCTGAAGTGCACAAAGGGAATTTTGTTTCACAATCTGATGCTATTCTATATCACAATGCAACTTATAAGGACTATTTGGTTTTACATTTTGGTTCAGATAGAAGATGCAATAGGTTCACCTGGCTCTCTTATTTCATTTGATCTAGAAATCTCATATGCTCAGTGTTCCTCACTCTGTTTACTTAGCTAATAACCAAACATGGTAGCACAGGTTGTTCAGAAGTCATGTTATATTTAGTGTCCATTTAATTTGCTTAAAAGAATTGAATACTGTTTTGATTACTGTTTGTTATTAGTCTGAACTTTTTTAAAAATAATAAAACACTTCACACCAGTCCTAGAGTTTGGAAACATATCCACTTATTTTAAGTTTAAAATTAAGCAATTCACCAAATCACTTCAGGAAACAAATACAGTACAGTACTGTATATCAAAATAGATAAACAAAATAAATATTTAAATAAATATTTAAAACTTTGCCCGAAAAGTTAAAGACAGAACTTTGTATTCGGTACAGTCTTCTAATCTACTGAAAAACAGCTGATTTGCTGACATCAGACTAATTGCTCAAATAGATTATCAATCCTTAATACAAAGTGTAGTGCTGAGAATGGTCATAAAATACCATGGTTATTTACAGTTGTATTTAGTCCACATGATCAACATTCCACATCATGAGTATCACGCACTATTTTACGTTTATCAAGTCGTCTTTTTTTCCCCCACACTGAAATAGTTGTGCATTAAATCAGATAAAGACCGGTGAGTAATTAATTCATGATGAAACACACCAGCACTTGGGATGAAGCAGTGTGCAATTCACCCATCTCTCAGAATAATTAGTTACTCATCAACCACATCATTTCAGTTTATTTTATCAGACACCACTGCTCTGCATTGCGCATACAATTGTACAAATATATGAACAAAGCTATGCTAAGTCATGAGGCTGATCTATGTCACTTTCAAGTGACAAAATAAAACATTCTAATTCAACAATATTAATATTAATCACAAACTTTATGACACTTGCACACAATATTCTCACACATTTTCTTCCTCTCACCCACAGAGAGCAACGTGTATTTCTCATGCATTCAAGCAGCACTGGGTCACATTATCACAGCATCATGAAGTGCTGCATGTTATAGCCAATCTTTTTAAAATCTATTGCCTAATTTATCTGGAAGCTTGAATGCATTTTGTGTTTCGTCTGAGTTGCTAAGTCTTCAAGGATCTCTTTGGCAACTGTGAAAAAACACTGCAGCCAGATATTTTACTTTGCATAGGTAATGGTTGGTGGATATTTTATACATAGGCATCTCTTGAGGAATGACTCAACAGCAAAGTATCACTCACAGTGATCACAAAATCATTCCACGTTTTATGTAGACACTGGTTCCCTATAATCGAGGTTGCTTTCTTTTGAATCTCCACCAAATTTGCAACTGCATTTCATGATGAAGGTTGAAGTGAGATGATCTCCTGAAATCTTCAATAATGCATTTGTTGATAAATTCCTTGCTGTGGATCAATTTGAGCACTGTGTCCATCATACACCATTGAGTGCAATTAGTTTGTTTCCAATCGTTTTCCTCTAAATACAACTTATTATTTGGAAATACCACATATTCAAAAAGTGTAAGATGTAGAATTTTAGGCAAAAGCAAAATCTGGATGATATATTTTAAATCTAACAAAAAGTAATTGTAAAGTCAAGCTTTTTTTCCTATGGAATCAGATAATCACTCTGCTAATGAGAAGAAACGTATATATATTTAGAATGGTGGGATATATTGTCTTGAGCCCAAGGGGCCAGAACAAGTCCTGCTTAATATGCAATAGAGTAGACATGTATTCCATGACATTGAAACTCATATATTATACTTTACACTTTACACTGATTTATTGTACTGTGGATAACCTTGCTCTTCTGAAACTAGAGACTCTTTACTTATTTGGTAATCTTGTACCTTACATCTCGCAACCTGATATAAAAAGATAAAAACAATGCTAACATCTTATAATAGTCCTCAAGGCCTTTATGAAATGAATGACAGATTCAGGCCTTGTGTTGTGCAACACTCATTTAAAGATTGCAATGTCTGTTGAGTACTTAAGGGGTTAAGGACAACCAACGTTTAAACTGCAGTCAATAACAATTAAACCAGAATCATAAAATTTGCAGCAAAAATATTAAATTAAACTAATTACAGTATTTACTTATTGTCACCAGACAATCATTTGCCTGGCAAGAACCACACTGCCATTTTCATGTCACATCTTATAATAACACACTGAGGAAATGCTTTGTGCTATTATACAATAAGGCATGAAACACCCATGTGATGTATAAACATATCCCTATTCACTTGTAGTAATCCTTGCATTTGCAATAGGAAAGATGATTATTACATTTGGTAGTTTACTCCCAACACTGGATTAAAGGATATCTTATACATTATAACAAGGAGCAAGATGCAAGTGTCAACAGAGGGTGGTGTCAAGTTAAGATTTTCAAATCAGTCAGCCACTCATCTATTGCTCTATATGGAGTAATTTTTTAATAATTCCACTGTATTAACTGACTTCTCAAACTGAAGAGTAAATTAACTCTTGTGCCTTTTTTTATGCATAATAAGCATTAAAGGTCTAAAATAGTTAAACAACATGCTTGTTACCTGTCTCTAATATCTAATTTTTTTTAAAGATGAGTGTGGCTAAGTTTTTTTTTCTAAATGTCAATGATACATTTAATTCCCCTTTTAAAATTTGCCAAACCAATGTACAGTAGCCACAGAACATGTCAGTAAAAAGGAAGATAAGGTGAGTTATATGTTTGAAAACGTTTTTTCAAACCATTACACTATTCTTTCAAGGCAGCACTAGACAACACTGGGTAAACCTTGCAGTAATATCTCACACAAAGACTGCCTATTAATTTTAATAATTATCTAGTTATCTTCAAACAAAAGCTGAGTTCATTTTCAACATTCCACAGTAATGTTTCACTCTAGGAATAACCAAGGGGACTTTAATATTCATTTAAATATCTTAGACAAAAATAAATATACAGGACTAACTGAGGAGGGGGGGGGGGGGGGGGGGCATGAGAGATATGATTTTAATTCTAAACAGTGCGTTCATTCTTATAGTAATGATCAAATAGTGTTTGCAAAAAAAATGAAAAAAACAAGGGACTGGTTGTGTCAATTTACATGAACTGAAACTTGATGAGTGTAGACTTATCAAGACTGGGTGTTGTGAATGTTATTCCTGCAACATGTGATACAGCCAAGTTCCAACCCCCCCCCCCCCCCCCGTTTAAATTGATATGGGTCATTAAAAAGTGCAATACAATGTGTGCGTTAAGAGCATAGAGATGTGTCATATATTCTCCAGCAGCAAAAAAAAAGATCAAAGTGAAGCTATTAACGGGTGGTGTAAAAATACAATTGTTGGCAGCCATCTGTACAGCTTGTTATGTTACAACACATCATGTAAGTGAGAATACACACAATGGCATGTTACTGGTGGGAGCGTTTTTCTTTATATCAAAAAAAAGCCTATTATTTGAGAGTGAGAAAAAAAGCAAAGAGTTTTCTAATGTACTGGCCATCTCCCCCCCCCCCCCCCCCCACACACACACACACACAACTGATAGGGCTAATTATTACTCAACCACTTGGTAATGCACTGAAAGCCTTTTGTGAAGCCAGCAAGAAGATTAAACCTCTCACCAGATGAACTGAGTTGCTGGTGTCTGGTTTGAAGGCAAGACTGGTCTTAATGTGGGAATGGTTTGAAAGTGCATTATTCTAAAAATGAATTGCGTTTTGCAATCTCTGGATGGTGGTTTTTGGGGGGGACAGGGGACGTGCAGTGAGCAAATGCAGGCCAGTCTCTCTCACTGGGGAGAGAGGGCAGGGGAGAGAGGGAGGGAGGGAAGGGGAGGCTTCACCATCTGTGTCCAGGGGAGAACTGGGGAAGGAGTTTCTTATTCCGACAAACCTGGGAAGTGCAAGACGCCGGGAATCTGTTCTCTTGAAAGTTTTTATTTATGGGATGAAAACGCAAATGAATACAGGGGAAGGTTCAGGTTAATGGGGGCTGTGTGTCCACTGACCCCAGACACTCACACACACACACACACAGAGAGAGAGGAGCTGGGGGGCAGGGGGGGCACTGCACGGCACTGCACTGCCTGCCAATGGCATCGGTCGCAAAGTTTCACAGCGAGGAAAGTTTCAGGGGCGGCTCCCAGGCAAGGCAGGGGAGGTGCCAGGCAGGCGGGGCAGGACAGGGCAGGGGAGGGCAGGGGAGCTGCCAGGCAGGGGAGGGCAGGGAAGGGCAGGGGAGGGGAGCTGCCAGGCAGGGGAGGGCAGGGAAGGGCAGGGGAGCTGCCAGGCAGGGGAGGGCAGGGGAGCTGCCAGGCAGGGGAGGGCAGGTGCCAGGCAGGGCAGGGGAGGGGAGGACAGGGCAGGGGAGCTGCCAGGCAGGGCAGGGAGGACAGGGCAGGGCAGCTGCCAGGCAGGGCAGGGAGGACAGGGCAGGGCAGCTGCCAGGCAGGGCAGGGAGTAGAGGGGAGCACGGGGCAGGGAGGACAGGGCAGGGCAGCTGCCAGGCAGGGGAGGGCAGGGCAGGACAGGCCACTGCTCCCCTCAGCCAGCACAAGACACTGTCAGGAGGTAACCGCTGGCATGACTGGGGGTTCTGCTCTGAATTTACCTTCTTGTTAAAATAAATCCTACAAATTATTTATCTTCTCTTCTCTCTGCCTGTCTCTCCCTCTCTCCCTGTCTGCCTGTCTCTCTCTGTCTGTCTCTCCCTCTCTCCCTGTCTGCCTGTCTGCCCTCTGCCTGTCTCTCCCTCTCTCCCTGTCTGCCTGTCTGCCCTCTGCCTGTCTCTCCCTGTCTGCCTGTCTCTCCCTCTCTGCCTGTCTCTCCCTCTCTCCCTGTCTGCCTGTCTCTCTCTGCCTGTCTCTCCCTCTCTCCCTGTCTGCCTGTCTCTCCCTCTCTGCCTGTCTCTCCCTCTCTCCCTGTCTGCCTGTCTCTCTCTGCCTGTCTCTCCCTCTCTGCCTCTCTGCCTGTCTCTCCCTCTCTCCCTGTCTGCCTGTCTCTCTCTGCCTGTCTCTCCCTCTCTCCCTGTCTGCCTGTCTCTCTCTGCCTGTCTCTCCCTCTCTCCCTGTCTGCCTGTCTGCCCTCTGCCTGTCTCTCCCTCTCTCCCTGTCTGCCCTCTGCCTGTCTCTCCCTCTCTCCCTGTCTGCCTGTCTCTCCCTCTCTGCCTCTCTGTCTGTCTCTCCCTCTCTCCCTGTCTGCCTGTCTCTCTCTGCCTGTCTCTCCCTCTCTGCCTCTCTGCCTGTCTCTCCCTCTCTCCCTGTCTGCCTGTCTCTCTCTGCCTGTCTCTCCCTCTCTCCCTGTCTGCCTGTCTCTCTCTGCCTGTCTCTCCCTCTCTCCCTGTCTGCCTGTCTCTCTCTGCCTGTCTCTCCCTCTCTGTCTCTGTCTATCTCTGTCTGTCCAAATAAGCGGAGAGCTCTCTGGTAAATACATATACATGTTTGATGACTTTGCAAATGCGAGCAAAGGGAGGGACACACACACATACACACACACGGGGCTTAATACGGATTCACTTCTCTGGGAATGGGATGGGATCAGCGGGTGGTGATGGGGAGACAGACTCAGATCTCTGGACACAGCTGAGGATCCACCCTTACCCCCACAAGCAAATAGATCTGGGGAGAAGCGGCGGCTTGTTTGTTGCTATTCAGTAAAGTTACTGTGTGTGTGAGAGTGAGTGAGAGAGTGTGAGTGAGAGTGAGTGTGTGAGTGAGAGTGAGTGTGTGTGAGAGTGAGTGAGAGTGTGAGTGTGTGTGAGAGAGTGTGTGTGAGAGTGAGTGTGTGTGTGAGAGTGTGAGTGTGTGTGAGAGAGTGTGTGAGTGTGTGAGTGAGAGAGTGTGAGTGTGTGTGAGAGTGTGAGTGTATGTGAGAGTGTGAGTGTGTGTGAGTGTGTGAGAGAGTGTGAGTGTATGTGAGAGAGTGTGTGTGAGAGTGTGAGTGTGTGTGAGAGTGTGAGAGTGTGTGAGAGTGTGTGAGTGAGAGAGTGTGAGTGTGTGTGAGAGTGTGTGAGTGAGAGAGTGTGAGTGTGTGAGTGAGAGAGTGTGAGTGTGTGTGAGAGAGTGTGTGAGTGTGTGAGTGAGAGAGTGTGAGTGTAAGTGTGAGAGTGTGTGTGTGTGAGAGTGAGTGTGTGTGTATGAGAGAGTGTGTGAGAGAGTGTGAGTGTATGAGTGTGTGAGTGTGTGTATGAGAGTGTGTGAGTGTGTATGAGAGTGTGTGAGTGTGTATGAGAGTGTGAGTGAGTGTGTGTGAGAGAGTGTGTGAGAGAGTGTGAGTGTGTGTGTATGAGAGTGTGTGTATGAGAGTGTGTATGAGTGTGTGTGAGAGTGTGAGTGTGTGTGTGTGAGAGAGTGTGTGTGAGAGAGTGTGTATGAGAGTGTGTATGAGTGTGTGTGAGAGTGTGAGTGTGTGTGTGTGTGAGAGAGTGAGTGTGTGTGTATGAGAGTGTGTGTATGAGAGTGTGTGTGAGAGAGTGAGTGTGTGTGTATGAGTGTGTGTATGAGAGTGTGTGTGAGAGAGTGAGTGTGAGAGAGTGTGTGTGTGTGAGAATGAGTGTGAATGTGTGAGAGTGTGAGTATGTGTGTGAGAATGAGTGTGTGAGTGTGAGAGAGTGTGAGTGTGAGAGAGGGACAGTGTTATTTGGGGGCAGGGGTGTGGAGCAGGTGGCACTGTAGAGAATAAAATCTGCGAGGAATGATTAGCTGTGGGCTGGGGGTCGCTCTCCTGTCTCTGTGTGGGTCACTCTCCTTCCATGTCTCACTGAGTCTCTCCGTCTATCTCTGTATCTGTCCCTCTCTGTCTCTCTCTCTGTCCCTGTCTCTCTCTGTGTCCCTGTCTCTTTCTGTGTCCCTCTCTGTCCCTGTCTCTCTCTGTGTCCCTCTCTGTCCCTGTCTCTCTCTGTGTCCCTCTCTGTCTCTGTCCCTCTCTGTCTCTGTCTCTCTCTGTCTCTCTCTGTGTCCCTCTCTGTCCCTGTCCCTCTCTGTCTCTGTCCCTCTCTGTCTCTCTCTGTCCCTGTCTCTCTCTGTGTCCCTCTCTGTCCCTGTCTCTCTCTGTGTCCCTCTCTGTCCCTGTCTCTCTCTGTGTCCCTCTCTGTCACTGACTCTCCCTGTGTCTCTCTCTGTTCTTGTCCCTCTGTCCCTCCCCGTCTCTCTCTGTCCCCGTGTCTCTCTCTGTCTCTCCCTCTGTCCCTGACCCTGTCTCTCCCCGTGTCTCTCTCTCTGTCCCTGTGTGTGTCTCTCTCTCTGTCCCTGTGTGTGTCTCTCTCTCCCTGTCTCTCCCTGTGTCTCTCTGTCCCTGTCGTCCTGTGTGTGTCTCTCTGTCCCTCTCTCTCTCTCCCCTGTCCCTGTCCCTCCCTGTCCCTGTCTCTCCCTGTGTGTCTCCCTGTCCCTCCCTGTGTGTATCCCTGTCCCTGTGTCTCCCTGTCCCTGTCTCTCCCTGTGTGTCTCCCTGTCCCTCTCTCTCTCTCTCTCTCTCTCCCTGTGTGTCTCCCTGTCCCTGTGTGTCTCTCCCTGTCCCTCCTTGTGTGTCTCCCTGTCCCTCTCTCTCTGTCCCTGTCTCTCCTTCTCTCTGTGTCTCCCTGTCCCTCCCTGTGTCTCTCCCTGTGTGTGTCCCTGTCTCTCTCTGTGTGTCTCCCTGTCCCTCCCTGTGTGTCTCCCTGTCCCTGCCTCTCCCTGTGTCTCTCCCTGTCCCTCCCCGTGTCTCTCCCTGTCCCTATCTCTCCCTGTGTCTCTCTCCCTGTCCCTGCCTCTCCCTGTGTCTCTCCCTGTCCCTCCCTGTGTGTCTCCCTGTCCCTGTCTCTCCCTGTGTCTCTCTCCCTGTCCCTCCCTGTGTCTCCCTGTCCCTGTCGCTCCCTGTCCCTGTCTCTCCCTGTCCCTGTCTCTCCCTGTGCCTCTCTCCCTGTCCCTGTCTCTCCCTGTGTCTCTCTCCCTGTCCCTGTCTCTCCCTGTGCCTCTCCCTGTGTGTCTCCCTGTCCCTGCCTCCCCCTGTGTCTCTCCTTGTCCCTGTCTCTCCCTGTGTGTCTCCCTGTCCCTGTCTCTCCCTGTCCCTGCCTCTCCCTGTGTCTCTGTCCCCTGTCCCTGCCTCTCCGTGCCTCTCCCTGTCCCTGCCTCTCCCTGTGTGTCTCCCTGTCCCTGCCTCTCCCTGTGTCTCTGTCCCCTGTCCCTGTCCCTGCCTCTCCGTGTGTCTCCCTGTCCCTGCCTCTCCCTGTGTGTCTCCCTGTCCCTGCCTCTCCCTGTGTCTCTGTCCCCTGTCCCTGTCCCTGCCTCTCCGTGTGTCTCCCTGTCCCTGCCTCTCCCTGTGTGTCTCCCTGTCCCTGTCTCTCCCTGTGCCTCTCCCTGCCCCTGCCTCTCCCTGTGTTTGTCAGCAGCGCTGTCAGTGATGGCTTTTCCCAGTGGAGCTGAAGCCCAGGCTACGCTATGAGTGAGTGAAGTGAGTGAGATCCCGGCAGGAAAACTCCAGCTTCTCCCTCCCCTCCATAGTCTGTGCCATCAACACAACACACACACACACAAGGCAGCAGCGTGTGTCTCTCACACACACACACAGTGTCTCAATCCCCCTTTATCACCAAAAACCAGGGAAAATATTCCTCCAGCAATTTTTTGTTGTTGCAACTCGTCACATAAGCTGCAACCTGGAGTGAATCCGACTTTAGAACCGAGAAAAAGTGACTGGGAGTTTTAAACTTTTTAATCCCTAACCCACATCCCACCCCCCCCACCCCCCAAAAAACAACCTACCTCTTCACTGAGTTAAAACTTTTTCCTGGCAAACTTTGGGACATTTTGGTCTTGATGGAAATAAGATATGATCTGATATTGTGTATTGCCTATTAACCGGGTTTCCCGCACTTCTCCTGTTCAACCACTGACTTTGAAACTATGAGGAAGTTGCTGGTTAAAAAAAAAGTTGGGAAAGAAACGGCGTCTAAAGTGAAACTGCCTCCCTCAGCTCCACTCACATCAGTCACTACCGCATTAAACCCAATCATCCTCCCCCGCTCCAACTCTGCTCCCGCTCTAACTCCTGTAACTCTGCTCCCGCTCTAACTCCTGTAACTCTACTCCTGCTCCAGCTCCAACTCTGCTCCCGAACTGCTCCTGGTCTAACGCCTGTAACTCTACTCCTGCTCCAACTCTAACTCTGCTCCTGCTCCAACTCTGCTCCCGAACTGCTCCTGGTCTAACGCCTGTAACTCTGCTCCTGGTCTAACCTTGCTCCTGAACTGCTCCTGGTCTAACTCCTGTAACTCTGCTCCTGGTCTAACGCCTGTAACTCTGCTCCTGGTCTAACGCCTGTAACTCTGCTCCTGGTCTAACCTTGCTCCCGAACTGCTGCTGCTGCTCTAAAGACTCTAACTCTACCCCCGCCGCCGCCGCCGCCGCCGCTGTCAGTCAGTCAGTCGGTGGTCGAGTCAAGCCGAGTCCCCAGTCCCTGACCGAGCCGGAGCCTGTCCGCTGTGTGACTCGGGCTGTGCTCTCCCCCCCCCCCCTCTCCCCTCTCTCTCCCCCCCGCTATTTACCTGGCGTTGGTGCAGTCATTGTACAGGGTGTCGAAGTCTTTCCTGGAGATGAGTTTGCAGCGGTTGACCCCGGGCTGGATGGCCCCCAGCCCCCGCAGGATGCGGACCTGCTCCACGTTGCAGACCACGGGCGTTATATCCAGCCTCTTGAGCTTGGTGTAGACGGTGTGCAGACCCCCGACCAGGTGCTTGAGGAACAGGTCGAAAGCCTGGGGCAGGCAGATCAGCTCGTGCCCGTCCACGGTGAACGAGGCCACCTTGGCTCCCCTCAGCTCGACCATCTTGCACTCGTTGTTCTGCGGCGTGTTCTCCACCGGAGACGGCGTGGAGTACACGGGCTTCGAGCTGCCGTCAGCCCGGTACAGGCTCTGGGTCTGGGTCTGCGTCTGGCTCTGGGTCTGGGTCTGTGGCTGCGGCTGCACCGACCCCACGCCGCCCCCGCCGCTGCTCACTCCGCTCACTGCTCCCGGCAACGCCGAGGACGACGAGATGCAAGAGATGGCCGGGGAGGAGGAGGAGGAGGAGGATGATGAGGAGGATGAGGAGGAGGAGGATGAGCTGGAGGAGGCAGGAGCCGAGCTGGGAGGCTGGGAGAGCGGCGCTGGAGGCATCAGGGCAGCCGGGGCGGCCATGGTCGCTGGTGCATATAGAGCACAGAGAGAGAGAGAGGGAGAGGAGGAGAGAGAGAGAGAGAGAGAGACTGCTGCCTGCACTGTCTTGTGTGTGTGCAAAACACACACACTCTCACTCACTCTCACACACTTTACACCCCTCACACACACACTCTCACACACTCCCGCCCACCCTGCCCTGCTCCTACCCTAGTTAGTGAAATGCAAACTGCGATAATAATTGCAAGTCGCAGGCAGAATAAAACATAAGGTAGAGAGGTTTTTTTTTGAGTGCGTCTGTCTGTGTGTAACGCGGTAGTTGTTTAAAGTTGTCCTTGTCTGTGTGTAGTCCACCCCCCCCCCCCCCCCCCACCCCCTTGCTCTTTGCTGGAGAGTTATTATTAAAGATTGCCGTTTGTTATTTTTGTTTAAAAAGAAAGAGGGAGAAGAGATAACAGTACAGACACACACGGGGTGAGAGAGTGAGAGTGAGAGAGAGGAGGAGAGGAGAGAAGGGCTGCCGGACAAACACACACATAACACACACACACACACATATAAACATCAAAAGGAGAAATGACTTGTCACACGGCATCCCGGGGGCGGAGCAATTAACTTTCCAGGCAGGAATAAATCAAACAGAAGCGCCCTTTCTACACACATCAGGACTTCAGCAAGTAGGGAGCGAGCAGAGAGAGGAGAGGAGAGAGGGGGGGGGAGAGAGAGAGAGAGAGAAACACGAGAGTAATTAACACCCGCACGGGAAGGACTGCAGAATTACAGCCATCAGTGAAACTTTTCAATGAATCAAATTGTGATCGTTTCTATCTTTAATTGAGTGAATCGGACTGAGAGCAACAGAGACGCAGGGAGGGAGGCAGGCAGGGAGGCAGAGACAGACACACACACAGACATCAGGGCTGGCAACTATAACTGCAGGACCTGGAGACAGCGGCTACTCCGAGTACCAGATACACATGCAGCCACAGACTGTTGCACCCAAACGTTGCAGCAAAGCCTGCACACGAACCCCCTGATTTGTTTTTGTCCCGATTAAAGCGAGCCAGCAAGGTGACACCCTCACACCTGATGTCACTGTGCTTTTATACAGCTGCATTGAGGGACACACACACACACACACAAGATATCAGGCAGATCAACTTTGGAGATAAAGTTTTAAATGAGGCAAAGGACCCGGTCACGTCGCCGCTGTGCACAGCAATCCGCATTTTATTTTAAAATGGGAGATTACACACGTCAAAATGTACCAGGAAAATAAAACAAATGGTATTAAAGGAAGGAAAGCGACACGACATTTTAATAATGTAGAATCAGAAGATCCGACTGTAAGGTCAGGGAACGAATAGCACAACCATGACCCTCAGTGAAAAGCTTTATTTAAATATATATATATACAGTACACACAAACAAAGGAATACCAAAGTTATTAAACACACACCAACACTGAACGAACAGAGCCAGGGTTTTTTTTTCATATCAGTGAACCATGCATGGGTTGAAACTTGATTCTAGATTTGTGTTATAAAGATTCAAATAAACAGAAGTAAAGTCGAATTTCCAAATAACTGCATCGATGCAGCGGTTTTATTGCACTATAAAATGCAACTATTCTTTGCCCCCAAAACACAGAATCGTCAAAATCCACAGGAAAGTAATCAAATGGCACAGACTGAGTCAGCCTCAGCTCAGTCCATTATGAGTGATCTAATTTTACTCATACTGTACTCATTTTACTCACTCCACTATTGTCTACATTTGTAAAAGCTTTGTAACTATATATATATATATGCACACACAGTTCTGTCAAATGAGCAATGACTGACTGACGCACTTCAGGGGAAAGCAACTTTTTAAAATGAAGCAAATGAAGTTAGAATTGTTCAGAGATCAATATGATCCTCTCAGCACCTGTCATTTTGTTTCTCAAATGAATGCTGTGGCTGACACTCGTAATGCTGGGTTTCACCGTGTGGCAGTAATAATTACTCCCAATGCAAAACAAGTCACATGAAAAACCCACTCGCTTCTTCAGGTGAAAATAAATCCTATTTGTTGAGTCAATTTCTAAATTTCTAAACCTGTAAATGGTGCATTTCTCTCCCTCCCCCATTAAAGAATTCAGTCCCTTAAGTGCGGAAGCGGCAGATTGTGGTGGAAAAAATAAATCAATAACATTTAAATTCACAAGGTCTGAGACAATGGCTTCCAATTTGCCCTTTTTGTTATTGTCGTTTGCAAATCCCAGGCTTTAATTACAGTTGATAATCTTTCATGTGCAGTATTGTCCCCACCACGGTCACCACCAACACTGACTGCTGAATTGTCAGCAGAATAAAACTTCATTAACGTCAACCGCCCAACTCACCGAATAAATAAACGAATAAGTAAATGCATATTTTTTGCAAATGCAACCTCCCTCCCGCGGGAGAGTTTTCAGTTGTTGTTTTTTAAACAAAATTGTCAAATGAGGTACCTGCAACCTCTTAACGTTACAGGACTGATGTGATCTGGTCTTAAAAGGAGAGGAGAGAGAGCAAGGCGTGGGGTGGGTGGGTGGGGGGGGAGAGAGTGACATTCAGTGCATGGATTTTTTCCAACAAGTCTGTGTTCAACAGGACTGATGTGATCTGGTCTTAAAAGGAGAGGAGAGAGAGCAAGGCGTGGGGTGGGTGGGTGGGGGGGGAGAGAGTGACATTCAGTGCATGGATTTTTTCCAACAAGTCTGTGTTCACCTCTTCCCCCCCCCATCCCCTCCCTCCCTCCCCACCATTAAGTTACTTTCACCACTAGACACTCCAGCTGCAGGCAGGCAGGCAAGGCAAGGAGGGCAGGCAGGCAGGGCAAGGCAGACTGTGTGTGCTGGGTCTAGATGGTTATTTACCTAAAAAGCAATTTGTTTTCCATATTCGCGGAGTGTCTGCGTGAGATCATGAGCTGTGAATAAACATGGATTAGCTCCCAATGCAGCTGACAGTCAAACTTGAGGTTCATTTAAATAGCGACCACAAGGATCTCATGATTAATAGATGCGAGTGTCGGGCTGGTATTCCAGGCACGACCCAGTGTAATTGTGTTTGCTTTTAATTGAAGACAGGGCACTTCAAGAACTTGCATTTGAATTCATATGGAAGGGAGAGAGAGAGAGAGAGAGAAAAAAACATGTCTTGACCGCAGCAGATATGTAGATGAAGATAAATGTTGATCTGACAAACATGCAATACAGCTCGCAATCAGGAGGAAATAAAACAGTTAATAACATATAACCCGTGCGCTTGCAACACATCATCATAATAATAATAATAATAATAAGAGGAATTTGCAGCCCAGCCACACCGATCAATGTCATCCCAGTCAGTGTGTGTCCAGGCTGCTGGGCTGGTGTGATTGCAACTTGTTATACAGATCACAACACGGGAACACTGAGCTGAAACACACACTGGAAAATACAGACACCACTGAGCAGCATTGCAAACACACACACCCTGCAAACACAGGGCATCATCACAGAGCGGTGTGTGTGTGTCCCTCCTCGCCAGTCACACACACAACACACACACACACAGAGACTGATCCAGGCACACACAGTGTGCAGTCACGCTGTTGCCACTGTCCTCACTGTACAGTGAGGATCACCCGCGTTCAGTCGCCTCTGCCTTCACTTGTGGGAATCGCCTGCGAGTTGGTGGTGTGTGTGTGTGTGGGGGGGGGGGGGGGTTAGTGGGGAGCTGACTCTGCTTCCTTCGTAAAATCGCTGCCTGAACAATTGCACCGCGTTGTTTTTAACGATAAAGGCAAGAGTGCAATGTTGATTAACCAGAGCTACAATCAGCAGCTCCACACAACGTGACACCTGCAATGTCTGACACACTTGTGTGTGTGTTAAGCAGCCACTGACACCCACAGTGCATTCTTCTTCAACGTCTACAACTCCAATTTACATTGCAATATGGAAGTGACATGTTCTACGTACCGGAGGGAGTCTGTTCATTGCCCCCTCTCCCCCCCCCCCCCCCCCCCCCCCCCCTCACTCCTCCTGGACACTTTAACACACTTGTCTGCAATCAACAAACACACCAAAAAAAAAACATTTTTCTGTTCGACTAGGTTTGGGTTTTCAGTCCTGCTGTGCAAGCATTCAGAGGCAGCTAATCCCCCCCCCCCCCCCCCCCTCTCCGTTAGTTAGTTAGTTAGTTAATGAATAAAAAGGAGAGAGAAAGAATAACATAAAAACTCTACAATAAGACCCCACGGGTCGCTTAAAATGAAATGTGCATTTCACAAACCACTGACTGGTGCAACCTCGCGTTGATATGTTTATTAATAATCATGTCATGGTTCCCAGTCAGTATCTTTACATTTTAGTACAGCGAGCAACAGACAGGAACCATGCCAGCAAATGTTTCTCTCTCTCTCTCTCCCTCTCTCTCTATAGTCTATTCAATGCAAACAGTTAGTCGAGTCGATCGTTGATTGACATAAAAATAACACACTGCAAAACGTTATTAATTGAAAATATGCATCAGTAGCAGTTTTTAATGCAGCAAAAATAAAACATTGTTTTTCTCTCTCTCTCTCTCTCTCTCTCTTTCTGTCTCTGGGAGAAGAGTAATTAAAACGTGTTCATTTCCCGATCCCCCAACGATTGTGGCAGGCGAACAGACAAAACAAAAACTAAACACAACACACAACATTACACACTGCACGCACAAGTCTATCTTGTCTTTGCATGTCCCCGTGTGATCCGGTGGCTCCTTCTCAGTTTCATCTTCACAGGCTGCCGAGCTACAGGGAGAGTTCAGACGTTCATTGCAACTCCCTTAATGACTAGGATGGGGGGGAATCACTCACTCATACACAGATTAATAGGAGAGAGGTTGCAAAGAGAGAGGGGGGGAAATAAGTGTGTGTGTATGTGGGAGGGGGGGGGGGGGGATTAACATGAATGCAAGTGTTTGCAATCTTTTTTTAACGGGATTTTTTCGCATTTATATGATGCACGTGAATTTTGAATGCATCGCATCATATCAATGTGAAAATAAACGTTTCAATGACTTATTTTCATTGATTTGATCTCCGCGCTCACACACAGACACAGACTCTCACACACACACTCATCTGTTCAGTAATCAATGTCTCAGCAGTTTCCAATGGACACATCTCCCTCACTCTCTAGTTATCAGTTAACCTGGCGACCGGCATGGATTCACTGCAGCAAAACCCATCTAACTTTGTACGAGTTACAATAATACTGGGTTAAAATAAGATACACTTAGCGAAGTCACAGAGTTTTTTTTGTAGGATTTATTTTTATTAACGCAAAACGTGTGTGTGTGTGTCAGGGGTTAACAGCCATTCAAACATGATGATTTCTTGATCTCTCTCTCTCTCTCTATATATATATATATATATATATATACAAACGCTGTCTTGGGTCTCGAATTGGTGAACTTTTCTTGTTAAAAGTGGTTTCGAGCTAAAAAATAAATCAATGAGATTGTCTGGATGAACCCATCGTTAACTAACTGTCCCTTTCGTTCCCCTAACTCTCAGCAGCAGAGTATATATGTAACTGTACATGTGAATGCAAAGCTTTCGCTATCACCGAATCACTTAATTGGGGAACTCGTTCTTGAGGTAAATTCGTGCAAATCCACGCGCACGGTTTTGCACTGGTGGGGGGGGGGGGGGGGGGGTGACAGACACACAAAAACCCCCCCCTGCAAATGCTGAATAATTAAAAAGCTGTAAAACATTAATTATCGAGCGAGGCTCTGGTGTTTTTTTTTGCAAAACACCGAAATCCAAAAGTCACGAGCTGTTTTTCTCTCCCTCCTTTTTTTTTGTGTAAAAAAAAAGATGTGAAGCCTTTAGTGGCAACATTAAATGCATTAAAACAATAAACAAACACGAGGGGGACTTATTGATTTTTGTTTTCATTTGATCGTCTTTGCGACAAAGCGACCTTTCTGGGGGAATTAATCACACTAACACAGCTTGGTTGCATTTGCAATCGCCTCAGCCCTTTTCCCCCCTGCATGTCTCCCTTGTACATTTGACTTCAAATGCGTGTAAAACACTGCCTCGCTGTGAGATTTGCATCATTGACCGTAAAAGTTGATCATTGACTGTAATTGTATTTTGTGTGTGTGTGTGTGTGTTTGAGGCTGGGGAGTCAGTCAATTTTATGAACTTTCATCAGTTGGATTGAAGGACATTATATGTCAGGTTATTTTATTGTGCCATTTGGGGGAATGATGGAAACACAACCTTTTTTTGTGTGTGTGTGTGTGTATGCATGTGTGTGTGTGTGGTGTGCATTTAATGCTGTCTTTTTGTAAGACTGTACAGTATATAAAGAAAACTGTTTCACAATTATTTATTGTTTTCTAAACTCTTTAAACTCTCCTGTGTTCCTGCCACGTCTGTGAAAGTGCATGTCTTCGGCGTGCACACTCGCCTTTTTGTTGTTAGTTGACTTAATTTTCAAAATAATGACCATTTTAAACCCCAAACAACATAAACCGACAAGAGAGAGAGAGAGAGCAGCGACTTTCGAGTGCTTTGCGAAAGACAGGATCCAAATCAAAACGACCAGATAACAGGCGACCTCTGTTGGAGAGAGAGGGAGTAGATGTTTCACTCGTCTACATGTTGATGGGGACAGCAATTACTTCACTGCTATTCGGTTTTCTTTATTCATTGGGCGGAATTTATTACCATTAAAATATCTCCCAGTTGCATTAGCACAAGCGGAGTAGTGTGTTACATTGATAAGCTCTCCATAGCACTGGCCAATTTTGCAAAGCGTTGGTGTTTTTAGTTGACAGTAAAATCTGATATGTCCTCAAATAAATATTGAAGTACAATATTTCTTATTGTAGGTGTACAGTATTGTATGTGTGTGTGTGTTAGTGTTGGGGTGGGGGTGGGGGTAGAGCAATATGCTGAAAGCTCACAATTGGAAATATCGTCTTATCTATCAATGGTTGAAAACACACTGTTAAATGCTATTGGATAAGATGATAAACAAGAGGTTTATCTCCTGAAATGTCACTCGTCTTCCTGCACCACGACAAACACGGTGTCAGTGGGATTGTTTTTTTTTTATGTTGGGGAAAAAAATAGCACTTTAACCCACCGAGGGTGGGAAAGAAACCACTTCACTGCAAAGCCACAAACCCAGACACATGTCTGCTGGGCAGAGAATGTGGACTAAAAACAAAACCATGTTTGGAAAATGTGTAGATGCGCAAAACATAACAAAACACAAACACATTTTTAACAAAATTAACAAAACAAACACATTTTTAAGGAAATCTAAAGTCAACGAAAGAATAATCATACTTTGACAACAATCCTTGCATTTGATATGTACATCTGAGCGTCGTCTCAAAGCGCTTCACAGAATACGCTGTTAAAGCGAATTGACTGTATATTTGTGGGCAAAACTCGGCAGCCAATTGAGCACAGCAATACCCCACAAACAGTCGTGGATTGAAATGACCAATTTTATTGCAGTATTGTGTGTTTTTTTGGAGGGATTATTATTGATCTAAGTGATGTGTATATTGGTGAGATGGATATTGACATATGCACGAAAATTATAGGTTTGTGTGATGGAAACAAAAAGTCACAGTAAGTGTAAAGAGTAAGAAGCATTGCATTGACAAAGAAAATTAATGAGTGAAAATATTACGATAAAAATATTGCAGAACAATAAGATTTAAGTTCTGCATTGGTGCTGCAGCAAACACATTTCTAATCATAAAGTGTATCAAATGTTAGGGGAACTGAGACAGAATTATTTTTATTTTTCGAATCCAGGCTACAGTGATGTTGCGAATAAAACTCAACGAATACATATGTGGTAACGTTTCATATTGTAGAGGTAGATTGTCATGGTGATGGACATAGTTATAAAGGATACATACAGTACAGAAAGAACTAGAAAAAGCACACTCAGTACAGAAAGAACATAAAAAGAGACTATTTCATGACATGATATAGGTGAAATATAAGATATGACAGAGATGAATTTAAACAACAGAAAATAAGCAAAATAGTCATTGAAGTTATAATACTGGAAACGTAACAGGTATGGAGATTAAAACAAAACAGGAGCAGAGAGATATCAACAACAACAACAACAAAATTACGCGCCTTTCAAGTTGGGAGGATGTCCCGATCGGCGCTGGACAGTCAGTATTTCAGACCCGAGCTGGGGTCGGGATCGGGGAGGGTTTAGGGAAAGGAAGAGATTTGGGGTGACCGATGGGACTATCGAAGAGGAGTGTTTCAAGGTGGGGCTTGAAGGAGGCTGGGGGGGGATGCAAGATGGAATTCCAGAAGTTAGGAGCAGAGAGCTTTGAAAGCAACAGATATGAAAAAAACGACTCTGGACAAATAGAGAAACAAAAGAAAGTCCTTGCATTTTGCATTTGATATCTTTGCGTATGATACTGCGCCCCATCATATTGCCAAGTCTTCTCAAAGTGCCACACAGTAGGTTGACTCTCAACTCACTCACTCTATGAACCCCTCCAATCGGGTTTCCGTGCTGCTCACAGCAAGGAAACTACTCCGGTCAAGGTCACAAACAAAATCCTGACCATTTGTGACCAGGGCTCCCTCTGCCTCCTCGTCCTCCTCGATCTATCCGCCTCCTTTGACACAGTGGATCACGCAATCCTCCTCCACAGCCTCTCCTCCAACCTCAACCTTCAAGGTTCTGTCCGTGATTGGTTCCAGTCCTACCTCTCACACTGCCTTCATTTTGTCTCTTCCAACAGCTTTTCCTTCAGCCCTCGCACAGTCTCATGCGGCGTTCCTCAGGGCTCTGTCCTTGGCCCCCTCCTCGTCACCCTCTACACGCTCCCCCTCGGTGACATCATCTGCAGACATGGGGTAAATTTCCACATGTATGTGGATGACACCCAACTCTACCTTTCCGCTTCCACCTTCAACTCACAGGACTACTGGCGTTCTGACTGCATGTCTGTCCAACATTGAGTCCTGGATAAGGGACAACTTCCTTCAACTAAATATCAACAAGACGGAGGCTCTCCTGATCGGCTCGCGTCATCGTCTCTGCACCTTAGATGCTGACAACACCAGCATCCAAGGCTTTACTCTCCACCTCTCGAAGCCAGCCAGGAATCTGGGCGTCTTGATCGAACTGTCCTTCATCCCCCAAATCCGCAGCATGACCAGTTCTGCCTTCCACCACCTCCACAACATTGCCAGACTCCACCACTGCCTCACCCCCACCATGCTGCAAAACACTTGTCCACACATTCATCACATCAAGGCTCAACTATGGGAATTCTCTCCTCGTTGGCCTTTCCAGCTCCTCCCTTCACAAACTGCAGATTATTCAGAACTGTGGAGCTCATGTACTCTCCCGCACTAGGCTCCGTGACCACATCACTCCCACCCTCGCCCATCTCCACTGGCTCCCCATCTCCCAGTGGATCGAATTCAAGATGCTCGTCCTCACTTTCAAGACCATTCAAGGACTTGCCCCTGTCTATCTCTTCGACTTGCTGTCTCTCTATCAGCCCGCCCGCACCCTCCGTTCAGCGGGCTCTGGCCTGCTCCATGTACTCCATGAACCCCGCTTGAACCGCCCTACGATCCGTGGCTGGGCTTTCAGTCTCTCTGCCCCCACACTCTGGAATTCCATCCCGCAATCCCTTCACCTCGCTTCCTCCCTTTCCTCCATCAAGACCTTCCTCTTCGACCGCGCTTTCTGCTGCCCTCCTAACTCTTCCCCCCTTTCTCTCTGTCCCACTGCCCCCTACCCCTCCCCTCCCCCCCATGTTAGGTCCCGACCTAACTGTTCAGCGCCTTGGGATGTCCTCCTGACGTGAAAGGCGCTCAATAAATGTCATTTTGTTGTTGTTGTTGACTGTATAAGTGTGGATGAAACATGGCATAGCAACGTTGCACAAAACATCCATGGAGTGAATGACCAATTTTATTTTGTTCGGATTGTTGGCCAAGATACCAGGAGAAACTCCCTGCTCCTTTCAAACAGTGCCTTTGGATCATTAACATCCACTTGAACAGGCAGATGGAACTTCGGTTTAACATCTCATCCCAAATCCAATCCCAACAACAACAACTTCGATTTATATAGCGCCCTCGATGCCGGAAGGCGTCTCGGAGTGCTTCACAATAACGGATCCCGGGACAGGTGTAGAAAGGTGACCAAAGGCAAAGTTGAAGAGAAAGGTATTTTGCTGTGACCTGAAACTGAGAAGAGAGGGGCCGAGGCGAAGGGAGTGAGGAAGGGAGTTCCAGAGCGTCAGGGCATAGTGGCTGAAGGCACGGCCACCGAGGTGGAGCGGAGGATTCGGGGGACATGGAGGAGTCCAGACCGATGGAGCGAAGACAGTGAGTGCTGGTTTGGGGAGAGAGGAGATAAGAAAGGTAGGAGGGTGCAGAGGAGTGGAGGGACTTTGAAAACAAGAGTGAGGATCTTGAAGTCAATCCTCTCAGGGACAGGGAGCCAGTGAAGTCTGGCAAGGACTGGGGTAATGGGGGAGCGAAGCCTAGTGTGGGAGGTAGAAAAAGAGATGGAAAGGCTTTAATCAATAACAACAACAAAATTACATTTCTGGAGCACCTTTCCCAAGGCGGGATGTCCACATATATAGGATTAATATATAGCGCTTAATATATAGTGAGGAGACATTAAGAATACATATGAAATGTATAAAAGATTGATATTACATAATTCTGAATTATTAAGGTCTGGATAAACATATAGTATAGTAAATGTAATACAATAGTGAACAGATTTCCATTCCGCAGCAAGGAGGAATATAATTATTTCTATCCAGGATTAAAACATTGTTGAACACTGTTGAATAAGTTTGACCACAAGGTTCTAAAAACGTGTGGTTTGTCTCTTAAAATGGCTCTGTCTCCTCCATCAGGTCAGTACCCAGCAGTATTGTAGAGTACTGTATCTAAAAGAACATTAACAAATCAGGTGTAATGTGACATAGTACAGTGATGGTCACAACGTGCTGCACGTACAGTACTTCGAATGTTACTAATGCTACAAATAAAATGCAACCTCCCAATTTCATGAAACATATCTTAAAATAAAACGCCAAGCAGTTTGTTTATTTCTCTTGTGACCTGTTCAGCGGGATTGTTTTCCCTCTGAATCAGTTATCTTTCTGCTTCTGAACCTTAGTGTGTCAACCCGACTCAGAATAATTCATTACCCATCGTTTTAACACACTGAATATTTCAGCAGAGACACTGTTCTAAGTTTTCTTCAATTGCATTGATCCATATTCAGGCGCACTGCAATACTCTGAATCTTTAAAGCCAACATTTGCTATAAACATTTGCAAACAGCATGTATACTATACAAGGTTCAATATAGCATGCATCTCTACAGTATATTCATCTCTGCTAAAATATTGATATTTTATTGCCATTTAATTTGAGTTATGGGCACTATGGTGAAAGTGTATTCGAAATTACAAGAAGATTTTGCACAAATATTTGTGCAAAATATTCAAAAACAAAATCAGAAATCGCTTCCTACACTCAACAGGTCAGGCAGCATCTATGGAGAAAGGAAAGTGGGTCAAAGTTTCGAGTCCTTGACCCTTTGTCAGAATTGGGATGGAGAGGTTTAATTCAAATGTTGTTCACGTACACAGCTACACAAGTCTCTATCATCAACGCCCCCTCCCTCCCCACCCCAACTGTCCTTCCTCCCCCACATCTGGTTCCTGACCAACATCGCTTTTTTCCACCTCCGACGTATTGCCCGTCTCCGGCAATACCTCACCCCAAAAGCTGCTGGAACTCTGGTCCATGCCTTTGTCACATCTTCGCTGGAATACGCAATTGTACTCCTCGCTCGTCTCCCCTCCACCACAATCCATAAAATCCAGCTCATTTAGAACTCTGCTGCCCGCATTCTCACCCACACCAAACTTTGCTCCCATATTACCCCAGTCCTTGCCAGACTTTACTGGCTCCCTGTCCCGGAGAGGATCGATTTCAAGATGCTCACTCTTATCTTCAAATCTCTCCACTCCTCTGCACCCCCCCACCCCCCCCCCCTACCTCTCTGACCTCCTCTCGCCCCAAAACAGCACCCGTTGCCTTCGCTTCTTCGGTTCTGGTTTCCTCCGTGTCCACCGAATCCTTCGATCCACCATCGACGGTTGCGACTTCAGCCACTATGCCCCAAAGCTCTGGAACTCCCTTCCTCACTCCCTTCACCTTGCACCCTCTCTTCCTAGTTTCAGGTCTTGGCTAAAGACCTTTCTTTTTGACCGTGCCTTCAGTCACCTTTTTCTGTCCATGGCTTGGGCCTGGGATCCGTGATTGTGAAGCGCTCTGAGATGCCGTCCAGCGTGGAGGATGCTATATAAATCAAAGTTGTTGTTGTTGATACGTGCCATTGTCACCAGCCCTCCTAGGTTAAATCACTTCAGAGAAAGTTTCTTTAATCCTACAAGAGATCAGTCATGATCATTATTTTATTGCTCAGTGGAAGAACATTATTCATATATTTGTTTTAGTTTTCAGGGATTGAGTGAATGCTGAATCTGGTCCAGAGACTCAAAGCCTTTATTTTTTTAATTATTATTTTTGGACATAGATACAAGAACAAAAATGTTAAATGTAAGATTTATCCCTTGAGAAGGGAGGTAGAACAGTGAATGAGCTGTGAAGGTCTCTTTTTTCAACTGTAATAAATTTTGTGTTCAACAGTTTAAAAGTCAATATGATGTTCTTGCAACTAGCACGTACAATAAACGAGAATAGAAAGCTTCATCGATGACTATATCCATTTTATTTTAGACCGAGCTATTTTAAACCCAGCGAGCACATTAATAATTCTTATCTGAAGTGGGTTCTGTTGTGCCAGGAAACATTCAACCATTTGGAAAATCCCGTTGGCAGGCATTGAAAAAGTCCAAAATTATTGGTTGCAACGTATATGTTTTTTAAAAAACTTTCCATGGAGTCAATTTAAATTTCCAGCTGTTTGACTCTTTCTGTTATAATTTAGCTTGTGCTGTCTGTAAATTTACAGCAGATCGTTAGAGCTGCACACCATGTAAATTCCTGTAGCAATTTTTAAATAGATCTACTGTGTTAATGAGTTGCAAAGATTAAGCACATAGAGAAATCTCATGGCACATTATCACAATACACTGAGGTTGAGTTACTTGCGTCTACAACAGGGAAGGCATTCTGATGAGATGGAGAATGATTTGTAACTAGACGTGTTTGTGTTCGTATTGAGTTCTTCCAGTGATAATACATATTAAGATCTAAGGATTGGAAGAAATAGATTCTCAATTTAGAGGATCACTCACATACCTATATGTTTTCCTCATCTTCTCCACCCAACATTTTATTTTGGGAAATGTAACCCAGTTGTGGAGGTGTTCCTAGTCCTAACAGTATATCATTCTCTTGCTGTTTTGAAGCGCTTTGGGATGTCTGGAAGATGTGGAAAGCGCAATATCAAATGAAATTACTATTATTATTATTACAAAGTTGATTCTTATGTTGTCCATTAATTAATCAATCGTTGCATTCGATGCAGCATCATTCAAGTCAATGTCACAAAATGCCTTATAGAATTTGAGAAACTAGGAATTTTCAGTCTTTAGACAAGATGACTCAGAGGGGACCTTACAGTGGTGTTTAAAATTTTAAATGGGATTGAAAATGTAAAGCTAAATCAACAATTTAGGTATCATCAAAACAGTAGAACAACAGGATACAGGTTTATGTATGAATTAAAGTTGCAAAGGGCAATTTCAAAGCTGATACCAGATTTTCTTTACATGGTGGGTAATCAACCACTGGAACAAGTTGACAGGAAAGACGATTATAATAATCCTTGCATTGACGTAGCGCCTTGTCACATCTTTGAGATGTCTCAAAGCACTTCACAGAAATGATTTGATTGTATACTTTGTGGATGAAATAGGGCAGCCACAGCAGTGGGACACAAACAGTCGTGGATTGAGTGACTAAATGTTTTTTTTTTAAGCGATTATTACCCACGGAAAACCAATTTGTCCATTGACTGACATCTAGGTTCCTACCTACTGTTAGGTAAAACAGGGGTGTTTGGAGTAAGGAAACTTGTCCATTGTTTCACTCTGTCGGGAATCAAAGCCAGGTCCTCTTACTTGAGAAGCGAGTGCTCTAAACACTGAGCTACGGGACTACAAGATGCTAATGGCCAGGATATTATATTAATTTAAAACCAGCTTGATGCAATGCTGGGGAAGGATAGGTTGGGTGTTCTGGAGAGATCAGATTGGATGGGTCGAATCCTTCCAATCGAGTTTCTGTACTCTCTCATTCTTCTTGACTCCCTGCTGATACTTTTGGCCATTCTGATGTTGCCCATACCTTTCCTCCCAATCTCATCTTCATGGATCTGTACTTTCCAAGTTTGATTCTTACCTATCTCAGCATATCTACTCCATATCTGCCAACAACTATGTGCCACCACCCCTGCACCATCACATGCGATGTTCCTAAGGGCTCTATCCTCAGTCCTCTTATTTCCCAATATTTACATGCTCCTCTTGATGATGTAATTCACCACTTTAACATTTACAAGTACTGTATGCTTATGGCACCCAATTCTATTTCTCTGACTCCACCCTCGATTCCAGGACCATTGCTGTACTGACTGATTGCCTCAAGGCCCGGGTGTGCTCTAACTTTCTTCAGTTGAAACAACGCACACTCTACAGTCTCTAAATTTTGGCTCCAGCCAACCTGCACCTAATACTCTCCAGAATTGGGTCAGCAGGGCACATCCCTCTAGAGGGCGAGTGCGTGTTTCATTCCATACTTAGAGATTTCTACATATAAGTGTCACACATGGAACTCAATCTGGTTTTGTTATGCTTAAGAATGTTTATCGGTTTCTGCATATGTCAGACACACAACTCATCCTCACCAACTCACCTATTATCTTTGGCATCTTCTCCAGCTCTTTGCCTGCCACACACCCTCCATTCTTTTGCTTCTGAAACACAGATAGTTTAAAGTTGTAAATGGCGATTTCATAAGATAAAGCAGGATGCTTTTCTTTGTTGTTGTTTATGGAGTGGGTAATTACCATTACAATCAACGTTGGTTCAGGCCAGGACATTGGACTCCTTTACAAAGTAGCCATTCATATACTTCACTTGTAACTCACTGTACCTTTCGGGTGAAAATTTCAAACTAATGCTGCTTAAACTCCAAATAAATTCCAAAGAAAACTCAAGAATATTTGCATCTCCAGATATCTGCTATTCAAACCCTGGCTTATTCTTTGTTTTACACAATGTTGACCCAACAACAGCAGTCAGAAATCATCACAAAATGCAGTTACTGCACTTTACAGTGGCGCCACTTTACAGTGAAGTGTTTTGTGATATTTCGACAACATGATAAGTTGCTAATATAATTATTATTGTGCAAGGATTATGCAAGGATGATTATTATTATTACAATAATAATTGCATTTGATATAGCGCATTCTCATGTCTTCAATACATCTCAAAGTGCATCACAGAATATACCGTGAAGTGAATTCACTGTATATTTTGTGAGCAACATGCAGCAGATTCTACTTCACATGTCTGTCTTTGCAATATAAAGCTTTAAACTCTCGAATCATTATATTGTAGTTAATTTCTTCTCAAAGCTTCAATATCAAATTGAAGGTAGGGTGTCCAATATTACACACAAAATCCCAGAGGAGTGTGTGGAGTAAGACACTTTGCCTAAGGTTTCACCTGGTCTTCTCGCTTGCAAGGCGAGTGCTCTAATCTCTATGTTGTGGAACGTCACGTAATATATATTTTATTTTGGCTTAGAGTAAAATAATTTGGAGATGCAATTTGGTATTTTATTATCTTTACTGACATTTACTTCAAATTGAGTAGAAATCTTCCATGAATGATAGTGATAAATAATCATACCCCCAAATGTTCCTTCTCCAATTTTGCTAATGGACACTCCTTCATTTAGCACACACTATTGTTTGCTCCTCTATGCATTACATTTGGCTACAATAAATTTAATCTTCACTTGTTGGCCCATTTGCTTAATTGGGTCTTCTTGAATGACATTTATTTATATTATTCACCTACCTTCTATTACTCTTCTGCCCATACAATTTGGAATAATCAAAAAAAATTCATATTATAAGAAGTGCATTCCTCCAAATCGTTTATGATTATTGTTAATAATAAGGTATCCAGAAGACTCTTGCAGAATGTCATTATACACTGAAATAAAAGTCAATCTACATTGAACCAAAGGTCAATGTAGATTGAGGTTTATTGTGGGAAAAGTTAATGCAAAAGTTAAAGAAAATATACATTTAGGCAAAAGATCCAGGAATATTGTGTTGATGTTGAATGTACATTCAGGTGAAGATCAATTTTAATGATACAGTGGTGGAAGTAACTTTTCATTGGAAATGTAATATAAAACACCTGTTTCTATTAAACTGATTAGTGTAGCCTGCCCCTTTTTTTAATGTAACTGTTGATGTTTTTTTAAAACACATAATATGACCTGTTCAAATATTTTGATTTAATTTAATATTCAACATCCAGATGCTGAGCAAAGTAGGAAAACACATTGGAATAAAGGTTGGTCCCACTGTTTAGAGAGTTACTCTGAAACAACATTCCAGAATTCCAACTAAGCAAGTCATCCAGTAAGATCTATACATTTTGTGTAACCTGGTGTACTGTTTCCACAAATTCCTCTAAGTCAATGGTTCACAACCTCTTTTTGCTGCGACCCTAAATTGGCCACCAACAGGACCACTAGGGGCCGACTGTGCGACTGAGGCAAAGCTCAGCCAAGACGATGGCTCTTTTGTGGACTCAGCGCAACTCACTAGTACAGTCTATCATACAGATTGGTCGGCATTGTGGCAAAAGTTGGTGTCGTCTCGGGCACTTTTCAGCATTTAAACATAATTTTCAGCATTTAAAAAGCAAAAATATTAATTTCTGATGACCCTTCGCGACTCTACTGAGGACCCCTGTGACCCTGATTTAATAATAATAATAATAATAATAATCCTTGCATTTGATATAGCGCTTTCCACATCTTATCAACGTCCCAAAGCGCTTCACAGAATATACTGTAAAGTGAATTGACTGTACATTTGTGGGTGAATTGCGCACAGCAGTGTCCCACACACAGTCGTGGATTGAAATGACAAATTTTATTATTGTGCTTTTTTTGGAGGGATTATTATTAGGCGTGTGGAGTAAGGAAACTTGCCCAAGGTTTCGTCCTGACCTGCCTGGATTCGAACACAGGTCTCCCCAGCTTGGTCTCCCCAGCTTGCAAGACAAGTGCTCTAACCACTGAGCCACAGGAGCTCCACAGGATTTGGGTTGGGACCTGAGGTTGGGAACCACTGCTCTATGTAAAGCTTTATTCGATTCCGTTATTGAATGCATCACCTTCTGATAGAGACAAAAGGATGTCAATATCGGGAGATTGCTCAATCCTGTCAAATCTAGGGTGAAACCTGGAAACAACAGATTTTGTTTGAGGCAAGTGTGCATTGAAATGAATGCAAATGCACATTGAGGTGAAGATCAATGTACATTGAGGCAAAGATCAATGTACTGTACTTTGAACCGGAAGTTAGTGCACGTTTAGACAAAGATCAATGTATATGAGCTGAATATCTTTGTATTTTGAAGTGAAGATCCATCTCTAGCCATGTGAAGATACAATAATAATAACAAGTAATAATAATAATAAGTAAGTACATGGAGGTAATTGTCAAAGCACATTGAGAAGAATGTCAATGTACACTGAGACAAACATGAATGTACATTTAGATGAACTTCAATGTAAATTGAGGCAAATATCACTGTATGTTCAGAATGTCAATGTACATTGAGGAAAGTCTAAATGTATATTGAGGCTAATATGAATGTATATTGATCCAACCCACTATACATTGAGGTGAACATAAAAGTACCTTGAGGCAAATGCCGATGTACATTTAGGCATAGATCAATATAAGTTGAGGTGAACATCAATGAACAATGAAACAAAGATCAATATACACTGAGTCAGATGTCAATGTGGATCCATATGAAGATCAAAGCAGATTGAGCAATTATGAATGTACACTGAGCTGAAGATCAATGTGTACTGATGAACAATCTACACTCAGACAAAGATTCAAAGATCATTTCTTGTACTTTGTCAGGTGTCAGCTCATCACAGTTGATAGCAGTCTCGCTTCGGTTCAGAAGTTTGTGAGATCAGGCCCCATGTCGGGATTTGTTAGGAGTGCATATGGATTTATTGATTTAATGTTCACTTATATAAAGTAGAATTGTGTGCTAATAAATCTTCCTGGAGTCTTTTTTAACAGCCAGATGAACAAAGGAAAAACTTTTAAATATAGAACAGTAAGTAGAATTCCCACACAAAGCCTAATAAACCTTTTATATCACCCCCAAAGTCTCGTACCCACAATAGAAACTAATAATATTCTCACACACATGCAAATGTGCATAATGCTTCCATGGTTATCGCTCTCAATAGCAAATGGGCACTATGCTGCAATGGACATTACTCTCAACAGAAAATGTGTTGTCTATCAAATCCTACTTGGCAACTCTTCCTGTTGAATGGCCATCATCCAACTCATTGTCCCTTATCTCCCCCTGAGACACAAGCTGTCAGCGTTCAGACAGATTATATATAATAATAATTTTAGCATTTTATATAGCACGTTATCACTTCATCAAAATGTCTCACAAGATTTTTACTATGAACTCCAGTAATTATTTGTAACCAAACGTGGCAGCCAATTGGCACACAGCAGTGTCCCATAAACAGAAATGTTTGATTCCCCTGATGTTGAATGGCTGGGACCTTTGCAAATAGAACAAACTATCTAACGTCAACAACCATCTTGAAGATTTCCTGGAGCCAACCAAGCAGTTGATCAGGCTTGCAGAACATTTGGGGTATCTTGGAAGATCTCAACATGTGAGAGTCATATACTACCCCCGGGGAGTAACTATTGACATACAAAATGTGGCCGTCAAAATCTCACCACTTGAATATTTGGGCTGTAAAAGCCCTTCCTATTCATGAAAGACAGCGGATTTGCAGTCAGAGATCAGATTGTCACTTGTTTGTAATCTGTCATCTACTCGACTGTCATCCCTCGGGAAGGAAGCAACATTGTAGAAATTGAGCTGTTGGAACAAGCTGTTCCTCACAGCTTGTTCCAAAGCAGATGTACCTATGACCTTCCAAGTATAACTGATAGGTTACCTATTCAATGTACCAGTGGGAAGCTGATGAACTTAACAACAACAATAACAATAACAACTTGCATTTATGCAGAGCCCTCCATGTCAGGCATCGTCTCAGAGCGCTTAAAAATGTTGGTGCCTGAGGCCAAACTGAGGGAAGGTGACCATAAGCACAGTCAAAGAGAAAGGTCTTGAGGTGCAACCTGAAGATGGGGAAGGAGGGGGTGAGATGAAGGAGTTGAGGGAGGGAGTTTTGGCACATAGTGGCTGAAAGCACAGTTGCTGATACTGGAGGGGAGGATTTGGGGTATCCATACAATATTCTGTTATTATTTAGTCTATTATTAATATGGTATGTTTTTAAATAAGTAAATTTTTTGTGTAGGATTTTTGGCAACTTGCCGCTCGAATATTTGGCATATTTGATTAACCGATACAGGTCAGGTCCTGAGGGTACTGGATAACAAAGCTTTTACTGTATTTAGACTTTTACACATTGCCGTGGAGTCTTTTACAATACATTAAATAGAACCTACCACATTTCTTTCAAAAGAGAATGCGTTACAAAATTGTTCTGATACCCTGTCACCAAATTCTGTTCTCTCCGTTACCAACACAACATATTATATATTATATATAACATATGTTATATATAATATGTAACATATGTTATATATATACATTCTTTATATATAAAAATGAAAAGCGCAATATCAATTGCAAGGATTATCATTGTATAATTTTTTTATGTTGCAGAATTTTTTATGTTACACAATTTCCAACGGAAGAAAGCCTCCCTAAACACATGGATGCTTCAGACTCTTTCCATGGGTTGGATACCAGTACTGTATCCCAAAAAAACACATGATCCAAAATGAATTTTCAATGTATGCTTAATGTGCTATTTTCATAACTCCCCTTATTATGATCCCATCTTAACTTACATCAGCAATGTTTTAAATTGAATTTTGGCTGCCATTTTGTTTTCCATGCAATATCATTTGCTGGAACCCTCTTCCTTGTTACAAATTCTCTGGCACAACATTAGCGGTCATTTGTTGAACCTGGTTCCTCGATCAACTGTTAAGCAAGCTGTGGGAATGTCCTAAATTTGAACTTTGACATTTCCACATCAACTTTCTGGATCTTTTGTACTTATTAAATAACAGATTCAATTTTGAGACACATTTTCCTCAATACAGTACCTTTGAGCTGCAGCCCATCACTCCATCTAACATTATAAAAATACAGCTGTGAACAAGCTTCATGTCAGTATCTGTTTCTAATTATTTTAGTGTGCTGTAGTCATGCTGGTATTCCTTTGGTCTTGATAACTGTGATAAAATATAGATTGACAGAAGCACTTAATTTACAGATAATGCTTTTGGGACAGCCTTGTAATATAATGATGTTTACAGTATTAGACAGCTGACCATAGAGCAGTGGAACTGTGGTACTTATGATGTCCTTAAATTGCATATGGGAGAAATTCTGGCCAGACTTTTTTTTGCTATTTTTGTTCATTTGCACTGCCATTTGTTTATTTTATTTACAGAATAGTATTCAGGTATGACATTATTTTAGGGTTCGAACCAAAACATAATGAAAGTAGAATATGTATGGATTAAACAATGTGTAGTTAAATCTTGGTATGTGATTATGCTGATGAAGGGGTTAAGTCAGCCTGAGGTACCTGACTAAAATGGGTTGTTAGAAGTTTCTAAAATCGATTTGTACTTATTTTCAGATGTCCCGTCTATGGATGTTTAAGTGCTTACAAATGCATAGATATTATACAGTTTCACCAACAAGTTGACTAGTAAAATCAATATATAGAACTAAATGTGATTTTATGGCAGCAAATATAATAAAATATGAATGATGTCATAGTCAATACATGTATGCACACTAACTTGTATTGGTGAGCTAATCTGTTTATTCCAGCGGCCTTCTTGCTTTGTTTTATTGCACAATAGCAGAAAATTGAGTGAGATCTAATGTCCCGACATGAAGACTGATTGCAACCTGTTAATTATTTGTGAAGAGTTACGGGCATTCTGAATTGCTACATGGCAGTTTAGTGCTATTTACTAATTGAGGAAAAACTCCTTATCAGATAATTTCTCACCTTGGTGGTGTCTTCTGCATCAGGATTCATTTTCATATTATCTCATTCATGTGGTTTGTCAAAGAAAGATTGTTAGATTTGATGGGCTGTAATTTGGCAAACAAAACCAACATTTAATAATAATTCAGCGCAGTGTTTTTTTTAATTAGTGTCACCACAGTCAGTTATTGGGTTAGCAAAAGTGAGATGATCAACATGGTTGGAAGTGCCAGGGACATCCTCCTGACATAAAAGGCACTGTACAAATGAAATTGTGTTGTTGTTGGAATATAAACAAAATCTGCCTTTCTCCACACAGCCCGCCTTTTGTACGGCTGTGTCATTCTACCACTTTTGTTCTATAGTAAACCAATACCGTTTAGGATTCTTTCAACATATTGAGGTGAAAATTTTGTTCCATTCTGCAGCCATAGATAAAGTTCTGAGGTGATGTGTGAGTGCACGATTTGTTTGTGTCTGGTTATCAATTGTAGCTTTTGGTCCTAACTTTACTAAAGCATTCTCGTTTTGCAAATATTGATTTTTGTTCCATAATATTATGGGGAAGAAATCAATTAGATGGGAAGAAGAACCAATATTTTCAAGGAACACAGGGAGAAGGCACTAGTACTGAACAATAGGGTTCCTGAGGTGGCCACACACATTGGGCCTACAATCTATCATTCTTTAATATGGTATAAGGCTTGGAGCTTGGAACTCCCAACTACTTTGCCCACAAATATACTGTCAATTTTCCTACTCTTCTTCATCCTGCCCCTATCCCTCCCCCACTGCTCTTGTCACTACCTAACTGTACAGCGCCTTGGGACGTCCTCTCAACGTGAAAGGCGCTATATAAATATAAGTTTTCATTTGATTGATTGGTATAAATGTCCTGTTTATAGTGCTGGGAGGGGAGTAAAACATTTCCAGCAATGGAGCAATGTGGAAACCTATTTTATATTTTCCTATTCCTAATTTCAAAGCAATTCAACCAGCTGTCTGAGACTCGATTTTTTTAAAACTTTTAAAAAGGAGTTATATTTAAACCTTTCTGACTCTTACCATGTCCACTTTCTTTCAATTGTATGCCATCATCTGCCTCTGTCATTCTCTCAGCCCAAAGAAGACACAACACTTATCTACACCCACCAGACTAAAGTTTCCAACACCCTGCTCCACTCTATACAAGCTACAGATCATCCAGATCTCCACTCTTCCACACTGAGCTCTGCAACCCAAACATCAGATCTGAATGTCACCTGGTCCACTGGAGCCCTAGCCCCAAGAGTTTGTGGGTTACTGCTGGGTGCAGTTGGTTGCTGCGTTTCATCAACACGATATACAGGCAATTCACTTTATTGTGTGAAGTGCTTTGAGATGCCACAAAGCCGTAATAAGATGCTATATCAAATGCAAGTTTTTTTTTATTATACAGGGTATGCATGTGACAAAGGGCACACTGCTTTGGTGAGATTTAAGTTTACTACTGTCTAAGCACAGCAGAGATAAATGGTAGTGGCCATGTGCAACTGGGCCTTGAAGAGATATTAACGTATAGATATAATGAAAAAATGTTCAAATTTTTACAGAAAATGCTCTGCAGTATAATTTCTTTCCAAACCAACATGTCTGGTCTAAGATGAGGCTTAAGAATATTTGCACCAAGTTTAACAGTTGTAAAATGAATACTTACCTTTACACAGCCCAAAGGAATTGAATTCTAACAGTAAAGTTACCCTGGGAAATAAATAACCAGTTACCAAGGTTGAATTAATATTTTTGATAGCAATGGCACTACCATATTTGTATCGTGCCAAAAAAGTCCCTTGGAGATTTGTTTCTGTTATCAAACATGCTTAACTCTTAACATTCTGTCATAACTCCACTGAAGTCTCTATGAGCTCAGAGTAAGGTACATCTGGTTACTGGGGAGACTGTCCGTTTAAGCAATACTCTGAGATTGTAGATAGCGACAATACAGTACTGTATTAGGTTTTACTGTACCTTGAGAAAACCATATCAGATGGATTTGGAAATGCTGAAATGCCGTGTGTTTGTATAGATAGTCAATGGCAGTGCATTTTATAAGATTAAGAGTTTGTATTTGCCCTAGATTCCCCAAATAGATGTGTTCCTTTCAATAGTTAAAAAAAACACAAGCTGAAGCAAAACTCATGAACAACATTGTGTTTATTTTTAACATTTGTTCTTCCATTTTAAAAAATGCTCACTGGTTTTGGACAAAAAATAATTAATTTATTAGTGCATAATTCCATTTGAAAGCTGTGTCCTTCATAGACAATAGCAAGGAACCCAAAGAGACCTTCGTTGGTTGTGATCACAGTTCAGGTCAGTCACGTTTTTGTACAAATTAAACAATTGCCATTCTTTCTATAACCTTTGAAACATCCTTTTAGCTTGTGAAATTTTGCCATGTACGTAAACACTGATTGATTTTTATACTGTCATTATTTCCTATGAAATGCAGATCGTATTAAATCATTGGCAGGACCTGTTAATAATTCATGGAACAGCTATTATGTAGAGAATAACACATAACTCTGGAGAGTGTTACCAGAAGCAAATTAATGCATTCCTTGCATGTGGTATTATTGGGAGACAAAATATTATATGTGATGTGAAATTTGTCATATCAAATATCACATTTTTCCTTTTCCCATTGTGTACATAGTAGTTCTGGCTCTGCTCCACACTCCACCTCTAAAAATCTTTGCCAAATTTATAAAGACTGAACTTTTAATGTTAGATTACCCTCGAAATTCTATTTACTGCCATGAACCTCATTGGGGTTAATTTTCCTGTTGGCAGTGAATGTATGGATCTTGTAAGTTTGTGAGATAATTTGACGGAAAATATATGTATTGCCTGCCAAAGTTGTAAGTTATCAAAAGACTGAAGAATTATTCTCATTGTTTGCTGTATCATGCTGTACAGCTGATTGAAATTTAAGAATATCTTGCTATTAGGATTTAAGGTAATGTGATTTCAAGCAGGATTCGCTAATAACTCCTGGGAGTTAAAATTTTGAGTATGGCTCGGTTAGCAGCGAGAGTGTTGTGATTTTTTGTGCTTTTGTGTGGATGATTATTATCATTTATTATTCATATGTTGGTATTGTATGAAGATATGCTACATCTGGTTCCCAAGCAGATGTGACCAGCACTGTGATCTTCAGTGTGTTGTGTGGTGCCAAATTATTTGTGGGTCATACTTTAGGCAGTGGAACACATGGAAAGTAGAATATTCTCAAGTTCAGTGTACAAGTCCATAAGACATGGTAAAAATGTAATTCAACTGCTCTCTTGGGGGATGTGCAATTTGGAAAGGTGGAGTATCTTACATGTCAGCCTGGCTCAGTGGTATCCTGTGAGACAGAAGTTTGTGGGTTAAAATTCCATGTTGGGACTTGAAGCCACATATTCTAAGATGACACTCCTTAGAACAATGCATACTGTATATCTCCGCGTATAAGGCGCACCCGCGTATAAGGCGCACGCCCCACTTTTGACCTTTTCTTGGTGAAAAAAAACGGAAGCATTTTCAATGATATTGCCGGCAGAAGGGAGGAGAGACAGGAGAGACAGGTAGATAGGGAGAGAGAGAGGGAGACAGGCAGGCAGGCAGACAGGAAGAGAGGCAGGCAGGCAGGCAGACAGGGAGGGAGGGAGGGAGAGAGGCAGGCAGGCAGCCAGGGAGAGAGAGAGAGGGAGAGAGGCAGGCAGGCACGCAGGCAGGGAGGGAGAGAGAGAGAGGCAGGCAGGGAGGGAGGGAGGCAGGGAGAGAGGCAGGCAGGCTGGGTTTGGCAGAAGGCAGGCAGCAGGCACAGCACTGAAGTCCGCTGCTGCTGCCGCTGCCCGGGCGGCCGAGGCCGAAGCCCCGTCACCCGCTCCTCCCAACCCCCACCGGACGCACTGACCAAAACCCGGCTGACAGCGCGCCAGCCGCCCCTCCTGTTTACTGTATTTCCGAGGCTCAAAATGTCTTGTATCTGCGTATAGGGCGCACCCCCTACTTTCGAGATCTTCCGACGTGCAAAAAAGTGTGCCTTATATGCGGAGATATACGGTAATTTGTATTGTTAGAGGTGCCATCCTTCAGATGAGACATTAATTTAAAGTCCTGTCTGCCTGTTCAGGTGGACATCAACAATTGCATGGTACTATTCAAAAATTATTATTATCCTCCTCATTCTTAGAGTAATCCAGCATCTCATGGAGCATTTGCTTTATCATCTCATGTTCTTATGTGGTTGAAGAGTTATACTGTACTTCCTTACACTTTGCCCTCTTACTCCAGTGTACAATGACATCCACTGTGCCAAGCGTCATTACATGGAATTACTAAGCATGAAGATCATGGTGCTGGTCACATCTTCTTGTGAACCAGATGTATCAGATCTTCATACAATACCAGTAATAATAATAATAATTAATGCATTTGATATATTGTATTATCATGTCTTCAAGAAATCTCAAAATGCTTCATAGTACTGTACATAGTGTAAAGTGTAGTGACTGTGCATTTTCTGGGTGAAATGCAGTAGCCAATTCCATTCAGCAACGTTCCACAAACAGTCATGAATTGAGTGACCAATTTGTGCTTTTTTTGAAGGATTATTACCCCCGAAAAGTGATCTGCCAATCAAGTAACCACCGAGCATCTGCTTACCATTAGGTAAATCTCTTGCCCAATATTTTGCCCTGCCCGGGAATCATGTTTTATTAAAACAGCAGAAAAATGTAGACTGTTGTCACATTAGCATACAATATTACCATTTACGAATTTGTACTATGTAAGATGATCCTCCTAAGAGTAATATTCCTATTACTTATTTATAACACAAGGCATGAGGTTGATTCACATTTCAGAAATAAACAAACAATAAGCACATGCCAGTCATCATCTAAAAGGAAAAGGTCATGCCACAGCTACATTACTTCCAGAGACAAACACACATTTTTGCCTGTTGTTTTATTCAAATGACTAAAAAATGTGGAGAAATAATGCAATACCATTTTCATTTTTAATGCTCTTCATGTTGGGGTATTACCTCAAAGTGCTTCACATTGCTCACTGGAGACCTGAGCGGGAGGGTGGGTGGTGAAAACGCTTGAGAGGGAAACAATGACCAATAAAGGAGTCAAAGAATTCTCGAGGCAGACGAACAATGTGTAATACAAACTTCACAAATAATTAGCAGTTAGGTATGATAATACAAGCAATACAACTACTACTAACAAAGCAATATAACAGATAATATACAATAGACAAGAACAACAAAGCAGATTAAGTACCTAACATCAGTATGCAACATACAATAGCAAAGTGAAGTGCAATACAGTTCAGTGGAAGTATTGTATGTAAAGTTATTTGAGCAGCTTTCTTTTGGCCTGCACATCATTCAACCTTTCTTCCAAGGTAACAGCAACAGGCATGTTATTGAGTTCTGTTGCTAAGGCAGAATTGGCACATTTCAAGTTGTTTTTGGATGTTGTGTGCCTCTTCATCTATGTCAACAGCCCTGTCTTAATTATTGTCAAAATAAAATGCCTAGGATATTGTGGTAACATTTGAGTCTGCAACCACAGCTTCTAGGAAAACTGTTGTCAGATTCCTCACTGTCTTCAACCTGTAAGACATGTGAAGAGAAGACACTTGCACTTGTTGGCTTTCTGCAACATTATTCACTGTAAAAAATGGCAGAGCAACGTAATGCGATGTATTGTTCTAGAAATCTTTGCAGGCAAAATAATAGATCTGATTGGATCCGTGAGGATTTCACTCAGCAGCGGTGAGGATTTCACTCAGCAGCGGTGAGGATTTCACTCAGCAGCGGTGAGTGTGCAATTAGCTCATCCTCCACGTGAATACCATCTCTGTTCAATGTATCTAGCGAAGTACCTTTCTAGTCATAGATCATAGCTTTTGGTGAACAGCCCAAGAAAAGTGAAGCTAAATGTCTATTCTGTCTCCATACGGTAGAGAGTCTTTTTGATAATACTTCTCCTAGCAAAGCACAAAGGCATATAATTTAGAAACCAATACTGTACATGATTCTGCTCTCAGGATAAGGTGCATGTGAAGGATACTGTCATTAATTTCGAAAAATTTAACTTTGCTGTAAAACTAGTACAATTTGTGCAAATGAAGGGAATAACTGTTCACTTAAGCAACATGTCAGATAATTCACATACAGTGTATATAATAGTGCATGGATATATCTGCAGTTAGAATTATCTGCTGCTTTTTTAGACCTATTCAAGGTTACAGACAAAAAGATTATCCTGTCAAAGCTTTATGTATCAGACAGCAGAAAATAGCAAAGCACATTTTAGCCACATGGAGTAACTCTCTCACTGTTCGATTTGTGTGTAGTTATTAGCCATTTTCATGATACGTGTCAAAAAGATGTCTATTAAATAGACTTAACATAAATACATGAGTGTGAGAGAAATAATGTAGATCAGGTTTAAGCATAAGGAAGCACAATTTAGTATGGTATTCACTGAGATATACACCAGTTCCATTTAAAATGTGGTGTGCTACAAGTAGATTTTCATTTCCACCATTTTAGGGATACAATGCAATCTTTGCCCCTTAGTGTGAAAATGATGATATGTTTGGTAACTAGAAGTAATTGTAGATCTCTGATACATTCCAGAACTGTTGGTGAAACAGGAGCATGTTTTATTTTTCATTAGAAATATAATAATGTTTTCTAAACTATGACAAGTATTTCTTCCAAAGTCATAGAACAATGCTTCTTCCCCATTACCCTTCAACTAGCCCCATGTGAAGCAGGTTTTCTTGGGCTTAAGGTGGTGGCCTTGCAGAATTTCTGTACCCAGCAGGTTCACAAGGAATAGAGATATGTCAGGCGGTGGGAGACAAGCTGGGGCAGTTTCGGAGTTCAAATTGCTCTCTTGATTCAGCTCTAACTTGGCAAAGGCATAATGGTTCAAACTACTCAGAGTTCCAGCTCCACATTGTTAGATTGACTGCTCAAAGAAGGCCAACCCTTCCAGAACCCTTCTGGATGATCAGATTGTGGGCAGACCCAGTTAGTGTAGTAGGAAAAGGGGAACTTGAAGTTGGGAACAGCACAGTCGAGTGCCTGCCAAAGTACGTGACTGACTTGCTATTTGTTCCTGTGTAAAACTGTAAAATTCTGCTGTCTGGTCCTAATCAGTATCCCACTTCCTTGACATTCTCGGTGAGAGACCTTGGCCCTTTCTGTGGTTTGGTTGTGATTGCGGTTTGTCATAATAAAGCATAATATCCTGTGAAACGCTTTGAGACGTCTGCCTGATGTGAAAGTTCACATGTAATATGTAAGAATTTACAAAGGTCTACAAAGAATCAGCAGCACAAACTGCTGTGCACAATTTGGCTGCGCATTTTGCCCACAAATATACAGTCGGTTTTCCTGCTCTCTTTCCCCCTACCCCTATCCCTCCCTTTGCCACCTCTCCCCCCTTACCCTCTTTTCCCCCTTTATCCCTTAATCCCACTTCCATGACTGGGACACTGCTGTGCGCAATTTGGCTGCCGCATTTCGCCCACAAATATACAGTAAATTCTCCTACTCTCCTTCATTCTGCCCCGACTCCTCTCAACAACAACAACAACAAATTACACTTATAGAGCACCTTTCACGTCGGGAGGACGTCCCAAGGCGCTGCACAGGAAGCGTGTGACCCGAGCTGGGAGGGGAGTGTTTGGGAAGGGGTAAGACACGAAGGGGAAGTCGAAAAATTCGGGGTGGAACGGTCGAAGAGGAACGTCTTCAAACCGGCCTTGAAAGAGGAAAGGGAAGAAACGAGACGGAGGGATTGGGGGATGGTATTCCATAGGGTGGGAGCGGAGAAACTGAAGGCCCGGCCTCCGATGGTGGGGCGGTTCGGGCGGGGGGCTTGGAGCAGGCCAAGTCCTGTTGAATGGAGAGTCCGGGTGGGCTTGTAGGGGGAAACTAAATTGGTTAAATAGGGCGGGGCAAGGCCGTGTAAGGCCATGAAGGTGAGGACGAGGATCTTGAACTCGATCCTCTGGAGAATGGGGAGCCAATGGAGACGGGCGAGGGTGGGGGTTATATGGTCACGGAGGCGGGTGCGGGATAATACACGGGCTGCAGAGTTTTGGATGACCTGCAGCCTGTGAATGGAGGAACTGGGGAGGCCGACAAGGAGAGAGTTTCCATAGTCCAGCCTCCTACTGCTCCTACTGCTCTTGTCCCTATCTGATTGTACAGCGCCTTGGGACGTCCTCTCAACGTGAAAGTCACTATATAAATGTAAGTTTTGATTGATTGATTGATTGATTGATTCAAAGAATGTACAGCATAGAAACAAGCCACTTGGCTTAACCATGTTGGTGTTTATAATCTCCATGAGTCTCCACCCATTCTTTACTCCTTCACTTATTCTTCTATTCTCCTGTCCCTCATGTGACGATCTAGCTTCCTTTTCAATACATCTGCACTATCCGAGTCAACCACCACTTCAGGAGGTGAGATCTACAATCTCTACCCTGTGTGTGAAGCAGTTCTTCCTAAATTCTCTTTCAGATCCCCTTGTCACGATCTTATATTTGTGTCTCCTTGTACAGACTCCCAACAAGTACAACAGCCTATTTATGCTACCTTTTATAATTAATGAAACCTACAGAGCTCTTAACCCTGAATCCATGTGTCATAGTTATTGAACCTGCTGACATGTGGAATGTTGTATTTCAGTGCTAGTTCACAGGATACTGTCTTAATCCAGATGACTGCCTCCTTCCTACTATGGTTGACCTAGTCCTATTTTAAGCACCAAGGAATTACTTGCTGTATTTCAATGGAAGTGGAACAGGCACATTATATTCAGCTGTTGTATTTAGGATTTACATGACAGATTTTCCTTGCTATGGATGAAATTCAGCACAGTAATCCTAGCATACAATGGAACCCTGTGTAATAGCAAAGTGCTCTGAAGTGAGGAATAACAGGGGACGGCCTCATCCGGGAGGAACATAACTCCCAATGGATTGATCTCCTCTCTATGATTTTGTGGCTAATTTGTACTGTAGGCCATCTCATCGCCCTGGTTATAGAAGGTTTAACAAGAGAAAGGAAGTGGGTGGGTGGCGGGGTTGAAGGCTAAAGGTGAAACAATTAGATCAAGAATAGTTTACATTGCAATTCTTTTACAACAACTCTTCCCCTCTTTGCACAGACATGCTATTACATGTACTGTTATTTGTGGATTGGTGAAGGTCATTACATTGTAATTATTTGGGGTTTATTTCTGAGTGGCCAAGCATCCTGGTATTGAAAGGTTCACAAAGTCTTTTCTGGAATTAAGAGCAAAATCAACTTTCATATCAGTTTCAGGTTTGCTGTCAGAGAATTCTTTGCATCCTCTCCAATTGTGTAATTGTTGTAACTAATTCTTTGCATCCTCTCCAATTGAATGCATTGTTGTAACTAATTGCATTTTAAACTTTACATACTGTATATATCTCGGCATATGAGTCGATATTTGAAGCCTAAAAAAATGTTCCAGAAAAATTGGGGTAGACCAGGTATAAAATCTGAACCCTGAATTCCAGATGAAATTCCAGGTTGAACGATCCTTCGGGTGGTGCCATTTTGAGTCAGCTGTTTCAATGCAAACATTTTATTGGCTTCCTGCATGTGACGCAGGTATATCAACACATTTACAGTTACCAGTTCTTAAGGCACACTACCAGCCTCGTACTTCATTCTTTTTTGATGGGCATCCATGATGGGGGTTTCTGTTCATCAGTGTTGTTGTGGTCCAGTTGAAAAGAAAGCCATGTACTTTGGATTTATATAGAAATCCATGCCGAATGGCATCGCAAAGCGCTTAGTGGTTAGAGCACTCACCTTATAAGCCTGAGACCTGTGTTCGAATCCAGGCAAGTCAGGACGAAATCTTGGGCAAGTTTCCTTACTCCACATGCCTAATAATAATCCCTCCAAAAAAAACACAATAATAAAAATTGGTAATTTCAATCCACAATTGTTTGTGGGACACTGCTTTTGGAAGATACAAAATTTAATGTGGGTCACTGCTTTTGGAAGGTACAAGGCATAATGCAAGGATTATTATTATTATAACTCACAGGGTTTGAGATGACACTCCAATGCAGAGCTGGTCAATGAGATGTTAACCTGAACTATTCAGGTAGATGGTGACGGTTATATGGTACAATTTGAAAATACAAGGGAGTTTCTCCCGATCACTGCTGTGTCCAAAAGGACCTGGTTTTGGAGGGCAATTTCAGTCCATTCCTGGGATTGATGACAAAATTGTAAATATAGTTTGAAAAGTTCCAGTGACCTTTCATTATTGTCAGTTGCTAAAAGGAAATTATAATCAAATGTAAGACTGTATCTTCCAAAAGTGAAAAACAAGCATTAAAGTGGGGCGTTTTTGATCATTCCAATTTTTTACATTTTTATTACAGAATACAAACAACAAAATTACATTTATAGAGTGCCTTTTACATCTGGAGGATATAGGTTGACTGCATTCAAAACATACTAGGTATTTGGTAATAACCACATTGAGCCCTTAAACAATACATCAATGTTCACAAATCGCAGCGTTGAGAATAAAATTGAATTCTTTAGGTTTTACCTGGCAGACCAAAACTATGTTTGGAATGGAATCAAAGTGGAGCAAAGACGTTTTAACATTTTTAGGACCTTTTATTTTTAATCAAAAGGGGTTCAAGGATAGTTAAAATACCCTGAAATAATTAATAACATTCTCAACTGACAGAAAGCACTGCTGGTGATGAACTGTGCTCAGCTGGAATAGTGAACTTTAAATAAACACAGACTTGCAGTGTTGTCATAATAAAACCCAATAGAGTCTGACACTGTGCTTTTTCCATATGGAGTTCTTAGCAATAGGATAATCTGACAATTTTATAGTTGATTGCAAAAAATTTACTGTTCCATTACTAATAATAGCTTAAAAATATTACCTATATTTCCAAGCACTATTCAGGGAATTATTTGGAAGGAGAGGGATGGAGGGACAAGACAGACACAAATTCATACATTTACTTGACCACGACCACATCATTCCCACCCTCACCCGGCTCCATTGGCTCCCCATCCCCCAGAGGATCAAATTCAAGATCCTCATCCTTACTTTCAAGGCCATTCATGGCCTTGCCCCCTCCTATCTCTCCGACCTGTTGTCTCCCTATGAAGCTGCCCACTCCCTCCGTTCAGCAGGTTCTGGTCTTTTCCATGTCCCCCACTCGACCTGCCCTACCATTGGTGGATGGGCTTTCACACTCTGGAACTCCATTCCACAGTCCCTTGGCCTCGCTTCCTCCCTTGCCTCCTTCAAGGCCGGTCTCAAGACTCTCCAGTTAGTTTGTGCCTTCTGCTGCCCTCCCAACTCACTCTCTCCCCTCCTAACTCCCCCCCTCCCTCCACCCTACCCAACCCCTCTCTCTTGCTTGGGTCACGACCTGACTGTTCAACAACAACAACAACAAAATTTCATTTATAGAGCGCCTTTCACTTTGGGAGGACGTTCCAAGGCGCTGAGCCAAGGGACATCCTCCCAACATGAAATGCGCTTTATAAATGCTATTTTGTTGTTGCTATATGTGGTAAATATCTCTAGTTATTTGTTCCAAGGAGCATTACATTTTCCATTGGATAAATTCAGCTGCCAAGGATATGATTAATCAGCAAAAATGTTAAAAAGAGTTGATCATAAAAGCTTCTGTGTACATTTTTCCTTTGTTCCCTCTGTTGATCAACTATTAGATTTCTCAAACAAAGTGTAATTTCTGCTATTTAGCATCACCGACGATACTCTTCAAACCCTTAAGGCAATATTGTTTGACATACAAGCAATAGACCACACAAATAACTAGAAAAAGGGCTGATTGCATGAGCTTTTGAGCTTGAACAACTTTCTTAAGATTGGTTTAACAAAATGAATATAGACCACACAAACAGAACATGCTGGTGTGAAAATTGTACATGACAAGCTTCACAGAAAAGTATGGCTTAAATAGGTGATAAACCAACAATGCTATTTTAAATGCAAGCAGCAAATATTTCTCTTGGATGCATCTTAACAATTAAAGAGCTTACTTTATCTTTATCTTAAAGTTTGGATGCCACATATTTATGTACATTTATACATGAAAATATGGCAATGCCACACACTGGAACAAAAGGTGCTGCGTGGACAACATAGGCCAAACTAAGGGAAAGGAAATCAGGGGAACAAACAAAGAAATTCAGTTGCACTTTGATTACGGAAAGGGCAATAACAGAAAGAGTAGAATCATTAATTAATAGAACAGTATTATGAGTGAACGCAAGGAATCCAGTTAGAAGGTTAACTCTTCACCATCATGTAAAGCTGTATTAATGTGACTGAGAACCTTATTATAGAACCTTATTATAGGAAAGGGAAAAAGAGGACACATGTGAAATTCCAGTGGCTTCTAAAGTTACACAAGATTAAAGTTATAATAGCAAATATATAATCACTGCCAGCGTTGAAAACATTACCACCCAACTGAGTTTCACCCCAATGGTGTTTTGGACAATAATTAGGAGAGCAAAATGAAAAAGTTAGATGCAAGATGCATATGCAGTAGAATAAAACATTTATATTTATAGATAACTCTGGACTGCTGTGGTGGGTAGAAGATATAGACCAAACCCTGATGTAACACAATATTCTGTGTCTATAAACTCACCCCTCCCTTGTGTTAAAATAAGCATAATACATTTAGCTATCTTCCAGGTTGTCAGGTTGCCGAGGATGTAACATTCTGTGTGTTGTGCACATGAGTTTCATTCCTATGTGCAGAAAGCTGCACAAATGTCACATCATGCAGAGTAAGCACATGAAGTGTCTCTGACATCACTTCTTTCACAAAATGACTTCAGTGGTGTTTCCTACGGATAAGCACAGAGTGTTTGCGGTGACAGTGAATGCTGCCAGTGACACTTCCTGAGAAGAATATGCATTTGTGTCAGCAGCAAGTTGACAACGTGGAAGATGGACAATCTTTGTGACATGATGGGCAGAATGGCCTTCTTCTTCGCAAGAATGTTTTAGCCAAGGCAAACAGCCTGTCAGCACTGGAAGCCAGTTCTAGTATACTACATAATACCTGGACTAAAAGTAGGGTAGCACTAAACTGGGGCACCTTAAAACTGGGTCCCCCTCTTTTATGGCAATTTCCATAAATCCTGAATGAAAGAAAAAAAATGTTATATTTTCACCTCTGGGACATGGGTTCAAAACCAGTCCCAACAGATGGGATTATAGTTTTTACCCCTTTCATTTCTGTTATGGGTAGCAAATGAAATACATTTGGCCAATCTTATGACAGGTCCCAATAGTCTCAAGTCCACAACACACTCACAATTCAGCACTAATTTGCACTAATTGTTCAATCGCACTCCAAGGCCACAAAGATACAGGAAACTCAAATGACACTGTGTTGTGTTTGATGTGGTATTCTAAATTTGTGATGAATGTATACTGAGGGAAATTGTTTCTCAATATATTATAAATCAAATAAAAATTCAGTTAAATGTTGAGAAATTCTACAGAAAGCTCCTAACTGCATTTAATCCATACATCGGGTGAAGCCAGATTTTGTTAATGCTTTCCCAGCATTGTCTTCCTTCATTTTGAAGAGTACAATATTTAAATGATATAAAAATACATCAAGGTTTGTATTTGGAAAAGGCATTTCAAAACCAGGATATGAAAAGGAAAAAAACAATAATCCTTGCATTTGATATAACACCACAAAATGTCTAAAAAAAACTTTATGGAATGTTCCTGTTAAGTGTAATGAGCATATTTATAGGCAAACACAGCAGCTAATTTGTGCAGAATACCCCATAAGCACTCACAAAATAAATGACTAATTTTAGTTTAATCTGTGGGATTGTATGTCAAGTATAGGGAGAAACTCTTTTTTGAACAGCTTGATTTAAAATTTCACAGTAAAACACAACAGGATGTTAATAGAGTTGAGGAGATACAAGGTCCACCAAGTAAACAAAAGTGAGAAAAAAAACAAGACAAGGTACAAATTACAGAAAATGCAAAACCTTTTCTGTTAAATTTGTTAAAGGAATCATCTGTGGAAAGATGCAATTATATTCCTTCATCTACACTGGACAGAAATATGAAAGTTAGGCAATTGGAGGTGCATCTCAAGAAACACTTATTTATGGTTGTTTTTCACTTGGGGAAGGCATGTTGGAGGGAGGGTCTTGTAATCAAGCAAACACAAAGAGAAAGGATCAATGTTCATAGCAGGTTTGCTGCAGCATGGTGGAGCCAAAGTAATGCAGTATTTATGTATAAGTAAGTTACATTTCAGAGTGCAGCTAGAGAATGAACCTGTAGTACCTAAACAGAAGGCAAGAGAAATACTAAATGAAACCACTGAGACAGTTGCATTATGTCATCATTCATATTAGTAATAATGATGATAATGCTGATACATGCATAATTTATTGATAACATTAACAATTTTAACACAAGTAGTGCATATATGTATGCATAATGAATGATTGCAGCCTTGGTGGTTTGATTCTAAGGACTCGAAGAAAAGAACATTAATAGTGCTTTTTTTATATGCTTCTCTCAATAGAATTGTGCAGTGGTGTGAATGCAGAATAATAGGCTGACATTGCATAGAATTCAGAAATGAGCAAATCGAAATAAACAATTCCAAAATATAATTCTCACGACTGTAAAACAGAAAATAAAATGCAATTATCTGGCTTCATAAATTGAGCGTTCTGTAAGAATTATTTTCAAGTTTAAGGCTACTGTCTCAAATAAATCACCTTTCTCAATAATAACTTAAGTAGAGAGAAAATAATAGCCATCTCATAAGTGTTCAGTTTAAATGGGTCTTTAAGTTATGATGGAAAGTGGGTGTGTGCAATCCTTAATGTACAATATTTGTGGTTTAGCAGTGGTTTATAACCCTATTGAACCAATGATACTTTTCAGACCCAGTGTAAATGCATAAACTCAGCTTCCACTACACTAAAACATTCCCAGTTAACCAAACTACTAGAGCTAATTTCTTAATCAATATGGGCCACATTTGGTCATACTTGTCTCTCTTCAATATCATGATTTTAGAAAGTTGAATTCTAGCAGTAGCCTGGTAAACCCTTTAAAGTTTTGAGGCTTTGGCAAGGAGCATCAATTTCAAGATCCTCACTCTCACTTCCAAATCACTTCACACCCTAGCACCTTCCTACATCTCTGATCTGCTCACACTCCACTCCAATATTTGTTGCTTTTGCTCAGCTGGCTTGGGTCTTTACATTCCCCAAGTCCTCCCTCACACCACCATTGATGCCATCCCCCCACCCACCTACGACCCATTGAAATCATACCTGAAGACTTTCCACTTGCCTGTGTCTTCAGTCACATTGGCTCTTTCCTGCTCAGCATCACACCATACTACTATTAAGCTCTCCAAAACACTACTCATGTGAAAGGTACAAAATAAATGCAAGTTATTGTATTGCCAACCCACATCTAATATTTTATGGAATAACAGTTAAGCAGACTGTGCACCACTCTGTAGATGGAGTTAAGTTCTTTAGAGCAGAGAAGCTTAAGGGATCATTTGATGGAGAGGAATTAACAGGTTAAACAGTATATTATTATTTTCTCTGGTAAAAAGAGTGATTTTAAAGGGGGCATAGCATTAAAATCAGAACTAAAACAGAACTGAAGTTAGGAGCATTTCTTCACACAGAGGATTTTCTGCCCCAGAAAACTGTAAAGGAAGAATCAATTAGGATCTTTAAAAATAAGATTGACAGATACTTGGATAGTAGCAATATTAGCAGGTGCTGTCACTGTCCTGAACTAATGTCTTGGAATCAAAGGAAGTAGTTCATGCAATGCCTGGTGGAAATATTAGAAGTCTCAATCTGAGAAAATAAGCTAACTGTAGAAAAATGTCCTGAGGGTTCTTTAAGACATATAAATCCTCAGAACTAAGGTTATATGAGAATATAAGAAAGCATGGAATTATGAACAGTCCAATGAAACCATCAATCTTTCTAAAAGACTAAACAAAACATGACCGATCATGGACATTGTAGCTGAGTCCACAAAATATAATAGCACACGACAACAGGCAGAGAATTAAAGCTCATGCTGTCCAAATGTCATAAAACTGCAATAACATCTATTGTGGTGTTTTCCCTGAAGATATGTCACAACTGCTATTTTGTCTGATGTTTATTTCTATATTTACATTTTAGTACCTTTTTAGTGGAATGAAAGGTTGCTGTGAACTAAGACATTGAGCACTGCTTATTCTCATTTTAAGTGGAATTTTTTTTGGTGCTTCTCAAATTTGGTGCAAGGAAATTATGTTATTAATGTAGCTCAACCCATTCTCACACATAATATTACCATTTACCATGCTTTCTCCATGTTGCTAGTGAAGTTGTTAGTATATCTGAAGTTTTATAAGTACTGAATGAAACACATTTGGTAATGAAATTGATTACGCAAGTTGTGCAAATCATGTGTAAACACATGTACAACAGGAAGAATTACAGGTGCCCTTAACTTGTAATTAACAATCAATCTGTGGCCTTTTTTAATTACAGAATTAAAATTATTAAATCAAGGGCACCTCCACATCTTTCTCTACGCATGCATTTACACTTGGTTTACAATTACTTGCTTTACAAAGCGCTCTGAGACGCCGTCCGGTGTAGAGGGCACTATATAAATCAAAGTTGTTGACGTTGTTGTACAATTAGCTCATAATAAGCACATCTTTTCATTTACATATTGTTCACACAACTTGAATAACAGACACCTTTGCATTGAGTTTACATTTTATACAATCTCAGCATCCATCCATCATTGTCGTCATGTACTTACAAGATAAATGAACTGCATACTTCCCCTTTAGGGCTATAATTTTCCCTTCACAGTCACTGTCCAAAGAGGTAGAGACACTTATAGAAATAATGGTAAAAGTTAATTAACACAATGGAAAATGCAATAATTTAATGTCTTCATTTATCAATTGGTTCATGGTTGCGACCCCTAACTTTGTCACAGTGGTTGGCCCAGAAGTCAGTTTGGCTATGCATTGATGGGTTTCATAGCACTGCATTAGAGTGTCGTTTTCTTGTTTCAATATGTTACAATAATAATAGTAATTCTCTCATTTGATATATTGCATTATCACATCATCAACACATCAAAATTATTTTGATTGCAAATTGTAAAGTTTTTTTTCAGAAATGTACAAATCTATGTATTATACAAACAGCGTAACTACACTTAACAGTAAAATCCCGTGAAGGTGTTTTAAGATATATCAATAGGGACTTCTCTCCTCTCCTCTGCTCTCCTCTATAGACTTCTCTCTCAAGTCAATTGGGGATCGCTTTTCCGGGAGTAATAATCCCTTCAAACAAACAACAGCAACTTGGATTTATATAGCACTCTCCAGCATCTTTGAGACGTCTAGAAGACGTGGAAAGCGTTATATCAAATGGAAGGATTATTATTATTATTATTATCCTGGGGCCGAACCAGGGGGAGTGGGAAAAAGGTGACCAAAAGCGTGGTCGAAAAGAAAGGTCTTCAGCAATGACCTGAGGAGGCGAGGAGTGAGGAAGGGAGTTCCAGAGCCTTGGGGAGTAACGAGGGAGGGAGGGAGGGAGGGAGGGAGGGAGGGAGGGAGGGAGGGAGGGAGGGAGGGAGGGAGGGAGGGAGGGAGGGAGGGAGGGAGGGAGGGAGGGAGGGAGGGAGGGAGGGAGGGAGGGAGGGAGGGAGGGAGGGAGGGAGGGAGTAAATTTAAAAATTGGTCACTCCCGGCCCACCCTACCATAGTCACCCGGGCTTTCAGCCTCTTTGCCCCCACCCATTGAAACTCCATCCCCAAATCCCTTCTCCTTGCTACTTCCCTTGTTTCCTTCAAAGCACAACCCAAGACCCTCCTTTTCGACTGTGCCTTCAGCTGCCCTTGAACCTCTCTGCCCTCCTTCATCCCAACCCTGACCTCCCCCATGCTTGGGTCCTGATCCCCGAATGTTTGGCACCTTGGGATGTCCTTCCAACGTGAAACGGGTTTCACAAATGAAATTTTGTTGTTGTGTGCAATTAACTGCCACATTTCACCCACAAAACATGCAGTCAATTCACTTTACGGTATATTCTGTAATGTGCTTTGAGATATCTTGAAGATGTGATAAGGCATTATATCAAATGCAAGGATTATCATTATATAACACTGTTGTGTAATGTAAAATTGCAGATGTATGCATAAATGTTCCCGTGTGCTGGGGAAAAAATTATGCCTTGTGTTTGTAATCTGAACGTATATTTGCACACATCAATATGATAGTTGAGATGCCCAATTATTTCTCTGAAAAGTGTGTTCTCTGATGCATTAAAAACACACTGGAAATTAGAGTGTTGGAACATGATTGGCATTCTTTGGTCAGTTTAGTGGATTGCTAAATATAACGTTTAATAATTATAGATTAAGAAAGTTAGGTGATGATGAAGTCCTGCCACCATTTATCAGATCTTAGGAAGTTATTTTGATGGTAGTATACAGGTTTTATAGACTTTTTTCTTTTGTGTCATACATGTTGCTTTTTGCTTTTCATATCTTCTTCAGCATCATACTGTATTATGTTGAAAAGCTTGTTTAAGCAGGATTCTGGTTATATTAAATAAACCGCAGAGCTTAATACAGTAGTAGGCCCTACTGTACTTTGTAATTTGCCTGTAGGGGCCTAGCATATAAGTTTTATGAACACAATGTACAGTACTATGAAAAAATTATCTACAGTAAGTTCAACAAAGGAAAGATGTTTTCTTCTATTTCTACAACGTCCTTCTTTGAGTTGAATGGCACAACTCTGATAGTCAAAGAGTTGAACTTTGTGTTACATGTCAGATCTTCCTGAGATTTTCTTTCAATTGGAGAACAATGACTGATTGAAATGGACATCAAAATTAAAATGAAATGCACTCCCGGTGTGAAATGAGTGAATTAATTGGCTTGAATTGTTCTGAAACTTTCAGAGAGGTTCCAGGATGGTCAGCCAGACTGTACTAAAGTAGGTGACCTGAGCCTGGGTAATAGTTGTGATCACCTCGGTTATGGAAGGGATAATAGAGCAGAGTCTTACTCTTGATTGCTATTGAGTGTCCCCTGCTCTAAAGTGGGGATGTGGGCTGAGGACAGGATTGGATTTGGTTGTTATATTCGCCACAGTAGAAACCCTAAGAATCATACAGGTATGAACCATTTAAGGTATTAAGGTACAGCCAGGACTTCTTAAGGTAAATTCAAAGCAACAATTTGATCTTTGCCTTTGATTACCACAATCTCTTGGAACACCTGAGATCATTGTTTATAATATAATAAAGAAAAAATCCTTACATTGGATGTAGCACCTGATCATATCATCGAGATGTCTCACAAAATAGCGCTTCACACAATATTCTGTGTGGGATCTTTGACATCCACCTGAACAAGCGGACGGGGTCTCAATTTAAATGCTTCACTGATTGTTTGTACAGGTGCCCTGCCCCAACCATAGCCTCGTCAACTGCTAAACTCACTTACCCACGGTTTGCTAAATGCGCCTACCCTTGCTAACCACGCAATGGTTATTGCTTAACTTTCACTTATCCACAGGTTCTAACACTAACACTAGCGTTTGGCGCTAGGACCCAGTTGTGATGTCACAATCAACCAGCGAGATGTCACTTCTCTTTTAGGATTAAGGTAAATCTCCGTTCTCTCTCTCTCTCTCTCTCCCTCTCTCTGTATCTGTATCTCTCTGTGTCTGCAGATCCTGGCATCCATGCTCCCAAACTTAGTCCCCCTATCCCCATGTCACCCACCACACCACCTTCTGCACACTCACCCCCCACCCCCACTCTCTGTGTCACCCACCACAGCATCTTCTGTCTCCCCCCGCACCCTCCGTGTCACCCACCCTCCATGTCACCCATACCCCCCACCCTCCATGTCACCTACCCCACCCACCCTCCAAGTCACCCACCTTCTCCGTTGATTTCTCTCTCTCTCACTCTGTCTGTGTGTAGATCAGTCAGTCAGTCAGACAGCCTCGCGGATTGCTGCAGATCCTGCCAGCCAAATTTACTCCCCCTATCCCCATGTTTCCCATGGAGCCCTGCGTTTTCCAACCACGACAAAGCTAATGTACAAATATCACCCAATAACACAAACTCTTTGGAACTGCAATGCAAAGTAACTGCGGTAAATGCTCAGAAAGCAAATGTGCCAATACGTGGAGTATAAATAAACACACCCAGCGAAATGCTACATTTTAAAAAAAATCATGAGAGGTTGAAGAGATTATTAGTGTTGCACTCCAAGTCTTTACATGTGTCTCATAGAGCCCTGCATTTTCCAACCGCGGTTTTACCAACCACAGAGGTTTTCAGGAACGTATCCCCCGCGGTTGGGGAGGAATACCTGTATTTCCAATGATGGAGCACACCACCATCACTTAATTGGAGTGACAGCAGGGACTAAATGTGTTGAAGTCCCAATGTAGGTCTTGAAATCATAAGCTTCTGATTCAGAGGCATGAGGGCTACCTCTGGCCGCACTGTCTCCTTTTTAACTCAAAGATTTTCATAAGAGGAGTTTTAATACTAATTCTGAATCATCTCAAAGTTCCAGAAGTGGCACTTTAAAATCAGGTCTTAATGGTGTAGAGCTAAAGCATCTTGGGTGTTGTTCATGATTTCTTTAGTTCCCAATGAATGGACTAACATGATTATTTGATTGTTGTGGAAAATCCACTATCCTGAACGCAGCTGGCATGTTCTGTTAAATTGCAACTGGACCAGGCAGGCAAACTTTCGCTGCCTCAAATTTTGTTAATCCAAAAGTTGATAAGACAAAAACAAGAGTTGAACAGCAGCAAGCCTCAATTTGCTATACCTACAGCATTTCAATGAATACTTTCCATTCTGTCTCGATTTCATTGAAACAATATTTTGGCCTCACCCTCTGATTTAATCTGTTTTGATGGAAATGAAATTTTATATCTGCTCCAGTTCTGTTTCTGGTACAGTGCCTTTCTTATGATGTACATGTAAGTAACTGGTTTGAAATTTTTCCTAAAGCTTGCAATCCGATCTTTTGACTTATTAAATTCCACCACACCCAACCCATATTTCATTCATTTTATTGTCAGTTATGTTTTATACCTCTTCAATCCTAGTTAGTAGAATGTGATGTTATAGGTTGACACTTGTTAGGAGAGATTTGTTTGAACCAGATTAGAATCAATAAAGACATACCAATTTGTCATTTACATGTGTACGTTTAAAAAAACACCACAGTCCGGAGGCTGGGTGGCACTTTATTAGAGTAATGTCCTTTCATTTCTGTGACATTGTTTTAAATCCATTGGATTGGATTATGCTCTTGTTTTCTGGTTTCTAGTGGTACTACGTGAAATATGTGTAAGCAGTTGCAATCAAGGTCAACACAAATACTATAACATCAAATGCCTTTTTTAGATCACAGGCTTTCGACGAGTTCTCTGTTACAGTATTAAGATAGTCAGAAACAATGTGTATAGATAGAGGATAAACATCAGGAAAAAGATTCAAGATGAAAAACGTGTAAGGACTTGGGGTGCACCACTAATAATCTCTTCAACCTCTCATGAATGTTTTTTTTGAAAAGTAGCATTTCGCTGGGTGTGTTTATTTATACCACACATATTGGCACATTGGCTTTCTGAGCATTTACCGCAGTTACTTTGCATTGCAGTTCTAAAGAGTTTGTGTTGTTGGGTGATATTTGAGGTAACATTGTAAATCAATACAATTGTCCAGGAAACCATTAAAAAAAACTCTGTTGGCAAGCACATGTTTCATATAATAGCAGCTAAAATTGTGATTTTGTAGTAAGTAAGTAATGTCAACTTTGGTTAGACCACATTTGAACAACTATGTGAGTTCTGGTCGCAATACTACAAGAAGAATATTAAAGCAATGGAGGGAGTGGAAGATTTACATGGATGTTACAAGGGATGAGTGGATATAGCTATCAAGAAAGACTGGACATATTAGGGCATTTTTCTCTGGAGATGACATGATTAAGCGGGAGCCTGATTAAAGTGTTTAAAATTATTAAAAGTTATTAAAACGAGAAGTCAACTGTGGGATTGAAGTGGCCTGATATCCTAACACAGCTGCACTAAACCATTACATTAGCAGGAATGTGGAAAGGAAATAGCAGCAAGAGAAGGTTATTCAGCCTTCCATTGAGTCTGTTCCACAATGATGGTGGTTGAATATTTTGGGTTATGCGGGCAAATTTTGGGTGGTAGGATGCCGTGGCATAACAACAATGGTGCAAGTGGTACTGTTGATTCAGGGGCCACAAGGTTATGGGGGCCCAAACATTGGCAGTGGAAATGACTCGTGGAATGGCTCACCTGAATGTTCTACACTGGGAAGAGAGAACATGAGGAGATGCACATGGTGAAGGTGAGCAACATTTTAGAGTTCAGTATTGGGTAGGGCATCCTACCTTATTCTTTTGCCAGGGCTCTCTGGACTTTGATATGTCACTGGGTAGGGGCTCACACTGAAACCAGATGACAATGAAATACTGATTTGAATTGCAATTTGTGGGGGGGTGATAATTTTCAACAGTGATTTTTTTTTCATTTTTCACCCCATAGACGTACAATCTAGTTTGGATTGTTACCTGTCAGAGAGCGGAGAATTCCTTCCAATCCATTCAACATGATTGAAAGACAAGTCTGCGTGATGATGGGCGACTATTCTAATATACTGTGTCTCAATCCTCAGATGATGAATTTTGCTTTATATCAGCTTGTGCAGATGGCGACAGTTATCTGAGTTTCCCATTAAAACTGTACCTTTATAGTGAGAGTGTTTGTAAAATAATTCCTATGATGTCACCCGAGACTCATGAACTATCTATCCATTTATACATGATACACATTATTTTAGACAATACCTTTACCCCTAGAGTGAAGGGCTATTGAAAATAGATTCCAGTCTATCTAAGAATTCCGTCCCCCAAAAAACAATTCTACTTTAGACAGAAATTAGCTTAAAAGAATAAGTAATGTTGGTCTCTCTTGCCTTCCAACATGTATAGTGCATTCAAATTTGATAAGTATATGGTAATAACTTTCAATACAAATTCTATCAGTATCGACTTCTACCATGTACGACGTCCAAACAAAGACTTTTGGTGTGGTTTTCTGAATCAGCACCATTGTAGTTATAGTTGTAGTTGAAAATTTTGAAATGTGAAAGAAATATTGTATATAGTGAAAATTCAGAGAGGATAGAAATTTACAAAAAATATTTTACCCATCATGTCTATGCTAGGATGATTTAACTGGAGTGGGGGAGACAATTATCATTGGCCTTCAACAACAAATTGTATTTTGATTGTGTCTTTCCTGTAGGGAGGACATTCCATTCCTGGACAGTCACGGACATGTACCTGAATTGGGGGTTGGAATCAGAAGGATGGGGAGAGTGGGTTTAGGAGGGGTCCAAAGGCTTGGTCAAAGAAGAAGGTCTTGAAACGTGCCTTGAAGAAGGCAAAAAAGAAGACGACAATCACAAGAACAACTTGGATTTATATAGCGCCCTCCACGCCAGACGACTTCTCAGAGCACTTCACAAAGCGAATCCCAGGGCTGAGCCAGGGGGAGGCAGAAATAGGTGACCAAAAGCGTGGTTGAAATGCAAAGTCTTCGAACGCGATCTGAAAATAGGAAAGGAGGGGGTGAGGCAAAAGGCGTGAGGGAGGCCGTTCCAGAGCCTCAGAACATAGTGGCTGAAGGCATGGCCACTGGACAGTGGAAAGAAGGAGTCGGGGGACAAGGAGGAGGCCAACCCCAGTAGAGCAAAGGCAACGGATACAGTGAGGAGAGAGGTGAAGTGTAGGATTGCCATAGGAAGGTATCATGTGATATAATTGATTGACCAGAGTTTCTCTTGAAATTTCTAGGATGGAAATTTTTCAAATGGGTCGTTATAAAATAGTCTACGGTTGCATAATTTATATGCTTTGAGTTTATCTTTGTCAACAGTAAATAAAGAAATTGAAAAGTGAAGGTGTGGCCTCTTTTAAAATTAAATGTATACTATACTATATTTGACATTTCAAACATATCAGAACAGAAATAATTGAAGTTCTTTAGCTTATATTTTGTTAATGTCAGTTATTGTGAGGCATAATTCATTTATTCAGCAGCAAAAAAAATTTACTTTTGCAAACGATGCATAAAGGTTGTTAATTAGTACCATTATTCATTTAGAAATAGTACGTTTGTTAGACCCAAAAAAATATCAAATTATGTGCAGCAAAATAGTTTTTGAGTTTTTGAATATCTGTCTGATTAATGTATGCTAACCTTGTTACTATCAGCTTTAATAAAATTGAAAAAATAGAAATCTGATATTGATGTGTCTGAATCTAAAAGCCATTTGATTTATTTTTCACTTGCAACTGTACCAGCTGTTATCCTATTTGGTTATAAATGGTGCATTGTCCCCAGTGAACTGCCATATTGTCAGATGCATTATTTATAGCCTGCTTTATAATCAATGTGGAGAATGTAGAACTGTCACTCTCTCCCTCTACACACTAGCTGTTACATTCATAGTCTCTAATAGTTATCTACAGCCATCTAATGGTTACTTACAATATCCTAAATTAGTTATTGCACATTTAGTGCAGAATATCTCCAATAGCAATGTGGTTGCTTACATTATAAGTTGGGCCAATAGAAAAGTGTGGAAATATTTGCCAAAATTTTTGGTGATGTTTCCAAATTATGCAGGAAATTGCGGGGGAATTTTTTGACACCATTTTACAGAAAATAAAGTGGAGTTGATTGGTTCTATTCATCTACATTTTACAGAGTACAGTTGTTTTACTTTATTGATAAAAACTAAACATGAAGAAATAACATACATTAGATTGTTAGGAAAAAAAATTGTTGCTTCTATAATAAACACTGTAACCTGTGGCGAGGTTACAGGAGCTCACATTGATACACCATCCCCACCACCCCCACCCCCCCACACACAGACTCTCTCTCTCACACACACACACACACACACACAGACAACCACACACACAGCCACACAGACAGACAATTACAACAGCGGGCCTCTGAGTGAAGCCTTTTTTCTACTTGCGCAGCAATAGCTAAGGAAAATAAATACAACATCAAAGTACAGATGGAACATTAGATGGTTGTCAATGGACAGTATTCACATTCAAGAATGGTGGTAACCGTTTAGATGATGTTTTATTATTTTTATGATATTGCCACTCAATATATTTTGTTATTTTTCGTTGAATTTGACTTGCCATTTATGTCTTCAAGGTGCTGAATGATGCAGGATTTTGCTCAATTTAATTTTCATGATGGAAGATCTCACATGATAAAGGACTATTTTTGAAAGCTAGTTGTACAATGCAATGAAATATGCAATATTTTGTAACTGACTTGAAATATGTTATCATGTTAAATTGGTTATTAAATATTGCATGGTTTTCACTCCAATAATTATCCTCTGTCATGCTACTATTGTTACAGGGAAAGAGATTACAATGTAGGAGCAGAGCAACCATAAAACAGCAGTTCAATTACTACTTGTTTGGATGAAACCATGTGTTTGGGTTTTTATCATACAAGTAAAATATTTGATGCCCTTAACTTGGCAGTCTTGGAGTCCTTGAAATGACCACAACAATGAAGCGAACATCTGCCTGTTGTACATAAAACAGCAGACACTCAATTTAATGGCTGACAAATTTCCAATGTAGCTACTAATGTAGAGGCATGCTGTCTAACCCTTCTTGGGTGCAGAAAATATTTAAAATGTGCTCTGAATAAAATTACAATGTATGGAATGTATGGAATATCCACTTCTCTTATGAAATAGTGTTTCCTGAATCAATAATATGCTGCATTCAAACTGTTCCCACATTATATGCAATTATCACAGTTCCTAAAGGTGTTAGAAGCTTTTTAGTTCACAGCTGTAGATGACATTATGCTAGCTGTAATCAGACACGAGAAAAGGCTGCTTCTTTTTGTGTTGTACAATATCTCTAGTGGTTGGCTGGATACTATTTTTTTAATGCTGCATAGTTTAATTGCAAAATCAATAACCTTATAGTCCATGAACCAGAATTATGGGATCCCCAAACTGAGATTGCTTGCTGTATTAATACATAGTTTTCAGGTCTCCAGAGTACAGTTAGCTGATACATAAAAGCTACTGGTATAACAGCACTTTCACATTCCTCCTGCTGAGGATGTTCACAACAGTTTTATGGCTCCCACTCCAGCGAAGACGATTTAACTGGAAAGTGAACGTTTTTATTTGGATTTTGTTACCTTAAAGAATCCTCTCTTCAAGTAACTTGAGAAAAGAAGATGTTGTGGAACTAATTATTTCAGTCTTCTGCTTATAGGAAAAAATTGTTATTGTGGTGCATTCCATAACTGTTAAAATGTTGATGCATTCCATGACTTTTTATGATTTTGAATTGCTTGGCTTCCAGGAATGAATTGTATAATCCTATCTCACAACATTGACAATAGTTTGGGATTAAGCATTAAATCTGCAGAAGACTCGGAATAAAATGGCTAAAGCTTTTAGGCAATTGAACATTGATTTTTCTGACTGATTATGATCCACTGTTTGATCAATTGGCCATTAATTGTAAACTGTTTTCTCTTATCGGGGATATTTCCCAGCTATTTTCAGTAACGTGAAATAGATTGTAAACTAGAACATCTACTTTCAAACATATGCTACCAACAATAAGGAACACAAGCCTTCATACCTGTAATTGTAAGTACAGGAGAATAGAACGTGAGGAATAGATGCAGTAGAAACAATGATTTAAATGATGCACAACAAAAAATGTTAAAGGTTATACCATGTCTGCCTACAGTGATCATAAGGATTTATCTCAAATGCCTTGTGGTCTACCCCACTATCTCTGTGACACAACTGGCCCACACAGCAATGTCCCACAAACAGCCATGAAGTCAATGACCACTTATCTGTAGAACAGTTTGCACTTACTGGTAGGATTTGAGTAAAAATGTAAGCAACATATATCGCTCTGAGGTCCTTGAACTATCAGCTATAATTAGGGTTTTATTAAATTGTTGTGAGTTCAGTAATATCTTTTTGAGACCTTTAGGATTATATTTATACCAGCACCTTCGGATGTCCTCTGACGTGAAAGATACTAAACAAAGGTATTTTTGTTGTTGGTGGTAATTTAAGAGGCAGTGATATGTAAACCTTGAACCACATTGAAGTGGATTGATAGAAAACGGAGAATGGTTCTTGTAGAATGATGTTTTATTAGCTGACATCTGGAAGTAGAGTTTTTGAATGTTGATATGTGTTCATCCAATGTAAGCGATTTGCCCAGCTCCTCTAAAATTATGTTATTAATTACTGTATATAACATTTGCAAACACTCAAGTAAAGGTGAACTCCATTCTGATTTCACAATTGTGTTTTATATGACTACAAAAACAGATACAGTATTACATTACAGTATCAGGTACTTACAGTATTGCAAATGATTGGATAAGTTTATTATTTGGTTATTTATTATTGATAATCTATATAAACCTGTGTTTATATAGATTATCAACAATGCTCTAGGTTCTTGTGGGTGTCACTTTTTAGTGAGTTGAGCATTCTTTTCACTCACAGGCTGCAAATTATCTGATTTAGAAACAATGAAACTTTCCAATAATTAGAAGTACCGTACTTTGCACCAACCACCGTTCAGATGTAATCTAATTCTGGGGCAACAGGAATTCTACTGGTATTTCTGATTAAGAAATTGTAGTTAAGAAATACCACAGATGATAAACACGTTAGAGCTGTAAACCAGGCTCACTAAACAGTGCTTTGGGACGTCCTCCCGATGTGAAAGGCGCTCTATAAATGTAATTTTGTTGTTGTTGTAAACCTCTTGAATAAACCTCTACTGGTAAACTGAGCAAAAATGTCATCTTAAAATCTATCTCTGACTGAACGTTTGGCTGTCTTTACCCTCCCCAACCCAGTTTGGGTCCCAATCTGCCTCTGTGAATGTGCTTTGGGACATCCTCCTGACATGAAAGGCACTATATAAATGTAAATTGTATTGTAATTACGTTTAAACTAACCAGCATACAGCCAGGAACAGGTTGACCTGGAAAAACCAATGAATACCATCTAGAATTTTTGTCCGTGGTGTGAATGAATTATTAGGCTTTTCATTTGTTTATTGTTTCACTGTTTGCTTTTTCTCTTAAAATGTGTAGTTATGAACAATAGTGTTTATATTCAAGAAAATTTAATTGATATAATAAGTTACCTCACCTCATTTTATGATCTTGGCATTAATCTGATAATTTCATCTTTTCATTGCATCTAGATTTGCAGAATCTAATAATAAACTTTATTCCTATAATAACTGGAAGTCACAAAAATACATAGAAAAATGTAGCCTTCAATATGTGAGAGCTCAAAACAACATCAGAGTATACTAAAGTTATAAGAATCTCCTGCTGCAAATAGGCCATTTGTATCACTACCAACCTCATTTATTGATTGCAACCCATACCATTTTAAATAACATCTGTTGCTCATTTTTATACTTGAGTTCATGTAATAAGAATTCATTGAATACAAAATTGTTCCATGTCCAGTTGAGTCACCGAAATATGACATTATGGTCTAAAATGGGATGTACAGAAACTAAGTCAGCAACAACAACTTTGATTTATGTGAACGCTGGGCCAGAGTCTCAGAGCGCTTCATGATAACGGATCCCGGGGGCGAGCCAGGGGCAGTGGGAGAAAGGTGACCAAAGCGTGGTCGAAGAGAAAGGTCTTTAGCTGAGACCTGAAATTGGGAAGAGAGGGGGAGAGGTGAAGGGAGTGAGGAAAGGAGTTCCAGAGCTTCTGGGTGTAGTGGCTGAAAGCACGGCTGCTGATGGTGGAGAGGAGGATTCCGGAGACAAGGAGGAGGTCAGACCCAGTGGAGCGAAGGCAACGGGTGCTGGTTTGAGGAGAGAGGTAGGTGGGTGCAGAGGAGTGGAGGGATTTGAAAACAAGGGTGAGGATCCTGAAATCGATCCTCTCTGGGACAGGGAGCAAGTGAAGTCTGGCAAACACTGGGGAAATGGGGGAGCGAAGTTTGGTGCGGGTGAGAATGTGGGCAGCAGAGTTTTGAATGAGTTGGATTTTATGGATTGTGGTGGAGGGGAGACCAGCAAGGAGGGTATTGGAATAGTCCAGCTGAGAGATGACAAAGGCATGGACCACGGTTTCAGTGGCTTTTGGGTTGAGATGGATCCTTGGGGTACCCCCCAGGTAACCGGGTGAGAGCGGGAGGAAAAGCTGTTTGTTGAGATGTACTGCTCCTACCGTTTGTGAGGTAGGACTTGAACCAGGCAAGTGCGGTCCCACTGAGGTGAATGATGGAGGACAGGTGGTGGAGGAGGATCATGTGGTCGACTGTGTCGAACGCAGCAGACAGGTCCAGGAGGATAAGGAGGCAGAGGGAGCCCTGGTCACAGATAAAGAGGACATCGTTTGTGACTTTCACAAGTGCAGTCTCTATACTGTGGGCAGGGTGGAAACTGGACTGGAGGGTTTCGAAAAGGGAGTGGGAGGAGAGGTGGGCACAGAGTTGGTTGGCAACAATTTGTTTGAGTGCTTTGACAAAGAAGGGCAAGTTTGAAATAGGTCTGTAGTGGCTAGGGTTTGAGGGATCTAAGGAAGGTTTTTTGAGGAGGTGGGGTGGTGGGGGGCGGGGGGGTGATGGCAGCAGTTTTGAGGGGGGCAGGGACTGATCCTGTGGAGAGGTACTGGTTGATGATGTCAGCCAGCAGTGGGCAGAAGAGGGGGAACTGGGTGACCAGTAAGTTGGTAAGAAGGGCGTCGAGGCAGCAGGTGGTGGGCTTCATTGAGGTGATGGTGCATGAGAGGGAGGAAGGAGAGACGGGAGAGAAGGAATGTAGGAAGGGGGTTGTGGTAGGAGCTGATGACAGGGAGGGTGAGGGTGATGGAATTGGGGTGGTGGTCGTGGACGATGAGAGGCAGGAGGATGAGGCTGCCTGGCGGATATTGTGGATTTTGGAGGAGAAGAAGTCCATGACCTCCTTGCACTTTGCATTTGAAGTGAAGATTGAGGATGCCTGAGGGGATGCATGGAGAAGGTGGTGGGTGGTGGAAAAAATGACTTTTGGGTTGTTTTAGCCTCCAGGATGATGTTCGAGTAGTAGGCTGTTTTCGCACTTGACAAAGAACGATGGTAACTGTGGAAATTCTCGAGCCACAGTTGGTGGTGAACCGTCAGACCGGTTTTCTGCCACCTGCACTCGAGCAGCCGGGTTTGGGTTTGTAGGGAATGGAGATGAGATGAGTATTATACCAAGTCATTGGGTCAATTTTAACTTTTGGTTCTCTGGACTTTGCTCACACAATAAACACAGTCACTTCACTTTACATTATATCCTGTAAAGTGTTGGAGGTTTACTCTCTGGCTTTTGTTTTGATTTTGCCAGTTTTAGTTTGTGAAAATCTTTAAGGTGACAGCCAACAAGCAGCTGAGGAACCTGAAAACAATGATGAATAGCCCAAAGTTGACAATATTTGGCACTTGCAAAGAAGCCATTAGCATGTGTGAAGGATTGTAGACATTTATTGATCATTCTGAGCCATCGAAAAAAATGGGCATATAGCCAAGAATTTGAATAAACTACAAGCACTAATCCAAACAGAACAAGTTTTTCTTAGATGAATCAATGAACTCTTAAATAAAAATTAAATAAATTAAGGAAAATACATGTAAACAAATGGTTCAGAAATTGTAATCATATTGTATGAAATATTTCTAAATAAATGATACAGTAATTGTATCTACAGTATTGTATATCAAATGTGTAGGAATAACATTTTTAACAAATTACAGATAAATTTTGTTTGCAAACATTGCACAATTACACATTGTTCTGTACATATGATAGGCCTGAAATTCCACTCACCGCTATATATAGTGATTTTAGTAATGGGCGGTTGTAATGTGGAACTCCTATTAGTATTCAATATCATCAATGTTGCTACGTGCTGAGCAAAATATCAGCCTAGCTCAAGTTAAATAAAGATAATCGCATCAATGCTTGACTAATATATAGCAATACAAAAAAGATGTAACCTAAATATCCATCACACCCATAGAAAACAGTACTAAAGGAATTTAGGCCAAGGATACTTGTTGTATTGTTCTCATTGCGGTCTGGATGACAGGCAACTTTATTATAATTATATTTTAGAAATCCTTGTTTTTGATATAGCACCTTACACTTCTTTGGAATCACAAAACGCTTCACAGAATTTACTGTAAAGTGAATTGACTGTATAATTTGTGGATGAAACATGGCAGCCAACTGTGCACAGCAGTGTTCCACAAACAGTCATGGATTGAGTGATCTAATATTATGTATTTTTTTGAAGGAATTATTACCCCCAGAAAAGTGATTCACTAATCGACTAATAATTGGGTTCCTTTTTACTGCTGGGTAAACAAAGACGTGTGGAGGAAGGAAACTTGCCCAACATTTTGCCCTGCCTCAAATCGAACCCAGGTCTCTTGCTTGTGAGGTTAGTGCTCCAACCACTGAGGTACAGTACTCCATTATGTGGGCATGTAGCTACATGAGTTAATTATCTCAGTTGATAAACATCAGATGATAGAAAATTCTATTTTTTTGATGTCTTCAATGATTGACCTTCAGGTCTGCCCTTTCACATCCTTGCGATGAACCGGGCTGGCTGGGCTGTCATCAGCCGTGCCCTGCTACCGGTTTCTGAACCAAGAATGTCTGCAGGGCACTGCTGATGAAGCCCAGCCAGCCTGGCTCATTGGCAGGATGTGGAAGTGCAAACCAGTCACTGGGGGCAGAGATTATTCTCCCTTGGCTCCTGTTAACCCTGTAAGCCAAAGCCTGGTAGTTATGGTAGGATGGTCCCAGCTGGACAAGCTTGCCAAGAAGGGTTTTTAGTGGAAAGCTAATGTGGTTTTAACTGGTTCGACTCTAGCCACCAAAGTTCTGGAGTCCTCGAGCCTTGGCTCTCGCCACAAATATCCAGTCACTCCAACTCATAGTAAATCATTTAATTGTGATGCGCCCTCAATGTGATAGGTGCTGTAATAAATATAAGGATTATTATTAGAACTGCACCTGATGCTTTGTGGAATTTGGTAAGCAGAATTTGGTAATGATTTGTAGCTTTGTGGTATTTGTTTGTTTATTGGTCCAATCTTTATCAGTCAATACAAATATCTGTACCCGCACACACTAACTTTGCAGGAATATTTGCCAACTGCGGCATCTTTCAAGTCCTTGTACTACTATGAGGACATTTATGAATTAAATATAGGAAATAAATTTACAGGATGTTTTTAAATGATTACTTTCTCTCTAAGGAGAAATAATCAAGTGGTTTCCTGTTTATTTATTCATTCATTAAAAACTCTAGTTATATCAATAAATCTATTAAAGGTATCCAGGATTTGTAAATCAATCTCCCAAATAGATATTAATTTCCTGTCTTATGACACTGTATGGTAGAGACTAATATCCAATTGATTTTCAGTGTACCTTCCAATTCATTACCAATAATCTGTGAAGAAATTACACATGTAACTTCTTTCGGAACACCGTGAAGTTTAAAACAAACTTACATTATTTTAGCTGACCTCATCCTCAGGTTGACTCCTGAACTAGCTCTGAAGCAGTAATTGAAGGGTGCAATGTAAATGCAAGTTGTAGTTATGTTGTTGAACTAATTTATACTGTACTAACTATACCCGTTGCAGCTACGGTTGCAACCAAAGGATCCAATATGGAACGTAGATTGACAAATAGACAGACACACAGACAAACATTTCATCTTCATCTATACTCATCTGCGAACATTCCTGTGGGAGGACTCATTTTGGCCTTGCTGTTCTTCAAATGGGCAACTCATTTTGGTATCCTATTGCAGTCCTTTCAGCAGCTACACTGTTGTCTGTTCTTCAGTTTCATTTAATGGGCCTCATTGCTTTTGTCTAGCATTTTTACTTATCCTTGAACAGTTCAATTTTCATTTAGGCATCTTTATAATGGTGAATATAAATATATAACTTATAATCACTGGAATGTCCTCCCATTGTGAAAGGAGCTTTAAAAGTGTGATTTTGTTGTTGTTGTTGCCGTGGCTTAGCTTTGTCTATGTTCTTTATTTTGTTCCCACTTGACTACATGTGTGCTCTGTGACTCATGATACTCTAGCACCATGGTCAGCCAATGTTGCCAACAGGTGTAACAACACAATGTCACAACACTACTTTGACTTGGGGGCCAGCAGGTAGAACTGGAGTGAAGAATGCAAAACTGAAATACATGTTAGGTCACAACTCATGAACAATAGGAGATACCCCCAAAACAAATATGCCCATGTCATTCCCAAATGCAAGTCCATTCCGATGAGATGTAATTCATGTCTCTACGTCAATCAATTATTGAGATACTTCTTGAAGCACAGACAGACATTGTTGTTTTATTGGTATAGATGACCTATTTCCACAACTTTGCCTTATAATGTATTAAATATGTCCATCATGCCCTTTTCAATTTTTTAATTTTCCCTCTACATTTCCTATTTTTTCTAATTTTACCATTATTAATGTCCTATATCTCTTTCAAATATTTCAGCAATGTGAATAATCTGTCTTGATTATCTCCTTATTGATCCCTTCATAATTTGGAAACATCTATTAAGTCACCTTGAAGCCCTGCTTCCTCAATCTTCCTGAATCACACTTTATAAGTTCCTACCTTATCTTTTCATTTTTCCTTGTGCTTTGTAGAAAACAATAGACAGATAGTCATTAAGATTTTTGCCATGTCATGTCAGTTTTTTCAAATAAAAATGATTAAAACCAGCCACTCAATCATATTTGTGAGCTTCAAATGGCAGGAGCAGGCAAACTTGTAACAGATTTGATCAATTGAAATGTTTCTTTGTGGGTTCTAATATACAAATTGAGATCTGCGAGTCCTGTAGCTCAGTGGTTAGAGCAAGCAAGAGAACATGAGTTTGATTCCTGGGCAAGATGAAACATTATGCGTTTCCTTATTCCACACAGCTCTGTTTATCTTGCAGCAAGTAGGAACCCGGTTGTTAGACGATTGTCCGGGGGTAATAATCCTTTCAAATATAACAATAATAATAATAATAATTTGGCCACTCGATCAACGACTATTGTGTGCAATTGGCTACCGCATTTCACCCACAAAATACACAATGAATTCAATTTACAGTATATTCTGTGAAGCACTTTGAGATGTCTTGACAACATGATAAGGCACTATATTAAATGCAAGGATTACATCCAGTTTATCCTGATGTCTTAAATAAACAATCCAAGTGAAGATTTAGTAGAAATTATTGTTATTTTTAACAAAATGCATGAATTAGTCCCAATGAACTTTTAAATTAGTTAATAATAATAATAATCATCCTTGCATTTGATATAGCGCTTTTCATATCTTATCGACATCCCAAAGCGCTTCACAGAATATACTGTAAAGTGAATTGACTGTACATTTGTGGGCAAATCACGGCAGCCAATTGTGCACAGCAGTGTCCCACAAATAGTTGTGGATTTAAATGACCAATTTTATTATTGTGTTTTTTTTGGATGGATTATTATTAGGCGTGTGGAGTAAGGAAACTTGCCCAAGATTTCGCCCTGACCTGCCTGGAATCGAACACAGGTCTCCCCAGCTTGCAAGACAAGTGCTCTAACCACTAAGCCACAGTTAATTCCTGTGAATAGCGAAGGAATTTGCATTGAATTTAATGTGTACCAGTAATTTATGCTTTGCAGCTTTAGATATTGTTGTTTAAAAATGAATCTCACCCTCGGTAGCCTTTGATGTGTGACTCTTAGCCTATCTGGGCAGTAAATGCCTGGTAATCCCATAGTTTCTGTTCGACCGTTAAAATGCCATTTTCCGCATTTTGCATGTTAATTTACTTGCAACTCCAAATTGAGCCATCCAATGGAACATAACTTGTACAATGCAAATTAAATAGTTTAACAAGTGGAAATTACCTACTTGACCTTTGTCAAGGATTGTGCTTCGTTCTTTGATAATATAACTGATATAATACCTTGCTCAACTCACAAAGACCCAAGCCCTGCTTCCAACAGCTCAGCCTTACGTTTTTCTGAAAATAAAATTGATAAAAAGATACATTTTTCAAAAGATTCAATAAGTAGCAGCAGGACAAGAAGGCACACATCATTGTTTGTGAGCCACTGGGTAACATACTAATTAACACCCAAAAAAAATTATTTTTACTTTGTGTGTTTTACAATAATAAGGGCATCATAATTAGGTTTAGAGATTTTGGTATGTCAGGTGGTGGCTTGCCATAAATTTTCCAAGTCTGGAATGACTTCTTCAAGATTATTATATTTTCATCCCATCTTTCCTGTAATGGTTCCCACATTTTATGGGTGATTCAGTGGTCTCGAATGCAAGCCCACTTCAAATTAGAAATGTATTTCACACATCAAGTAATATCCCAGTGCCCGAGTGATGTATCCACCTATTGATATTACAAATAACACATTACACTGCTGCAGAAAGTAAACTCTTGATTTATTGTCACTTCAAGGCAAAATAGATTATTTATGGGGTGACTATGTAGGCAAGCATCCTCCAGAGCCACAAGGGGGTTTTGCCCACAAATATATAGTCAATTCACTTCACAGTATATTCTGTGAAGTGTTTTGAGACGTCGATAAGATGTGAAAAACACTATAACAAATGCAAGGATTATTATTTATTTATAAGGGGGTGCTGTGGGCAGGAGGACCTATACTCTATGTCTGTGTAAAGTGAGCGTCTGTCAGTGTGACAGAGAGGGCTAACTGGAAGTTTGTTTACTCTTTGTTTTGTTTATCAAGGGGTGTAAACTGATAAAAAGGAATTTCTCCTAATGTCCAGGCCACCAGTTTTGCAAATAAAATTGATCATTCAGTTCATGGCTGTTTGTGGGACATTGCTATGCACAAATTCGCTGTCATGCTTCCCTGCAATTTACACAGTCACCACACTTTGCATTATATTCTGTGAAGCACTTTGTGACAACCTCCCTATGAGAGAAGCACTTTTGGGACATCTTCCCGATGTGAATGGTGGTATACAATTGTAATTTTGTAATTGTTGCTTTTATCAAATGCAAAAGTTATTATTTATTATTACTGTATATGGAAAATTCACAGTAGCTATCTTCTCCAATCTACTGGTGGATGACAATAAATAGTGATTTGATGGAAACTTGTTGCTTTGGGAAGAGTCTTGGTTAGAAAGTCCCTTGCAAATCAGAATATGCCAGAAATGGGTGGTGCAACAGTCTAAGGTCTAGAATATCCAGAATGCATTATTGTGGCCTTCATGGGTTTAAGTGCTAATAAACTTTGAGCTTGAAACAGTAAGTAAATTCCTCATACACAACATCCGACAGAAAGACTTTTGCATGTTGCATTTCTGGTGTAAAGCTAACATATTGCATTACAGAAAAGACCATCACAACTGAGACCTGTGACAAAAGGCACCAATGAAATGCTGTATATGTTTCTAAAACAATTACAATATAGGTAGTCATTTTCAAACTGGCCAGCCACTGTAAAACTAAACTGCAATTGATGGCCATCTGAATTACACTGCAAAGCTGGATAAATACCAGTAAACATATTGCCATTGAAAGTTTGTTGTTTTGCACAGGCAGGTAGAATGATTTAAATGAATCCCATTTGACCTCTCCTTTAAAAATGTAGGCACAAACTGGCTTTTGACCTCTTTGATTGATTAAAAACAACAATTATAATTAAATTGCAGTGTAAAGAGAACATTTGCAGTCATCTGTAGGATAGACTCTTGCTAATAGTGCAGTTCTTGTATCCAGATCAGTTATTAAACTGTCTTGTGCTCCATTTAAATTGTATTTCTTGCATATAATTCAACAGAAGTTTCTCACTTAGTCAATACTAGAAGTATTAGGAGCTCATTTCAGAAAAAAATCTATGATGTTAGTTGAAGTAAAAATCCATTACACTGCACCTGACATCAAACTTTTACACTTAAAAATTTACTTCAATATAAAAAAAGTTCTGACTAATCCATTAAACACCCTTAAACCTTTTAATATTGCTAATATGCCAGTTAACCTCCCACTTTAATGTTTTGTTTGGTCTTGGGCCTACTGTTGTTAGTGTAGCGGGGGTTTGGGAAGGTTGTGTATCATTAGCCTGTTTGGGGGATTGGGTAAAAGTAAACCCGGATCAATCTAACATGACAGTGAAACGAGAGGACAATGGTTTAGATTGTAAAGGGCAATTTCAGAACAGAGAGCAAACAGTTTTTCTTTACTCAGAGGGAAATCAATTATTGGAATAGATAGGCAGGAAAACTGGTAGCAGCCAAGCCACTGTACTCATTTAATAAGCAGCTGAACGAAGTGATAGGGGTGAGAGTGGGGAAGAAATAGTGAGAGTGGGGAAGAAATAGGGGAGGAGGGAAAAGGGGAGGAGAAAAAAGTGGAGGGTGGTGGTTCGGAATCATGAGATTGGTTGGGCTGAAGGGCCTTTTGCATCCAAACCAATCTTGTGTTATGATGGCAGTTTATTGCTTCAGCTGCTTATTATTGTGTGCTGTATTGGTGTTTTTTCTTGGCAGCATAAATTATGTGTATTCTCCTAACAAGGTAACCCCTAACAAGTTATTTCAGAGCTGTTAAATTAACACTTTAAATTTGTCAACCTGGTTATGTAACATAACCAGATCTATATCAAGGCTGGATTGGTAGCTTCTCTATTTATCCATCCAAACACTCATTAATCCACCAATCTAACCCACTCCCAGTGTCCTTTTGTATCTCCTGCCCTTTTTTATTGGCCTTTTTGTTCATTGTCAGTTTACTCTTAAAGGAGTATCCAACAAGTCACATTGAGTCAGAAATGCGTGAGTTCAAGTCCCATGTTGAAATCAGTTTAGGTGATGTTCTAATGCTGTGGGGGAAGAACTGAGTTCTCAGAGTTTTCATTCCTCAAATTGTGTGTCAAGCTTTGGTCCCGTCTGCCTGTTAAGGTGGATAGTGAAGATCTGATGGGACTGTTTGAATAAAGAAGGGAGTTTCTCCTGATGTCCTGACCAACAATGCTTGAGGTAAAATTGGGTTATTCTCTTTGTGGTCATTTGTGGGACACTGCTGTGTGCAAATTGGCTACTATGTTTGCCAACAAAATACAATAAATCCTTTGTAGCACTTTAAGAAATTGTAATCATATGATGAGGCACTATGCCAAATAAGTATTATAATAAAATTCTGATCCTTTCCAATACATATGTGAATAGAACACCTGGACTTGCTTATTGCCACTCAAATGTCATTCTCTGGCACCAAAATGAAATGATGTGTGTTTGTAACTGTGCTTGGCAGATGGTGGGCTACTAATCTTGCTATCCCGAAAGGATGACAAATGGAGAGCAGCAGCTCCTCCACAGGGTGGAACAAAGTACAAGGAGTCTTACCTCACTTTAGACGTGATATTTCTCACAGACTTAGCCGTAAGACCATTAACTTACGTTTTATTATCGTACAAAATTTTAGAATGAATCTTGGGTTTTCATCTCAAATCATTTTCCTGCAAATGCAAATCCAGGCAGGGCAAAACCTTGTGCAAGTTTCCTTACTCCGCCTGACAATAATCCCTCAAAAAAACGAATAATAAATTGGTTATTTCAATCCACGACTGTTTGTGAGACACTGCTGTGTGCAATTGGCTGCTGTGTTTCGCCTGCAAGTATACAGTCAATTCACTTTACAATGTATTCTGTGAAGCACTTTGAGTGTCCAGAAGACATGAAAAGCAGTGCATCAAATGTAAGGATTATTATTATTAAAAGGACATCAGCAAGCGTACTAATTCCTTTTCATTGACGCTCAGTGATGTTCACACTAAAGTTTTATAACTTTGACCTAATTGCTTTAATAAATGTATTGAAACAATTTTTAGTTCAAATTTTTTTAATGACTAATGTACAATGATTTAAAAGCTTTGTTTTAATCAACAGAAATGCTTACAGCCAGTTTCCAATTTTTCTGGGTGATTGGCTGTTACTTGTAAATGAAGTTGAACAACAGTGCCATCATTGTAAATGTTGATTGTCCATCATTGTAAACTGTAAAGTATAAGTGACAAGCAAGTCATACAAACAAGGTGTATCAAATTTATTAGCATTCTGGCAATTGACATGACATTTACTGTATGTTGCGGTATTAGCAGTGTGTAAGAAGATAATATGCACTGAATGAGGTTGTTGAAGAAAGATCAATAATCATTGTATGATACTGGAAATTGACTACCCTGAACACATTGCAATATGCTCAGCTAATATTTCAAGGTATATTTTGACACAAGATATTCTATGTAAATATTTTTGTTTTACCCTTTGCAAGGGAACATCACCGATAGCATGGCTGAGTCTTTGAAATCATTGGGATGAAACAGAGAGTTTCATAAGGCATTTCTTGTGATGATTCATTTCTTTCGTATTGTGTTTTAATTTAGCAAAGGACTTGACTTTTCATGCAGGGCCAATTGGAGTGTTTTCTTAAATTTTAATTTTTTTTTACTTTTAAACCTAGTTTTAGGTTGAAATTTGGCAAGGAAGAATGGAAGCTGCACTCTCTAGTCTGATCAACTTCTCTGATCCTTCTGCAGTTTCATGGCACATAAGCACCTCAATGGTCACTGCAAAGTAGCTTTGGGCACAATTATTTTCACAAGTAGGGCATGGGAGAGTGGCATAATTAACTCACAGCCAGTTATCATCTTGGACATCACCATTGACAATTCTGACATTAAATATCACATGTTTCGTTCCTATTTGTGACACCGTACCAGTCCCCTACTTTTGATGCCCAAAGATATTTGACTTCCATTCAGAATCGTGGGTTCAGATTTTCGGTGACAAAGGAAAACTGCCATTCTCTTAACATTTAGGATTGTGTGGAAGGTTGGAAAATTCTTAGAATCATGTTTAGCATCTGTGGAAAGACTTCTTCCAAATTAAAACTAAATTGAAAGTTCTGTGTACTTTAAAAATTTTAATACAATGGTATTAAATATGGGTTCACAAGAAATGTCGGCCAAATCTCTGATGCCATGAATAGAACAAACATTATTTTGTCACTCCTGCTCCTATGTTCTTATAGTGGCTTTGTTTTATGCAGCGTATAGTGACAGCCTATTATGTAAGGTAGAGTTGGGAATTCTGTTGTCAAATTCAAATTCACTGACAGTATGATCCATTTCATGTTTTGTGAATGTGAACAATTTGTGAGAAAATGTTTTTTGACAAGTTGCACTTTATTTTTCTAAATATAACATTTTTCTTTTCTGTGTTGCTTGCTACTTTGAAGCTTTTGTGGTATTCAGCTAGAGTTTAATCATCTCACAGTAAAATATTGTTTACTGCAAGTTTATGCAATTAGATTAGTAGACTAAATAGATCTTTATTAACTGGCACTTTGGTAAAAAAAAAGAAGCAAGTTCTAGTTTAGTTACCATGAATAATCGGGTCAATGTAAAATGACTGCATGCTTGGCTAATTTAAAGAATCTATAATGCATACAATGTATTGCATTTCTGGTAGCCATAATTTTACACACAAGATTCTAATCCTAAAACTGCATTTTCCCCAGCTGCCTCCATCTTCCTTAATTCATTATTCCAGGATCATAAAATAATCCTTGCATTTGATTTCATGTTGGGAGGACATCTCATTGCACTTTGCAGGAACTACAAGTGAAGTATAAATTATTTTTGGTAAGTGAGTACAGTTTATGACTGCAATGTCCTACAATTGCAGTTATGGTCAATGCCTTTGTCACTTCTCAGCTGGACTATTCCAATGATCTCCTTGTTGGTCTCCCCTCTGCCACAATCCCCAAAATCCAACTAATTCAAAACTCTGCCGCCCGCATTCTCACCCGCACCAAACTTCGCTTCCCCCATTACCCAGTCCTTGCCAGACTTCACTGGCTCCCTATCCCAGAGAGGATCGATTTCAAAATCCTCACCCTTGGTTTCAAATCCCTCCACTCCTCTGCACTCCCCTTCCTCTCTGACCTCTCTCAGGCAAACCAGCACCCGTTTCCTTTACTCCACTGGGTCTGGCCTCCTCCGTGTCTCCCGAATTCTCTGCTCCACCCTCGGCAGCCGTGCATTCAGCCACCACACCCCAAGGCTCTGGAACTCCCTTCCTCATTCCCTTCGCCTTGCCTCCTTTCTTCCTAGTTTCAGGTCCCAGCTAAAGACCTTTCTCTTCGACCGCACCTTTGGTCACCTTTCTACCTCTGCCCCTGGCTCGGTCCTGGGATCCGTTTTTGTGAAGTGCCCCGAGACGCCGTCTGGTGTGGAGGGCGCTATATAAATCGAAGTTGTTGTTGTTGTACAAACAGCCATGAAGTAAATAGTCAAATTGGTTCAGTAGTTTGTTGGCCAGCACACTGGGAAAAATCTCCCTTATCTGTTTGACTGATATTATGAGATTTTTAACAAAATCAGAGAAGTGTACATCTTTCCAAGAAATTTCCAGCAAGTGGGATTACATGCTTGGCCCCGCTTCAAAGCACATTTAAGGAGGATTACAAGATCCTAGCGACCATGCAAGAGCACCTGCATAAGCCTGAAGCATGTGGTGAACCACGCTTTCCTGTAAATATACAGCACCTTGATTCTGGGCATCCAGTGTTGTGTTCAGAAGCTATGCTAGCCACCCACTTCTCCATTATTGTATCACAAGAACACATCAACCCTTCAAGGTCCTGTAAGGTTGCTTAAAACCATGCACATTGCTCTGGGACGCCAACCTGTGTGAACGGCACTGTATAAATGCATGTTGTTTATAATAAGTTGTTGATATTGTTGCACAGTAAATGTGGTTCATAATATCAATATCAATAAATGTTATTACATATTGGACTAGAGTACTTGATGATTGCTTAGATGCAACATTTCAGAAAACGCCTTTAGTAAAAAGAGCAGAAAGTTAATGAGCAGATAGATAGAACTTGCAGCATAAATATCACTTAAGGTATATTTTTAAATCTTTTTATTAAACTTGGAAGATTATTGCAAAGATTCAAATTAACTAGAGTAAATAATGCCATGAGTAATCATACCCACCTGGTGCACATTATTCACAAAGCTTATCTAAATATATAAATATATATATATATATATAAATCGAAGTTGTTGTTGTTAAATGTTACACAAATACACAGGAATATAAACATGTTCCAAATAATGACCACAAACATTTAATGGTAGCCTTACAATAATCATTGTCACTAATCTAGAGCGCCTTGGGACGTCCTCCCGACGTGAAAGGCGCTCTATAAATGTAAATTGTTGTTGTTGTAAAAGCTATACAAATGTAATTTTATTGTTGTACAGTAGTTCTTTAAACATAGTTTCACTTTCTTTATCAAAAACTGAGAGGTGAACGTTTAGGCCAATGAACCCTTCTACGTGTCCAAGTACAGCTTCATTATCCGGCGCCCTCGGGACCTGACTAGTGCTGGCTAATCAAATATGCCAGATATTCGAGTGGAAAGTTGCCGAAAATCCTACACAAAAAAATTAATTTATTTTAAAACATACCATATTTGTCATTTGTCAGGTATCATAGCTGAAGAATAATGTATGGTCAAGGGAAACCTAATGGAGAAAATGGATAATTTTCAAAGGTTAAATAATAGGGTCCGCCGATATCGAAATTTTCCGATCTCGATATATCGGTTTGCCCCATATCGATATCGTTGTTTTTTATGTCCTGCACATGCGCGCGCATTCGGAGGTGCGCGCGCATTTGGAGGTGTGTGCGTATTCGAGAGTGCGCAAGTTGAAAAAGTCTGCATCATATTGATGTATACCGATATATTGATATATCACCGGACACGATATACCGATATTTGCGATATATTGATAATTTTTTTCATATCTAATTTTTCGATATATCGATATATTTTTGAATTCTGATATCGGCAAATCGATATGAAAATTCTATCGGATATAACCGATATATCGATATATCGCCAGGCCCTATTAAATAGACTAAATAATAACAGAATATTGTATGGATACTTACCAATAAAGTATTCCAGCACACTCTGTAAAATTATTGGTAAAATAAAAATTCCAGCATTCGGTAAGTTTAAAAAGTGCATGCATGCGCAAAGTGAGCATACTGGGAGTGTCCTGGATGGCTCCGCTATGAAATCCATTTGCTGGAATAGTGAATTGTATTGGGAGATACCGGTTGGTTGAGCGTTCCGGTTGGTTGGGTGCCGGATAACCAAGCGTTTACTGTATCTCTTAAATTATGAAGATGCTTGTAGTTCAAATCAAAGTGATAGCAAACATGAGCAGAGGGTCATTTGAGTAAGTTTATATGCTTGACTAGCTTCAGTTTAATAAAATAGAGAGGCTTGTTTTGCTGACCTATGCCAATAAGACAGTGATATATGCCCTAGCTTCTTCTTTGCTGGCTGGAAAACCTGTGTGCCATTATCTGCCTCTTCAATTGGAAGCTGACCATTTGAATGCCATTGTTGAAAGTGGCCATTTAGCCTCAGTGGAATAGTGCCAATGTTAGCACTCGGCAATGTTGTAGGAGTAGTCAAAGGCATGGAAACAGTTCCAATTACTATGGGTCATACATCATCTGCAGACATGGGGTCAACTTCCATATGTATGTGGATGACACCCAGCTCTATCCCTCTGCCTCCACCCTCAACTCCAGGAACTCTGCCTATCAGATGAGAGCTCATTTCCAATGGTTGAATGTCAGTAAAACTGAGGTCCTCCTGATTGGCTCACGCCAGTACCTTCACACCTTAACCACTGGCAGTATCAACCTCGATGGATGCACACTCCACCTCACCAAGCCACTCAGGAACCTAGGTCTCTTGTTCAATCCTCAACTGTCGTTTCTCTCCCACATCCATGCCATGGGCTTTCTGCCTTCCCTCACCTCAGCAACATTGCCTGCCTCTACCACTACCCCATTCCTCAAACTGCTGAAACACTCATTCATGCCTTTTTCAAGTTCATTTTCTATGCCAATGCCCTGCTTGTCAAACTCCCCAACTCCTCCCTCCATTGGCGGATCATCCAGAACTCTGCAATCTGTTTCCTCTCCTACACCAGGCTCCGCGAACCTATCACCCCATCCTAGCCCGGTACCACTGGCTTCCCATCATACAGAGGATTCAATTAAAGATCCTGGGCCTCACCTTTGAAGTCCTCATTGACCTTTCCCCCACTCTCCCCCCTACCTCTGTGACCTCCTAATTCCCTACCAACCTGTCCATTCCCTCTGCTCAACTCGCTCCGGCCTCTCCACACCCCCTGCCTTACTATTGGCAGGCGAGCTTTCAGTCGCTCTGCCTCCACTCTTTGGAATTCCATCCCGCATTCCCTCCACCTTGCCCCCCTCCCTAGTCTCCTTCAAATCCCGCTTAAAACCATCCTCTTCAAGCATGCCATCGGTTCCCACTTCCCTCCACCCTCCCCAATCTCAACCCCAGCTCGGATCTGGAACACTGACTGTCCAAAGGATGGGAAAAAGTTAGTCTTGTAGTTGTACTTTTCCACTCTGTGAATTTCTTCATATTTATCATACTATCAAATGAAGATGTTTCCTCACAGGAACAGAAGAAGGCAAAAGGGAGGTAATTACATAGACTGGCTAACACTAAAACTCAGCAGTGTCTTGAAAGCAAAGCATTTGTCAGGTATCATAGCTGAAGAATAATGTATGGTCAAGGGAAACCTAATGGAGCAAATTGATAATTTTTAAAGGTTAAATTTGTAGTGCAAGCTATTCCTTCCATCAAATAAACTGGAGGCAGAACCCCTGATACCATTCACAATAGTGGTTTAAGAGGAACGGACTGCATTATTTTTAAAACAACTTTCAAAATCTATCTGTCATGTATCACATTGATGATGGATGCTAATTTTAAAATAAATTATTTTGCCTAATTGTTTAGAATAGGATTTCCTGCAGTGTGAGACTGTTGAATATTTTTCCATGTCCATGGCTCATCATTCCATACGTAACCTTAACTATTTCCAAATGTTAGCATATGTGCGATACAAAAGATATTGCACAAAGTGCAATTGAGCACGGTTTGCATAACACTGAGGGATTGAAGCGTTTTTTTCTCATCCTTTCTAGTTAATGATAGATGGTGCTTTCTGAAATCAGAAATCAATTTGTCTTGGATAATAAATAATTCATTCTATAAGTTATCTTGAAAACATTATCTATTTATGAAAGAAAAAAATTATTAAAATACAATAGTAACAAAGCCACACCATGTTCAAACATCTTCAGATACTTATTCATGCATTCACATTCATTGCATGTAATTCTTTGAGGAATCTGATTCTTTTTAATAATTTAAAGAGGCTGAGATATGTTAATAATAATCCTTGCATTTGATATAGTGCCCTCCAAAAAAAAACACAATAATAAAATTGGTAATTTCAATCCATGACTGTTTGTGGGACACTGCTGTACACAATTGGCTGCCGCGATTCGCCCACAAATATATACAGTCAATTCACTTTACAGTATATTCTGTGAAGCGCTTTGGGACGTCGATAAGATGTGAAAAAGCGCTATATCAAATGCAAGGATCATTATTATTATTTTCATGTCTTCGAGGCGTCTCAAAGCCCTTCACTGTATATTTTGTGGATGAAAATTATGAAAGGATCCTCATGAATGGTCAATTTGAGGGTATTGTTTGAAAACTACAATTTTTTCTAGTATTTTTAATAAATATTTTAAGCAATAATCTAGTTCTTCCTTGAAACTGTTCAAAAAAGGTAACAATTTAAAAAGCTGCAGGAAATGGAATAAACAAATTTAGTTTGGTCCTACAGAGTCATATTAGAAGGTAATGTGTCAACCTTCCCTATATTAAATGAGAACCTAAATTGAAACCGAGAGCAGCTTTGGTCAGTACAGAAAACCCAAGAAAGTAGATTCTTACACCCAAGATGAATCAAATTGATAAAACAACTAATACAGTAATGAAAATGATTCCAAATAGTCAGACATATGAGGGTGCAAATTGTACTAATTATCTTATCACTTCACAATGTTCTGCCTGTACTTCACAGAGCAACTGTTTGGATCTAGTAGTGGTGTCAAAATGAAGCCAGTGTGTACCATGCTATCCATTTACGGCTGGAGCTCCTACAAGATTTAATTGTTATTGCTGGCATGTTTAGGGAAGAGTTTCCCAAATATGTTGGTTATAAATTAGATATTACATAAAAGATGATGCAGATGATTTATGAATATTGGATGCAAAAACAAAGACTATTGATCTTCAATCTTTATGATTTATAACAAGAGTGGAATATCATTGCTTGATATTAGACTCTACTCATTTGGAACAGGGATACTGTAGGTAGGCTGTCTTTCTGTCATGTGTAAGTAGATTTGGTATATTTTCTTTATTTCTACTTAATAATTATATGTTCTATTTAAAATATAAGTAATCCTGTAACTTAGTGGTTAGAGCACTCGCCATGCAAACAGGAGACCTGGGTTTGATTCCTAGCAGGGCGAAACCTTGGACAAGTTTCCTTACTCCACACGCTTGATAATCCCTCAAGAAATAAAAACAAAAATAAATTGATTACTTCAATCCATGACTGTTTATAGGACACCATTGTGCACAGTTGGCTGCCGCGTTTAGACTAAAAATATACATTCAATTGACTTTACAGTATATTCCATGATGTGCTTGGAGACGTCTAGTGGCCCAGTGGGGCAGGCTCACTTTGAGTACTGTGAGTACTCAGGCTTTGTCCTTCATCTTCATGCTGGTTGTAAGCCATCATGACTTGTTCACTGAAAATTCTGATCCAAATTCAATGAATTGATGTTGACAAAAAGCTATTCTTTCAACCTTTCCATATTCTATTGGAAGAATAGGAAATAAATTCTAAAACCACCTTACCTTCTTAATTTTAATAATAAACTGAGTGACAAAAAAATAGTCTCACTCAGTTTAATATAAAAGCTATACTATGTATGTGTATATATATATATATGTATATGATACATTGATCAAGATGGAACTCAGAAAATCATCAAGGTAGTGTATACACAACTGTCTTTTTTTTGATGGGTGGGGGAAGGGGGAAGCGTGCCTCCTTGGAACTGTACTAGCTCGAAGGCAATGCACCAATCATGGAATGCTGGAATTGAGTCAACCCTCTCTGATGGTCTTAACAGTCCAGTTGTTGAACTAAGCAGATCATAGAAACTGAAGTAGGCTATTCAGCCCCTTGAGCCTGTTCTACCCCATTTTATAATGTCATGGCTGATCTGTACCTCATGACCAGTTACCCACCCTTGCTCCTTATCCCTTGATACCCCGATCTAACAAATATCTATCGATCTATCGATCTATCGATCTTCTTGAAAGATCCACAGTGCTTGTTCCATAGGAATTGGAAGGGAAGTCTGATCACTGGAGGCAGAATTCTTCACACTTGACTTCTAATAACTGCAAATCAAAGCCTGAATGAGAAAGGTGGTCTGAACTGGATAAGCTGAAGCTTGTCAAACAGTACTCTCAATACGAAGCTATATAGTTTTAGCTGGTTAAATTCCAGTTGTGCTCCAGTGCACACACACATCCCAAGCCTTGGCTCTTGCCAATATGCACCCAGAATTGGAATTAAGAAAATATGGTACGAACTTCCAGGGAGAGACAGAGCAAACATTCCATTCTGGACACAGGACATTTCAATGTGTGTGTTGTAAGCAAGTGTGGCACTCTCTAGTTTAGATACGTTGAATCATGGTTTGTGTCAAACACCCAGCTGCTAAAAGAAATACATGCACATGTACAAAAATATAGTTTTTCTGTCATATTACTTGCATTCATATTTAATTCAAATGATCAATCACATTGAACATGGAGGTTGTTAAGTGCAATTCAATTGTTTGCAGCTCTGAAGCTGGGATTCCCAACAAACAAACAAGCAACAAGTTCAACCTCCATTGCCTTGTATCTCAGTATCAGCTAATATGACCTGGGCTTGGATGCACAAATGTTTTGTTAATAGAGCTAGTGAATTATCAAATACACAATTTCATGGCTGTACAAATGTTGAGGGAAGAGTGGTAAGATGTCTCACTGGGTTGTTACAAAGCTAGATGAAGTGATGAAAGATTCAAATAAAACAAAATTGAAAGGCAGGCAACAGTCAATTATGCATTTGGCACAGCAAAATCATTCGGATCAATTATTTAAATCACAATCTGATCAGACTGAATTAAATAATCATTGATCAGACTAGTACAAATAGATGAAGATTGTTCAATTTTGCTTCATTGTAGGAAAACAAAACTACTGTATAGGTAAGCAAGAGCTAAGGAAATGTTTGGAAGTGATTTCTTCAGAACACTACTATTTTCAGAACATTTTCAGAACATTGCATTTCCTGTTTCTGGAATGTTATGTCATCATCCTATGATATTCCACACTTCTTTGCAGTTATCCCATAATTTGTAGTTCAAGCTTTAGTTAACAACAACAACAAAATTACATTTGCACAGCGCTTTTCACGTTAGGAGGATATCCCAAGGTGCTGGACAGTTACTGCTTCAGACCCGAGCTGAGGACAGGAGGGGGAGGGAAGGGGGTGATTAAGAGTTGCCGACGGGTCCATTGAAGAAGCGAGTCCTGAGGCGAGACCCGAAGGAGACCAGGGAGGGGGCAAGGCGGAGGGACTGCGGGATGGAGTTCCAGAGGTTGGGGGCAGAGTGGCCAAAGGCTCGTCCACCAATGGTGGGGCAGGTGGGTTGGGGGACATGGAGAAGGCCAGAGCCTGCTGAGCGGAGAGGGCGGGTAGGTTGGAAAGGGGATAGGAGGTCTTTTCTGCAGATTACTCTTATACAGAAATTCCTCCTGCTATTGATTAGACCATCTGACTTGCCTCTTCCACCTTCAATGTCCATCTTAAGACTTTTTTTGACCAACTTTCAGTCATCTTTTGCCATATCAACTGGAAGGATTTTTATAATTACGTAAATGTTATTTTCTGCAAGCTCTCTTTATGATCATATGATTTTGCACACCAGATACCAAATAAATTAAGGGTACTTTGTCTGGTCAAAATAGTTTAGTTATCAAGAAAGTAGTTTGAAAGATTCTGCTTATAAAGTGTACTCTATGACACAGTTCCAGAGAAAATATTGAAGGTATTATACTTTCATATTCTCAATATTAGTTGAACCTTGGAGAGTATATATTTAAAAAAATTGGGACCAACTTGTTTTGATTTAAAAGGAGCACTGTAATTGTGTAATTACTGCATTTTGTAGACAATGTAAATTTTAAAACATTTCCCCATATTCTAGCAGATAGATTCACACACTGCAACAAAGCAGTGTGACTCCTGTGAACTGTTGAACTTTTAATTGCTAAAGACAACATTTCTGAGAAAGTGGAGAATTTAAAGCATTAGAAAATGTAGAAAGGCTTGGATTTTTGTCTTTTTTTTGTTTTTTCTACATACATTTTTTTCCACTCTGAATGAAGTCAAAATTCATAATATTTTAGAATATTGTTTTTATTTCAGCATATTATCTGATCCTTGCTTGGCTGGACATTTTATCACTTGTCATTCCTACAAAAATTAAGCTTAAGCAAAGCTTGGCTGTTCAGTGTAAATGAGGAGGATAACTCCAATAACTATTTATTTTGCTTGTGATTAGGAATGACCAGTTCTCCGAAAATATTTTACAGAATTGTAAGCCCGTTTTTTAATCAACAACCAACCGATGTTTGTCATTTGATTAGTAAACATGATGGGTCTGAATGTGATGATTTTTGCTTATATGAGTGAGAGAGAGGCTAGAGCTTAACCATATTCATTATTCTTGAAACACTGCTCTGATCGGCTTAAAAAGCAACAGAAGAGAGCAAATTACTGTACTTAGAAAGTTAGCACTTGGAAATAGGCCATTCAGCTCAACTAGTCTGTACAGATGTTTTTTCTCCACATTCACCTCCACCTCTTCCAGTGACTCAGGTTCACTAGGCTGGTCCCCTAACCAGAAATTTATAAAATAACACTGTAATAATGATAATAATAGAAATCCTTACATATATTTTATGTAATATCCTGTGAAGCACTTTGAGAAGCCTTGATGATACGATAAGATATATCGTATATCAAAAGCAAGGATTATTCTTGTTTGGTATAGGTCTTTCCCAAAGCGCTAATGATTCGAAGGATGGATATCAACAAATGTCAAATAAGATTACAATATAATATTAACATCTTTCATACAACAACAACAATTTATATAGCGCCCTCCATGCTGGACAGCATCTCAGATAGCTTCATACTACCACTATGGAAAGATACGGTTGGACCTGCTTATAGAAGGTGAATTTATACCTGTTGTAGTTGAGAATCCTCTCACAAAAACAAATGCAATTTGTAGTCTGTACAAATCTGTAGTTTTAAAAAACAAAATATTCACAATGTGGAATAAAATTTGTGGGTGTAACACAAGATTAAGAAATGCCGCAAATTTTTACCTCTAGCTCCATTTGTTGAATCAATTGATTCATGAAACTTCTATAAATGACTGAAGCATCTGCATATCTCACTTGTTAACATCAAAAGTCAGCATGTGTGTTCATCAGATACTTTAATGCTTCCCATCTTATTAATCAACGGAGAGGTGGGTGGGGGAAAGGAGAGAACTTTACATTTACCCTCGGAGATTATATTCAGTTCAGGTTATCTGAATACAAACCTAAAGAAGCGGCTTCAACTATAAATGGAGATTGAGGTGCACTACATAGGGATTCATGTTATATTATAGTCATAATGTGCTTATGCGACACATTACAAACACATAGCCAGCTTGTCTAGAGAAAATAAAAAGGATGGCAGATTTCATTGCAATCTGCTGTGTCTAATAAAAAAAACTGTAAACACAACTGGCATATCTAAATGGACCACAGCTACTTTTAAAACCAAAGGCAAGTTTTAATTGTTTTAATCGGTATTTACTTTATCTTTGTTTCCTCTTAAGAAAATAATCTGGACGAAGCAGTAATTCTCTTCTACAGGAAACTTAAACTGCATACTCTGCACAGTGTGAAATGATTTAGCCATAGACCGAAATATCCTACTGCATATCTAAAGTCTGAAAAAATGGAAATGATATGACGTCTGGGTGTTTTGCCAGCTGGAATAAATGGTTGCGCTGATGCAATTAGGAATGCTAATAGATTTTAAAAAGTTGACTTGAAAGGGGGGATAAAACTGCTGACACTGTTCCAAAAGGGGAAGAGCTCTCTTGTGAGGTTGCTTCTGTGCAAGTCTAATTCAAGTACCGATCAAAACAAAAAAACCTATAAAATGCTTTCACTGGTTTCATAAAAATTAATGACATGCACATGTCATAAATCAAAGCTAGTAAAACTTTTATTATATGGACAATAAATCAGACTTTTATTACATTCAAGTGAATTTGCGTAAACATTGTTGTTTCACTTTCTCAAAGTTAATGGTATGCACAATTTTACAGTCTATAAACAGATCTGGAATATAAGTGGTAAATGTCAAAATTTGCATTTCAAAAAATTTCTTGCTGCATTTTGGAAAAGATCAATCTTGGAACCTTTCAGCATTATGCCAAAACAAATGCTAATAGCACCTACTGGAGTATCAGAGGTAGTGACAAGAGACTAAATGCTGTGTCCTCTCACAGCACAATCTCCTGAACAATCGGTTTATCAGCCTATTTTACATTTACTCAGAGTAAATTCAGAATTACTTAAATTCAGAATTACTGCAGCTTGTTTCAACATTGGATAAAGGGATCCCTGCTGCCTGGATTACTTGTCAATTATTCATGCCACCAGCACAACGCAGCGTATCATTTTGTACTTCCCATTCATTCTAGTGGGAAAGAGACTGATGGGAATTTAAAAAAGCCACTATCAGCCACTAATGATTTAATTTGCTTTGTTTGCTTGAGCTTGAACAGCACAAACCGACTGCCAAGATGTATGTATACACGTCATTTCCAAAGAACGAGACCTTCCATTGAAATAAATAGATAGACTGGGTCAAGCTGGTGGTGAGGTAATGTGATTTTTTCGAGATGGTCAATTGTGTTCTGCCTTGGGATAGATCAACAGACGTGTTTTTTAAAAAAAGCTTTTTGCAATGTTTATGCCCATCAAGATTAGGGATAAGAGTGTTGAAGAGCTCAACAGTTTTATTTCCTCTAAAATCAATATCAGACTGCCAGCTCTTGTGTAGCTAAAACTACACCAAAATATGCCTCGACTAGACTGATACATTTGTTTACCCATTTTTCCCCCCTTTGCTAAGTGCTATGTTAACTGGTCTTGTTGAGCTATGAAGGGCCTAACTTATTGTTGCTTTTAATTTGACATTGTAGATTGTTGCTTACAGGGCACGCCTGACTGTTGGGTTGATGTGCATCAGCCTGGTTCAGCAGGTAATGCTCCCACCTCCGAGTCAGAAGGTTGTAGGTTCAAGCCCCGTGTCTGACACTTCAGTCCATTTCGGGTGTACTGCATTGTTGGAGGTGCCGGCCTTAAATGGGACAATAATCTGAGGTCCTGTGGCCTAAAGTGCAAATCATACCTGTAAATTATATATTGTAACATTACTTACAATGTTGTTCTAGTGATAAGGCAGAGCAGTTGGGCTGAAGTATTGTAGCAGTCAATCTAAAGTGTTGATATAAGTTAGGCCCTTCATAGCTCAACAAGACCAGTTAATATAGCACTTAGCAAAGGGGGGAAAAATGGGTAAACAAATGTATCAGTCTAGTCGAGGCATATTTTGGTGTAGTTTTAGCTACACAAGAGCTGGCAGTCTGATATTGATTTTAGAGGAAATAAATCCACAGAGGCAGAAATGAATGGTAGAGGTATTTTGGGTGGGGAGACTAAAAGATGGTATAGATGTTAAATGTCAGGGGATATTCAAACATTTAGGCAACACAGACAAGACCTTAACCTTTCCACCATGGACATTGGATAATTATCAGGAACAAGAAGCAGCCCAGGGAATTGCGGCCAATTGTGCAAATGTCTTGCTCAAATCAAGTAACTAAGGATGAAACCTGCAACTTTTACAGCCTATGGGGACAGTGGGACATTCGGAAAGGATAGAAACTGCAAATACTACTCCAATGAACTCTTCAACGAATAGGCCCCTTAATTTTCAACTTCCTGTCTCAATCCCTCTGCTTCACTCCTCCTTCAATCAATCAATCTTACTATATAGCGCCTTTTATGTTGAGAGGACGTCCCAAGGCGCTGTACAGTTAGGTAGGGACAAGAGCATGGGGGGGATGGGTCGGGGCAGGATGAAGAAGAGTAGGAAAATTGACTGCATATTTGTGAGCGAAACGTGGCAGCCAAATTGCGCACAGCAGTGTCTCACAAACAGTAGTGGATTGAAATAACCAATTGTATGAGTGTGTTTTTTTGGAGGGATTATTATTAGGCATGTGGAGTAAGGAAACATGCTCAAGGTTTCACCCTGACCTGCTTGGATTCGAACACAGGTCTCATGCTTGTAAGGCAAGTGCTCTATCCACTGAGCTACAAGACTCAGGACTTTATGGGACATTGTTGCATGCAAATTGCCTGCTGCATTTGCCTACTAAATACACAACCACTCCACTTTACAATAAAATCCTGTGAAACACTTTGAGGTATTTTGTTGACATAATAAGGCAATTTATAAAATGCACAAATTATTATTTTAATTTGGGGTACCAAAGTGCTGCAGCTTTGCGGTTTCAATTAAGTTATTCAGAGAACAACAAACAGTGGACTTTGTTTCAACAAGATGACGGTATTAGTGACATAGAACCTGTCTTATCAAATTTTTTCAGGTGATGTGCTATAATTTGCAAATAGCTATGGAGGCCTTGCTGACATCTTTGGACAAAATTGGGTTTAATGATTCTTTGGGCTCTAGTTCTATTTGAAAGCTACAGTGGGAATTGAGGAGTTATTATGGGAACAATAACCATCAGTGTAATAATAACCTAAGTAGAGTATGGAAGATATGTTCACTGCCCTTATGTCCTTCACTGGCTGATATCCCCTTTGGGTATGCTCAAAGTGCTGAAGTAGAAAGGAAACTAGAGATGGTTTAGAATTTATTTTATTTATTCTCTTACAAAGATGAGATTGGTAGTTCTGCCTGGAATCTTTCCCGTTTTATATGGTTGTAAATGTATTTTATGTGGAATCTTAAAAAAAGATTTATACACACTAATGTTTAGCTCTCAGTTCTTCTTGAAAACAAAACACTTCTTTCATTTTTGTTTGTATATTAATAAAAACAAATTACAGATAATAAAAATATATATTTTCCCCAAATTATTACAGTAGTTGGATATTTATTTTAATCATTCAGACTGATATTCATTAAGGATCAGTACATTGAATGAAAATATAACAATCCTGGTTATATCCAGAACCGGTTAATATTGCAATGATGTGCCTTCAACACAGCTATTACAATACATTCAGACCTTCTTGTACAGAAGAGCTGCCATGTGATCTCCAGACCAACTCCTTTCTCCACTGAGCTAGATTTTACAGTAAATACAAACATGAAGCAGCTTCACTACCCTTTTAATTCAATCACATCAGTTATTTATTAGGAGCAGAGCAGCATATAGTCATGTGGACTGTTGCCCTTTAAATGTATAACCATAGCAGTAACATTAACTCTTTGCCCTGATCTGGGCTAATGCCCAGAGGCTAAATTATCCTTGGAATGTGTAGGCGAGTCCAACCATCACTGCTATTGGAAAATGTCACCTCCTTTGGTGAAATTTGGCCTCTCCCCTCCATTCTAATCACGTGGATAAAATACCTGTTGGACATATGGCAAACAGACTGAGTGTTGTTTGATCTTTGCCAAAGACTGCAGGCCTAAACATCAAAAACAATTTCCAACCTCTTTTTTTTCACTCTCTCTCTCCTATTATGTACACACTCTATACACACACACACACACACACTCCCATGGAGCACAGTGGTAATTGACCCAAGGTATATGTTATGTGTACAGCCCCACCTGTTCCTGGCATACAAGAAGAGCAGCCCAATCCAAACTATCAGCACATTCTTCAGATGGCGTGTCAATGAAATGTAAAAAAAATTGTAAGCTACTCTGTAAACCAATGTAAAATTCTGACACAAAAACAAATAAAAAGATAGAATCCTTTAATAATGAAAAGCTTTGGAGTGTAATGCAGTTCTCACCATTCAAATGTGCCGACACAGACAATAATAATTAATTCATAAACCTCCATCAATTTACATTGACTTTCACAATCCCATTCAGTTTAACAAATATCAGTTCGACTGTTATCCATCTACCAGTGGTACAATACACATTTAGCTGAAAATGGTCATTTTATAATTTGAAATATTATAGTTGAATACATTTGTTCAAATGATATTATGGTTTATGTTACCCAACTGGATTGTATTGTGCCCGGTGGGTGTCATCTTAGCACAGTTGGCAGAACTTTTTCCCTCTGAGTCACAGGTTATGGGTTGAAGCCACATGTTGAGATTTCAAACTCAGTCTAGTTTGACACTTGAGTGCACTTCTAGGACTGCACAGTAAAGTTGGAAGTGCATTCCATTGAATGAGATGTTTGTTTTTTTGGTCAGTCAGATGTCTGACACATGCGGAAGCCCATCACCATGCTTATGAATATCCAATCCAAACTGGTAGTTCCATGCATATACATGGACATTTCAAAGATGTCTATTGCAATAGAATTCACACTCTCTCCCAGGAGGAATGCATTCTGCTTGGCTAATTCTAGAGAGGATTGGGTGCAGATTGGCAAGAGCCAAGGCTTGGGAACCCTAGAGTGTGTTGGAGTCTAACCAGCTAAAATTGCACAGCATGCCATTGTCTGGCAAGCTTTCCTGCTTCATATCCAGCTGAGTGGGTAGTGACCCTGCTGCCACTGACTGTAATCCCTTCCAAGTTATGTCCTAGGGAATTATGCACAGAAAAAGAAAGAAAAATATACAAACAAAAAATTATGCAAAATGACACATAATTTTAATAAAGGATAACACCATTGTAGCCTAGCAAGATATGGAGGCCCGTTCTCATATATTTTGCATTATTATTTTTGTATGAGTCATACTTTCCGATCTGCCTCCCCTCACTTTGTTCTCTGCACTGGCTAATACCTCCCACTCCGCTTCTCTTCCCGTCGCTTGCCACACTGACTTTGGAGTGGGATGAATGAAGCAACACAGAGAGTGATGGGAAGAGAGCTGGAGCAGGAGGGTCCTCTCTACTAATAGGCAAGATGTGCAACAATACAATAGCTTGCAGTTGTATACTGCCCTTCATAATAATATGAATAATATGAATAATAACAATAATAATAATAATAATCCTTGCATTTGATATGGCGCTTTTCATATCTTATCGACATCCCAAAGTGCTTCACAGAATATACTGTAAAGGGAATTTACTGTATATTTGTGGGCAAATCGTGGCAGCCAATTGCGCACAGCAGTGTCCCACAAACAGTCATGGATTGAAATGACCAATTTTATTATCGTGTTTTTTTTGGACGGATTATTATTAGGCATGTGGAGTAAGGAAACTTGCCCAAGGTTTCGCCCTGAACTACCTGGATTCGAACATAGGTCTCCCCAGGTTGGTCTCCCCAGCTTGCAAGACAAGTGCTCTAACCATTGAGCCACAGGAGCTCCACGCGGGTAGCGTCCCGGAGTGCTTGGCAGCATTGGAGTCTGACACCTACCCAGTGGGAGAGGGAGTGGGGAGGTGACTGTAAGTAGTGTAATGTTCTTTAATCCACAATACGCAATGTTAATTCAATCCAATCTTTATTGCAACTTTAAAATCCAGCTTCTTTCCATTAACTTTGTTCGCTCACTCACTCACTCACTCACTCACTCACTCACTCACTCACTCACTCACTCACTCACTCACTCACTCACTCACTCACTCACTCACTCACTCACTCACTCACTCACTCACTCACTCACTCACTCACTCACTCACTCACTCACTCACTCACTCACTCACTCACTCACTCACTCACTCACTCACTCACTCACTCACTCACTCACTCACTCACTCACTCACTCACTCACTCACTCACTCACTCACTCACTCACTCACTCACTCACTCACTCACTCACTCACTCACTCACTCACTCACTCACTCACTCACTCACTCACTCACTCACTCACTCACTCACTCACTCACTCACTCACTCACTCACTCACTCACTCACTCACTCACTCACTCACTCACTCGTCATTATTCCCCAGAATTCTTATGTACCTGTCTCATACTTAATTGCCATTTATGTTGTTGTTAACTCTAATATGTAGCACACCATACTTAATTACCAATTATGTTGTTAAAGTTAATATGCAACAAGTAGAATCAAAACAGAAGGTCTTTAGATGGGATTTGAAAATGGGGAGGGAGGAGGCAAGATGGAAGGATTGACAGAGAGAGTTCCGGAGTTTCAGAGTGTAGTGGCTGAAGGCACGGCCACCGATAGTAGAACGGAGCGGATGAGGGACAAACAAGAGGCTGAGCGGAGGCAGCAGATAATCGGTTGGGGTGTAAGCAGGTTAGAGAGGAAGGGAGGTGCCAGAGCATGAAGGGATTTCAAAATGAGTGAGAGGATCTTGGAATCAATCCGTTCAGTAAATGCGGCGAGTGGAGCCTAACAAGAATTGGTTTGATGGGGTTATGGAGTTTTGTGCAGGTTGATTATCTAGGTGCCAGAGTTTTGAATTAGTTGAATTTTGTGTATGGTGGTGCTTGGGAATCCGGTAAGGAGGGCATTGGCAAGTGAGGAAGATATGGACATTTCAGCTGTGTTGGTTGTGAGGTATGGACAGAGGCGGGTAATATAACAGAGATTTGGACAGGACACAAAGTATGGCTTTGCCTTGCCGTCATTCAGCTGCAGGAAATTTACGTTCATCAAGCGGATTGGGAGTCACAGCTGGAGAGGAGCAGTAAATTTGGGTATCAGCCGCATACATGTGGAAGTTGATCCTATTGTCAAACATTAAAGATCCCATGGCACCATTCGAAAAGAGTAGGGAGTTTATCGTAATATATTGGCCAATAATTCCTCAAATAAAATTGCCCATTCTCTAATGGCTGTTCACCTACAAGTATTGTATAGCAACAACAAACTGCATTTAAATCATGCCTTTCACAGGGGTAGCATCTCAGAGTACTTAAACATAATTCACACTAAAATCCTATGAAGCACTTTGAGACATCTCAATGATCCGATAAGACACTATCAAATGCAAAGATTATTATTTATTATTAAATTCATCTTTATTAGCTAATGGATACTATTCTTGGAAATACAAAATGACAACACACTGCTGTAGTGAGAGAATGGAGAATATAGTATTCAAAGGCTTTAACTTGCTGTATGCAGAACTTCTAAGTGTAACAGTGACACCTTAAGGAGAAATTAAATCCAAAGAACAGAGTTAGTTGTATTATGTTACTTGCTCTTGTGTCTTTGCCTCTCATCTTTACTTCTGAAGTTTAAGCAAACCAGAGTTCATCTGCATAAAAGCTGCAGTTTGACATGACTTCATTGTTGTTTATCGACAAAATACGCAGTCACTACACTTTACAGTAAAAATCTTGTGAAGTGCTTTGGAGTCATCTAATGTGAAAGGCATTATATCTAATGCGAGGATTTATTATTAGAAATTGTTCACCACACTGTTGATGATGAACAATTGCTTCATGTGTAAAGGTTATGATTATGATACTCAAATTTAGAAAGGACTGATGTAATTGGATGGATTTACAACGGAAACATTATTGCTCAATTATATCAATTATAGCCAGAGTTATTTGTTTCAAAAAGTTGTAATCTAACATTCCTTAATAGGAGATTACTGAACTCTCTAACCACAAGAACAACATTTCAAAAGGAGAACATCTGGAATAAGAAAAAATAGAGGAAATGAAATACTGCAGTTAAAAGGTTGCCTTCATCCCAAAAGGATACCTTCCTTTTTTTTTCAAAAAAAGCTGCTTTTCTTCTGGTCTGCGTTTACTTTATTTATTCATCTGCCAGCCACAAAAGTCTCTCATCCATAATAGTAATGATCTCTGAACATCTACAATTTGCAGAAAGGGAATAAATATCTGTCACAGGAGGTTAGTTTCACAAATGTAACTGTGCAGGCAACAGGCACTAGGAACTGTTCTGTTGATGTTACATGGAGAACATTTGCTGATAGCTGTTCCTTATTCAGTATGTTGAATTGTTATTATATTTAAATATATGAACTGGAATATTTAATTTACAATATCTGAAATTATTATCATTCTAATCATAAAAGTAATTGAATCGGGAATTATTTTGTTCCTGAACAATGTGACAAAGGTCAGTTTTTTCAATTTCATGAATTAACTGTAACACATTTGCAAATACTATAGTACAGTACCTTGAATTCCGCAGTGCAGAGTCCTTGAATGGAAATAGAGTTAGCATAATGAAGGCCCTAGCAGCCAACAAGAAGATACTTTCAATGATCAACGCTTCACACTAATAAAGTAAATGACAGAAGGAATATTAATAACAACTGATGAATATGAAAAGTTAGCTGATTCAGTTATGATTGTCTCCCATTAGAAGTAATCTTGCACATTTTAGTTTACACATTCATGCCACATGGAAAAAAAATGTAAATACAGTATTGTGAAAAATAATATATACAGTATTGTGAAAAATAATATAACAATAATATAATGTTAATGATTTATACAACTTCAACATTTCTGTTTTAGGGTTCGGGTTCTAATGAAGGGACCTGAAACATTGAATCACTTTTCCTTTCTCCATAGAAGCTGCCTGACCTGCTGAGTTTTTCCAGCGACTTCTGTTTTTGTTTCTATTTTAGATATTGCCAAAATATAAAACATTAGCATTTTAAATACTATTAGGTTTGAGGTATATCCTTTCAAAAATATGAATGACATTTACAAAATTCTGCACCTTCTAATGTATGAGATTAACATACAGTAAACAGCAAGACAGAGAAGGCATCTGCCATCAAAGGCTGCTTTTACAGCACAGATCACAGCAGTTTGCTTGTTCAACATTATTGTTTCATCGCCGGTCTGTGGTTTTAACACTTGGACTGACTGATAGCTTGATTTAATTAATTTGTGGTTTATGCTCAGTTACTTATTTATTTAAAATGCTCAAATCAAAATGAAATGAGATCAAATGTACATGCTGACAAAATAAATAACCAAATAAATAACCAACTTAGACGTGAGGGTGGTTTATTGGAACATTCAATGCATTTCCTAAGCAGTAGGAATTCCAATCGTGGTTTCACCATGTTGCTCCTGTGATTTATATTGCAAGTGGTCATGCTTTATTACTGATTACAGCAGCACAACTTACCCATGTCCTAGGAATTCAGTGAAGCTCTTTTGATTTTGTAGTAGGGTCCGTCGATATGGAAATTTTCCGATTTAGATATATCGAAGGGCTCATATCGAGATATACCGACATATTGATATTTTCGGGGGGGTTTGTACTGCGTGTGCACGCACGTTGCAAGGTGCGCGCACATTCGGAGGTGCGCGAGCATTCGGGGCTTATCTCCTCAGGAGGTAAATATCTCTCTCTCTCTCTGTGTCTCTCACACTCAACTCACTCTCTCCATCTCTGTGTTTTTCTATCTGTGTCTCTGTGTCTCTCTCCCCCCCCATCTATCTATCTATCTATCTATCTATCTATCTATCTATCTATCTATCTATCTATCTATCTATCTATCTATCTATCTATCTATCTATCTATCTATCTATCTATCTATCTATCTATCTATCTATCTATCTATCTATCTATCTATCTATCTATCTATCTATCTATCTATCTATCTATCTATCTATCTATCTATCTATCTATCTATCTATCTATCTATCTATCTATCTATCTATCTATCTATCTATCTATCTATCTATCTATCTATCTATCTATCTATCTATCTATCTATCTATCTATCTATCTATCTATCTATCTATCTATCTATCTATCTATCTATCTATCTATCTATCTATCTATCTATCTATCTATCTATCTATCTATCTATCTATCTATCTATCTATCTATCTATCTATCTATCTATCTATCTATCTATCTATCTATCTATCTATCTATCTATCTATCTATCTATCTATCTATCTATCTATCTATCTATCTATCTATCTATCTATCTATCTATCTATCTATCTATCTATCTATCTATCTATCTATCTATCTATCTATCTATCTATCTATCTATCTATCTATCTATCTATCTATCTATCTATCTATCTATCTATCTATCTATCTATCTATCTATCTATCTATCTATCTATCTATCTATCTATCTATCTATCTATCTATCTATCTATCTATCTATCTATCTATCTATCTATCTATCTATCTATCTATCTATCTATCTATCTATCTATCTATCTATCTATCTATCTATCTATCTATCTATCTATCTATCTATCTATCTATCTATCTATCTATCTATCTATCTATCTATCTATCTATCTATCTATCTATCTATCTATCTATCTATCTATCTATCTATCTATCTATCTATCTATCTATCTATCTATCTATCTATCTATCTATCTATCTATCTATCTATCTATCTATCTATCTATCTATCTATCTATCTATCTATCTATCTATCTATCTATCTATCTATCTATCTATCTATCTATCTATCTATCTATCTATCTATCTATCTATCTATCTATCTATCTATCTATCTATCTATCTATCTATCTATCTATCTATCTATCTATCTATCTATCTATCTATCTATCTATCTATCTATCTATCTATCTATCTATCTATCTATCTATCTATCTATCTATCTATCTATCTATCTATCTATCTATCTATCTATCTATCTATCTATCTATCTATCTATCTATCTATCTATCTATCTATCTATCTATCTATCTATCTATCTATCTATCTATCTATCTATCTATCTATCTATCTATCTATCTATCTATCTATCTATCTATCTATCTATCTATCTATCTATCTATCTATCTATCTATCTATCTATCTATCTATCTATCTATCTATCTATCTATCTATCTATCTATCTATCTATCTATCTATCTATCTATCTATCTATCTATCTATCTATCTATCTATCTATCTATCTATCTATCTATCTATCTATCTATCTATCTATCTATCTATCTATCTATCTATCTATCTATCTATCTATCTATCTATCTATCTATCTATCTATCTATCTATCTATCTATCTATCTATCTATCTATCTATCTATCTATCTATCTATCTATCTATCTATCTATCTATCTATCTATCTATCTATCTATCTATCTATCTATCTATCTATCTATCTATCTATCTATCTATCTATCTATCTATCTATCTATCTATCTATCTATCTATCTATCTATCTATCTATCTATCTATCTATCTATCTATCTATCTATCTATCTATCTATCTATCTATCTATCTATCTATCTATCTATCTATCTATCTATCTATCTATCTATCTATCTATCTATCTATCTATCTATCTATCTATCTATCTATCTATCTATCTATCTATCTATCTATCTATCTATCTATCTATCTATCTGAACATTATCACATCCCCCCCATCTCCCTACCTCCCCCCCCCCCCCCACTCCCCCGGTCTCTCTCTTTTCCCTCCCTCCCCCCCTGTCTCTCTCTCTACCTCCCCCCCTCCAGGTCTGTCTCTCTCCCTCCCCCCCCTGGTCTCTCTCTTTCCCTCCCCCCCCCCCGCCCCAGTCTCTCTCTCTCCCTCCCCCCGCCCCCAGTCTCTCTCCCCTCACCCCCACCGTCTCCCCCCCCACCACCCCTTGCATACCTGTATATTGTATTCGAGGACTACGAATACAATATGGTGGCTTGCACCTCGGTCTGTGCATTGTGTATAGAGATGAGCATTCTGGATCTTGTAGTTCAGTGTGCGCACATTCCGATTTTTTTCCTCGATATATCGACTTTATCGATATTTTTGAAATGTCTATATCGGCATATCGATATGAAAACTATATCGGATATAACCAATATATCAATATATCTCCGGACCCTATTTTATAGTATACTATGGAACTTCACCCTGCCAAGAGTAGAATGCAGGTCTCTCACTTGCAAGGTGAGTACTCTAACAACTGAGCTGCAAAAGCCCACAGTACTAAATACTCAGCCAACCTGACACTAATTAAAGGTATATTTAAGAATTTCCCAAATTCTGGATTCTGAAATGTTGCAGATATGGAATACTCCAGACTTGGGTGTAATTTCTCACCATTAATGGGCGAATGTGATTCCTATTTATATTTCATAGATAAAGATCACTCACACAACTTACTAATGCCTGAGAAACTCGGCAGTTTCAAGGTTATCTTAACAAAGAAATAAACTGTAACTGTGAATCTGTCCTGTGTGTATCCTCAATTTCACTTAGCTTTATGCCAGAAATCCATCAATTAATTATCTAGTTCTGGCTCAAACAATTGCAAAAATTGCCAATTTGAGGTTTTATTTTCTCAACAGTATTGATTACAAAACAATAATAATTTGCACTTATATAGCACCCTCCATACAGGGTTGTGTCTCAGAGCACATAAAGATTTGTTTCAACATTATTTAAATTTTGAATAACTAAAATGACAGATTAATGATGATGCTTGATTTGATGATAAATGATAATGTAAGCATTTGAAATAGCATCTTTCTCGTCAGAAGGGCATTCTAAAACCCTTCAGAGGATTTAGTGTAAAGTGCTATAAAGACTATTCTGCAGGCAACACAGTACAGTACAGTAGAATATTACCTAGGTTTTAAGAGCATGTTTTCAACAGTCACCAATGCTATGAAAATATGAGACAACATCAACAACAAAATGACATTTATAGAGTGATTGGTAGAAGAGACATCACACCCTCAAAATCATCTCATGCAAATACTTTTATAATACTTTTAATGAACAATCATTCTCTATTGAGTCTTTGAATTTAATTTCTTAGAAACCAGAGACTGCTATGCACTATTGCATTTTCTTGCCTGTTTTTCTCAGCCTTTTTAAAGATTACCTGAGCACGTAATTCAAAATGTGTATCACATTTTGTTAAGCATCAAAATTCATTTTGTGAAATAAAGCTTTCACGTTTTTGATGAAGTATATTTTCAAGTGAAGACAGAAAGAATGAAAGCAAGCAGATTCAAATTGTAGGTTGCATCTTGAGGGCATCTGAGTATAAGTTAAAATAAGTTATTCTAACCTTGTAAAGGTCACAGCTGAGGTCAAATTTGGAACCGCATGTGCAATTTTGGGCACCCAACCTTCAAAAGGATGCTGATCAGGTCCAGAGAGGAGCAAAAAAGGATCATTCCAGATCCAACTGTTTAAAATGATGAGAAGAATACAAAATGTAGATGTAAGCAAGCTGTTTGGCTTAGACTGTGAGAGGATTTAAAATTAAAAAGCCTCGAGCAGGACAAGAAACTAGAAGACTTTTTTTCACAGAAAATATGGGAAACAGATTTCCAACAAAAGTCATTAATGTGTTGATTTATTTTGCTGTTGAAGAACCTGTTTGCAAAGAATATCTGATATAAGGATTAGAGCAGTTTGAGATACTCAGTGATTTATGTGCTTCTGGGGTTGGTAGAAGGGAATGATAATTTTGACTGTGGAGAAGAGACAAAGATTGATTAATGAAAGTGTGAGGATGGATAAATATGCTGGAGCTCTTAGGTTTGGGGGATCAGGGAGAATCTGTGCAGAATTTTACAACAGGGAATACATTAACAAAAACAACTTGTATTTATATAGTACCCTTTATGTGGGTTAGCATCTCGTAGTGCTTAATGATCAGGTTGGAATGGAATTTGAGCCTCTGCAATGAATGGGCATGATTGACTGAAATATATTTTCTCATTCTATGGAAACTAATATGAAAACATTTTTTTCCCCTGTGAAATTGACAACAGTGATCAATAGCTTGGACACTTTCTAAAATTGCTAGTTTCCTCTCTTTTCCCCTCCCCACCAGTATTTTAGAATCACAATAAATATAATACGTTGATTTAAAATGACCATTTAGAGTCTGCATTTTGCTTTATTTAATCTGCCAGTTGCAGAGTCTCTCAACTACAGGATCCAATTCTCATCCTGAATTCATATATCTTTGCTTGGCTACATTTTCCTTGAAAAGAGATGAAGATCTATCACAGGAGGATAGTTTCACAAATGTAAATGCGTAGATAATAGGGACTGGGAAATGTTCCAGTGATGTTACATGAAGTACATTTGCTGGTCGCAGTCCCTCATGATCTGCTAAAACAGACCTGAATGACTGATAGTGTTACTCTTTTCTGTAAAGAAGACACAGAGAGTAAAAATTCCCCTGCATATTTATGAGTAGATTCAAAATACTTTAGTACAACTAAAAGCATCATGGTATGGTTTGATTCAATGGGCTGCTGCACATCAAAAACACCCAATATGAATCGTTCCAAGGCTCAGTAAATGAATGCACTGTATAGTGTGTTACTCAGCTATATACTGTAGTCTAAAATATTTCCATGTCACTATGTTCAGTCAGGAAATAAATCAATAAAGTAAATTACTTTTAACCAATTAATAATAATAATTAATAGCAATCTTCATTTGATATAGTGCCTCATCACCATCAAACCAGCCAAACATTTGCAGGATTTTCCTTAGAGTATAGTGACACTGTGAAGGCCTTTAAAGTTTACACATATACAAATCATGATGGTAATTCCATTCTGCTCATCTTAAAGAAACATTGACTTCTATTAAACACACAATTTTCCTCATGGCTAACAAAGGAAAATTGGCATAAAAATATCATGAAGCATCTGGAAATGGCAGATGTCTCAAATGAATTCCTCACATCAGTCTTCACAAATGTGGACTGAGAACAAATCCTGAATCGAATTACTTTGGCTCAAAAATGTAAAACATATGTGTATGAAAAACTCAAAGTTAAATATCTGAAGAATAACTGGGGCAGATAATTTACATTACCAGTTTGTCAACAAAAATGAGAAAAGAACTAGGTGAAATTGGTAACCATACATACAGCAATTACACATGAGGACTGAGACACAAAACTACACATTTTAGAACAGTCAACTTAACAGCCATACTCTGAAAATGTTTGACAGCTTTGTGCAGAACACCATCAGTGTGTATCTTTAAAAGCACAGAGGCCATGAACAGCAGTCAGCACTGAAATGCAAGATATTGGTAGCATAACATGGGCTGTTTCTGCAGCATGAAAATTGCATTGATAATTAATTTAAGGCAACTTATTGAGGAATAGCGCAAATTGCGTCCCATAGTAAGATAGCTAGCACAGGGGCAATTGACTAATGGTTTCTTTATGATCCTTCTGAGGTAATTAACTAATGAATAAAGGGTTCCAGTGAATATAATTTCAGAAAGCATTTGAAAACATTCCATGTGTGTGGCCTTTAATGAATCTTGTCACCATGACATAGGAGGACTGCCCAGTCCCTAGAGGCAGTACAGAGGAAAGCATTGAAGATGATTCCCAGTATTGGAGGAATGAGCCATGACTCATGAGCAATGATTAGACATCTTATGGCTCGTCAGTCTTTAGAGAAGCTGACTCAGTGAGGGCTATGAGTGACTTATCGTAGATGTATAAAATTTGAAATGGGATTGAATTTTTTTGGCAGCTGGAATGTCCACTCTCGCTTGAGGACCACATCTTGCTACCTAATTCCAGCAGTTATTTTTGTAGATTGTCAAGGGCTTAGGGATCCCAGAGTGTGCATTGGGGTATTACTGGAGTCTAACCAGCTGAAACCCCACAGCTTACCACCGAGAACACTGTCTGACAAGGCTTCCGGCACACTGTACGTTAGGGCTTTGGCTTGCAAGATTAACTAGAAACTGAGTGGGAAGAATCCCTGCTCCCGTTGACTGGTCTGTCCAAACAGCCTCCTTTATTCAAATTAATTTTGTGATCTTTTGAAAGTGATCGGCACCCTTGAAATTGATAGATTGGAAACTGACTTAAATAGACCTGTCTGGTAACCAGTGAACAGTGGACTTCTGCAGGTATCACATTACTAGTAAACAATAATGAATTCAGCACTTCTTGTAACAAATAAAGTTTTGTAATGATTTGTGACCAGATGTTGATGTATTTAACATACAGCCTTTGTATGTTACAAAGAATGTGTCAAAGGATTTATTATATAGTGTTGTAACCCTAATTTGTAGACAAATGTAGACAAACGTATTCGTAGGCAAGGGAAATTTTATGGCTCTACATCAGCTATACACTGTAAATGAATTGTGGAAAAACAGGTAAATTTTAATTTGAACAAATCGAACACAATGTACAGTACTGGATAGAAACATAGATATTTTCTGCACAGAAGGAGATAGTCAGCCCATTGCAGCTGTGTCACTGCTGTTTGTTTTGCAAAACAGCCTTATATTTATTAATCCACTTTCTAATTCTCTTCTCCTAAAGCTTGTGCAAACGATGTTACGTTTGTTACATCTGTTACGTCTGTTAGTGAGGACCTAAAAGGAGGAGGATTGTACTATTTACCAAATGTGAAAATGTACTATTTACCAAATGTTTCCTGTCAAAGCAAAGACATTAGTGATTAGACTAATGAGGTACTAAAGGACACTGATCTAACGTAATCATTCCAGGGATTGTAAAAAGGCTCATTCATTTCCATTGAACATCAGCTCATCTTTAAAATACTGAGAGGCATAGCATTTATTTGAACTATAGGCATTAGAGTAGTTAAATACAAGTCTAACATGGACCAAATGAGACAAGAGATGAGAAGAAATGCTTTTCCAAACAGAGTAGTGACTGTAGATACTATGTTCCTCTTGATTCATCAACAGATATTACACACTGATTACTATATGCACCAGATACTTTCAGATGTAACCCAAGTAATGAGCTATGCCAGTATGTATATTGTAATTCTGTGTAGTAATATAAGGTGCAAATGTTTGTTTTGCATGTATAAATTTAATGAATGCAAAAAAAATTACAAATGCATGAATGTGGGCATAAAGCTGGTCATAATGTAATTTGTGCAAAATCTATACTCAGAAAAGTCACGTTTGGTTTGTATGGAAAATGGTATTTGGGTGAAGTTAGTGATCATTATGCGCATTGAAGGATTCGGGATATGTGTGCTGATACACTCAGTCCCAATGCTGACTTTGCAGTATACATTGTGACTTCAACTACCTAGTGACATTTTTTAAAAATTGTTCATTGAAAGCTAGAATATTGTTGAAACGCTAATCATGAGCTATAGGTCCAGTGCCACAAGCCCAGCTTCACAGACTTCGTTATCGAGGACTGCATCGTGGAGAATGTTTGACTTGCATATCCAGGTTCATTCAATGTGCAAATAGATTGTTAAATTAACCATGGTATTGTACAGGCTTAGCCTTCTAACATTGGAAGAAAGACATGTTGCTGTATCAAACAGTTTGCACTTATTTGGGACGTCCTCCTTATGTGAAAGGCACTATACAAGCATAATCGTGTTGTATTTTTTGTTAATATAGAAGTGCATCTGAACCAGCAGTCCTTGATGCTTATACTGATTGGGTACCAAATTTAAAAAAACATTGACTTGAATCAAAGTCATCATTTTCTGCTACAATTAAAGAAAAGGATGAAGAGGTGCCATAGCAATGGCACCTCTTCATCCTTCAATTTCATCAATATGCTTTAGAACAGCATAAAACTAGTTGCTACTCTAGATAACAGAGTTCACACTGAAATGCTGTCTGTAAGTACAGTAGAAATGATACAAATTCTAGTGGGTGAAGCTTCTCCATGACGGTATGTTTAGCAGATTTTAATGTTTTATAAAAGGTACAGATAACACTAAAATTGCTGTATTCTGTACAAAGTAACTACGGTACCAAATAACAATATATTCCTCAAAATAGAGATAACATAACAATAGAATGCATTATAATAAAATTGCACTGACATTTTCATTCTTTAGTAACATTAAAAATCTATTTCAATGAATAAGAGAATACTGAATAAATTAGGGCTCAAGAGCTTTGTGTTCGTTTTAATGTGACTGAGCAACATCAGGGAAATCTAAAGGGAGAGGTTCCATGAATATGGAGAAAGTTCTTAACCAGATATTTACATTTTAATCTGATGCTTGGCTAAGGTCATATAATCTTGAGTCAACTGTGGTCTCTCATAATCATGAGTTGCATAGTTTTTTTGGGGTCAGCTGACACATGCGGAAACCATTCACCATGCGTAAGAGTATGCAAACCAAGCTGAGATTTCCATGCATCTCACTTCCAAATAGAAATCTGAGAGACAGATTGTTAGAATGCAATGCGCATTCTCTCCCTAGAGGGACACATCCTGTTTACCTAATTCCAGAAAATATGGGGTGCAGGTTGTCAAGAGCTATGACTTGGGGAACCCAGTGTGTGTCTTATATAGTAATTATAATGTGTGTAGTATGTCTTATATTGTGGAGTCCTGTAGCTTAGAGCACTTGCTTTGCAAGCGAGAGACCTAGGTTCAATTCCTGGCAAGGCGAAATCTTGGGCAAGTTTCCTTACTCCAAACACCTGATAATAATCACTCACAAAAAAAGCAATAATAATTTGGTGACTCACTTCACGTCTGTTTGTAGGCCACTGCAATGCGCAATTAGTTGCCGCGTTTCTCACAGAAATATACAGTCAATTCACTTTACAGTATATTCTGTGAAGCACTTTAAGACCGTCTAGAAAATGTGAAAAGTGCTATATCAAATGCAAGGATTATTATTGAGAGTGTTGAATCAATTTCAAATCACGTTGGTTGAAACACCTTAATTTAATTGTAAGCAGAGGGTGTCAAGAAACATTCACAGCCCATCCACAGTAATTAAAAAGCTTGTATGTGGAGATGCCAGCAAACAATAATGAAGAATTGTTTTGTGAATTGGTAACTGATTTAATATTATTCCAACTATGAAATCAAATGAACTTTTCACTCTTTTTCACAGTAACAAAATCACATTTGTAAAGCACCTTTCAGGTCAGGAGGACATCCCAAGATGTTGAACAATCAGGGATCTTGACCCGAGCTGGGAGTGGAGGGGGTGGGGGTTTGGTATCAGAGAGACTGGAGGGCAGACAGGGTAGGAGGGCGACTGAAGGAACAGTCAAACAGAAGGGTCTTGAGGCATGCCTTGAAAGAGGCAAGGGAGGGAGCGAGGCAAAGGCAGTGTGAGATAGAGTTCCAGAGCAAGGGAAAAGAGAGGCTGAAGGTCCGACCCCTGATGGTGGGGTGGGTTGGCTGGAGTACATGGAGCAGAAGGAAACGGACAGGACTCCTAGAGGACATTATATTCTTAGTACTGTTTCTGTAATGTCTAGTGTTTTACATTCTTTCTATTCTATGTTTTCATGCTTGCTGTTTTTTCTGACCTTATAATAGAGAATGCACCGTTTTCAGTGAAGGTTAAGTTCAGTGCCATCTTCCAATGGACTCTCATACCATATCAACAAGATTATTAGAGAGGTTTGGATGAAGAAGGAACATTTGAATTAATTCTTCCAGAATAACCCTAACCCACTGTTTTCCCATGAGAGTATTAAACTTTTAAAAAGTGAGTTGTGTTTTTCATAATCTGTTTGTTATTAATTACCATATTCCCATCATTAATTACACTCTCGGTTTTAAAAAAAACTTCCTGGAGATTGTCATGAATTTGTCGTTTGGGGTCCTGCTGCCTCAATTCACACAGCAAACAGCAATCTGCCAGGGGGAATTATGTTTTCCATTGTTCCTGTTATTGCATTGTTTTGATTAAGTTGTGCATCAGATGTGGATTTAATTTTATTTTAAATTGGTTGTTCACTTCATGGCTGTTTGTTAAGTGTTGCTCCGCAAAAAAACTGGCTCCTGTCTTTGCCTAACAACAATCACCATACTTGACAGCAATATCTTGTAAAGCACTTTGAGAAGTTTGACAAGATTGGTCATTCATTTCATTGCTGTTTGTGGAACATAACTGTATGCAAATTGACTGTAGAGTTTGCCTTTTGAGAAGTCACAAAATATAGTTACTACACCTTTACAGTAAGTACTGTACTGTATTGTGAAACACTTTGAGATGCAAAGATGTTTTGTTAATGCAATGAAAACAACTTGTGAAGCACCCTTCATGTAGGGTAGTGTCTCGATTTGCTTAAATAATGCGCTAATATATTAAACGGAAAGATTATTATTACAATCAAGTACGTTTACTCCATTATGAAAAAACAATGCTTTTCCAGCAATATATCAAGAAGTAAATGGGACTCTTTTAGTGTTTTTATTATTTTTCACCAGACTATTGTTTGAAAAAATGATTAAATGCTATTCGAAGGCAGGAGTGGAGAACATTATGATGTACTATAATAAATTGCTTTTCAGTAGTATATGAGATTATGTTCAGTCTGTGCATAGTGTGCATTATTAATTCAATATGCCAGATTGATGAGTTTCGGCAATATCAGATTTGATGTATTCATTATCGGCACTCAGTACATTAATTCATACTTAACTCCGGTAAATCAAAATTATACCATCTGGCTTCCTGTTGCTAATGATAAATTTGATCTAAGGGTGATTAAGACTGTAAAGCTATTGCATTTTAATATATAAATTAGGGGATTAAAAAGGCATTTAGGAATGACCAATAGTCAAAGAAATCCCACTGACAGAACTTAATTTGTGTACTTGCTAATAGATCTCCATTTTAATTAGCAGACACAGGCTTACAACAGTGGCATTCAGAACAAAATATATTGCGATTGTGGAGAAAGAGGTTCTTAAATTGATTGATAGCCTTTAAAATACTTCTAAATGCAATCAGAATGAAATATATTGATAATTTAACAATGGACTGTTTAACTAAAAGATTTGTTGTAGCTACAGTATGTCACACTCTTGTTAATGAGATCTGTAAACGAGTATTGTGTGGGACAAGTTTGAGGTACCAAATCACATTTCATTGAGGAGGGCGTGGATCTTTTGGATCAGTATCACACCTCAAACGAAACTGTATTTTGGTGACTGATAATAGTAGTCAAGCAGTTAAGATGTTCACTTCCTCTGCTAAAGTGTCTTGACAGCTGTTATCACAGCTCAGCACCTCAGGAGCAGTTAGATATTTGCTCCCCAACACATAGGTAGGTCACAAGCAGAAACATGGAGATTCAACAGCTTGGAGTTACTTCAAAAGGTATTTTTCTCCCAGTTTTCTGTGATTGGGCGCCAGCTAATGCTGTAAAAAAATATGCATTTATATTTTTACAGCATTTCAGTGATTAAGGTCAACTGTTCCTTGCTGGTCTTCTGGTAAATATTTCAACTTTAAACCCTTCAAAGAGATGTATCATATTAGTTGCATTTTCTCAAGCTAGTAATATTCTCATACTGAACACAGTTTTTCAGATGGAGTCTAATTTATCATGCTATATGGAGTAACAAAATAAAATAAAATTGGTCACTTCAATCCATGACTGTTTGAGGGACACTGCTATGCGCAATTGACTGCAGTGTTTCACCCACAAATATACACTTTACCAACTTATCCTGTGAAATGCTATGAGATGTCTAGAAGGTATGAAAGGTGCCATATCAAATGCAAGCATGATTAATATTATTATAACAATAATGCCTACAGTATTTTGATTGGTATCCTACAAATCTGCTATTATACTCTATTTGTTCTTCATCTTTTGCACTGCTACTGTTGGTTAACAGTGGCACCACTGTTAACAAACACCATGCCCCTGCACTCAACCATCGTGGTGGTGGTATGGCCCTCATTTCAAAGACCATCTCTTGCTCTATCCCCCTACTCCTCCGGTTCCTTCCCCTCTTTTGAACAGCTCACCCTTTCTCACTCCTCCCACAGTTCCTTCAAAATCCTTTTAGTTTATCGCCCCCCCAAACCCTCCCCCACTTTCATTTCAGACTTCTCTTCACTTTTAACCTCCCTCTGTGCCTCCTCTGATCGCCTTATTATTCTTGGCGACTTCAACCTCCACTTCACCCCCTCCTGCCCCATCTCCTCTGAATTTTCCTCTTTGCTTTCATCCTTCAATTTTTCCCTTCACATTCACACTGCCACCCACACCCATGGCCATCCGCTCGATCTGGTGATCACCCGAGGCCTCAACGTCTCTGGCCTCACCATCACCGACAAGGCAATTTCAGACCATTTTTTTATTTCTCTCACCACCTCCATCCCTCCCCCCTCCACCTCCAAACCCACCACCATCTTCTATCGGCCCTGGAAGAAGATTCCCCCTCAAACTTTCACCTCTGCCCTCGAAACCTCCGACCTCCTCCCCCTGTGCCACTTTTCCTCTAGCGACCGATCCTCCGCCTCTACCACCCTCCATAACACCCTCTCCATTACCCTCGACACCCTGGCCCCCCTCACCACCAGAACCGTCTCCCACTCCCAATCATCACCGTGGTACACAACTCACCTCCGTTCCCTCAAAAGCCAAGTGAGAACAGCTGAACGCACCTGGCTCAAATCTGGCCTCACAGTCCACCGGCAAATCTGGCTGGATCGCATCAAATTTTACCGCTCCGCCCTAGCCACTGCCAAATCAGCCTTCTATTCCAGGATAATCCTGGAAGCGAAGGACAACCACCGCCTCCTCTTCGCCACCACCAACCAGCTCCTCCGCCCCCCACCCCCTCCCCCCCCATCTCGCTTTGCAGATCCTCTCCTCAAACGCACGCTGCGAGGAGATGTTGGACTTCCTCGAGTCCAAAATTGAGAGAATCCGCTCTGCGGTTTCCTCCCCCCACCTCTCCTCCACCTCCGCCCCTCCATCTGCTATTCCAACCCCCACCCACCCCCCCTTTCATACTTTCATCCCCACCTCCCCGTCTTCAGTCTCAAAAATAATCACCTCCATGAAACCCACCACGTGTTCAATGGACCCCATCCCCACCCCCCTCCTCTGCACCCAGCTCCACCTTTTGGCCCCGCTCATTTCTGACACCATCAACCTTTCCCTCTCCTCAGGCACCGTCCCTACCTCCCTTAAAACAGCCACCATCACCCCTATCCTGAAAAAACCCTCCCTTGATGCGTCGCAACCATCAAGCTACTGACCCATCTCCAACCTCCCGTTTTTATCTAAGGTCCTTGAAAGAGTGGTTGCCTCCCAGCTCCGCTCTTTCCTCTCAACTCACTCACTGCTTGAACCCCTCCAATCAGGTTTCCGCCCTGTTCACAGCACAGAAACTGCCCTGGTTAAGGTTACAAACGACATCCTAACCGCCTGTGACCAGGGCTCCCTCTGCCTCCTCGTCCTCCTTGTCCTGTCTGCTGCGTTCGACACAGTCGATCACACCATCCTCCTTCAACGTCTTTCCTCCCACCTCAACCTTCAAGGCACAGTCCTTGACTGGTTCCATTCCTACCTGACCCACCGCCTACATTTTGTATCTTCCAACGGTTTCTCCTCAAACCCCCGCACAGTTTCTCACGGCGTCCCCCAGGGCTCTGTCCTCGGCCCCCTCCTTTTCACCATTTACATGCTCCCTCTGGGCGATGTCATCCGCAAACATGGGGTAAATTTCCACATGTATGCGGACGACACCCAACTATACCTTTCTGCCTCATCCCTCAACCCCCAGACCATCGATGTTCTGACAGCATGTCTGTCCAACATTGAGTCCTGGACGAGAGACAACTTCCTCCAATTGAATGTGAGCAAGACCGATGCCCTCCTGATTGGCTCAAGCCAGCGCCTCCGCACATCGGGCGCTGCCAGCCTCAACATCCAAGGCTGCACTCTCCACTTCACAAAGCCAGTCAGGAACCTCGGCATCACGTTCGACCATAAACTCTCCTTCCTCCCCCACATTCGTGCCTTGACCGGCACCGCTTATTTCCACCTGCGCAACATTGCCAGGCTCCACATCTATCTCACCCCCCACGCTGCCGAAACACTCGTGCATGCGTACATCACCTCATGGCTGGAATACGGAAACTCTCTCCTCGTCGGCCTCCCCAGTTCCTCCATTCACAGGCTGCAGGTCATCCAAAACTCTGCAGCCCGTGTACTATCCCGCACCCGCCTCCATGACCACATAACCCCCACCCTCGCCCGTCTCCACTGGTTCCCCATCCCCCAGAGGATCGAGTTCAAGATCCTCGTCCTCACCTTCAAGGCCTTACACGGCCTTGCCCCGCCCTATTTAACCGATTTACTCTCTAAGCCCACCTGGACCCTCTGTTCAGCAGGACTTGGCCTGCTCCAAGACCCCCACCCGAACCGCCCCACCATCGGAGGCCGGGCCTTCAGTTTCTCCGCTCCCACCCTATGGAATTCCATCCCCCAATCCCTCCGCCTTGTTTCCTCCCTTTCATCTTTGAAGGCCGGTTTAAAGACTTTCCTCTTCGACCGTGCCTTTTGTTTCCCCCCCAAACTTTTCAATCTCCCCTACGTGTTTCACCCCTTCCCGAACACTCCCCTCCCAGCTCGGGTCACATGCCTCCTGTGCAGCGCCTTGGGACGTCCTCCCGACGTGATAGGCGCTTTATAAGTTTAAATTGATGTTGTTGTTGTTGTTGTTGTTGTTAAGCTGAAGAGCTCATTCTTTCCCCATACAAACAACAAATCTCTTCTGATTAAAATGCTACAGAATTGTACTTTTTGATAGGCTCGGTTAAATTATGCAATGGATTTAGCGTATAATGAAAAAGCTAATTTAACCTGTCTTGTCATAGAATCATAGAATTGTACAGCACAGAAGGAGGCCATTCGGCCCATCATGTCTGTGCCGGCTCTTCGAAAAGAGCTGTTCAAATCAATCCTGACCCTGCTCTCTCCCCGCGGCCCTGTAAACCTGTCCTTCACAAATAACTATCTACTCTCTTAAAAGTTGTTATCGAATCTGCTGCTTCCACCCTCTCAGGCAATGCATTCCAGATCCAAACAACTTGCTGTGTGAAAACATTTCTCTTCACCTGCACTCTGTTTCTTGTTACAACTATTTTAAATCGATGTCTTCAAGTTACTGACCCACTCACCAGTGGAAATAGTTTCTCCTCGTTCATCCTATCGAAATCCCTGATAATTTTGAAAACTTCTATTGAGTCTCCTCTTAACCTTCTCTGCCCCAGAGAATAATCCTAGCTTCTCTATACTCTCCTGATAACTGAAGTCCCTCATTCCTGGTAGCACTCTGGCAAATCTCCTTTGCATGCTCTCTAATGTCTTGACATCCTTCCCAAAGTACAATGTATAAACTGTTCTTTTATAAACTCCATCCAACTTGTGAAATGTTCTGAGGAAAGGTTCTGAATAGCTTCTTCCTGTCCCCAGTCAATTCCACCCAAAACTAGCAATTTTGAAAATAAAAGACATTTTGATAGGGTAAACTGAACTGGCTGGCCAATCTTACATGTAATTAAAAGTTTCAGGATTTTATAGAAAAATGTAGTACCTTATCTGTTATTGTGGATTCAGTAAAATGATCCACAGAAGCATTACTGTTTTTGTACTCCAAAAGGGAAGGATTAAAGATTATTATTGTTAGTTGTACACCCTGATTCATTATAACAATAACCACAACTAAAATGGTCCAAATTGCTACAAAAGTACATATTCTAGCACATCCCCTGAATGACATGATTTAGGTCACTTTGGTTTTCTATTTGGCAATCATCCTAATTATTATTCCCCGAACTATAACTTGATACTGATTGGAACTGACACATCATACTTCAGAAGATATAGAGATACCAATTTAGATAAACATTTATACATTAAATCTGCCAGTTAATATCTCAGTTTTAAATGGCATAATAGATGTTTCATGCTGATATAAGATTTAATGATACTGGAAGGAAGAATCTGCTTAAAGTCTAATGGCACATTGGTGCAGGGTGCAGATTCATCTAAGCATTCTAACTTAAAGTTATGGACCAAATGGCAAAAGATTAATTTAAATTTTGAAATCAAAAACTTTGAAAAATCACTTCTGCTGCTTTGACTTGCTTGAAAAAGTCTTGTCCTTTCAATAACTGGCCTTGAGTTAATTACAATGTGCAAGAGTAAGATGGCTTTTAATTTTTCACTAAATGTTCATTGGCAAGATTGTTTTCATTTCATGTAATAAATAAATGAATGAATGAATGAATGAATGAATGAATGAATGAATGAATGAATGACTGTTGTATTGATAGTGATAGCTTCAAAGAGCTCAGGCTGTTCTGTCCTACTTAAGGCTTGATTGTATAACAACATATATTTTCATCAGAACTGCTTGTTGTAGTCCAGTCATTTACATTGATCATTTTGCTCTGACCTTATTCTGAAAAATGGACTGCACCTCTTTGATCTTAATAGGACATTTTTTTTGTAGTTGGGCCGTTTGATCATTCTTAACGAGCAACTATGAGGTTGTCAAAAGCAGCCTGTATCATTTTCTGTCAGCATGTTTCTTAAGAATTGGTTGGTTTAAAAGTATCATGAAAATAATCACACAGTTGAAGACAATATTGAAGAGGGAATTTCAGCATCTTATGCCTGGTAGTGGAATGAGCCTGTTCTATGGGTCTAACTAAAATAATGTAATTGTAAAAATACTCTAATGTTCACAGCTCACATATAATTTCCCATTCTCTCTGCATCCACTGGGTCTATCGCATACCAGTCAGCACAAAATAAAAGATGAATTGGAATGAATTGGTATTGTGGTATTGGTCTGTCACTAATTAATGATAAATTTTCCATCTCCAGATTAGTTTTATGAACTGCCTGAAGTAATGGCCAAAAGCATTATTCACAACTAATGTGTATAAACTTCAGACAGCCCAGGTCCGTCATTATTTCTGAGATGTTTGGGTGTTTCAACTTCTTGACTTATATAGATTCATAGATTCATATGCACCCTTAAGACTGGAAGCACCTCTCAAATTTTCTACATTAATCATCAAATCATATAAATGACAATTCGCTGAGTTGCCTTTAACCGAGGACTTCAAATATGAATTTACTGAAACCTGGGATGTTTGTTTACTTTATTTACTACATCATTTCCACTCTTTGTCCATTCTTATTTAATTAATGTCTTTGAATCTGAAGGAATTTGGGAGATATTTTAGTTTAGCAAGACCTCTTTTGGGTACTATGTGTTATGGATTCAAGGCTCTACATCAAGATGTGTGGTGATAGTCCAGTGCTTGGGGATGCAACAGTTCTGACCCCTGGGCATGTACCCATGTTATGTAAAATGCACGGTATAATATGTGGCCTCTGTGTAGATTCTTTTCTGTGATGTGCAAGTTTCCTCTTTATGTGTGAAACTTCACTGTATGAGAATTAACACGATGGTGGGTAATCTCATTGCTTTATAATAAAAATAATAATCCATGTATTTGATATAGCGCTTTTCATGCCTTCTAGACATCTCAAGCACTTCACAGGATATACTGTAAAGTGAATTGACCGAATATTTGTGGACGAAACGTGGCAGCCAATTGCGCTCAGCAGGGTCCTACAAACAGTCGTGGATTGAAGTGACCAATTTATTTTTATTTTTCTTCAGGGATTATTATCAGTTGTGTGGAGTATGGAAACTTGCTCAAGGTCTCGCCCCTGCTGGGAATTGAACTCAGGTTTCTCGCTTGCGAGGCAAGTGCTCTAACCATTAAGCTGCAGGACTCCATGTTACGGTGCAACAATGGGATGCTTCAGTCACTTCGCACTACCAGATAGCTGACTTTTGCAGTAACCTGTTTGTGTCTCTCTCCCTCATTGAATTTAACAGAGACTCAAGGTACACCTTTTAGAAAACACAAAGGAATTTTATTGGTCCTTACAACCTCACCTACACTGCCCGTAACAAGATAAATGATTGCAACATTAAGAAATAGAAAATTCTTACACTGACTATGACCCTAGCAATTTTACCCAAAGTTAGTAGACAAAGAAAAAACAATCTTGACGAAGAAATAAGGCAGGCATGCACCTCTTTGATAATACTAAAGATGATGAGCGACCCCCAGTTTAACAATTCCCCTTCTTTTATGTTTTTCTAGCTCCTTCCTGTTCAGTGTATCTCTCAATACCTTTTCCCACCATTTTCAGTCTCCTCTCCTCCCAAGTGTATCACTCGGTTCTAGGTCACAGACTTTGTGCCATCAAGGCTCTACTGCTTAAAAATTACATTCTGGTCTCTGGACCACATGCTTCAAGTGAAGTGGCTTATTTTAACCCAAACCTACACAGACTATTTACAGCAAATATAATTAGAATGACATAGAGCATTAATAGTTCAGTGGTTAATAACTCAGTAGCTCAGTAGTTAGAGCACTCGTCTCGCAAGTGAGAGACCTGACTTTGATTCCCGGCAGGGTGAAACCTTGGGCAGGTTTCTTTACTCCACATGACTGATAATAATCCCTCAAGAAATAAAAAACAATAATAAATTGGTCACTTCAGTCCATGACAGTTTGTGGGACACTGCTGTGCACAATTGGCTGCCATGTTTCTCCCACAAATATACAGTCAATTCACCTTACAGTAGTAATAATAATAGTAATAATAAGCCTTACATTTGATATAAACAAAACGTTTTTCAAAACAATTTAGAATTATTGAAATCAGGCCATAACTGCTTCCTTCTTCCGCTCTCTGTGACCATTACCACATCGTCTCAGACACACATTTTCTCTCTCTGGCCTGTTCTGCTGCAATTTTTTTGTTTTTCTTTGTTTTACATTATTAACATCTCTTTAAACCATCATCTCCTGTTCTCTATCACATTTTCTCTTTTGTCTTCCTTGCCCTGCCTCCCCCGTCTTTGTTAGACCTTAAGAGCTTCTGCCTCCCAGCATGCCCCAATCTAAATGAAGGGTCATGGACCTGAAACATTGACTCACTTTCCTTTCTCCATAAATGCTATAAGACCTGCTAAGTGTTCCCAGCAATTATTTTTTTCACTTTACAGTATATTCTGTGCAGTGCTTTGAGACGTCTAGAAGACGTGAAAAGCGTTATATGAAATGCAATAATAATTATTATTAATAAAACAAGATGTCCATGACACTACAATGTTGGTAGTGTCAGTTTTAGGATGAGATATTAAACTTAGATTTTGGTCTTGTTATACAATTTAACACAATTTGAAAAGAGAAGGGAGCTTCTCTTGGTCAAAAACGTCTCTTGGTCAAAAACAAAAGTTGCTGGGGAAACTCAGCAGGTCAAGCAGCATCCATGGAGAAAGGAAAAAGAGTCAACATTTCGGGTCTACAACCATTCTCTTGGTTTCCTGGTCAACAATTCCCTAAATTCATCAATTAATTGTCAAATAAATTTATTATTTAGTTATGAGACTTTGCTGGGCACAAAATTACTTCTATATTTGCTTACAAGCCTATCGGTACAGCAATTATCCTAAAGCACTTTGAGATGCTTTGACATGATAAGCCATATTGTAAATGCAAGTTCTTTCTTATGTAAAGTCCTGTGCATTAAATTTACATATTTTAAATTAGCATATCTTCCAGGCTTTTTAAATGTACAGAATTTTGCAAATTGGCTCTTTAACCACTGAGGAACCAGTTGACCGCAATTAGTGATGCAAATTGAGGTGTATGGGTTAGGATTGCAAGTCTTAAAATTTGAATATTCCTGAATCAGAAGATTTAATCCCTACTCTTCAGTGAATCTCCCTGCAAACTTCCTACACTAACAAACATCTCAATGCAGCAGTACAAGAAAACAGATGCACTTCACAGACTGCTTAAGATTACACCAGGCAGCAAACAATATTCATCACTGGCTAAATATAAATTCTCTCTACCAGGACCAGTAAATTGGGAGAGGTTTCTAATGTTGCCTATCATGGGTGCGAGGAGGGCAAACTTTGTGGCCAACAGTGGGGAGAGGATTGAGGGAGAAAGCAGGTGCTTGGTTTCTTACCGGGTTGGAATTCAGGAAGGATAAGAGTGGAACAATAAGTCTTCATCTGAAACTCTCTAGTGATCTTTAACAATTATTCCCATATTATTCAGCATTCTGGGGACTTGTCCCATCCATATTAGGACATCTGGTCCCCAAGGGCAACATGCTATTGTTCCACATACATTTTCAACTAATACCATCTCCAAACAATAGTTTAGTGGCCACTTCATTTTATGCATGTTGTGTAATCGTTGAAGACTAATTTTCTGCCATGGGAGAACACTGTTAATGCTAGGTGTCTGAGATAGGATAAAGTAAACCTGTGTCACTCTTATTTGTTATAAACGCCTAATGGTCTAAAATCCTTAAATATGCAGGCACCAAGATGGAGTGGGAGTGAGACAGAATCATATTGGTAAATAGGTTGTCACAGTTTCTGTGCTGTTAGCACTGTCTTTGAACCAACATCATTGATGTAATATTTGTGGCATATTGTTATGTACCTGATATCAATACTTGAGACAGCAGATATGAGTGTATAAGGTTTCTCTAACTTTTGCTTCAACTTCTATACAGATATTGTTTAAAATTCTAAGATTTCAAATCCAGATCTAATGATCCTTTACAAGGGGTATATACTATCCCATAATCATAACTGTGATGGAGTGAGACACTATCTCACTGTGACTGTTGTCTTTTAGGTTTCTACTTTGGAGCTGCTGCTACCACTCAAATCATAGAATCATAATCCTCATAGAATATTACAGCACAGAAGACCATTTTGCTCATTGTGCTCATGGCTCTTTTGAAGAGATATCAATCGGTCCCCCCCATCTCCACCCCCGCTCATTCCCATATCCATGCAGTTTTTTTCTGTTCATGTACCTACCCAATTCCCTTTTGAAAGTTATTATTCAATTTGTTTCCACTACTCTTTCAGGCAGTGCATTCCAGACTGTTACAACTCCCTGTCTAAAAAAGAACTACTATTTTCTCTCTGGATCCTGTTGACTGACCATTGGGATAAATTTACCAGTTGGATATGATCCATAATGCTTGTTAGTTGTTCACAGTACTATTCTTAATTTCAAACTAGACATGGTTCATTGGTTCCATACCATCGAAGAAGCTGCAGGAGTGCTTGCCAGAAATTATTTAAAATTCTCTCTTACCCTTAAAACTTTCGCTGATGGGCAAATATAAGGAACAGACAATTTCATAACTCATCTGATCCTTGTAACAGAAGCCAAGTGTACACCCCCTACCCTGCTACAGGCATTTAACCTTGATTGTAGAACCATTATACATGGAGCAACAGTGTAACTGAATTTAAACAGAAGAAGAATGTTGTAACTTCATTAAGAGATCTCTTAAAGTAATTGAAATCCGACATTCTCAACTATTGAGCGGTTGGAGGTTCAGGGCAATCATTTTCTGGGTAAAAAGATAATTTATTTCACAACAGGATGATGCTTGGGAAATTGGGTTCTGGCCTGTAGGGCATCGCATATTGTGATATGTTTTGCCTTTAGTGTGGGTGGTCTGCTTGATCTTGCGGTAGGCAAAGATGTTATTGATAGATCAAGTGACCTTGAAGGGGATGATTGCCACAGAAGCAGATTGTGCTATGGGTCCCACTGTTATATCTGGTTATATTGCTGGAAGTAATGTGATTTTACTTCCAGCAGTACAGAAATTGAGAGGAGAAGCTGGATTTATATTTCCTGTTCCCAATGGATCTGGCTAAATTCTTATGAGACCTTTGTGCCAAAACAACTGAGCACATGTATGGAGTTCAACTAATCAGCAATGTTGTTTTTAATGCTATGGAGAAGCTACAAAGGCTAGGATCTCCTTCATCACATTAAAACAATCCCTTAAAATTAATGAAGTTTATAAGGAACCAGTTTTGAACAGAGGCTCAATTGATTCACAGTACAGAAAGCACCTTCTCAAGGTGATCACAAAAATCACAATGTAAAGCTGTATTAAGCTCTTTTCATGATCAACACATGATATATCTTCATGTCAAATGCACCAGTCCTATAGACTTTATGAAGATCATTCCACAGCCCCAATATAGTTGAAATACCAGTGGGGGGGTTGGGGGGAGCAGGGTTCAGATGGTCAAGGTAAATCTGCTATGCAGTGCTCCATAATGCTATCCTGCTTGAAGGGTACTATATATAAATGCTGGCTGTTTTTTTTCCCCCCATGTGCTGTCAGCTTTCAATACAGTTGTGAGTTTTTTTAAGTGGAGATCTTGTCTGCAAGATAAAAGACCAATTTGTCTATGATCTCCTTTCACCCAAAACAATTGCTATTGGTAGGTTGAGAAACTCATGGATTGCATTGGCAGTGAAATTTTTTTCCCTTTTCAACTTTTCTGCCTAATTTTTGTTCTGCCTTTGATTATTGTTGAAAGGTCTTCAATGAAAGAAGGCAAAGTAAAAGTTACAATGGATTTTCGTCAAGTAATGTTTTGAGGAAGCTAAATCAGGCATAAAGCAGCATTTCAGTATGGCACCACACTATCAATGGCTCTCTCAGTGGGTGTTAGAAGAAGTTTCAGTACTTAGTGGCACTGTGGTTGAAATGGCAGAGTTGAACTTCATTAATGACCACCTTTACTCTTCTCAGACATACATTTTAGAAATTAATTGTGGAGGATATATATCATTGTCAATCTAAGTACTAAAATTAAACATGACCCACTAAGCATTTGTCCCATTATTAAACTCACTAACACCACCTCTGGGCTGGTGTTAACAACTCTCTTTTTTCAGCTGTTTCATGCCATTACACTTTCTTCTTTAATAATTTCCACACGTTTTTAATAAGCTCTACCTTCAATAATGATTTTTGTAGCTGTTTGGGAGGAGTACAAATGCAGAGAGAAATGCCAAATACCGACGATTCTGATCTGACTTGTTTACTTGTGTTTCTACTGTGGCTAAACTTAGCAGACGTAGGAAGATGAGACCCAATCTGTCTGTGTCTCTGGTGATCCACGGAGACTGGCATCCTAACTGGAGAGCCAACTTGTATTATAATCAATCTATGGCAATGCACGTAGCTGGATTTTAGTTTTTTGCAGCTAAAGATAAATCGCTCCCTGGAACAATAACATCTAGTGCAATGTCGTTTGTATAAAGCTATGTTGTGGGTATAGTAATCCCAGAAGCAATGATGAAGCTATCTCGCAAATCCATTGCATGTCCTTAAAGATTATCAATACAATAACTTAGCGACTGAACTCATTTTTAAAATTTGAAGTAGTAATAATAACTATTATTTTATTTGTTATAATGATATTTGATATATGTCTGGAGGAGTTTCAAATTATTCTATTCCACTCTGTTCTACTCCATACCTCTTCTCTCAACTGCACCTTCATAGTTCTGTCCTTGTGCAGTTTCACACTTACCTGTCTCCTCTGGCGTCATGTTCAGTATCTTATTCAACTGTCCTCCAGATGTCCTTTAAACCCCAGATCCATACCATGACCCGTTTTGCCTTCTACCACCTCCACAACATTGCCTATCTCTGCCAATACTTCTCCCCTCAGGCTGCATTGCATGGACTCGCATCCATGCTTTCATTACATCCAGGCTTCATTATGCTAACTTCCTGCATGCCGAACTTCTCAACTCTTCTCTGCACAAACTGCAGAATATTGAAATCTCTGCAGCTTGTGTCCAGCATGAATTGGTCACACCTATCCTCGCTCAGCTTCAGATCCTCTCCATCCCCTAAAAGAATGAATTTGAGAAGCTCGTCCTCACCTTTAAAGCACTCCATGCTCATGCTCCTACCTACCTTTGCGACCTAGTAACATTTTATAGACCTGGCCTGCTCCACATCCCCTTCACTGTCCATTCCACCATATGCAGACTGGCTTTCAGCCTTTCCGCCCCCACCCTCTGGAACTTCATCCCAGAGTCCCTCCTCCTTGCCTCCTCCCTTGTTCTTTCAAGGCCCATCTCAAGACCATCCTCTTCCCACCTCCATCCCTCTTGCCTTCCACCTCTCTTGACAACAACAACAACAACTTCAATTTATATAGCGCCTTCCATGCCGGACGGATGTCTCAGAGCGTTGGAGTCAAGCTGGGGATTTGACTCCAGCCCCCAGCTTGGGTGCAATCCTTTCACTGTCCAGGGCCTTGGGATGTTCTTCCGAGTAAAAGGCATACAAGTATCCTGCCCCAACCGTGGCCTCGCCAACCACGAAACTCATGCATCCACGGTTTGCTAAATGCAACAACCCTCGCAAACCGCATTTTGCGTTTTGCGCATCTGTGATTTAAATCTGTCGATTTAAATTTTCAAGTTTAGCATAGCGTATAGTACTAAGACCAAGTTGCTATGTTGCAATCAACCAGCGACAACCACTTCTCACTTAGGATTAAGGTAAATACAATCTCCCACCCCTCTTTCTCTCTCTCACCTTCACTCTATTTCACCTTCTCTTCCCCCCCACCCTCCCCCTCTCTCTGTGTCTGTCTGTATCAGTCAGTCAGACAGTCCCCCAAGCCGTCTGTGTCACTCCTCCCACCCCCCACCCTTCATGTCTCTCTCTCTGTAGATCAGTCAGACAGCCTCCCCAGCCCTCCGTGTCACCCCCCACCCTCCGTCTCTCTCTCTCTGTCTGTGTAGAGAGTCAGTCAGTCAGTGAGTCAGTCAGTGAATCAGTCAGTCAGTCAGTCAGATAGCCTCGCAGATTGCTGCAGATGTGCCCAAACGTACTCCCCCTATCCCCGTGTATGTTATAACTGTATGTGTTTTTTTTGTGTTTTGTTTTACTAAACGCGAACTTACTACCCATATCCTCATGTTTCCCATAGGGCCCTGCATTTCCCAACCACGAAAAAGCAAACATACTCCCCCTAACCCCGTGTTTCCCATAGGGCCCTGCATTTTCCAACCACGATTTTTCCAACCGCGAAGGTTTACAGGAACGTAACCCCCGCGGTTGGCGAGGGATACCTGTATCTGAATGCAATTTGTTATTGTTGAGGATGTCTCAAAGCGCTTCATAGCAGTTTACCAAAAGGTATTGTGATGTGCATTTTGTAGGTGAATGTAGCATTTCATTTTATACACATAAGCCACAAATTGAATGAAACAATTTTATCTGGAGGATTTGTTGACCAGGACACTGGGGAAAAAATTCTTTGTGAATAGTGCCAAGTGATTTTTAATGTCTACTTAAACAGACAGACAGGACTTTAGTTTATTGCTTCATCTGAAAGACAACTGGTTCTGTGAATCAAGAGGAAATTGAGCAATCAGATTGCCAATCTGTACTTAAGTACATCAAGGGTGAAATTAATGAAGTTTTATAACCTCGTTCAAGGGGATCACATAGAATGTATTATGAAACATCACAATTTATCCTTATTTGTGATGATAAAAATAATCCTTGCATTCGGTACAATGCCTTTCATGTAAGGAGGATATTCCAAAGAGCCGCACAGGATTGTAAAGTGGAACAACTATGTGATTTGTGGATGAGTGCAGCAACCAGTTTTGTGCAGAGCAATGTTCTACAAATAGTACAGAGTGATTCACCCATTTTATTTGGAGGATTATTAGCCAGGATACTGGGAAAATTACCTTCTTTTTTAAGTTTGTCCACCAGACAAATTGGGTCTTGATTTAACTTCTCGACTGACTTTCAACAATGCAGCACACTGCATTGGAGTGCCACTTTCGATTAATTGTTCTAAGGCCCGATGTAGAGGTTTCAATCGACAATCTTCTGACTTGGAGGCTGGAGTGCTACCAACTGAAGCAACGTGACACACAACGCAGTGATGAAACAGGATTTAATTGCTGAGAATAAGTTTGTGTCCAAAGCTTCTCGTTTAGTTTAAGTCTACAGTGTTTCTGTTTGAAATGATTCCCATCCAAATCTAAATTCAATGCTACATTTTTACTGTTTCACGGAATGACACAATCACCGCCTTACAGTGAAACACTAATCACCATTTTAAGGAGCAAAGTTAATTATCACCTTTGATTGCGAGGCTCACTATACTGTCTGCAATTACCAACACTCTGTGAAGTTCACATTCTCAACTTGAGGTCTAAATAACAAAATCTAAGCATTCTGCATTATAATTGATCCTTAGCTGTTTGGGTTAGTATGTGGAATCCACTGCATTTGGTTACAGAAATTTGTCCAGCCCAAAGATTACGGCTTGGACCATTGGGAGGTAGATTGATCACAATTACTGATATGGGAGCCAGTGCTTTTATTTCTTCCTCTCCTTAAAGCAGTGCAACTAATTTGAGGCATTTGATTACTTGGATAGTTTTATGCAAATCATTTATACAACAACAACAAAATTAGATTTGTAGAGTGCCTTTCATGTTGAGAGGATGTCCCAAGGTGCTGGACAATCAGTGTGGAGCTGGAGGTCGGGATCTGGGAGGGTGGTGGCCAGAGGAAGGAAGTAGAGTGAGCGAAGGCACAGTTGAAGAGGAGGGTCTTGAGACGGGTCTTAAAGGAGACAAGGAGATGAGGTAAAAGGTCTGCACGATGGAGTTCCAGAGGGTAGGGACAAAGTGGCTGAAGCCCTGCCTGCCAATCATGGGGCAGATGAGGCAGGGGACGTGAAGCATGCCGGAGCCCGCTAAGTGGAGGGAGCAGGCAGGTTGGTCGTGGGTTACGAGGTCGTAGAGGTCGTGGGGAGCAAGCCATGGAGGGCTTTTAAAATGAGGACCAGGATCTTGAACTGTATCCTCTGTGTCATGGGAAGCCAGTGGAGTCGGGCGAGGATGGGGATGATAGCATTACCGATGAGAGCTAACTTTTCATCCACAATACATGAAAGGTGGGAGGGGTATGCATTGTAAATTTTGTTGGGTGTTATACTGTGCATTAGTGAAAAAGCTATAAAATGGTTGATATTTATTTGCGAGGTTGCAAGTCCTAAATCAATCCTAGTGAAAGAATAATACAAAGAGGATAAATTTGAAAAGCCAGTTATTATTCAGGTTTAGAGCAGGAAAGGTTGAGGGAATTTATTTTGTGGTCAGATGGAAGTTAGTGTGGGGGGATTAAACGGGCAACATAAAAATCTGATCAAAGTCTGAGGTAAAGAGATGGAAGCTCACTGGATGTTATGTATTGCTTATTCAATCTAAAAATACTAATCAGATTCACCCAAAAGCTGGAATAGATAGTTGCTGTAAATATAGATGCAGCTTGCATGGGAGGAAATTAATGTAAGAAAGAAAATGTGCAGCTGGTGCAATAACCTCTTCAATGGCGAACAGAAATAAAGTGAGAGAGAGCCTTGTAAACAAGCTGACAAACAGCAAACCTACATCACACTCGGGCATAAAATTAAACATTTTAAATGAAACAAACAGAACAACAGATGTAATATCTGCTTTCAAAAAATAAATGAGAACAATATTCTGAAGGTGTCTTTGAATTTTGTGTGAGCAGCACGTAAAAAGTTGATAAATTTGTCCCTGTGCTTTTCCGTTGTCAGCTCTGTTCATTTCTACTTGAACTGTCAAAGCCAAGGTCACACTTAACTTACTTCAATTTTATTTGGTGCACAAAGTAATGTTAATGGCACAGTAGCCTTGCAGAGCTAAAAGACTGATGGTTTGGCAGAGCCATTTATACAAGATCAAGTCTTTCATCTTCTTTGAGTTTGTGACAGAAAAAGCATTGAGTCGGGTCTCAGCTAAAGACTTACTGGTTTATTACAAGGAGCAGAAAGAAGGTTGTTCTTCCCAGCTGTCAAGGAGCGTGTCTGAAGAAAAGTAGAGATCTTTCTATCTGGTCATTTGGGGACACCACAAAGAGACTAATAGTCTTTGGTGCGTGAAATTTTCACATGATTTAAGTGATTGCTAAATCTGATATTTTCCATTTAACACTGTAAGCGCAGACAGAAAGGGGGGAAAAATCAATATACTCGTTCATTCAACCGTGTCACAAGATGATCTTTAAAAAAAAGATGTTGGACTAGATACAGCTGTCTCAAAACGACAGGTTTTCTAAAAATTCTACATCTTAATAAAGATTTGTGATATTTAATATCTTCTAACATAGGCATCATTTTGTTGTTTCTGATGTTTCCATCTACTCTTTTCTGTTACTCCTCAAGAATTGAAGGTAGTATTTCATGTTGGTGGCTGGGTCATCCAGTACCACACTTTTCATCATCTCGGAGTTTGCAGTGAGTGTCAGGGTCAACAGTCTATTTCACAATGGGCCCATCAGGCCCAAACCCAATCTCGTCCTCATTTAACATTAAATTTTTCAGTAGTTCCTTCTGGGTTTATTGAATAGTAATCAGGAGTGAAAAATCAGTCAAGATTATTCCAATCACAGCACCCTCCCTAGAACAGGGGCCCTGAGCCCAATTGTAGTGTGATCCTACATACAGCCCAGGTAAGATCATCTATCCCAGTGTATCATGTGGATCAAGCTCAGACCCTTACAATCTGTATTGGATGAGCGACAGACCTATAAGTAGCCTTGATGGGCTTTTTCATGGATAATTACCTAAATCTGATTAAATTAAACCAGCATCCACCAAATAAACCTGGAAGGATTGTACCTATGAATTTTAACCAGTTTTCGGAAGTCAAGAGAATAATTACAAAATGTTTGATGTGTTTGTTAAATAAGAAATTAAATACATTTTAGAATACTGCATTTTTGACCCCAATAATAGATTAATTCCATCATATTGGTATGGGAAAGAGGCAGGGAAATGGGATTTAAAAATGTGTCATGATTTAATAAACTAGTGGAACAGGTTCAAGAATATTCAAGATTTTTGTTTATCCTTCATGCTGTTTATACAATGATTTAATAAGAATCTATATTTCCATTCAATATATTCCTGATAGGTAATTATTATTCTTCAATTCCATTTTTAAGATAACACAAATGTTTATTATAATCTAATTTATACAATATCCCTATGAAGCTCTGCACATTTTCCTTAGACAAAAAATGGAAATAACATGCTCCATTGACATCAGTCCTGTCACTGTTGTCAGTGCATTCAATCATCATTCAAACCAATCGAAATCCTTTTGTTTGTTGGATGAAGAGATTCCAATTTCTGAAGATTTTGTTTTCTATATGAGGGGGAAGGACCAGAGAAGTATAAGAGAGGGGATTTGGAGGCCCTTCTGGAGTATAAACACTGGCCTGCACCAGTTGGTCTTAATGCCCTGTTTCTGTTCTATATCATACCATGTGATGTTTTAGAAAAAACCTGAAAGAGTTTCTAAAATCAGCTGATTTAATTAATATATATTTTCAAGCCAGTATGAAACCCTTTGTGATATTATAATTTGGAAGTATCAAAGCGAAGAATCATGTTTATGGTATAAAAGGAAACAATATTTGGCAGAATTTGTTCAATAGATGATTAATAACAAAGGGAGGGGGTATAAAATGCAGTAATTTTGGAATTAATGAATCCAACTGAGTGTTAAATTTACTGAAGGAACTCTCTCCAATGCAGTCCAATTTGGAAGCAGAATTTGCACAAGTTGATAAAATGTGCACTTACTGGAATGTGTTCCAAATCCATAATCTTGATTGAAATTCCCACTTTTAGCCACCAGCAGTTCCTCTACCACAGAATGTGAACACTGTCCAAGTGCCCTCCGTTACACCGATTGCTTCCAACTAATTTTGTGTAGCAGGAATATGCATTCCATTGTTTTAAGCGCTCTGAGATGCTACCCTGTGTGGGGGTGCTATATGAGTGCAAGTTGTTGTTAAGTAATGTCAGTAGCACTTGCCAGAGTGAGTATGGGATCAATGGGTGCCATTACACCAATCCTCCAATCCAACAACAACACAATTACATTTATAGAATGCCTTTCATGTTGAGAGGATGTCTCAAGGAGCTAAAATCCACAGATGGCACTGGGGTGAAATCTGTGATCTGTGATATGATAATTATCACTAATGTGAGTCAGTATCCCATGAAGCAGCACTGAAACAGAACACATTACAATAACAAAAGTGGCTGTGATTCGAGTCTTTGGCAGGCTTCATGCTAAAACATTGTCCCAAAGTCAGGATAGGGGTGTTCACAGCCAAAATCACCATAATTTAAAGAAAGTTTGGGCTGCTATTTGACCCTTTGATATTTGTCACTTTACATATCACATTATGGAAAGGCAAAAGAATGGGAAAGATATTATTAGAATGTAATGATCTTGCTGAAAAACCTGTCAACTTGTATCTTGTTAAAATGTATTGATTTTCAGTAATTATCTCCATTTTACTCTAGCAAATGCTGTAATACAATTGATTCATTTTAATGAATAATTAACACCTCATTTGGTCTTGAGTCAGTGTGAGTGGTTATATTGTAAGTTGTTTATCCAGTCCCAAATTGCCCTGTAAATGAAAAACAACAAACATTAAGTTGTTGTTTGGTAGGACAAATTTAGATGCGTTAAATTAATAAGTCCATAAAGGCTAAAATATTTGCCAAAGATGTGGAAGATCATTCATGCACTTAAATACAAAGTTGCACAGATCAGAAATCAAACATTTAAAATAGTTATGCTCATAGTACAATTTTAAAAAAAAGCTTTATTGTTAATTTTCTTTGTTTAAGTGATGAGTATTGAGAGTCCGATAGGAAAAACAACAGAACCCGATAAAGAAGCCACGGATGTGCTGGGAATGCACCATTGCTGCGTCACCACTGGTAAAGGTGCTTCCAGTGTTTTCTCCATTGAAACCCTTGTAGCCCTGCAGAATTGCAAAAGTTTGTCTCCAATGGGATTTAACTGCTTTGAGATGTCCTCCCACGTGAAAGGCAATATATAAATGAAAATGTATTGTATCTCCACTTGAATCAATGTTATCTCACAGATTCAGAGCATCACCTTGTCGTCCATGGGATGCCAAGAGTCATCCTTAATTGTGGGAACCTGTAGCTCAGCAGTTGGAACACTCACCTCGCAAGTGAGAGAGCCAGGTTTGATTCCCGGCAGGGCAAAATGTTGGGCAAGCTTCCTTACTCCACACACCTGTTTACCTAGAAGTAAGTAGGAACCGTGGTTGTTAGTCGACTGGATGCTTGCTTTTCAGAGGGTAAAAATCCCTTTGAAATAATTTATAATTTGGTGAGTCAATCCACAGTTGTGGGACACTGCTGTGCACAACTGGCTACCGCCCACAAAATATACAGTTAATTCTCTTCACACTATATACCGTAAACCTGTGATACGTATCGAAGATGTCATTTGGCACTACATCAACCGCAAGGATTATTCTTATACTTATTATCCTTACCAGATTGTTGTGGGTTCAAGCCCCACGTTTGGATTGGAATTTATATAGTCTAAGATGCCACTCTAATGGGGTGCTGGGAATGTGTTGCATTGTTGAAAGTGCTTTCCTCAGATGAGACATTAAACTGATGTGGAATCTGCCTGTTCAGGTGGACAATATGCCACTGTTCGAAAAGAGAAAGGAGTTTCTCCTGGTGTCTGGATCAACATTCTCCCAAATAAAATTCACTTCATAGATGTTTGTGGGACTTTTCTGAGCACAAATTGGCTGCCATGTTCGCCCACAAAACACACATTCTCTGCCCATAACAGTTTATCTTATGGAGAGCTTCAGGAAATCCTTGCAATGTGAAAGAAGCTATGATACCAAATGTAAGGATTACTATTTTTTATTATTGATCCCAATAGCACAAGATGCTGATTGAAATTTGCCCCATCTACAAATAGCTGTACGTCTATATGTGATGTCCACCCTGGGCTCCAGCCTCTTTCTGTGGATCCAGTGCAGGAAACTCAGTCCATTGCGAATACCCCAGTAACTCACACTGAGGTTCCTGAGGCATAAGGACATCTCACAAGTCTAGTGAGACATCTTTCTTTTAAATATTTACTTCTGAAATTCACAGTGAGTCTATTCTACCACGATGAATATAGAATAATATACGTACAGTATTACTGTTTTCATTCATTGAAAACAAAAAGAAAAAAATTAAAATAAATAGTTCACTGATCATTTTCTTCAAAGTAATTGTTCCCCTGATGAAAGGTGGCAGTAAGTGTGTATATTAATTGTGTTATTAAGCTAATTGTCAATTAAATTAAAATGCTACTCTGAATACAATCATCCTTATTGGAGGTTTGTTTGTGCGCTCTCTTTGTCTCGCTGTAAGAGATTAATGATAGTCAGGGCACTGAGGAGTCAAAAGAGGAACAGTATTTAGAACAGAATATAAATTCATTTACTGAAATGCAGTAAAATGGATCTTGGATTGTAAATGCAGATGGTTTGTTTGTTTGCCTTCTGTTTGATCTGGCTCTCGCATTGTTATGGTATTTGATGAATTAATTGCTGTTTCTAATATAATCCAGAATATATATATTATTCATTTTCTGCTACCACAGAGATGTTGAGATGTTGCAGTTACTTCTGGCTTCAAGATGTAATGAAATGGCTTCAGGAAAAAAAAAAATTGCTATTTACAAATCTATATGATCAGGTACTTCAAATATTTTTTCCTTAGTACAGAATGATGGATTGCAACAGAAATAAGATGATTAAAGTTCTATGTTGGTTGTAAACACATACTTTGTTACAGAATGAATATGTATAGAATTGGAATGGAGTCTAGTGCACGATAAAGCTATTAAAGGTGATGAATGAAAAAATCTTGTCATGATTTCAATTGTTCAGTTGATCATAAATTCGCCTTTCACTTCAGGAGGATGTCCCAAGGTGCTGGACAGTTACTGCTTCAGACCTGAGCTGAGGACGGGGGACGACGACGGGAGGAGGGTGGGAGGGGGGGTGAGGGGAATAAGGAGTTGCCTATGGATTTATCAAAGAGGACAATCTTGAGGCAAGACTTGTAGGAGACCAGGGAGGTGGCAAGGCAGAGGGTCTTTGGGATGGAGTTCCAGAGTTTGGGGGCAGAGTGGCTGAAGGCTCGCTCTCCAATGGTTGGGCAGGTGAGTTGGGGTATGTGGAGCAGGTCAGAGTCTGCTGAACAGAGGGGGTGGGCAACAACAACAACAACAAAATTGCACTTATATAGCGCCTTTCATGTCGGGATGACTTTCCAAAATGCTGAACAGTCAGGTCGGGATCCGAGCGGGTGGGAGGGAGGGTCGGGGTAGGGGAAAGGGGAAGGAGAGTGGGAGAAGGGGAAGAGTTAGTGGGGCAGCCAAAGGCGCGGTCGAAGAGGAAGGTCTTGAGACCAGCCTTGAAGGAGGAAAGGGAGAAAGCGAGATGGAGGGGCTGCGGGATGGAGTTCCACAGTGTGGGAGCAGAGCGGCTGAAAGCCTGGCTGCCGATGGTTGGGCAGTTAGGACGGTGGACGTGGAGCAGGCCTGAGTCTGCTGAACGGAGGGAATGAGTGGGCTGATAGGGAGACAGTAGGTCAGAGAGATAGACGGTGGCAAGGCTGTGAATGGCCTTGAAAGTGAGAACAAGGATCTTGAATTCAATCCTCTGGGTGACAGGGAGCCAGTAGAGATAGGGTGGGAGTGATGTGGTCGTGAAGCCTGGTGCGGGAGATTGGTAAGGGGTTAGGAGGTCACGGATATAGGGTGGGGCAAGGTTATGGAGGACTTTAAATGTGAGGACCAGGATTTTGAATTGGATCCCCTGGATGATGGGGAGCCAATGGAGTTGGGCAAGGATGGGGGAGATGGGGTCAGGAGTTTGGAATGGTAAAGGACACGGCCACAGAGTTCTGAATTATCTGCAGCCTGTGGAGGGAAGAATTGGGAAGGCCGACCAGCACGGCATTTGCATAATCAAGCCGGGATGTAATGAAGGTGTGGATGAGGGTTTCAGCAGCTTTGGGGGTTACACTTTCTACCTTTCTTCCTCTCTTTAAAACACTTTACATTTTATGTCTTTTGTCGTAATATTCCATCATTGATCAATTCTTGACACTAAGTGATTAGAAGAACGCGGGATTTTATTTTTCACCAGTTTATGTCTGTCCCAGTTAGCCAGTAAACTTTTCAATTGGCATGATGGCAATGTTTAACAAAGAGTTTCATATGAACAGACCAACTGTTATAAAAGGAGTTATGAAAAAGGAAAATTCTCCATATTTATTTCAGCATCTTGAATGCTAACTGTTCTAACTAGTTCACTCACACATTTTTGCTTCAAATAACAACGTCATAAGAGAAGTTAAACAATTTGAAATGATCTTTCTTGACTCTCAATTAAATTTTTCTAGCACCATTGTTCTGGATTGCAGGGCATGGACTTTCATGGTTGCTTCATGGTTGACTGAATCTGGACTGAATAATTTTGCCAATGTCGGGGTGATCCCCACTACTCTTCCGTAACAAGTGGATTTGTTAATAGTCAGAAGAGTCTGTTATGAAACATTGCATTTTACACCCCGGTATTCTAATGTCCATTTCAAAAATGTAACCCTTGCAATGAGGAAAAAATATATTTCAGAAATAAAATAATATAAACTCAAATATTGCAAAAACTTAAATAATGAATAGTTGGATGCTACTGCTTTATAAAATAATCATTGCATTTTATTTGATATAGTGCCTTATCATCTCTTTGAGATGTCTCAAAACGCTTCACGGAATACATTGACTGCTTTGCAGTTAGAGGATCAGAATTGTAAGAAATTAAGTACTCCAGAAAACCATCTTTGTATGAAGGCTTATTTAGGTGGAGATGAGGGATGGCGTTGCCATGCCAATGAAGGTTGAGGCTGCTCTGTTCCTCGCTTTACAGCAGGAGGTATAGAACTGGCCTTTCCCTGACTGGCGTTTTGGATGCAGCTGAGATTACATTGTTTGTGGGGTTCTGTTAAAATTGACACAAAGCAAGCAGCGAAACCTTATGAAGCAAATCTAGCTCATGGCGATGATTGACCACCAGGACTACCTGAAGGACTAACCACATTGTTATTCGCTAATGGAGCCTGGTATCTAGGACCGGGAATATAATTACAAAACGCATGTAATTTACTGTATAAACATGTAGTAATTAATCATTTAAGTACATAGCTTTGGAAAAAAATAACTCCTTCAATGTAGGAATCCACCCAACATATGAAGAATAAAGATTTATCATTGAACAAATAATTGTATACTGTATTATAAACAGTAACCACAGAAATGTATGCTATATAATTTACATCTGAAAGAGGTGAAGGTGTAACTAGATCCCTGAGGAGGGTGGGAGATTGGATATGGGTCAGACAAAGAGGTAGGATTTTTAAAGGGGTTTGAAGGGGGAGAGGGTGAAGGGATTGGAGTATAAGGTTCCTAAAAACAAATGAGTTAGCAACAAAAACATAGAAGATTATTACAATGAATTTATTATTGCAGTACTATAGACATGACCATATGGCCATTTCATTAAAATATCTGAAAAAGTGTACATTATCAAGAATAGAGAGGAAGTTTTTTTATCTTCATACTAGAAGAACAATTTGAAGAAAGTTAGAAACAAACTTTCGGTCAGATAATTCATCCGACTGTCTCAGTAGGAAATATGAATAATTTCAATATCAAACTGAGTGTTTTAATGTATGACCATCATAACCTGCTCCTGACGTGAAAGGCATTGTACAAAATGTAATTTTGTTGTTCTTGCTGCTGGAATACTGGAGGTGCACTTTAATGACAGTAAGAGAAGTACACATGCTAATATTATTGCAAATCTTCTCAAAAATACTTCCACAGAAAAATTTGCAATCTATTGAGCATGGGTCCCTCAATGACCTGACCTAAAACTTTTTAACATCAGTGTATTTGTGTTTATATCAGCATATTTTAAATAAGTTGTCGGATTTTACAACATAGCAACAAAATTACATTTGTATAATGCTTTTCATGTCGGAAGAAAGTCCCAAGGCGCTATAACCAACATTTTAAACATATTATTTCAATTTATCCAAGCAATAAAGCCTGGTCGGATTTGAAGCATCAGTAGCATTTTAAAATTCAGAATAAACAGTGTCATGTATAAATTGGATTGATCTGCTAATATTTGGTCAATTCATTCAATTGACGTTCTAAATTCACCATTGGTCAAGTGTCGAGGGCATGTTAAAATGTATAATAGAATATATTATGTGGTGTTAATATCATCTAAATTATACTTAACTCCTGGACCAAAGAACGTTTAATATGTGTACTGTGTACTGCAGAGCAAATAAGATAGCTTAACCGTAATCCACCTGAGACCTAGAGCCATTTAAAATAGCCATAGGTTCCAACAATAGAGGTGCAAATGTGTATTTCAGAACAATGTTGTAATGCACTCTGCACCAAGAGGCCAATTACTCCCACATTGCAATGGTTGCTGGGAGACATTACCTTTTTGTGGTCTGAATGGAAAAAAAATACTGTATAATTGACACTGATATGTGCAGTGGTGCAGGCTGTGCCTTCAGCCAATGGTTTTATAAATGCAATGAATTTCAAATCTCCTAGGGACACCAGAGAGGCATCAATTTGGACAGGTTGCTCCAGGCCTGTTTGATGTGGAGAGTTGAGCCTCCGGCAATACAGAAGAGAAGTTTTAGGAGAACAAGCAAACTCACCTAATGTATCACAAAACCAAAATGCCCAAGGGCTGAAGAGCACAGGGTTTATTTGTTAATTTTTTTTAAAATTCTCACATTCACCAAAGTGTACTTTGATATTGCAGAGCTATACTTCAATATGAAAGTTAAAGATTAAGCATTCCTCACAGGGGACACCTTTCACAGTGCATTGCTGTATCTCTAACCCTCCCCACCAAATTAAATGTTTTCTCTTCTAACCAGCTTTTTAAAAAAAAAGTAATTTATTATATGATTGATTGCTTAGTGTTGCTGTTATAAATGGGTCAATGGTTACCTGCCAGAGAGGTTCTGATTAGGAAGATTATACAGCAAAGGAAATGTTAAGCTGATGGATCATCTTCAATCAAATTAAGCCCTTAATATTTAATAACATGGATTTAAACTGCTGCACTCGTTCAGTTTCAAACATTTTGAGATCAGTACTGCAGCAGGCAAGATATTCCATTTTAGGAATGACCAAGGAACATTCAGTCACTAAGGCTGAGAGAGATGGCTCTTTTTAACTGAGGCAGTATTGCATCCATCTCTGATCAATATATCTCACTGCTTCTTCACTCTGTGGCAGTGGTCATCTTTACCAAACATACCTCTGGCACACATCTGCTTGAGTGGTCACTTATGTGTTACAACTTCAATGGGCCCTGCAGGATTGCCGGGAGCCCAGCAATTGATGCAGCTGGTGGTGATGTTATTGATGTATCTGCAGGATATGACGCTAAGTTGCTGGAATTTGAAAGCACAAGATTCAGTTTCACAGCAAAAGTGAAAAATTCAGCTTCTGTACCCAGTAAAGTAGGTAATTTACTAACTCATCATTATGCTTTGCTGATTCTAATTTGGCACAAAATTCCCAAAGAAGTTGTTTGTTTGCACCTACAGTAGATTATATTGTACATTAATGGTTTTATCTTCTACAGAGGGACAAACTGATGTCAGCTTCATTCATGTTAAATGGAAACCTCTTTATAAACAACAACAACAAAATTACACTTGTTATAGCACCTTTCATGTCGGGAGGACGTCACAAGGAGCTGGACAGTCATTGTTTCAGACCTGAGCTAAGGTCGGGGATGGGAAGGGTGGAGGAAAAGGTGGGGGGAATTTGGGATGGGACCGATAGAATTGTTGAAGAGGAGGGTCTTGAGGTGGGGCTCAAAGGAGGCCAGGGAGGGGGTGAGGTGGAGGGATTGTGGCATGGAATTCCAGAGGTTAGGGGCAGAGTGACTGTAGGCTCGCCCACCAATGGTGGGGTGGGTGGGTTGGAGCAGGCTGGAGCCTGCTGAGTGGAGGGGCCAGGCAGATTGGTAAGGGGTTGGGAGGTTGCAGATGTAAGGTGAGACAAGACCATGGAGAGTTTTGAATGTGAAGACCAGGATCTTGAAATGGATCCTCTGGATGATGGGGAGTCAATGGACTCAGGCGAGGGTGGGGGAGATAGGGTCACGAAGCTTGGAGCAGTACAGGACATGGGCCGCAGAGTTCTGATTATCTGGAGGGAGGATTTGGGAAGGCCGACAAGCAGGGAGTTTGCATAGTCAAACCAGGATGTAATGAAGGCATGAATGAGGGCTCCAGTGGCCTTGCGGATAAAGTAATGGCGGAGTCAGGCAATATTGCAGAGGTGAAGTAGCATGGAAGAGAAATAAAGCAGTAGCAAAACATATGGGATGAAGCAAGGAAGTTATCTTGAACCTTTACAAATTGCTAATTAGGCCTAAACTGAAGTATTGTGTCCAATTCTAGGCACCAACATATATGTAAGGGCCTTGAGGAGGGTGAAGAATTAAACCCCGTTAAAATTGTATAATTTATCTTATATTGCCTCTCCTCAATCCTCCATCTCATGACTTCACACTTTAATTAAATGTGTCTGCCTTTTTCACTGGCCTGTCCATCTCTTGCTTCTACTATCCTCCTCTCTGTATATGTCTATGTTTTTTGTCAAAATAACAATTATAATGATAATAATCCTTGTATTTGATATAGTGTTTTTCATGTCTTTGAGACGTCTCAAGGTGCTTCACAGATATTTGTGGGGGAAACGCAGCAGCCAATTACGCACAGCAGTGCCCCACAAACAGTCATGCATTGAAATGACCAATTTTATTACTATATTGTGTGTTTTTTGGAGGGATTATTATTAGGCGTGTGGAGTAAGGAAACTTGCCCAAGGTTTTGCCCTGATCTGTCTGGATTCAAACATAGTCTCATGCTTGCAAAGTGAGTGCTCTAACCACTAAGCTACAGGACTCCATCTTTGGGGCCACCACTGTAAATTTCTCTCCAGTCTGAAAAACAATCAATCACCACTTCCCTCTGCTTTCTGTCTCTCAGCCAATATTGGATCCATGCTACTACTATTTCTATAATCTGAATGTTTGTGATTCAGAAAACAAACAGTGTTTGATTTTTGCTGCAAATTGTGGTTCAAAATTGCCAACTGGTTTATGTGTGAACACCACCACTCCCCAAATTTGGCATAAAAGCTACAGATTCTCTCATTGTTATTGCTTTCCAGAAACTGTAAAGCTTCAGTGATTTTCATGGAAAACCAACCAAGCTTGCTCAAAGGTAGTGTCCCATGCAGTGGCTCTGCGGTGCTGTGCTCCACAAGATTGACTTTCAGTGCCTTGGGACGTCCTCCCGACATGAAAGGCACTATACAAATGTAATTTTGTTGTTTTGTTGTTGTAACCAATTTATGTGCTGGAGTGGGGTGAAGGGTTTACTTCCCAGCTAATAGAAAATTTACATGTTTAAGTGTGCATTATTTTTGGGTGGTCAAGTATCACATTTTCAAAAATACAGTGGGAGGTCTGTATTATAGGAGGGCTGTCCTTCAGGTTAATTTCAGGCCATGCTTGCCTGTTTCAAGTGCATGGTAAACATCATTTTGAGAACTCCTTTCTCAAATGCTCCTGGTATCACATCCCCCCCACCGCCGGCCATCCCCCAAATACAATCAGCTATTTGTGGGACATTTGGGACTTTGCTGTGTGCAGTTCGGGTGACACTTTTGCTTACGAACGTACAGTCGCTTCTCAATAAATCCTTCAACATGAAATGCACGACACCAAGTACAGTATTATCATTCGTTCTGCTTTGAATGAGATATTCCTGGGAGCAAATTGGTTGCCGTGTTCACCTGTGAAATATGCCATCACTGTTGTTGCCATTAATCCCATGAAGCATTTTGAAACATCTTCCCAATGTGAAAGGTGCTACATCAAATGCAAGGATTCTTATTATTGTAAAAGTGGTGATTCACTTCATGGCTATTTTGGGGTCTTTGCTGTACATAAACTGGCTGATGCACTTGCTTACAAATACACAGTCACACGTATTGTAAATCCCGCAAAGCACTTTGAGATGTCTCGATGACATCTAGATGACCTGATAAGGAATTGTATGAAATGCAAGGGTTTTTATTATTATGTCTTTAAATTTCAGCAAGTCAGCAAGGCAATGAAGTTTACAAGAAAAATAAACACAAATCTGCAGTAGGACATAGTACATTTGGTATTTACAAATGTTTCTACTATAATACATTGTGAAGCAACGTGGTGCAAAAACGTTTGTGTAATCCTGACCAGTAATTGATACGAGCCTGCAGAAATATGCCTTGTGCAAAATTGCAGAACCGAATGTCATTGATAAAAGAACTGCTGACATACAGCACTCCTTCCTTTTCATGCAGAAGAGAAATTGATTTATAGGCTTTTCCTCGAAGATATGGGATATGATTAGCATGTGAAATATGCCTAATGATAGGGTCACCACTTTGTTACAAAGTGAGTAGGTTGCAGTCCACTTTAGAGAAGCGGCATTTAAAGTGGGTCACAGGTTAATGATTATTGTAGATAAATAGAAATAGTTTTTATCGTGTTTTGTTTTGTGGTAGATGTTGGGAGGTAGTGGGGAGAAAAGAGAAGTGTTTGAATAATATTAGTGCCAGAAAGTACATTACATTGCGTTTTGACTACAAGCGAGAAGCTACTTTAATTTTTCATCTGTAGTTATAATACTTGATAATGAAATGTTTTGAGAATGTTCAACGTATACTGGCAATAAAAGTTCTTTCCTGTTACATTATCCTTTGGCCCGCAAAGTTTCAGAGCGAATATTTACACAGATTGTATTTGGTTTCTTTGCATGAAGAAAACGGCAGTCCTACATGAAGCAATCATAAACATAAAAGAACAATAGGTATGATTTATACAGAAAGCAAATGGAACTTGAAGTCATCCAAATCATAAGAACATAAGAATTAGGAGCAGGAGTAGGCCATTCGGCCCGTTGAGCCTGCCCCGCCATTCAATAAGATCATGGCTGATCTATTCTAACTCCACCTACCCGCCTTATCCCCATATCCTTTTATTGACAAGAAATCTATCAGTCTTGAACATGATCAAGGACTGAGCATCTACAGCCCTTTGTGATAGAGAATTCCATAAATTCACTACCCTCTGAGTGAAGAAGTTTTTTTTCTCACATCAGTGCAAAAGGGCTGACCCCTAATTTTTAGACTGTGCCTTGAGATCTGAAAAGGTAGATGAAAAAATGGTACCTCTGACATTGGAGTGCTCCACCATTGGAGTGTCAGCCTAGACCAAACAATCTTCTGATGTGGAATTGAGAATATTAGTGCCTGAAACTTACAGTCGACAATACAACTTAAATAGGTAATGTCACTTTCTGAATTCATTATAATAATAATAAATAATCTCCACGTTGAATATTGCACCTACGAGGTCTCAAGAAACTTCACAGGTAATCGTTTTTAAGTGCAGTAACTGTGCATTTGCAGGCATGCGCAACAACTAATTTGCATGCATCAATGTCTCACAAATAGCCATGAGATAACTGATCAATTTATCTGGTGGATTGTTGGTAATGGCAATGAGTTGAACATCTTCGCTTTTTGAATAGTGCCTTGGAATCTTTAAGGTGCTTCTAAAAAAACAGTCCTTTGTTTAACTTCTCATCCAAAAAAAGGCACTTTCGATTGGGAACACAAAATACATTTCAGTCATCAGAACTGTCCGATTATCAGCTTCAACATGCAACACATACCATCATAGCCAATCCTGAAATCAATAAAAACTCTGAAGAATTTGAGGTCTGTTAACCAAAAACTAAAGGATCAATCACACCTCATCTGAAAACACTTCAAAGCAGCCTTTCATTGAAACCAGGATCCCATTTCAAACACTTTATTTTCACATCCGAAACTAATTCAAATTGCAAAGCGCAAATCATTAGAATTTTTACTTGTACATAGAGAGATAAAAGATCTTGAATCTATTACTGGTGTTAAATAAATTAATAAACCTAATTTATAACATGTGAATTGAACAACAACAACAACAAAATTACTCTTGTATAGCGCCTTTCAAGTCATTTTGTAAGCTACATTTGCTGTAAAGCATCTGAGTACATTGGTTTCTACTCAGATCATCCAAAACTCTGCAGCTTGTGTCCTCTTCCGCACTAAGCTCTGCGACCACATCACTCCCATCCTCGCCCAACTCCATTGGCTCCCCATCCCCCAGAGGATTAAATTCAAGTACCTCGTCCTCTCTTTCATGGCCATTCATGGCCTTGCTTCTCCATATCTTTCCAACTTGCTGACTGCCTATCAACCTGCCCGCCCTCTTGGTTGAGCGGGCTCCGGTCTGCTCCATGTCTCCCGCCAGACCTACCATACCAACTGTGGCCAGGCTTTCAGCCTCTCTGGCCCCACACTCTGGAACTCCATCCCACAGTCCCTTCACCTCTTTTTCTCCCTTGCCTCCTTCAAGGCCGGTCTCAAGACCCTCCCTTTCGATCGTACCTTCTGTTGCCCTCCCACATCTCTCTCTTTCCTTCCCCCTACTCTGCCCCTCCCCCATGCTTGGGTCCCGACCCATGACTGTTCAACGCATTTGGGATGTCCTCCCAACGTGAAAGGCGTTCTATAAATGTTATTTTTTTGTTGTACTCATTGAGTAAATTAGGGTGTAGTCTGTTGTCCATTTGTTTAATGTGCAAAAGCTTTTATTGACTACATTTAGCAAATCATTAACTGTGTCTGTTAATTGTAATATTCCATCCTACTGATGAACTTGTTGTCCTCATATAATTTATTCAAAAGGTTGCACAAATAGCAAAAACGCTTTGAACTAGTGACTTGTACCAGTACAAATTAGATCAGATATGGCTGTGAGCCATTCTATTTCTTTTTCTGATTTGTTGCGTAACTGGACATAGTTAAACTAAGTAGAATACTTCCTTTATACTTGTGGGTACGGGAACATTTGTTACTTATAATTCATTCATCTGTTACTATCCTTTTCCTTTAAAACAAACATGTATGCATAATTCTTAAAGCCCGAGTAGCGCTGTGACTAAATTGTGATCCCACTTCTGAGTTCTGCAAGCGAGAGATCTGAGTTCAATTCAAGGCAGTGCAAAACCTTGGGGAAAAGTTTCCTTAGTCCACACACTTGATAATAATCTCTCAAAAAAACCAATAATAAATTGTTTGTGGGACACTCCTGTACAAAATTGGCTGCTGTGTTTCATCCACAAATATACAGTCAATTCACTTTACAGTATATTCTGTTAAGTGCTTTGCGACATCTAGAAGATCAAATGCAAGGATTATTATTATTATTATAATAACGACTGTTACATTTTTTAAATGTTTAAAAATATGATCACATTTTTATTCCAAATGTGCAAAAGCTTTAACGTGTCCAAATGTTCTATCAGGATTATACAACTTATAAACTGCTACCCTGAACTCAGTTGTGATTACATGTTATCTAGGCAACAGAGCAATTATTTTATTAGTACGTACATTGATTTGTTCAACTGTTTAGGATATTTGCAATGCAAATACTGAGTCGATTTGGGAGGTCAATTACCACAATGTAAGAGAAAGACTATTACATCTGACTGCAACATTTAACCTGAAGGACACTTGCTGTGGGAGTTCACAGGTTAATACACTATAAAGTATATAATGAAATGTCTGTTCTGGAAATGTTGATGGGTACATTTATTTATATCATGTGTGTGTGGTCTGCAGAGCTGTTAGATAACACCCATGGGATGTAACATCCTTTCATTAAAGAATAGCACTAGTTTGTCACTGCTATGAGTACAACACAAAACAATTAATGAAGAATTATTTGGAGTATAAAACCACATGCATTGCGTTATCTGATATCATCCTCATTCTCTTCCATTTTGTCCAAGACCAAGTTGCTCGTGGAAGGCTGAACTGTTGTTTTAAATTAAGCAAACACAGGCTAAGCTCAGAGTGGAATCAGATGCAGAAAATATTCCTCTCCTGACTCAAAACCACGTAACTTAAATCTGACTGCATTGCTCATTCATTACATGTGAACCCTGTATCTGCACCACCTCTGTCTTGTTGTATAGTTATAATGTGCACTCTTTCCTTGAAAAAGCAAAAAACATGCACTTGCAACACAATATTGTGCAGAAATAATTTTTCCAAAAGAAGTAGCATTAATAAAATAATTGCTCTGTTGCCTAGATAACATGTAACCACAACTGAGTTCAGGGTAGCAGTTTATAAGTTGTATAATTCTACACATTTAGAGTGTATAAAGGAAATAAGATAGTTCAGAGAATGTTTATTCACTTTCTATATCTTTGGCTATTTGCAAATGATATTGTGCCTCCAAATAAGTACTGCCAAAATTCATCACTGGCAATGCAGATGCCAACTTTGCAATAAATTCAGAGAAGCCTACAACAGACCTCATGCTTAATTGTGATTAAATTTGCATAATTATGCATAGCAATAAATTCCCAGCTGAACGTAATTTTTTCACAAAGATTTTAACTTCTCATCTGAGTCCGAGTGAAATAAACTCGTTTTTTGCTGTTGTATTTAATAGTTGCAAATAATACGAGGACCACCTTGAAAATTTTCTTTTTTTAAAGAAAGTAATTATAACAATCTAAATTTTTCACTGTTAATTGTGTGTGGCAGTGTCATTATTTTTCATTTACAGACGCTGATGAAATTAACAACGATTTATGCTGATGCGCTGCAATGTGCCTCTTAGATGTATGTAGTTTTCAGTAAATATGTTCCTCAATAAAATACAGCCATCATTCCATAACCTGTTTTTACATTGGCATTTATAAAAAGTCCAATACATATTTCATTGCAAAATTAACTGAGTTTTTATTAATTTTACTGTAATATTTCAAGACCCCAAACCTGCTGTCATGCATGCTTTGGCTTAATAATACATTTAACCCAATAGTGGGACTGAGCTCTTTTTCTCTCTATTTCTTTTTATTAATGACCGCATTGCTAGTTATCCAGGTTAATATCATTAAATTTACTTTTGGTTGTACGTGTACGTGTAACATCTGAAAATGGCACATCTACTCAGCGCATCTGTTAATGACATTTTTATGCTGCTACTGTACATTTTTTATGGAAAATAAGTTTGAATTATCAAATCCATCTGTTAAGTTTGAAATAGTTCCAAATTAATAATATTATAATAATAATCCCTACATTTGATGCAGCGCCTTGTCACGTTGTTGAGATGTCTCAAAGTGTTTTGCATAAAAATAGTGTAAAGTGCGTTGACTGTGTAGTTTATGGGCACAACATTTTTTAAAAAATCTTTTAAAATGTTGCAGGAATCCCATGCCAAGTTTACCCCCAATCTTGACTGAAACTCAAGACTCAGTCATCAACAATGAAAAGTTTTACTCGAAATTGAAATAGATTGCTGAAGGCAGTGAGAAGAAAACAAGCTATCTGGGTTAGTAATTGAAAGGGAAAACTGTCCCAACCCACTATGCTTGTCCCTTTGTGACCATTAAAATGGAGCGTTTGTGAGGAATCTATTATCCAGAACATTTATCTGAAGAAGGTCATTCTGCAAAGGGGAAGTCAACAGAAATGAGAATACAAATTGGAACACACAATATTCCTGACTACATCGTAAAATCATCTTATTAATTGTTAGCAACACAATTCCACCAACAATGAACTTTTTGAAACAAGTCTGTACATTTTCTCAGTCACGAGCTAAAACTGTAGTACTGTAATTGTAAAATGACCTGTTGCTTTAATGGAAACATCTTATTGGAAATCCAGCAATTGTTAGAAACCATCAGGATGTTTGTAATGGTTTAGTTAATATTCAACCATCAGAAAAGTATTTTTTCAGGCTATTTGAATTTTGGTTTACAGTAAGCATATTACAATAACATAAGGAAAGTATTGATATTAAGGATGTTACTAAGAATGATAAGAATAAGAATGTTATCCTTGCATTTGATATAACACCTTATTACAAAACATCTCAAAGCGCTTTACGGAATATACTGTAAAGTGAATAGACTATGTATTCTGTGAACAAAATGTGGCAGGCAATTACGCTTAGCAGTGTCCCACAAATAGTTGTGACCAAATTATTAGAATATTTTTTTTTTTGAAGGGATTATTACCTCTGAAAAAGTGATCTGCAATTGACTATCAATCAGGTTCCTATTTTCTGCTGGGTAGGCAGAGGTTTGTGGAGTAAGGAAACTTGTCCATAGTTTTGTCCTACCTGGGAATCAAACCCAGGTCATCCTCTTGCTTGCAAGGCGAGCGCTTTTATCACTATGCTAAAGGTTAGGATGATTAGACATCAGGTCACTAATACTTCTAAGGCTAGTATGATTCCAGTTGGTAGGGACTTTAGAAACTGCCACTTCCTGTCTGAAACATTACTTCAACCAAGTCTCCGAAGACCGATTGGTTCTGTAGCATATGTTTGTATATATTAGTATTTTACTGATCCCCAAAATGCTATACATAAGTCATGTGGTAATTTAGATACACAAAGCAGCAGGAAAAGAGACTACATGGTATAAATTGTGAAAGGCAACTTTAGGAGAGATATAGTGAAGTATATTTTTATATTTTTCCGCTGAGGATGATCAGCCACTGGCATGGATTAACAGAAAGAGTAGTTGAAACCAGTGGATTTATTTAAGAAATCACTAATGTGAGGATGGTTCAATGAGTACTCTGGACTCATGCCATTAAATAGGCTAAAGGGCCTCTTATCTTGATATCCTAGATAGCAGTACGTTTTCAAGTTCCTAATATTCCTTCCATGTAATAACAACAACTTGCACATATATTGCACCTTGCACACATGGTAAAGTCATGTTAATGAATGCCCTGAGTTGGTTCAGTACAATCCTGAACCTCACTTGCTGAACCTGTTCTGAAGTGCGAAGATTGTACTTTTCTCCACCTCTGTGGCAATGTGAATATATTGGACCACTTCCAAATTTCTATTTCACTTTTAATGCACAATATCAGTTCAACTTAGGCAAAGCCTGAATGAAACAGCCAAGATTTAACTGGTGCAGATAATTATCACTTCAACTCTGTTAAATATCACAAATTTACCACCCTTAAATAAACAATAATAACAAACCTTGTATTTGATATAACGCTTTTCACATCTTTTTGATGTCACAAAGTGCTTCACAGAATATACTGTAAAGTGAATTGACTGTATCTATGTGGGTGAAATGCGGCAGCCAATTGCACACAGCAGTGTCCCACAAACAGTCATGGATGACAAACTTATTATTGTTTTTTGAAAGGATTATTAGTGGAGTAAGGAAACTTGCCCAAGATTTCACCGTACCTGGAATTGAACACAGGTCTCTCTTTTGTAAGGCAAGTGCTCTAAACACTGAGCTGCAGGACTCCAGAATTATTACTGAATTGTGTTGGATTTTTTTTGGCATCAATGACAGTCACAATGACATCAATCAATGAGCTGGGTTGGTTGCTGACAGCGCTCTGAGATCTTATACTGTGTGAGGCACACTATATAAATGCAACTTATTGTTGTTATGGTCCTAGTTGTACAAGCAATGGGAAGCTTGCTGGATGCGAGCTAACTCACACTCTGAAATCACAAGCCTTGGGTCTTAGCAATCTGCACCTGGTTTAGGTGAGTAGGATTTGTTCCACTAGAAGAGAGTGTGCATTTCCATTCAAGGCACGGGAAATTTTCATGTGTAGAAGGCATAAATTGAACTCTTAGTTTGGTTTGGATACAGTACTTACAAGCATGGTGCTGGGTTAGGCATATATCAGACCCTCAGCTGTCCCCCCCAAATCAGTTAATACTGAGGTCCTGTGTATATTTGCTTTCCGTGATCACTTTTTATCACAGAGCTTACATTTCTAGGTGTGAAGCAGTTTGAATCAGGATCCTACTATGTGCTATAAAATGCTGTGTTTGTTCTCTTTAACATAAATTCATAGAATAATGAGCTGCTTCATCACTTATCTACCCAAAATACATACGGCTTTCTGACAACCTCATAAAGACATGTGGCTGCGCATGAGCTACAAATTCAACACTAAAAATAGTCATTGCACCAGGTGCACAGAAGTGTTTGAATGATTGTTTTCAGAAGATTGGTTGCTTTACTATAAATATCATCTTCTGTGCAAAGTTACATTATTTTATAGCCACAATAAGCATGCTATGTGTGTCAGCTTGGCTCTCTGGAAACACTCTTGCTTCTGAGTGAGAAGGTTGCAGGTTCAAATCCTTGTCGGGACTTGAACTCACATTTTCTAGGTGATACTTGAATGTAGTGCAGTGTGTTGCATTGTCAGAGGTGCCGTCCTTCAGGTGAGATATTTATAAATAGTGCAATGGAATTTTTAATGTCCACCTGAATATGTTCTTGATTTAATATCTTACCCGAAGATGGCCCCTGCAACAATGCTCCAGTCCTCAAACACTGCATTGATCTAAATTTAAACACAGCTTGGGTCCAACTCCTCACTGTCCAGCACTCGGGACATCCTCCCGATGTTGAAGGCACTATATAACTGTCATTTGCTGTTGTTGTATTGGAATTTCGACCTCGACCATGAGCTCAAAGTCTTGGAATAGAGCCAAGTGTAAGATTTTCAAAATTATGAGAAATTTTATTCACAGAAATGGGATTCAAATTTAATTTGTAAACAGACAAAGCCCTGAATTTAATTATTTCAGATGGTGTACTAACAAGATATTTGTGTATACCATATCACAGTGGATTTGTCATAATGTGTGTGTAAATCTGTAACACAGAAAAAAGGCTCCTACATAGAACTGAATTCTGACTAATAGTTTGCATTGTGCTGAAATACATGTGTTGATAAAATTCTGCCAGATAATTTAATAGATTTTATATTCATCTGCATGTGGGAAATTGAATTTCAATTTAATAAATGAATGATAATCTTTTCATTATTATTTGGGAGTTAAAAATAATATTGTAGTGTGGAGGTCATGTCTTTTTAAGTGTTCAACTCCGCTGATAAGCACAATTAATTTGTCGCTGTGCTATTGTTCTCATCTTGATGACTTGCTCTGCTCAGGGATATATCAAGTAGATGGAAGAAAGGCAGGAACTGGAAAGGAACATCGATAAGACATTTACGCAGAATGCCCTTGACTTTTGCATCCAATCCAACTACAGTATTCAAAAATATCTCCTTGCAAAAAGAAAAAGATTGTGGGCTGTAAATTTCAAAGGTAGCATCCAAAAGTGTTCAACACTAATGCAGAAACCATTAAACCATCAAACAATAATCAAAAGGTAAAATACTACAATTGCCAGAAATCTGAAATATAAACAGAAGATAAAGGGAGAAAGGGGTAAAGAGAGGGATAAAGAGAGAAATCAACAATATAATAATAATAAAATAATAATCCTTGCATTTGCTATAGCGCTTTTTCATAACATATCGACGTCTCAAAACGCTTCACAGAATATACTATAAAGTGAATTGACTGTATATTTGTGGATGAAACACACCAGCTAATTGTGCACAGCAGTGTCCCACAAACAGCTGTGGATTGAAATGACCAATTTATTATTACAGTACATGTATTGTGTTTTTTTTTGGAGGGATTATTATTATTAGGCATGGGGAGTAAGGAAACTTGCCCAAGGTTTCGCTTGCCCGTATTTGCCTGGATTCGAACACAGGTCTCATGCTTGTAAGGCGAGTGCTCTAACCATTGAGCTACAGGAGCTCCAATATTGCAGAGGTGGGCAACAGATGCACAGATCAGAGCACAAACGTAAGGTTTAAGGACACATTTCTCTCAGAGAGAGCGAGAGGAAAGTGACTTAACGTTTCAATTCGATGACCTTTCAGTAGAAAGGTCAATATTTCCAACGACTTCTGCTTTTATTTTCAACAATAATTCATGTTATTCCATCAAGTAGAGAACACTGACATTGTAAATTCATGCTATAACAATGCGAAAATCATATCCAATAATTTGTATTGTATAGAAACACTATATAAACGTATCACAATTCAGCGCTATGCAAGAATAATATTGACATTAAATGATATTGATATTATTGAAAATATTTGCCGAATTTAGAATATATGTATATGCAATACATGTATATTTGAATCCTCAATGTAGTACAAATGCATTTATTATTAATCGGCAACGCACATCTATATCAGTAGTGTTCAAAAAAGGAGACATGAACGGTTCAATCCTTCAGGTTTGTGCTTCTGATTGGTTGGAGTACCTGCCTTTAAGCATGGTGTTCTCCCAATGACAGCATGTAAACTTGCTCCTACTGCCAAAGTAGAAGATATCCACTGAGAGGAAAAAATAAATAACCATTGTTATTGCTGGAAGCAATTATTTATTGCTTGAAACAGTGAAGTAATTAGGATTAGGAGTTGATTTGTATTTCCTGCTCTGAATCACATTGATCATTAGAGATTCATGTTCATTGGGTTGAGATATTATCTAAGTGCAACTGAGCGAAAGCACAGAGCACCACTGACCAGTGTAAAATGCCACTTAGATTTTAACATAATTTAAATTATTTTAACATAATTTAAATTGTCCTTAGAAATGTTGTGAACAGTCTAACAGAAAATGCACGTTAAAATTATAACAGTGGACCACATTGCAAAATTTGATGGTTAAATTTTTTATTTATTGATGTTAATCACATCATTTGTACAACATGCTCTTCTCTTTCTTTGCAAACAGTACTTTGCCAAAACCTTCTTTATGAAAAATATTGGATTTTCACTTTCCATCTTGCATAACCTGTGCGGAACTGAATATATTCTTCAGCTCTCAACCGTCCTTAAATCTCATGTTTGTGCTCTGATCTGCTCATCTGTCACCCACTCTGAAATATTGCTGATTTCTCACTTACCCTCTCCCATTGGGATGCTGAGATGCTAATCCATGCATTCATCACTTCCAGGATGGATTATGCCAACTCTGTTTGCTAGATAACCTGCCTCTTCACTTCCCAAACTGCAAACTATCCAAAATTCGGCTGCTCATGTCCTTTCCTGCATTACGCTCCACGAGCCCCTGTCATGTCCATTCTTACTCAGCTCCACGTCTCCCAGTTGATTGACTGCAGGATTCTCATCCTTACCTTGTAATATCTCTATAGTCTTGCCTCACCCTATTTCTATAACCTCCACAAACCCTACCATCTCAACCACTCCCTCCATTTGTGGGCACCACATGCTTCACATCTCTGCCCATCATCAGTTTTCAGTGTACATTCCCTCCAATCTGTGGAAAATCCCTTCTACTCGCTCCTTTCCATGCCTCCTTCAAGGTCTGCCTCAAGATCTTCTTCTTTGACTGTACTTTGGAAATCTTTCTTCCCCTCATCTCGCTTGGCCCCCACTTGCAGCTTGAGTGCAAACCCTGGAATGTTCAGCTATCTTGTGAGTTCTTTATGGCATGAAGGGTACTATATCAATGTAAGTGTTTATTGCAAAAACGCAAACTACTGCAGTTGCTGGAAATCTGAAACAAAAACAGAAATCGCTGGGAACACTCAGCAGATCAGATAGCATCTATGGAGAAAAGAAAAGTGAGTCACTTTTTGTTTCTCTATAGATGCTGCCTGACCTGCTGAGTGTTCCCAGCGATTTCTGTTTTTGTTTAAGTGTTTATTGCATTGTATAAAGGTACTTCCTTTTAATATGCATGTATTTACTGTGGATTTTTCACTCTTAAGTAAAGAAAACCAGAACAACAACAACTTGCATTGATATAATGCCTGTCAGGAACAATTGAGAAAATCTGTTAATTGCGGAAAATTAAAGAAATGGATTTGATACATTAACTATGACTTATTACCAGGAACTAATTATTACAAATACCAGGAGCCATTTACTCTGCGGAGCTTCCCAAAAGCCGGCCAAGTATGAAAGAGCCTATTTTGCTCCCCGGCCCTATTTTTTTTGTACTTCACTGTTTTTCGGGAAAGTCACACAAAAAAAAGACTTCTTGTATATTCAAACCAGGCTGCATAATTAATGCAACGCATCAGTTTGTGAATACACCTAATTAGATCCTATTTTTTTTTTAAATCTGGTCATTTGCGAAAAAAATTGCTTGAATAAATGGAATTTATGAGTAGTAAAATTGCAGTAAATGTACCAGATCAACAATTTATTTGTAACAAGGGAGCAATATTATTGATCACTGACTTAAAAAGTGCACATATAGCTTTGCAATGGGAAGAGCAGCCCCTGGCTAAACTTTCACAATCTTCAGTTGGTCTGCAATTGATTACACAAAAACATTTTCCTGTTCAGGTTGTTACAAAATCCAATAGTTTTAAGCAGGAAACAAACAATCTGTAATCCTAAAAGCTACTGTAATACAGTGAAGCATGATGACTCACTAACCAGTGATCATACTTTGTAAGTGACACTGGATTTAACTCTCTGATCAAAACGTTTGGTTTGTTCATTTTCGTTTCTCACTTACTGACCATCCATGACTTTTTTAATTCAAAGCTTATTGTAGGCTCAGTGTAATAGAAAGGGCTCTTGAAATTTCTCTTAAGGTTCCTGATTCCTTCATTCTTATAATCCCTAAAATATAATATTTATATTTGTTATATTGCAGTGGTGACCAACTGGAGGCCTGTCGGGCTGCCAATAAATCAAACCCCTGACATTCGCACAAATCTAGGCAAGTCCATGTTCAATCAGATGCGTGTTTTCAGTTTTTCCTTGATTTATTATTTCTTGATTTGTGGTATGAATCAAGAAATATCTAATTAAGAAAATGTATTTTGTACATACGAGACTGGTTGCCTCATAGGGTATACTATGAAGTCCGTCAGTTGTGGAATCCTGAAGCTCAGAGGTTAGAGCACTCGCCCCACAGTAAGAGATCTGGAATCAATTCTCGACAGGGCAAAACAATGGGCAAGTTTCCTTACTCCACACGCCAAACAAAAATCTCTCTCAAAAAAAGTAATAAATTAGTCACTTCAATCCACGACTGTTTGTGAGACACTGCTGTACGCAATTGGTTGCTGCGTTTCGCCCCAAAATACACAGTCAATTAAATTTACCATGTATTCTGTGAAGTGCTTTGAGACACCTAGAAGGCGTGAAAAGTGCTATATCAAGTGCAAGGATTATTACTATTATTATTAGTATACTATAAAGTGTAATTATAGTATAATGGCTGGATGAGCACAAATTTCTTGCAGCTGAATGTTAACAAGACGGAGGCCATACTCCTTGGCTCTCGTCAACGTCTCCATTCACACGGCTCTCACCTCCTCCACCTTCCTGGCCTGCCCCTAAAACTCACCGAACCTGTGCGCAACCTTGGCATCAGGTTCGACCCCCAACTGTCCTTCCTCCCCCACATCTGGTCCGTCACCAGCACTGCCTGCTACCACCTCCGACGGATCGCCCGTCTCCGGCAATACCTCACCTTAAAAGCCGCCGAAACCTTGGTCCATGCCTTTGTCACCTCTCGGCTGGACTATTGCAACGCCCTCCTCGCTGGTCTCCCCTCCACCACAATCCACAAAATCCAGCTTATCCAAAACTCTGCCGCCCGCATACTCACCAGCTCTAAGCTTCGCTCCCCCATTACCCCAGTCCTTGCCAGACTTCACTGGCTCCCTATCCCAGAGAGGATCGACTTCAAGATCCTCACCCTTGTTTTCAAATCCCTCCACTCCTCTGCACCCCCCTATCTCTCTGATCTCCTCTCCCCACAACCCAGCACCCGCTGCCTTCGCTCCTCTGGGTCTGGCCTCCTCCATGTCCCCCGAGGCCTCTGCTCCACCCTCGGCGGCCATGCCTTTAGCCACTACGCCCCGAGGCTCTGGAATTCCCTTCCTCACTTGCTTCGTCTCGCCCCCTCTCTTCCCAGTTTCAGGTCACAGTTGAAGACTTTTCTCTTCGACCGAGCTTTTGGTCACCTTCCTGCCCCTGCTCCTGGCTCGGTCCCGGGATCCGCTACTGTGAAGTGCTCTGAGACGCCTTCTGGCATGGAGGGCACTATATAAATCGAAGTTGTTGTTGTTGTTGTAATTGATGGTCTGAATATCTTCACCTGCCACTTAATGACAGCTTCTTTGCCCAAGTTAGTAAATTTCAAATTGGTTACACAGATGTGCCAAAATTGGTGATAATACTAATGTTTGCCAAACAGTAAGTAGGAATCCAGTTGTTTGTTAATTAGCAGATTGCTTTTTAGGATAATAATTCCTTTAATATTGTTGTGCGCAATTTGGCTGCTGCATTTCGCCCACAAATATACAATCAATTTTCCTACTTTCCTTCCCCCAGCCACGACCCCTCCTCCTCCCTCTGCTCTGGTCCCAACCTTGGGACATTGTTGTATTCTGTAAAGCGCTTTGAGACGTCGATAAGATGTGGAAAGCACTATATAAACGTAAGGATTATTATTAGTATTATTTTTATTAAAGTGGAGTGAATTGTATGGATGAATATGGCAGCCAACTTGCAAACAGCAAACCAGCAATGAAGTGAATGATGATTTTTTGGGGAAGAGTACATGTCAAACTGCTTCTATTGTACACACTGGTGTCAGCAATAATATCAGAAGAGATGGCCATCACTTATTTATGAGTTTGAGTCATTACTGAGGTGGTCTTATATGTCTCTGACTTGAAAAAACAGCTGAAAGATTTTGCCATCGTCTGTGAAATTTGATGTGAAATTCGTCTGTGAAAGTAGATCAATAAAAATAGAACTTCAAGCTCATTTTGAAATTGGGAGCAATCAAAATAAAAGCTTGAGTGTTGTGCTTGATTACGGTGGTGGAGGAAATAAAACATAAGAGCTAAGAAATCATAAAACAATGAAATGAAAGGCATTTGGGAACATCTTTATGTTCATTGTAGCAAACAATAACAACAAAATTACATTTGTATAGTGCCTTTCACATCTGGAGGACATCCTTAGGCACTGGCAGTCAGTATTCTGGATCCAAGCTGGGAGTAGGGAATGGGGAGGGTGGAAAAATGGAGGGGACCGACGGCACGGTTGAAGAGCTGGGTCTTGAGGCGGGAATGGACATGTTGGTAGGGAGTTAGGAGATCACAGAGGTGGGGGGACGAGGAGGAAGGTCATGGAGGACTATGAAGGTGAGGAGCAGGATCTTAGACTGTATCCTCTCTGTATCATCTGTGTGATGGGAAGTCAGTGGAGTCAGGCGAGGGTGGGGGTGATATGGTCATGCAGCCTAGTGTGGGACAGGACAGGCTGCAGAGTTCTGGATGATCTGCAGTCTATGGAGGGAGGAGTTGGGGAAGCCAATAAGCAGGAAGTTTGAATAGTCAAGCCTGGATGTTATGAATGCATGAGTTAAAGATCCATTTGCATTACTAAAATTCAACTCATTTATACAGTACCTAGATTTAATATGCACACTCAGAATTTGCATTGCAGGCACTAAATTATCATTATCCTAAAACATATATCGAGTTATCTTATTGCATTTCACAGATATTTGTTGTATGCTGTGTCTTTGTAGACTAACACGCAGACAATTTGTGTACAGTACGACCCCACAAATATCCATGTAGTGAATAACTAATTTACGTGGAAGATTGTTGGCTAAGATAATGGAAGAAAGTTCCTGTGATTTTTGTCTTTTTTGGATTACAATAATGCATCATAAAATAACACTGGAGATAATTTGTTAGTTAGGCATTTGTCGATCAAACACCCTTCTCTACATGCATTTTTTTGGGGAGGCAAGGGGGCAGCTCAAGCTCAACTTGCTGGCACAAGCAACATTGCTGAATTCATCAGCAGAAATGGAGATAGCAGATGAATGAAAAGCTTGGTTATGTGTTTCCAGTCTCAGGATTGGAATTGTCTGCACATTTTCAATGGCCAAATGCTTTCTATGATTCCAGCAGCATTTCTTACTCCAATGTTTGAGTTGGGAATCATTGGGTGTTTGAGTCAGGAATCTGGTTTCGATGTGAGGCCAACTGAAGCATATGTCTTGTTACTGAACCCTCACAAGAGTCCTGAAAGTATCTAGTGTATTGTGAAGCCAGCATGGAAATAGTTTTGTCCATGGGAGCAACTATGGTTAAAAGAATGTCATACAATTCAAGATGTTAAATTTGTGTAAATGCACAATTCAGGACAGATGGGTGAATAAAACTTTAAGAAGTGCTAAATGTAATGTTTTGTTTTTGCATTTGTTACTATTGTTTTTATTTTGTTCACAACAAAGAGATAACCTCTTCCTCTGGGCACAATCAAAGACTCAAGATGATTCATCTCTGTGGATGTACTGGTTGAATTTGATGGATCATTTTAAAAAGCAACACTGCTAATCTTCAGGTTTTCTTTTTTAAGTTATTCACAGATCAGTGAGTTTTCCGGTTAATACAGGGCCTGATGCTCTTCTGTCTGTGCACATGGTATTCATCATGTCTTGACAAGAAAAGACCTTCAGTCTACAAATAACCTTCAGCACAGTTAGATGTGCAACCACACTCTTTAAATAAAATAGATTCTATAACTGGATAATAACTATAATAAGATTCTTCTCTGTGAGTAAATATTTATTGACAAGATTTGTATTGTATGATAGGGTTACGTGATACCTACTGTATTAACTTGTTATGCCTATCTCTCAATATATCCAGTTGCATTCAATTTTTTTTAACATTACTAAAACACTCAAATAAGCAAAGATCACTGCTTTGCATACATACTTCAATATATTATTTGTCATGATTGTAAAATCTAATCTTGAAAAAAAAACACTGCAATATACAGGATTCTACAGTGATAGGCTGTCACCAAAAAATGAAAAGAAAACTGTGTTATTTTCATTTGTAATTTTGTATTTCACAATTCTGTGATTCATTTATTAGCTGCGATGGCCTAATTTATAATGTACATGGTCTCACTCTTCCAGGGATAGAGCTTTCTACTCAAAGTGTGTGAATTAATCAGTAAACTTTCCCTGGGATTTTATTCACCCTGCTCACTCAGAAATGCGTTGATACAAATTTAAAGCCCTCCATAGAAATTAAACTAAATGTTTTATGCTTTGAAACATCTGAAGTGTGCAGCACAAATTTCTCTCTGCCTCTGACAATCTCAATAGGTACAGTACTACTTTGCTGATGTTGTCATTTCTTTCTTTATTTCCTTCTCTCTGTCCACAAAAATGACCATTTGCCAATTAGTCACAGCAGTGTTGTTAAAAGATTGTTAAAAGTATTTTTTTTAGAGACAGGATGAATTTTAACCCTCCTTGGTTGATAACCCTGGGAAAACATTTTTCGACACAGGTGGGAAAGCAGCTTTGAGACCTGAAGACGAACAAACCAGTTACCTGAAGAGGGGTGCTCCACCTGCTGGTAGTCACCAAACATTCCTTAAATATAATTATCCTCACAATTGATGTTGCACCTTATTACGTCACCATAAGATCCCAGTAAGCATCACAGGATTTATTGTAATGTGTAGTGACTGCATTTGCTTTTATAAATAAACTAAAGTGTCCAGCAACTGTTGGCTCTATTGGTAGCACTCTTGCCTCTAACACAGATTGTTGTGGATTCACGCCTCACATCAGGACTTTGAAGGCATAGTCTAGGCTAACAATCTAGTGCAGTGCTGGGTGTGTGCTGCAATGTTGAGGGTGCTGTCCTTTGAATATTGGAAGTTAGAAATTCACTGCACTATTAAAAATGAGAAGGAAGTTTTTCTTGGTGTCTTGGACATCAATCCCCACTACATTTTATTGTTCACTTCATGGCTATTTGTAGGACATTTATGATTGCAAATTGGCTACCATGTTTGCCTATAGATATCCAGATTACAATATATTTGTTTACAGTTACAGTTTCTACTGCACTTTGTAGTAAAGCATTTTTCAGACATGCTAATATTGTGATAAGGCACTATACCAAATGCAAATTATTAGTATTATGCAGCAGCCAATTGATTTTATTTCCATTCACTACAGTTTTGGCAGGAAGGAAATCTATTTAGATTGAGCAATTCCCAATATAAGTAAACTCTTATTTCTTCCAGTAGGGTGTATACTGAATAGTACAATATACAATAGTTAAAATTTATACTACACCTTTCACTTTGCAAGGACTTCACAAAGCGCTTAATGCCAGATGACATTTTGAAAGTTTAAAAAATAGTTGATAGTGGGATAAACAGTTCAGTAATTTACCAACCATATTGTGGGTCCTACAGAACTGTCGATGCAGAACAGCTTTCTGACCAGAGGAATGCGCCTTTCTTCTGATAATTTTACAAAATACAACTACAAAATTACATTTGGATAGTGCCTTTCACTTCAGGAGGACATCCCATAACACTGTTTTAAAAGACTCTTCCACTGCTTTCAGCTTCTGTCCTTCAAAAGCAAACAGCTCTTAACACCTCCTCTCAGGGTGCTCATCTGAATTCCTATTCTCTGGCTTTACTAGTCAGTATTTTACTACCAGACATGTGAATAAATAAGCTCCTAATTATGTTACTGTTCCTAACCGCGAGTCCTAATGAATCTTGATCAAAATTTCTTCCAGCTTGAAAGACTGGCCAGACAGCTCTTAGACCTAGAGGCAGTGATTAAAATGCTGTTTCTTTTTCCTGCAGACTTCAAAATAGAAGTGTTACCTAGAAAATCTAAAGCAATCGAGCAAGGGTTCAGGTCAGTCTGGTATCTCCTCTACCTAGATTGATTGCATCGCAGGATTGTCATGGAACCATACTTAACACATTTGTCACATGCATGTCAGTAATATAAGTTGTACAAATGCTATATTCATAATCCTTAGATCATTTTTTCTTTGGCAGAGCAGCACAGGTTATCCAGTTCTCAAGAAGCTCTTTAATGTACAATATGTTGAAGACTTTAATAAGTGTTTTTAGATAAAGGATGGGTGCATGATGGAATTGAATGTGCAGATAATGGGAACTGTTTTAGACTGAAGGACCACTTACAGGAAAGTGTGGACATGAATCTATCGGAATAAAGCTAATGAATGTCTACAAAACTAATGTGGTGATTGAGATTCATTTTAACTAGAATCGGGAAGAGAGAGGGAATGCTTTGATAGATAAGCCCGTGGTTGATCAGATCACAACAACGACAAAATTACCCTTGTATTGCGCCTTTCACATTGGGAGGACATCCCAAGGTGCTGGACTGTCAATGTTTCAGACCCGAGCTGAGGTAGGGAACGGGGAGGGTGAAGAGAAAGGAGGGGATTTGGGGTGACTAATGCAGCCGTCGAAGAGGAGGGTCTCGAGGAGGAATTTGAAGGAGGCTAGGGAGGGGGTGAAGGGAAGGGGCTGCGGGATGGAATTCCAGAGGTATGGGGCAGAATGGCTGAAGATTCGCCCGCCGATGAAGGGGCGGGTGGGTCAGGGGACGCGGAGCAGGTTGGAGGGCTGCTGAGCAGAGGGGGCGAGCAGATTGATAGGGAGTTAGGAAATCGCAGAGGTGGGTTGGGGCAAAACGATAGAGGGCTTTGAAGGCGAACAACAACATGAAGCTGAGTGGATCAGTAACATAGACATGGGTGCATGCTTAGTGAATAATCCTTGCATTTATTCATTTCACTATGGGAGGATGTCTCAGGTATTACTGTGAAGTAGAGTGACTGATAGTCTAATGAGTCGTTATGCTAAGACCAAACATCGTATTTTCCAGCCCAATGTTACTTATAACCTGACATCTGAGAGCAAAGTATGGTGATCCCTACCTGGTTTCATGAATTAACCAACAGTAATTCTGAGTTGTAAATAAGTACCTCTGCCAGAAACAAGAGGTGTAATTCCAACCATTAGGGATTCGATACTAAGGTGCTCAAAAATAAGTCTCTGCTTGACATTTCTTATTGATGGGAATTGCTTTGTGTATTTCAGAATCTATTATAAAATAATAATCTTGCATTTAGTATGGCGCATTAACATGACAGAAGGACATCTTAAACAACTTCACAGGATTTACCTAGAAATTGAATGATTCTGTACTTGTAAACAAATGGGGCAGCACAATTGCACATAGCAATGGCTCACAAATAGCTATCAAATGAATGACCAATTTTACTTTTAGGATTATTTGCCAGTACACCAGGAGAAACTCTCTGGTCTTTTTGAATAGCACCATTGGATCTTTAATGTCCATCCGAACAGGTAGATGAGACCTCGGTTTGTTATACTTCCTGTGCAAAACCAGTTTTTGCATTCATTCCAAGATTTTTTATCTCCTAGGATCTCATATAGGGATCTTTATTGTGAAAGGCACTTTACAGATGTAATTTTGTTGTTGTTTATCAAATGCCTTATGAACTTTCAAGTAAATTATATCCAGTGGATATTGTACATCCATTTGTTTGTGATTGCCTCAAAAATGTCAGTGTGTGTCTATATTGCTACCTAAATCCATGTCCAATTAAAAAAAAATCAATAAACAATACTTGGAATGATATAGCATTTATGTCAACAAAATGTTTCAAAGTAATTCACAGGATTACCGTAGAGAGTGGTGACTGAATATTGCAGGTGAATTCCAGTAATTATTTGCGTTAACTATAGGTAGTTGATTTCAAATTTTGTCAATTGTTACATGTTAACATTGTATTCCAATCAAATTTTCCTCATCTCGTGTATATGGACACTGACAAATTTCAAGAAGTGTAGTCAAACAAAGACTTGCTTGAACTCCTGTCCTCTGTGCTCATGATCCAGTTCTCAGGCCACATTCTACAAAAGTCTCAGAACCAGCTGAAGTTCACCAATTGACAGCAAACCAAGGTTCACCAAATTCATAGTCGACCCTTACTATAATGCACTGTTTGGAAGCGAGCCAAACATCACATTATTGTAAGATATACACTTTTGTGAGCATTCAACAACACATGGACAAATTATATTAGTTATGATTAATCTCACTCTGCTACCTCAAGACAGAGATACTTAAATTTAATACTGCAGAAGACATAGTCTGAAGATTGCTGAGATTTTGGGAAAATGCCCATTTTGCAATACTCAAGAGAAGTCAGGAGGGTTCGAGATGTTTTTCATCAACTGTGTGTATGAAAATGGGGTCTAATTAGAGGTGAATTACAGATGTTCCTAATTATTTAAATTAACTAATGAAAATGATTTCAGGTGATTCTTTTCATTGGTTGCAAATGTCATCCCTATTCACGTCATTCCACATGATTTACGGAATCTGAAAAATGCTAATGCAGGGTGACCATAACAATGTAGTGATCTGGGTCCATAGGCTCAGACCTCTGCATTAAAAAAAATTATCTGACTCCCAAGATATCAGTGATGCTGACATTACTTTGTAAAGTGATGTCAGATTATGTCAGATTATGTCAGTTGTTGGTCAGGAAGTGGGTAGCTGACGCGTTAGTGCCAGAAACCCCTTCCAGTATAGTATCGGTGCAATATAGATCCATAGTACACCTGAGCTATAAGCACACTCTCACTATATCGGAGTGCTTTATAATGCAGTTGCCCTGTAATTATTAACTATAAAGTGAAGTTGGGACACTAATGGGAAGCATAGGTTTTAAATCTATTTCTATTTTAACATCAAGTTACACCCAGCTGCCTAAATAATGGAAAATATATGTCTTTAAAATTCTAGTAAGAGTCAAAAGAATAACTTCTTGTCGTTCTTGCTTTGGTTATATACTGCACTGTAAAAGCTTCTGTCTATTCAGATCACCATTACATTTTTTTAAAGGGAAATAGGTCTTTTAGAAATATGTGTCTTATTACTAGACAAAGCGTTTTCTTCAATAGAGTGCTCCTGCTCTTTGCATTCATTTTTTTGTCTTTTGGTCTCAATGGACTAAGGATGGCCAGGAGAAAAATCTAAGAGTTAGGACTATAATCTATTCATAATACAAATTCAAGACTTATTATTATAATTTATACTATTCGATGCAGTAAAATGAGATTGAATTATGCTTCTGCTCTGAATACAAAATAATAATGGTATGAATTATGACTGAGGCAATCAGGTTTTCTTAGCTATAATACTGGGTATGTGTTTTCCTTTCTAACTATTAATGGCAAGTTTTACGAAGCAATACAATTCAAAATGAAAAAAAAATTCAGGTTGGTTTATAAAATAACACAAAAAAGAGTGTCTCAAAATACTTGACAGATATAAAAGTACACACCAAGCAAGAAACTAAAGATTTAGGAATGTTGACTGAAAGCACATATTTTACAAAGTCTTTTGAAGGTAAGGAAATAGTGGTCAAATCTGAGATTTGCACTTCGATCATCTGCTTATCAGTCAAAGCTCTATTATTAATGTTTACTGCCTAGTTATCATTTGCCAACATTAAAACAGTTAGTTTGGAAGGATAAGTAAATAGCTCTTTCTCCCTCACATTGCCTCTTTAAATAAATAAGACCCACAAAGTATTGCCTACTTTTAGATTTTGTTCAGTATTCTGTGCATAAATTGGCTATTGGGTTTGTCCACTAAATGCATAGTCACTCCACATTGCAGTATATGCTGAGGCATCCTCCTGACATGAAAGGTCTACCTGTATATCAAATCTAAGGATTATTATTACTTTGATAAAGGAATGTTCACCAAAAAGAATGAATAGCCTCCATGAATAGATGCGATTAAAGTTTAATATAATGCTGCTTGTTGAGAAATTAACCATCTTTTGGCTGAGGGCACTTATAATATAATTTACCATTATTAAATGCCATTCAGTAAAGTTTAGCAATTTTATCGGCAAGCAGAGAACAATATTTGCTGCTACAATGGGATCAGAAATTGACCAGTGAGCAAAAAAAATAATCACTGTGATTTGTCAAAATAGAACTTTTTAAATATGACTTTGGTCATCCACTGAGTTGTTTATCTTTGCTACTGAGATTCTAAAACCAGATTAATACATTTTGTATGTGATGTGCAGATTGACATATTGTATTTTATTCACAACACAATGATTTTACCTCCTCACTTTTATTCTATCAAAGCACTGCAAGTTGACAAGTAATAAGCCAAGAGGTTTTGTACAAAAATACTATTCAGATTGCAAAAGGTTCAGAATGTTCAGTGGGAAATTGTAGAATATAGAAATAGTTCCTAGATTGGGGGTAGGCCTGATAATTGTAAATAATACAATCATAAGTAAATCTACTGAAGTTTTCAACTCTGGTCAAATACATTTGTATTCTACAGTCCCTCTTTGAATATTCTGTTTATACCACTCATATATAATTAATTTTTTAATGAGCATTAATTTAAATGTAAATTATTTTTAATCTACTTACAGGATTATCACAAATGAGGAGTGTGCTTTTAACACTGCATATTATGTTATGCGAACTGCTATCAACCTCTCTCCGCAAATGAGTATATGTCATATTGAGAAGGTCTTAGTAGAAATGAAGAATTAAATGACAGTGTCATGCCCACCCAAATGAGAATATTTTGTGGGGGTGGGGATGGAATCTGATATTTTATAATGCATTAACTAATTATTGAATCTATTATCAAATCTGTTATGAAGCATCACATTTTTCCATCTATTCCCAGAAACTGTTAGTGTCTGTGATCTTCGATTTCTGCTTGTAGTCAAAAGACTTAACAGCAATTGTCATTAATTATTTTGAGAATTTTTGATGTGACCAGGCACAATAAAATGCAAGTTCTTTATTTTCTTCTCTGCAATGTTGCACCTAAATGTTCACCATTCAGTGTTCCGTTTAAACTGCAGGATAAACTGAAAACTGAATTGGATACCTTGAGCATTGTACTAATAATTTGTATGAACCTGGGCTTACACAAATCAATATCAGATTGTGTACCTCAGCATCATTGGTCTATTAGGCAGAAAAGGAAGCCAGAGGGAATTGGAGTCAGATTGTTCACACTGGGCTCATTTAAATCTGTTTTCTTTGGATCAAGTTTGAACCAGCATCTGGCAGTAACTCTGATCTAAGATTGCTGCAAATAAATTGCCAACATTTACACTGTGCATTTTGATTTTGAACAGCTGTAAATTCTCAACAAATCCAAATTTGAAACTATATTGTAAATGCAACATAAGTTTGAGAGATTATCTTTCAGTGTGATTGCATTTGTTACAGCTTTTAAAATTCAGTTTATTTTAACTCTAAAGAGATGCAAGCCAGACTCCAAATAAAAATTTTCATTCAATCACCCTGTTTGCTTTCAAAACCCATATAAACACCTGTCCCTCTTGCTGCTTACACCTCCCACCCACCCCGCCAACTTTGGGTTCCACTCCATCTTTGTAAAGTGTTTTGAGCCGTTCTCCCTATGTGAAAGGAACTATATCATATGTTGTTTGTTGTACACTGATCATAGCCTTTTTTAAACTAGAAGTTTGACTATTAGAAACATGAATAAATATAAAGTAAATTTATATTTTTTGTCTTGTTTTTGCTAGTAAAAATAAAAGACATTGATTGCAACAGGGATATAGTTCTGACTGGTTTATTTAAACTAGAAAAGGAATTTGTAGCTGGAAATGCTGACCTTAGGGTTGAGACAACCGCATGGCCTGTGTTAGGGAACTGAGAATTAACTGATTCACCTGGGGAGGAGAGGAGGGTCAAGCCCTTCTGCTCCTGCCTGTGGACCTTAAAATAGTTTGTTATGCTAGATGTCCTAATGTAGTTCAGTTGATATTGGTGCAATAATATTCAATTAGGTTCCCACCAACTGTTTGATATCACTATCATGATTCTAGTGCCATTTACAGCTTGAACTCTAATGGAGAAATCAACGAGGTGGTTTGTGTTCTCAGGGAGGAAATTGATTGACCCTCAGAATGTATTGTGTGAGCAGGCAAATGCTTTGGGAACTAGGAGGAGTTGGGAAAAGAGGAGCAGTCCAGGGAGAGGGCTTACACAAATTGATTCAATGCTGGCAAGTGAGAGATCCCAGGGTTCCAGGCAAGGAAGTTCCAGGCGCAGAAACGCCATTTCAAAATCTCCCGCCTGGACTAACAACCCAAATCTTTTGCATGACGTCACTTCCGAGAGCCATTATTCAAATCATTGAGGTAAAATACACTTTTTAATTTCTCTCCCTTAATCAACAGTTATTGGAAAGCGTCTTGGCAAATCAACTTCGCTCACATCTCTCCCTGCCCTCCTTACTCAAACCCCTCTCGTCTAGTGTTTGCCCTGCTCATAGACAGAGACAGTGCTCTCAAAGTAACAAAAGGTTTCCTGTTTCTGTGTGACCAGGACTCCCTCTGCCTTATCATTCTCCTGGACCTCCGGAACGTTCGACACAATCCACCATGCCATCCTCTTCCACCGCCTCTCCTCCCTCATCCACCTTACACCTTGGTGGGATTGCACTACCATGGTTCCCGTCTTACTTAACAAGCCAACAACAATACATCATCTACCTCCGTCCATACCTCTCACCCACAGCAGCCAAAACCCTTGTGCACGCCGTCGTCACTTCCTGGCCGGACTGCTCCAGTGCCCTCCTCAATGGTCTCCCCAGCTCCACCATACACAAAACTCAATTAATCCAAAACTCCATCGCCCGGACACTCACCCTCACAAAACTCTGTACCCCCATCATACCAATCCTTGCCAGGTTCCACTAGCTACCAATTAACTAAAGGATAAATTTCAAGATCTCTGACTCATTTTCAATCCCTTCATGTCCTGGCACCTCCCTATCTATCTGATCTGCTTAACCCTACTCCATCATGCACAGCCCTGCTCTGCTGGCTTGAGCTTCCTGTTTATCCCCTTAGCCCCCACACTCCACCTTTGGTGGCTGTGCCTTCAGCCACTATGCCTTCAAACCCTGGAACTCTCTCCCTGTATCTTTTCACCTTGCTCCCTCTCTCACCACCTTTAAATCCCATCTAAATTCCTTCCTTTTTAATTGTGCTTATGTTCACCTCCCTCTTTCCTTAGCTCACTGTCAGACTCCGCAACTTTCAAGCACTCTGGGTCGCTACTCCGCATGAAGGGTGATATATAAATGCAAGTTGTTGTTGTTGTTATGGTACCTAGAGCTACTCTGAATCAAGTTGAATGTTAGGATTAAATGTGCAATCAAGTCCACTGATCTGGATTTTTGTGTTTCCAAAGTCTGAGATCAAACTGAAAGCCTTGAACTTGAAGGTGTTTGGCTTTTGATCTAATCATTATGCTAAAGTCGAAGTTAGCTCACATCTGCAACCAGTCTTAGAAAAATGTGATGTTTATTGATGCATTTGATACTACATTTACTCAATTTCACTAATATCGTTACAAAACATTGGATTTTTCACCTCCAAAATCATTGTATTCTTTTCAAAGCCTAGATCATGAACAACTACTATTCATTCTCTTATCATAAATCATACATCGAGCAAGGTAGAAAGAGGGAGGTAACCATAGGCATGGTGGTAAGTGGGTTTTAGGAAGGATTTAAAAACTGATCCAGAGAGGTGAGAGGAAGGAGTAAATTGAGTGAATTCCATTACACAGAAGAGTTCCAGTCACACGGCCAATGCAGCTTTAGAAGAGAAGATCACGGTTCATAAATTTACTGAACTTCTTTGAGAAATTAATTAAGTTAGCGGATGTTGGATATCCAGATTTATATGACTTATTTATAGAACAGCTGTGGTGCATAGACAGTGATTTATGCACTGTGGTTTGCCTCCATTGAGCCACCACCAGACTGATTTTAAGCCATCATTTTTGTATAATTTTTCTTGACTTGTGCTCTATTTACTTCAAAATGTTTTTCCTAAGAGAATGTAAATTATATTCCCTGAAGGATTTTTTGGAATGATTTTGTGCCATTTCACTCTGCTGTTTGTGTCACCCACCATCTCTCACCACTCCCCATAGTTAAAATCGCCAAAGCGTGAAGTAAAACTTCAATTTCAAATTCTCCAAAAATTTAGAAGTGAAATATATGGTCTAATGATGCATGTTCCGGGCCAGAGGTTTATGGAAATATCTGATATGAGTTGTATGGTCACTGTCACTGGTTCCATAATCCTTGGTCTTCAGACTATATTTAGTCTTTCGAAAAGAGAATTCACAACAATAATAATAATTCTTGATTTGATATAGTGCCTTATCATGTCTTTGAGACATCTCAAAGCCAATCACTGAATAAACTATAAAGTATATTGACAGAGTTTTTTCTAGTGGGTGAAATATTATTTCATGTATGCTGCTCAAATCTCTCCAAGTGTTTTACAGGATATATTGTAAAGTGCTGTGACTATATTGTGGCTGAATACAGAGGGCAATTTACGCACAGCAATAATAATAATCCTTGCATTTGATATAGCACTTTTCACATCTTATCGATGTCCCAAAGCGCTTCACAGAATATACTGTAAAGTGAATTGACTGTATATTTGTGGGCGAATCGCGGCAGCCAATTGCGCACAGCAGTATCCCACAAACACTCGTGGATTGAAAATGACCAATTTTATTTTTGTGCTTTTTTTGGACGGATTATTATTAGGCGTATGGAGTAAGGAAACTTGCCCAAGGTTTTGCCCTGACCTGCCTGGATTCAAACACAGGTCTCCCCAGCTTGGTCTCCCCAGCTTGCAAGACAAGTGCTCTAACCACTAAACCACAGGAGCTCCCATAAACATTCATTGTCCCAATGTCCCAATGTCCCATAAACATTCATTGGAGTGAGTGACCGAGAGATAAATATACATGACTCAGATTGGACATTAGAAATTAGAAAAGGTTTAAAAGATTTTACAATATTCCATGATTCCACTTTACCTCTAAGAATTCAAAGAGAAACTCACTGAAAGCATTATTTAATTTGCATAAGACATTCTACACTGTACAAAGTCAGCCTATGCAGCAGAGGTTATCTTGAAAGAATCTGAAAAAACTTAATATTCAGGGTGAAGACCAGCAAATAGCGTTTGATGTAGATTAATACATGATGATTTAATTAGGTGTGTAAAAAAATGTAATTATGATTACATCATGAATCATCATATCGCAATAGTGAACAGATAAAAAAAGGAGTGATTATTGATTGGTCCTTAAATGCTGGCATTAGAAGTAAACAGAATGCTAGCATGCATGAAAAATATCATTATATAAAGTACAGTAAATTATATTAACTTTGTAATATAAAGAAAGGTCACTCACAATGCGCTGTTCAAAAAGAGAAGGCGGTTTGAGTCTTTGTCCTGGACAGCAATCCTCCAGATAAAAATTTTCATCTATTTCATGGCTCTAAGTGGAATATTACTTTGCACAAATTGGCTGCTGCATTCAATCACAAATGCACAGTCATTGCACTGCACTGTACACTTCTGTGAAATGTTTTGACCACGTTATCAGGCAAACGAGATATCAAATGCAAGGATTATTATTACAATGAAAGATCATCTGTACAAAATTACATCCAGTTACGGTCGCTTTAACCTTAAATGCACTTCTGATTACAAAGGAGAGAAAGAAGAATGATTTCAGGAGTCGAGACACTTTATTATGAAGATAAAATTATTGTGTCCAAATTATACACATTACATACAGAAGATTGAAGGGAAATATGAATCAGGCCATTAAGGTAATGACGGGAGTTGATAATGTGGAGGCTAACAAATTCTTTGAGTTAAATTGTGTAAATAGGACTGGAGGACACAAGTTCAAAACAAAACTGCAAACTAGGGTGTAGTTCACAAGTATTTATTCACATACAACAAATACAGTGCAAATACATGTTGCATTAACCGTTTCAAATTGGAGCTGTTTTAAGCATGCAAAAGTAGAGCAAGGCATCTGCTCAGATAATAAGCAAATAAAATCGGACAAGTGGCAATTTCTAAATGGATTCCTTGATGAAGAAATAAGACGTGGATCACATCGCCTCCCGGGAACTCGCTCCAATGAGTCTACTTTTGAGTTAATGGGAAAGCTTGAGTGCTCGTTTGTTTCCTTAATTGAGGAATACCATTGGAAATAAAGCCCCCACACCCTCCACCCACTATATCAAACTTGAAAATTCTGTTATGTTTTGGGAGAGAAAGGAGATGAGATAGAGAGGAATGTATGTGAATTTCCAAATGCAGTCATGTGCAACAACTTGCATTTCTATCCTGCCCTTCATGGGGGGTGGTCATGTCTCAGATGGATGATACGTAAAGTAATGCTATGAGAGCAGTACATTCTATTTTCTTATGCTGCAATTTATACAAGTGAGTTCTGTTATCATTAGATTTAAATATGTAATATGCCATTGTATTACAAAGAAATGCTATCATCACCCACAGTTTCAGTTATAACTTGGATTTATCAAATAGCCAGATTTGGATGGTCAGGTTCAGAAATCTTTTCCAAGACTACCTGTTCTTTTGAAATTTAGGGAACTGTCAATGAAATGATACACATAACACAATACATTTAAAATAAATACAAACATATTCCTGTATTATTCTAGCAAAACTGACAAGTGAGACTTCGGCAGAGAAGGTTCAGTGGGACAAATGGCCTATCACTGTCAAGTTCCAAAAATAGTTTTATTGACTAAAGTATGTTTGAGGTAGATAATGAAGCATATGCTAACCTTTTACAACAACAACAACAACAAATTACATTTATATAGCGCCTTTCACGTCGGGAGGACGTCCCAAGGCGCTGCACAGGAGGCGTGTGACCCGAGCTGGGAGGGGAGTGTTTGGGAAGGGGTGAGACACGAAGGGGAGGTTGAAAAATTCGGGGTGGAACAAAAGGCACGGTCGAAGAGGAAAGTCTTCAAACCGGCCTTGAAAGAGGAAAGGGAAGAAATGAGACGGAGGGATTGGGGGATGGTATTCCATAGGGTGGGAGCGGAGAAACTGAAGGCCCGGCCTCCGATGGTGGGGCGGTTCGGGCGGTGGGATTGAAGCAGGCCAGGGCCTGTTGAACGGAGGGTCCGGGTGGGCTTGTAGGGGGAAAGTACATTGGTTAAATAGGGCGGGGCAAGGCCGTGTAAGGCCTTGAAGGTGAGGACGAGGATCTTGAACTCGATCCTCTGGAGAATGGGGAGCCAATGGAGACGGGTGAGGGTGGGGATTATATGGTCGCGGAGGTGGGTGTGTGATAATACAAGGGCTGCAGAGTTTTGGATGACCTGCAGCCTGTGAATGGAGGAACTGGGGAGGCCGACGAGGAGAGAGTTACCGTAGTCCAGCCTCGAGGTGATGTATGCGTGCACGAGTGTTTCGGCAGTGCGGGGGGTAAGATAGTTGCGGAGCATGGCAATGTTGCGCAGGTGGAAATAAGCGGTGCCGGTCAAGGCACGGATGTGGCGGAGGAAGGAGAGTTTTTGATCGAACATGATGCCGAGGTTCCTGATTGGCTTTGTGAGGTGGAGAGTGCAGCCTTGGATGTTGAGGCTGGCAGCGCACGATGTGCGGCGGCACTGGCTTGAGCCGATCAGGAGGGCCTCGGTCTTACTCACGTTCAATTGCAGGAAGTTGTCCCTCGTCCAGGACTCGATGTCGGACAGACATGCTGTCAGAACATCGATGGTCTGGGGGTTGAGGGATGAGGCAGAAAGGTACAGCTGGGTGTCGTCCGCATACATGTGGAAATTTACCCCATGTTTGCGGATGACATCGCCCAGAGGGAGCGTGTAAAGGGTGAAAAGGAGGGGGCCGAGGACAGAGCCCTGAGGGACGCCGTGAGAAACTGTGCGGGGGTTTGAGGAAAAACCGTTGGAAGAAACAAAGTGTAAACGGTGGGTCAGGTAGGAATGGAACCAGTCAAGGACTGTGCCTTGAAGGTTGAGGTGGGAGGAAAGACGTTGGAGGAGGATGGTGTGATCGACTGTGTCGAACGCAGCAGACAGGTCAAGGAGGACGAGGAGGCAGAGGAAGCCCTGGTCACAGCAGGTTAGGATGTCATTTGTAACCTTAACCAGGGCAGTTTCTGTGCTGTGAATTGGGCGGAAACCTGATTGGAGGGGTTCAAGGAGTGAGTGAGTTGAAAGGAAAGAGCGGAGCTGGGAGGCAACCACTCTTTCAAGGACCTTGGATAAAAATGGGAGGTTGGAGATGGGTCGACAGCTTGATGGTTGCGACGCATCAAGGGAGGGTTTCTTCAGGATAGGGGTGATGGTGGCTGTTTTAAGGGAGGTAGGGACGGTGCCTGAGGAGAGGGAAAGGTTGATGGTGTCAGAAATGAGCTGGGCCAAAGAATGGAGCTGGGTGCGGAGGAGGGGGGTGGGGATGGGGTCCAATGAGCACGTGGTGGGTTTCATGGAGGTAATTATTTTTGTGACTGAAAACGGGGTGGTGGGGTTGAAAGTGTGAAGTGGGGGGTGAGTAGGGTTTGAGGTAGCTGATGAGGGCACGGAGGTGGAGGAGTGGTGGGGGGAGGAAACCCCAGAGCGGATTCTCTCTATTTTGGACTCGAGGAAGTCCAGCATCTCCTCGCAACGATCGTTAGAGTAGAGGATCTGCGAAGTGAGGCGGGGGGTGCGGAGGAGCTGGTTGGTGGTGGCGAAGAGGAGGCGGTGGTTGTCCTTCGCTTCCAGGATTATCCTGAAGTAGAAGGCTGATTTGGCGGTGGCTAGGGCGGAGCGGTAAAATTTGATGCGGTCCAGCCAGATTTGCCGGTGGACCGTGAGGCCAGACTTGAGCCAGGTGCGTTCAGCTGCTCTCACTTGGCTTTTGAGGGAGCGGAGGTGAGTTGTGTACCACGGTGATGATCAGGAATGGGAGACGGTTCTGGAGGTGAGGGGGGCCAGGGTGTCTAGGGTAGTGGAGAGGGTGTTGTGGAGGGCGGTGGAGGCGGAGGATGGGTCGGTGCAAAAAGAATGCCATTGTGGGAAGAGGTCGGAGGTTTCTAGGGCAGAGGTGAAAGTTTGAGGGGGAATCTTCATCCAGGGCCGGTAGAAGATGGTGGTGGGTTTGGAGGTGGAGGGGGGAGGGATAGAGGTGTTGCAGGAGATGAAAAAATGGTCGGAGATGGCCTTGTCTGTGATGGTGACGCCAGAGACGTTGAGGCCTCGGGTGATCACCAGATCGAGCGGATGGCCGTGGGTGTGAGTGGCAGTGTTAATATGAAGGGAGAAGTTGAAAGACGAAAGTAAAGAGGAGAATTCAGAGGAAATGGGGCAGGAGGGAGTGAAATGGTACAACAACTTGCACTTTCATACCTTTCAGGCAGGGTAGCATCTTGAAGCATTTAAAATGAATGGCATTTAGCAACCAATGAGAATAAGCATTGATGCAAACACGGATGCAGACATTGGAGTCTGTGTGATCTTATGATATCCTGGGGCAATGGAACACCTGGAATCATACTATAGTGTTCATGATTTCCACAAACTATCAGCAAAGTTTTAAATATTGTGGTAATCCCAAAACATTTGAATGATTGTATTTATTTCTTGGTGGTGCTTCCATGTGTAGAGACATGTAGCGAAAGCAACACATCCATCTGCTTGCAGTGCAGGCCAAATCATTTCTATTAACATGCTTGGGGGTTGAATGAATCTATTTATTGTGCGAGTGGTGCCTTTAAGAGGCATATCATGCTGCAGCCAGTAATGAACCTTAATAAATAACTCAACACGAACATCTGTGACGATGTCTAAACTGGTAAATCTGTAAACATGTCTATTGTTAGAGCTGCAGATGATTTGAATCAACAAGGGTGAAAAGATTTGGATAGTCTGTGTATTAGTGTTAATAGGAATAGATTATAGAGGGATATTTCAGAAGTGACCTTCAGTGCACTAATTGAAATAGTATTCAGAGTCAGCAGTGGAGTAATCAAGTTATACACAGAATCATAAATCATCATGAATTGTGCTGTCACTATTCAGCCATTAACACCCTGTATTTTTGAGCAGCTGCATTAAAATTTCCGCCACACAGATCTGTAGGTTAATAGGAACAGAAATGGCATTTAAAGACTATTTGGATCAAATCTGCTCTCGGGTTGAAAGTGTTACTCTGTTAATTTGCTCTTAATTTGAATTGATGTAGTTAGGGTTGGAGACAGTGCAGCTGAGACCGTTAAACTGGAGATGCAGAGCTGAGGACTCTATTCACGAGTCGCCTTCATTCAAATCATCTGCATTGCCAAAATAACATTATTTGAGGAATTACTAAATATTGTCAAGAGTGGGGTGGGAAGTGTGGATTGGGGAAGAGATACTTTGAAATCCCAAATTCAGAATTGAATTTGTGCTAATTGCAACTTTGTTTGCAAATAATGTCTCCACAACCTTGCCCCCACCCAATCCCAACCGTGCCCCACCCAATCCCACCCTCTCCACCCTACCATGGATGGCTGAGCCTGGAATGGGAGAGGACACGGGTTGCAGAGTTCTGGATTGTCTTCAGTCTGTGCAGGGAAGAGTTGGGGTGTTTGGTAAGCAGAGCGTTGGCACAGTTGAGCCTGGATATAATAAAGTCCTGAATGAGCATCTCGGCTGCTTGAAGGGAAGAGGTAGTGGCAGAGGTTGCAATATTGCAGAGGTGAGGAAAAGCTGAGCAATGAGACAATGGATATAGGAGTTGAATAACAGTTGGGGTCAAATCAAGACGATGGGCTAGATCTGTCAAATGTTTTAAAATAAATTTTTAAATAAGTTACAAATGAAAATAGAATATTGTAAGACAGGTCAGTTAAATTAAAATCAAATTTAAATTCAAATAGAACATTTAACGATACAGTGATAAATCAATCCTTTACATTTAATACCTTTATTTCTCTAATGTCAATGTTTTCTTCAATCTTACAGTGCATCACGTTTCGCCCACAAATATACAGTCAATTCACTTTACAGTATATTCTGTGAAGCGCTTTGAGACATCTAGAAGATGTGAAAAGCGCTATATCAAATGGCATGATTATTATTAGGTTAAAACTAACTAAACTGATCAGCCCACTGCAGACAAGAATTTTCCTGGACCTCCTATCAATTTAAATGTTAAAACAACTTAATCCATGTTATCATTTAGAGGTTTTAACTGGAATATTTGATATTGTATACATATTGAAATGAAAACCCTTAATTTTTAATTTATTTAAGCCTTTCAATTTCCAAAGTAAAACTATTTCTACCATTCATAAGGACCGTTTAATCTCTTTGTTTATTCAGCTACCTGTTCATCTATCTATTATTTAAAGGAAGCAAGAAAAGATTTCTGTAACAACGGCTTTCTACTGTTATTGCGTCTGAGGTTACATCTTCTGTAGAAGAGTATACATTCCAAATCAGCTCTACCACAATCTATAGCAATATAATATTTGTTGAAGAGCTGCAAGAAAAATTAATGTCTGGGAATATTTTCAGTATCATTATCCAGAAGTCTGATAATTTGAAAATTTGCTGTGAGGCACTAATGTAGGAAAAATGCAAATGAACTAATTCTTTCTCTTCCCAGCCCAGCCCACCGCCACACAAAAAAAACTGATGAAAGAGCAAATGGAAAATAAAATGAAAGCGAGAAAAGGGAGCGAAAGATAAGAAAGGCGATGGAAAAGAGTTGAGTGGTGTGTCAATGACCTGTCGTTCACAGTAAGATTACCTAAAATGTATCAGTCACTCATGATAAGAGACTGCTTCAAATGTCTCTTCGGTATTAATCAAATACCCAGTCTAATTAAAAGAGGTTTGCGCAAAGCCTTTTCAAAATGTTGCTCAGGTATTGCAATAATTTCTGATCACCCAAGCCTGGAAGACAAATAATTAGACCTGCCAAAGTCTTCTGATGAGTGATGTCAGCGTCTCCAAGTGACCTTACCTCCACTAATTAATTTTCATCTGAAAAAGAAGCCCTGTTGTTGCACATTATTAATTGAGTTCACTAAAAGATGTGCCAGATTAATTTTTGTTGATAATACTTGTCATTCTCTGCAGTGACTGTAATCATTCTATGGGTTTTATTTTCTGAAAAGTCGATTGCAGCCCTTTATATCGTGACTAATTTCCTGTCTTCAAAAGTTTCATATTCTGAATTTAAAGTGGTTTTAAAGCTTCAAGCAATAGATTAATGCTCAGTGCGGATGTTTTCTGGGATATTCTCAGGAAAAACATTGCACTATTGGAATTTGATTTGTTATATAATTTTATGCATATTACATATATGATCCACATTAGTGTAAAGTACACTGGGTGCACATCACTCATTTTTCAGGGCTAAAATAGATTAAAAATTAGAGAACAATTGATAGGTGATAATGGATAACCACGTTGTGATGATTGGTAATAATACAATATAAAATAATAATCCCTACATTTGGTATAGCGCCTTTCACTTCAGGAGGATATCCCAAAGTGCTTCACAGGATATGTTGTAAGGTGTGTGTGTATTGTTGGTGAAATATACATGTGAATGGACTGAAAGTGTGTTGTCATATACAGTATTATATGAAAATTAGAAGGAATGCAAATGCTTGCTATTAACAATTCTTTTCATTATACCTCACTCAAGAAAGCTTTATTGCATAACCCCTTTTTTATTATAAATGTGAGAACATAGTATTTCAAGATGAGATTGCCACTGGTATTTATTCAATCAAAAACCTATGTGAAGTTTCAGAATCCATCAAGTACTATAGTGCACTGAACCACAGCAAACATTGCTACGAGATAAGTGAAGAAGTACTTGGATAATTCTTTGTTTGCATTTGAAAATCTTGTGGATCGGAGAAGGGAGGGAAACTATGGGAGATATGGAGACTGCAATATTGATGCCATGAGATAGAATGAGATAGAATAGGATAGAATGCAATATAGTTTAACAATGATCACAGTATTTTGTAAAGTGGTGTGATTGTATTTTGTGGGCAAATGCAGCAGCCAATTTGCAGATGGCAATGATCCACAAACAGTCATGGAGAGAAAGAGATTTTGTTTGGGGGTTTGTTGTCCAGGACCCTGGGAGAAACTTCCTTCTATTTTTAATAGTGTCACAGAATCTTTAACGTCCACTTGAAAGAGAGGAGATGGTGAAAGTCAGAATGTTGATCAATGATAATGTAATCATTATAATTGTTATAGTTATAATCATTATAATAATCCTTACATTTGATATAGCACATTATCATGTTGTCGAGATATCTTTAAGAGGTTCACAGGATATTATTGCGAAGTGTTGTGACTTTAATTGTAAGCAAATGCGGCAGCCAATTTGCACATAACAATGCCCAACAAACAGTCATTGAGTGAATGATTCTAATTGGGGGATTTTTTGGCCAGGACTCTGGTTGAAACTCCTGTCTTGATGTAGAAAGATGGGAAATGGAATGAAGAGGTGAAAATTATTATATTTATTATTATTATTAAATTGTTAGACTTGTATGAGAGATATCAATGAACAATTTTTTACATTGTTTCTGTTCAAATATTTATACAATTTACTTTTAAATTATGTTATGATCTTAGCTTCAATAATGCCTTGTGGGAATGCATTCTGTCTTCTAACAATCCTCTGAGTGAAAACATTTCCGCTAACCAATCACTTTAACTCTTCTAATAACAATCTGAAGTTTATGCCCCCTGCTTACTGATATACCAACAAATGGGAATGTTTACAATAGATGACAAAAAAGGTACAGATGAAGAAGGAAGGCCTTTTGGCCTCTTTTGCCTCCTCCTGAAATACCAACCCTTGCATTCTTTTCATTACAGCATCCAGCTGTTTCTTAAATTAATTTAGTAAGCCCAATTCTACTATCCTTCCTTGATTCAGCTGCTGACTACCCTCTGTGTAAAAGTATGCTTCCTGCCATCTGTCCTAAAATGACTTTTCACAATGAAGAATATGTGCCCTTGTCCTTTCTGTCTTAGATTATCTGAAAGTATTTTTTTTACCTTTCCTTATTCCATTTGACACCCATTATATTTCCATAGGTTCTGTTTGAGACATCTGTTTTCAATGCTAAAGGCCCCTAGTTTATCTCATCATTCCTCATCCCTCTGATGTTGCAGATCAGCCTTATCAGTCTCCTCCATACTTTGTTCATCGTCAAAGCAGCGCTTTTATTTACAGCAATCAGAAATGTACACATTACTCCAGGTGCAGCCTGAAGCTCACGTTTGGGGATCATTGATTGACAATGTCACTCAGCATCATATTTGCCTGGACCATTGGGTTCTGAAATGCTTGGTTGAGCATCGAGTGAGCAAACGCCCCTAATTCCCTTTCAATTAGTCCTTATTTTTCATAGACTTTATTCGTAGACTTTTAGAATTTTAATATCTTTGATTAAGGGATCTCGCCCACTTTACAGTCTCTGTGCCAGTATTTGAGTTTAACATCAAAACCTCTCACTTTGTGCATCATCTACACTACGCCGTGATCTAAGGCTCTGATGTCTATTATGGGGCATCCACAATTGCACATAGTACTCCAGCTGTGGCCTATCCAATAAACAATCAACTATAAAACCTACACAGGTTAGCCAAGACGTATGGCAGAATATACCATCTTCAGCACGAGAGAGGATCAGGTCAAGCTGTTAGTCCTGTACAAGATGAGGACTAGAGCTGAACCAGAAGAATTTGCCACGATGTGTTTTACCAGAAACACAAACTTCTTTCGCAGAACCTTGGCTTTCTGAATCATTAAAACAATTGACAGAAATGTCAGTGGTAAAGCTTCCCCCTCAGCTTGTTTTTGTCTGTGAAATTTTAACCAAAAGTACCATCGATAGAACAGGGTAAGTAAATGAGACCAAAAGGATTCTTTTTAAGACACAAACTGGGCCAAATGTCCAATTCTGTGCTGTAAATGTCAAAGGTTCTGTAAAACGCACAATCACATCACTTTACAGTATATCCTGCAAAGTACTTTAAAATGTCTCAATTATGTGACAAGGTGCTTTATCAAATGCAGGGATTGTTATATTATTTTAATCTCTTCTAATCATTCAACAACAAAAAAAATTGTTCTAATCATTCTGTGCTAACCGAGCACTTTAGATAGCTGTTCTGTCTCTTAATACTCCCAGTTATTATAGTTGTTATGTAAATGCAAACTGAGAAGATTGTACATTATTTATTTATTAGATATCTTTTCCACTTGGAAATTACTGGATTTTTTAGGGAGGGGGGATTTGCTGATCTGATTTCAATGCTTCTATTAGTAAATATGAAAATGGTACTTCTACTAGGGCTAAAATGGGAAAGCCATGCCTTCAACATTAAATGTTTTATAAAATAGGAGTCCCTGAAAATGTTCCCAGATGGCTGTACAAGGTGCACATGATCTGTGGAATATTCTTTGATCCAAACAATGAGAGCTATAACACTGAACGATGAATTATCTACTTCTATCTTCAAGCAGTGCAGAATATAGGTGAAACATGTCTTGAACGACAAAGTCATCAATGATTTTTGTTAAGTTGATTGTTTGCCCTCTAACCATCTTGCTATCCCATTTTCCTGCTACATCTATTTCTTTGCTTTGTTAGTGAGATTAGAACCTATGCCCCTAAGCAAAGCACTATTCAAAATAAAATACTTAGTAGCCCTTTAAACTCCACTTTAACTATAGATTAGACCAATATTTTCTTGTGTAATGGGGTCCTTGAAGCCAATATAACTCTCTCCAGGGCAGATTCTGACCTCTTTTTAATTATCAATTTTTATATGAAGTGCTGACGGAATTAGATTAAAGTGGAACAGTTTACTGAGGGATGGTGAAACTGATTCTTATCAATGTTACAAGGCAATATAGCATGCTGAAACAGCATTTGGCCATTTTGAGGTGCTCTACTATTCATGTAGCTACAGGAAATTAAAATGAAATCAAACACATATTTCTGTTTCACACTGAGTCATATCTTAAATTGTTGATGGGCATATTACATGTTACAGTGCTTAGGATATGCAGCATTGTTGGAAATGCCGGACTTCCAGGTGACTAATAAAGATCTCGTGCACTATTCGGAAAAAAGAAGGGACTTGCTCTTCAGTGAACTCATTCCATGGTTGTTGGTGGGACATTGCTTTGCAAAAAAATGGGCTGCTGCATTCATCTGCAAAATACAGTCATATGGTATGTACTCTGAAATACTGTACTTTGAAACATCCCGAAGAAATGATAAGGTGTTATATCAAATGCAAGGATTTTTCTTACAAGATACGTTGACCTAAAATACAGGCCCTACAATGTACACAAAACTCTGTGAAGTACTCAGAAATGTTTCAATGCGATAAGGCACTACTTCAATTGGAATTATTAATAGATGTAATATTATCAGTATCATTATTAACATATAATCTGTATTTTATCTCAAACAATAATACCGTTTAATACCCAGTTTTATCTAACCAGAATTATCATATACAAATCCCTTCACTTCCTAGCACTTCACTCCCTCTCTGACTTCCTCATACCCACCATACCTCTGTCCACCACCTTTGCTTAGCTGGCACAGGCTTGCTGTGCTTCGCTGGATGCTCCAAGTCACTGTCAGTGGCCATGCCTTCAATCACTGTGCAGCTAACCTTCCTGCTTCAGTCCCTCCATCTCACCTCCTCTTTACTGTTGATTCCACTGTATGATTTAGTGCTTCAAATGTGCCTATGTCCAACTGCACCATGGCACAGTACCCCAAGATGCTATTTTACATGAATGGCACTACATAAATTAAAGTTGTTGTCTGTTGCTTGCAAAATGCAGTTTTGCGAGCGGAGAAACTGAAAGCCCGGCCTCCGATGGTGGGGCGGTTCGGGTGGGGGGCTTGGAGCAGGCCAATTCCTGCTGAACGGAGGGTCCAGGTGGGCTTATAGGGGGAGAGTAAGTCGGTAAAATAGGGCAGGGCAAGGCCGTGTAAGGCCTTGAAGTGTGTCAAACGCAGCAGACAGGTCAAGGAGGATGAGGACAAGGAGGCAGAGGGAGTCCTGGTCGCAGGCGGTTAGGATGTCGGTATGTGTCATACAGTATGTCTCCTGGAGTGCTTTGAAACGTCTTTGTGAAGTAATAAGGCACTGTGTCAAATACGAAAATAAAGTGATCCGTTTTGGCAGCAAATCCTCTAATGAACCCTGGGCTTTGATCCTTACCACCAATGATGGACTTTACCAGTGCACCCATGATGAGTCCGATAGCTGAGTGGTTAGGGCATTCATCTCACAAGTGAGAGGACCTGGGTTCGATTCCTGGCAGGGTGAAACATTGGCCACATTTTCTTACTACATACTCCTCTGTTCAACTAGCAGTAAGTAGGAACCTGGTTGCTAGTCAATTAGTGGATCGCTTTTCTGGGATAATAAGGTCATAAAAAAAATTTGATCACCTAATCCATGACTATTTGTGGGACACAACTGTGTGCAATTAGCCACCATGTATCGCGTACAAATATGCAGTTAATTCATTTTTACACTATATTCTGGGAAGCTCTTTTAGATAATTCAAAGATGTAATAAAGCTTTATGTCAAATGCCAGGATAATTATTATGATACTGACTGAAGCATAACACAAGAAAACTGAACAAATGTAACTAACTATTTGAAGAGATGTGCTCTTTGAAGCACCATTTTTCCTTTAATCTGCCCCAATCAATCTTCTTAAACTAGTTCTTAATAAATGATAAACATTTGCAATTGGTTGGTGAAATTGAATGAAATCTGTTTGGAAGGAGAAAATCACTTGAAAGCAACAATGCTTTAAATATAGGGCACAATACCATGTCTCCAGTATAGGAACAGATGATATTCATTAATCGGCTACTAATAAGAAGATTTAAGAAATTGTGAGCTTTTTCTGAAAGCTGATATGCTTGGTTGATGTTGCAGAATGAGCATTGGCGCAGTAGTTATTGGATGTTACTCACAAGCCATGATTAGCATCCAACTATGCTCAATCCCACCGTGTAACTAATAGAGATTTGACAGACGGATGCATCATAAAAGGACACAAGTCTCCTTTCTAGTAGACAACTGGGATTAAGTGACACATACCCACCTTATGGCTCCATGTCCCCCTCTCATGTGTCGATCAATACCAGGAAGAAGACAGATGCGTAAAATGCTATATTCACCCCTCCCGACAAACTACAGTAGTAGGAAATGGGCAGATGTTTAGATTGAATAAATAGAAGTGAATAATGAAATGGCCATTAAAAATGACTTGAATATTCATAAGGCATCAAGATCCGATGGAATGCATCCAATAGTACTTAAGGAAATGAGAGAAGTAGAACTGTATCAGAATTTTTTTTATAGCTCATCAAACACAGTGTTGATACATTGAAGAAACAATTTTAGTTGCTCGTATTTCATTTGAACAAAAAGGCAAAACCATGAATTCTGTAAATTTTGAGAATCAATTGTCAGAAAAAATATTGGGTTACAGATTGAGACACGTAATGTGATTATTGTTAACTATTATTACATGAAAAAAACGTATTTCTTTGGGTATGACAGCCTCTCTTCTCTCCACTCGAGTCTTTGTCAAAATGATTAGGGATTAACAATGTTAACCATTTCAACAGTCAAGCAGAGGATTGCATCCTCTACAGCCAGATATCAACCGGCTGGAATTTCTGGGATGTAATAATTATTATATTAAATGTTGCTATCTTCACCTTGGTGTCTAGCTTGATGTGCTTGCAAAAATTATTCAGTGCTTTTTACAAGGCTAAATGTAAATTGTATGCATTTTGCAAAGACAAATTTGAAATTTAAATCAAATCAAGACATTTTAATTGTCTTGAGAGCCTGGTTTGCGAGTGAATCCATTGTCATTCTTTGATAATATAACAGAACTGGCAGCTGACAGAAATGTTGCCTAATGTCATGCAATGTTTGGAAAGCATTTACCAGATTCTTAACCAAACTGAACTAACTATACAATAAGAAATATAAGCCAATGATTAATATTAATCATTCCATCTTAATATCCCAAACCAGCAGATTCAATCCTGTAACATCAACTGCAAAGTGAAGATGTACGTGGTAGAATCATAGAACTTTATAGAACAGAAGGAGACCATTCGGCCAATTGAGTCTGCACCAGTTCTCAGAGCAAGCTGTTCATTCAATCCCACAACTCTGCCTTATCTCCATACTTCTCCAAGCCTCTATCTTTCATATAACTATCTACTGTACTCCCCTCTTAAAACAAACAATGGACTCTGCATCTTACATAGTACAGTATTAAGTAAATTGTTAGAAGTCATCCACATTTGCAGATTGTATCAAGTACCACGGGATATAGGATTTACTGTAAAATGAATTGACAACATTTTGTGTGGGAAACGCAGCAACCAATTAGGCACAGTAGTGTCTCACAAACAGTGATAGAGTAAAGGACCATATTTTGGTGTGATTAAATACTATTACAAAATGAAGCGAATGTACTTGACTAAAGATCCATAAAAGAATTTCCGTCTAATAATGGACAGAATTCAAACAATTATTGTAATGTATAGCAATGGTTTGTATATTTAGATCCAAAGAATATATCCAAGTACATAAAAGTTGGGTAAAACAAATGCTAAAGATAGCACATTATATTGTTTCCAATTACATGCATTGTGGTTAGGAACAGATCCTGGGCAATGGAAGGACATGATTCCTGGCTTTAGATCATTGAACTGTGAAGGGACTAGGAAACTAAATCTATTTTCATTATTCCATTTTCTCTTAAAGACGATTTAAGGTAACTTAATCCATGTTTCTTTTCAAATAATGAAGGGACAGAAGAATTAGAAGACAAGGATATAGCCCAGGCATACTGAGCTAAATGTAATTTCTTCATCTTTAGAGTCACTGGATAATGGAATAGACCAGCACTTAGCACAGTAAATACTGAAATAGCCAAGAGGGATTTCAGTAGATTCCTGACTCAGCAAAGAGGAGAAGTATAATGGGTTTGAGTTGGAAAAAAAAAGGTCAAATATCTTCGAAAAAACCTAAAAGATTACAAAAGCTGAATAAAAGGTTTTATCATTCCTACATTATATTCTTTTAAACGATTATGAAAGTGCATCTATCCACCCCCCTCAATCCACCCCCCTCAAACTCAGACAGATGCATTCAATGTATGATGTATTATGACACGTTCTAGGTGTACCATTACTCACAAAAGTAGTCAATACAGCATTGATTAACTTCTTCAGGAAAGTACTACAAGAATACAATTTTGAAAAGGGTGGATGTAAATATTAGAGATTTGAAGCTAAAATTCTTATTAGGCCGCCAAATTGCAAATAGCAACATTTTCTGGGAACTGGAAGTATGATCCATCGACCTGGAGCAACATTGCTCTGCGCGTCAGCCTGTCATAATTGCTGTTACATTGAGTTCCTATTTGCAACTTGAAATTATTATTAACAACTTCTGCCACAAACCAGCAACCACAGATTTACATTTATCTAGCACCCTTCAAGTCAGGAGGATGTTCAAAGTTTTTGGACAAACCAGGATTTGTACCTGGGGGGATGGGACGGTTGTGTGATGAAGCGCTCTGAGACACCGTCTGGCGTGGAAGGTGCTATATAAATCAAAGTTGTTGTTGTTGTTGTGTGGCAGGTTAAAGACAACTAAAGGTGTGGACAAAGAGGAGGGTATCACCCTTAAGATTCTCTTCCCTAAGGATCATAGAATCTCAGTCTTACCATGCTTCTCATTATAGCAAACCCATCTACAGAGAACTATTGCTGGACATTTTACATGGCTAGTGTATTCTTTCTAAGATTTAGTGCCCGAAACTCAACACAGTACTCCAAATGAAGTCTGAAGGGCATTCTTTACACCTAGAGAAGTACCTCCTTACTTATTTAAATTTGTTTACTCCAATTTGAGCTGTAGTATGGTAGAACAATGTCACCATCAACAGCACCTTTTGGGAACAGGCTAGGGAATTAATGCAGTACTGTCAGAATTGTCTTATTAATGGATGTGCTTTATGCTGCCAGTGGCTCAGTTCATACTAAAAGACTTCTTTGCCAGGTCCATGAAATTCCAATGACAGCCCAGTTTTGTGTATTACTGTCATAAATCAATATCTGAAGACATTGGAAAGTCAATAATCCACACATGTTGGACAGCAAATGATTAATTTTTTACATTTTGCAAGTATAATGAGACACAATGATAGAAAAGCTTGAACGCAACCTGCCTACATTTTTCTTTCTTTTCTGTGTTTGGACATTTATTAATTAATACTGCAGTATTAAACTGACTCTCATAATGGGAATTGCTATAAGCACAGCTATATAAGATGATATCGTTACTTGTTTCCTCATGATACAGCTTTATTTTGAAACACTCTCTAGTACTTGATAACGACCTAGGCGTGTGTCTACATTTCTCAAACTATTCCAAGCCGGAAAGGCTACTTAATTTATATAACGCAGTATCCTGTAATACTGCACCATTGTATGTTTGTTTTTATCAATATATTACATTCTGTCTATATATGCACTGGAATCCCATTCTGGCACATAGACTTCATATGAATCTGGCATTCAAATGTGATATTTAATTAAATGTATTGTGATTAGATTTTGAACAATCTCTCCATGAAGCTTGGCAGCTACTTGCTTTCAGTAGCAACAATTTATTAGAAAGTTTGAGTGAGAATGACATTTTCACCAAGAAGGTCAGAAGCAATTGTGAAATACTGCTGTCTGCCATATCACATGATGTTGTGTTGGTTTGCGTTCCTTAGCTGAACTGTGGTGCGGATTTTAGATGCTCCCTGGCATGTAAGAGTGTTCAAACTTGCAGAAATGGGACCTTTTGATCTTCAAAAGTAACTTTCACAAGATCCTTGAATCTACAGGCCTAAAACAGAAACTGAAAAAAGGAGAAACATTTCCAATTGGCGGTTCCTTTTTTGAAAAAAAGCAGCACCTTTACAAATCTTTCTTCTGTTTTAATAATAAATGATATCACATGAGCAGAAAAAGAACGACACCCAAATAAAATAGATTTTACGTATCAAAACACCCAGCCATCACAAGAAACTGGTAATTCATAGGGGACGGGAAATATTAAAACATTCATTTAGAAAAAGGGTCTAAGGTCTTCTGCACTCCCAATAGCTATTTAAGGGGGATACTGCAGCATATAAAACTACCAAATTTCAGCATTTCAATTTGGAAGATTTAGCTTTAAGACTCGAGACTTAACAGTGTGCAGAATGTAAATGTCACACGCATATAGTGTAGAATCATCTGAAGTTGTTACTGAGGTCCTGTTCTTCCCCAGGGCAAAGAAGAGAATATTCAACATGCAACCACATCACATGCCTAATTTAAGGAGTGTTTAGAAGAAATGAGCACTGAACTAAATTATGGAAATTACCCATAAATTACATTTCAGGTTCTTAACGACCCAAATGTTACTCAATTCAGATAACTTTGTATTTGGATTGTTTTTTCCAGGAGAGATTGGTTCTGCAAAAGATCATGTACAATACCTTTACATTCGTGCACGCATACATCACCTCACGGCTGGACTACGGAAACTCTCTCCTCGTCGGCCTCCCCTGTTCCTCCATTCACAGGCTGCAGGTCATCCAAAACTCTGCAGCCCGTGTACTATCCCGCACCCGCCTCCGCGAACACATAACCCCCACCCTCGCCCATCTCCACTGGCTCCCCATCCACCAGAGGATCGAGTTCAAGATCCTCGTCCTCACCTTCAAGGCCTTACACGGCCTTGCCCCGCCCTATTTAACCGATCTACTCTCCCCCTATAAGCCCACCCGGACCCTCCGTTCAGCAGGAATTGGCCTGCTCCAAGCCCGAACCGCCTCACCATTGGAGGCTGGGCCTTCAGTTTCTCTGCTCCCACCCTGTGGAATTCCATCCCCTAATCCCTCTGCCTTGTTTATTCCCTTTCCTCTTTCAAGGCCGGTCTGAAGACTTTCCTCTTTGACCGTGCCTTTTGTTCCCCCCCGAACTTTTCGACCTCCCCTACGTGTTTCACCCCTTCCTGAACACTCCCCTCCCAGCTCGGGTCACATGCCTACTGTGTAGCGCCTTGGGACGTCCTCCCGACGTGAAAGGCGCTTTATAAGTTTAAGTTGTTGTTGTTGTTGTGGTGTGGAGGAACCTAAACAAAAAATGATCATAGCGATACAGACAAAAATGCATGCAATATTGCACAGCTTTAACATTTGAGCTTGGTGTGCAAGTTAAGCACCAGATGTATGTTGCTTAAAACTTAAATTTATTGATGATCTTCATATCCTGGGTGGTGATACATTTCAAGAACTATGTCTCTGTCACTTACAACAAATAGAATGCTGCCATGCAATGGTTTGATCGATATTTTTTAAATTTGGGGCACTTTGGGGCTATATAAGTGTAATTGTATTGAATATATCTATTCTGATCTTGATTTCTACAAACAATAAAGCTATTTGGTTTGTTCCCCGACTTGAGGAATTGAAAGATTGTTAGAATCATGAAGACTTTAGTGTAACACTGACATCTAGCTCAAATGGATCACTGGTCCAGAAACCTTCATTTTAAATTCCCATCTTGATAACCTATTAAGCTTTATTCTCTTCGATGGGCAATGGAGATGTTGATATCCCTTAGCGAGACCATGAGATGGAGCATTTTATTGGTGTGGGCATTTCATGTCAAAAGGGATGAAAAGGAAATGGAACAAGTGATGCCCGACAGATGTATACTTCTGGCTGACTGATTATAGAGCAGGAACAGTAGCCGGACAAGTCATTAGTGTGCATTTTCTATCTCACCTAGCTGAAGGAAGCAGAGTGCTACAACTATAAATTATAATATAGGAAAATAAGGGAAACCATTGGAATTACAAAAGTCAACAGTGAAACATTCGCCTAATTCTACATTTGAAGTAGCCCTTCACTGTTGCTAAATTCCTCCCTCAGAGAATATGTTAGATATCCTTCTCATGCCTCTAAATATTACTTGTTTGAAATGTGAATCATAAATTCAAAGTGATTTCATATTAGCTGGAAAGAAAAGCATCCAGTATCTTTCCACAGTTGCTGGCATCTGCAGATAGAAGAGAAAAGCTCTCTTACCGGTACCATTCCGTTCAGTGGGCCATGTATGTGGCATTGTGTACCTCACTTGTGTATAACAGGAATAGCGGGGAAGGGAGATTTCATTTCACTCTAAACATTACACATATAAAATATATAAAGAAGACATGGTACAGTATTATCTTTTGTAAACATACAATATTGTATTATAATCTGTAGCACAATCTTAGGGTAAGAATTCTGGTTGTCAAATGGTGTTGGATGGGGTAAAGGGGTCTGGACAGTGTTTATGTAGTTTTGGTGCAAAAGGGGATATGGTAAGAAATTCCTCTTCTTGAGTGTTTGACTCTTAATTTTAAAGATTTTTTAAAGCCATCAAGGAAGCTTAACTGTATTTTCATTTTATGTTTAGAGTTGTTTCTAGATCAAGAGTGAAATAGACTAGTATTTGGTTCATGCTTCATCAGGGCTATTTCTATCAAACTATCCCAAGACAATTGCAGCATCCAGCGGTTCTGGAAATAAATTAAAGTCAGCTTCATTAGATATGCATTTACCATGGCAAAGAAATAAAACAGGTGATTATGTGTGCCTGCCTGCTGAAATACAGTATATGTAGTATGCTTTCATCAGTACTGATTCCAAATACAATTTTAACACAATATCCAGCAGTTATGGTCTATTAGCTGATATAATATGGTGTTTGCACCCCATCTAGGATGTGTAAGTACTATAATTATCCCTGAGATAAGGTAAAATCTATTGTGTTCTTCCCAGAATTGTTCCAAAGTAGAAAGATCCCTTGATTGTGTTCCACAGTTAGATAAATAGACTAGTAATGGTAACACAATTACCCACATACCAACCAGCTGCTCAAAATTTATAGTTCAGCTGGAGGAAGGTTTTAGTGGAAACCGCTGGGCAATTACCGTAAAATTACTGCGATTGTAATTTTTATACAGAGTATGAAAAGGTAAAGCGATTACATCGTTGAACAAATATTGGATACTGTCCACATCAATCACATAAGTTCATTCATAACCGGCTGACATATGAGGATAATGTACAGTGAGTTAAGCAGTGACAGCAGAAAATATGTTAAGGTAATCATTTCCCAAAGGGAGGAGGAGAGTCAATACCTTGTGTGAAGTATCTACTTTAAAATCCGGTATAAAATTCACTTCTTCAATTATGCTGTTATTTCTTCAAAATAAACGGAATGACTTGAACACTAGTTCAAGTTATAGTCAGGATGTTATTGTGCATAGGTATCCAATATAGCTGAGGTCAAAGAAATGATGGCAGGACATTCCATTTCATAAGCACACTAGCTATTTATATTCTAGGAATGGAAAACATTTTTGGCAAGGGTGTGAAAAGAAACAAAAATTGTGGAGTCATCCCAATGCTGGTTTGCCAGGAATCCTTAGGAAGCACATTTATATTTTGCTATCCCTCCATAATTGATTATTTTCAAAAATTGATACTGCAAACTAATGTCATTCTTGTGAAATATTTGTGAAAGCCAATTGAATTTTATTCAAATAAAACACAATACAAATGAAAATTTAGAGGATAGAGAATAGTAAGGGGAAGCAAAAAAGAAAATTAGAAAGGCCAGTAGGGGTATAAAGAAAGACTGTCAGGTAACATAAAAAAGATTTTATGAATACATAAAAAGGAAAGCAAACACTTGCATTCATGTAAGATTCTTCACGTAGAATAGCATCCCAGAGCACTTAAAAAAGAAATCTTACCATAGAATAAAATAAAGGAATAGCAGAGGTAGAAAATGAACTTCTGTTCATTTTCTACCTCTGCTATTCCTTTATTTTTTTTACAAACAGGGTTGTTAGCATGTGGAATACCCTACTTAGAATTATGTTATGGCAGAACTCATATTTTCTTTCAAGAGGGAATTAGATGAATATCTGAACAGGAAAATATAAGAGTCTGGGTAAAAGGCTAGAGAATGGGATTAACTTCTTTTAAAGAATCAACACAGGCATGATGTGTGAAATGGCCTCCTTCTGAGCCGTGAATGTCTATGTATGACTTCCAAATTCGGTACACTTCATCAGTCAATTAATTCCGGAAAAAAATTGTTTTATCAGCTTGGGCAGAATATTAAACTAAATGTTTTCAATAAAAATACCTCCCCCAAAAAAGGTTTGTAATAAAAATATGCGAATATTCAGTATCAATGAGGATTTCTACATTTCATACCTTTTTATGTCAAGTTGTGATATATCTAATTCTAATTATTGATTAAAATCTTTATTAAAGATTTATTAAAATCTTTATAGAATTTTCACACAAGTAGATGTTATTATAAAAATGAGCTTTCGCAAGCTCCAATTATAAAACCTGTTAACATGTTCATGGTTTCTCAGCAAATTACATTGTGTTCTCCAGATTACAACAACAATGACAACTTGCGTTTATATAGCACCCTCCACGCCAGAAGATGACTGTAGGCGCAGTCGAACAGAAAGGTCTTCAGGCGCAACCTGAAAATGGAAAAGGAGGGGATGAGGCAAAAGGATTGAGGGAGCAAGTTCCAGAGTTTTCCTTTATATGATATTACTTAAAGAGCTTTTTTTTAACAAGAGTTTCATAGGTATTTTACAACTTCAGACAAGTCCAAATGGATCTGATAAGGATCAAAATTAACCAATCCGATCAAAACATCCATTCTACCTTCTTCGCATCACTGAATGATAAGGATATTTGTCTCTTTACAAAAATTGTGCTAAACAAACAGGATTCAATGGGGGTCACTTACCAGTGCATTCCCTACTTAGTAGGGTCCGTCGATATGGAAATTTTCTGATTTAGATATATCGATGGGCTCATATCGAGATATACCAAAATATCGATATTTTCGGGTTTTTCATATTGCGCATGCGCGCACAGTGCGCGCATTCGGAGTGCGCGCGCATTCGGGGTGCGCGCGCGTTCCGGGTGCGCGCGCATTCGGGGCCTATCTCCTCAGGAGGTAAATATCTTTCTCTCTCTGAGAGTCTCTCACTCTCTCCATCTCTGTGTTTTTCTGTCTGTATCTCTGTGTCTCTCTCACATCCCCCCCATCTCTATCTATCTGTATATTATCACATCCACCCCGTCTCTCCCCCCGCCCCCCAGCCGTCTCTCTCCCCCCCACCCACCCCCAGCCGTCTCTTTCTCCCCCCCACACCCCCAGCCGTCTCTCCCCCCCCACCCCCCACAGCCGTCTCTCCCCCCCCACCCCCCAGATCCATCTCTCTCCCCCCCACCCACCCCCAGTTGTCTCTCTCCCCCCCCACCCCCCCAGCCGTCTCGCGCTCTCTCCCCCACTCCCCCCCAGCCTTCTCTCTTCCCCCCACCCACCCCCAAGCCGTCTCTCTTCCCCCCACCCACCCCCAAGCCGTCTCTCTCCCTCCCACCCACCCCCAGCCGTCTCTCTCTCCCCCCCACCCCCCCCCAGATGTCTCTCTCCCCCCCACCCCCTCCTCCACCCCCCCCCTCCAATTGATAAGTTTGAGAAGCGGGCCCAAAGCCACCATCACATAGGATTCATTTGGTTCTGCAATTAGAGCCAACTCAGTTCCAAGGAGATCATAGTTACCTTACCCCCCCAACCCCCTCGCCTTTTCCTGGAGGATAGAATGAGTTGAAATACCCTCTTCTGTGCAATAATAATCTGTGTTTCTACCCCTCGAGCCAACACGCAAAGGTGAGTGAGATGTTTAATGCTGTGGGTGCAAAATGGCTGACAACACCATTGATAATAGCTTCAGAGAGTTACTAGGCAGATATGCCCTAGTCCATTTGGTGCATGAAATATCAAATGACCTTTTAATTGAACCCAATGTGTATTTGCACAGGATTCCTGCCACTTTTCTCCAATGTCATTGTAAGATTACACTTACAAAAGATTACACAATTGATGGAACATTGTACATTTCTGATAGAAAGTCAGTTTTGTTCTCTCGCTAGTCAACTATCATTGAATGTTCCCATCAGATAATTATTCAAAAAAAACTACAATTTAGCTTTCAGATATTAATTCCTAAGCAATCCTTTTCATAAATGAATATTATATGCACGTTGCTTCTGTCATCACTTGGCAATAAAGTCCAATGAAGAAATTGAAACTTTATTTCACGGATATTAGTTTCACAGTGAATTTAGCCAGCAGGTGTCACACAAAATGTACGAATAATCCAACATTTATTGTTGATGTGATGTACCATATTGTTCCATGTTGGACCTTTAGGAGGTTGAGATATTCTGGTGAGTTATTTTGGTGACCTACCTCATGATTCTGTTTGTTTATGACTTCTGCCTTTGTGTCTGGGGTCAACGCTCTGAGCTACCCCAAGTGAAGGAGTCTTCACAAATGCACTTGTTGTTGTCTGTAAAAAGAGACCTGCATTGGGTACAGTTTCCAATCATCAGGTAATAGAATTGAAGCACAGGCATGGTCAATCGTGAGTTAACTGTGAAGCTTACAAAGCTCTGAAAGAAGTTGAAATGCACACTGGTTAAAGGTACCAGAGGAAGCACAAATTCGGGGAAAGGAGAGAGAATGATAAATTAGGAACAACAACAACAAAATTACACTTGTATAATGCCTTTAACGTCAGGAGGATGTTCCAAGGCGCTGAACAGTCAGGGTTTGGGACCCGAGTACAAGGGAGGAACAGTGTAGGTTTGAGGGGAGGGAGAGAGGTGGGAGGGTGGCAGAAGGCATGATCGAAAAGGAGGGTCTTGAGACTGGCCTTGAAGGAGGCAAGGGAGAAAGCGAGGTGAAGGGACTCTGGGATGGAGTTCCAGAGTGTGGGGGTAGAGGGGCTGAAAGCCCGGCCACTGGTGGTAGGGCAGATTGGGCGGGAGACATGGAGCCAACTGGAGCCCGCTGAACGGAGGGGTCTTTGTGTAATCACATTAAATGTAATTTGTTTCTCTAGTGAGTGAGTGAGTGAGTGAGTGGTAATCTTTAAGGTTTAAAGGCCGAGGTGAGTTGCTGCGTCGAGTGAGTGAGCGGGTAAAACGACTGAGGGGCTGGGGCTAAACCGAATAAACCAGGTAAAAATTAAAAAAGTGACATCGGCGCGCGTCACACACAAAAAAATAACCCGCGCGACTCCCCCCCCCCACCATTAGCAACGCATTACCTCCAAACAATAGACCATCAGCGCACCAGCATTAACACCTCATCAGCGCATTAACATTAGATCACAAGCTGCTCTATAAACAGCCACCCCCATTAGCCACCCCCAACCCCCCCCCCCCCCCCACCCCCTCAGGATAGGTGTCAATGGCAGGGCTGACTTGGCTAGTCATCCCCTAGCCATGGCCACACATCCTCTGGGATGAAGCCGGTCCGCTGATCCCCTGCGAGCGCGTTTTGGCTGCAGCCCCAAACCCGAGCCGAGCCCCCCCACTACCCTGAATGTCTCTCTCTCCATCCTCCTGTTTGTCTCTCCCACCGTCCCCCTCTATCCGCCACTCCAAATCTGTCCTACTCTCTTTCCTCCCCCACCACCTACTCTCCCTCCTGGCCCCCGTTACCGCCTCCCTCTGCTCCAGGCTGGGTATCCTCCGCCGGGCCCACCATGGCACCAGGCGCTGGGTGTCCCAGAGCAGCCACCCCAACTGTCCAATCATCCACTCTCTCCGCCCAAACCGCCTCCTCAAGGCAAACACCACTTCCCACTCTGCTTTACATACCCTCACCACATCCCCTCCCTCCACTCTCCCCACACCCAGCTCTTTTACACACCCTCAGATCCTCTCCGCACCAACCTCTCCTCCCTCTCCCCACTCCAGTAAACACATCCGCACTGCTTTCCAGAACGTCCGTTCCCTTTCCAACAAAGCCCTCACTATCTATGATCTCATCCGGGATGAGAACATTGATATTCTTGGGCTTACAGAAACCTGGCTCTCCCCCAATGACCCCGTGCCTCTATTCGAGGCCTCCCCTCCAGGCTACACCTTCCACCACACCCCCCGCCCCAACCAACGTGGCGGCGGGGTGGCCATCATCTCCAATGCCTCCCTTGGTCTCTCCCCCTGCTCGTCTGGCTGTTTCCCCTCTTTCGAGCACCTCACGCTCCACCCTCCCTCCCTTTCCTTAAAAATCCTCCTTCTTTATCGTCCTCCTAAACCCCCTGGATCTTTCATCTCCAATATCTCCACTCTCCTCTCCTCCCTGTCCCTCAGCTCCGAACGCCTACTCATCATGGGCGACTTCAACCTCCACCTAAACTCCCCCTGTGCCACCTCTTCCGAATTCACTGCCGTCCTCTCCTCCCTAAACCTCACCCTCCACATTGACTCTCCGACCCACAACCATGGCCACGCCCTCTACCTCATTATTACCCATGGCCTTGACATTTCCGACCTCAGCATCTCAGACAAGGCCATCTCGGACCACCTTCTTGTCTCCTTCTCCTCTTCCATTCCTCTCCCCTCCACCAAGCCCTCAACCATACTTTTCTGCCCATGGAAAAGCCTCCCCCCTGAGACCCTCACAGATGCCCTCACATCCTCTGACCTCCTACCCCTCTGGTCTTCCATCCACAGCGATTCTGAAGCAGCTGTCCAGCTGCTCCATGACGACCTCTCCTCCACCTTCAACTCTCTCGTCCCCCTGAAAATCCAGGTCCATTTCCAACTCCACCTGTTCCCCCTGGTACAACTCTCATCTCCGCACCCTCAAATGCCACACCCGGCCGCTCGAGCACAGGTGGCAGAAAACAGGCCTCACGGTTCACCACCAACTGTGGCTCGTGCAACTCCACAGCTACCGCCGTTCCTTGTGTCAAGCAAAAACGGCCTACTTGCAAGAGGCAAGAGGGAGAGAAGGGGAAAAAGGGGGAGAGAAAGTGGAGAAAGGGAGTAAGGGAACAAGAAGAAGGGGGGGGAAGGCCAGGGGCAGGAGGGAGGGGGGGAAACAACAACAATAAACAAAATCAAGAACAATAAACAACAAAAGCAATAATATTAACAAAAACAATAACAATAAAAAATCGTCCAGCAACCGCTCCTTATCCTTGCCGCCTGCCTGGACCATCTTCAAAAATGGCGGGAAAACATGGCCCAGTGTGACTACAGGCCCGAAAACTGTCCCGATCCTGTGCCCTTGCTCTCTCTAAACTGATATTGGAAGTTGAGTAAATCAAAAAAGAGAAGGCTGTATGGAATCACTTTGTGCCCAAAGAGGATGAGCTAGTTATGCCAAGCATATTTCTGTGTTTTTGTATTTTAAAGGTAATAATCCTTACAATGAATGTAGAACTTTTCACATCTTCTAGATGTCTCAAAGCACTTCGCAGAATATACTGTAAAGTGAATTAATGATCTTTGTGGGCAAAATGCAGCAGCCTTTTGTGCGCATCAGTGTCCCACAAACAGTTGTGGATTGAGTGACCAAATTATTATTGTTTTGTTTCTTGAGGGATTATTATCAGGCATGTGGAATAAGAAATCTGACCAAGGTTTCGCCCTGCCAGGAAGCCAACCCGTGTTTCCTGCTTGCAAGGCGGGCCTTGGAGGGTTTGCAAAGAAGATTTACTAGAATGATGTCAGGAATGAGAGATCATCATTTTAGTTATGGGAAGAGATTTGAGATTCCTGGCGCCTTGGGACATTCTCCCGACATAAAAGGCACTCTAAAATTTTGTTGTTGTTGTTTATTGTTGAGATTGCAGAAGTTAGGTCTATTTTCGTTGAAAATAGAGACCCTGATAGAAATGTACGAAATTATGAGGGTTTTGGGCACTTATGAGTTGCTTTTTGGTATGTACAGATAACCCTCATCGATCGCGGGGGTTACGTTGCTGGAAAACTGCGCACTCAGTAAAATTGCGTTGGGTAAATTTCACTAGTAATGGGAAAAGGGGGGTTAGGGGAATCCAGCCACAGACTACCCACCTCAAGCCTCCAGGCACATCCACACCCGACTACAGTCAGCTGGCCCGTTCCTTGCCCCCCCTCCCCCAGCATTAAAGCGAAAGTATCACAAAGCAATAAAGTATTAAAAAAAGCAATAAAAGCTAGGCTAATTATTTTACCTTTGGTCCTGGAAGTGTCAGGATACTCTCTCTCTCTCTCTCTCTCTCTCTCTCTGTCTCTTCTGTTTACCGTGCAATGCCATCAGGATGCTTCGAGGCCGAAGAGTCATTGGACTTTCCCAAGGGTGCATTGCGCATGGGACCAGCCAGCCAAGGAATCATCGGATTTAGTTGGAAGCTGTCGGTGCGTCACAAGTGCGCATTTGCGTGGGATCAGCCAGCTGAGGAATTATCGAATTTGGTCGGGAGCTGCCGGCGCCCTCACAAGTGCGCATGCGCACGGGGACCAGCCAGCGCGTATTCACAAGTTTTACACTCACTGCCGAAAAAAGTGACACTTTTTGTCCGTCGCGTATACTTTAATTCGCAATCGATAAAGTCGCGTTTAACGAGGGTTAACTGTATTATAAACTATTATGGAAACCTGTTTATCTAGGAAAAGGTAGTTGTCAATGATAACGTTCCAGGCGGCAGGAACATTAAATGCTATATTACAAGCAGGAGCATGACTACAAACAGATTCGATGTAGTTATGCTCTTGCCTGTAATGCAGGTTGTAATGCTCCTGTCGTCTGCTTGTTTATGTTCTGGCTAGAATTATATCTCTTCACCTTGAGTGAAGGTTGAGAAAATGAGCAAATATGAGATTAAACCATCTGTAGCCACGTGTTACAGCTATCATCTATTATGGATCAGTGAATTTCTTTGGCGTTAAAAATAAAGGACACATCTATTTCTGCTGCATTAAAGTACATGTGCAGTTAAAGCCATATCAGGATCTTGCATCTGAATGGATGGTAATACAATTCTGTCAGATGCTACGTATCAAATTTAATAACCTGATTTTTCGTCTGTTTCAATAAATGTTTATTTTGTGTTGTTTGCAATGCAAATATGCCTAGCACATGATCTGAAGATGTTTATGAATGGGTTATTCAGCTCAAAGGTGATTTCTCCAAATTCAACCTGCTGGGTATATTGCTGGAGAAGAGAAGGCTGAGGGGCGATATGATTACAGTCTTTTAAGATTGTGAACATAATAGATAATGTAGACCATGATAAGCTGTTTTACCTTACACTGAGCAGTAAACTAGAGGACACAACCTGCGAATGAACGGGAGTAAATTGAGAACAAATCTGCGGAAACATTTCTTCAGTGAGCGAGTCGTAAGCTTTAGAAGAGCCTGCCTATGGAGACAGTGGAAGCAGAAAATGTTTTGTTTCAAGAAGAATTTGATAAGATTTCTGCTAGAGAATAGTATCTCAGGATACAGTATATAATTTGGGACACAGCATGTCAAGTGACTGCCGTTATGGTGAAAGGCAAACTTGATAGACCTTGGTCTCCTTTCACCCAGCAAATTGTTGTGTTCTTATGATATTTAGTATAGGTGCCAAAACTGATACACTATTGATACAGTATTTATTAAGTATTGGCCTTCAGCTACTCTTGTCACTTCTGTTTGAACAGATAACTGGAAAACTCTGATGAAATGTATGAATTAAGTATGACTATTTTTAATTAAGAGCAGATCTTTATTCAGAGTCCTTGAGAGAGCTGGCTAAATGGGAAAAGTCATACAGTATTTATTTCACAGCTGGGTGTGTTTTAATAGAGCAAAGAGGTTTCTTCTTATAGTCCCTTCACACTGACATAAACTAGCAATGCAATGATAATAGTTTTTCTTGGAATGAACGAATCATCAGCATGTACAGTACTGTGCGAAATTAGTACAAATATACTAATACAAATATATTTTATTCATTTCATTTCAATACTTCACCTTCAGGTACACAAAAAAGTCTATGCACTACATGAGTTTCCACTTAATGCTCATCTTATTCAGGAGATTTCAAATATTAATGAACATGCCTTGGAAAAATCACTGCTGCCTTTGAAAAACTTTTAGGATATCTACATTTCAGTTCAATGTCAAATGTAAATCTACAGTTTCATCAGGTAGAAATTTCTTCTGGGTCTAGATTTATTTTCTCTATTTTCTTCGCCATCCAGCCAGTATTGCAATTCTTCCAATGTAAGCTTAGACAAGGGTGTCAAATTTGTGATTATCCAATCCAGATTTAATGAACTAATTGGGAAATGATTTCTGATTAGGAATACTGTAAAACCTTGAGAATCCGACATGGTTGAGCCCACTCACCTCCCGGATTTTGGAGTTTGCCAGTATTTAGGAACCTATCTAGAAATGACTGGGGAAGCCATTGGCCAAGCTCCACCCAGAGTGGCCACGCCAAGAACTACAAGCAGCTGTTCCGACAACACAGACTCGAAGGGCTGAATGGTCTCGTTTTGTGCCATAAGATTCTATGATTCTAACACCAAGAAAACTCTAAAAAAAGGTCAAACATTAAAATTGCTGGCCCATTTTGCTCTCTGTCTTTCTTCAGATTTTATATGAAATATGGCAAAAATTTAATTTTAGTATCCATAGGCCAGTTCAATAGAATTTTTAATGAAATACATTATGCCCCACAAGCTTTCCCTTATTCACAATTCTCAGCCTATCTTACCATTGTATTCTCCTTTTCTTTGCTTTCCAAAACGCATCTCATTATCTTTTAAACCCAATGCTTTCTGTGTCCTTTACCAGCCTTTCCTTGTAAAATGTAAATTATTTCACAAGGCTCTCACCATTTGCTTAATAAAGCATTTGTATGACTTTGCTTGTTAGTGTAGTTCAATGGTTAGAGCACTCGCCTTGCAAGTGAGAGATCTGGGTTCAGTTTCTTCTGCCAGGGGGAAATATTGGGCAAGTTTCCTTACTCCACACGCTTCTATCAACCTAGCAGTAAGTAGGAACCTGGTTGTTAGTTAATTGGCAGATCGCTTTCCTGGGGTAACTGCAGGGCAGCAGAGAGGTAGAGGGAGGAGATTTTTTTCCAAGGGTGGTAGGTGATGGTAGAGGATTGGGTAGGGGGAAGGGGTTTGGAGGTGTTAAGTGAGATAAAGTGGTGATCTGAGATGGCTTTATCGGTGTTGGTGATGTTATGAAACGGCGAAACCCTGGGTGTTCACCAGGTCAAGAGGGTGGCCATAGACATGGGTGGTGCCAACATGATCAAGGCCCTCCGGATTGGTAAACCAATATTATAATTTGTGCATAATATCCTTATCCACACAGACTCCACTGCAACAACTAGAATAATTGTACCATTTTTTTTTACTATCAGTATCATCATTTCTCTTGATACACTCCTGCTTTCTGTTGCTTGTTACTTCTGTGTATCTAAACCCTGGTGTGTAATCTCCTACGTAATGTCCTGCTTTAACCAGATCTCTGATATACTAATTACATCACACTTTTCCTCCAACATATCTGTTTTTAATTCTAGACACTTGTTCTGAATTCTCTTAGCAATATGATAAAAGACTGTCACACTTCAAGGTTATATCTTCAATATGAGGGCCCAAACTGTAACATATGTTAAGAGTATTAGGAAGAAACACAATACAAAATGTACAAAAAAGGTAAGATCGATAAATCATGAACAAACTTGAAAAAATTGCTCAGCTATTTCTCTTAATATCATTTTCACTGACATGTTTCAGGTCACAGTTGAAGACCTTTCTCTTCGACCGAGCTTTTGGTCACCTTCCTGCCCCTGCTCCTGGCTCGGTCCCAGGACCCGCTAATGTGAAGTGCTTTGAGACGCCTTCTGGCATGGAGGGCGCTATATAAATCGAAGTAGTTGTTGTTGTTGTTGTTTCTCACCCCAATTTCATTATCTAGCAATAGATTAAAGAGGAGTACTGTACTTTCCTAAGGTCTTCAGAACACCTCACCAAATTTGATCAAATAGCTTCAGTTTCCTTTTATACCCAAAGCAGATGGGATTGAATGTGATCTCCATACCCATACACAATGTTTTTTTGCTACGACTATCAGGAAATAATTATTCTCTGAGTCTGGGCTGTTGCTACAGAAGTGCCAATTTTTCCCCCCCAATGTATTCCCTCTTCTTTTCTTCTTATGTGAGTCTTTCATTTTCCAGTTATAGCTGCATTTCTTCCTTCTCTGCTGTTTTGGGGTTCTTGTTTTCCTGAAAAAAATTCTACTCTTCCCTCCTCTTCCCGACCCCTTTACTCTGATTTTTTAAATCTTCCACTCCTTGATTCTTGATGAACTTCATGCTCCCATGAAGAATCCAGTTAAAATCAGGAATTCTAAAAAACATGGGAAGATATTGTTTAAATAAGCCTCCAAGATGGATGAAGCACTCAAAGTTTCTGACAATCCACTGTGTATACAGTATGTTCACTTCATGCTTTTGCAACAACAAAAGTTATAAATTTGTCATCAGACTAATTATTTATGGAGCAGCTCCTGGCAAAACAACATTGATGAAAAGCTTCATTGATTAACACAGGACCTCAGCTATTTTGCTTAACACTTAGATATTTTTCAATCTGAATAATCATTGTGAGATTCTATATGTCACTGTTTGATCTTTGCAAATGTAAAAGTCAAGTGATAAAGCATAATAATAAAAAAAGTTTTTCCTTTTTAGAATTTTTTATACCCATTTTTTAGAATCAGTCGGTCAACTGACTGATTCAACTTTCAACACAAGGCAGATTGAATGGATCATTTTGCCCTCTAAAGCCAATGAGAGAAGCAGAAAGTCATGATTCCTCATGTTTCCCCTGTTTTTATGACCAAATATTCCTTTCCATCCTGCTGGAATGTACCACCGGAAAAGCCATACGGTGATCTGATTGGTACCTGACAATCGTGACAATGCATTTTGCGCAACAGGGATTGTTGGAACTGGAATCCACTCATTTGCAGATCAGAATCTTTTTTATTGATGGGAGTGTCCACTTTGCAAGAGTTTTACATTATTTTGTTGCGTTTAGAAGATAAATACCATAATAAAAGTCTTCTGACATTCTGTCAACTTTCCACAAAGCAGACTTTCTGTGCTTTTTTGGAAAATTGGTTTTGCATTTTTGAAAAATTTCAGAACTCCAAAAATCTAATTCATATGCTCTCTTTAGTTAAATTTTTATTGCAGTTGCACAAAATAGTACACCGGTCATCAGTTTTGCTTTTTGCATTGTTAATAATCCGATCCATAATCTTAGGTGCAGAGAAATAACTGTATTATCCATTTCTCTACTTGCGCATAATGGTCAAACCCCTTGTTATGTAAGTTTGTTGTTGTTTTCCAGAGATTTTGTTGAGCAATTTTGAAGGAATCAGAAATCACTCAAGCTGAAGGTAATGAGCTGAATTAGCCATTTTTCAGTTCATATTCGAAACAAAATCCCTAAATATTAGCGTTATAATGATCCTTATCATTATAACGCTAATGATATAGCGTTATAATGTCAGGTGTATAATTTATTTGGCAATATATTATCTTTAGAAATTTACTCAGATGGGCCTATTCTTGGTTTTCCCTTCATGTATATTTTGTTGCTTGTTTTATTTCATATTTATTTCTTAAATATAATGTATTTACTTTCATTTAACTTGCTTTTAAATAGTCTTTAGTTGCTTAATGTAGCTCTAAATATAGTTTTACTTTTGCTTTAAACACCGGTAGCTCTATTGACTCATTCCTAGTGGGGCCAACTGGTGCTGTACATTTTCATGAAATATGGTGCTGACAAAACCTGAAAAAAAAGCATTACTTCTGTAAAACTACTGAAATATTTACACTGTTGTATTACTGTAATATTAATCTTAGTTAAAAATATATTTGTTTTAACAAGAAAACATTTTCCAAGCTTTACCTGGACTTATCGTTATGTTGGTTTTGTTCTATTCTTTATTCGCCCGTAATTTTTCTGTCCCATTATACTCTTTTTGTATTATTCTCCAAATCTTCAAACTTTCCTTGCTCTTTCAGTTCACACCACTAGTAAATTCCAACATCTCAAACCAACTAGCCAAATCTAGAGTTATCAGATCAAACCATAATATAAGCACTGAAAAGTCAACGAGGTATGAGACACTGAGGCCTGAAATTTCATATTGTCTTAGCCTATAAGTACATTTTTGTCCACAAAACAAAACATAGTCATATGACTTTATAGTTTACCTTGTGAAGTGATTTGAGATGACTCGATGGCGGGATAATGTGCTTTATCACATACAAAGATTATTGTTATTTCATCTTAATGCTAAAGATCTATTGAAAATCCTCAAATTGAGTCATAATGTGTACATCCTTTTCTGCAGTTTTTTTAATATTAGGACTGTTTGTAAATTGTTTAAATAATTTTGTCCTGTAGTGAATTTTAAGGCAGAATTGCAGTCTTGCAGGCTAACAATAAGTGAAATACTGCATATATGATGAAATAACTCAGACCAAGAATTACAATGTCTTGTCGGTGGTGTTCAAAGAGCTTCTTACCTTCATGATATCACAGGAGTGGAATTTCTTCAGAGACAATTGAAAGACATAAATATCAGAGAATCAGAGAAATACTCAGTGCAAAAAAAGCCATTCATCCCATTGTGCCTATACATTCTCAATACATGTACAGTTATTTCTCATTAAAATGTTTTGAATTTTGGGCCAAACCTGGAAGCCATCCATTTTTGCCAGTAGTATCGGAACTCATTTACAGGTTTGATCAAACTACCAACCTGTGTACATTGGTCAAAATATATTAGTTTTGAATCTCTAACACATCTTGATCTGGCTGGACTGCATTACAGATATCAATAGTTCTACTTGTTTTCATATTATTTATAATATGAATAATTCATATTATATTCCTTACATTTTGATGTGATGCCTAACATGTCAAAATGTGTCAAAATGCTTTTACAGTAATTATTAGTAACAGTGCATTTTAGTCAAACGTGGCAGCCAATTTGAGCATAACAATGTACCACAAACATCCAGGTTATGAAATGATCAAATTATTTGGAGGATTGTTGGCCAAAGACTGTTTTTCGTAGTATTTGAGATTGTTGCATAGAAAAGTCCTGTTCGTATCATTAATTTTTCATTGGTTTCCTCAGTAGACCAACAGTAGAATGCCAAATACTGCTCAAGTTTCAATTCCATATACAGTACATCATTAAGGAAATTTGCTTTTCATTTTAATTTCCCTCAAAATATATGAAACAAATGTGGTCAATAAAATTGTTTCCAGAATCAAAAGTCTTTTATTCTTTTTCTATTTTAAATTTTAGAAATGTGAAAAGTAATAAAAGCTGTGTAAAATGTTTGGATTTAGCTCGCTTAGCTTCTCTTCCCAGCTCATTCACTAAAGACATGGATCCTTCTTTGAATTTTTTTATAAATGCTCTAAAAGTGCAAAGGATACAATTGTACATAATATCTTGAAGCAAATCTCTCACTACGGTAAGCTTTTCTTTTCAAAGACAGATGTTCCAAAAAGTGTAGAAACCATTGTGCATTAATGTTGTCAATAAAGGCTTGTATTTACATCACAACAACAACAACAACAAATTACATTTATAGAGCGCCTTTCACGTCGGGAGGACGTCCCAAGGCGCTGCACAGGAGGCGTGTGACCCGAGCTGAGAGGGGAGTGTTTGGGAAGGGGTGAGACACGAAGGGGAGGTCGAAACATTCGGGGTGGAACAAAAGGCACGGTCGAAGAGGAAAGTCTTCAAACCGGCCTTGAAAGAGGAAGGGAAGAAACGAGACGGAGGGATTGAGGGATGGCATTCCATAGGGTGGGAGCGGAGAAACTGAAGGCCCGGCCTCCGATGGTGGGGCGGTTCGGGCGGGGGGCTTGGAGCAGGCCAAGTCCTGTTGAACGGAGGGTCCAAGTGGGCTTGTAGGGGGAAAGTAGAGTGGTTAAATAGGGCGGGGCAAGGCCATGTAAGGCCTTGAAGGTGAGGACGAGGATCTTGAACACAAGGTCCTTAATGGTTCAAAATAATTCATTGCCTTGATTCTGTACTCCAAGATTTAGCTAAAAAGACTTATTGTTCGATTACAAATGTATAATAATGCTTTCCAAAGAGGTTTGTTTGCTCAGACATGTGACACTTTACTGTCGAATCATAAATTCAGAGTGTGGTATTTGATATCATTGCAAGGGTCAGGTGCATTACCAAAGACTAGTTCTCTGAATATATCCACTGTGTAATCTGATTTAAGAGCAACAATCTAGTGCTCTTTTCCCAAACAACTATTTAAATGCTTATTATACTATAATTATGAAAACAGGAAATGATTGCAAGGGTTAACTGTGCACGCTGTAATCTGTTACATGACTGAAAGAAAAAGAAAGGACTTCTTGGATGCATGCATCAGATGCCTAAATAACAGTTGAAATTTGTGTGGCATGTTTTATAAAAGAAAATAGGTCATCTAAATCATTCAGTATTAGATCATGGAGAGTAAACTTGATCACATTAAATTTTTGAGATGTTGGGAAACTCATGATGATTCATAAAAAAAATCATTTTAAAATAAGACTGATTTTTGCTTTGATATCTAGTGGGACTCATATGATTTTGTTTTGGAATTTTGTCAAAAGGATAGACAATATTAGTTGATTGTTTTCTATCCAATACATCTGAGTGGTATATTAGTTGATAAAAGTCTTGATAAAGTCTTTCACATTCCTGTGAATTAACAAAAAACATGAACTAAAGGTATTTCAACTGTATGAGTTAGTTATGCCACTAGCTAGCTAAATGCTCCCAAGATGCTGTCCGGAGTGAAGGGCACCATATGAATGCAAGTTTCCAGTTGCTCAGTACTATACCTGTGTCAGTAATGTCACACATGATTTGGAACACAACAACTATGGCTTTACTCTTATTTATGTATTCTAAAATGCATTATAAATCTTTATTTAGTCCAGCTTCTTGGTGATTCTTTTATTGCTGACCACGTTTGTTTTTTACAAACTCAAATTAGTTACCTAATTCGAATGCAACCAATGAGATCTAAAGTCCAGGCCTCCAACTCCCTTTACACTTCTGCAACACACCACATGCGCTGCCGATAAATCAATACTAGATTAACAAATAAAACCCAAGTCAAATAAAATGCAACATTGCCCGACTCCACCACTACCTCACCGCTCAGGCCACTGAAACTTTCATTCATGCCTTCATCACATCCAGGCTTGACTATGCCAACGCGTTGCTTGTCGGCCTTCCCAACTCCTCACTCCATAGGCTGCAGATCATCCAGAAGTCTGCAGCCTGTGTCTTCTCCTGCACCCCAGGCTCCACAAACCTTTTGCTTTCACCCTCGCCCAACTCCACTGGTTTCCCATCACTCAGAGGATTCAATTCAAGATCCTGGTCTTCACCTTCAAAGCCCTCCATGGCTTTGCCGTACCCTACCTCTGTGACCTCTTAACCCCCTACCAACCTGTCTGCTCCCTCTGCTCAGCGGGCTCCGGTCTGCTCCATGTCCCCCTAGACACCCACCCTTCCATCGGTGGTAAGCTTTCAGCCACTCTGCCTCCAACCTTTGGAATTCCATCCTGCAATCTGATTTTTTAAAATGAGGTTTGAGTGAACGTATCATGGTTCCGATATGTATGAATCCTCTTCTTATATTACAAGCTAATGAAGAAAATATTTTGGAACAATCCTACATTCCTGAAATTAGAGCTGTTCTGACAAACATGCAATGTCATCGATAGACTTCAATTTACCTTTACATCATACAAGTTAACCCCATTAGAATTTATCCGATTTAGCGTGGTCTACTTGAAGTGCAGGTGTACTGTTGACCTGTTCTATACAAGGTGGGAAGGAGGATGTGGAGGGAGCTGAGGAAGGAAAGGGAAAGAAATGTGGTAAAAAAAATGGAATAAAGTGGGGTCCGCCGATATGGAAATTTTCCGATTTTGATATATCGATGGGCTCAAACCCAAGATTTTGCTACTTTGCTCCTACATTAAGCTACACATTGGCAACTCAGCATATTTAAGTGTTATTGTTTTATAACCCCGAGCTGATGAGGTCTGAGCGATTAAGCATAACTCACACAATGCACCCCACATCAGTGTACTTCTAGGAGCCAAGCTTCACACCTACCAATATAAGTATAAATTTAAACAGTTTCATTATGTGGCACCATTCACTTGTTTTGCTTTGCCTCTTTCCCCCACCACCCCAAGATACACCTCACTCTTACCTGGGGTTAGAGGGAAGTAGGTTCGCTGATATGTTTTGTGTATGTTCACAAATGGCTTTTCAGAGTATTGTTAATTGGAATGTGCTTGCGTCTGTAGTTGGAACGTGAACGGTTATACAATGAATACTTTACCTCTGTCTCAGTCACTGTTCAATGTGTTCTGGTCATGCCTGATTTCAGATGTTTTATTTAACATCTGGCAAGTCGATTGCAATCAGTGCAAATCTTTGTTCTTTAAAATGATTTTTTTTAAGTTAACTGCATTGTAAAACCTTTTAAAAGGCACAAGTATAATTGATTTTGTGATCTTCCTGCTTTGTAAATTGACATGTGGTATTAGCTATTCTGGCACGTACCGTTGTGTACTGAATGCTATTTTAGTTTAAAACATATCCGCACAGAGGTTTCTATAGGACCACATTCTTTTGCTAGAGCGTGTTAATGATGGAGGGTATTATAAAAGTGAGCTCATGGCAAAATGTGTAATACATATCATATGGTTGTTTCCTTGAGGATTCACCATGAATTCAAGAATTATTTGTCTTCAGCATGATAATTTCAGTACAGTTCAGATGATATCTTAGATCTGTATCAGTTGCAGGTGCAGCTGAGGGTGCAAACTAAAAGGCTGAAACATCTTTAGTTAATGTTATTATAATATTTATAATATAACAATAATCCTTGCATTTGATTCAGCACTTTTCACATCGCTTCTCAAAGAGTTTACATGGTTTACAGTAAAGTGTAGTCACTATGTATTTTGTAGGTAAACACTGCATCCAATTTGCACACAGAACTATCCTACAAACAGCCATGAAGTGAATGATCAATTTTATATGGGAATTGTTGGCCATGACACCAGGAGAAACACATTGGAAAAAAAACTGCATGATACTTTGGTTTGAAAGAACAATTTTGTTTCCATTTTTGGAATCCTTTGTGCAGACGTATTATGATTATCATGTGTGGCGATATCGCACAGAAGGGCAAGCAACTAAGATGATTACAACAATAACAACAAATTGCACTTATATACTTATCTATAAGCAGGGGAGCATCTCAGGGCGCTTAACAGTGACGGAGCCTGCTCCGAACTGGAAGGAGGTGGGAGGGGGAAGATGGCTTTAGCACAATTACACATAGAACTAAAAATGGGCTATGAAAAAAATACACGGACTGAGTGGAAAACATAACTCACAGAGCTGACACTGGGAGCCGAACTTTGTCCAGAAACTCCCTGCTTTGCACGTTGTTCTATTTTATATAAACATGCATTTGAGAAATACAAAATATAAACTGTATTCAGTTTTGATTAGTATCCTGCTGAAGCTTGATGGTCCCAGGTAACCTGAGCTCATATGATGTCATTCATATTAATTCCAATTCACAAAATGAACTGCAAATAAAGCATTGCCTTTCAGACCACACATGTGGAGACATATGAGATTAACATATCGTAATACACTGATATATTAAGACATTGTGACCCTCTCTTACTCCTTCTATTAATCATTTCATGAATTACTAAGAACTATATTATTAAAGCTTTTTAATACTATACAGTACTTAAACATTATATTTTGGATTGCTACATGTAGCAAAGGGTACTATACTTCATATAATTTGCATGTAGCTGGCCTTCCTGTCAAAGTATGTTATTATAGTTGCAGTTGAGGTATTATAGCCTTATATTGCATATTAGAGTATTGTTTTGAAATAAGGAGAAATGCTGACCTTTTCCTGCACACTACATTTTTTTTACTGATCTTTTATTGGAATTTATTTTATTTTATGATTAATATAGTAATGTTACTGTATCCCACCCCATTGTGCTCCTTATGTTCACATATTATGAAAAAAAATCTAATCAGCTACCCTGAAATCTGTTTTTGTCTAAAAGGATGCAGGTTTCCTTGGATATCTGAGCATGGTTTTTGTGAATCAGAAGCATTTGTGCTAAGTGACCACCCTTATGTTTGACATTCAGAGATTTTCAGCTTTCTCAATGGTGCTTTAAGCAGGGTGACCTTCAATGGGTAACCTGCCACCATAATCTTCCCATGTGGAATACATATGTTGAGCATTACTGGAGTGTGCAGCAGTGGTAGGTGAAGTATTTACAAAAATTTGAGTTGACACATTTTATCAAATGTGGAAAGATGAAGACAAAACAGCTGCTATCCCTGTCGTAAGCAATCTGCTGATGATTGAATAAAAGTGTCAAGAAAATGGCTAGTTGATGGTCTTTTGTTCTCCTGCATCCAGTTTGATGTTAGTTTGAGCTGTCAGTTACGTATCACAGTAGCGTGATTTATCAATAAAGGGAATGACCTTGTGGGTTTACTTCAAGTAGAGCAAGAAGACAGCACCCTCTACTGAAGTTTGCAGCTGCCAGGAAGACTGACTTCAATGCACAAGGCTCCACTTAACTGACCTTTATTATTTGCTGATCTCAGTGATAACTTCGCAAGTGAACTGTGACATTAAAAGAAATTTCCAATAAGTACTCTATGAATTAATCGGAAGGTCTGACAGTGGGTGAAGGATGGTTATCTTAAAAGCCACTTGTTGGAAGTCTGGGTTAACATATGGGCCCCTGCAATGATGTTTCCATTACAAACTACTGAAACCCTTTTTTGCTATTTTAGAGAAGCCTTTGTTACAGTAAAGCCAGCAAATGAAACTCAATTAATTCCTGAGGCTCACTGATAGAATGCATAACATGAAGTAATAAAATTGCCTTTAAATACTGCATTGATTGGCAGCTTGCTTTTCAAAGAAGGTCGATCGCTTTAATCCTGAAGGTGCCCCTTTGTTTGGGCTTGACCAACTACAGAGCCAAGTACAAAGCTACAGCTGCTTCTTATTAGGTGCTTAACATCTGATCACAGGGCACTTAATATTTAGATAATATTCTGGTGCTTGTAGATTGATTGGATAGAACTTGTGCTTTGTTAGATTTTTTTTAACTTAAGTGCATTTTTTAAAATCAAACTTCAAAGAGTTCTGAGAACAAAATGATTAGTGCGTTTATATTGCTATTCAAAATTAAAAATAATTGCATTGCTGGAAAAATAATAAAATGACCTTAATATTCTCACATGGCGATTTAAGATAAAAGATTGCTTTGGTTTCCTGTTCAAAGGCAGTCTGTGGAACAAAACCGAGTAATGAGTGTGATAATACATTATAGGAATGCAACCAATATTTATTTAAGTCAATAACAATAAATTATACATTTTGTACAACCAGTTCATTAAAAAATTTGTTGTTTAACTAATCTTTACTTCTTAAAAATAGTTTGTGACTTTGTATGTTTTCATGGCTACATGAACAATATGACCAATGTTTTACAATTGCGCACATGGTAGCTAGAATCTTGAGTAGTTTAAAACATGTAGAATGTACATCAAAAGCAGAAGTAAAAAAAGGCTGAACTCAATGAAAAAGTCATAGATACAGGAGGTAAGTGAGTGTGTATCAGAGTTCTGACATACCAGTAGGGAGGGTCTTATGGAATCCTATAGCTCAGTGGTTAGAGCACTCGCCTTACAAGCGAGAGACTGAGTTTCATTCCAGGGAGAACAAAACCTTGGGGAAGTTTCCTTACTCCACACGCCTGATAATAATCCCTGAAGAAAAAACAATAATAAATTGGTCATTTCAAGCCACGACTGTTTGTGGGACACTGCCGTGCGCAATTGGCTGCCGATTTAGCCCACAAATATAGTCAATTCAATTTACAGTATATGATGTGAAGTGCTTTGAGATGTCTAGAAGATGTGAAAAGGACGATATCAAGTGCAGAAATTACTAGTATAGAGTTTAACAGTGTAGCATATATATATTGTCCAGTTGTTATTTATTGTTGTATCTGTACATAATTGTCTATTGGATATTGAATTATGGCTGCAGTTTTAATAGTTGAACAAAAAAAAACTATTTTATAATATTCTTTTCTACTTCTACTTTACACTTGAATGTTTGCACACTAGAGAGGAGAAAGCTCTTAAATACTTAGTTTGTATACAAAGTTTGTGCTGTCATCGGAGGTGACACGCACCTAAAGGGAATTGTTTTTAGCCAGCACTCCAAAGCCATTACCATCTTTGTTTTGTCAAACATAACAATACAATTTATATTAATATAGTGGCTTTCACATCACAAGGAAGTCTTGAAGCAAATAGCATAGATGCATATAAGGGGAAGCTAGATAGCTACATGGGAGAGAAAGGAATAGAAGATTATGTAGGCTTACAATAAAACAACAACAATAAAATTACATTCACAAAGTGCCTTTCATGTCGGGAGGACGTCCCAAGGCGCTGAGTTGAGGAGGGGCAGGAGGAGGCTCATGTGGAGCATAAATGCCAGCATAGACCAATTGGGCCAAATGGCTTGTTTCTGTACCCTATATTCTAATGTATACAACTGTGTATCAATTGCACACGATGATCACGGCCTGGAACATCTGGCATGAAGATGCAATACACAATGGAATTTAGAGAAATTGGAAACTTGTTGTAACATTCCTGAAGATAGGTCAAGCTTTTATTTTTCAGTGAAATATAGTTAAATGGATGAAGAGAAAAGCACAGCTTACAGTCTCCCCTTCATTAATCCTCTCCCTTTCACCCCCATCCCACCACCCCCCCACCCAACACCACGCACGCACACACAAGCACAAAATTTGTAGTTTCAGTTCCTTTCACAGCTGGGGATATGGACATTCCATTGTATTTTTAGGAGATCCAATCTAACGTTTTCTAATGTAACATGTTTTAATAACAAGAACCACTTGCATTTATACTTCAGAGTTATAATGGAGAAAGGATTTTGATTAAAACAAATTATTTGTCTATTGTTAGAATCGTGGTTAAAAATGTAACCATTTTTAGATCTAAAATTAAAACCATGATAGCAATGCAATTGTTAAAGCTCCACACTTGACTCCATGAAAACAAATACGAGAGTGATGTTTGGCATTAACCTTGGAATGCAGAGGAGAAGCTAATAAGTTCATGAAGGGAGTCTGTGCAAATCCCCAAGTGTTTGAGTTTTCACCTCAGCATAAATAAAATACTGTAATGCTTGTGATGTGTTTTTCTTGACATTTCTTGACAGATAGTTATTAAAGGGTAATTAATACTACTGTTTGAAGAGTTAATAACTAGAATAATAGTTAATAACTGACTTCTTCATTGTCATTTTATATTGAACACTTATTTTTATTATTAATTACTTTAAGTACCCCAAAGTTTGTTCTGTTTTATTTCAGGTGGAATTAGGATTGTGGAGTCCTGTAGCTCACTCACCTTACAAGTGAGAGACCTGGGTTTGATACCAGGCAGGGTAAAACATTGAAGAAGTTCCTTACTCCATACACCTGATAATAATCCCTCAAAAAACCCCAATAATAAATCGGTCATTTAAATCCACGACTGTTTGTGGGTCACTGTTGTACCCAATTGGCTGTTGCGTTTCGTCCACAAAATACACAGTCAATTCACTTTACAGTATATTCTGTGAAGCGTTTTGAGGCATCTAGAAAACATGAAAAGTGCTATATCAAATGCAAAATTATTATTATTAAAACAGTGATATATGTGTTAATATCAGAGTATGGCTGTGGTGCAACGCACTTATGCACAAGTTTGATGTCCCACACAAATGGTGGCAAATTTACAATCTCAGTTGATACATTGGTGAAATGGGAGGTGAAGTAAGTGACAACTGGTTGATAAATACTTTAAACCACTGTCACACACTTCAGATCCCTTTGCTCATTGTCCCAGCCAGAAGATGATACATTCCTTATGGGGGACTCAAGGAATAAGATAACTGGAAACAGGAAGAGGGAGAAACTGGAATAATAATTTCCTGTCTTCAATTTTTTCATTTTTTTCCCTTCAGAAGTAACCACCCGACCACCCTTAATTTAAATATAATTGACTTGTATACAGTTGGTAAGTTGACCTTACAGTTGACCTTATTTGCAATGCTAAACATTGAATAACAAGTTTATGGTACTAAAGCAATATTTACTGAATGACTATGCATATAAAATCTAGGTTGGATCTCTGCACAATATATCATTGCGTGTAAATCAATTATATATGAAATTAGATTAAATTCATTTCAAATATCTTTTCTACACCATATTTTCTTCACTCGTAATTTCTATCTTATAGAACTACAGTTCTTTTAAAATCTTCTTTTATTGTAAATAGTAAAGCTTACTTATTTAGTTGGGTGACCTGGGATTCTTTACACATGGTATATTGTATGTAAATACACATTATTATAGGTCTTATGTAGAATACTGAAATTCAAAATTTTATGATAATCCTTATTTAATAATAACCCTTACATTTTGATACAAAGCTTTTCACATCAGGCCTGCTCCATGTCCCCCCAATCCTCCGCTCCACCCTCAGCGGCCATGCCTTCAGCCACTATGCCCCGAGGCTCTGGAACTCCCTTCCTCACTCCCTTCGCCTCGCCCTCTCTCTTCCCAGTTTCAGGTCACAGCTGAAGACCCTTCTCTTCGACCGTGCTTTTGGTCACCTTTCTGCCCCTGCCCCTGGATCCGCTATTGTAAAGCGCTCTGAGACGCAATCTGGCATGGAGAGCACTATATAAATCGAAGTTGTTGTTGTTGTTGATATACTGATAATTTTTTTATACCGAATTTTTCGATATACCAATATATTCAAATTTCCAATATCGGCATATCGATATGAAAAATTATACCGATATAACCGATATATCGCCGGACACTAGATTGAAGTGACCTTTTTTTTTCTCTCTGAAGAAATTATTAACCCTGGAAAGCAATCTGACAATCGACTAAGTTACTGCAAGGTAAAAAGAGACAAGTGGAATAATTAAATTTGCCTGACATTTCAACCTACCAGGAATAGAACCCAGGTCTCTTGTTTGCGAAGCAAGTGCTCCAACCATTGAGCGATAGGGCTCTACTCTTTCTATATGTACAGAATTTTGGTTCCCCCTGTAGAAAAGTCATAATAATTGCCTTCCCTCTAATGTGCTGTTAATAGAATCATAGAATCATAGAATCATAGAATTTTACGGCACAAAAGGAGGCCATTCGGCCCATCTAGTCTGTGCCGGCTCTTTGAAAAGAGCGATTCAATCCCATTGCCCTGCCCGCTCCCCATAGCCTAATAGACCCGTTCTTCCTAAATAAAGATCTAATTCCCTTTTAAAAGTTGTTATCGAATCAGCCTCCACCACCTTTTCAGGCAATGCATTCCAGATTCGAACAACTCGCTGAGTGAAAAAATTTCTCCTCAGCTCCCCTCTACTGCGCCTTGAAACTATTTTAAATCTGTGACCACGAGTCACAGATTCACCCACGAGTGGAAATAGTTTTTCTCTATTTGCCCTGTCGAAACCCCTCATGATCTTATAAACCTCTATTAGGTCTCCCCTCAATCTTCTCTGCTCCAGAGAGAATAACCCTAGCCTATCTAGCCTCTCCTCATAGCTGAAGTCCCTCAATCCTGGCACCATCCTAGTAAATCTTCGTTGTACCCTTTCCAATGCCTTCACATCCTTTCTGTAGTGTGGTGACCAGAATTGAACACAGTATTCCAGCTGAGGCCTCACCAAAGTCCTATAGAGGTTAGTCAGCACTTCCTGACTTTTGTACTCTATACCCCTATTTATAAAGCCTAGTATCCCATATGCCTTCTTAACAGCCTTGTCTACCTGTCCTGCCACCTTCAACGAGTCACTAACACAAATCCCCAGGTCTCTCTGTTCCTTCACACCATTTAAAATTGTACTATCTAGCCTATATTGCCTCCCTTCATTTCTTCTCCCAAAATGCATCACCTCACACTTCTCTGCATTAAACTTCATCTGCCATGTGTCTGCCCACTTTACCAATTTGTCTATATCCTCTTGCAGATGGCTACTATCCTCCTCACTGTTTACTATTCTCCCTAACTTAGTGTCATCTGCAAACTTGGAAACTGTACTCCGTACACCCAAGTCCAGATCATTGATGTAGATTACAAACAGCAATGGTCCCAAAACCGATCCCTGTGGCACACCACTGCTCACTTCCCTCCAATCTGAAAAACAGCCGCTCACTACAACTCTCTGCTTTCTGTCTCGCAGCCAGTTGTGGATCCACGCTGCCACTGTCCCTTTTACGCCAAGGGCCTTTAATTTCTTAATAAGTCTCTCATGTGGCACTTTGTCAAATGCCTTTTGAAAGTCCATGTAAACTACATCAACTGCGCTACCATTATCCACCCATTCCGTTACCTCATCAAAAAATTCTATCAGATTTGTAAGGCAAGATTTGCCTTTAACAAATCCATGTTGACTGTCCTTTATTAGCCTATATCTTTCTAAGTGAAGATCTACCTTGTCCCTGATTATGGACTCTAGAATTTTGCCCACTACCGACGTTAGACTGACTGGTCTGTAGTTACCAGGCTTGTCCTTCTGCCCCTTTTTATACAAGGGAGTAACATTAGCTATCCTCCAGTCCTCTGGCACGACCCCTGTGTCCAAGGAAGATTGAAAGATCGTGGCCAGAGTCCCTGCTATTTGCTCCCGTGCCTCACTTAGTAACCTAGGGTGCATCCCATCCGGACCAGGTGACTTATCCACCTTGAGCGACGTCAACCTTTTTAGCACTTCCTCTCTGGTTATAATTATTCTATCCATTTCTCCTACCCTCTCCTCTAATACCATGGCATTGGCTGTATCATTTTCTTTTGTGAAGACAGAGGCGAAGTACTCATTCAGTACATCAGCCATGCCCTCTGCCTCCATAATGAGATTTCCTCCTAGGTCCCTAATTGGCCCCACCCTCTCCTTGACCAACCTTTTACTCTTAATATGTTGGTAAAAAACCTTAGGGTTCCCCTTAATCTTACTCGCTAATTGTTTTTCATGCAGTCTCTTTGCCCCTCTAACTTCCTTTTTTAGTTCTATCCTACACTTCCTATATTCTGCTTGGTTCCCTTCTGAATTTTGAGCCTGACACGTATCATAAGCCTCTTTTTTTTGTTTGATTTTGGCCCCGATTTCCTTAGTCATCCAGGGAGGTTTGGATGCCTTACATTTCACCTTTGTGGGAATAACAAATAAGAAGAAGAATCCTTACAGTTTGTATAACAGCTTTCATCAGGAAGCTGTCTCAAAGTACTTCACAGAATATACTGTGCTTTGTGAGCAACTTGTGTCTTGGAACTAAAATCATTTTATAGTACAGAGAAAACACCATTGTACCGTGCGATTAGGAAGATAGCATGAGAATAATATATGCCACTCAAATTTTCTGAATTTTATATTTTGAAAAATTATTCAGAACCCATGTCCACAATGCTGTATCTCACCACATTATGGAGTAATTTCATGCATTTTAAACAAAAAAAAACAAATTACATTTATAGAGCGCTTTTCATGTCGGGAGGACGTCCCAAGGCGCAGAACAGTTAGGTCGGGACCTGAGCGGGTGTGGGCGGTGGGGGCGGGGGTGGGTGTCGGGGTAGGGGGAAGGAGAGTAGGAAAGGTAGGAGAGTTAGGAGGAGAGCAGAAGGCACGGTCGAAGAGGAAAGTCTTGAGACTGGCCTTGAAGGAGGAAAGGGAGGAAGCAAGGTGAAGGGATTGCAGGATGAAATTCCAGAGTGGGGGGGAAGAGAAGCTGAAAGCCCGGCCACCGATGGTAGGACGGTTTGGGCGGGGAAGGTGGAGCAGGCCAGAGCCCACTGAATGAATGGGACAGGCAAGCTGATAGGGAGGCAGTAGATCGGAGAGATAGGCAGGGGCAAGACCATGAATGGCCTTGAAAGTGAAGACGAGGATTTTGAATTCGATCCTCTGGGAGATGGGGAGCCAGTGGAGACGGGCGAGGGTGGGAGTGATGTGGTCACGGAGCCTGGTGCAGGAGAGTACACAATCTGCAGAGTTCTGAATAATCTGCAGCTTGTGAAGGGAGGAGCTGGGAAGGCCGACAAGGAGAGAGTTCCCATAGTTGAGCCTAGATGTGATGAAAGCGTGGATGAGTGAATAAAGCACACAATAACTGAAGAATTAAAGTAATGAAGAATCAACAGTAAATATTCAACTTTAATAAAACATCAAATACATGGTACAAATGGCAAAATACTAGCTTAGTAGCACAGCAAAAGATTGGAGAAGATAATTTTCTAAATCATGGGAATATACTTCATTAGAAAAAATATACACAATGTACACGTTAAGTACCTCTGCTGTCATATGCATAAATATTGGATGTTTCACAGTTATAGCTGGCTTTTAACATTGCTCACTAAGTGTAAGACAGCTGGCTACAATAGATACTGTTTTAAGTACTGTATTATTATCGCTTTCGTGGTTTGGAAAATGCAGGTTTCAGGCTGTTGAAGTCCTAATAACATTTCTGCTGAAATCTCTGTCAATGCTTCTCCCATCATCTGGTATAGGAGTAGCACTACTCATCATTCACGCTGCTTGTCACTTTTCCTGTACAAGTGCCCTATCTTGATGCATGTCTTCTTCACTTCTGTTCATTGTTCTCAAACTGGATAAAACATTAATCTGTGGCTTTGTTATGGCTTTAACGCTTGTCTTCAATTCTAACCCTAATCTCACCCATCCTGTGCCTGACAGCTAAGTATACCTACTGCTGTTAAGACACATACGCATTATGATTATTATCACACTCATCACATTTCTTGGTTTAACAATCTGTAATAGTTTATTTCCCATGAACAACACATGCTTTGTTACATTAGTTTCCCCCCAACACCACAAAGTAGCATCAGATAACACATGGTATTACATTGTTCATTGAATAAAGCTAATATATTTCACCATTACCCCCACTGAAAACATAACATCCAGTGTGCTGCTACAGAAGAAGGCTGCTGATTTGAATATGTCAAAACATTGTCAACAAATGCCAGCAAGTAACATTTAGGGTTGAAATTTGCAGCATTTGTAAAAGATTCAATAAGATAATGATTCAATTATAATCCAGTATATATTGCTGTCTATCTCCTGGCCAAATTGCTTCATTTGACCTTCCTTCCTTGGAACTGGAAGACTGGAACTTCTAACTAAAACATTTTCACACTGTGTTACTATCCATTCAAACCAGATTAATTCAATGCCACTCAGCTCCTGTTAACCCTACTCCTGCAAGCCAAAGTCCTAAAGGGTAGGCTGATCCAAGCTGGATAAGCAATGGGAAGCTTGGCAGACAATGCTTTCAATGACAAGATATGTGCTGTTAGATGGTTAAACTCCAGCAATAGCATAACACACTCTCTATAGTCCCCAAGCATTGCTGAATAAGACAACCAACCCGGCTAATTCCTTCACTCAGCCAACACTTGGCTGCTTCAACTCTCCTGTCCTATCTATCCTGCCATCAGCGGGCAGGTTTTCAGCAAATTATTTCAGCATTTTCTGTGTGTGAATGGCATAAGCCTGGTGTGAATGCATATATTCCTATAGTATATATTTTAGGAATTATTTAAAAACCTCCCAATCCAGGTCAACATATCTCTCTCCCCCATAATTAGTTATTCTCATGGTGAGCATGACAATTTGAAAATGTACTTATCTACTATCTTCTTCAAAACAACTGCTTGTGCTTTGTACCTGTGGAAAATAAACATGGTTACCAGGATTGACACTGAGGAATATGCTCTGCCGCTTTACAGGACAAAATGTCAACAAAGCTGAGGTGGCCACCTTAATACAGTAGATTGATTTGGTTGGTGCACCGCACCAAGCTCCATGACCACATCACTCCCACCCTTGCCTGGCTCCATTGGCTCCCCATCCCCCAGAGGATCAAATTCAACCTTCAAGGCCATTCACAGCCTTGCCCCCTCCCCCCCACTTCTCCGACCTGCTGTCCCCCTATGAAACTACCCGCCCACTCCATTCAGCAGCCTCCGGCCTGATCCATGTCCCCCACCCGACCTGGTCTACCATTGGCGGATGAGCTTTCAGTCTCTCTGCCCCCACACTCTGGAATTCCATCTCACAGTCCCTTTGCCTCGCTCCCTCCCTCGTCTCCTTCAAGACCCTCCTCTTCGACCGTGCCTTCTGCTGCCCTCCTAACTCTCTCTCTCCCACCCTAACTCTCTCCTGTCCCTCCCTCCCGCCTACTCTGCCCCTCTCCCTTGCTCGGGTCCCGATCTGACTGTTCAGCACCTTGGAACGTCCTCCCGATGTGAAAGGCTCTTTATATATGTAATTTTTTTGTTACTGTTGCTGTGCATGTGTTGGGAGCAATATGCATTCAAGGATTTGAACAATTTGTTTATGATTAGTAGCTTGAAATGTACAGTGCGTTATTGAAATAGATGAGTATTATGAAAAACTAAGCACTTGTAAATAATTCCTTAGAATTTGCAGCCGTGATATTGGCTGAATGATGTTATCATTGGTCTTTTGATTCATTGTAAGTAGCAACAAAATAAAATGGGCTTTATGTGTGAAAAAAAATTATAGAGACATCAGGAAGACAGAACTGTGTTTGATAGGAAAGATGACAATGATACCAATGATAGCAATCTGTAAAATGGTGACGCAAATAAAAAGAAGTGCATTAGAAAGAATGATTGCTTTGTGATGGTTTGTGTTATGGTGGGGAGTTCAAGTAATAAGTAAGCTGCAATTTATTTTCTCACTTTCCAAACCTTTGCTCCACCCTCACAAGCCCATCCCACTGTCACACCTGCTGGCAACTCACACTTCACTCCATTGCTTCAACAGAATAGTTGACCTGGTTTCCAGGTCAACTATTATGTTTTTTGTTACATATTTTGTACCAATAATGTCTTTAACCCTAATCTCACTACACCAGTTTCTTCTGCACCAAAGTTAACATGGAATATTCCTTAAATAGAATAGAAAATTGTTGGTTGGATAATTTTTTTGATTTTGCTGCAGAAATACTGCTACAGTCTTCGAAAGGTTAAAATGCAGAGATTCAATTTAACTTAAATGGTGAGCTGTGTTTCACCCTCAGGGCTTTAAGGCCCATCTATAAATGTGCTCCATTTATCATAGAGAAAATAGGCCATTTCTTTATTGAACACCCAACCTTAGCTAATATAATATATTTCAACATTTCTGTCAAAGTCAATGACAATAAATCATATAAATCTTTCTTTTATCTTCAAGTTCATTCATGATATTTTTACTGAAAGCTTAACTGAGCTGAGATGTAAGCTCAGTGCAAATGAACTGCTCTAATTTATACAGTATTTCACTGTTAACCTTTCTTTCTATCCCTGTTGTCTGCGTGAACATATGTGCACTTACTATTTATTTAAATTACTTATTATGATGATGATCTGGAGACATAATTAAGTTATGTAATGCTTGTGAGCAGTTCTGGGTGTATGTGTGTGGTGTGTGGGCTGATTCAAATTGACATGTACATGGATAAATATTTAAAGGCCCACACATAGTAATCTCAGAGAAGACAGCGGAATTTTAAATCCTAGTTAAGGCAAAATACAAATGACCTTGATCTTCTTCTACACACTTGCTATGAATAACTGTCTTCCACTAGCTAAGCAAAGAATTTTCAAGTGAAAAATTCAGTATTCAATAATTATCACTGTGATAATTTTCAGTTTCATTAAGTGGCCACTGATCTTGTTACTCCATGGATCATGGTACAGCATTTCATTGCCTCTTTGCATGTTACAGATTTAATTTTTACAGCATTCTAGAATGAATCACTGAAATGTTGCAAACAACAGAGAAGCAGATTTGGTTTAACTACAGAGAAAAACAGATCATCTGAGACATTGAAAGGGATGGAATTTTCAATGGTTTAATAATAATAATCCTTACATACAGTATAGAACCTTTAATGTTGGGAGGATATCTCAAGGCATTTCAGATGATATTCTGTGAGATGCAGTGACCGTGTGTTTTGAGGAATATGCAGCACACAATTTGCACACAGCCATGAAGTGAGTGACAAATTTTATTTTGGGGGAATGCTGGCCAGACCACCAGGAGAAACTGCATTCTATTTTCGGATACTGCGATGGGTTCTTTAACATCCACCTCAGTTTAATTTCTCATCTGAAGGATGCCATCTGCAAGAATGCAGCAATCCCTCGCACTACAATGGAGTGTAAATTCAAACCATATGTGATCCAGGTCTTGGTGTGGGCCTTGAACCCACAGCCTTCTGACTCAGAGGTGATATGATGCGACAACTATCAGTATATGTTTTCACTCTCTATTATCTAGTTTGCAATAACTTACAAGACAGAAATTAATTGCAGGGTTCAGATAAAGTCAAAAGACACTGTATATGATGTGAAGGACACCTTGCAGTTCAAAATAATATCATATAAACCTGAATTTGTGGTACATCCTTGAAACAAACTTGTTATGGTGTTATTCTTTATATACCTGTATATTGTGGAGCTCAGTGGTTAGAGCTCTTGTCTTGCAAGTGAGAGACCTGGGTTCCATTCCCGGTAGGGCAAAACCTCGGGCAAGTTTCCTTACTCCACACAACTAATAATAATCCCTCAAAAAAACAGTAATAAATTGGTCATTTCAATTCATGACTGTTTGTGGGTTACTGTTGTGTGCAGTTGGCTGCCGCGTTTCACCCTTATATTCACTTTACAGTCAATTCACTTTACAATCTATTCTGGAAAGCGCTTTGAAACAACTTGAAGATACTATATCAAATGCAAGGATTATTATTATTATTAGTAGTAGTAGTAGTAGTAGTAGTAGTAGTAGTAGTATTATAGAGCTGACATTTATCCAGCATTTATGTTCCATTCTATCTTTGGTTAGTTTCATGGAACACTGTGATTAGATATCTGATTTAATTGTTGTTGTTGTTGTTGATTTCTGCGCTTGGAACAAATTATTTTCAAGTTATTTTCAATCCACTGAAATATGAATTTAGGACAATTAAAAAAAAGTTGAAGCAACATTCTAAAATGCATGGTAGGAACAAGAGGCAAGCACGAAAGGGAGGATACAACAACAACAACAACAACAATTTACATTTATAGAGCGCCTTTCACGTTGGGAGGACGTCCCAAGGCGCTGAACAAGAGGCGTGTGACCCAAGCTGGGAGGGGAGTGTTTGGGAAGGGGTGAAACACGAAGGGGAGGTAAAAGAGTTTGGGGTGGAACAAAAGGCACGATCGAAGAGGAAAGTCTTCAAACCGGCCTTGAAAGAGGAAAGGGAAGAGGTGAAACGGAGGGATTGAGGGATGGCATTCCATAAGGTGGGAGCGGAGAAACTGAAGGCCCGGCCTCCGATGATGGGGCGGTTCGGGCGGGGGGCTTGGAGCAGGCCAAGTCCTGTTGAACGGAGGGTCCGGGTGGGCGTGTAGGGGGAGAGTAGATCGGTTAGGTAGGATGGGGCAAGGCCGTGTAAGGCCTTGTAGGTGAGGACGAGGATCTTAAACTCGATCCTCTGGAGGATGGGGAGCCAGTGGAGACGGGCGAGGGTGGGGGTTATGTGGTCACGGAGGCGGGTGCGGGATAGTACACGGGCTGCAGAGTTTTGGATAGCCTGCAGCCTATGAATGGAGGAACTGGGGAGGCCGAATAGGAGAGAATTTCCGTAATCCAGCCGTGAGGTGATGTAAGCATGCACAAGTGTTTCGGCAGCGCGGGGGGTAAGATAGTTGCGGAGCCTGGCAATGTTGCGCAGATGGAAATATGCGGTGCCGGTCAAGGCGCGGATGTGGGGGAGGAAGGAAAGTTTTTGATCGAACATGATGCCGAGGTTCCTGATTGGCTTTGTGAGGTGGAGAGTGCAGCCTTGGATGTTGAGGCTGGCAGCGCCCGATGTGCGGAGGCGCTGGCTTGAGCCAATCAGGAGGGCCTCGGTCTTATTCACGTTCAATTGCAAAAAGTTGTCCCTCGTCCACGATTCGATGTCGGACAGACATGCCGACTGGCATGTCTGATCGAACATCGATCGTCTGGGGGTTGAGGGATGAGGCAGAAAGGTACAACTGGGTGTCATCCGCATACATGTGGAAATTTACCCCATGTCTGCAGATGACGTCGCCCAGAGGGAGCGTGTAAAGGGTGAAAATAAGGGGACCGAGGACAGAGCCCTGAGGGACGCCGTGGGAAACTGTGCGGGGGTTTGAAGAAAAGCCATTGGAAGAAACAAAATGTAAACGGTGGGTCAAATAAGAATGGAACCATTCAAGGACTGTGCCTTGAAGGTTGAGGTGGGAGGAAAGACGTTGAAGGAGGATGGTGTGATCGACTGTGTCGAACGCAGCAGACAGGTCAAGGAGGACGAGGAGGCAGAGGGAGCCCTGGTCACAGGCGGTTAGGATGTCATTTGTGACCTTGACCAGGGCAGTTTCTGTGCTGTGGATAGGGCGGAAACCTGATTGGAGGGGTTCAAGAAGTGAGTGATTTGAAAGGAAAGAGCGGAGCTGGGAGGCAACCACTCTTTCAAGGACCTTGGATAGAAACGGGAGGTTGGAGATGGGTCGATAACTTGATGGTTGCGACGCATCAAGGGAGGGTTTCTTCAGGATAGGGGTGATGGTGGCTGTTTTAAGGGAGGTAGGGACGGTTCCTGAGGAGAGTGAAAGGTTAATGGTGTCAGAAATGAGCGGGGCTAACAAATGGAGCTGGGTGCGGAGGAGGGGGGTGGGGATGGGGTCCAATGAGCACGTGGTGGGTTTCATGGAGGTGATTTTTTTTGTGATTGAAAGCGGGGTGGTGGGGTTGAAAGTGTGAAATGGGGGGTGAGTAGGGGTTGAGGTAGCTGATGAGGGCGCGGAGGTGGAGGAGAGGTGGGGGGAGGAAACCGCAGAGTGGATTTTCTCAATTTTGGACTCGAGGAAATCCAGCATCTCCTCGCAACGAACATTTGAGGAGAGGATCTGCGAGGTGAGGCATGGGGGGGGCGGAGGAGCTGGTTGGTGGTGGCGAAGAGGTTGTCCTTCGCTTCCAGGATTATCCTGGAGTAGAAGGCTGATTTGGCGGTGGCTAGGGCGGAGCGGTAAAATTTGATGCGATCCAGCTAGATTTGCCAGTGGACCGTGAGGCCAGATTTGAGCCAGGTGCGTTCAACTGCTCTCACTTGGCTTTTGAGGGAACGGAGGTGAGATGTGTACCACGGTGATGATCTGGAATCGGAGACAGTTTTGGAGGTGAGGGGGACCAGGGTGTCTAGGGTAGTGGAGAGGGTGTTGTGGAGGGCGGTGGAGGCGGAGGATGGGTCGGTACAAAACAAATGCCATTGTGGGAGGAGGTCGGAGGTTTCTAGGGCAGAGGTGAAAGTTTGAGGGGGAATCTTCTTCCAGGGCCAGTAGAAGATGGTGGTGGGTTTGGAAGTGTAGGGGGGAGGGATAGAGGTGTTGCAGGAAATGAAAAAATGGTCAGAAATGGCCTTGTCTGTGATGGTGACGCCAGAGACGTTGAGGCCTCGGGTGATCACTAGATCGAGAGGATGGCCGTGAGTGTGGGTGGCAGTGTTGATATGAAGGGAGAAGTTGAAAGACGAAAGTAAAGTGGAAAATTCAGAGGAAATAGGGCAGGAGTGGGTGAAATGGAGGTTGAAATCGCCAAGAATAATAAGGCGATCAGAGGAGGCACAAAGGGAAACTAAAAGTGAAGAAAAGTCTGAAATGAAAGTGGGGGAGGGTTTGGGGTGGCGATAAACTAGTAGGATTTTGAAAGAACTGTGGGAGGAGTGAGAAAGGGTGAGTTGTTCAAAGGAGGGGAAGGAGCCGGAGGAATAGGGAGATAGGGCGAGGGATGTCTTTGAGATGAGGGCCACGCCACCGCCACGACGGTTGGGTCGAGGAGCATGGTGGAATGTGTAGTTGGGTGGTGTGGCTTCAACAAGGGGGAAAGTGTCGCCTGGGGTGATCCAAGTCTCCATCAGGGCCATGATGTCAACGTTCTCACCAAGGATGAGATCGTTGATGGCCAGTGCCTTGCTGCAGACAGAGCGGACATTTTGGAGGCCGATGCGGAAAAAGTAGTTGGCCGAGGGGTGTGAGGGGGGCTGGGATGGTCGGCGGGGAGAGTGGGGATCTGAATAAGGGAGGAGAGGTTGACCCCCCGGGTTTGTGTCCGGTGGAGCTGCCGGGGATGGTGGGGGACAGGGCACTTGGTGTGACTGCTATTGGACAGCCAACGCCGAGTGCCACGGTGAGCCCAACGGAGAATTCCAATACTGGAACAGAGGGAAGCGGTGGGAGGGTCGAGCAGGGACAGTAAACGAGGGGGGCGAAGAGAGAGAAGGGTAGAGAAAAAATAACGGAGAGGGGGGGTTGGGGGGAAAAACTTGAATAGGGGGAGGGAAGCTCTAATCCTAGAAAGGATTAGAAAAGGTAGGAAACATGTAGAATATAGTACAGAATAAAATGAAAATAGAAAGACATATTGACAGGAAAAAACAAGTAATGATTTTGATTTTTGTACAGTTTCAGGTTTTGAATCTGGTTTGATTTTATTGCAAGTGAATACCATATAACAGGATCAGTGTTACATTTCTTGTGGGCTTATCATACCTCCTGGACTAATTTTAAACAAGATAACTGGAGGTAGCCCCAATGGGATAGTGGAGGAGTCTGCACTTTATGACCTCAGAGATTGATGTTCGAACTCTGGTAAATTGTATGTAGTGCCTTATCACATAATTGAGACATTTCAAAGCACTTCACAGAATATAATATGAAGTGAATTGTCTGTGCAGTGTCCCACAAGCAGTCGTGGATTCAGTGACCAATTCATTAATTTTTTTGAGGGGGAGTTAAATGAGGCACAATTAAAAGAGATGCGAGAGAAGACAGGCAATTAAATGGTGGGCTCCCTCTCCTTGGCAGCCTCTTGCTGCATGGGCTTCCTGGCAGCCAGCGTCCAATCATGTCTGAAGCTGGAAGACAATGCTAACAGGACATGGCCACCTCCTGCTTTGAGGAAGGGATAAACCAGGGTCCAAGTAAAGCACCTTCCCAAGACCAGCGGCCTGAATGAAGCAAACAGGGTATGCGCCAACATTGCTGAATTTTGTGGTTAGGGAAAGCAAATGATAATCCTGTGCTTTGTCCTTCTTTGGCACCGTAATAATCCTGCATCTGTGATAGTACCTTACACATCAGGAGGATGTGCCAAAGAGCTTCACAGGACATATTGTAAAGTGGGGTGTCTGTGTGTTTTATAAGCGAAAACTACCTTCTAACAGCAGCACATTGTGTGGTAAGTGGAGGAGAAAGCAGCCTTGTCTATGGCACCCTCTTTATAATCAAGTGACCTGCCTACACTCCCTGCCAGGGGTCACACCTGAACAATGGTCACTTGGGCCAGAGTACCAACAGCATTGGAACATGACATGACAAGGCTGGGAACCTCATTTATATCTAGTGACTTGAATAAGTCTGGGAAGTAATACAACCTGATTGTGACAACAGATTACTGGCTACATTGCTTGGCATCCAGCTTTATCTAAGATGCTTAGAGGATCGATTAATCTTGCTCACCATCGTGATTTTGTGTATTTGTCTGACTTCAGTTTATTGTACTGTATGTTGCCTGCTTATTTTCAAAGGGGAAGCTAATATTTTCAGCAGTACCCAATTTGTACTACAATTCCAGAAGCATAGAAATAAAATGAATGATTTTAAAATAAACATTCTTAGCAGTAGCATCTTATGGTTGTTTTGCCGATGAACATTGGTCGTTTGTATAAAAATAAATGTTTTGATCACAGATCAGCTATGTGCCATTCGGTTTAGTGAATTGTCAAACCCAATGTCAAAACAATCAGGATTCTATTCTGCTGTTTTCCTTTGTCTAATTCAGTTAAAGGCGTAATACATTATTTTGAAACAACAAATAATTGAAATATAGAACCCTACTTTCTTCTTATATCCTAGAAAAAATTTAGTTTATCATCGGGAAAATTCTTATTATATCCTTTGTACGTAAGATCAACACTGGGCTTAAACTCATGACTCAGGCACCATCGAGCGTTGTTCAACCAGTCTCTGATTAACTCTTTCATTATAACTTCTAATAAAGAAAAAGAAAAATCTACTCAGTCCTGTCAGCTCAGCTCGGGAATAGCACAACCTGGCCAAATCCACAACAGTATGTATTCTTCAGCTATAGTTTTCTGTTGCTGTCCGTTCCTTATTAACTCAAATCTTTGTGCGAAGAGATGCCTTTGACAGATCCTGAGACTGTCCTGAAATTGACCTCGATGGCCAACAAGCTCCATGAGATCCTAACTCTGGCTTAATTTCCTGTCTGTAACCTATGTGAACATCAGATTCTCTGAATGACTATTTTTTTAGACTGTGATAGGCCTCTATTAATCTTTTGTGACTATTTAAATTCAAAATGTAAACAGATGCATTTACATCGCCATATGCATCCTTATTAAAATATAATCTGAATGGTAAAAAACAGTGTGACATTTCACATCTTCTACAGTGTTGATTGAGTCCTGAAACATTTCCTGAAATTAAGGTTGTAAAAAGGTACACTAGTTAATTTAAGATTAGAACTTGGGTAAGCCTTGTATTAGCTTGAACAACAGAATTAAGAGCAAACATAATAAAATTCAAAGGAAACATAATGGTGGTAAGGAAACAACACTCATTATTGTGTTCAAGTCAATTTATATCCAATGTATTAATATCCACTAACAATTTTATTTAATTTAAAATCATTATCTGTATAAGAGTATTACTGAACACACCCAATGTAAAGTTCAGTCTTTTAGTGCTTTCTGCAGGATATTAATTTTGAAGCTTATATAGCATTGAGAATATAAGTGAGTTGATTCATGCATTATTAATATATTTTCAGCTATGTCAACAGCGGAATATTTGCTGTTCTTTTTTCACCACACTATGGTGAAATTGGAGCAGATGGCAACTTATTGATGGAAAGATAATTGAATTATTAGATCAATGAGTGGTGTAATGCATGTCGCATTTAGCCTTTTCTGTGTTCTACGATATTGTCGTGAAGGTGTTACTGTCCCTTTAATTTCACTCATTGATATTCTGAGGCTGTAAACATTCTTCTCCTTTGTACCTGTCTAGATGCTGGCAATTCACGGGAAGACAGAAAACCATTGGTACATTAAGTATTCAGGATATAATGTAAGATGTACTGATTAGTGTTGAGATGTTTCATCCCACTTTAGTCAATATTTAGAATCACTGACCCTTTAATAGACACTGCATTTAGCTGAAGAGAGCCTTTGTTTGTGTAGCGTAAAGTGCTTTGTATGGCAATTCAAAGAGAAACGAAATAAGACTTCTTTCTCCGGATTTTTTTAACTGTGTTAGATCTGTGTTAGAAATACTCAGCGATGACATGAACATGAGTGCTGAGCTGAGATACCTTTAGAATATGCGTAATGGTGTTCTATTCTATTCAGTTTAGTATGTTGAAAAGTGATTACTATTTACTAGGCATCCTGTGGCTTAGTGGTTAGAGCACTCACCTTGCAAGCGGAGACCTTGGTTTGATTCCCAGCAGGGCGAATCCTTGGACAAGTTTCCTTACTACATTACAACACCTGGTAATAATCCCTCTAGAGAAACAATAAAATTGGTCGCTTCAATCCACGACTGTTTGTGGGAAACTGCTGTGTGTAATTGGCTGCCGTGTTTCGCCCACAAATATGCAGTCAATTCATTTTACAGTATATTCTGTGAAGTGCTTAGAGACGTCAGCAGACATGAAAAGCACTGCATCAAATGTAAGAACTATTTTAGAATTCTAACTGTAGTTTTACTTGGATCAAAACATTTTCACAATACAAATGGTACAAATACATTATGTAATGTCATGGTTCATTTCATAAAATAGTCAGTTGAAAGGTATGCATTAATGGGTTATGTAGCATAAGTGATTAAAAAACTTAATTGGGTCAGGTTCAACTACTTTGTAAATTATCTAATATCATGGTTGGTTTCAGAAAATGTTATGAGAACAACTGATTAAAATCTTTAATTGACCATCAGAGGCCAAAATTTCCATTGTCTTAGTTTTAAGATGATTGCTATATACATTTTGACGGTAGTAATTTTGGAAAATTCATGTATTTATACTTAATTCAGGCTGTGTTTTTCAGATGAGAAATTAAGCAGGGGTCCTATCTACCTGTTTAGATTGATGTTAAAGATCCCATGGCACTCATTTGAGAAGAGCGTTTCCCCCAAATAAAGATTAGTCATTCACTCCATGGCTGATTGTGGGATATTACTGTGTGCAAATTGTCTGGCGTGTTTGCCCACAAATACATAATCACAACATTATGCAGTAAAATCTTGTGGATCACTTTGATACGCATGAATAGCATGATAAGGCATATTATTATTATTTTAGAAGTATGTTTCTTACAGCTAACAGCTGTAAACAAGTTACAGTCTTGGATTCAGTAACCACATTTGTTTTTGGAGGGATTGTAAGAACAGGACTAAGCACAAAAACGGGTGAATGTGAAATAAATTTCATAAGCGACTGCTTCTTAACATAGAATGCAAATCAAGTACTAGAATGGGAGCCTATATTAGATTCAATGTTTAGAAGGCCACCAGAAATGATTAGTAGCCTGAAGGCGAATGAGCACTTGAGTTCTAGTGATCACTGTAGAAGAATTTCATTTTGTGGTGAAGATTGAGGCCAAAACACCCTTTAAAGGGTATGACAAATAAATATTGTGAAAAATGACAAAATATTAGATGTGTTAAAATTAATTCCATGCTTAAGCTTTCATAAATAAATACCATAATTCCAAAACAGATACCATGAATCTGTAATAAAGGTAGATGTCATTAAAACATATACTTTTTTTGCCTCACTACTTTTTCTCCTTTAATATTGTTTCCTCCCTTCTCTTAAAGGTATTTAACTCCTGTACCCATCTATTACATATGATTCTATGGGTGCCAGTTGCACCTCAATACTTTGCTTATGGCCAGTAGGTATGTGAGGCATAGGAATGTAGGAAATATTTGTTCATGGAAGCATTTCAACCAGTCAAAGGCCCAAAATGTCATCTTGATTCAACCATTTTGTCCTTAAATCTAAGGTTGCCATCATTGGGGACAATTGTTTACATTTGGAGAAAATTATTTAAATATTAGTTTCCAAATTAAGACTGAATTCAAGAAATTTCCACAATTGTAAGCAATTTCAAATTTAATAAAAGTGAGCTTACAGGCTAAGACTAGATGGAATTTCAGTCTTGCATACACACATGTTCATCTCTAGCAGGGGTATGTACAAAACAACCAAGAGCCCAAATCCTGTCTGATCTTCCTAATTTGGGGAAATAGCAATAATAATCCTTGCATTTGATATAGTGCTCGTCACGTCTTTTGGATGTCTCAAAACGCTTCACAGAGTATATTATAAAGTGAATTGATTGTGTATTTGTGAGTGAAATGTGGCAACCAATTGCGCACAGCAGTGTCCCACGAACAGTCGTGGATTGAAGTGACCAATTTATTATTGTTTTTTTTGTGGGGGGGATTATTATCACGCATGTGGAGTAAGGAAACTTGCCCAAGGTTTTGCCCTGCTGGAAATCTAACACAGGTTTCTTACTTGCAAGGCAAGTGCTCTAACCACTGATCTACAAGGCTCCTGTACAGTATATTGAGATCATTTGCAATATTACAATTTTTGTTCAGACTGAGATTATTTTACTCAGCATAGCTTGAATTTATTGATTTGATCTTGTACATTAAAAATGTTTCTGTGGTTACATAAATGATTCTGAAGCTACTTACAGCAGCTATGGCAACAATACCAGATATTATATTTGATCTTAGTACAGTACTTTTGAGAAAAATCAAGAAGTATTCTTGCTTCTGATCGCTGGATTGGACTAAACTGCAATACCATTAATTGTTGAATAGGTTACATACAAGGATTACACAACAACACAACATTTATATAGAGGCCTTAATGCAGGATCTTATCTTGGAGCTCTTGAAGAATTTCAAGGCAACTCAGCAGGCTACTTCCCATCCCAGCTAAAGTCAGGACCTTTAAGAGAGTTTTATGAAGAACAAAATGTATTTAAATGCTGTATGTCAGAAAGCTTACAAAAAGATGCAAGGTAGTTTAATGTGCTTTAAATTCTTATTTTAATAAAGGTTATTGAGTAGCAGCTAAGTTTGCCCTGGTAGTCGGGACTTTGATTCACGGGGTTGTGGACGTGCCACAGTAAACTATATAGAATAAAAAATGTCATTCAGTCCATCAAACCAATCTCACAGACTTACTTATGCATTTATTGTCTAGGATTCTGCCCCACTTCCTGTGGCAGATGAACGATTATTGTTGAGATTTGTACAATATTACAATTCTGAGACGTCTTCCTGATTTCTGAAGGTATTCAAATGATAAGATGTCAATTTAATATTTAACATCGCGTGTGTCAATTTAATATTGTCATGATTTCATTGTTCCATATGGCTTTCGCAGAGTGTATCATTGTCTATCCTCACAAAGATAAATGAGCAATGTTCCTGGAAATTATCAAGTGAATGACAGTCTTGTATAAGGTGTTGGTTAAGATGAGAGAAAAATGGTTGAAGACAGCATTTTATCCAGTAACTGGGGAAATAAGAGAGCAATGAAAACAGTAATGTTTTAAATGCTCATTTAAAGTTCTGATTGATTAAATGTCACCTTATATAATAAATTAAGTATGAAAACTTTCAATTACTTTTACATAAAAATAATTATTTTGACGACATAATATGCTTTTCTAAACTTTATTTCTATTATTGGACTCTTGTTACCATTTTTGCTGGCGTAAGTCGCATTTTCCTTCAGTATTATTGCAATTCCATCACACACACTACGATTATGCTGCCTAACCTAAATGGTGCTTTCTATTTGTCTCCATAAAGCCAATGATCAGATTACAAAATTCTTTGCACCTTGTTTTTAAACTCGAATTGCTGACAATTCTTTCTGAAATATGACCCCTTGGCTAACATTTTCACTGGAAAGTCAATATTACCCAGTAATCTGATATGACACTAATGAAATAATACAAGTGACAGCACATTTTTATTCATTTGCTTATTTCTTTACACACTGTTGAGATCTGCTAAATTTTGTGAAACAGACAACACTGCTTGCAGACTAGGCTTTTTGTTTCTTATAAAGCAATTCTGATTGATTTTTTTTGCATTTGATGTTAAAAGCAGAAATTGAGAAAGGCTGTAAAGCACATTTCTTCTTAAACTTTGTTGTTAGAAATCCATCGCTTAAGTCTGCAGAAATCTATTTTTCCACAAATGGCAAAAGCCCAGTTGAATTTATGGTTGATTTTTAAGCAGACAATCCAAGGTTAGTTCAGTGTATCAACTATCGTCTATCGTTCTGTTGTCTGCAATGCAACACTAGAATGGGCTAAACTGTACAGACCTGATAAAAAAGAAATATTATTTGTCATGCTCCTAATCAGTACTATGTGTTCTTAACATACTCTTTAACAGATATGATTTGTGCTCTACCACTACAGTATGTACCAACACATAAGAATAGGACATAATCTGATTTTAATCCCAAATTGATAGTTGGTCTTTCACTTCATGGCTGTCTGTGGAACATTATTGGGCACAAATTGTCTACCACTTTTGCCTACAAATTAAATCTACAAACATTTAAAAGTAGAAACAGGGCAATACTTTAGGATGTACTTAGATTGTAGAAAAAGAGTACATAACCCGCATTCCTGATAATAATCCCTCAAGAAAAAAAACCCAATAGTAATTTGGTCATTCAATCCATGACTGTTTGTGGGACACTGATGTGCGCAATTGGCTGCCATCTTTTGCCCCAAAATATACAGCCAATTCACTTTACAATATATCCTGTGAAGCGCTTTGCGACATCCAGAGGATGTGAAAAGTGCTATATCAAATTCAAGGATTATTGTATTATTGTTATAAATGTGGAGTTCCAAAGGGCAATCAATTTTAGACTAGACACCAAGAAGTTTGTCTTAACCTGCAGAGTAATTTAATGACAAGGCCAAATGGCCTGTTTTCATGCTGTACATTCTTTATATATTTTGGAGCCAATTGCCAGAAAGGTTAGTGGAGGCCAGGACACTGGACCGATTAAAAAAAACTGTTTAATGTTGTGATAGGAGTATGGTGGGTGAGTACTGTATTCTGGAAGGATGAGATCAGGTGAGTCAAATGGTCTTCTTCATTCAAATTAATGATTTTGCGAAGTAATTTACTGGATTAAGGATTCAACATGAAATGAAGCACTTTAATTTATTTTGCTAATGGAAACTACACAAGTTAAATTGTACTACGCAAGGCTTGAAGGACTCTTGCTTATGTATTTATTGCTATGTGCAAAATGGCTGCCGTATTTCGTCCACAAAATACTATCAATGAATTTTACAGGTTTCCAGTGAAAGGCGTTAAGTAGTCTCATTGATGTGATAAGGGTCATAAGCAAGGGTTATTATTATTCATATTACTAATAATCATTTTAAATTTAAGTACAACATTCAAGCTAAGTGTATTAAGTACAAGACAAAGATTTATGTTTTTATCACCCTCTTCTTATTTTTCTGTCCTTACCTTGAAAAATGAAGTACACATGATTTTTGTTTGTGCAGGGTTTCTATAGAAATAAATGTTTTATTCTGATAAGGTGCTTTGAAAACATATAATAGCATTTTTATTTAATGCTGCATATATTTAGCTGTAGTAATGGTGCTTTGCCTAACGATAATTTACTACAGCGTAAAACTGTGATTAATATTGGGCCAATGATCTGCTGCAATAAAATAGAACGAGATTCAAAAAAAAGCTTACATTTTTATAGCTTGTCTTGTAGAACTCATATCAACAGAAATCATTTCTCTGGAGTTATCTATGTATGTTTTTTAAATTGCTTGTTCCACGTCATATTTTAACAATTCAAACAAGTGGTAGATTGTCCTCTTCCTGGAACACCTGTGTAGTACACAGAGGACAAAGGCTCAGATTGAACAGGAGTAGCCTGTGTAGTCAGTAAGTAATTATTACTGCATGTGACGGGAGCCTGTCAGCTTCAAAAAGGACATTCTTGGAGCAGATTAAGCCAAATTAACTTTTATCATGTTGGCCTCCTTGGGCAGACTGAACTCAATCTTGCTCTCGCATTGCTGGAATTTCAATGGGGTATTACTGCATTGTTTATGGCATGATTGGAGTTCCTTTACTATCAGGCTACAGTTTTGAAAGGGTTTCAAAATAATGATCAGATAACAAGCCGGACACGGTACTGTAGTTTGATTTTTTTTAGATTCTACAGTAATGGTTTTATCATTTTGTTCCAACAGCAATATACAGTCACCCTGGTGATTAAATTCAACTGTCAGACAAAGCTGCTATCTGTCAGACTGTGAACAAACAGAATGAAGGGTGACACAGCTGGAATTGGAAGTAGAAAAATAACATAAATGGGTTATCACAACATTATCACAGGTGGGAAAGATAATACATAACTGTATTGACCCTTATGAAAAATGATTTATCTTCAGTGAAAGAACATTGGTTAACATATCTATTTATTCTGAAACAGTTACACTTGCTATTTCACAAGCATGCTATAATACTTCATATAATACAAGCTATGAATTAATTATTCACACTTTTTATAATATCATTATTATTCATGTGCGGTGGAAGGATATCTATGACAAAGTGTCTCTAACAATGGACTGTCCAAAGGCTGGGATTATTACAGGCAGTATCTATTTTAACCAAACAATAACTATCCCCTCTGGAGGAGGTGGAGGTCATATGCAGCAGGGTCTCTTTAGGATTGAGCTAGTTCCAAAGTAACATGCCTGACAATGGAATATAGTGAGCCGGCCAGCTAGCCTGGCTCATCAGCAGGACTTGGAGCAGGAATTCTTCCAGTGCTGATAATAAGGACTCTTCCCACTCAACACCTTTTAATCCTGCAAACCAAAGCCCAAATATGATAGTTCTACCTGGACAAGCAATGGAAAGCCCATCAATGTTTGCAATGGTAAGCTGCCCAGTTTTAGCTGATTAAATTCCAGCATCCAATTCACACTCTGGAGTCCAAAGCCTTGGCTATTACTAACTTGGAGCAGAAACAGAATACTGTATATGGTGAAATGAATTGACTGTATATTTTGTGGGCAACATGCATACACCAATGTCCCGGAAACAGTCATAGATCGAGTGACCAAATTATTATTATTTTTGAGTGATTGTTATCCCCGGAAAGTATGTGGAACTCTCAGTACTTTGGTTTGGAGACCTTAAGAATAGAGATGGGTTTCCATGAATGTCAGAATCACCAAAACAATGTGAGGTTTCAATGCTTCAGAAAAAGAATAATTTGTATAAGAGATTCTGAATTGTGATTGCCACAAACTAGAGTCGCTGCCTCATTTGCAGCTTTTGGTTTGCGAAATTTGTAGCAAAGCTGTTTTTGTCTTAACAAATCTGTTTTACAAAGTATCTCAAATATTATAAAGTGAATAGTGAATTAATTCTGTTTTCTCCTCAATTCCACATTAAATAATTATGGTTGTATTTGTTTTAGGACCAATGATTTAATTCCCAACTGTACTTTCAAAAAGCGTCTCAAAAAAGTGCTCTGGAAATCAAAGTGATGTACCAACTATTAAGAAAAAAAGTTAAACATTAGAATTGGATGAGAAGTTAAAAGAGGGAAACAGCAAAACACATGAGAAAAAGTCTGTAAAATGAAATGCAAAAATCAGATGAGGAAAAGATAATGTGGAACAAGAAGAAAAAACATTTATTTAAAGCGTGCAATGAAAATAACAATCACAGAAGCAGGTTATCCATGATTTTAAAACAAGGACAGCTGGAAGTGCAGAGCTTTCCCTAATGTGCTTTAAACCAAGAAAAATACAAAACATGAGTTATTATTGAATTACCATTATGCAAATTATGGATATGTGCAGTTACAGCTTTTCAACAAACATGGAAATAAAGAGGTGACTGAATGTTCCATTGCATAGTGCTATATATGAGTTTGATGCACCGTGTCATTCCTAACATTATTTAGCCTATAGGCAATGGGAACAATTTTCTGATTAACAGTAGATTTACTGACCTTGATGGATGAATAGGTCTGATTCTGCTCTTTTTTCCACTGGTTGACAAAAATACCACTTGACTGTGTTAGCCAGCGAAGTCTAATTTGCATTATTTCTTAATAAAGGAATGCTGTTGTAATTCTTACTGACCTCCACACTGTAATTAAAATGAATTCAAATGTAATTCCTGTAATTGCTCAACATGGAGATTCCTTTTGGTTCCTGGAATGAATCTCTATTCACACAACTCAGATTTCTTATAAAGGAATCCTGTTAAGAAATGCCACAAAGCACACTGCAGTGTCTCGAGTAAAGGGATGCGAAAGTCAGTCAGTAGTACGGTTCCCAAACACCGTGCAGTGATCACAGCTACAAAATGTTTGTGGACACTGATGAAGGCTTTAGCTTGCAGGGTTACAAAACACACATGGTTGTAAGAGTGGGGAAGACGAACCTTGGTAGTCCCGTGGGATTTGAAATTGATGTTTGTTTAGTTGCATATTTCTATCACATTATTAATTCTTTAAGAATTGAATGGCCAAAAAATATCAATTTGTGTAATGTTCTGTAATGGGTCTACATCTTTATACTTTTAGGCGTTTTTTAAAAATCTCGGTGTACTTTTTTTAATTAAACACACTGGGAATACTTCTGTTTATACAGGCCATGAAATACTGACAGATGATAGTGTGAGAAGCACTTTTAGGAATCGTAAGTGCTTTGTTCAAAGATCTCTATAGAATTGCCCAAAGATCCATTTCAGACAATAATGATTTATAAAACACTTGTTTCATTCAGATAGTGATAACTGATTTTGTTTTCAGGAGATGAAATATTTTGTTAGTTTAGATGGTCAAGGTGACTTTCTCAAATATTAACAGTAATTTCTTTCTCTCGTTGAAATATATGCGAAGAGTTAAACATTTATGACAGCATTCTCCTGTGCAAAACTAATCTGGGAATCACAATCCAGTTCAGAATTGTTATGGGCATTCAGCAAAACTACGCTTAATTCAGCACTAATTGGCACTGAACTGGCAATCTCACTCAGAGAAACCACAGGATAGTGTATGTAGGAAATAGAACTGTCATGTTGATGCAGTAGGGGGTGTTCTTAGATTGAAACTAATTTGCATTGTTTAGGAAGAACAGGGGGAGCTGTATTCTGCATCTAACCATGCTGTGTTTCAGGTGATTGATGCTGTCACAAGGGTGTGCAAAATAAACAACAAAAACAACTTGCATTCATACAATAATAATAAATAATAATCCTTGAATTTGGTGTCGCGCTTTGCACATCTTCTAGATGTCTCAAAGCACTTCACAAAATATACTGTGAAGTAAATTGACTGTATATTTGTGGGCAAAACGCAGCAGCCATTTTGCACACAGTAATGTCCCACAAACCGAAGTGGATTGAAATGACCAATTTTATTATTGTGTTTTTTTTGGAGGGATTATTATTAGGCATGTGGAGTAAGGAAACTTGCCCAAGGTTTCGCTCTGACCTGCTTGGATTCGAACGCAGATCTCACTCTTGTCAGGCGAGTGCTCTAACCACTGAGCTACAGGACTCGCCTTTAGGTTAGATAATGACTGAGGCAGATACAGATATAGAGTCTCTGAGCAAGGAAAGAGTGGCACATGGGAGGCAACTGTAAGTGTGGTCAAAGTAGATTTTTTGGCAACATTTAAAAAATTTGGGGGTGAGTGAAACAGAGGATGTTCTGGAGGTTGGCCTAAATGGCCTATTCTCCAATGCTATCTACCATCCGTCATCTTGTGGATGCAACCTTATCAAATAATAAAGGCTTTAGGGAGAGGAGAGGCCTTCTAGAGTATATTGTACAGTTTTGAGATTTAACACTCATTGTAAAATAAAATGAAATACTTGGATACAAAAGCTGATGAGAAGTATTTAGAGTGAAAGTAAAAATTGAACAGCTTAAGAGTAAAGAATTTACACTGACTCTTTAGGAATGTAGGAGTGAAAAAAATGCAATCTGATGTGAGAAGGTTTAGGGTATTTGTTTAGGCTGTGAGTGAAAACATTTATGAAACATTATTTAAAAGCTGCTCTGACGAGATGAGAGAAGAGGGAGTTCAAAGGTACGCTACAGAGCAGCTACATTTAAAAACAAACCTTTCTTACAGCAATACAATTGTGGTTAGTATCAATATATCAAAGAAGGCATTTGGTCCTCAATGTTTTATAGTCCAGGACTATATTTTCTTAAAATATTGTGCATTGTTTCTACACAATGGAAATCTTGGAGCTGACTCTGATTGTCAATTGTTGATAAATTTGCTGACCTTGGCAAACAAAAATGTTGCTGAGGTTGGCCAAGTTATCGACATCGAAGAATCACCTGCAGCCTATATTTCTAAAAAGCCACTGCAGTTTTTAGCGAATTTTCTTCTTTATGGATAAGTAGTTTTCATTTATTTAGTACTTTCATTTATCATTTCTTAATGTGTTATGGTCTGCCGACAGAACTCAGCGCGTGTTTTGTTAAAGAGGGTGAAAAATGTATGTGTGACTATTTCTGAAAGCTACTGCAATTTTTAGAAGCCTTTTGGCACAAATGTCTTTTACAGAAAGTAGTGTATTAATTTATTTATAATGTCCATTTACTCAGTTTTATGAAGGATCACAGTGCAGTGTGACATGCATTAACGTTCCTCTGTGTAAAATTCTTTTAGATTCATAACCATTTGTGAAATGGCAGAACAAAAGTACCCTAAGGAAAGCACTTTATAAAGCACTCTATGTTCAAAAACTTTATAAAGCATTTCTTTTTGCCACCGATCAGCCGCAGAAACTCACAAAAGCAATTGTATTTATACTAGGACTTTTTTGAAAAAATCTATAATAGTGCAACTTCTCACAGCCTCAAGACTTTGGGAACTACATTAAAATAAACAGAACAAATATGAAATAGAAATACTGAGGTCTAACTTGTGGTATCTCTAACTGATTTTGAAATTGGGACTCGTTCCCATAACTAACATACATCGATTCAATGCTCAGAAATTCTGCTTTGTTGCAAACTACTTCTGGAATGGTATTCCTGTGGGTTCATAGAAATTCTGCTTATATATTGTACAATGACTTCAATGTAAAAAATCTGCACCCTGATATTGATAAAGGGGGAAACACTTAACAATAAACAGCACCACCACACCCAATAACCTCAATTCTAGATGACAAAGAAATCTTAAAGTTTTCTTCTAAAACAGAATAGTTAAGATTGCCTCTTGCCGTCATGGTTCTTTGCTTGTCATCCCATTCATCATTGAATTGGTGTCGTACTATTCTGACATTGCTATACTTCTGTGTCCATGGCAACCTTCAACAAAATAGAATTGATAGAATAACATTTTATTAAATGTTTGTTTTGTTTATCATGATTGTAGCATAAGCTTTTGAACACAGGACTCATCCTACTCAATGACATTGTACACACTGAAATGTGTACAATGTCTTTGAGGTTTGTGATAAATTTGGTCCCTTACTTACACTCCGAATTTTGTATGCATAGGCTGGCCATTGAATTTGCTGTATACATAAGACTTCATCAAAAATTAGGTTAATTTTCAAAATGAGTATCGTTCCTTCACATACCATGATTGCATCATCAAACAAATAATGCATGGTCATCTCAACTGGCAAAATTGTCAGCGGTGTCAATGTGGATGTATTTTTTCCCCCTAATCTGAGAGTTAAAAGAAGAATATTGAGATCACAGAAAGGAATTTTCTTTGCAATTCCCAAATAAACTTCACAAGCAGTTTATTTATAATAATGTTTTCTCTCCCGGGTCTCCCCTATGTATGAAAGTAAAATAACAATTTTACACATAGCTACAAGTGTGGCCAATTTGTCAATGACTTTCCTACAAATTTAGAAAAATCTGGTCAGGGAGTTAAAACAAATGTTCCCCATATGTTCTACTTTAATATCATGTTACTGGTCTAAAATATTGCTAAATATATTTCTTCCATTCTCCTTTCTTAATCCACAAAGGAACAGAGTATTTAAACCATCTGTCAATTTTATTTTTGAACACATATAATTCCATTCCTGTGTGTTTGGGGTACAACATTATTTTTTCACATAACACAGATCACATTTTCCTATTTGTTTGCTTTCCAAGTTCAAAAAAATCTATGTATTGAAATTACAATTTTGTTCTTGTAGAATATCATAAGAATTTATCTTATAGTAACAGCAAATGTATTTATTGGGGTAGTTTCAAAAGAAAGTAAATTCTCTCCATGGAGCATATGTACTTCCCATTTTTCTTCAATTTTTAAAAAAATTTGTGTTGAAGAAGTGTATGTGACAGTTCTTTTGTGAGTGTTTGTCTGTCTCCTGATTCCAGAAGCTTGGTGTGCCCTGAGTTTTCAAATTTGGGTGATTTTGCCTTACTCAACAAAGGAAGGATCCCTGGGACACTCCATTCAATAAAACTCCAGTCCCCCATGGTGACCTATCTTTCCAATGACTACTCTCTGCTTCCCTCCCTAAGCCAGTTGCTAATCAGTGTTTTATTATAATCAGTGTACTGTATATCAAGAATATACTGTACAGCTTTGTAGTACTGTATTAGATTTGAATAACGGTGAATATATTTTTTATGCATTTTTTTCAATAGATATTGAAATAAAAACGTAATTAATTTTTACACTGGTCAAGATTTTCCTATGGAAGGTAGTGTTTGTATATGAATTATTTATTAACTATTTAAATTTTCAGTAACTGTTTGACTGCCTACCCTTATGTAAAGCATAATGTCAGGATTCTGAGAAGAGGTAGGGCTAAATAAGGTAAACACCATTGGATACTTTTCACATTATTTTGGCATGAGTTAGGGAAATGGGGAACTTTGGGTCTAGATTTACTCTTTTCTCATTTCAGAGTGTTCAGAATGTGATAAATTTATAAATATCATCTTAATTTGAGTACAGTATTCCCTTTTGCAGGTTCCAATAAGAACTAAAAGAAAACTGACATCAAATTGAACAGTGAATACACCAATTCTAATCATTTTAAATGCTACAAAATAGAGTAGATGTAAACCCAGGTGGAATTTCTCCCCAATAGCATATTGTCTGATCTCCGATCTCACTGACAACTGTATAAATACTGCTTTCTGAGGGTAACTGAGTATAGAGTTCTGTCTTCAGCAGGACAGAAATCCAGCTCTACCTAACACTCTGATTCCATTAAATAATCAAATATTTTCGGAGAGAGAGTAAAGATCTCCCAAATCAAACAGGCAGAAATAATACTATCCAAAGTAGCAGACAGAACAAAATGACATATCCAGTTTACAAAAACAACTCAGTGGACATGTGAACATTTTAATTTATTCGTACTGCTACCGAGGGACAAATATAATTATTGGGCAATAGTGGTATTGCCATCAGCAGAACCAATGCTAAATCTGCCACCAACAACATAGTATAAAATCATGTCTGCAGTATAAATAGAATATTTTAAATAGGCCTGCTGAATGTGACCAATTCATGCCTCTCCTTAGATTTCCTAAATTAGGTTTAGAAAAAAAAATTTAGTTGATGTTAGTTCAATTGTAGAATAAAGATTGCATGCATATTTTTTCCCAGTTAGGGACTGAGAGGAGATTAAGATTAGGTGATTGGGTGTTGCTGTGGAGAATGTTTTCCTTTCTCTCACGCACCTTGCTTTTCATTCTAAATATCACTTCCTTTAAATTCTGATTTAAAGAAATGATTGGATGAAAATATTTAGCAAAAACCTCATGCTGTGAACAGATGCTATCTGCATTTGAACCATATGTGAAATATGTTCTGTTATAGAATACAAACACTCAGTCAATCTGTACACACACTTTAATATGCAACATAAGGCTATTTTTAATCAAACCCCAATATGATTTGGTTTACGCATTACTGGTGTAGCCACTTCTGTTAAATGACTGATTATAAACCACATTTCCCTCGTCTTGACCTACTCAATGCAGCAGAGGCTGTTCAGGCTGTTCAGAATATATGAAGAACCCTAACAGGTTCCAAGAAAGGCAACACTGCCCCCAACAGCCTGGATTGAATCAGTCCCACAATTAATATGTATTTCATTGAGACAAATGACAAATGAGCTCATATGTGTTTCTGACAGACACAGGAACATTCTGTACCAGCTTTGCTAAAGCTGAAACCCAACTCTTTCAAACTGATGCAGTACTGACAGCTCTTTCTCAAAACAGCGCCAGTTGATTGATGAATGAGTGAGTAAAACCGTTTTAAAAGAGCAATGTCTGACATTTAGAAGATTGTGGACATTGTTCTACTTTATTAAGGGTGTAATATACTTCCAGATTATATACAACATATAGAAGTCCAGTAATGCAGTTAAATGTATCCCTGTCCCCATCTCTTTGGGTCAAGGGATGACATGCTACAGTGAGACATGTTTTTTTGTCTATCCCTTATAACGTGATTTCAGTATGGTTGACACTGTCCACAGGAAGTACATTTGATATTAAATTATTAAAAGAGAAGTGAGTTTCTCCCAGCATCCTGATCAACACTTTTCAAGATAAATTTGCTGATTCACTTCATGACTCTTTATGGGACTTTGCTGTGCATAAATTGGCTGCCACTTTCCCTAATAGATACACAGTTACTACACTTTTCAGTAAAATTCCCTGAAGCAACTTGACATACTTTGACTACTTAAAAAATGCTATATCAATACATGTATAGTATTATGATTATATGTATGGAACATATATACTGTTGATTAGATTCGTAATTTACTGTATTATAAAAGATTGTATCAATTTTAGGGCTCAAAAGGCTTTTTAAACCATACTTTCTCTGCTTTAATGGTTCTTGGTATTTTCTTCATGTCATGACTCTACCTTGCAAGTGCTCCCAAGGGCAGTCTGAACGTATTATTCCAATACTGTGTATCAGAATCCATTGGTGGTATGGATAGGATAATGCTCAGCTTCACAAAAAAGAATACCGATACTCACATAAACTAATTTGAGACAAATTAACTTCACTGAAATTGTATTCTGTGCAACAAAAGTGCTGATAGATACTGTAGTATAAAAATACCTTGCTTTTGCCTTCACGTTAGAAGACACTGAAAACGTATCAAAAATAGAGGGAGAACCAAGAAGCTAATGTTAGTGAGCAACTTAGGGAAATTAACATCAGTAAAGAATGAGTACGAGGGAAACTGTTGGGATTGAATAATAACAAATCCCCTGGACCTGATGGTCTGCATCCTAGAGTTTTAAAAGAAGTGGCTAAATAGATAGTGGATACCATGTGTTTGATCTTCCAAAATTCGCTGGATTCTGAAATGGTTCCATTGATTGGAAGATCGCAAACGTCACACCACTATTTAAGACGGGTGGGAGAGAAAAGATGGGGAACTATAGACCAGTTAGTCTGACATCAGTGGTCGGGAAAATTCTAGAATCGTTAATTAGGGATGTCGTAGTAGGTTACTTAGAAGACCATAACATGATTAGGCAGACTCAACATAGCTTTACAAAGGGAAGTCATGCTTAACAAATCTCTTAGAGTTTAGAGGATGTAACTAATACGTTAGATAGGGGGGAAGTCAGTAAATGTAGTGTGTTTAGATTTGCAGAAGGCATTTGACAAGGTGCCACATAAAAAACTGCTACACAAGATTAGGGCTTATGGAATTAAACACAATAAAATGGATCGAAGAGTGGCTTCCAGGAAGAAAACAGAGAGTAGGGAAAAACAGGTCCTTTTCAGATTGGCAGGATGTACCTAGTGGAGTGCCACAAAGATCAATGCTTGGGCCTCAACTAATTACAATCTATATCAATGATCTAGACGAGGACATATAACTGAAAATATCTAAATTTGCAGATGATACGAAGCTAGAGTAAGCTCTGAGGATGACACAAGAAGAATGCAACAGGATATAGATAGGCTAGCTGAGTGGGGAAGAAGGTGGCAGATGGAATATAATGTGGGGAAGTGTGAAGTTATTCACTTTGGTAGTAAAAACAGAAAAGCGGATTATTTTCTAGAGGAAGAGAGACTAGTTAGTGTTTGTGCTCAGAGGTATTTAGGTTGCCTTGTACACCAGTCACAAAAAGTTAGGTACAGCAGAGGTACAGCAAGCAACTAGGAAGGCTAATGGCAGGTTGGCATTCATTGCAAAAGGGTTAGAATACAAGAGTAGGGAAGTCTTGCTGCAATTGTACATGGCCTTGGTGAGACTGCACCTAGTACATTGTGTGTAGTTTCTTTATTTAAGAAAGGACATACTCACTTCAGAAACAGTGCAGAGTAGATTCACTAGGTTGGTTCCTGGGATGAGGGGTTGACCTATTAGGATAGGTTGAGTAAACTAGGCCTACATTCTCTGGAATATAGAAGAATTACAGGTGATCTTATCGAAACCTATAAGATTCTTAAGCGGCATGACAGACTAGACAGTGGGGAACTGTTTCCCCTGGTAGGAGAAACTATAACTAGGGGTCACAGTCTTAAGATTAGGGGGTCAGCCTTTTTGAACAGAGTTGAGGAAACACTTCTTCACTCGGAGGGTAGTGAATTTATGGAATTCTCTACCCCAGAAGGCAGTAGCTGCTCAGTCTTTGAACATATTTTAAGACTGAGATTGATAGATTTCTAAAGGGTAAAGGGATTAAGGGATATAGGAATAAGGCAGGTAGATGGAGTTAGATTAGAAGATCAGCCATGATCTTATTGAATGGCGGGGCAGGATCGAGGGGCCGAGTGGCCTACTCCTGCTCCTAATTCCTAAGTTCCTAAATAAATATTTCATTGCTATCAGTATAGTTCAGTGTGAATGTAGATCCATCTAAACATTTGCGATGTAATATTTATGAGGGAATCATTGGTTCCTTCTGAACTTGAGGAGTAATGAAAAAAGAGTGGTCAAAATCATTTTACATTCAAAAGATCTAGGGTGTTTCAGATTATTTAACTATTTATACAATACAGTTTACATTTATAAAGTATATTTCATATGCGGATGTTTCGAAGTGCTTAACATTGCTTGTTGGGCAAATAAGCTGTGGGTAGAAGCCAAAGGGAGTCTGGAGAGGAAAGATGACTGAAAGCATGGTCAAAGAGATTTTGAGACAGACATGGAACGAGATGAGGGAGTGGGCACGTTAGAAGGACTCCAGAATAGAATTTCAGAGAGCGGCGAAGAATGGGTTGGAGCTTGATGGGGGACTTCGTGAAGCAGGTGACTGAGCAGAGGGACTGGCAGGTCATTAGGCTTGAAGAAGGTTGCAGTGTCCAGTGGGGCAAGACTCTGGACAACTAAAGCATATAATGTTAACTGCAGCCCATCATCAGAGCATTAATATTTTACATCTTCATATAAAGTAAATAATGTGCTGAAATTATATTTGTGTGACAATGTGTACAACTCATCCACAATTACAGGCTGACTAGAAAGCATTCTGACAAGAAATACCAATCAACATCATGCCTTGATGTTTGTAAAAAGTACAAAGACCTTTACAAAGTGCCACAATATTTTATACAAAGGTTTCTATAACAGTCAGATTTATGATAGTCTGTAATCAGCTGCACTTTGAGTGGATCTAGACACTTTTTATGCAAATTCCGATATTGAGTGCAGCTGACATGAATAAGACCAAACTCGAGAATAAACAAAGAATAAGATCATGGATGAAACAAAGACGCCAGCAACAAATTAATTTAATAACTTATTGAATAAGTTGTGGGACATTATTGGACCTTTTTTTGTGTCTTGACATTAGGGTCCAGCGATATATCGATATATCGGTTATATCGATATAATTTTCAGATTGATATGCCGATATCGGAATTTAAAATATATCGATATATCGAAAAATTCGATATGAAAAAAAAATTCAATATATTGCAAATATCGGTATATCGTGTCCGGCGATATATTGGTACGATGTGGACTTTTTCAACTTGCACCCCCCCGAATACGCGCGCACCTCTGAATGCGCGTGCATGCGCAGGACAAAAAAACACACCGCGATATCGATATATCAGTATACATCGATATGGGCAAACCGATATATCTATATCGGAAAATTTCGATATCGACAGACCCTACTTGACATAACATACAGTTATGCCACCAACTCTAATTTAAGTGACTTCTAACTTGTAAAAGTCAGGTCTGCTATGAATTGGACTTTTGAGTTCTGGTAGCATTGTTTTGTCAGTGGAGCTGTTTTTCAGATGAGAAGTTAAACTGTACATCAGTCTGCCTGAAAATTGAATTTCTCTCGATGTCCTGGCCAACAATCCTTCAAACAGAATTGGTAATTTGCTTCATGGTTGTCTGTCTGTGGGACATTACTGTGTGCTAAATTGGCTGGCGCATTTGTCAATAAAATACAGTCACTACATATTGTAGTAATTCATGTGACACGCTTTTAGAATCTTGCCAATGGGATAGGATACTATTTTGTACCTCCCCCAATTATTTACTTGTATATATGTTTGTTGTATTTTTATGCCCTTACCTTAAAAGATCATATTAGATGTGGGCTTGAGTAACCACACACTGATTAGCCAACGCAGGTTTCTGGTTGAGGCAAATTCAACATGTTGCATTGCACTCACTCACTGTTTGAAAAGAATAGCATTTTTCTGCCACCTGGTGGTGTATCAATATCTAAAACAATGTTGTGTTCAGAAGTGAAGAAAGAAGAGCACACAAAGCAATTGTGATCAAGGTCCCTAGTTAATTTAATGAGTAATCTTATTATACAAAACTTTGGGATCTTCAATGATTCTCAAATTCCAATAAATCACTATGGTCTCTGTCTGAACTTTCTGAATCAAAGCAAACTAAAATCAGTGCAATTGGCTAGATTTTTTACAGTTTTCCACAGCTGCAAAGCTAGCATTTGATGCAGGATATCTTGTTCCTAAGTATATCATGTAATGACATGTATAATGTCACGGAGCTTGGTATTTTATATCCAATGCTTCAGTGATTAGTGTAGGGGCATTTCAAGTCGGGAGGACAAAACCAGTGATTATATTAACCAATTTAAAATATGCACTTTTCAAAATACATTTACATTATTTAGTGAACACAAGCATATATTTTGCCGACCCTCAAACCTTAAATTAAGTCAGAGTTGTAATACATAAACATAAATAATTTTATGTTTGAGCAGGGCGAGTGGGTTGACTCACTTCTTGCAACCCTCCTGCCTGCTCAACCACCTGGTGTGTTATCCCCTTGGGCGTATATGCTCTCACACTCACAAAATACATATTCTTACAGACAATGCGTTTTCATGAAAATCAAGCTCCCTTCAGACAACAACAATATCCTTTAACTGGCACAGTGAGACAGTTCCTACTACCTATGGGGTATAAATGACTGAAACATTACCATGCAATCACGAAGGCAATATTCTGACAGACATCCAGTTAAACTATTTTGTGACTTTACTGAGCATGCTCCATTTGAGCTGATACCAGCCTAATTTTCCTCAACTTTGTTCCTCACCTGCACGAATGAGTCAGATTTGACCTGCTCTTGTTCTCAGCTCTCTATTTCTTAATTATCCTTCTCCTTGCTGGTTTAATTTTGTGGAGCTCTTAAGAAATGTAGCTGGTAGAGTATGTACTGCAGCAATCTACCAACCCTCTGACCTCTACATAACAGTGTGCAGTTGGTGCAAGCAATGAAAATTGCGAGGCCTTAACTCACAAGTACATTGCTTCTCTCCCCTTCTCCCAAACCAGTGACAGCCAGTTTCTTGCTTTTTGATTGAGTACTTAGAGGATGTCATAAACATTAAACATCATCAGTTGTAAAAAAAACAATAAATTGGTCGTTTCAATCCACGACTGTGACACAATTGGCTGTCGATTTTCACCCACAAATATAGTCAATTCACTTTATAGTATGCTCTGTGAAGCGCTTTGAGATGTCTGGAAGATGTGAAAAGCACTGTATCAAAATGCAAGGATTATTATTATTTCCTCCTCTACACTTACATAATGTCAGTGAAAAAGTAATTTAATGGTACTGTACAAGAACATGTTTTGCATTGTGAATTAATAACAGGTCTTAAGAATTAGAATATCAGTATTCTACTTCATCTGATAATTAAACCGCTTCCCTCTGTTCCAGTATTGGAATTCTCCGTCGGGCTCACCGTGGCACTCGGCGCTGGCTGTCCAATAGCAGTCACACCAAGTGCCCTGTCCCTCACCATCACCGTCAGCCCCACCGGACACAAACCCAGGGGGTCAACCTCTCCTCCCTTATTTAGATCCCCACCTTCCCCGCCGACCATCCCAGCCCCCCCTCACACCCCTCGGCCAACTGCTTTTTCCGCATTGGCCTCCAAAATGTCCGCTCTGTCTGCAACAAGGCACTGGCCATCAACGATCTTATCCTTGGTGAGAACGTTGACATCATGGCCCTGACGGAGACTTGGATCACCCCAGGCGACACTTTCCCCCTTGTTGAAGCCACACCACCCAACTACACATTCCACCATGCTCCTCGACCCAACCGTCGTGGCGGTGGCGTGGCCCTCATCTCAAAGACATCCCTCGCCCTATCCCCCTATTCCTCCGGCTCCTTCCCCTCCTTTGAACAACTCACCCTTTCTCACTCCTCCCACAGTTCTTTCAAAATCCTACTAGTTTATCGCCACCCCAAACCCTCCCCCACTTTCATTTCAGACTTTTCTTCACTTTTAGCTTCCCTTTGTGCCTCCTCTGATCGCCTTATTATTCTTGGCGATTTCAACCTCCATTTCACCCACTCCTGCCCTATTTCCTCTGAATTTTCCTCTTTACTTTCGTCTTTCAACTTCTCCCTTCATATCAACACTGCCACCCACACTCACGGCCATCCTCTCGATCTAGTGATCACCCGAGGCCTCAACGTCTCTGGCGTCACCATCACAGACAAGGCCATTTCTGACCATTTTTTCATTTCCTGCAACACCTCTATCCCTCCCCCCTTCACTTCCAAACCCACCACCATCTTCTACCGGCCCTGGAAGAAGATTCCCCCTCAAACTTTCACCTCTGCCCTAGAAACCTCCGACCTCCTCCCACAATGGCATTTTTTTTGTACCGACCCATCCTCCGCCTCCACCGCCCTCCACAACACCCTCTCCACTACCCTTGACACCCTGGTCCCCCTCACCTCCAAAACCGTTTCCGATTCCCGATCATCACCGTGGTACACATCTCACCTCCGTTCCCTCAAAAGCCAAGTGACAGCAGTTGAACGCACCTGGCTCAAATCTGGCCTCACCGTCCACTGGCAAATCTGGCTGGATCGCATCAAATTTTACCGCTCCGCCCTAGCCACCGCCAAATCAGCCTTCTACTCCAGGATAATCCTGGAAGCGAAGGACAACCACCGCCTCCTCTTCGCCACCACCAACCAGCTCCTCCGCCCCCCCCCGCCTCACCTCGCAGATCCTCTCCTCAAATGTTCGTTGCGAGGAGATGCTGGATTTCCTCGAGTCCAAAATTGAGAAAATCCGCTCTGCGGTTTCCTCCCCCCACCACTCCTCCACCTCAGCGCCCTCATCAGCTACCTCAACCCCTACTCACCCCCCATTTCACACTTTCAACCCCACCACCCCGCTTTCAGTCACAAAAACAATCACCTCCATGAAACCCACCACGTGCTCATTGGACCCCATCCCCACCCCCCTCCTCCGCACCCAGCTCCATTTGTTAGCCCCGCTCATTTCTGACACCATTAACCTTTCCCTCTCCTCAGGAACCGTCCCTACCTCCCTTAAAAGAGCCACCATCACCCCTATCCTGAAGAAACCCTCCCTTGATGCGTCGCAACCATCAAGTTATCGACCCATCTCCAACCTCCCGTTTCTATCCAAGGTCCTTGAAAGAGTGGTTGCCTCCCAGCTCCGCTCTTTCCTTTCAAATCACTCACTTCTTGAACCCCTCCAATCAGGTTTCCGCCCTATCCACAGCACAGAAACTGCCCTGGTCAAGGTCACAAATCACATCCTAACCGCCTGTGACCAGGGCTCCCTCTGCCTCCTCGTCCTCCTTGACCTGTCTGCTGCGTTCGACACAGTCGATCACACCATCCTCCTTCAACGTCTTTCCTCCCACCTCAACCTTCAAGGCACAGTCCTTGAATGGTTCCATTCTTATTTGACCCACCGTTTACATTTTGTTTCTTCCAATGGCTTTTCTTCAAACCCCCGCACAGTTTCCCACGGCGTCCCTCAGGGCTCTGTCCTCGGTCCCCTTCTTTTCACCCTTTACACGCTCCCTCTGGGCGACGTCATCCGCAGACATGGGGTAAATTTCCACATGTATGCGGATGACACCCAGTTGTACCTTTCTGCCTCATCCCTCAACCCCCAGACGATCGATGTTCTGACAGCATGTCTGTCCGACATCGAATCGTGGACGAGGGACAACTTTTTGCAATTGAACGTGAATAAGACCGAGGCCCTCCTGATTGGCTCAAGCCAGCGCCTCCGCACATCGGGCGCTGCCAGCTTCAATATCCAAGGCTGCACTCTCCACCTCACAAAGCCAATCAGGAACCTCGGCATCATGTTCGATCAAAAACTTTCCTTCCTCCCCCACATCCGCGCCTTGACCAGCACCGCCTATTTCCATCTGCGCAACATTGCCAGGCTCCGCAACTATCTTACCCCCCGCGCTGCCGAAACACTTGTGCATGCTTACATCACCTCACGGCTGGATTATGGAAATTCTCTCCTATTCGGCCTCCCCAGTTCCTCCATTCATAGGCTGCAGGCCATCCAAAACTCTGCAGCCCGTGTACTATCCCGCACCCGCCTCCGTGACCACATAACGCCCACCCTCGCCCGTCTCCACTGGCTCCCCATCCTCCAGAGGATCGAGTTTAAGATCCTCGTCCTCACCTACAAGGCCTTACACGGCCTTGCCCCATCCTACCTAACCGATCTACTCTCCCCCTACACGCCCACCCGGACCCTCCGTTCAACAGGACTTGGCCTGCTCCAAGCCCCCCGCCCGAACCGCCCCACCATCGGAGGCCGGGCCTTCAGTTTCTCCGATCCCACCTTATGGAATGCCATCCCTCAATCCCTCCGTTTCGCCTCTTCCCTTTCCTCTTTCAAGGCCGATTTGAAGACTTTCCTCTTCGATCGTGCCTTTTGTTCCACCCCGAACTCTTTTACCTCCCCTTCGTGTTTCACCCCTTCCCAAACACTCCCCTCCCAGCTCGGGTCACATGCCTCTTGTTCAGCGCCTTGGGACGTCCTCCCGACGTGAAAGGCGCTCTATAAATGTAAATTGTTGTTGTTGTTGTTGTTAAGGATAGAACAACAATCTGTATAGTGTTTTCCATGCTATGTAATAGACTGAAATAAGTCTGTTTTGTTTTTTTGAGTGCTTGACATCTGTACAATTAGGACATGTTTAAGCAAGGATTAATATATCCTCAGTTAGAATACATTTAGTCACAGATTTGGCAAATATATTCTTGCTGGATCTGAAACTGGATATGAGGCAGGAATGGATCACATTCTGAGGAAAATTTATGAAAATCAATTTATATGATTTGGATGCCAGAGAAGCAGATGTTGGTTGGCACTGACACTGCATGTTACTTATGTCCAGGAATTAAAGATTTGTGCATTTATAATGTACAATCCTTGCATTTAATGTAGCACCTTGCCATGTTGCCAAAACATCTCAAAGCTCTGCACAGATTTGGACTGTAAAGTATAACTGTGGGTTTGTACGGGAATGTGGCTGCTGATTTGTGCACTGTTAATCGGATAGTATTTGCCATTTTGGAGCCTGAAAGAGATCTGGTTCTCTCATTGCTCACCCTGTCAGATCGCCAGAACTCATGCTGAAGCTGTATGTATCTGGAGCATTGTGTACTGCTCAGGTTGCCACAACAGAGCTTCCGAGAGGCAATGCGGTAGAGAGCAGAGGAATAAGCAATGATCTATGATTAGACAAGCTAGGACTCCAGTTGGGACTCTGCTACAGTAATCGATGTGTTTTGAAATATTCTGAATTTCAGAATGAAGAGATTTTCAATAAGACAAGGGGGAGCAGGTCCAGTGCAGAGCTGCCAACCTTCAAGGAAGATTTTCAGGAAGGTTGTAGTCATTTTTCAGGAAGGTTTGTTACATTTTCAGGAAGGATTTTGTTATTGCCTCTATCACTTCAGTATCAACCAATAGTTAAGTCAGGGCTCGACATGAACAGGCATCCAGGTACCCTGGACACCTTAAGTTTAGTGTTGGGCGCACTAAATTGAAAAAAAAAGTTATGATCTACAACACACTTGGGCGCCTTGAAAAAATCTGAGGGTCCAGCTTGGCCATGCATGTTTCATCAAACCCTTTTTTAAAAATTACATTTGAGTTTTTGTGTATATTCGGATCTGGTTTATAGATCCCGCAAATGATTCTTCCGAACTAAATGATTAATTGCGGAGTTTAAATTGTGAATCGTAGAATATATATATATACCGTGTACTTTATCCGACTTAATAATAAAACCTTGAATTCTTGTTCTACCATATAAACCTGTTTATAATAACTGTTGGAAATGTAGATACAATTGGTATTTCTGTATTTTGGTGTATTCTCACTTCTGTGGACCCAAATAGTTGCTGTGAATATAATTTGAATTTACAGTACAGCAGTGCAGCATACACACAGACACACACTGCATATTGCACACTATGACTCCCGATTGCAGAGGCATCCAGGCACACTGGACACCTTAATTTTACGCGTCCGCGATTTACATCCGTGGTTTAAATTGTCAAGTTTCACTCCTCCAAACAAGGGACCGCATTTATCCGCGTATTGTTGTGTATTCATCCGCGTTTCCAGCCTATCAACAACAACAACATAAACTTATAAAGCGCCTTTCACGTCGGCAGGACATCCCAAGGCGCTGCACAGGAGGCATGTGACCCGAGCTGGGAGGGGAGTGTTCGGGAAGGGGTGAAACACGTAGGGGAGATTGAAAAATTCGGGGGGGAACAAAAGGCACGGTTGAAGAGGAAAGTCTTCAAACCGGCCTAGAAAGAGGAAAGGGAAGAAACAAGGCGGAGGGATTGGGGGATGGAAATCCACAGGGTGGGAGCGGAGAAACTGAAGGCCCGGCCTCCGATGGTGGGGCGGTTCGGGTGGGGGGCTTGGAGCAGGCCAATTCCTGCTGAACGGAGGGTCCGGGTGGGCTTATAGGGGGAGAGTAAATCGGTTAAATAGGGCAGGGCAAGGCCGTGTAAGGCCTTGAAGGTGAGGACGAGGATCTTGAACTCGATCCTCTGGAGGATGGGGAGCCAGTGGAGACGGGCGAGGGTGGGGGTTACGTGGTCGCGGAGGCGGGTGCAGGATAGTACATGGGCTGCAGAGTTTTGGATGATCTGCAGCCTGTGAATGGAGGAGCTGGGGAGGCCGATGAGGAGAGAGTTTCCATAGTCCAGCCGTGAGGTGATGTACGCGTGCACGAGTGTTTCGGCAGCGTGGGGGATGAGGTAGTTGTGGAGCCTGGCAATGTTGCGTAGGTGGAAATAAGCGGTGCTGGTCAAGGCATGGATGTGGGGGAGGAAGGAGAGTTTATGGTCGAACGTGATGCCGAGGTTCCTGACTGGCTTTGTGAGGTGGAGAGTACAGCCTTGGATGTTGAGGCTGGCAGCGCCCGATGTGCGGAGGCGCTGGCTTGAGCCAATCAGGAGGGCCTCGGTCTTGCCCACGTTCAATTGGAGGAAGTTGTCCCTCGTCCAGGACTCAATGTCGGACAGACATGCTGTCAGAACATCGATGGTCTGGGGGTTGAGGGATGAGGCGGAAAGGTATAGCTGGGTGTCGTCCGCATACATGTGGAAATTTACCCCAAGTTTGCGGATGACATCGCCCAGAGGGAGCGTGTAAATGGTGAAAAGGAGGGGTCCGAGGACAGAACCCTGGGGGACGCCGTGAGAAACTGTGCGGGGGTTTTAGGAGAAACCGTTGGAAGATACAAAATGTAGGCGGTGGGTCAGGTAGGAAGGCGGTGGGTCAGGTATCAGCATCTTTACTACCCCACGTGGTCTAGCTGCATTCGTGGATGTACAGGTATTGTCTGTGTGAACAGCTAGCGTTTACAATAGCACTAGGACCCAGTCGCTATGTTGCAATCAACCAGCGACAACGCTTCTCTTAGGATTAAGGTAAATACAACGCTTCTCTATAGTATTTCACCTTCTCTTCTCCATTAAACTGATTTCTTCCATCCTTCCCCTACTGAACATAGGTGGTGCAAGGGGGATTTAGCTTAAATTATGAAATGGCAAAAAATCAGAAGTTATTTATCTGGGATTGGGAGGCCGGAAGGGAGCATGTAAAAGCGGAAGGCTTCCTCAAAAATCGGGAGGGTTGTCAGCTCTGCCAGTGCACCATATCGCAGAGCGTGCAAATCTCACTGTTCCCTACAGCATGCTCGAGTTATTGCCAACAGGACTCGAATGCCTGAGCACACCACTGATACTGCGCATTTTATGGGAAAGCTTTACAGCTTGCAACCAAAAAGCAGTATCAACAATGCACTACAGTAACATTTTTATAAGCATGTACAACACACGCAGCAGGATTCCTGAAGTTTGAGCTACTCTAGATATTGGTAAAGTACTCGTAAGATTTGTAAAATTGCCTCAAGCAACCAGGAACACATTGTAAACAGAAAATATAGATGGATTTTCAAATAAAAAACAAATGGCCATTAGTTCTGTTCGGGAATGTTTAAATTGCATAATATTAGTTCAGTGAGGCCCTAAAACGTTTTTTATGAGATAGCATGGATACAGTTGTTTTATATATGTCTCCATTGATTTTTCCAAGACACTTCACATATTACTTTTAATATTCAATATTTCAGACTTGTCACTCTGTAGCATTAATCTCAAAATAAATGAGCTTCCTAAGTGCTTGCATTTTATGGTTTACTTAACCTTTTGTTCAAATTCAATGTGCTAACCTTTAGCATATCTCTAGCATTAGAGTATTTTCATTTTTTGTGCAAGTATTAACAAATGAAATCTCAAGAAACTGAAACCTAGAGGGAATACACAGAAGATATCTGGGACCCCACATTTAATCACCCTGTTTACCTGATTCTATGTGCATTATTCAACTAATTCTAAAATTAATCTGTACAATACTCCTTTAATTCAACACATTTCCTCCAATGACTAACTGCAATTTCTTATTGTAATCTTCCATGTGAGAAAAGTGCAATGTGTACAACATTTAATACAAATCAATATATTCATGGTTGGGTGCTTTATTTTTGTGATGTAGTTGAGAGTTGTGTTTAGGCCACTGATATGCATTTGGAATCCTCTATTCGTTAGGGTGAATGGACATTTAGAACCATCATTGCAGTCATTGACCCACTCATCAGTCAACATTATAGAAATTAAGGTACTGTATCAGTAGGACAGCCAAGATTTATTGCCCTGATCTCAAACGTGGTATGAGGAAATTAATTTCATTCACCGTATCAAACTGAAAACTAACTGCTGGAGGAGCGAGATCTACTGCAAACAAATAACAAATTCTGCAATTGCATCATTATAGAATAAACTATTTTCACTATTTTGCAAAGGTAGTACAACACATTATTTTCTGGAGATTGTGGTGGAGCTATAAGGAAGACAAAGTCGAGAATTATAACAGCAATAAAAAGATAAATGTCACCAGGTTTTTGTTTTTCACAGTACGTATAATTTTTGCATCAGTAATCATGGCAACCCTAACCTAATGATATAAAACTATACAAAAAAATGAAAACGTTTATAACCACATTGCGGGGATAGTTAGGTTAACTCCAGATGAGGGTATCAAAGCTTGTAAAAAATAAAAAGACTGTACAATAAAGGCATATTTACAATTATACAGGGACAATCAACATTCAGTTGTAGATAGGAGTTTCCACTCCTATAAGAAATCAAACTTATTTAGGATAATACTTATGGACTCACTTTTTTGAAACTATTAAAATCTGCAAATAATTTTAATTACGGGATAATGAATCTAACCAAGATTCTGGATACTAGGTATTTTTATGTTGAAATTAACACAATTTACATGGTGGAAAATGTTAAATCACACAACATAATTTTTTTCATTTAATTGCAGGAACTGAAGTTTTCATCAGCTAGATATATTCTTCCATCTAAATTGTTTTCAGTGCAATGAAGTCAGCCACAGCCACATCAACCAGTCATATTTTCAACACTCTAGGAAGGAGAAACAGTGAAGAATTAAGAAACAAAACTTTTACAGCTATGCTGGCAAAATTTACTTATTGCTTGAAATGTGGAAACACTAATCTTAACTGATGCAGCAATACATATCTGGGATCATTCCTATGCCTATAGACAATGTGGAAACAGACCATTGGCCCAACTCATCTATGCCAGTGTTTATATTCCATGATTCTCCACCTCTCCTAATACCTATTCCCAAACCCCTCAAATCTCTTCTCCTTCATATATGCATTTCCTTCTCCCTTCTGTACAATACAATAAAAACTCTCCCTCACCTAAATGTTAATAACAGTGATTTACTGCCATTTATTTATTATTTTACAATAACAGTTCAGACTGCCTATCAGATCAATGCAGATGTTGAAACAAGTTACAAAAGCATGACAATTACAGTGCTGGATATAGTAAGGTAAAACCTATAAATGTTGCATCTTGATATACTGACTCAAGACATCAGGCCTTCAGCGTGGGATTATTTGCTTGCCCAGATAAACCCACAATTTCTACTAGGATATCACTGTGAAAAGTCCAAATCATCAGAATCCCATCCTCCTACAATGGTAGGAGGATGGGATTTGGATCCCAATCTGGGATCCAAATCTGATGATTTGGACTTTTCAAGTCTAATTGATGTGCGAGGCAGGCTTTCAATAATCACCAGTGACCTAGATTATTGTGGACCTGACTTGCTCACTGATTTCTCTTAGCAATACTCCTCTGATTTCATCCATTTTGTCAGTGGTGAAATGCAATTCATATTCCTTTGTTACCTTCTCCCACCACCATCAAAAGGAGCAGTGCTCTCCTAATTTGAGGACATAATAGGCTTACCAACATACATGTTAATAGGGTCAGTCATTATTCTAAATGAATGATTCTTACTTTGAGTGCTTCAGTAGCCTTCCGAAGTTCTTTAATAACCGAAGCCAAGGCTTCAGGATTGATTCCTTGTTCACAAAGACGGACACAAATTGAGAGAGACTCCATATCAAGACCAGTATTTAACAACCTGGAGATCTCAAGGAGAACTGAAAGAGCAACAAATGATCAGATTTGTTATTTGTACTGAACAGATAGAGAAAACCTTAATGTCATCTCTTCAGATTTTCTGCCTTGGGTCTTCTTTCTACAATGTTCTTTAGCACTTTACAACAACGACATTACATTTGTATAGTACTTTCATGTCGGTAATATTAGCTTTCGAGAACAGACTATTACAGACTATTACCCAGCTGAAGACCTTTCTCTTTGACCGTGCCTTTGGTCTCCTTTCTAACCGTGCCCCTGGCTCGGTCCTGGGATCCGCTATTATGATCTGCTATTATGAAGCGCTCTGAGACGCCGTACAGCGCGGGGGCGCTATATAAATTGATGTTGTGGTTGTTGTACTTCCTTCCTCACACACCCAGAATATTCCTCCCTCACATCATATACAGTCAATTCATTTCACAGTATATTCTGCGAAGCGCTTTGAGACATCTAGGAAGACGTGGAAAGCACTATATCAAATGCAAGTACAGGTAGAGCCCGCTTACCGAACACCCGGTTACCGAAACTTCATTATAACGAGGGTTTCTATTTGTACTTCTCCGCTTAACAAAGGCTGCTTTCGCTATAACAAATGTTTACACACACTCTAAATCTTGCGGGCTTCTCGTGCGCAGCTTCTCTCTGGTTGCCTCAGCAACACATATTCAGTCTTTAGCGTGCCTCATTTAAGCAGTGTAGCCCCTCCCATATGGAAGGACCTTAAGCGGCAGGATGCTTTGTGGCTTCAATAATAGTAAGTTGAGATTGGAGGGGGGGGGGGGGGAGGTATAGAGAGAGAGGAGGGGGGTATAGAGAGAGAGGAGGGGGGTATAGAGAGATAGGAGGGGGGATAGAGAGATGGGTGGGGGATAAATAGATAGAGAGGAGGGGGGGATAGAGAGGAGGGGGGGGGATAGAGAGATGGGGGGATAGAGAGGGAGGGTAGGTGGGATAGAGGGGAGGTGGGATAGAGGAGGGGGGGGATAGAGAGGAGGGTGGATGGAGGGGAGGGGGGATAGAGAGATAGAGAGGACTGGATAGACAAAGAGAGGAGGGAGGGGTGTTAGAGAGAAAGAGAGGAGGGGGAGATAGAGATAGAGAGGAGTGGAGGGGGGTGGAGAGAAAGAGAGGAGAGAGAGGAAGAAACAAGCGCGTCAATGTGTATGGAAATGCCTGGGCCCAGGTTGTGAAATTTCAGTGCGGTGACTGTGAAGACCTGGCCTGGAGCAGGTAGAATTGGTGTTTTTATTCCTGCAATTTTTGTCACATTCCGGAACTCCGGACTTTTGACTGCTCAATCTGTACACCGAAAATGTTAGCGCTAGGAACTAAACTGATGTTAGAGGGGAGGCTTGAGTAAGGGCGGCATTTTGGCTGCGGCCAAGTACAGTAATATAGTTAAACTCTCGCTTAACGAAATTTTCACATAACGAAGAGTTTTAAAGACCTTAACCCCTTTGTTAAGCTACCTCTTCTACCTGTATTATTATTATTATTATCATCTTCAAACCCATTATCTCTCTCTCACTGATTCCATTCACCTCCATTGTTTCTCTTGACACAAAATGAAAGGTGATATACAAATGTAATTTTGTTGTTGTTGGACATCACTTTCCTCCATTTAGTGGAGTCCTGTAGCTCAGTGGTTAGAACACTTGCCTTACAAGCGTGAAACCTGTGTTCGAATCCAGCCAGGTCAGGGTGAAACCTTGGGCAAGTTTCCTTACTCCACTCGCTTAATAATAATCCGTCCCCAAAAAAACCCACAATAATAAAATTGGTCATTTCAATCCATGACTGTTTGTGGGATTCTGCTGTGCGCAATTGGCTGCCGTGTTTCGCCCACCGATATAAAGTCAATTCACTTTATAGTATATTCTGGAAAGCGCTTTGAGACGTCCAGAAGACGTGTAAAGCACTATATCAAATGCAAGGATTATTATTATTCTTGTATATGTGTGTGTCTCTCTCTCTCTCTCACTGACATAACTTGCCCTCTATTCTCTCTCTTTCTCTCTGTGGACAAGAATCTCCCTCCCCGTCTCTCTTTCTCTTGACATCTCTTTTATGATAGGACATATGTGTTCTTGGCACGTATGTGAAAACCCATCACCAAGCTGAGATTTCCAGACATCCCCACCCACACGCGGACATCCCCGAGACACTTTGTTGGAACTCTCTCCCCTCGGAGGGACTTATCCTGCTTTCCTGATATTCCAGAAAGTATTGGGAGCAGGAGGTTGGCTCCTTCTCTCTCTCTCTCCCTCCCCCCCTCCCTCCAGAGCCTGTTGCAGACCCTCCTAGCTCAGGAACCGGACTAGAGATCCCCCCCCCCCACCCCTCTCTCCACAGAGGCCTGACTCGATGCCGACGCCTTGGTAACCAAACATGTCGGTCGCCCTGTAGCCTGATCAGCTCCAAGGAGAGAGGCCTTGGCTATCACCGTCACTCACCCTCCATGGTCTCTCTCACTGAGTTCAGGTTGGCAGCGCCCGCCATTCAGTCACCTGTCACCCGGAAACACAAACCAAACCACTCAGGCCGTGTTACCGTCGGTCTGCGTGGGGTGGGGGGGGGGTGGAGGAGGGGTCTGTGTGTGTGTGGGGGGGGGGGGAGAGAGGAGGGGTCTGTGTGTGTGTGTGGGGGGGGGGGGGGGAGAGAGGAGGGGTCTGTGTGTGTGTGGGGGGGGGGGGGGGGGAGAGAGGAAGGGTCTGTGTGTATGTGTGTGGGGGAGAGGAGGGGTCTATGTGAGTGTGGGTGGGGGGGGTGGGGGGGAAGGAGGGTTGTGTGTGTAAGGCGGGGCCGGGGGAGGGGCGGGGCTGTTGGCCCGCGGGCCGCTCGGCACCGTTACCGTTGGTGTCCTTACAGTTGTGTTTGAATCCTGATTTGAATCCCAGCGGCAGTTTTGATTGGTCCCCGGCAGTCAGGCAGCCGGCGCTCATTGGTGCTGTTCGAAAGGCGAACTGCAGCGGCCACAGAGACAGGGAGAGGGTGAGTGGGAGACTCTAACATTATAATATATACCTTCAATATATATATAATATATAATAATAACACAAGAGACGGCGAGAGGGTGAGTGGGAGACTCTAACATTATAATATAATATATACCTTCAATATTTATATAATAATAACACAAGAGACAGCGACAGGGTGAGTGACAGACTGTAACATTATGATATATACCATCAATATATAATACATATACCGGTATATAATAACACAAGAGACAGCGAGGGGGTGAGTGACAGACTAATATAATATATACCATCTATGTATAATAAATATGTAATAACACAGGGACAGCGAGAGGGTGAGTGACAGACTGTAACATTATATTATATACCATCAATATATACGTAATACATATACCAATATATAATACATATACCAATATATAATAACAGAGACAGCGAGGGGGTGAGTGAGAGACTAACATAATATATACCATCAATATATTATACATATACTAGTATATAATAACAGAGACAGCGAGGGGATGTGTGAGAGACTGTAACATTATAATGTATACCATAAATACATAATATATACACCGGTATATAATAACACAGACAATGAGAGGGTGAGTGAGAGACTATAACATTATAATATACCATCTATATAATAACTCAGAGAAAGCGAGAGGGTGAGTGAGAAACTGTAACATTAGATTATAATATAATTATATAATACTATACAGAGAGTATACATACAGTAACACAGTGGCGGCCAGATGACGAGTGAGAGAGTAAAACAATATTGAGCACAACTTTGCGTGGGCCTGAATATAATAATAATAATAATAACCCTTGCATTCGCTGAGTGGTCCTTCGCCAGAATGCTCTTGAGTTGATGTCATCTTGTGTATGTTTTTCATTACTGTACCATTACCATTCTTCACAAAACAAATAGGAGGCACCACTTTTGGGACTCCCTATATATACAAAAATTAAACAGAGCGAAGAAGAGACACAGTATGGGGAGTTTTTTTTTGCTGGTCAGCCAGATGTCTTGATGATTACAGAGACCCATGAATGCTTAACAGTATCCAAACCAAACTGGTTTGGTTCCATGCAAACCACCAATACATGGAAATTCCAAAGATTGTAATATATAAGAGAGTAATAAATAAAGAGAGTCCACCAACTCTCCATCCTGGAATCCCTCCACCTTGTCTCCCTGCCTTGTTCCCCTGTCCTAAGCTCGTGTCTGAAGCAGTAACCTGTCCAGCGCCTTGGGACGCCCTCCTGACACGAAAGGCACTATACAAATTTAATTTTGTTGTTAATCACACCTTCACATCACACATTCTCTTTAAACAGATTTTCAGCCATCGTTTCCCCCACCAGCCAAGCTTCCAGTCAGCTTAGTGAAGTGTTTTGAGAAGTTCACTTGGTGTGAAAGGTGCTGCGTAAATATAAATTGCTCTTGAGAGCTATGCTTGATAGAGCAAATAAAGGTTATCTGCCTTTTCGATTAAAGTGGATATTCAGTAACCTGGATAATGGGGATTGAGATTCCACAGTATGAACTAATTTAAATAGATTCTACTTTTAGTTTGTCCACACTATTACCAGCCACCAGTTTAAATTTATAGAACGACTAACAGATTATTAAAGAAGTTGACTGCGATGGTACAGTATTTCTCATTCACAAATTAGTCACTTGTTTTCAAATGTTATAATCAATACTTAATGTTTTATTTTATTTTTACATAGATTCTGTTTCCCCCAAAATTGAGGTATTGCAAGTGAAAGAAGAAACTGTCAACATTTAAAATAATGGATGTGAAGAGTGAGATTGGGTTACAAGTAACACCTGACACACCTGGGAGACCTACTGTATTAAATCCTTTTGAAAGTCCCAGTGATTATGCAAGCTTACATGAATCAGTGGTTCCCAGTCCTTCAATCTTCAAATCAGTGAAAACCCCAGACACACAGGTTAGCCTTTTTCATAAAAGAGTTTTCATTTCTTACTGTTTGTGATCATTATGTTAGTAAAACTAATCTCTTAACCAAGCATGTAACAATAAATTGTATTTATATAACGTCCTGATTTATATAATGTCTTGAACTGGTTTCAACAATAACACTTCAATTTTGTATTGCAATGCTTTAATACATGAGCGAAAGCTAGAGTGCTCTGAGATTTGCTTCCATTATTAAAAAATTGTGAGATCTTTAAGGTCTACCAGCACATACGAACAGGAGCTCAGACTATTGTCTCATTTGATACACCAGCATTAAGTTTGATACTGTATTATACTTATAATAGAAAGAATTACATTTGAAATGGTAGTCTAATGTCTAATTTACTAGAATTGCAAAACAGTTAAGATAGGCTTTGTATTTTAATTTTAAGTGTTGTGCCAAGGGAATTCTTGAAATCAAAAAGAGTTGTTTCCTTTCTTTTTGCAACATTGTTCATTGTGAACACATCTTTCCCCCATTTTGTTGCAATCCCCCTCACACCTTTGTTTTAACACTTCTTTCACCCATCATCTCCTGTCCGCTACCCCATTTTCTCCTTTGACTTCCTTGCTCTGCCTCCTATCCCTCAGTTAACCCTTAAAATTCTCTCCTTCTCAACTTGCCCCACTTCTGACGAAGGGTCGTGGTCCTGAAACGTTGACTCACTTTCCCTTTTCCATAGATGCTGAGTGTTCCCAATGACTTCTGTTTTGTTTTAGATTTCCAGCATCTGCAGGAATTTACATTTTGCTTGGATTAAAAAAGTCTGTTTTACTCTAAATATGTTGATGTGATGCCTGTTCTTTCTGTTATGAAAACGTATGGAGCTATTCACCATTCTTTTGAGAATTTGAACCATAGCAATCTATGTTAACAATACAAGGGGAGCAGTGATCATTTAGTGGATGATACCTTTAATCATCCCTTTTATATAGATTTCTTTAAGTATATCAACAGCATTCTGAGATCATTGGTGTGTGCCTTGAAGATTTATGAGCTTTCCTCATTTTATAGACACCTGGAAAATTCAGATGGTCCATTGGACAACTTGCAATGTTGCATCCAATTGAAATAGACCCAGAAGATATTCATCAGCAATCTACACGTATGAGGTTATTGTTTTTATTCTCTTATATTTTGCAAACAGTTCATTCAATTGGAGCAATATGCATATGTAGTTTTGCTTATTCTCATTCATTTAAATTCCCATAGCAGTTGTTTAAAGAGAAAGTCTACAATCACTTGCTCAGTGAAACTTGGAATTGGCATAGTTTAAAAAATATGTTGGGTTTATGGATCATTCATTATTCAACAGCAAATTAATCATTACTTGATGTAGTTGCATGATTTCCCATACCTTCAGTTCATTTATTTGTTAGGCAGTCTTTGATTTTGATTCCCTCCTCAATTACTTTCTCTTATTTCTGCCATGTTGCTATTATTTACGAAGAAATATTCTTGGGTTGAAAATTCTGCTTGGCCCAGGTGAATTCAGCAAGGTCTCATTTGTTCTTTGTGAACATGGAAAGCAACCTCTGTGGGCTTACTTTGCAAGGTACTCCCTAATTGAAATTGAATTAGGACAGGAACCGCCTGAATAAGTTCAGAAAGGCAATTTTTCAGCACTCAAAAATGGTCCGTATACGACTGAAATCCAACATTGTGGTCTAGTTTTTTTGTAAACAGTTGTATTTTTATTCTCTACAGATTCGACCATGATATTGAGGCAAAGGAACAAAAAGCTATTGAAGAGGTAAGTGCATTGTTCTGTTTATTAGTAGCTGTCAAATAAGAAATATATCAACAACAAATTACACTTAGAAAGCGATTTTCACGTCGGGAGGACGTCCCAAGGCGCTGCACAGGAGGCGTGTGACCCGACCTGGGAGGGGGGTGTTCGGGAAGGGGTGAAACAAGTAGGGGAGGTCGAAGAATTCGGGGTGGAACAAAAGGCATGGTCGAAGAGGAAAGTCTTCAAACCAGCCTTGAAAGAGGAAAGGGAAGAAACGAAACGGAAGGATTGGGGGATGGAATTCCATAGTGTCGGAGCAGAAAAACTGAAGGCCCGGTCTCCGATGGTGGGGCGCTTCGGGTGGGGGGCTTGGAGCAGGCCAAGTCCTGCTGAACGGAGGGTCCAGGTGGGCTTGTATGGGGAGAGCAAATTGGTTAAATAGGGCGGGGCAAGGCCATGTAAGGCCTTGAAGGTGAGGACGAGGATCTTGAACTCGATCCTCTGGAGGATGGGGAGCCAGTAGAGACGGGCGAGGGTGATGTGGTCGCGGAGGCGGGTGCGGGATAATACACGGGCTGCAGAGTTTTGGATGACCTGCAGCCTGTGAATGGAGGAACTGGGGAGGCCGACGAGGAGAGAGTTTCCGTAGTCCAGCCTTGAGGTGATGTACGCGTGCACGAGTGTTTCGGCAGCGTGGGGGGTAACATAATTGCGGAGCCTGGCAATGTTGCGCAGGTGGAAGTAAGCGGTGCCGGTCAAGGCACGGATGTGGGGGAGGAAGGAGAGTTTTTGGTCGAACGTGATGCCGAGGTTCCTGACTGGCTTTGTGAGATGGAGAGTACAGCCTTGGATGTTGAGGCTGGCAGCGCCCGATGTGCGGAGGCGCTGGCTTGAGCCAATCAGGAGGGCCTCGGTCTTGCCCACGTTCAATTGGAGGAAGTTGTCCCTCGTCCAGGACTCAATGTCGGACAGACCTGCTGTCAGAACATCGATGGTCTGGGGGTTGAGGGATGAGGCAGAAAGGTACAGCTGGGTGTCGTCCGCATACATGTGGAAATTTACCCCATGTTTGTGGATGACATTGCCCAGAGGGAGCGTATAAATGGTGTAAAGGAGGGGGCCGAGGACAGAGCCCTGAGGGACGCCGTGAGAAACTGTGCGGAGGTTTGAGGAGAAACCGTTGGAAGATACAAAGTGTAAACGGTGGGTCAGGTAGGAATAGAATCAGTCTATGACTGTGCCTTGAAGGTTGAGGTGGGAGGAAAGACGTTGGAGGAGGATGGTGTGATCGACTATGTCGAACGCAGCAGACAGGTCAAGGAGGACGAGGATGCAGAGGGAGCCCTGGTCACAGGCGGTTAGGATGTCATTTCTAACCTTAACCAGGGCAGTTTCTGTGCTGTAAACAGGGCGGAAACCTGATTGGAGGGGTTCAAGGAGTGAGTGAGTTGAAAGGAAAGAGCGGAGCTGGGAGGCAACCACTCTTTCAAGGACCTTGGATAAAAACGGGAGGTTGGAGATGGGTCGATAGCTTGATGGTTGCGACGCATCAAGGGAGGGTTTCTTCAGGATAGGGGTGATGGTGGCTGTTTTAAGGGAGGTAGGGACGGTGCCTGAGGAGAGGCAAAGGTTGATGGTGTCAGAAATGAGCGGGGCCAGAAGGTGGAGCTGGGTGCGGAGGAGGGGGGTGGGGATGGGGTCCAATGAGCACGTGGTGGGTTTCATGGAGGTGATTATTTTAGTGATTGAAGACGGGGAGGTGGGGATGAAAGTATGAAGGGGGGGTTGGGTGAGGGTTGAAATAACGGATGGAGCGGCGGAGGTGGAGGAGAGTGGGGGGAGGAAACCGCGGAGCGGATTCTCTCTATTTTGGACTCGAGGAAGTCCAACATCTCCTCACAACGTTCGTTTGAAGAAAGGATCTGCGAAGCGAGACGGTGGGGGCAGAGGAGCTGGTTGGTGGTGGCGAAGAGGAGGCGGTGGTTGTCCTTCGCTTCCAGGATTATCCTGGAATAGAAGGCTGATTTGGCGGTGGCTAGGGCGGAGCGGTAAAATTTGATGTGGTCCAGCCAGATTTGCCGGTGGACCGTGAGGCCAGATTTGTGCCAGGTGCATTCAGCTGCTCTCACTTGGCTTTTGAGGGAACGGAGGTGAGTTTTGTACCACGGTGATGATCGGGAGTGGGAGATGGTTCTGGTGATGAGGTGGGCCAGGGTGTCGAGGGTAGTGGAGAGGGTGTTATGGAGGGCGGTGGATGCAAAAAGAGTGCCACAGGGGGAGGAGGTCGGAGGTTTCGAGGGCAGAGGTGAAGGTTTGAGGGGGAATCTTCTTCCAGGGCCGGTAGAAGATGGTGGTGGGTTTGGAGATGGAGTGGGGTGGGATAGAGGTGTTGAAAGAGATGAAGAAATGGTCTGAAATGGCCTTGTCGGTGATGGTGACGCCAGAGACGTTAAGGCCTCGGGTGATCACCAGATCGAGCGGATGGCCGTGGGTGTGGGTGGCAGTGTTAATGTGAAGGGAGAAGTTGAAAGACAAAAGTAAAGAAGAAAATTCAGAGGAAATGGGGCAGGAGGGGGTGAAATGGAGGTTGAAGTCGCCAAGAATGATGAGGCGATCAGAGGAAGCACAAAGAGAGGTTAAAAGTGAAGAAAAATCTGAAATGAAAGTGGGGGAGGGTTTGGGGGGGCGATAAACTAATAGGATTTTGAAGGAATTGTGGGAGGAGTGAGAGAGGGTGAGCTGTTCAAAAGAGATGAAAAACCGGAGGGATAGGGCGAGGGATGTCTTTGAAATGAGGGCCACACCACCGCCACGACGGTTGGGTCGAGGAGCATGGTGGAATGTGTAGTTGGGTGGTGTGGCTTCAACGAGGGGGAAAGTGTTGCCTGGGGTGATCCAAGTCTCTGTCAGGGCCATGATGTCAACGTTCTCATCAAGGATGAGATCGTTGATGGCCAGGGTCTTGTTGCAGACAGAGCGGACATTTTGGAGGCCGATGCGGAAAGAACAATTGGCCGAGGGGTGTGAGGGGGGGCTGGGATGGTCGGCGGGGAGGGTGGAGATCTGGATAAGGGAGGAGAGGTTGACCCCCCGGGTTTGTGTCCGGTGGAGCTGCCGGGGATGGTGGGGGACAGGGCACTTGGTGTGGCTGCTGTTGGACAGCCAGCGCCGAGTGCCACGGTGAGCCCGACGGAGAATTCCGAAACTGGAACAAAGGGAAGCGGTGGGAGGGTCGAGCAGGGTCAATAAACGAGGAGGGCGAAGAGAAAGAAGGGTAGAGAAGGAATAACGGAGAGGGGGCGTTGGGGGGTTGGGGGGAAAGACTTGAGGAGGGGGAGGGAAGCTCGGGTCATGGCGGCAGCCATATTGTGCACGCGGGAGACCAGGAGCGAGGGATCAATAGCGCGGCATCATCCCAGCTGCGGCTGGGGGATGCAGAGGGGCTGTGGTCTGGGGCCTGGCCGGGACTGAGGCCGAGGCTGGGGCTGTGGGTTTCAGGGCCAATGTATCATGTGGCTCTGCTCCCCTATCACATAGCTTGGGAACACTAAGATGAAAAAACAAAATAGAGATTGTTGGGAACACTCAGCAGATCAGGCAGCATCTATGGAGAAAGGAAAGTGGGTCAACGTTTCGGGTTCATGACCCTTCGTCAGAACTTTCCTTTCTCCATAGATGCTGCCTGACTTACTGAGTGTTCACAGAGACTCCTGTTTTAGATTCCCAGCATCTCCAATATTTTACTTTTTATTTATGAAAAGTGAGGACTTGTGTACTAGGTGGGAGGGTTTCCAGAACCTGTGTAATTGTACCACAGCAATTCGAAGGGAAGAATTGGGGAAGGAGGCTTTTTAAAAAAAAGAATGTAGTAAGCAGGAACCCGGTTGTTAGTTGATAGGCGGATCGCTTTTCTAGGGGTAATAATTCCTTCAAAAGGATAATAATAATACATTGGTCACTTAAGTGAACTACCTAAGGAGTGAAGTAGTGGTGGAGTCAAGCAATGTTGCAGAAGTGAGGGAAGGCAGAGCGGGTCATGACATGGATGTGGGGGAGAAAAAAACAGTTGAGGATCAAACAAGACACCTAGCTTCCTGCCTGGCACAGAGGTGGACTGTGCATCCATGGAAGATGATGCTTCCAGTGCCTGAGGTGCGGAGGCGCTGGCACGAGCCAATCAAGAGGGCTTCGGTCTTGTTGACATTCAACTGTAGAAAGTTAGTTCTCATCCAGGACTTGATGTCTGTCTGACTGGCAGTCTGTCAGGACAACAGTGATCCTGGAATTAAGGGTGGACGCAGAAAGATAGAGTTGAATGTCATCCGTATACATATGGAAATTGACCCCATATCTGCGGATGATATCACCAAGGGGAGCATATAATTGAAAAGGATAGGGCCAAGGACAGAGCCCTGGGGATGCAACACGTGACAGTGCAAGGGCTGGAGGAGAAGCCATTTGTGATGACAAAGTGGAAATGGCAGGAGAGGTAAGAATCGTACTGGGCAAGCGCAGGTCCGCGAAGCTTGAGTTGGGAGGAGAAGCAGTGTAGGAGGATGGAGTGGTCAGCAGTGTTGAAGGTGGCAGAGAGGTCGAGGAAGACAAGGAGGCAGAGAGCCCTGATTGTAGATGTTTAAAATGGCGTTAGAGACTTTGACCAGGGCTATCTTTGTGCTGTGGGCAGCACCAAAGCTGGATTGGAGGGGTCAAAGAGGAAATGTAGAGAAAGAAAGGAGTGATGCTGGGACGCAACAACTTGTTCCGGGGCCTTAGAGAGTAATGCGAGGTAGGAGATGGGGGTGATAACTGGAGAATAGGAAGGGTCCAGGGAAGGTTTTTAGGAGTGCTTCATAGGTTTTTAGGAGATAGCTTCATAGGTCAATTCACTTTATGATATTTTCAGTGAAACACTTTCAGACATTTCAACGACGTGATGAGGTGCAATATCAAATCCAAGCATTGTTAAGTGAACCACTTAGAAACGTCTCAATGGCTTGATGAGGTGTTATATCAAATGCAAGGATTATCATTAATGTACTGTGGTGACTGTACTGGCAACTCATTTGTGCACCACAAACAGCTGTGAAGTGAATGACCAATATTATTTGGGGGATTTTCTGCAGGACACCAAGAGAAACTCATTTATCTTTTTGAATAGTGCTGTGGGATCTTTAAAATCCATTTCAACAGACAGACAGCAACTCGGTTCAGTGTCTCATTCGAATGCCGTTACTTCCAACAGTGCACTTCATTATAGTAGTGGCAGCCTACACTGAGTTCAAAGTCCTAACATGGGCTTGAACCCACAATCTTTTTCTGTGTTGTTTAAATGGTTAGGTGTGAAGGGGCAAGATTTGGTGTTGTTCAAGGATAATTTGTTCAGATGAATTTAATGACTTTTTAGACTGAATTGAGGCACTGATCATATATTAAACTGGAATAATATTATTATTATTAAACTGCTATTTCAATGGGAAATGTGACCTGATTGCTTTTCTTTTCCTGACTTTTTTTTAGTTCTTCTTGAATAGCGTCATTGTTCCTTCTCCTTGGACTCAATCTGAAGGCAAGACAGTTGGACACAACCATCGAACAAATCGTGAGTTTCAGAATAGAAAATGAATTGTAGTGGTTGTATGGAAGTTTACGGTGCAATGTCATTATAGTGTGCAACATTATAATGCAAATTAAGTTATCACACGGTTGCTCTGTAGAAAAAGTTACTGTGTAACCTGCCTGGTTTTCTTCCCATCAGTTTAGTTCTAAAGAAAACTTTCGGTGATTCACAGTCTTACTTTTCTAAGTATTTCAGACAATGGTCTATTATGCATTGTGTGTGCTTATATATGGTTAAATGTGCATAAAATACTTAGATATACACATGATACATAATATAGCTGATGCAAGGTACACATGGTACACAGTAGATTCCCCATATCCTTGATGCTAGAGAGATGTTGCAAGAATCAGCAACACTTAATAGAGTAACATATGTGTAGGATGTTTTACTAGAATGTCATTTTTATTTTCCATTTAAGGTGTGTCCTGGATTCGGGATTCTCCCATTAATCCAAAAGAATCTGTCGTATTGGCTGGAAAACAAAATGGTTAGTAGTTACCATAGAAATTTTCTGTGAATCTACTGAAGGCATGGCCACCAACAAGGCATCTCCAGTTAAGGATTAATTTGTATTATGAACGTAAAAACATACTGGTGGAAGTACTTTTCATTTACTGGTTTCTCCATTCACTCTTGGAGCCTTTTAGATCCTCCCTTTCTTTTGGGTATAAGTCCCATGGTGTCTCTTGCTCTCTGGCATCACATGATGATTATTTAGGGTAACATTTGACAATCAACAACAACAACTTGCATTTGTATAGCTCCCCTCATGCGGGGTAATATCTTGAAGTGCTTAACATTTTTTTGACTATGCTTTTGGTCAACCTCTCACCCCCACCCACCCCCACAATATCACTGTTAATACAAAGTGGGGAAACTTCTTGAATTTATTTTGCAGCTTCCTCTCAGACATTACTGTCATTGCCTACGGATTTTGATCTGGAAAAAATCATAGGTAATGTATACAGCATTAATCAAAATGTTAGGATACAAAAGCAGGAATTGACCATAACAAATGAACTGGAGTGTAATGTATAATATTTTAGAAAGCTTGGTATTAGAAGTACTGTAGTTTGTGTGTGTTTTTATTCTAGTTGATTGTTTGAGCCCTTTAGTTGATAATAATAATGATCCTTGTATTTGATATCTTCTAGACCTCTTAAAGCGCTTCACAGAATATACTGTAAAGTGAATTGACTGTATATTTGTGGGTGAATTGCAGCTGTTAATTGCGCATAGCAGTGCCCTACAAACAGTCATTACCAAATTTGTTTTGAGGGAATTATTCTCCCCGGAAAAGCGACCTGCTAATTGACTAACAACTAGGTTCTTACTTATTGCTAGGTAAATAGAGGTGTTTGGAGTAAGGAAAATTGCCCTACATTTCGCCCTGCTGGAAATGGAATCCAAGTCTATCGCTTGCGAGGCAAGTGCTCTAACCACTGAGCTGCAGGACTCCACAGATCAGAATCTGTTTAAACCATTTGTCCTCCGAGCATACATTCATTAATGCGATTCACCATTTCTATTTTAGTGTTTCAACTAAGTCCACAATGAAGTTGTAAAATACAAATGAAATATATTGTTCTCTGTTTACAGTCATCAATTACTTGTAAACTGCTGGTTGCACTTGTTTAGCAACAATGCCTGTGCAGCCGATGAGTCAGAAACCGCTTTAACTAGTTGCAGGAGATTGATATACATAATGTATCAATTTGCATTCCGTGAATCCTGAAAAACATAAGCTAACAATCTAGTGACTTTACTACAAGCAGCACTAATCTGTCCTTTCCAAAGCTGTGTCTGTTTTAATGGTCCAGTCTACCTCTTTTGTTTAGGTGAATATTATAAATTGGATGATACTGCTGACCAGTCCCATGAAAGCCTAAGTGCATCTTCACTCCGGAGAAAACTATTTATAGATGGGGAAAAATGTTGCTCTGACAGTTCTTCCCCTTCTTCACCTGAGGAAACACCAGGTGCTGAATTCATAAAATCCCAGGGAATGCAGTATTCAACAGACCTTTCTCCACTTCCGTGCAGGAGTCCCACAGAGACTCTTAGTTCTGTAAGTACTGCATTAAAATTATAGTGCATAAGATGTATAAATTTGTAATGTGCTGAATATCTTCGATTCTGTTCTTGGGAGTCATAAAATAAAATTTGGGTAATTATACTAGGTTTGCTATAAAAGCTTCATTGTGCAGTGAGTGCCATAGCTTGGTAGGATGTTGATCGCAGTCCTTAAAAAAAAGAAAATAATAGATCTTTCAGGATTAAGGAAAATCTTGAGGGTTGTTTTAATGACACATAGACCCTTTAAATAGGTTAATCCATTGTATTTGCCTAACCAGGCACATTTAAGGGTGCAAGGCGTTTTATTTTTCTATTTAAAATTATTCAAATTTTAGAACTGGAGCTAGATATGTGTCAGGGTTAACATTGTTTGTATGATTCACAATTGTAAATAAACCAGCCCTTCTCAATTTTAGGGACAATTTTCATCTAGTCCTATCAAATGTGTAGGACGAACATACAGTCTTGGGAGCCTATCAAGTCCCATGTTTCCAGAGAGATCTTCTCCTAATTATTTGTCACCTACTTTCTCCCCGATTGGACTTCAGTTTGGAAAAATGCCACTTTCAGGTTTGGGTTTTGATATTGATGTTTTAATCCAGCAACTAGTTGTCATGTTGAGCAGATGTTGATTTGTATTTACCTATCTTCAGATCACACCTAAAGACCTAAATCACCTCTCCCTGGTTTTGCAGCAAGCTCTGCTACTGTTAAGCAGTAGCAAGACACTGCTCTGCATGTAGGGTGCTGTATAATTGCAAGTTATTGGTGGTGTCCTTTTAGTGCTTGTGTCTACCTAATATTTCTAAGAATTTTTAAAACTTACAATTACCAATATGTTGTTTGCATCAGGTGAAGTTGAATTTCCTGTATATAAACGTTTATGGTACATTATGACCTTTTAGCTTGTAGAATTTATGTAAGGATTCTGTGGATAGCCATCAAATAATTTGCCCTCTCCCAATCAATTTTCCCTTGGCTGAAAAGTTTTCCCAAACCACTAAATTCAATACTCTGTCTTAGCTGAAAGCAAGTCAAGAATAATTATTATCTTTGGAGCTTGATTAATTCATTTTTGGACCAGTTTTGAATTTGCTTATTTCTGTATATTGTTTTAATGTACATACTGTATTTATATTTTGAACACAAAGCTATCATTGTTAAAAGAATAACTAGAACTTCATTTTCACTTTTGTTATGTTGACATGCTTTTTTTTACTTCATGCAGAACAAAAGAAATACACTTCCATGTCTCCTGTCACTCCTTCTGCAGCAACAATAGATGAAAATTTTGATCATCGCACAATACCTTCTTTTATAGAAGGCTGTTCACCTATTAAAACTTGCACTCCTCTGAACAACAGACACCACAGTGTGTCTTGCCACCATCATACTTCTCCTCTCATAACGTTTTCAAATGAGCATCAAAATGAGCAGCTTCTCATACCACAATCTAATTTATGCCTTGGAACGGATGCTGAGATGCTCAGCTGTCTGGGAGGAGAAAGTAAAAACAACTGTGTTATAGCTTCCAATCCCTCTGAAATCAATGGAAATATAATAGGACTTGAAGATGGCATTGAAAACCATACTATTGATATGGCAGATGCAGGAATAAGTGCGGTGGATGATAGCATGTGGGTGAAACAATCACAAAGCAATGTCAGCATTCCAATGACAAGCTCACTAACTGCAATTACATTTAATGTGGAAAACTCTCATGTGTATCTGCCACCTTTAGCAGAAAGCAGTGTTATTCCCTGTGAGAGCATTAGTATGCAGGTAAGCTTATTTTCTTAATAGAACAATTGCTACAATGTCTTGAATGTTGCAACATAAGATGTAATATACAACAGTTTTGCTTATGCATGATTGGGTTGGGGACCATGATAATTTATTGCCTGATTTAGCATCTAATTCCCATTGTTATGACGACACACATCAGCGGTTGTACAGTGCAAGAACACCTGTTTGACTTTTCATGCAGTCATGTTGTGATGTGTAATGTCATGTCCCAACGTGATAACCAGTGACTGCTCCTCAGCACACTCGTTTATAAGGCAGGTTGGCATTTTATGGACTCTTAAAACTAAATTGACTTGCCTTACTTTAAAATCATTTTTAAAAACATTGTTAGTGTTGAAAAAAGATCCATGCGGAGAACAGCGGGTCAAATATTTATTCCAACTTTTTGGGTGAGTTCTTTCTTTCTTTAAATAATAATCCTTGCATTTGATATAGCGCCTTATCACATCTTCGAGATGTCTCGAAGCTGTTTAAACAGAATACACTGTAAAGACAATTTACTATTTTGTGGGCGAAACGTGGCAGCCAATTGCACACAGCAATGTCTCAAGTCATGAATTGAGTGATAATAAATAGGGAAAAGCTTGCTCCTCATTGTATTTCTATACATGTTTTATTGTAGACTGATAGTGATTATAATACACAAACCACGACTGGAAATAGCATTATGGACACTATTGGAACAGATAAAGAAAATCTGGAACTATGGACACAAGTTGGAACTGTACCTCCATCCAACTACCAGCAAAACTCTAAGGTGGGCCTTTAAAAAAATTATCCTGTTTCTATAATTAGATGAAGATTAGAAGTTTAGTTAAATTGGAATATCTGAATTGGCAATGAAGTGCTGAGATCTGAGTGGGGCAATTTTAAAAGCATTATTGAGCAGCTTAATCATCATTGCATGCATCTTTGGACAGACATTGGTGTAATGCCGGGAAAAGGGGGTCATCGACTGGAAGTTGCTGTAAGGATAATGTCCTGCATTTAACAATTACATCGCATGCTGTATTTTTTACTTGTATAGTGTTCTGAAATGCATGTTAATGTTGTTTAAATAGTTTATGCCAGTTAATCTACTTCGATGTTTCATTGTGAAATTCCATTATGCTGATGCAGATCAAAGTTCTTAAATACAGTACAGAAAAGCACAATTTAAAGTTGGCGCCGTTAAGTTAACTAAAATGACAATTAGTTTGTGCTGGACCTGAAGCCAAGAGACCTATGTTAATTTTAGTCATTGCACTTGAGCTCTCTATCCTTTTTAGATTGGAAGTGAAAGGAACAAATTACTCAGAGTGGGACAGTGAGAATCTTGGCAAAGGAAATAAATCAAATATAAATTTGTCCCCCAGGTGCTTTTCCAAGACTCAAAAACATGGGTTTAAGCCACATTTCTTCTAAACAAGGGTTTTCATAGCTCACCTATTCGAGTCTGGTGGCAACTCAATCATCTTATATAAATCTGTACGTTTTAATGTTACATCTACCTAGCACTTTTTTCCCCAGTCAGTTTGTTCAATTTTGGGGACATAAAACAAGCTACCGGTGGGCACAGCTCCTTTTTGCATCTAATCAGGATAACAATTTTCATGTGGATTTCCCCCTTCTTTTTGCAGGATAACCCTAGTTCTGAATACCCAGAGAACAGAATCTTGGGGTTAGTTTCAACAAGCTACCTCACAACAGCAGACAATGTGTCCCTTGACCAAAGAATATGCTACCTCAATACTTGGAAAAAACCTTGTGAACAATCCTTGAACAAAATATTTAAAAAGACTGGTATGTATTGTTTGTGGAAGCTGTTTTGAGAAAGGAATGGGAGGGAGATACAAATATCACATCTTATCTCTTGGGTCGATGAGCAAGCGTTGAGATTCGCATGACCTGGTACATATATTGAACTAACATCAACAACAACAAAATCACATTTGTAGAGCATCTTTCATGTCGAAAAGATGGCCCAGGGTGCTGAACAGTCAGCTCAGGACCTGAGCATGGGGCTGGGTGGATACAGGGTTGGGATAAGGGAGGGCAGAGAGGGAGGATGTGGTTGAAGGTACGGTCAGAAAGGAAGGAGGCAAGGGAGGGAGCAAAGCGAAGGAATAGAGTTCTAAAGCTTGGGGGCAGAGAGGCTGAAAGCCAGGCTATTGGTGGTAGGGCAGGTCAGACAGGAAACATGGAGTGAGTAGGCTGGAGCCTGCTGAATGGATCAACTAGGTAGGAGAGGGCAAGGCCGTGGAGGGCCTTGAAAGTGAGGATGAGGATCTTGAATTCAATCCTCTGAAGGATGTGGAGCTGGGTGAGGGTAATGATCTAGTTGGTGGAGGGAAGAGTGGGAGGCCAACAAGGATGGAGTTGCTGTAGTTGAGCCATGAGTTGATGAACTCGTGTGCAAGGGTTTCAGAGGACTGAGGGTGAGGCAGTGGTGGAGACGGGTAATGGTGTGGACATGGTGGAAGGCAGTGCTGGTCATGGCACAGATATGGGGGTTAAAGGACAGTTCAGAATCTAACAAGACACCCAGGTTGCTGCCTGGCTTGGTGGAGTATAAACCAGTATAAGTGGCACATCCATAACTTCTGCCTAATAGAATTTGATTACTCCTCACCACTCTACAACTTGCACTTCCAAAGTTCTGCATGTAATGGCCTGGGTACTGCATGTAATGGCCAAGGTACTATTTCTCCTCCAGTATTTCCCACATATTTTTACAAGTTGGATGTGAAATTTGCAGATAAGCTCTTCAAACCTACAGTCATTTCTTGTTTTGAAATATCACCTAGTTTAATAACTCCACTATGACAACAGCAAAATTACATTTATAGAGCGTCTTTCACGTTGTTAAAAATATTAGAAATGTTTCCTCTAACTGTTTTGCCTTTTACTTTACAGTACAATATTCACCTCAGCTACACGAAGAAAAACTTTATTTTATACGACCACCTCTTGAAATGACTGAAAAGTCAGAATCAGTTGACTGTAATTCTGTGTCTCCTTTGTAATTAGGTCAATGTGGCAGCAAACTCCATTGTTCTAAGTGTTTTATTCCTCAGGCTATTAGTAAAATGAAAATGTTCAAGGAGTTATTGAAATGGATGTTGAGCTGATGTCTCCCACTCCCCCCAAAAATCCCACAAGCATTCTGAAAAGTTACTGACATCATTTATAAAGCACTTGATTTCATTAGTCAGTAACTGCTATCTTAAGAATCATGCAAGTTAAGTAGTGACTCAGATTATATATTTTTTTCATTTAGGAATTGATCTCTACATAAATAAATGTTCTTTTAAATGAACATCGGTCTGTCAAACAATGTTTATTACCTTGGATGTAATGTAATATGTTTTAAAAATGTATTCTTTAAATTTAGTACTCAATTTTTCAGTTAAACTTCCACTAAAATCAATGCAATGACTTAATGGACTATGTTGCCCTTTGGGTCTGCAACAAATTAAAATCAATCTTGACATTTCAAAAGTTTTACGTGGAATGGCACAAACATATAATCAAGTTTAAAATTGCAATTAGTTCCTAAAATCTAAATGTTTACATTTTAGACATGACTGGTCTGGTTGCAATAATTTTATTCTTTAACACAAATGTACTGTATATCAAATGCTTATTAAAATTATTTTTTAAAATTTCAAAAACATTGTTTTTTTTACTGAATTTTCTGACTGCAAGATACATTTATCTCTTTAAAATAGTTTTGTTTCAAATCCTTGTGCATATGTGGTGCTTACATTTAATAACCTATACAGTAAAATCTTGATAATCCAGCCAGGTTGGATCCACTCATCTCCTGGATTTCAGAGTTCGCTGGTATTCAGAACCTACCCTAGAAATGGTTGGGAAACCCCGCTCCATACCCCACGTGACCTGTAAACACAGTACTGAAGCCAAACAATATTCGAGCGGGAACCATAGCGCCCGGTGATAAAGCGGCCCCGCCGGGAACTACAAGCAGCTGTTCCAAACTTCGGGAGATTTGCCAACATCGGAAAAAGCCTAATACTGTTGTGTTTTGAAATCTTGCTGGTTTTAGGGAGTTACTGAATTTTGAAATGTCGGATTATCAAGGTTTTACTGTAATATTTCTAGAATGACGTGAAAAGTTCTTATGCTTATTTTACTTATTACAAAATTGATTGTACAAGTTTAAAAATTCAAAATGATATACAAGTTTATAGTACAATCTTTTATTCAAAGCCCAGATCTGTAATAAAAATGAGTATACAAAAGATTTTCTGTACAGATCAGCGTCTGCTTCCAAACACAATTTACAATGCACTACTGAAAGAAATATCTGCAGTCACACCACAAACACTGGTCACTTTGTTGCCTTTAACTTCTTCACCTCAGGTTCTTTATTACCCGCACTTTTCTGTGAAGTACTTCTTGGAACACTGACTCCAGGAATCTGATATGAAATTAAAGCTTTTGTGAGGTCTTTCAATAAGAGGAATGGGGGAAAAGAGAAGGGGCAGGTTAAAAGCATGCGGATCTAATTAGTTAGATCCTGCTATATCATGGTTTTAAAAATCCATAATATGAGACACTGCATTATATTGGGTTGTGAGATCGTAACAACAACTTGAATTTACAGTAAGACTAAAGATCAGAGCTTCTAGTTCACTGACACGATATAATAGGCCTTACCTCTTTTTCTATCCCAAGGACAGTTACAAGTTTGAAGTCAGAGAAAAATAATAATCCTGGAATTTGATGTAGTGACATAGCACAAACAAACTCTTGAAGAGCTTCACAAAATTGTTGGGTTTTGTGTCTGAAGTCAAACACAACTTGTGCACAGAAATATTGCACAAACCAGTGAAGTGAATGTTTTGGGGAGATAACTGGCCAGGATAGAAGGATAAATCCCTTGTCTTTTTTCCCCAAACAACAATAACAATTACACTTGTATAGTTCCTTTCAGGATGTCTCAAGGCGCTGGACAGTCATTGTTTCAGACCCAAGCTGGGTTTGAGGACGGAAAGGGTGGAGGGAAAGGGGGATTTGGGTTGACTGATGGAACCATTGAAGAGGGTTTTGAAACAGGACTCGAAAGGAGGCCAGGGAGGGGACGAAGCTTATGGATGGTGGGATGGAGATCCAGAGGTTGGGGCAGAGTGGCTGAAGGCTCGCCCACTGTTGTTGGGGTGGGTGGATTGGGGGACACGGAGCCTGGTGAGAGGAGGGAGCTGGCAGGATGGAAGGAGGTTAGGAGATCACAGAGGTAGAGTGGGGTAGTTCTAAACTACTTGATTAGACAGGTGGCACTTCAGTTTAACATCTCATCTGAAAGATGGCACCTTCCTTAATATTGTGTCAGCTCTTAAGTCCTGGTGGACTTCAGCACTATGTCTCTCAATTTTGAATATACAGTAATTAAAGCATCAAATCACTTGCAATTATTGTGTGGGGCCAAACATGAGGGCTGTTTTTGAAAAAACATCAATCACATAGCTGGAAGTCCATATCTGGAGTGGAGCGATTCAATGAGAGCTTGCCGCTGATTTTGGCATAGTAAACTCTTGAGTATTGTTTCCAGCAAATTAATTAATGAATTTGACAACATCCCTTAGAGTTTGCAAGAAGACAAGGTGAAAAAATCAAGTTTATTTAAAGCCAGCAAAGCTTTACTCATGTTTCCCATATCAAGATGCAATTTGTGTATAATGTCAATTTTAGAAGGATCTTTCAATTAGAGCAACACTCTGATTAGTCATGAGATACATATACATATATACAGTGACCAGATGCTAAGCAGAACAAAGATCCAGGGATCCAAGCCAGAAAAACACAAGCAAATTGAACAGATTAGCATAGACATAGCCTCTCCTAATTAAACACCTTATTTTAAATATATATAAAAAATAAGGCTAAATAAATAAACAAACAAACAAACCCTGTTTGCAAATGACATAAAAGTGATACTTACAACTGGCAAAGATTATACTTTTACATTAAAAAAGTAATGACTCAGACTGATTCACCTTACCTTCAACACTTAATCATTATTAAAGAACATTCCACTCAAAAAATTGAACTCTCACCTTCGGTTCCACTAGTGCCATTCTAATCCTCTGATGTTGAAGATTTGATGAATCTAATGTGATTGTCACGATTACTTTATCAAACATGTTAAATGCTGTACCTTCCACAGTTAAGGATGGAATCTGAAAAATCAGTGCAAGAATTAAACATGGAGACTGTCCCTTTCAATATGTGCACATTCTAAGCAAGCACCTCAATTCGCTAACTGGACCAGCAGTTCAAACTGCCACTGGACATATAAGGGATCACTTCTGCTTCTTTAAACCATTTTCTTTAAACCATCCTATTAGATTATTTTATTAGATTAGATAACCTAACTCATTTAAGTTCGTTTATTTTGGGTCCAGGTTATAGCTTCTGTCGCCAATTCTATAATTATTTTTCTATGCAAATCTGCACTCTGGTAATATTTTACAGTTCCAGCCTACAACTGGATACAATTCTTCTAGAAATTTGAAAAATTAAGCCACATAAATGAACTTGTATTTTCAAGGTAAAATAAAATCTAGTAACTAATAAAGGAACGTAAATAAAACTATGTACTGTACCTCTTCATTGTAATGCAGATCTGGGGTTGGTTTGTTTTTCTCTTGAAAGAAAACTATGCCCTCCAAGCCAAACTTGGGAATTAGTACCACAATGGCATTCTTTCTCACAAATAAAATGTAACCAGCTTCATCAACAATTCCTTGATGTTTAAAGAACAACTGTAACATTGGATACAAAGATTTTAGATTCTTATAGGAAACAGTGAATAAAGTAATCAGCATGAAATCCTTCAGAAACTACAACTTGCATTTCTATAATATATATACTTCATCGAGGGTAATATAATAGGAGTGATTCACAGGGATAGGGGCTTTGTCAACCTTCACAAACACCACCATTATTCATTTATGTTTGATTACGACAGAGTAACATTTAAAAGAAATTCACTTAATTTTGATCAACAAATGAGGATTGTTTTAGAGAATGTTTCACAACATAAAATACAGCAATTTTATCAAACATTCTCTGATGTGAACTATAAAAGCAAAAATATTATCCAACCTTGCTATATTGGCAGCAAAACCAATTAACCTTGTTCAGTATAATCAGTTGATCAATCTAATCTGTATTGTCTTGTGTACAGTAGTACATATCGATATTCTGATCTGTATAGCTATTTTTGTAAATAGCGTGAAAAACATCTCACGTTGTTTTGCTGCCCACTGAATGCACTAAATAAACAGAATGTTTACAAGAGACATTTAACCACAAATTCATCAGTCTTAATTAGGGTCCGTCGATATGGAAATTTTCCGATTTAGATATATCGATCAGCTCATATCGAGACATAACGAAATATCGATATTTTCAGGGTTTTCGTACTGCGCATGCGCGCGTGGCGCACACATTCCGGGTGCGCGCGCATTCCGGGCCTATCTCCTCAGGAGGTAAATATCTTTCTCTCTCTGTGTCTCTCACTCTCTCCATCTGTGTTTTTCTGTCTGTGTCTCGCTCACATCCCCCCCATCTCTATCTATCTGTATATTATTGTTGCGATTTGTAAAATCAATCCAATCATTGTAAGAATGTTTGCCTAATATGGGCATTACTACACTTTGATCAGGTGATATTTAGGCGCCAAACAATAGTGCATACGTGCCCAACTAAGCGTAGTCAATGGAGGTACAAGGCCAGAGTGAGGTCTTGCAATTGGCTCAGTAACTGTTCTGGCGACACGTGACCGCAAGAGCCTTAACCTTTTAAAAGCGTCGAGACAAAGAAATAAGCAGAGCGGAGCGGAGGAGCAGAAGGACCTGATGGAAGACACTGTAACGTGACAGTAGCCAAGCCGCTCACGAGAAGGAGAAACAACTGATGGAAGAACTGTAACAAAGACGGCAGGTTGCAGTGAAGGATAAAGAATCAATCTCTTGCTGGACAGTATACACCACTAAACAGAGGAGAGTATTAGGTTGGACAGTATACACCACTAAACAGAGGAGAGTATTAGGTTGCAGAGAATATAAAGAATCAATCTTGCTGGACAGTATACACCATTAAGGGATCCCTCTGTGTTTAGTGTCAAGCCCTGACGGGTGAGCCTGAATAAACAACCTGTTTTGATGAGATACGACTCTAATGCATTTCACTCAGATGGAATCTCTAACATTATCACTCCACCCCGTCTCTCCCCCCAACCCCCGCCGTCTTTATCCCTCCCCCCCCACCCTCCCAGCCGTCTCTCTCCCCCCTCACCCCCCCCCCCCAGCCGTCTCTCTCCCCCCCACCAGCCATCTCTCTCCCCCCCCACAAGCCGTCTCTCTCCCCCCCCACCTCCCCCAGCCGTCTCTCTCCCCCCCAACCCCTTGCATACCTGTATATTGTATTCGAGGACTGTGAATACAATATGGCGGCTTTGCACCTCGGTCTGTGCATTGTGTATAGAGATGAGCATTCTGGGTCTTGTAGTTCAGTGTGCGGCATTCCGATTTTTTACCTCGATATATAGATTTTTCGATATATCGATATTTTTTAAATGTCTATATCGGCATATCGATATGAAAATTATATCGGGTTTTAGCGATATATCGATATATCGCCGGACCCTAGTCTTAACTGATGATCACTGAACCTGAGTCCTCCTTTTAGTCTTAGCCTGGCAGTAAGGAAATCTATCCTAAGTACCAGTACAGTAGATAGTTTAGAATGTTGCAAATTTGTAATTATTTGAGTGAAAACAGAATTTAGAAGGGAAGTGATTTTCTTTCACAGTGAGCTTGAATAGCAGACCAATGTGTTTTGCAGATCCTGCAATAGTGTTGTGTTTTACCTGAGTATGGAAAGCAACTGAAGCCCGTTGGGAATACTGGGCCATTTTATGACGAAAGTTGAGGTTATTACATAAAGCCTGTAGTTTGTGCTTGTCCATGAGTTCTGGGTAGGTGCAGTCAGCATTGATCGATACAGCCAAGAGTCGGTGTACTATTATATCAGCATATCTACAAAGAAGGCAGAAAGATGTACTGTGATTAAGCAAACACGCAGCATCCAGAACAGTATTGACTAACTCTTTTTAAAATATTTAATTAAACCACTTCACAAAATATTATTGGGGTTGATGGGGTTGAAATCATTTGTAGTCATTAATTTCAGTGCCATTTCTCCGTCTTTTCTCTAACACACTTGAAATCTTTTCTCTCCAATCCCCTTAATTCCTTTACTTCCCAAATATTTATCTTCCCAAGCAAATGGCATACACATCCTATTCACTATATTAAAATATTTTGCACGTCTAGTGTATTTTAATAATTTGGACTTTCACGTGAATGAATAAGGGCTTTGGGCACAACATTCATACCTTCTGATTGGCGATGTGAAGTGCGTGTAGATAGGAGAAGCCAAACCAAAGTGATGAAAGTCTGTATCCATTCCTGAGCAAAAATAGACAGCCTGCATCATAGAACGCGTAGCCAGGATTCGTAGCAATGTGTTTAAATATGGAAAGTCAGGCATTTCAGCCATATCCAAAGAGTCTGCCAGAGCCTTTGCTGAATCCGTGTGAACCACCAAATTCTGAAAGAACAGCCAAGACACAATCAACTACACAGTACTTAAATGGTCATGCAAATACAGTTCTTTCAGTTAATGGCTTTAGTAAAAGTGAAAATAAATGTTATATTTTGATATATTTGCTATGTACAATTGACTATTGCGTTTCGTCCATAAAATATACACTTTGCAGTATATTCTGTGAAACACTTTGAATCATCGCAACGATTTAATAAGGCAGCATATAAAAATAAATTGCTCAAATAGTGAACTCCTAAGATATACACACATGTTTGTAGGACTTCATATAGCAAATGGGTTACAAACATTTTGTACAGTGTTTGGTAGGTTTCTGCACATCACATTTGACAACTGCATCTGTCTCAATAACATTAATATATGCCCCTATTGATTGATTTGTGAAATATTGCATAATGAATTGCACATCACACACATTTATATTTCCTAAATGTAACATTAATTTATACATCATTCATCAATTATATAAATATAATAGTTCTAGATGTCAGTTTTGCTATGATTTTGCTCTACTTTTCAATACAAAACAAATTTACATTTACATTTCACGTTGGGAGAATTTTTCAAGTGCTGAACAGTATGAGCTGGGTACCCGAAGTGAGGGCAGGAGCCAATGAGGTTGGGAAGAGCAAAGATGACCGAAAGCATGGTCAAAGAGATAGGTCTTGTGAATGACCTTGAATGAGGTGAGGGAGGGAGGGAGCGAGGCAAAGGGACTCCGGAATTTTGTTCCAGAAGTGGATCAGAATGGCTGAAGTCTGCTTGCTGATGGTGGGTGGAAACCTTTACACTGAGTTGGTAGACATGCATTTACTTGGAAGGATTGTAAGAGAAGTCTCACACTTATTGCACAACATAGCTACAATTTGTTTTAAAAACGATAGAAAACTCACTTAAAGTTGAATACAATGGTCACTTATGTCTTTATAAAGCACACTTGAGAATGGTTACATTTGCTCTACATTGTACTCATTATTTTCATGTCAGCTATCTTTTATTTAATGTAATAATAATTTTGTCATTCAAATCCATGACTATTTATGGAACACTGATGTGCGCAATTGGCTCTCGTGTTTCGCCCACAAAGTGTAAAGTCAATTACCTTTACAGTATATTCGTTGAAGCGCTTTAAAACGTCCCTAAGGCTTGATAAGGCACTATATCAAATACAATAATCATTATATATTCTATTATTTACTCACCTGGGTTGCTGCTGCCTTTACCAGGATGTCATAGTTTGATGGAGGAGGTGCTGGATGCTTTCTAAGTAATGCACAATCTGAAAACTCATCATAGATTTTCTGTGCGACTGAAATGTTGGCCAGCAACATAAACTCTTCAACCATTGAATTGGTTTCTCTATATATAAACATGCACATATATACATATTAAAAAATTCTAATAATTTACAGCTCTAACAATTGCCTCCAAAAGGAAGTTTACAATTCAAGAGTTCTAAAATCCCCCTCATTTCAGACAATTATCCAAAATGTCCCAAAAATCCAAACAAAAACAACTCTGCTCCTTCATTCAAAATAATTGTATGATAGAATACTCACTGAAGAGGTTTCAATATTATTGACATACAATAGAACAACAAAATTACATTTGGAGAGTGCTTTTCATGTCAGGACGTCCCAAGTCACTGAAAACGATATAATACTTTATATATTAGAATATAAATTATATAGTAACATAATTAATATTGTAATTAAAATAAATATTATATGGCTGTGTGTGAATTGTGGAGTAAAAGGGGCCCTTTTACCGCACAATCCACATTCCAATATATTCTGGGAGGCTCTTTGAGACTTCTCAACGACATAAGGTGCTAAATCAAATGCAAGGACTATTTTTATTATTATCAATAATACAAATGCCAGTAACATGTAGAATTTCAACAGTAAGTCCTGAAAAGCATGTGCTGATATTTAAAATGAAAAGTAGATTTCAAAATAGGATCAACGATTTTTTCCAAAGTAAAAATGTAACAATTCTGGATTACATAATAATAATACTAACGTTTGCATTTGATATAGGGCTTTTCACATCTTCTAGATGTCTCAAAGCGCTTCACAGAATATTCTGCAAAGTAAATTGACTATATATTTGTGGGTGAAATGTGGCAGCCAATTGCACACAGCAGGGTCCCACATTTAGTCGTGGGTTGAAGTGACCAATTTATTGTTTCTTTTCTTGAGAGATTATCAGGCTTGTGCAGTAAAGAAAGTTGCCCTTGGTTTTGCCCTGTTGGGAATCAAACCCAGGTCTCCCACTTGCAAGGCAAGTGTTCTAACCAGAGCTACAGGACTCCACAAAACTGATAATACTTCCTACTGTGGTGTGAACCTCAGAATTCCCGACCTTGCAAGTCATGGCTATCACCCAGCGCCCTTTAGAAACATCCTTCCAGCTCCCCTACTGACTTAGTGGGTCAAGTCAACAGCCAGAGTGCAATACAGTCAGTCATACAGGTAGCTCTGGGCCTCAGCTGATATCTGTGCCACAGGGTTACAGTCACTCCATCCCAGTCCCTTCTCCTTGAAAATACAGTTATTATTCAAACATGAGGACGCAAAGCAGTTGCGTTCTCCTCAATCTAACAAGATAAAAATATTTATCACATTCAATCTCCTAATACTTAGAGAATCTATGATTTAACTGTTTTTTCTACACCTTTAGAGGCGGCTACAATTTAGCCCACAACAGTGTATGGAAGAGAAAATCTAAACAATGAATATTTTCATATTTAAACCTACACAAACTATAAATAATGTGTACCTTAGCTCTTTGATCTGCAGGTCAATGGGATCATGTGTCTCGCTGTCTATGTGAAAGCGAATTTCAGGGGAGGAGAGTGTTAGAGCACTATAAACAAAGACAAATTTCAATTAAACCATTTTCATACAACACTTGTCAGATTTTAGGAAGTAAGATAAGAAACCTAATGTATCTCATAAGCATGACTTCTAAAATATGTCCATTAATGGGGACGACTGTTCAATTTTATACAATTTACATCCAATATTTTTTTTTTATTGATTTAAAAAAAATTAACAATTAAAATTAAATTGACACATTAAAAAAAATTAAACCACATGTGTAAGATGCAATTGTACCATGAAACAAACTGCAAGTTTGAAATTAATTTTAAATAATTTACTCAGTGTTTCTGTTTTTAAATAGCAGATCATGTATGTATAGGTTGAATTTTTCAATCTATTGAAAAACAGAATGGCTGGAAATATTTTATATTGATTTCAAGAAAACGAAATGCTTGTGTTGTGCCAAAAATATGAGGGATTTTTTAATTTGACTGAATCAGCCTCACTAGCCAACGGAAAATATTGCGCAAAAAGTGCTAAAATCAAGAGCTTAAAATTTGTATCCTTCTGAATCAAAAACAAGGATTTGCCAATTTTTTGAACTATCTGAGTGGTCAAACAAGTTTAACCATCTGGGCAGTATCATATCAACATTCTAAGACACTGCCCTTGTGAAGGACGTGTTGGGATACGGAGGTACTGTATTAAAAAATAATTATAGTTAGTTCCAATCAGGCACCAATTAAAACCATCTATCCACAACACAGGCATGGTCAGCAACATTGAGCAAAAGGGAGAGAAACAACTTGTCTACACAAAACACCAGGTGCACATTGCCCTCTCAAGTTCTGGGAAAATAAGGGAGGCGAATACAGGCCGCGGTGGATAAGATAAAGGGAGGAGTTGAATACAACTCCCTGCAAACCTGGCCTTAAGACTATCTGGTTTTGACATCGCTTCTGGACAATGTCCAAGTGATCAACTGGCTGAGTTAGTTATGGTGGAGAAGTATCATGATAGGAGAGAAAGAATGGCTCATCACAACAGTTGGGGAGTGTCTCAGGGTAAACCGAGATCTCCAGCCTGCCACTGTTGTCCAGAACTACTGGAACGGGTCATGGATCCAGTTGTTTTGTTTTACAGGCAGAGAAGGGTCAGTTAGAGAAGGAAAGTTAGAAGGAGTGAGTATTGTGTTCTACATAGAATTGATAGTATGATTCTTTTATTCTATCATTCTAAAATTGCTTATAATCATTAAATCACTATACCTTTATTAAGGATTGTTGGGTCATTATTTTGAACTCTCGGGATAGGAAATCCCAACAGACGCTATATAACAACAACAAAATTATATTTATAGAGCAGCATTCACATCGGGAGGACATCCCCCATATAAATGTTGGGAGTTCCAAAAGTTGGTGGCAGAGAAGCTGATCGTTGACAGTTTAAGAAAGAACATATTGTTGTGCATAATTGGTTGCTGTTTTTCTCCCATGAAATACAGTCATTTTATTGTTTGAATAGCTTTGAGATGGCTCAATGACGTGATACTGTGCTCTATCAAATGCAAGGATTATTGTATCATGTTGTGTGGTCTGCTGTAAGTATAAAAATGCACGGTCATGTTTACGATCTGGTAACCCAGAAAAGTAGACGTTTTCCCGTTTCAGGGTGTGTTTTCCCTCTCTATGATGTCCTTTCCCACTTTCCTGTCTTCAGAACTCGGGCATGGGCTAAGTAGAATTCAAGACATTGGGATCCTAAAGTGCAATAATCTAAGGGATAAATTACTACAAAACATTGCACTCATACAGTTCTTTTTACGTGGAATTAGATCTTGAATTGCCTTGCTAAGGAACTGATTCAGTGAACAGAAGGATTATTTTGGTGCAAACCAAACCAAATATTCTATGCCATTTGTGAAAACAGTAGTCCGATCACATATAAAACGTTTCAATATTATGGTGTGCATGAAGAGCTATTCACAGAAGTTCCATTTTCTCTTGCATTTGAGATTCGAATGAATGCAACAAATGTGATACAGTAAACAACAACAACTTAAACTTATAAAGCGCCTTTCACATCGGGAGGACGTCCCAAGGCGCTGCACAGGAGGCGTGTGACCCGAGCTGGGAGGGGAGTGTTCGGGAAGGGGTGAAACACATAGGGGAGGTTGAAAAATTTGGGGTGGAACAAAAGGCACGCTTCAAAAGGAAAGTCTTCAAACCGGCCTTGAAAGAAGAAAGGGAAGAAACAAGACGGAGGGATTGGGGGATGGAATTCCACAGGGTGGGAGCGGAGAAGCTGAAAGCCCGGCCTCCAATGGTGGGGCGGTTCGGGCGGGGGGGTGGAGCAGACCAAGACCCGCTGAACGGAGGGTCCGGGTGGGCTTATAGGGGGAAAGTAAGTCGGTTAAGTAGGGCGGGGCAAGGCCGTGTAAGGCCTTGAAGGTGAGGACGAGGATCTTGAACTCGATCCTCTGGAGGATGGGGAGCCAGTGGAGACGGGCGAGGGTGGGGATTATGTGGTCGCGAGGCAGGTGCGGGATAGTACACGGGCTGCAGAGTTTTGGATGACCTGTAGCCTGTGAATGGAGGAACTGGGGAGGCCGATGAGGAGAGAGTTTCCGTAGTCGAGCCGTGAGGTGATGTACGCGTGCACGAGTGTTTCGGCAGCGTGGGGGATGAGGTAGTTGCGGAGCCTGGCAATGTTGCGTAGGTGGAAATAAGCGGTGCTGGTCAAGGCACGGATGTGGGGGAGGAAGGAGTGTTTATGGTCGAACGTGATGCCGAGGTTCCTGACTGGCTTTGTGAGGTGGAGATTACAGCCTTGGATGTTGAGGCTGGCAGCGCCCAATGTACGGAGGCGCTGGCTTGAGCCAATCAGGAGGGCCTCGGTCTTGCTCACGTTCAATTGGAGGAAGTTGTCCCTCGTCCAGGGCTCAATGTCGGACAGACATGCTGTCAGAACATCGATGGTCTGGGGGTTGAGGGATGAGGCAGAAAGGTACAGTTGGGTGTCGTCCGCATACATGTGGAAATTTACTCCATATTTGCGGATGACATCGCCCAGAGGGAGCGTATAAATGGTGAAAAGGAGGGGGCCGAGGACAGAGCCCTGGGGGACGCCGTGAGAAACTGTGCGGGGGTTTGAGGAGAAACCATTGGAAGAAACAATATGTAGGCGGTGGGTCAGGTAGGAATGGAACCAGTCAAGGACTGTGCCTTGAAGGTTGAGGTGGGAGGAAAGACGTTGGAGGAGGATGGTGTGATTGACTGTGTCGAACGCAGCAGACAGGTCAAGGAGGACGAGGAGGCAGAGGGAGCCCTGGTCGCAGGCGGTTAGGATGTCGTTTGTAACCTTAACCAGGGCAGTTTCCGTGCTGTGAACAGGGCGGAAACCTGATTGGAGGGGTTCAAGGAGTGAGTGAATTGAGAGGAAAGAGCGGAGCTGGGAGGCAACCACTCTTTCAAGGACCTTAGATATAAACGGGAGGTTGGAGATGGGTCGGTAGCGACGCATCAAGGGAGGGTTTTTTCAGGATAGGGGTGATGGTGGCTGTTTTAAGGGAGGTAGGGACGGTGCCTGAGGAGAGGGAAAGGTTGATGGTGTCAGAAATGAGCGGGGCCAAAAGGTGGAGCTGGGTGTGGAGGACGGGGGTGGGGATGGGGTCCAATGTACACGTGGTTGGTTTCATGGAGGTGATTATTTTTGTGACTAAAGATGGAGTGGTGGGGTTGAAAGTATGAAAGAGGGAGTGGGTGGGGGTTGAAATAACGAGTGGAGGGGTGGAGGTGGAGGAAAGGTGGGGGGAGGAAACCGCAGAGCAGATTCTCTCTATTTTGGACTCGAGGAAGTCCAACATTTCCTCGCAACGTTCGTTGCGATCACACACTAATGATCACACACTAATGCCCATTTTAAGGAAGAACCTTTAAAAATAAGATTCTCACCCCATTTTAATCCTCTTCTTTTTCAGAACCTTTGCAAGTGTATTCAGACGACGAAGGCCCATTGTAATGTTATCATTCATACTTCCATCATCAATTCTCATCTGTGCTTCAGCGTAAGTGAATGATGCCTATTACACAACAAATATAAAACAAATAATAGTTTTGTATATATCTGTACACTACTTTTGTTTCTCCCATGGTATAAAAATGGCACTAGGTATAGATAAGAGCAAATAAATTACATTAAATGGTTAAAAGTGATGCTCTTATTCAAGTTACTAGAATCAGCCAAGTATACATTGATACTATCTTTGTTACTGAAACAATAAACAATGAAGTACTGTATATAAAGTAACAGCAACAAATTATACTTGCATAGCATCTTTCGTGTCAGAAGGACGTCCCAAGCACTGGTCAGGGATTTGGACCTGAACAGGAGGTTGGGATCAGGAGGATGGAGGGCTGGGGGTAGGAGAGTGGGCGAAGTCACAATTAAAGGGAGTCATGGGACATGTCTTGAAGGGAGGAAAGAGCCAATCGTGGAATGCTTGGAAAGCAAAGACGAAGATTTTGAACTCTATTCTCTGGGGGATGGGGAGCCAGTTCAGCTGTGTGAGAGTGGGAGAGATAGGGTCTCTCACAAGTCCCTCCTTCATGCTACATCTACATCTACTTTATTGAAGTTTCCGTTCAATAAATCTTATAAAGAATGAAATGCAATACAACATAAAAAGTTGATGTACGTTACAACACAGAGAAATATATGAAGGAATCCTGAGATGTTTTGCATGCTCAAGTGTTCAAACGTCCTTAAATTATTCAAACATTACACCTCTTTTTTCATTTTTCTATTCAATAGAAAAGGGTTTTCATATCAACCAACACAAGATTTCTGGATGCCTTGAACAGATTGAAATGGTTTGCCGTCGACCAGTGTATTTCTAGATTTGTTATCCCTCATAAAACAGGATTTACTATATAATGCATTAAAAATAAAACTGTGCATGACCATCCAGTATAGATTATCTGCGAGGCCTTTCACAACCCAGGTTTAGAAGCCAAAGAAAGCCTTTCTGAAAATGCAATATATGCAGCAATGTTTGTTTTGTGTAGTCTGTTAATATTATAAGTAGGCTAACTTTTCAAAGTGAAAACACAAAGTATATTCTTGAATGAAATGGCAAGTGATATTTAATTGATAGATGGCCTTTCTTCCATTTCATTTTCTCATTCCATTTCAATCGTTTCAGATAAAGCTCTGTTGTAAAGCAATATTTTCACTGTTACTTTCCATCTATGTATAGATGGAGAAAACCCACCCATTCACTCTCATCTCTAACATACAAACATAAAACCTCCAGATTGGGAAGGGGGTGCAGACACAGCATACAAACACATTGATTTACCTTAGAATTAATTACACTTTTTGTAAACACAGTGCTTACGATTTCAGCATTGTGTGTCATTTCCCAAATGCAAGAAAAAGCAAACCTACAGAAAAAGTACAAACAACAAATTAAGTATTTATAGTATTATAATAAGTTTCTTCCACCTTTCTAAAATGAAAAAACATTTTGAGACATGCGACCTACATGAAAGATGCTGCATATAAATTTGAATTGTTGTTGCTCCATATAATCTTGCTTCAACAGATCTGATAATAACTGAATTTTCCAACAAGGTACAATAAAACTGGGAATCCATTTGTTGCCTCAGATAAGATCACCAAGCTTAGCACAGAAAGAAGATAAAAAGCTTGTACATTCTGGATTTCGTGGCTCAGTTTCACACGAGTTCACATTGGGAGGCTCCATAAATAAGTCAACTCAATTTACAGAATATTCCGCTAAGCGCTTTGAGACGCCTAGAAGACGTGAAAAGCGCTATGTCAAATTCAAGGATTATTATTTAAGTAGTTCTGTAGAAATCTTCAAATTGGAAACTAATGTATCTATAAAAATCATAAATTGGAGCTTCCTTCGTCGTCTGTGTATTCCCTCATAAAACAGCAAACAAAATTCAGATTTCAGTCGCTACATTCGCCAACAGCTTTTCCTCCCACTCCTGCACCATCACATGTAACATTCCTCAGAACTCTTCTCACTTCAGATCAATTCTTCAGATGCTAACAGCATCATTATTGATGAATGCACGCTCCACCTCACTGAGTCAGTGCAGAACCTTTGTGTCTTGTTTGACTCTCAACTGTCCTTTAAATCTCATATCAGTGGCCTGACCTGTTCAACTTTCCCCCACCTCTGCAACACTGCCTGTCTCCCCCACTATTTCTTACTTGGAGACGCTGAGATCCTTATCCACACTTTTCTTATATCCAGGCTAGACGACACCTATCCATGAGCCTATCATTCCTGTCCTTCCCTGGCTCTATTGGCTCCCCATCTCCCAGAGGATCTAGCTCAAGATCCCCATCCTCACTTTCAAATCATTCCGTGGTCTTGTCTCACCTTACCTGTGTGACGTTCTAAAAACTGTACCAACCCTATCTGCTCCCTCCGCTTGGCAGGCACTTGCCTGCTTCACGCCTCCTGCTAACCTCACCATGGGGCAGTTGGGCTTTCAACCTTTCTGCCCCTGCTCTCTGGAATTCCATCCCAGAGTCCCTTCACCTCATCTTCTCCATCACCTCCTGGTTTTTGACAATCTCCCAAATCCAACCCCAAGTTTGGGTGCAAAACCTTTGACAGTCCAGCGCCCTGGGACATCATCCCAACATTAAACAGCTATACAAATGCAATTTGATGTAGTTGAATTTAAACACATACATTTAGAAAAATTACCTTTCTACATTGGATCTTAAGGAGCAAAGATTTGAACTCAGCAATTCTGGAACCATGTCAATTCTCTATTATAAAAGAAAAAGAAATGTAATTATTATTGATGCAGCATTTTCCAGTAGGATTGCACTGAATATAGAAAAGTAACCTGTGAACTGATCCTTTATGATTTTACACACCAAGTAAACTTCAAAGTCTCTTTTACCTTTCATAACTTTATTGAACAAGACTTCATAATGTTCAAAAATTGTCAGTTAAAATAATTGGTTTTGACAAAAAAAAAGAAACCCAAATTCTAAAAATTTCTAAGTATCTTTCTAAATTATTTTTTAAGCCTATTGTCTAGAGCCATTACCTTTTCACAAAGATATACAGTAGTCCCTCGATTTGTTGCTTCTTGGTCCATGGCATTTCCTGGCCGGATAAAATGGCTCACATCCGCTATGTGTACCCCAACCTATGTTTGAAAAGTAAAATTATTATCAAAGCAACATATCTGCATTCTTGGTTTCTGATTCATACAAATCACAGAACCATGACTTAGGAATCCCTTAGAAAACTAGCATTCTAATAAAAAAAACATTGTACTGTACTAGTCATTCACTGTTCTTGATGTGATACAAAATACCTCAGCATACCATGACCATAATCTGTTATCTAAACTTTCTATAATGGTATTTTTTGGTATGATTAATTGTCATTTGCATCTTAATGAAGTGTGAATACAAAATAGATGTAATTTAATAAAGAACATGTGTTTAAAAACACTAAACTAATTGAAATAAACTATTCCAAAATACATAAACAATTGAGTTGACTTCATGGTTTCCTGTGTGCTAAAGAAGCTCATTTTAACAACACAGAGACCTGGAGACTTTAATTCTGATTCAAGTTTGTAACAACAACAACAACTTTGATTTATATAGTGCCCTCCACGCCGGACAGAGTCTCAGAGCGCTTTACAATAGCGGATCCTGGGACCAAGCCAGGGGCAGACGCAGAAAGGTGATCAAAAGTGCGGTTGAAGAGAAAGGTCTTCAGCTGTGACCTGAAACTGGGAAGAGAAAGGGCGAGGCGAAGAGAGTGAGGAAGGGAGTTCCAGAGCCTCGGGGCGTAGTGGCTGAAGGCACGGCTGCCGAGGGTGGAGCGGAGGACTCGGGGGACATGGAGGAGGCCAGACTCAGAGGAGCGAAGGCAGCGGGTGATGGTTTGGGGGCAGAGGAGATCAGAGAGATAAGGGGGTGCAGAGGAGTGGAGGGATTTGAAAACAAGGGTGAGGATCTTGAAGTCGATCCTCTCTGGGATAGGGAGCCAGTGAAGTCTGGCAAGGACTGGGGTAATGGGGAAGCGAAGCTTGGAGTGGGTGAGTATGCGGGCGGCAGAGTTTTGGATTAGCTGGATTTTGTGGATTGTGGTGGAGGGGAGACCGGAGAGGAGGGCGTTGCAATAGTGCAGCCAAGAGGTGACAAAGGCGTGGACCAAGGTTTCAGCGGCTTTTGAGGTGAGGTATTGCGGGAGACAGGCGATCCGTCGGAAGTGGTAAAAGGCAGTGCTGGTAACGGACCGGATATGGGAGAGGAAGGACAGTTGAGGGTCGAACCTGATGCCTAGGTTCGAAGAGAGACGGGGGAGAAGGAGTGCAGGAGGGGGGTTGAGGTAGGAGCTGAAGGTGGGGGGGTGTGAGGGGATGGGGTGGGGGTGGTAGTGGGTGACGAGAGGCTGGAGGATGATGCTGCCTGACGGATATTGTGGATCTTGGAAGAAAAGAAGTCCATGACCTCCTTGCACTTCGCATTTGAAGTGAAGATTGAGGAGGCCTGAGAGGGTGCGTGGAGGAGGTGGTGGATGGTGGAAAAGGGGGCTTTAGGGTTGTTGTATGCCTCCAGGATGATGTTGGAATACTTGATGTTGGAACAAGGTTCAACTGTATACTTTCTGTCATAATTTACCTCCAGATTTCCATTTTCTAACTCCCTACAATGCAGAGCATCGTCAATATCAGTACATCCAGGAGGGTCCACACTGCAGATGTCGAGATGTCTCAAGTCCTTCCTTGCTTTCAAATCCTGCAATAATTCATCATGTTCAAGAAATGGACAATTTAGCTATTGCATAATATAAAAGGTCTGAAAGATCCAATGTATAAATGGTTTATCTAACTTACTCAGGGCATTCTATATATTAAAAAAATACATTGCACATTAGTTTCTCTTAGCAAAATAACACATTTTTAAGTAAAGAACATATTTCCTTAGATATAGTGAGGAATAACCCCATTTAATTTCAATGCAATGAATGTTAAACCGATTCTAACTGATTGGATCTTAAGTAACTTAACAACTTAAATTAATCTATGCTTTTTTTTAATACAAGAACAACACAAAACTGTTGTTTTCTCGAAGAATCTAAAATGTCTGATTGATCAGTTCAGCTAACAACGCCACAGTAAAGTATTATCTCCCTCCGTGAAAGCACACATCTGAAAATCTAACAACAACAATTTAAACTTATAGAGCGCCTTTCACGTCGGGAGGACGTCCCAAGGCGCTGCACAGGAGGCGTGTGACCCGAGATGGGAGGGGAGTGTTCGGGAAGGGGTGAAACACGTAGGGGAGGTCGAAAAGTTCGGGGGGGGGGAACAAAAGGCACGGTTAAAAGTCTTTAAACTGGCCTTGAAAGAGGAAAGAGAGGAAACAAGGCGGAGGGATTGGGGGATGGAATTCCATAGGGTGGGAGCGGAGAAACTGAAGGCCCGGCCTCCGATGGTGGGGCGGTTTGTGCGGGGGGCTTGGAGCAGGCCAAGTCCTGCTGAACGGAGGGTCCGGGTGGGCTTATAGGGGGAGAGTAAGTCGGATAACTACTTGGTGAGATGAGGAAGCTAAATCAACCATATATTTACTCCCCATAACACAGTCATAGAGCTTGAAGCAGCCATTGTGAGATTCTCCAGATTGTTATGATGTTGTATTGTGCTGTAAAAGTTTAAAATCCTCTCTATACCAAATACGCAATCACTGAGATTTAACTCTACCTCCTTTGTGATAGTCCATGGCATCTTGGGCAGAAAACTAAGCACGGCCTGTGAGAAAGGTTGATGAGGGACATCGTGTTCAAGAAGGAGAACTTCGGTCTCAGTTTCTTTATCACCAGCATTTCCCAGACTTTTAACAAAGTGACCCTGCATTAATTCAAAGAATATTATTTCACGATTGGGGGAGCAAGTAATGTAGAACATAATAGGATTTAAACCTTAAATACTGAAAACAATTGGAGAGAAACTGTAGTTAGGCATTAAATGCAAAAATAATTCATTAAGATTTGGAAAGAAAGAATTGTGTCTCTGTGTTTCTCTCCTCTCTCACAGCCCCCCCCCCCCCCCCCCCCCCCCCATATCTCTCTCTCTCTCTGGCTGGTTGCCTGCCTGCCTGCCTGCCTATTAACACATCCCCCCATCTCTCCCCCCTGGCCGTCTCTCTCCACCAGCCGTCTCTCCCCCCCGCCTTCTCCCTCCCTCCCCCCGCCGTCTCTCCCCCCCTGCCGTCTCTCTCCCCTCCCGCCGTCTCTCTCGCCCCCCGCCGTCTCTCTCGCCCCCCGCCGTCTCTCTCCCCCTACCCCCCCGCCATCTCTCTTCCCCCCCTCCCATGCCGTCTCTCTCCCCCCCCTCCCCCGCCGTCTCTCTCTCCTCCCCCGCCCCCCGCTGACTCTCTCTCTCCCCCCACCCCGCCGTCTCTCTCTCCCCCCACCCCGCCGTCTCTCTCTTCCTCCCACCGCCGTCTCTCTCTTCCCCCCGCCATCTCTCTCTCCCCCCTCCCGTCTCTCTCCCCCCCCCCACCCCGTCGTCTCTCTCCCCTCACATACCTGTATATTGTATTTGAGGACTATGAATACAATATGGCGGCTTGCACCTCGGTCTGTGCATTGTGTATAGAGATCAGCATTCTGGGTCTTGTAGTTCAGTGCGCGCACATTCCGATTTTTAAAAATATATCGATGTTTTTTAAATGCCTATATCGGCATATCGATATAGGCATATCGATATGCCAATATAGGATATATCGGATATAATCGATATATCGCCGGACCCTAATGTACAGTAAAACCCCGTTTATCCGGCACCCTCGGGACCTGGCCAATGCCGGTTAAAGCACCTGCTGGATATTTGGCCGAAAACGCAAAAAAAGTAAATAAATGAAAAAAAATTCAATGCATTTTCCCGGATAAATTCCGGTTAATCGAATGCGGACCTTTTTTTTGTGATGCTGATTATAAGGAAGTTACGGTTGATCGGGTGCCGGATAAGCGGGCTTTTACTGTATTCGCTTAACGTCTTTTCGCTTAAAGTCGCACTTTTCAAGAACCAAACTACGATGTTAAGCAAGGTCTACCTGTACTGTAGCAGTCTTATTCCTCATTCCCCAACCGCAAATTATTTCGCAAAATACGAGAAAGTTTTTATACCAATAAGGAAGCACACCAAGTTGTCTTTAATGAGAGTGTCTACTAGCAGGAAACAAAACAAGGCCAAATTTGAACCAAAATATCCATGAAGTTCACAGTACATTTTTATTAAAAATAATGGGATTTGTGGGATTATAAATCGTTTGAGTTTCTTGTAGATTTATAATATTGGCTGAACATAATTAGTTTTTTGCCTTACAATTATGGCCAGGCCAAGTCACCCTTTATTCTACCACCTATTTACTGGTCAAACCTGAATTTGTTAGATGTCAAATAACGAACCATAGGCTTTATGGAGGTTTCAGCTCTTAAGCATGGTGATGATTTTCCGCAATATATCACACCTGACTGACCAAAACATTTTATTATGCGCAATGTAACAAATCAAAGAAGCAAATTTAAACCGATGCCTCTCTTTTTTGGACTTACATTAGGATACCGAGAGTTTCTGGGCCATCCATCAATCACCACAATGATTCTCTGGTTCTCCAGGGTAGAAGATTGCCTGGTCTCTATTCGAATCCTAGGTATCCTACGATCTGCCGGTGTGAACAAGTGTTTTGTTGACTTGAAATAAAAACAAAATGGAAAATAATTCAGGTACATGTTTTTTGATCGTAAAAAGTCAAACAAAAATTATCCTTTTTAGCAGCATTCCTACCTCTTTAATCTGTGACTTTGATAACATACCACAGTACGATCTCCAGTTTCTTTTGATCACGCCAACTACTTTACCAGTTGCCTTTGAAAACTTCTTGTTTGTAACAACCTAAAGAGGAATTTAAATGCATTTCAATAGCTTAAGGGATAATATGAACTATTTCATAAAATTATAAATTTCTGAAAAGTCTTAATGTGCCTAAATCCTCTTGATTGCAATATGCAAATATGCATTCAAATGAAACCACAAATATAGAATGAGCTAGAGACAACCTAGGAGCAGGTTCTATGGGTTTTCATTTAAGATAATGAATGAAGAGAAGTCAGTGACACTCGAAACAGAAATCACAACTACTGCTCTGTGGTTCACGGCAACACTTAGCAAAACAAAGGGCTCCACTTACTGATTTCACTTTAAAGAACCCATGCAAAATATATGCAGATTTGTTTTGAAATATCTTTGAAATATTAAAACAGAATGTTTAATAAACTGAATTGTTTTAAAATCTCTAAACTGCACACACTTCAACCTGAGTTATGAAAATATTGGAGCAGATACACAATCATTGAATTTCTTACATTTTCTTTCTCTTCCTCTCCATCATCGCCAATTTGCCCTTCATCTTGAAGGATGACAGCTGATGGTGCCACCCAACTCTCTTTGGGCAGTAATTCAACAGCTACTAGATCTTCATGTACAGCTCTGTTCAGATTCTTCAGTCCCTGTATGAGGATCTGTAAAACCATTTATATGATAATCTGTAGTCATCTGATTTTTTAATGAGGTTTCAATGAACTTGTCACAGTTCAGATATGTATGAATCCTCTTTTCATATTACAAAGTTAATGAAAAACATATTTTGGAAAAAACCTACTCTCCTGAAATTAGACCTGTTCTGACAAACATGCAATTTCATCGATAGACTTACATTTTCATCATACATGATACAGGTTGACCCCATTAGAATTCATCCAGATTTAGCGTGGTCTACTTAAAGTGCAGGTGTACTGTTGACCTGTTCTAAACCAGGCCTTTCCAAGAAGCTGGCAATTACAGTAAAAGCCCGTTTATCCGGCACCCGATCAATTGTAACTTCCGTATAACCGGCATCGCAAAAAAAGGTCCGCATCCGATTAACCGGAATTTATCCCGAATAATGCATTTTTGGGGGGATTTTGGGGGGGGCGTTTTCGGCTGAATATCTGGCACGAGCCAACCGGCATTAGCCAGGTCTACAGGGTGCCAGGTAAACAGGCTTTTACTGTATTCCTATTTCTGCTGTATTATCGGCAGGCGATCCTTCAGCCACTCTGCCCCCAACCTTTGGAATTCCCGCAATCCCTCCGTCTCCCTCCTTCCTAGCTTCCTTCATGTCCCGCCTAACGACCCTCCTCTTCGACCGTGCCATTGGTCACCCCCCTTCTCTCCGTTCTCCCTGATCTCAACCCCAGCTCGGGTCTGAAGGCTGACTGTCCAGCCCCTTGGGATATCCGCCCGACGTGAAAAGTGCAATGCAAATGTAATTTTGTTGTTGTATGAATCACTTTATCAATAAATAATACATATTTTCTCATTAAATCTACATGTTGAGTTCATCAAACAACACTTCTATTATTCTAAATTAAAATTAGAGCCCAAACGTTGTGCTTTAACCTAAGAAGAGCATTCCTTCCTGGGCCAGGGTGATCAACTATTATTACATTGGACATCTTTACTGTAGCTTTAATTTTAATAGTAACAATAAATAACAACAAAAACGTAAGAGCTTTAGATAAATCGATTACAGCTGAAGAAATTAACTTACCTCACTGTTCTCGTCTTCTTCCCCATGCAGCCAGACAGTAGCCTCCAGATAGTTGTCCCTGCTGGCTCTGAAGCTCCCTTGGATATATTTACCAGACTTTAAGCCTTGTTGTATTCTGGACAGAGGCAGGTGTTCTGGAAAGATCAGCTTAGTACTCTGTATTTCATTCTACCATAAAACAAAATGTTATGTTTGATGAAAACATGCACTCCTACAACTGTACAGGACAGATTATCCGAGTGACAGAGACCATGTGCTATGTTAGTTACAAAACAATTGTTTTTTTCTAATGGGTAAACAAACATCAGTGAAGCTCTGACTCAGTGCTTTTCTTTTTAAATGATCTTTAAGTTTGCATTTGTACGAGTTCTGTAATGGAGCCTGTAGCTCAGTGGTTAGATCACTCGCCTCGCAAGTGAGTGACATGGTTTTGATTCCCAGGAGGGTGAAACGTTGGGTAAGTTTCCTTACGCCACATGGCTCTGTTTACCTAACAATATGTAGGAACCCAGTTGTTAGTTGATTGGTGAATCTCTTTTTTTTTTGCTTGGAGTGGGACATTGTCGTGCATAATTGGCTGCTGCATTTCTCTCATAAAATATGCAGTCAATTCACTTTAAAATATATTCTGCAAAGAGTTTTGAGACTTCTCAAAGATATGATAAAGTGTTATACCAAATGCCACAATTATTATATATTTTTTATGATTCTAATAAGGGTCAGAAAAACTAAGCCTGTGCTAATTAAACCTTTACAAAGGACAGTGATCAATATCTAGCAAAGAATTAGATAGGTTAGATAAATCTAGAATACTAAAAATCTTAATCCCATTGGAACCAGAATAAGACAATCTCAGGAACTACAATTCACCCAAGAGAAAAGTTGCTTAAACCATCTGACAAAGTAAAGTATACATAGAATTGACAAAATATTATCAAACGTGCTGGTGCGGTGGCAAGCAGAATATAATTTCCTTGAAGTCTCCAGAGACTTCAAGGAAATTAATAATAGTGTATTATTACACTATAGAATAGTACACTAATAATAGTGTATTATTACACTATAGAATAACACTTCTATAGTGTAATAATATGCATCTTAAATAAAACCAATAATCTTTTTTTTTGCCATTCTTATTTTCTTAATAACCCTGAATAAAGCAGTACTCCAATGTTAAACGTTTCTTCTCTTTTTAAATATTCCATTTTGCAGATGATACTTACAGATGAATCTGAAATACAAGCCAGGCGATCAACAAGTTCAGGGTTACCAATCAAGCTTTTGACATATTCCTCACCTGAAATCAGGAAGAGAAATGTTTCTTAATAACACAGCATGGACCCAGAAACTACTTTAAAAATAATGCACAGCTTCACAATTCAAAAAATGATACACCATTAATATGAGTGAGTATTAAACCCATAAGAGAGGTCCAGTTTGTAAAGTTATATCCTAATAAAAACACTATTCCAGTAAAGTCCAATGGTCCCTTCGTTATTGCAACCATTTCATTCAGTCATTGACAAGAATTGCTGTTATTCCGTTGACATTTTTTAGTTTGCTACATTAGTTTGCTACAAGATGTTCTGCTGAATCCTATTCCTAATTGACTCTATTTAATTTGAACAAAAAAGGAAATTCCTCAGTGTATTCGCTTTTTAGGACTTTGTATTTGCTCCTGCTGACTATTTCAACTGTTACTAATTCCCAAGTGAGTTTTGTTACCCACATTACATGCTATAAAGTTTATAATTAAAATGTGATTCTAATTTACATTGTAAGGTGTTGCATTGTTTCTGCTATTTGAAAAATCTTCCATTGAAAATAAAATTACGCAAATGAAAGTTTTCATTAATATTTCACATAGCATTCTTGAATACTCCTGCTAAGAATAGTACTTTGCAGCAAAACCTCTTACTTAATTCATAGAAACCTCAGTCACTGACATTGTTACTGAAATTGCTGTGCGCAATTTGGCTGCCGCGTTTCGCCCACAAATATACAGTCGACTTTCCTGCTTTTCTTCCCCCTGCCTCGACCCCTCCCCTTTTGCTTCTTTACCCCCTTTTGCCCCTAGTCCCACTTCCGTGACTGATTGTGGGACACTGCTGTGCGCAATTTGGCTGCCGCGTTTCGCCCACTAATACAGTTACTTTTCCTACTATTCTTCATCCTGCCCTGATCCTTCTCACCCTGCTCTTGTCCTACCTGACTGTACAGCGCCTTGGGATGTCCTCTCGACGTGAAAGGCGCTATATAAATGTAAGTTTTGTTGTTGTTGTTGTTGTTGATTGCTCTATCCCTGTGCAAAGTAAACTTGGCATATAAACAAAAATTTTAAAAGTGGCAAAATTAATGTGAACGTTTATAATATAAATGGAATACATGAAGAGTCATTGAATATTAAACACGTTGACCTCCAAATACACAGTGACTACACTTCATCAACAACAACACATTTCTATAGTGCCTTTTACTTCAGGAGGACTTCACAGTAATATCTGTTAAATGCTCCGAATGTATCAAAAACATAAGGCTCTATGCCAAATGCAAGGTTTATTATTACATTTAATGCTCAACTGAATCCCAATCATGTGTTTGTCAAGTCCTTTTGTACAAATAAGAAATCATCACTATAGTTCCACATCTTCCTCTCTCCTGGTATTGGGGAAAAAAATCCCAGAATTTATGCAGAATAGTATACTGTACTGTACTACAACTTTTACTATAGCAAAGCAGATATCTAATTACATGAAGTGCATACATACATGTGAATGCTTTCAGGCCATCTTCCACAGCAAGCTCCTTGTTTTTTCTGTCGTTTGTTAATAAAATAATCTGAAGTTCTGATGAGTCTTGCAGTGAATTTTTAAGGTGGTCACTGTACCATTCCACTGCTTTTCGGATTGCTCGATCATTGCGGTCATTTGCATTTTCACCTTTTTCTTGCTCTATATAGGTATCTCTGAGTAAAGAACATATTCCACAAGTTACGCACTTATACATATTGTCATTTGGGTCTACTTTGTGATTTGATGTTACCATTTTAAGTTAACAACCAAATATTCTAGAAATAACATTTTACAGTTTTTCAGTGAATATAGAATAGAAAATAATGGATAGAGGAGACAGATACAGGTTGTGAAATGGGTAATATCAGTGTATTTTGTGAGTAAAGCTCAGCAGCCAATTCCACATAGCAATGTCTCAGACAGCCCTGGAGTGCATGACTGATTTTATTTGGGATATTTTTTGTTGGTTAGGAAACTGGAAGAAACTCCCTTCTCTTTTCGAAGTACAATCAGATCTTTTAGTCTTTTAACCTAAATAGGTAGATGAGAATTCGGTTTAATAAAAGCTATTAAAAAGCATTCTCAACAATGCAGCACTCCAACACAGCACTGGAGTGTCATCTTCTGTGTGTTTCCCAGTCCTGGTGTGGGGCTTGAAACCACAACCTTCTCAATCAGAGGTGACAGTGTTACTACTGAGCCAAGCTGACACACAAAGGAAATTTCCAAACAAAGCAAGTTGGTGGCTACATTTGTTTTGATGTAACTGTACACTACATTCAAATGTTTTGTAAATACAATAACTAATTTGTAAACAGTGAAGAAGACTATGAATGTGAGACATGTTTACTATTGGTTCTGTTATCTTACCTGTGATGTTCATTTGTAAAAGTGTAGAAATGTTTCTCGGCATTGTTAATAACATCCTTAATTCTTTTGTAAACTGGGGCACTTCGGTGTCTCACTTCTTGCAACACAGTTTGTAGAATCACCACATTTTGAATCACAGGATCCTCAAGGATATCAATCTAAGAAATGAATACAAGATCAAAGCCTAGAATTTTTAAACTCTAAATTTATTGTAAAGTATACTTTAAAGCAGGTGAATGCAGCTGCCAATCTGCAATGGCCATGACCAACAACCATGAAATGAGTAACCAATTTTATTTTGGGGATTGTTGGACAGGACTTCCCTGAGACATTCCCCTCTCTTCGTATAGTGCCATGGGATCTTCAATGTCCACATGAACAGGCGGATGGGATGTTGGCTTTACATCTCATCAGAAGAACAGCACATCTGACAATGCACTGGAGTGTCAGTCCAAACTGTAGAAGTTCAGAGTCCTAGGATTATTTTTTACTATTGTTAAATTATAAGAACATATGAAATAGGAGCAGGAATAGGCCACTCGGCCCATCGAGCCTGCCCCGCCATTCAATCATGGCTGATATTCTACTCTAACTCCAGCTATCCGCCTTAACCCCATACCCCTTAATTGCTTTATAAATGAGAAATCTATCTAACTCGGTCTTGAATATGTTCAAGGACTGAGCATCAGCAGCCTTTGGGGTAAAAAATTCCATACATTCACCACCCTCTGAGTGAAGAAGTTTTTTCTCAACTCAGTGTGAAAGGGCTGACCCTTAACTTTAAGACTGTGACCCCTTGGTTTTAGATTCTCCAACCAGGGGAAACAATCTCCCACTATCTACTTTGTCGTGCCCTTTAATAATCTCATAGGTTTCTATGGTTATCATATAGTTATTACTAGTATTTCTAGCATTATTGCTATTATTACTAATCCTGGGGATATTATTAACACACTACTGATGGCAGCCCAGCCAGTCTGGCTCATCGGTAAGACTTGGGAGGAGCAGACTGGTCAGTGTGAGCATGGTGGGGTCTCTTACCACTTAGCTCCTGCAAGCCAAAGGCCTAATGGGTTTTCCTAGTTGGACAAGCAGCGAGAAGGCTTGCTACAGTACTTTCAATGGTCTGCTTTTTTCTGGTCAGTCTCCAGCTGTAGCTCCAACCCAGGTTCTGGGATTCCCAAGCCTTGGCTCTTGCCAACGTGTGCCTACTATTCTCCGGAATTAGGTAAGCAGGATGTTCCCTCCATGGGGAGAGTGCAATACATTCCAATGGCATACAATGAACTCTTGTTCGATTCGGATACTTTTAAGCACAGCAATGGGTTTTCACATGTGTCAGGACACCCAGGCTGACCCAAACAAAATTATATTAAATACTATTGTTAGGGATATTATTACTACGCCTCGTGTTATTAAATATGAGCATTCCTAGTGATATTACTATTGCTAGGGATATTATCACTAATGCAGTGTCATTATTGCTACTCCTAAACTTATTACTGTATCAATAGTCAAGAGTCATTATTGCTATTCATATTGTCATTATTACTATTGATAAGACTTATTAGTGTCATTCTTGCTCTTCATTACTATTACTACTATCAGTGTTATCGGTATTCAGTGCCATTTATCACAGTATCATCAGCATCCAGTGTCATTATTACTCTATAGATCTATGACTGTATCATCATCAGTATTCAGTGTCGTTATTACTCTGTACGGCAGGGGCTGGTTATTATTGCTCTGGAGGTTATTACTGCGGTATTTGCCGGTGCTGTGAACACAGTGAGTACCTGGTGCAGCACCACGTTGGTGTCGGGCACGATGTAGTGAGGCTGAGGGCAGAGGCTGCTGCGGTGCTCGGCGGGGTCCGGCTGCAGGACCGAGCCGGTGCTGCTCTCCCCGCAGGCCGGCAGCTCACAGCGGCCTGAGCCGCAGCCGATGTCGTCCCTCAGGTAGTGCTCGCGGACCAGCTTGAGCACCGAGCCGGAGCGGGTCCGCTTCAGCAGCGTCTTAGACTTGAGCATCGTCAGCCAAGCCCGACAGCAAACCACAGGGAACCCCCGCCGCTCAGTCACTGACAGACAGGCAGGGAGACAGAGACAGGCAGGGAGAGAGGCAGGGAGGCAGGCAGGGAGGCAGAGAGACAGGCGGGGAGAGAGGCAGAGAGACAGGCAGGGAGGAATCTCTCGGCGGCCGGGATCACACCAACGTGAGGGAGACCTCGCTGCTCAACCGTCAGCCCCGTGCCACTCACTCGGCCGACCATAACATACCTCGAGGTTGCAACCGCCCCCCACCCCTCGCACTTTACACCACAGAACTTTGTACTTACTCTTTTGTAAAACGTTAGCATTGGTACATGTTGTACTGTACAGTACAGCAATTGCACACCTGACAGGTGCGGAGGCAATGCGGTGTAGCATAGCTCTTTTCTATATTTGCATGGTCGCAGCTGCACATAAATAATTATTTTTCAAAAAAAAACATTGGATCACCTTTCCTGGTACCCTCTTAACTGTTACTCCCCGATGTCGGATATACTGTACAGCCAGCTCTTTTCTCAACAGATCGATTAACTCAACGGTTGCTGTTATGGATCCAGGCGGGGCGAAACATTGGGCAAGTTTCCTTACTCTTTACTCACCACTCTCTTATTCCACAAACATTTACAATACTTTTATAATACGTGTTGTTTTTTCTCTCTCTCTCTCTCTCTCTGCAATCCTTGCTTTAGATATATATATATATACATTGCTTTAAAATAGTAAATGTTTCGAAACAAAATTGCAATGGAAAAAAAGATGCAATGACTTCTGCTGCACTTGATTCACAAAGAACGACACAAATCAATGTTTATTATTATTACGACGGCGAAAAAAAAATAACCCGCAGAGACAATTGCGGGATTCTCCCAAATGTATGGACGTGAACGTGCGGGTGAAGGACAATAATTATTTCTCCTGTAAATCTCACTGTTCAGGGGGTAATGTTGTTCTTGTTGTTGGTGCTGGTGTCAGAGCGACTCCGGGATGTTTTTGTTTGGCCGAAACGGAGGCAAACAGCGCCTGCCTGAGGTGAGGGTTTGACTCTTCTCCCCTCCCCCCCCCCCAACCAACCAACCAACCACCACAGCCTGGCGGGTCGGGCGATTTCACGCCCAATTGGGCGTTTTTTTTTTTTTTTCGCGTGTCCTCACCTCCTCGTCCTCGTTACACAGTTTCACAAGCGCTGGCCTCAATTGGCCTCCGGATCGGCCGCCGCCCGGACCAGAGGCGACTCGGAAACATTGGGCTATTTTTGGGGCTATTGTTTGGGTGATTGAGCTACAAACTGAGCGTCACTACTGGTCGCGGGGGAGGAGGAAGGGGGGGTGGGAGGCGGTTGGTGAGGCGGCGATTCACTGAGTGGAAATTAACAACAACAACGGATACCAGGGACGGTGGGTAGGTCAGTGGGGGGCAGGGGAGTGAGGGGTGGGTGGGCAGTGTAATGAGGAGTGAGTGGGGGGCAGTGTGCGGTGGGTGGGGGGCAGTGTAGTGTGTGTGGGTGAGTGGGGGGCAGTGGGTGGGGGGCAGTGGGTGGGGGGCAGTGTGCGGTGGGTGGGGGGCAGTGTGCGGTGGGTGGGGGGCAGTGTAGTGTGTGTGGGTGAGTGGGGGGCAGTGGGTGGGGGGCAGTGGGTGGGGGGCAGTGTGCGGTGGGTGGGGGGCAGTGTGCGGTGGGTGGGGGGCAGTGCGGTGGGTGGGGGGCAGTGTGCGGTGAGTGGGGGGCAGTGGGTGGGGGGCAGTGTGCGGTGAGTGTGGGGCAGTGTGCCGTGGGTGGGGGGGCAGTGTAGTGTGGGTGGGTGAGTGGGGGGCAGTGTGCGGTGGGTAGATGTCAGTATAGTGAGGGGTGGGTGAGTGGGGGGCAGTGTGCGGTGGGTGGGTGAGTGGGGGGCAGTGTGCGGTGGGTGGGTGTCAGTGTAGTGAGGGGTGGGTGAGTGGGGGGCAGTGTGCGGTGGGTGGGTGTCAGTGTAGTGAGGGGTGGGTGAGTGGGGGGCAGTGTGCGGTGGGTGGGTGAGTGTGGGGCAGTGTGCGGTGGGTGGGGGGCAGTGTAGTGAGGAGTGAGTGGGTGTCAGGGTTGGATGGGTGAGTGGGGATTCAATGTAATGTGGGGTGTGGAGCCTGGTCATTGCTGGTTGCTAAGAGCTTGTTGCAGTTACACCAACTGCTGATCAGTAACTGAAACTCTCTTTCCCCCTCTCTCCATAGTCTCCATCTCTTCACACTCTACCCCCTCCCCACCACCCTGAAGCTGTGCGGCGGCTCTGGCTGTCACTGGGTGGAAAGTGGAAATTAACAACTAAAAGGATTCAGAGCTTTGGAAATTCCTCTCGACGTGAAAGGTGATATAAACGCAATCCCTTGTAAATGTAGTTTTGTGTTATTGTTGTTAATGCAACCTTGTGTTATTAGTGTTAATGCGGTCTTGTGTTGTTAACAATAATCCTTGCATTTGATATACAGTACTGTTACAGTAGTTATTTTCACATCTTCTAGAGTCTCAAAGCTCTTCACAGAATATGCTGTAAAGTAAATTGACTGTATATTTGTGAGCGAAAGAAACGGGGTAGCCAATTGTGTACAGCAGTGACCTAGAAAGTGTCGTGGATTGAACTTATTATTTTTTTTTAAAAACGGATTATTAACAGACATGTGCAGTAAGGAAACTTGGCCAAAATTCCTCCCTGTTGTTGTTGTAAATGTAATCTCTTGTTGTTGACGGTGTTGAAGGTGAAGATGGGGATCTGTGGGAGGAGGCACCTTCAGATAAGATGTTAAACTAAGGACCTAGCTGCCTATCCAAGTGGACATTAAACATCAACAATAAAATTATACTTGTATAGCACCTTTTACATCAGGAGGACGTTCCAAGGTGCTGGACAGTCATTGTTTCAGACCCGAGTTGGAGATGGGGAGGGTGGAGGGAAAGGGGGTGATTTGGGGTGACCGATGGGAAGTTGATGAAAGGGGTCTTGGTGGGACTTTAAAGATGCCAAGGAGGGGGTAAGGTGGAGGGACTGCGGGATGGATCTCCAGTAGTTAGGGGCAGAGAGACTGAAGGCTCGCCCGCCAATGGTGGGGCGGGTAGGTCGGGGGATGTGGAACTGGCTGGAGCCTGCTGAGCGGAGGGTGAGGGCAGGTTGGTTGGGCGTTAGGAGGTCACAGAGGGTAAGGTGGGGCGAGATCCATGGAGGACTTTAAATGTGAGGACCAACAACAACATTGATTTATATAGCGCCCTCCACACTGGACAGCGTCTCAGACCAGGGTGTTGAATCGGATCCTCTGGGTGATGGGGAGCCAATGGAGTCGTGCGAGGATGGGGGAGATTCTGTAGTACTAGGGTCCGTCGATATGGAAATTTGCCGATTCAGATATATCGAGGGGCTCATATCGATAAAAAGCTATATATCAATATTTTCGGGTTTTTGTACTTTGGGGCCTATCTCCTCAGGAGGTAAATATCTCTCTCTCTGTGTGTCTCTCACACTTACTCTCTCCATCTCTCTCTCTGTGTCTCTCTGTCTGGTCTCCCCCTCCCTCCCTCTCTCCCCACCCCCCACCCCCCTGGTCTCCCCCTCCCTCTCTCACCCCCCCCCCCCCCAGGTCTCCCCCTCTCTCTCCTACCCCCGGTCTCTCCCTCCCTCTCTCCCCCCCACCCCACCCCTCCGGTCTCCTCCCCGCTCTCCCTCCCCCATCCCCCGGTCTCCCCCCCTCTTTCCCCACCCCACCCCTCCGGTCTCCTCCCCTCTCTCCCTCCCCCACCCTCCGGTCTCTCTCCCTCCCCCCCCCCCCCCCCCGGTCTCCGTCTCCCCCGGTCTCTCTCTCCCTTTCCCCCCAGCCCTTGTATACTTGTATATTGTATTCGAGGACTACAAATATAATATGGCGGCTTGCACCTCGGTCTGTGCATTGTGTAGGGATGAGCATTCTGGGTCTTGTAGTTCAGTGCGCGTGCATTTGGGGTGCGTGCGCATTCGGATGTGCGCGCGCATTCCATGCTGTTGGCCCAGGAGGTTGCAATGCCGGCGACAAGGTACCGATATATTTGTTTACATCAAATTTTTCGATATATCGATATATTTTAAATTCCAATACCAGCATATCAATATGAAAATTATATCGGATATAACCAATATAATATAGCTGGACCCTATGTAGCACTTGTTGAAAGGAGCAAAAACAAATTACATTTGTATAACTCTTTTATTAATAATAATACTTGCATTTGATATAGTGCTTTTCACGTTGATTGGCAGACCAGTTTTCCAGGGATAATAATTCCTTTAAAAAATTGGTCATTTCAATTCATGACTATTTGTGGGACACTACCATGTGCAATTGGCTACCGCATTTCTCCCACAAAATGTACAGTTAATTCAGTGACTACGGTATATTCTATTGAAACAGTTTAGGATTCTCGAAGACGTGATAAGGGGCTATATCAAATGGAAAGCTGTAGTGATCGGAGCCCTGTAGCTCAGTGGTTAGAGTACTTGCCTTGCAAGCATGAGACCTGTGTTCAATTCCAGGCAGGTGAGGGCGAAATTGTGGGCAGGTTTCCTTATTCCACAAGCCTGATAATAATCCCTCAAAAAAAAATTGGTTATTTCAATCCCCGACTGTTTGAGGGACACTGCTGTGCACAATTGGCTGCCGTGTTTCCCCCACAAATATATACAGTCAATTCACTTTACAGTATATTCTGTCAACTGCTTTGAGACATCTAGTAGATGTGAAAACCGCTATATCAAATGCAAGGATTATTATTTAGTGGCATCAGCAGAATTTCACTAGTCGTATTAAAAAAATCTGCAAGAATGCAATTGTTTTGGAGCCGTTACACAACCTGCTTTTTAAAAAGTTGTCAATTTTTTATCCTACTTTCCATCTCTCCATAGCCTTTTTTTTAAAAAACAAACTGATTGTATAATTACTGCATTATTTGATTGGCAATTTCTTGCGCCAAACTATCTGCATAAACTGAACAAGATTAAAGTGAGTCAACAATTAAACCTTGAAGTATTGCTATAGTGTACCTATTTGGTTAGGGAGCGATAGTAGTCCTTAGATAAGTGTATTTTGTTACAGACTCCACCTGTGTATTTTTTTATACATATATATATTTTTTTATATATAATACTGTATATGGACAAAATTGCAAAAGTAAAGGGGCTTTCCAGCTGCTATGTAAACATAAAATTGTTGTTACTAATCTCCCTCATAAAAAGGAACAAATAAAAAAGCTAGAACTCCACATCAGTGTTTAGACCTATTTCTTCAAAGATTAAAAGTAATTCTAACTATTTTTCTTTCACCATCTCTTCTTTCATAAATTCCTTGTTTTAATGTAATTTTTATTCATTATGATTCTGTTGATGCAAATGGATATCTGTTGCATGCATATAGGTCTTCAAGGAAACAACGGTTTAAAAATCAATTTATTTTACATTTAGGGTTCAGTGACTCTTCTGTTGAAAATACGTTTAGCAAAGCAATGTCCCGAAAGAAGGGGAAAGATGACTGCAAAGCCCATGTAAGCAGTTCTTTTGAGTCTGAGGACATAAGCTTGGAAACTACTGTGCCAACAGATGACATTTCTTCGTCAGAAGAAAGAGAAAGTTCTTCCATCAAAATCACCAAGCAGTTGATTGAGAGGAAAGCACTTCTCCATGACCTTCAGTTGCTGAAGATTGAGTTATCCCAGAAAAATCTGGTTATCGATAACCTTAAAGTGGAATATCTCACAAAAGTAAGTACTGTTAGCAGGAAATAATAATAATAATCCTTGCATTCGATATAGCACCTAATCACATTGTTGAGCATATACCGTATATCTCCGCGTATAAGGCACACTTTTTTTCAGGTCGGAAGATCTTGAAAGTGGGGGGTGCGCCCTATACGCAGGTACAAGCAATTTTGAGCCTCGGAGATACAGTAAACAGGAGGGGCGGCCGGCGCGCTGTCAGCCGGGGCTTGGTCAGTGTCCGGCGGGGGTTGGGAGGAGCGAGTGACGGGGCTTCGGCCTCGGCCGCCCGGGCAGCGGCAGCAGCAGCGGACTTCAGTGCTGTGCTTACCTTCTGCCGAACCCTGTCTGCCTGCCTCCCTCCCTGTCGCTCTCCCTCCCTCCCTCCCTGCCTGCGTGCCGGCCTGCCTCTCTCTCACTCTCTCCCTCCCTCCCAGGCTGCCGACCTGCCTCTCTCCCTCTCTCTCTCCCGGGCTGCCGACCTGCCTCTCTCCCTCTCTCTCTCCTGGGCTGCCGGCCTGCCTCTCTCCCTCTCTCTCTCCCGGTCTGCCGACCTGCCTCTCTCCCTCTCTCTCTCCCGGGCTGCCGACCTGCCTCTCTCCCTCCCGGGCTGCCTCTCTCCCTCTCTCTCTCCCGGGCTGCCGACCTGCCTCTCTCCCTCCCTCCCTCCCTGCCTGCGTGCCTGCCTCCCTCCCTACCTACCTGTCTCTCCTGTCTCTCCTCCCTTCTGCCGGCAATATCATTGAAAATGCTTCCGTTGTTTTTCACCAAGAAAAGGTCAAAAACGTGGGGTGCGCCTTATACGCGGGTGCGCCTTATACGCGGAGATATACGGTACTTTGAAGATGTATGATTTGTGTATTTTGTGTGTGCACACAGCAGTCAATTTGCTCACAATCATGCCCCACAAACAGCCTTTAAGTGAGTGAACAATTTTATTTTTGGGATTACTGGCCAGGAGAAACTTCCCCTCTCTTTTTGAATAGATGGATCTTTAATGTCCACATTGACTGGCAGTCAGGACATTGGTTTACCACCTCTAAAGGATGTGTTCTTTACAGTTAGTTAGTGGTTAGCTCTGTGAAATCTATTCCCAATGTATTTGTAGTGTCAGTTTGCTTGTTTTCTTGCTCTTGTTTTCTTGCTGTCGTCAAATTGCACCTGATGACTTTCCTGTTCGACTGTGCCCATGGTCACCTTTCTCCCCAGGTCAGCATCAATCTTTGTTATTGTTCAGTGCTTCGAGATGCTACCTTGTAAGACATACTCTATATTAATGCAAGTTGTTGTAAAATGACAACTTCAGGGTCATTGGCACATCACCGATGTCACTTACCAACCAGTGCTCATCTAATATGGATTGAATTGGGTGCTGTCTGATGTAGTGAGACTTGTCAGCGACTATCGTTGGTGTATGACCGCTCTACAATCTCAATTCCAATCTTTGAGTTTGTTTTATTTTTTATGCAGATTGAGGATTTGGAGGAAAAGTTAAATGATTCTCTTCATCAGAAGCAGTTGCTTCAGGTCCGTTTGGAAAACCAACTGAAGATTCAACAGGAAGATGCCAGGTCAGTCAGATGTAGTAGAAAAATAACCTTTCAGTTTGACTTTCATTCAGTTAATTTGTTCACTTTTCTTCTCGTATAGGAGAAAATAATTCTTAACCAAATGCAAAATACTAGTATTATAACCAAATACTTCAAAAAAAATGTTTTTGAACAGCTATAAATGATGAGAATACCAGTTTGTCATGGTATTTTCCAAATTTTGACCCACACTGATTTAAGCTAGACATATTTTCAAGGTGAGCAATAATTGAGTAGATTTCTAATTGAATTTTCTTTATAATGCTGGCAGAAAGTCAATAATACCAATAGGGATTCTGCGTTTGTTGATAGAGATATTGAACACAAAAGTAGAGTTTTGAATATTAAATTATATTAGATGTTAGTTGGCTTGCAGTGGAGTAATTAGTGCACTACTGAGTGGCCTATTACATTTTTATTAAAGAATAGAATGCTTTGCCACATGAGCTCACTGAGGCTGAGATAATGGGAATTGGATGACCATTTGAAGCGGAACAGTACATGGCGTGAGTGATAATACTGTAGCCAGTGCCTTGGGACGTCCTGACATGAAAGGCGCTATACAAATGTAATTTTGTTGTCCTTGTTTTAATTGTCATGATTTTACCAGCAACAGGTTTTCTTTTGCACTAGGGAACGGCGATATGGGATTTTTCCGGATATGGTTATATCGGTTGGCTCATACCTGCTTAAACCGATCTATCGAGTTTTTATACTGCGCATGCGCGTGCATTCGAAGTGCGCGTGCATTGATGGCGCGCGCTCAGTCGCGGTGCGCGCGCATTGACGGTGCGTGCGCACTGACGATGCGCGCGCAGTCGCGGTGCACGCACATTTCGAAATGCGTGCTCTAGGTCCAGAAAGTTTGTAATGTTGGTGTCAAGGTCTGTTGAATTATATGATGTTGTTTGCTCCCTACCTCCCCCTCTCCTTCTCTCCCTTCTCTCCTCTCTCCTTCTCTCCCTCCTTTCCCCTCTCCTTCTCTCCCTCCCCCTCCACTCTCCCCCCCTCCCCTCTCTCCTTCCCCTCTCTCCTTCTCTCCCTCCCTCTCTCCCTTCTCTCCCTCCTTTCCCCTCTCCTTCTCTCCCTCCCCCTCCACTCTCCCTGTCTCCTCTCCCTCCTTTCCCCCTCTCCTTCTCTCCCTCCCTCTCCTCTCTTCCTCTCTCCTTCTCTCCCAACTTTCCCCCTCTCCCTCCCTCACCTCTCTCCTTCTCTCCCTCATTTCCCCCTCTCCTTCTCTCCCTCCCTCCCTCCCTCTCCTCTCTTCCTCTCTCCTTCTCTCCCTCCTGTCCCCTCGCTCCTTCTCTCCCTCCTTTCACCCTCTCATTCTCTCCCTCCTTCTCTCTTCCTCTCTCCTCTCCCAACTTTCCCCCTCTCCTTCTCTCCCTCCCCTCTCTCCCTCCCTCCCTCCTTTCCCCTCGCTCCTTCTCTCCCTCCTTTCCCCCCTATCATTCTCTCCCTCCCTCTCCTCTCTTCCTTTCTCCTTCTCTCCCAACTTTCCCCCTCTCCTTCTCTCAAAATATAACACACACACACCAAAAACAAAATCTAGAGATTTATTCTCCTCCATTTCTTGCTTGAAAGTAGCATGTAATGTCCACGTGTAAATGAGATCTATTACAATAGAAAAGAGAGAGACAGACAGTCTGACTGTTAAGAGTTAGAAGCCAGATTATCACTGCTGTGTGTGTCTGACTAGACATACACATAGAAGCAGTGATAGTTTGGCTTCTAACTCTCTCACACACAAAAATAACACTTACAGCCACAAAATGCCACTTATTTTTATGTAGTCTGAAGTCTGAATTAATGTCCTTCGCCATTGGCAAGCTCTCCTTTGCTATGCAAAAAGTGACAGCGTTCGTGATACTTTGCCACTTTTTGTCCCCTCTCTGGTACAATGTTCTCCTCTTAAATAAAGCAGGAATTGTTTGAGCTGCACTGGCCCCACTACCTGTCGCTTTCTCCGAAGCGCTGGTTCGACTTCCTGCTGTTGTCGACAATGATTTCGCTCTGAGGGCAGCGTGCTGGGCGGGGTGGTGCTGCTTAATGTGATGTCGCAGGTTGCTCGTGCTCGAATCAGATGTCTTAACCAAAACTGTACATCTATACACACCATTACTGACTGCATTGTTTTCAAAGTAGTCCCATACGGGGCTTTTCCCCATGATGAGAAAGGTAAATTTTCAAACTACAATTTTCAGCGATGCGACTTTGTTAAGACGCCACGACTCACGTTGAGTATACGCAGTAAAGTGTGCGTGCGCATCGGATGTGCGCGCCCGTTAATTGTGCGCGCGCACCGAATGTACGCGCATGCCATGCTCTAGATCTAGGAGGTTGCAATGCCGGCGACAAGGTAAGCTGGAAAAGATCGCATTACACTGATAATACCAACAATATTGATATATTGCCAGGAACGATATTAAAAATATATCGATGTATATTTTTAAAATCGAATCCCTCGATATAACAGGTTTTTTAGAATTACCATATCGGCACACCGATGTGAAAATCACATTGGGTTTAATCAAAAAACGATTAATCGCCGTTCCCTATTTTGCACAAATGCTGCATTGAGTCCTGCAAAATCTAGCAAGAAGTAGTGTTTCATTTCTGTTAATATGGCTCATGGAGCATTTTATTTGGCAAAAATAATATAGTGTGAATATGAGTTTGTATAAATCTTATTTACCAGGAGATAATTTGCTTGTAAATTAAAAAATCTATTTATGTTCATTATAATGTTCGCAGAGGGTTGGATGGAATGATCCTTGACACATTTTATGCTTTTTAGGGCTGTATTAATTGTTTAATTCAGTTTATAATATAATGATATTATAATGTGTTCACACATATTATATTCTTAAAACTACAGTTAACAGAGACCAAATATAAAACTATTTTGTCTGAACCACAACGTTTTAAGATTTGCCAAATTGCAGTGTAAGTTTTTACAGTCATAATGCTAAATTATATTTATGTTAAATATTTTTTATGTTTGGCTCAATTTTTAGTTTTTCACTTTGTCTTATCTTTCCAAACGTTAAATATTTGTTACATTTTGAAAGAATACACAATTAAAGCAGTTTTATCTTTTGAGGTGTGTGTGTGAGATGGGGAAAGGAAAAAGGGGAAACAAAATAGTGTTGGAGGTGTTTAAATAATTATACAAAAAAATTTAAACCAGGATGACATTTATATATGGACTTTGCTGAAATTATTTTATCATTCTTAATCACACAAAACCTGCATTTATTTGCTATCAGTAATAACAGGTATCTTAGTCATGTATATTATTTACACACGATCCTGTAGCTCAATGGTTACTTTGCAAGCAAGAGACCTGCTGGGTTTGATTCCATGCAGGATGAAACATTGAGCAAGTTTCCTTACTTCCACATGCCTGATAATAATCCCTCAAAAAATAAATAATAATAAATTGGTAATCTCAATCCATAGCTGTTTGTGGGACATTATGCGCAATTGGTTGCCATGCTTTGCCTACAAAAAAACAATCAATTCACTTTATAGTATATTCTGTGAAGCGCTTGAGATATCTGTTTTGTTAATAAATTCGTATTAAATTTCTAAACCAATGGCTATGATGAGCAGTGTGTGCCTGATCACACTCAATTTAATAATTACACATTTTTAAATCATGGGGTTTGGACCAGTGACTGTGAAAGAGGATTTTTTGTGCCTGATTGAGATTTTTTTAATAATAAAGGGATTTATTAGGGTAGATACATATGTACTATATCCTCTGGTGGGAATCCAGAACAAGGGGCAGCAGTTTTTCACCTAAAGGGTAGTGGAAATCTCGAATTCTTTCCCCAAAAAGGTTCACTGCAACTGAAGTCCAATCCATGCCCAGCTCCAGGTGACAGCGAAGTGTTATTTTGGGGCTTCAGTATAAGTTCCCTTATTTGGGTTGGGGTGATGGTACTATATGTTTTAAACCGTTACATTTCTCTGCAGTACTTTGGAACGATTTGCCAGTGAATGTGCTTGAGGCGTGCTGTTTGCATTGTATTGTGTGTGTATGTGTGTGTGTGGGGGGGGGGGAGGGGGGGGGAGATGGCGAATTAGAGATCCTTTGTTTTGTCATATCCATAATAATAAAATTGGTCATTTCAGTCCACAACTGTTTGTGGGACACTGCTGTGTTTCGCTGCTGCGTTTCGCTCACAAGTGTATATGGTCATTTCAGTTTACGGTGTGTTCTGTGAAGTTGCTTTGAGACATCTAGAAGATGTGAAAAGCACTATATCAACTGCAAGGATTATTATTATTATTTATTATTATTTCTTGCTCTTCCCCCAAATACATGTAACTGGTTTATCTCTTCCAACTAAAACCACCATAAAACCACTTTTGTTATATTTTTGTTTAAAAAATACGATGCCACAAGTGGGTTTGGTATACTGTTCACTGAATTTTTTTTGTTTAGGAGACGTCAGGATCTAAGAAAACATGAACTGGAAACTATTCTAGAAAGACAGAAGCAACTTGAACAAACAAATAAGCAGCTGCAGGATAGAGCAGGTGATATTCGACGAGGTCTGCGAAATCTGGAGTTGACTGAGGAACAGTACGTTGAGCTGAAAGTTCGTCCTGAAGATCAGCTTTCCATCCCAGAATATGTGTCTGTAAGTTCAAGATCGATGACTGTTTTTGATGCTAACTTAATCTTTTGATCACATTAGCTAAAGCCAGTGTAAAGTTGCCAACACTCATTGGAGATGTATGCGTCATGTAACTGTATCACTATGTATCACTATAGCATCTGAGAAAGGAATGAGACCAAAATGGAAAGTATTCACAAAACCTAGAAATCTTTTGAAAAAAAATTGTAAGTGGTTAATCCTATAATTTGTAAGTAATCAGTTTTCAAGCTGAAGTCGTGTTTTTACGCAGCATAGTGGACATTGGCAATATTCAAGTTTCATAGGTTTCAGGTTTGAATCTCAATCTGTTCTGAGTAGGGTCCGGCGATATATCGATATATCGCTAAAACCTGATATAATTTTCATATCGATATGCCGATATAGACATTTAAAAAATATCGATATATCGAAAAAACGATATATCGAGGTAAAAAATCGGGATGCGAGCACACTGAACTACAAGACCCAGAATGCTCATCTCTATACACAATACACAGACCGAGGTGCAAAGCCGCCATATTGTATTCACAGTCCTCGAATACAATATACAGGTATACAAGGGGTGAGGGGGGGAGAGAGACAGCTGGGGGTGGGGGGGGTGAGGGTGGGAGAGACTGCTGGGGGTGGGGGGGTGGGGGGGTGAGGGGGAGAGAGACTGCTGGGGGGGGGGGCGTTGAGGGGGAGAGAGAATGCTGGGGGGGCGGTGAGGGGGAGAGAGACTGCTGGGGGGGGGTGAGGGGGAGAGAGACGGCTGGGGGGGGGTGAGGGGGAGAGAGATGGCTGGGGGGAGGGGAAGAGATACAGCTGGGGGGAGGGGGAGATAGACGGCTGGGGGGGGGGGAGAGGGGGAGAGAGACGGCTAGGGGGAGAGAGACGGCTGGGGGGAGGGGGAGAGAGACGGCTGGGGGAGGGGGGGGGGGGGGAGAGACGGGGTGGATGTGATAATATACAGATAGATAGAGATGGGGGGGATGTGAGAGAGGAGAGAGGGATAGAGACACACAGACAGAAAAACACAGAGATGGAGAGAGTGAGAGACACAGAGAGAGAAAGATATTTACATCCTAAGAAGATAGACCACGAATGCGCGCGCACCCGGAATGCGCGCGCACCCCCGATGCGCGCGCGCATGCGCAGTACGAAAAAACTGAAAATATCGATATTTCGGTATATCTCGATATAAGCCCATCGATATATCTAATCGGAAAATGTTCCATATCGACGGACCCTAGTTCTGAGTTAACTGATCTCAGCCAAGGTCAGGCTAGTACACGTTTACCAGGAGGCAGGCACGCTGTTGGGTTTGAAATTGCTTTGATAGTTATTTTAATTGTCAAGTAGCATGTTAGAGAGACATGAAAGACTTTACCTTAAGATGCATTTAACTTCAGTCACTCACTCCAGAGCTATTATTGTCATTTATAACTGAAAAAACACTCAAATGGAATTACTACAGTAAAAAGTGCCTACAATATAAATTACTCATACCTTCCACCCCACCATCAGATATAGCGCTTTCAGCCACTATTCCCAAAACTCTGAAAAACTCCACCTCAATCCCTCTGCCTTACTCCATCCCTCTCTACATTCAAGTCCTGCATGAAAACTTTCCTCTTCTTCCGTGGTCACGGCCACCTCCCTCAGCCCCCCAGCTTGGAGTCAGGCTCCATCACTGTTAAGCTCTTTATGATGCTACACTGTGTAAGTACAAGTTGTACTTTCCCACTGAACCACATTAATAATAATAATCCTTGCATTTGATTTAGCATTTTTCACATCCAATCGAACTCTCAAAGTGCTTCACAGAATATACTGTAAAGTGAATCGACTGTATATTTGTGGGCGAAATTGAAGCCAATTGTCTGACATGCTGGAGTCATGCACAGAGGGTTTTCTAGAGGATTGCTAGTTTGTCTTGTGGATGTTTTTTATGCTGTTCGAGCACTTCATCGATGCTAAAGTTGAGTCAGAACAAACATATTCTCACAGAATATTGCAGTAAACAAGTTACTGTAATAGCATTTTGTGAGAAAACAATTGTTCAGTAGGGTCCGGCGATATATCGATATATCGCTAAAACCCGATATAATTTTCATATCGATACGCCGATATAGGCATTTCAAAAAAATCGGAATGCGCGCACACTGAACTACAAGACCCAGAATGCTCATCTCTATACCCAATGCACAGACCGAGGTTCAAAGCCGCCATATTGTATTCATAGTCCTCGAATACAATATACAGGTATGCAAGGGGTAGGGGGGCGAGAGAAGGCTGGGGGGGGGGGTGAGGGGGAGAGAGACGGCTGGGGGGTGGTGAGGGGGAGAGAGATGGCTGGGGGGGGGAGAGATGGCTGGGGGGGGTGGGGGGGAGAGAGACGGCTGGGGGGGTGGGGGGGGAGTGAGATGGCTGGGGGGGGTGGGGGTGAGAGAGACTGCTGGGGGGGGTGGGGGGGGAGAGAGACGATGAGGGGGGTGGGAGGGAGAGAGACGGCCTGGGGGGGGGGGGGGGGGGAGAGTCGGCTTGTGGGGGAGGGAGAGAGAGACGGCTGGGGGAGGTGGGGGGAGAGAGAGACGGCGGGGGTGGGTGGGGGGAGAGACGGGGTGGATGTGATAATATACAGATAGATAGAGATGGGGGGGATGTGAGAGAGACACAGACAGAAAAACACGGAGATGGAGAGAATGAGAGACACAGAGAGAGAAAGATATTTACCTCCTGAGGAGATAGGCCCTGAATGCGCGCGGACCCGGAATGCATGCGCACCTGGAACGCGCACGCACTCTGAATGTGCGTGCCACGCGCGCATGCGTAGTAAGAAAAACCCGATAATATCGATATTTCGGTATATCTCGATATGAGCCCATCGATATATCTAAATCGGAAAATTTCCATATCGACGGACCCTATTGTTCAGCATTTAAAGTATTGTAACCTGGCAATCTCATTAAAAAAAATATCTTCCAGGTAACTGTATCATAATGTACAATGCACAAATTATACAATCTATTCACTGTCGTGTATACTGTTTAAGTGATTTGAAACGTCTTGTAGACGTGATAAGGCGCTATATCAAATGCAAGGATTATTATATTATTATTCACAATAGAATAACTTCATTTCCATTATTTATTCCTCTTGAGAAATTATGAATAGTCTCGATATTGCATGGTTCATTACCATTTGGTGGGTATTCTATAAGTGATTAATTATGGAAAATACATATTTCCTCTCAGGTGGTTATTATATCAGAAAATGTAAAAAATATGATTGTTCAGGAAGATAACTCCCAAAGCTATCCAACCAACAGCAGATTTGGATCAGACTTTTCAGAGGTGCGTTAATTATCACCGATATTATCACTCAGTCCATGTCTGTTTGTGGGGCATTACTGTCCCACAACAATGCCAGACTCCTTCACTACCTCACCCCCATACTGCCGAAATACTCATCTACGCATTCGTCACATCTAGGCTCGCCTACGGGAACTCTCTCCTTGTCAGCCTTCCCAGCTCCTCCCTTCACAAGATGCAGATTATCCAGAACTCTGCAGTCGTGTACTCTCCTGCACCAGGCTCCGTGACCACATCACTCCCATCCTCGCCCGTCTCCACTGACTCCCCATCCCCCAGAAGGTCAAATTGAAGATCCTCGTCCTCACTTTCAAGGCCACTCACGGACTTGCCCCCGCCTATCTTTCCGACCTGCTGTCTCCCTATCAGTCTGCCCCTCCCCTCTGTTTAGCGGAATCAGGCCTACTCCACGTCCCCCGCCCAAACCGCTCTACCATCCATGGCTGGACTTTCAGCCTCTGCCCCACACTCTGGAACTCCATCCCACAATCCCTTCGTCTCGCATCCTCCCTTTCCTCCTTCAAGGCCCGTCTCAAGACCTTCCTCTTTGACCGTGCCTTCTGCTCCCCTCCTAACTCTTCCCCCCTCTCTTACTCTCCTTCCCTCTACCACGAATACTCCCTCCCCGCTCGGGTCCCGACCTAACTGTTGGGACATCCTCCCGATGTGAAAGGCGCTCTATAAAGGTAATTTTGTTGTTGCTTTTGTCGTCTTGACAATATGGTAAGGAGTTGAAATTCTTTTAAATCCTTCTACAGTGGGTCTGCAGTGATGATTTCCAACACTAGGTAGTGCTATAGTATCAATTCATACAAACTGGTATTAAAGAAATGCTAACTGCTAGAAAGGATTGTGCAACGTTCACAAACTGTAATTGTTATGTTTCTTATACTTTTCAATTTGTGAAAATCACAACTGAAAAATTGTGAATTCTAAGTTAAATGAGCAAACCAGAACTGTGTTTGCCAGCATTTTGGGGGGACATTGTTTTGGAATTTGCATGATATATGTTTTTTTAAAAAACTTTTCAGTTTTTGTGAATCTTTCAAATTGAAATTCATGAACTGAAATTCACAATCAATAGGAGAAATCCGGTTTATCCGGTTTGTAATTTTTGTTTATCAGACCCTAATTTCTTTCTGATTAATATATTTAAATATTATTGTAGTGATCTAGCTACCTGGTGCTCTGTTTCAAGTTACTGGGACTCCTCAATTAACATTGGGGATATGTTCTTAAAAAGTGCGATTTTAAGTGTAAAAAAACATATAGCGAAACCTAAATTACCATAGGCCCTAATGCTATCAATAGGAATTAAGTTCCTCCAGTACATTTCTGGTCTAAATTTTCTTACACTAATATTAAATAAAGACCAAAAATAACACCACTAGTATTGAAAATTAAAATAAAAGTTAAATAAATATATAAATAAGATAAAAACACTTACTGGAGATGGTTGATGTGGTCAGGCCTCTCTGGGCATCCCTACAACAGGCAGGTAATCCACCCCACTTCATCTGAATGACTGCGCCCCCTCATACTCACTGACCACATCAACCATCTCCAGTCAGTGTTCTCTTAATTGTATTATCTTCATTTATATATTTACTAAACAACTAATATAAAATGTAATCAGCTAATATCCCTACAATTAGTGCAATTTTCTAAATTTTTTTCTAACTTTATTAATTCGTCAACGACGTATAATCAAAACAACGTATATCGAGACGACGTATAGCGAGGAGTTCGAGTACATGTAACCACCAACAGGAACCTTCAAATACTGCAAATAAATAAAGTCTCTACAGCCACTTGGCTTACGGTTTGCAAAGGATCCAATGACTGCACTGGCAAATGTGGAGCTCCATCCAGTGGCAGATGCCACATTTTGATGCCAATATTTATCTAAGAACAAAGTTCTTTGCTATGGACCTGAACACACTCATGTTATCAACAATCTGGCAAAGCTTTTTTGGCAGGCGTTTCAAACTATTATAAATGCGTTGATACAAGAACAACATGCAGAATTTGTCATAAATCCACTTTCAATATTATGCTTGTTTATTTTGGTTGAAGTGTTTTTGAACATCCAATTCACAACCTCTCAATCTCTCCTTAAAATGAGCAGGTTTGGACAGGTAGTTAGCCTAAATGTAACAATTGCCCACAAAATATACAGTCAATCCTCTTTACAATACATTCTGTGAAGTATTTTGAGACATCTCAACGATGTAATAAAGCACTATTTCAAATGCAATCACTATATAGATTTTTGCTTTTTTGCTCAGCATGTGGACCCATTGCTACAGGAAAACCTCGATAATCCGACACGGTTGAGCCCACGCATCCCGGATTTCGGAGTTTGCCAGTATTTAGAACCTACCCTAGAAATGGCTCGGGAAGCCCCGTCTCATACACCACGTGAGCTGTAAATACAACACTGAAGCCAAACAATAGCCGTGCTCCACCCACAGCTCCGGGTGACAAAGCGGCCATGCCATGAACTACAAGCAGCTATTCCGAACTTGGGAAGATTTGCTTGACACCGGAAAATAATTTAGTACCAAAATCTTGCCGGTTTTAGGGAGTTGCCGGGTTTCGGAATGTTGGATTATCAAGGTTTTACTGCATCATGAAATTAGCTGCGTTCACCTTGCTATCTAATTTGCTGGATTCTACAGTTGTGATCCTATCAGTGTCTGAATAATTATTGTTTTTTTTACTGCATTTTATGGAGTGTTTAATCTATTTCTATAATTGTCATGTTAAAGCAGTTGATTAGATAGAATAGATTTCTGTTAGGAAATAATATTTGGGGATAGAATATATAGTTTGGGATGCTACATGTCATGTGACTGCCAGGATGGTGGAAGAATAAGAATACTTGTGTTCTTATGATCACTGTAGGATTAGCTGTTTTTGCTTTGTGTATGTTCTGTAGTTACAATATTGGGACCATAATAAATTCCAATTATTTCTAGTTTTTTGAGCCTAACTATTTTTGTATTTTTTGAATCGGTGAATTCAAAGTAATTAAAATTTGACTGCCCCCAAGCAGAAGTGAATGTTCATGTCAAGAAGAGCATTCTTCAGTTCTGGCATTTGTGGCAAATTCTGTTTCCATGGATCAGTTCACTACTAGAATTATCAGTGCAAGGATTTTTTCTGCTCAATGATTGTTTTGACATACTTGACTCACATTTTGCAGTAATAATTCATGTGTGTTGAAATAATTAACAAGATGGGATTTTTTTTCTGAATGCAGAGAGCATTGTAACTCTTGCCATAATTTTGGAAAGAGCTAATATTCTTAAATGTATATATTTTTTTAAAATAATTGATTGTGCATATATTTTGAAGATTATTAAAATAACAACTGGATCTAACTTTGGTTAGTATAGTAAAAGCCTGTTTATCTGGCACCCTTGGGCCTGGCTAATGCCAGTTAAAGCGCATGCGGATATTTGGACAAAAAATAAAATAATAATAATTAATGGATTTTTCCCGGATAAATTCCGGTTAATCGAATGCGGACTTTTTTTGCAATGTCAGTTATACAGAAGTTATGGTTGTTCGGGTGCCGGATAATAATAATAATAATCCTTGCATTTGATATAGCGCTTTCCACATTTTACCAACGTCCCAAAGCGCTTCACAGAATATACTGTAAAGTGAATTGACTGTATATATTTGTGGGCGAATCGCGGCAGCCATATGCACACAGCAGTGTCCCACACACAGTCGTGGATTGAAATGACCAATTTTACTATTGTGGGTTTTTTGGGAGGGATTATTATTAGGCGTGTGGAGTAAGGAAACTTGCCCAAGGTTTCGCCCTGACCTGCCTGTATTCGAACACAGGTCTCCCCAGCTTGGTCCCCCCAGCTTGCAAGACAAGTGCTCTAACCACTGAGCCACAGGAGCTCCACTAAAGGGCTTTTACTGTTCTTAAGTATGTCTGAAATTCAGCACTTAATGTTTGTGACCATAATGTGCACAGCTCTATCTATTTTTTCAATAGATACGTTTTTACGAAGTTGTTCGACCTTTGAAGGAGAATATTGAAGAGCTTCGGCAAAAGAAAGTTAATGTTTCTGAGGAGTGCAATAACCAGAAAACCCAACTGAATTCCTTAATTGAGGTTTGTATTTGTTAAAAACGTATTTTTAATTAAACCTTTAGATACTTGGGCATACTTAAATATCAATGGATCATGTGTTCGTTTAATGACATTGCCAGAGCTCGTTAAGTAGTTGTGTAGAATCACAGGAGGAGGCCACTTGGCACATTTTGTGTGTGTGTGTGTGTGTATGTGTTCCAGTGCTTTGGAAGAACTACCAACTAGCTCCAGTCCACTGCTCTTATTCCATAGACCTGTAAGTTTTCCCTTGTAAGTACCTATGCAATTCACTTTTGAAAGCTACTATTGACCACCCTTTTCCATCACCTTTTCAGGCAGTGCATTCCAGACCGTAACAACTGTCTCTTGTTGCTCATTTTTCTCCTGATATGTTTGCTTTACTGCACGTGCCTTGCTTTTTGTAGGATTGTGCTTGCTCTGCAGCTTTCAATCTCATCATTAGATAAATCCCATTGCTGATCAGCTATTTTTATGCCAGCTATTGTGCCTGAAGGAAGCCATTCGGCTTATTGTGCCTGTGCTGGCTCTTTGAAATAGCCATCCAAGTAGTCCCAGTCCACTGCTGTTGCACGATAGCCCTGCAATTCCTCATCTCCCATCTGGATCTTTTGCCATTTATTTTAAATCTGTGTCCTATGGCTACCGATAGAGGAAACAGTTTCTCTATTCTTATCAAAGCGCCTCATGATTTTGAACAGCTGGATTAAATCTTAACTTTCTCTGTACTAAGAAGACCAATTACAGACTCTAGTCTTCACATAATTTAAATCCCTCATCCCCGTATTAAACTTCATTTAATGTAATGACTGTTAATGAAGTTAAAGTACTTCAAGTATAAATATTGATGAAGAGCATATTTTATGCATACATAATTGTTTTAAATGTGATGAAGCTAATCATTGTTGAGATTATATGGGTTTAAAGTTTTTAATTCAAATTTGGCTTACGAAAATGTATTTAGGAGCCAAATGCTCGTAGGGAAAATTATTAACCAAAGAAAGTCTAAATCCTGACTTAACATTTACCCACCACATTGAATACTTGACTGCAAACTTTAAATTGTGCAACACTCGCGCTTAGTTTGATCTTTATTTTAATCCAGGAAAATAATAATAATTAATAGGTGTGGAGAGAAAAAATGTATAAATTAAGGTCAAGGTAACAGATAATTTAGCTGAAACATTGTTGAACCTTTTTTAAATCAGGAATAATTTCTAGTTGAATATCGTATGCTTGGAAAAACAAGCAAGTTATGGTTTGCCCACTGACTGACATATGGAATTTGTGTTTGTTTCCGAAGTTCTTACAAAGTTGCATCAGACTCCACACTTTAACATTAAACTTTATTTTTAGAAAACTGTCCTTTAATCACTTATCCTTGACGTTCCTTATTTTGGTGTCATGCTTTTCCATCTTGAATACACTGCTCTATAGGCCATGGTCCTTCATTCATCCACAATTTAGGAAAAACATTAATACCCAGGATTCTGCACAATTTCAGCATATATCAGAATGTAAATCAGTTGAATGTCTTGGTACCACTGAGCCACTTTGGTCAGGGTTTGAAGTTATAAGAACCTGAATTCAAAGCACTTTTCTTGCAGAGTTCCATCTCAAAATGTTAAACAGAGACCGTGCCATCAAGTACAGAGGTTAAGGGAGGTGATTGTGGACATGCTTAAAGAAGAAGGTTTTGTTTTCAAAGATCATTGGCAAGTGGGGCAAGTCAAAATAATTAGGGGAGCAAATTCCAGTGGGTATTGGCATCGAGGCATAGAGGCTGTTTGTGGGATGAGAAATATGCAGAAGGCTGTGATAGCTGAGCTGAGGGAGCGAGCAGGAGAATGAAGCTGGAATAGCTCGTGAAGGGAGAGAGGCTTTGTAGGTCAGAGTAAAGATCTTAAAGTCGATCAACTGGGAGATAGACAGTGGAGCTTGATAAGGATGGAGATGATGGATATATGAAGCTTAGTCAGCGTAAGGATGCAAATGACTAAATTTGAGATGTATTGGATTATGTTTGGTTGCATTGATTTAGACATTTTTATATTTGAGGAGTCCTGTAGCTCAGTGGTTAGAGTACTTACCTTACAAGTGTGAGACCTGTGTTTGAATCCAGGCAGGTCAGGGTGAAACCGTGGGCAAATTTCCTTACTTCACATGACTAATAATAATCCCTCAAAAAAAAACACAATAGCAAAATTGGTCATTTCAGTCCACAACTGTTTGTGGGACACTGCTGTGAGCAATTGGCTGCTGCATTTTTCCCCACAAATATACAGTCAATTCACTTTACAAAATACATTCTGTGAAACGTTTTGAGACGTCTAGAAGACGTGAAAAAGTGTTGTATCAAATGAAAGGATTACTATTTGATATTTTTCGCAAACCTCTACCTGCTTTAGAACATAAAAGTGTGCCCCATTACCCTTTAGTTTGTTTTTTCAAAGTACTGTACATTGATAATAATAATCTGTGAATTTGATCTACCACCTTATCATGTTGTTGAGACGTTGTCTCAAAGCACTTCACAGGATAAAGTGGTTTGACTGTGTATTTTGTGGATGATCCATTACTAAATGATAATTATTCCATCCCAGATTAAGTACAGAATCTGAAGGCTCAAAATATTCAGTGCTGGTCTGTTCCAACCACTTCAAAATGAGGAAAAAATATAATTGCTTCAGCATCCCAAAACATAATGACTAAACTGTGGTGCTGTAAAATCTATATTTGAAAATGCAAAAGGTTTAAGTGTATTATATATTATATATATATACAGTAAAAGCCCGTTTATCCGGCACCCGATCAACCATAACTTCCATATAACCGGCATCGAAAAAAAAGTCTGCATTCGATTAACTGGTATTTATCCGGAAAATTGTATTAAAAATCTTTTTGTTATGTTTGCGTTTTCGGCCAAATATCCAGCACACGCTTTAACCGGCATTGGCCAGGTCCCGAGGGTGCCGGATAAATGGGCTTTTACTGTATATATGTTTTTAAATCCTAGGTCAGGACCTTTATTTTGGTATCTTAATGTGTTACAGTATGACACATTAACCATTTTATGACCAATAATTCTTGCATTTGATATAGCGCCTTATCACATCTTCAAGACGTTTCAAAGCTCTTCACAAAATATACTCTAAAGTGAATTGACGTATGTTCTGTGGGCAAAACGTGGCAGCAAGTTGCGCACAGCAGTGTCCCACAAACAGTCGTGGATTGACGGGACTTAATTTATTATTTTTGTTTTTTTGAAGGAATTATTACAATCTATTATGTTTAAAATGTTCTCTACATGGGTAGCTGCCAACAAAACAAATATCCCAACAGTTTTTTTCCCCAGGAAATGTCCTATGCATCACCCAGCATGATTTCCACCCTGATAAGATCTAATGCCAATTATATACCCCCTCTCTATTGCTGCCACTAATTCAGCACCTTTCTGACCTGTAAGGCATGCAAGGGATTCAATTAGAAAATGTTTTATGTTGAAGGTGTTTTGGCCAGAAGCCACATTGCTCTGAGTTTTTAACATTACTCTTAACATTCAGCAGGCAGGGGAGTAGTTGCATTACAATTTTCTCTCCCCTCCTCCTGAAAGTAGTTACTTACGCTTGGGGGTAATACAGACATCATTAACTCTCCATGTAAGGGGCACAATAAGTACATACAAACTTCTTAAATAATAATTTTAAAAACTTCCATTTGATACCAGGCTTTTCAAGTCTTCTGGACATCTCAAAGTGCTTCACAGAATATACTGTAAAATGAATTGACTATATATTTGTGGGCGAAACACGGCAACCAATTGCGCACAGCAATATTTCACAAACAGTCGTGGATTGAAGTGACCAATTTTAGTACTGCTTTTCTTTCTTGACGGAGCATTATCAGGTATGTGGAGTAAGGAAACTTGCCTAAGGTTTTGTCCTGCTGGTAATCAAATGTAGGTCTCTCACTTGTAAGGCGAGTGCTCTAACCAATGAGCTACAGGACTCCCTAAACAAATAATGATAATGGTGTCTGTTTATTGTGATCAATAAAACAGCAGGGCTCAACTATGATTTAAAATTGTTATATCTAAAGAAATAAACCATACTTTATAACTGAATTGTACAGCACTTTGGAAATTACATTTCAGTAAAAAAAACTGTCAGCTAATTCTAATGTAGAATGCTGCATTAGAACACTCCACAAATGCAATTTTGTTGCTTGTTTAACACTAATATTTTATCAAACTTTTTCACCCTTCTATAGAGCTACGAAAATGAAAGGAAAATTCGCTGCGATCTTGAAGTACGATGTCAGCGTTCTATATTAGAATTAGCTGACACCAAGCAGCTCATCCAGCAAGGAGACTATAAGAAAGAAAATTATGACCGAGTAAAGCAGTAAGAACACTCTATTCAATTGTTTTATTTATATATTTTTATTTATTTGGTAAAGAAAGGAAGGGTCTTGAATTTTTTATAGTCTTGTGTCAAAACATCTCAAAGTTCTTCACAGATCTTTATTTCAAGTGTAGTCACTGTTTTCTAGTCGTAAGGCTATCTTTAAATGTAGCAGATACCTTGAATCCATTCAGGATTTCCAAAGTCAGTTATTTGGTATAAAGGGAAGAAAATACCCGGTCTTTGGAAAAGACCAACCATCATGGTCAGGTTTCAGCCTATGTGTCCCCACCCTCTAGAACTCCATTGCAGAGTCCCTCCCCCTTCCCCTCTCCGCTTCCAGGTTCATCTTAAGACCTTCCTCTTTCACTGCACCTTTGGTCATCTCCCACCCCTATCTCCCAAACCTAACCTGCAGCTTGGGTGCAAACCCTCAACTATCCGGAACCTTGGCATGTCCCCTTGAATGAAAGGCAATTTGTGTTAGTTTTTATAAAAATTGTGAAAAATTAAAGACTTGGTTTGCTGAGGCATTATTTTAGGATTGATGCTGGAATGGTGAGATAATAATCTATTCTGCAAAATGTTTGCTCTACCTTGTTGTTGATTGTAATGTTACATGTTCCATGTGGTTTTGTTTTAGGGAGAGAGAGGCATTTGAGCGGGAATCTTCAGAGCTCAGAAAAAAATTTGAATTACTGGATATCACGCATAAGGCACAAACTAAAGAGAAAAATGACTTATCCAAAGAGGTATATACACTGGTGTCGATTTTGTCTTCTTCGTCTTAGTTCTTGTATGTTTCTTACCTCTAACTTAAATGCTTTCTTTCCTTCTGTCTTGACCAGTTTCTGAATCAGGAGAAAAGAGAAGAGTGCTACATGTACGCTTGAATAAGAAAGACATTTAAAAAAAATGTAGTGTAAAACAGGCACTTAGAAAAACTTATGATATTTTCAAATGGTATTTTTTTTAAAATATTGTCCTCGATACAAAAAAACACTATGTCTGACTACTGAAGATTTGTAGCCTTGAACCAAACTTCACTTTGAGCTTTATGCAGCAAACTCATCTCTGTTTCTGTTCCATTTCATAGAATCATAGAATTTTACAGCACAAGAAGAGGCCATTCAGCCCACTTTTCTGTGCCAACTCTTTGAAAAGTGCAATTCAAAGTCAGTCCCACTCCCCGGCTCTCTCCGCATAACTCCGCAAACCCGTCCTCCCCAAATAATCATCCATCTCTCTTTTAAAGGAACTATTCCTTGTTATTGGAATTTTGAATTATAACTATTTCTTGTTATTAGAATTCAAATTCATCTATTCCCACCAGTAAGATTCTTCACAGAACAGTTCTAATATAATGTTGAGTCTAAATTGTAGTGTACTGCATTCTTTCTTGAAAATGCAACAAAACAAATAATTTGTATAGCGCCTTTCATATTGGGAAGAGGTCCTAAGGCGGTGGACGATCAGTGTTTCGGACCCAAGCTGGTGTGGAGAGCAGGGGGGGGAAGGAATGTGGCCTTTGTTAGGGGATTGGAGGTTGCAGAGGTAGTGGAGAGTGAGACCATAGAGGGCTTTGAAAGTGATATTGAACCGTACACTTCTTGTGATGGGAAGCCAGCGGATTCGGGTGAGGATGAACAGAGTAATGAGATCTTTAGCAACAACAGCAAGTTACATTTACATAGCGACCTTTATGCACAATACCATCTTGTTGCACGTAATATCCACCTAAATACCTGGATGAAGATGGGACCCCGGTTAATTGCTTCAACAAAACTTTGTCGTCTAACAGTACAGAATTTCCCAGTACTGCGCTGGAGTGTTATTCACTTGGACAATGCTGTGTGCAAATTGGCTGACATGTTCACCTACAGTCACACTTTTTGTAGAAAAACAAACTGAAGTGCTTCAAGGGGCTGTATCAAATGCAAGGATTGTTATTGTTATGGTGGCCTGTACTTAAATTTACAGTTAATTTCCTGGACTAAGAGGGAAACAAATCAATCAAGAGTGCTGATCTCCTGATCCTTGTGACTCCTCAGTTCACCATACTGCATGCTTGTGGGAATATTGGTAAGGACAAAATCAAGCTCAACTCTGATGCATCTCTGTAGTTGAACAAATAAGTATCTGGGCTCAGACATGAGCAAAGACAACGAAGTTCAGGTGAGCGGAATGGGTACTGAAGTTTAAAACCATAATCTAGTATGTCACAGTATTTAGGAGAAATGGAAAGGAAAAATTGACATATGTGGATAACATTATGCAAGACTACCAATTACTTAAAACTATTTGCCATCAATGCCCTTGAGATGGAGATGTGGTATGCAGCCTAGAGGCATATTGCACTACAGACATGCCTGGCAACAATCTCTAATCCATCATCCATCTACAGGTGAAGCTATTTCTCAGATTTATATCTGAATGTGAAAGTGCACCCTTGTTTTTCTTTTCACTGTACAAGTTTAGCCAGATCATACTACTGCATGCAATCTCCTTAAGAGTTCTGACAACAATGATATTCAACAGGTCACCAGGCTTGTGAAATCTGATGAAGACTTGACCTTTGATGTTCTGTCTTCCCTTCCTCCCCCACCATTCACTGCTTTGTGACAGGGATGTAGCTGAGAATAGATTCAGAAATCATACCTGCATATTTGTAATGTGGTGCACCTCCATGGGCAATGCCCTCTTTGAGGTTTGAAAGATGCTATCAAGTAGGATCCGTCGATATGGAAATTTTCCAATTTAGATATATCGATGGGCTCATATCGAGATATACCGAGATATCGATATTTTCGGGGTTTTCGTACTGCGCATGCCACACACATTCGGGTGCGCGCGCATTCGGAGGTGCGCGCGCATTCGGGGCCTATCTCCTCAGGAGGTAAATATCTCTCTCTCTATGTCTCTTATACTCACTCTCTCCATCTCTGTGTTTTTCTGTCTGTGTCTCTGTGTCTCTCTCCTCTCACACCCCCCCATCTCTCTCTCTCTCTCTCTATCTATCTATCTGTATATTATCACATCCCCCCGTCTCTCTCTCCCCCCCCCCCCCCCCATCCCCCCCGCTGTCTCTCTCTCCCCACCCGCCGTCTCTCTCTCCCCCCCACACCCCCCGCCGTCTCTCTCTCCCCCCCCACACCCCCGCCGTCTCTCTCTCCCCCCCCCCACACCCCCGCCGTCTCTCTCTCCCCCCCACACCCCCCGCCGTCTCTCTCCCCCCCACACACCCCGCTGTCTCTCTCTCCCCTCCACACCCCCCGCCGTCTCTCTCCCCCCCACACCCCCCGCCGTCTCTCTCCCCCCCACACACCCCGCTGTCTCTCTCTCCCCTCCAGCCCCCCGCCGTCTCTCTCTCTCCCCCACCCCCCCCCACCACCCCCTGCCATCTCTCTCTCCCTCCCCTCACCCCTTGCATACCTGTGTATTGTATTCAAGGACTATGAATACAATATGGCGGCTTGCACCTCGGTCTGTGCATTGTGCATATCGACTTTTCCGATATATTGATATTTTTGAAATGTCTATATCGATATATCGATATGAAAATTATATCGGATATAACCGATATATCGCCGAACCCTACTATCAAGATTGTAAGAATCACTCGTTTCTTATTCATAGACAATAAAATCCAATGTAATATTATAGCTGTATACTAAGGAAACCAACCTCCATAGCAGCACAGTGATTAATATCTTAGGCTTTTGATATCGGAGTGTATCATTGTCTCTTGCACACAAATGGGAGCTGATAATGTGACCACTGACTATCATTCAAAACAATTCATAAAACCACATAGTTAAAGCTCTCAATGTAAAATTACACCAAAGAATGAAATTGAAATGCTGATCAGCAACATCTGAAACTCCTTTTTACCTTTGACAGTAAGATTGGGTTGATAAGCTGCTGAATGTTGCCTGGAGTATATAATTAGGAGTAATTGCAGAACATACTGTACAGTACTAGAGTAAAGTTTATTCTTTGTGGTCCTTGGAAAAAGCAGCAAATTACCAGTTTTGTGAAATCAACACTCTTCAACTAGTACCGTGATCCAAATTATCAGTGTTCATGTTATGACAGAACCCTTTGAAAATTTCATTGATCTGCAGTTGATGCTATTTCTTCATCTTACACACAGATGGCGGCATTGCAACAATCTGTTAGTTTGCTTCAAAAAGATAAAGAGTACTTGAATCGTCAGAATATGGAAATGAATGTTCGATGTGCTCATGAAGAAGATCGAATAGAAAGATTGCAACTTCACCTTGAGGAGGCAAAGAAAGCTAGGGAAGAAATGTATGAAAAATATGTGGTTTCAAGGTATGGAGAATGCTATCTTAATCAGAGTGTGAATTTTTACATTTATATTATGGAATCTATTGATAAATAAGTTGAAACCTCCGCATTTATTTGGCCTTTAAGCTTTAGTGTCCATACCTGTTTTCAGCTGTTTGAATCTTTGTTGAAATGAATAAAAGCATAAAAGCTTTGCAATAAATGGGTATACTATACCCTGAAGGATGGTCAGACCTCTGGAACCACACACCAACATGTGCCAGTGCTTTTAGGAAAGAAATTTGAGAAGAAAGGAGGAAACATCCCATTGGAACAAGCAAATTATTACAGACTCGATAACAATTATGTAGAAAGCAATTATATAGAAGTTCTTTGAGATGTCTCAAAGATGTGATAAGGTGCTATGTTTTTGGAAAAAGTTATGACTTGGTTACATCATTAAATATTATGTTCTGGTGTAACCAACATAGATTGTAATGGACACAGTAATATTTTCTTCAAAAATAAAATGAATTAAGTATATACACAGGACCAAAGAAATAACTCTCTTTATATTTGCTCCAGAACTTTCCATTTACTTATTTTCCATTCTGTTTATAAAAAAATATATTTTTGTTCTAGAACCAGTATTTAAACCACAATAATTAAGAGTTCTAAACATTGTAGCTAAATACTCATGAAAACGCCCCATAATAAACCATATTAATGTTAATTCTGTAGTTTAATATGTAGTTTGCTAGACTAAGTAAATTATTGAATTACAAAATACAGTACAATAATGTGCAGGCTATATCAGGATTGTTATTATGTCAACTGCCTTGTAGATAAAGAGTTTAGATGTGCTAACTTTCAAGAATCAATCAATACTAATGTTGTTGGTATTGAATTACAGTAAAAGCCCGTTTATCCGGCACCTGATCAACCTTAACTTCCATATAACCGACAAATCAAAAAAAAGTCCGCATTCGATTAACCGGAATTTATCTGGAAAAATGCATTTTATCATTTTTTGTGTGTTTTCGGCTGAATATCCAGCATGCGCTTTAACTGACATTTGCCAGGTCCCGAGATTGCCGAATAAACTGGCTTTCACTGCATTAAGAAATACTTTTATGTGCTGCAAAAATCAAATCTATCAACAAAGTATTCACCTCTCAGTAATACCATAATTGCAGAAAATCCATTGGCTGTCGAGATATTAAAGATTGTACAAACAGCCAAATTATTAGAAACATCTAAATTAATTTGCAGTCTGAACAGCATATTGAACTCTTTCAGAAATTGAGTGCTTTTTTTAAAACTTAATCTTCGGACAACAAATTTTGTTGTCACAAGATTTAAAATACTTGCCTAATATTTAATCCCCTTTAAGTACACATTTAACATGTGTAGCTGCCACAAACCTCAGGTCTGAGATTCAATTCTTGGTCTGTGCTGAATTTGCTGATCTCAGTTGGGCAGCAATACTCAGCAATACTTTTGAACACTGCTTAAGTGCCACCCTTGCTTAAAAAAATCCATGTGTATGAATGTGGATACCTTTCTATGATGGTTGTACATTTACATTGAAATTATTGATGCTTGTTTTCCAAGAGATCATTACAAAAATGAATATGAAAATAAATTACGATGTGAACTAGACCAGATCCGAGTGAAAACAGACCGAGAAATTGAGCATCTTCGTACTGGCTCCAAAGAGATGTATGAAAGGGAAAACAGGTAAATTATATTTATTATCATATCTATATCATACATGTGTGCATTGTTTATCCCTTTTTGAATATTTTTCTGGTAGAAGCTAATATTTCTAATATGTTCTTGAGATATTAAAATTATTTTTGCGTCTAACATTCAGTTAAATACTTTGAATAATATGCGCGTTTTCATAATGCTGCCTATTGACAATTTTGTTGGTGACCAAACCTTCCAAATTTGGTGATCCTAACAATTAAGAACTAATTGGTTGCAATAAGCAAAGCTTATTCAATTAATCAAGCCTGTTATTTCCACAGACCATGCACAATCTACTAATTCTGGTAACAATTCTACAAATTACCAATTCTTAACAATTTAAACTTCTGCATAAATGCTTCACAATTACTAAAAGGCAACTGAACCAAAATACAGAGTGTGCTTCCACCCTTGCATCACAAGTATTGAACATGTTCCTACTATTTTCACAGCTATGCTATATTTGACTATTTTATTTCAACATTATCATATCTCCTTCAAAAATAAGCTACATAAATACTTGTTTGAGTTTAATTGAATTTTTAAAAAAATTCTTACAGACTGACATGATCAACTAGTTAGCTGGATACAATAATTATTAGGTTGATGGGGATAGGAACAATATTAGTTTATTTTAATTAGTAATAATTATAATAATCCTTGCATTTGATATAGTGCTTTTTACGTCTTCTAGATGTCTCAAAGTGCTTCACAGAATATGAATTGACAGAATATCACACTTCACAGAATATAAAGTGAATTGACTGTATACTTGTGGACAAAACAATTGCGCAAACAGGATCCCACAAACAGTCGTGGATTCAAATTACCAATTTTATTATTTTTAATTACGAAAAAAACAGCAAAAGGACTGGAGAACAAAATGCTACTGGGCTGTTTGCTCTCTGGCCTTTCTTCTCACTTGCTGACTTTCAGAAATTCTGATTAACATTTTAAATCGCACCTACACCATTAGTTTTGTCATCAATTCATCTATCCTACTAGCTACCTACACCAGGCTTTATTCTTTCAGCTAGACATACCCCAAGGTTGATGTACATGCTATGTGCAAATAACAGGAGATGGACAAAATTTTTTAAATTTTTGTAGGGTCGTGGACCCGAAATGTTGACTCACTTTTCCTTTCTCCACAAATCTTGCCAGACCTGCTGAGTGTTCCAAGCGATTTCTGTTTTCATTTAGAAAAAATTCAATGCTTTGTTTTCCCTCTTCCCTCCCCACCTCCCCCCAACCTGTATTTCACTCTTCCAGGATAATGTGTTCTTCCTGTATGACATACCCAAAATTACTCCAACAAATCAAGCCAAAAAACACAAACACTACATTGCTCTGAACAGACCAGTTTCATCTAAAATTCAACACAAAACTTAGTAAATTAGCTATTTCTGCACCATAGCAATGTGGTGAGCATATAGTTGTTCTCAGCACATAAACATAAAATTCAGAAGCAAATAGGAAAACCAAAAAGTAAATTGAAAAACGACTTCCAGGTCGATCTTATTCCTATCTTATTTTCATGAGGATTAACATATTGCTGGTGTGGACTAAGCGATTTAGAAATTTTAGTTGAACTACAGTAGCATATTGTTCTGAAGAACTTTATGTAAGTTTCCAAAGGCAGCTGAATCAACGTTTGCAAGTCATTTACATGTTTTACTTCTTGCCTATAGCTATTAAACCCAAGGTCATTGTGACCCAAAAAATATTTGGAAGGAAGTTCTTTGTTTTGACAACTATGTGTGAAACAGTTCTTATGAGGTCTAAAAAATCAACTTTTGATTGGGAAGGCATATGGATAGTTTCTCAAAGTAAATATTGTGTAGAGTGGGCAGCTTCACCATTTCAGTGAATTTGCAGAGCTGTTTAGAACATCTCACCTGATTCTTGCTTAACTGTTGTTGACAGCAGACTCCTCTGTTTTCTGTGGAATTTTTAAATTTGTGACATTGGCAATTTTTCCTTCCTTTTTTGCATTGTCCTCCTCTTCACCCTGGAGAAAGATGTGAATCATGTCTTCAGTTAGTGTTTTATTTTTGTTTCTGATTTCCAGCCCAACTTTAAATGGTTTCACCCTTTATTTATTGCAAATATATCCAGTATTTTTGTTACTTGAAGTATTTTAATCAATACAATATTTCTATTGTTTTTTCTTATTTTGTTGGCCATAATATGTTCATCTCTATTATATCCTGCCATATAATGCATTATTTATATGTTAATAAGTTATTTTGCTAACACCAAACACTGTCATTCTTTAGATTATCTATTTAACAACATTTGCCTCTGAAATCAGTTAATGTAGCCACAATCAGTTTTAATTTTAGTCTAGTGTTTATATTACCCTCTGCTTCACTAATGTATATCTTAAATCAATTTGTTTCAGTTAACCTGGTTAAGCATTTTAAAACAACAATAACAAAATTACATTTGTATAGCACCTTTTACATCGGCAGGACGTCCCAAGGGAAGGCCGACAAATAGGACGTTGGCCTATTCGAGCCTGAATGTGATGAAGGCATGAATGAGAGTTTCAGCGGCCTGAGTGGGTGAGGTAGTGGCCAAGTCGTGCAATGTTGCGGAAGTGAAGGAAGGTAGAACGGATCATGGCTTGGATGTGGGGGAGGAAAGACAGTTGAGGACCGAACAAGACACCTAGGTTCCTGATTGGCTTGGTGAGGTGGAGGGTGCAACCATGGAGATTGATGCTGCCAGTGCCTAAAGTATGAAGGTGCTGGGGCGAGTCAACCATGAGGGCCTTGGTTTTATTGACATTTAGCTATAGAAAGTTACCTCTCATCCAGGATTTGATGTCTGACAGGCAGTCTGTGAGGACAGCAGTGGTCCTGGAATCAAGTATAGACGTAGAAAGATGGAGTTGGGTGTCATCCGCATCCACGTGGAAGTTGACCCCATGTCTGCGGATGATATCACCAAGGGGAAGCATGTGGATATTGAAAAGTAAGGGGCCAAGTACAGAGCCTGGGGAACGCCACAGTGACAATGCGGCAGCTGGAAGAGAAGCCATTGGTGGTGACAAGAACATAAGAAATAGGAAGATGAGTAGGCCATTCAGCCCCTCGAGCCTGCTCTGCCATTTAATAGGATCATGGCTGATCTTCTAATTGTAATTTTATTTACCCACCATATCCCCATATCCTTTAATCACGTTATCCATTAGAAATCTCTCGTGTAAAAAAGTACCATGGTAATGGTGGTGGTACCATGGTAGTACCACCATTACCATGGTACTTTTTTACAAGGGCTATCAATCTCAGACTTAAATATATACAAGGACTGACCATCCACAGCCTTCTGGGATAGAGAATTCCATAAATTCATTACCTTCTGAGTGAAGAAACGTTTCCTCAACTCTTGAGACTTTGACTCATAGTTTTAGATTCTCCAACCAGGGGAAACAGTCTCACACTGTTTACTCTGTCAATCACATTAAGAATCTTATAGGTTTCTATAAAATCACCCCTAATTCTTCTATATTCTGCACAATATAGGCCCAGTTTACTCAACCTATTCTCATAGGTCACCCCTTCATCCCAGGAACCAACCTAGTGAATCTATGCTGCATCCCCTCCAAGGCGAGTATCTATTTTTAAATGAGACCAAAACTGCACACAATATTCTTGGTGGGGTCTCACCAAGGTCCTATCCATTTGCTACAAGACTCTTGTACTTGAATCCTGATGGAGAGGTAATGATGGGGGGGTGGGGGTGGGGTAGTAGTAGATGGCTTAGAGGTAGCTGAATGGATCCTCTCAATTTTAGATTTGTGGAAGTCCATCATCTCTTCACAGTTGGAATTGGAGGAGGAGGGGATGGGTGAGGCATGGGAAGGTGGATGGAGGAAGCAGTTAGTGATGAAAAGGAGCTGGGATTATCCTTGGCCTCCAAGATTAAATTGGAGTAGAAGGAGGACTTGGCAGAGGTAACAGCAGAGCAGTAGGTCTTATTGTGATCAAGCCAAATCTGCCGATGGACTGTTAGTTTGGATTTGGTCCAGGTGCATTTGGCAGCTCGTCCTTGTGCCTTGAGGGATTGGAGATGGCTGGTGTATCAGGGAGATTTACGGGAATAAGAGGCAGTTCGGGGGGTGAGGGGGCAAGGGAGTCGAGGATGGAAAATGGATAAAACATTCCTTCAAAGATTGTTTCTCATAAAATCATTGGCCTTAAAAAATGAAAAAATGTAGGTTAGCAGTAAGATGTGGATCTCAATAGATTTCGTACAAAATGTATAAAATTTCACTGCAATTTTTAGCAAATATTTCCACATTTTTCTATTGCCACTGTTTCTGAGCCAGACTGTTTGGTCTGTCATAAGAATTGTCTTGGAGAACTGCCAGACTGCTGAGAGCTCCACAGGATTGACTCAATTCATATATTCCATTGCCAAGCACATCACCTTGGAGGCAGCTCCAAGGGGACCAATGCCCTGAGGGAAATGGATGTACTGATTAGTTTTAATCATAAAGTAGGCCTTCCCCATGTGAAAGGCGCTATATGAATAATATTGTAGTTTTTAAATGTTAATGAAATTATTATCATTTCATAAAGGATCCACCACATTCTGTTCTGTATCTCCCCATGATTATACACTGTGAACCTCCTCTACAAAATGCAGATTAAGAGCACAACCTGTAGGGGCCATTTTTCACTATTCCAATGTTGGCTAGGGCATTGAGAGAAACTCCCTTCTATTTTCCAATAGCATCACAGGATATACTTTTACTTGATGTGACTAAGTTTTTTTTGTGGATATTTGGTGTGTGAATCATGAAGTGAATGACCAATTTACCTGCAGGTTTCTGGCCAGGACTCTTGAGAAAGCTCAATTCCCTTTTCCAACAGGGTCATTGGATTTTTAGTGACCACCTGAACAGGCACACACAACCTTGATTTGATGTCTCAACCATTTCCTTTAAAAAAAAGTACCATGGTAATTGGTAGTACCATAGTACTACCACCGTACTACCAATTACCATGGTGCTTTTTTACAAGGGTTAAGCACCACCGACAATGCAACACTCTCCCAATATTACTTTGCAGTGTCTACCTAGATGATGAACTGAAGTTTGAATGTGAGTCTACTGACAACCCACTGACTGAGAAGAAGAGTGCTGCTAACTGAGTCAAGCACATCGGGCGCTGCCAGCATCAACATCCAAGGCTGTACTCCACCTCACAAAGCCAGTCAGGAACCTCGGCATCATGTTCGATCCCAAACTCTCCTTCCTCCCCCACATCCGCGCCTTGACCGGCACCGCCTATTTCCACCTGCGCAACATTGCCATGCTCCGCAACTATCTCACTCCCCACTCTGCCGAAACACTCGTGCACGCATACATCACCTCACGGCTGGACTATGGGAACTCTCTCCTTGTCGGCCTCCCCAGCTCCTCCATTCACAGGCTGCAGATCATCCAAAACTCTGCAGCCCGTGTACTATCCCGCACCCGCCTCCGTGACCACATGACCCCCACCCTTGCCCGTCTCCATTGGCTCCCCATCCCCCAGAGGATCGAGTTGAAGATCCTTGTCCTCACCTTCAAGGCCTTACATGGCCTTGCCCCGCCCTATCTTTCCGACCTACTCTCCCCTTACAAGCCTACCCGGACCCTCCGTTCAGCAGGACTTGGCCTGCTCCAAGTCCCCCGCCTGAACCACCCCACCATCGGAGGCCGGGCCTTCAGTTTTTCCGCTCCCACCCTTTGGAACTCCATTTCCCCAATCCCTCCGCCTTGTTTCCTCCCTTTCCTCTTTCAAGGCCGGTTTGAAGACTTTCCTTTTCGACCGTGCCTTCTGTTCCCCCCCTAATTCTTCGACCTCCCCTACGTTTCTTACCCCCTCCCGAACACTCCCCTCCCAGCTCGGGTCACACGCCTCCTGTGCAGCGCCTTGGGACGTCCTCCTGACGTGAAAGGCGCTCTATAAGTGCAATTTGTTGTTGTTGTTGTTCAAGCTGACATTATTAAATCAATAATTAAATAGTCTTGTCTACTTCTCAGTGAAAAGGAAGAATTATCTATTCTGAGACAACTGTTAATTACATTTTGAAAAACAGACCTGAAGAAACCTTTAGAATAACTGTGATATATAGACCATTCATTTGCATTAACTGAAGTTTTCTTTTCATTTCAGAAATTTGCGAGAAGCAAGGGACAATGCAATTGCTGAAAAAGACCGTGCTACAGAAGCTGAAAAAGATGCCATGGCAAAATATGATCAACTTGTAGAGCAGTAAGTTATTCATCTGTCCCAGAAATACAGAAGTCACAAATTACAGAAATCTTAATGTTTTTTAAATTGACCTGGCATTATAAGAATCAATCAAAAAGGCAATGAGATGTTGGCCTTTAGCTCGTAAGAGTTGGAAAACAAAACAAGAAGTAACATTTAATTCACTATATTATCAAACAGATACATTTGTGCAAGAAAGTCTTACAATTACTTGTGCACATTTCTTAATATCTAAATGATTTTCATTCATGAGGAAACACAAGTACTGGTGCTATAGTATAGAAGTGTTGATAGAAGCCCAGGCTGTCCAAATATTTGCTTATGATCACTGTATGGAAAATATTATTAGCTTATTCAATTAACTGCCAAACAACTTATTAGTAATATAAGTAGCAGTTGGCCTATGTCATTCTGTTAAAATGTTTCTACTGGTTTTAAAGTCTAAGTAAAGAGTGACTATCAAGTCAATTAATTGGTTTGTCATGTTGCCTTTTGTAAATTATGTATTGCCTCTTTTTTAAAAACAATTCTACCTTGTAGGATAATTAAAATTCTGTGTTTTTTTCATATTTGGAGTTTTCAAATTCAGCATCAGATATCAGCCTTATCAGTAACCATTCTATCTCCTAACGTCATTTTCTCAATGTGGGTTTAGAATATCCTAAAATATCCTGCTTTGAAGTTCAAATTTTCCAAATATAAAATTGCAGTGTAAAATAGAGCTCATTGTTGGTAACAACATTAAGAGATTGCATTGTTTAATTGAGTGTGCCTAGGAAACTTTGAGGTTAATTGATGGTCAATTTAGCACCCCCCCACCCCACAAACTAAAAGTCATTGACAGTGCCTGACCAGACTAAAACTCAAAAAACTTTCCCCCTATTTCCCCCTGTAAATTACTATCAGTGAAATTGAAAGTATTTTCTGACTAAGGCTTTAATGTTAATAGTTTATGAGGAATTTTAAAAGGTAACTTTTAGTTCCATTAACAGAACATTTTGGTGGTCCTTTTTGAATAGATTTGTCATCTCCCCATGTTGTTCAAATATAATTTTCAGTGACACTAAATTCTGCATGAGTGTTAATGTTGTGTTGTCATCAGAAGATGAAGTTGGCACTAAATAGTGCATTTTAGGTCCCAGATCCCTAATCCCCGATCCCTCTATTAAAACCATTCCATGACATCTACAGGCATTCAAGCCCATCAACAACAGATGCGGAGAGTATTTTCAATCTGGCATTTTGGAAGACATCCAAACTAGTATTTCCTTATCCTGTTCTATGGATATATTTACACTCCAAACTATTACAAGAATTTACATAAATATTTATGTGGTCAAATATTTAGCATTATAGCTAATCCAAGAGTGATATGTATTTAAAAAAAAGGCTGAATTTTACATACTTTCAAATTTTAACAAACAACGTGAAACCAATCATGTCACATCATTTAAAAGAATGCTCCACATGTCCTTTGATGGCTGAGTGAGTTTATTCAGTGAATTAATGTGCCATACAAACAATAAAGATTCCAAGTTCAATTTTCTGTCAGAAATTGAATTATTAGAGTATTAGAGAAGGCCGAAACCTTGGTCCACGCCTTTGTCACCTCTCGGCTGGACTATTGCAACGCCCTCCTCGCTGGTCTCCCCTCCACACAATCCACAAAATCCAGCTAATCCAAAACTCTGCCGCCCGCATACTCACACGCTCTAAGCTTCGCTCCCCCATTACCCCAGTCCTTGCCAGACTTCACTGGCTCCCTATCCCAGAGAGGATCGACTTCAAGATCCTCACCCTTGTTTTCAAATCCCTCCACTCCTCTGCACCCCCCTATCTCTCTGATCTCCTTTCCTCCCAACCCAGCACCCGCTGCCTTCGCTCCTCTGGGTCTGGCCTTCTCCATGTCCCCCGAATCCTATGCTCCACCCTCGGCAGCCGTGCCTTTAGCCACTACGCCCCAAGGCTCTGGAACTCCCTTCCTCACTCGCTTCGCCTCACCCCCTCTCTTCCCAGTTTCAGGTCACAGTTGAAGACCTTTCTCTTTGACCGAGCTTTTGGTCACCTTCCTGCCCCTGCCCCTGGCTCGGTCCCGGGATCCGCTACTGTGAAGCGCTCTGAGACGCCATCCGGCGTGGAGGGCGCTATATAAATCAAAGTTGTTGTTGTACTTGAGTTTATTGAGGGAATTGAGATTTTGATGAAATGAGACAAAATCCAACTGTTGAGGACATAATCGTCCTTCATAGGTATCCGTTCTAAGTTGGCTGTGCGTACATTCCATATGAGGGAAGGCAGCTTGAGGGTGTGTAGTGTGAATATGGCCCTTTTCAGATGGGTATCACTTCTTGAAACCATTACAACAAAAACATTTTGCACTGTGATGTCACCAAAATGCTCTTTATTACTGAAGGAAATTAAGATCATGCAAGAAGCAAACAGCTGTGTTTTGCCCGAATAACCTTTGCTTTCCTCACAGGTTGAGGTGTCTTATCTTATATAAGTATAGAACCAGATACAATGCAGTATATGTTAATAATCTTTACACATTTGTTATACAGAAGCATGTTTCACATTGGTAGGGTGTTCCAAAGTACTTCACAGGATTCACAGTTGACTGTGACTGTGTTTCTTGTTGCTGCATAAGCAGAGTTAAGTTTAAAGTGATGCTGTGCTTTTTAGAGGATCTCATCCATAATGAGTTGATAAGTGTGAACACAAACTACCACTGTGGTAAATAAACAGGGATGGACTTGCTTACCACTTCTTCATGCATTCTCATTTCATATTGAAGACTGTTCACAAATCCCACTTAGGGGCAACAATATTGGCCCTGTTGATAATGAAGATAATTTGGGGTTTGAATCTATTCCAGTTCAGAATGCCCCAAAAATTTTATTCAGGATTTGTTTACATCTGGGAACTATGGTGTCAAAAATGATTTTTCACAATACAGTAGTTTTTTATACATACCGAACGATCAATTTTGGGTGGACATATGTCAGGCTGTATATCAAATGTAATGGTTGTTATCAATAATAATAATAATTCTAAAGAAAATCAAAATTGAGGGAGATTCAGAGGTTAATGAAAACATGTGATGTGAATGGTGCTGAAGGTGAGAGGTGAAGAATTGATTTGGATGTTCACATAGTTTATACTTTAGAAGGGCAGACAGACATACTGTATAATGAATTTGCATATTTTAGTAGATGATTTATCCTTGATATGTGGAGCATAACAAAGAACTAATCCGTTTTTCTTTCACGTAATATTGAAAGCATTCAGCACTAGAAACTAGTCAATGTTGAAAGCAGCCAATAAGTACAACTAATGTGAAACTAGGTTTTTCTAATCTCATACAAAGGGAAAAAGAAAAATATATTGAGGACACAAACTTTGCTGTGCAATTGAGATTTTCTCAGGGGATCCAAAATTCATGCAATGTCAGATAGGATGACACCAAGCATCGGTAGACAAAAGCTTTTTCCTTGTGTTATGAGTGTCCCCATCCCTTTTCCTTGCAGTGTGGTGGAGTCATTGTTCGTTGGACTGTTGTTTAACACAACTTCTGCTGTTATTAGTGTAAACAGAAAATAACAATAACATCCAAATAATTTGTTAGATACAATATATATATATATATATTTTAAATACAATATCCATGCCACAGACTTGTTTCTCTAATATTTAATTGATGTGATGATATTCTGACTGGTTCTATTGGAAACCTATGTTTGGGATGATGATGAAAGTAGTAATTTTCATCTGGTGATAATATTGCAATGTAACAACTATAACAATGTGTTACAAATAAAATAAGTAACAAAGTTGATGATTCATAATGAAGTGGACAGAGAAATATGGCCAGATATTCTGATTGAAGTTTTTCATCTTTGTATATGATAATCATAATAATCCTTGCATTTGCACTTTATATAGTGCCTTATCAATTAAATATCAATGATTCCATTGTAAAAGAAATGTTTATAACAAATAGGGTCTGAGTTTAATACTTTAGCTCCACTAAGTGGATTTTCAAGATGGCAACTAGTGGATCTGGATAAAGACCAGAGATAGCTCAAATTTCTCAGTGGGGAGCATCAGAGTGCCCTTCATACTTGCAATAACTTATCTTAAAACTAAATATAACAATATTCTTTAAACAAAATAATTCCCCATATATATTGCATGAACAAAGTACATTACAGCTTTTTGTAATCCTTAGAGTGCTGCATTTAAAAAAAAAAAAAGTTGTTACTACCTGAGTAGGGCAAATGTGTATTCACATTTCTGGCCTCCAAATCAACATTTGGATGGAATTGCAGCCCTGGATTGACAACACCTCTCACAATATAGCCCTGTAATTCTTTCACCATTTAGCTTTGGATTTGAACCAAGAAAAATAGATGACATGATCTAGAAGAAGGAAAAGATGAGCAAAATGACAAGTGAACAACATAGAAAACGATAGAATATTTAAATAAATGGTGATAGTTATATAAAAAAAACTGAAATAAACCTGAGGGAATCGGGAAGAGAAGATAGATAGAATGTAAAGCCATAACTTTTTTGTAATTTAGTTTGGGCTAATACAGCTATTGTTGCCTAAATTTACTGCTATATTGTGTTCATATTGGTAATTTTATTTTCATATCAAAGTATGGCATCTGGTAGCTCAATGTTTAGAACACTCGCCTTGTAAACGAGAGACGTGGGTTCAATTCCCGGCAGGGCAAAACAATTTGTTTCCTTACTCCACACGTCTGATAATAATCCCTCAAAAAAAAATTGGCTATTTCAATCCACAAATGTTTGTGGGACACTGCTGTGTGCAATTGGCTGCCGCATTTTGTGCACAAAATATACAGTCAATTCACTTCACAATATATTTTGTGAAGTACTTTGAGGCTTCTAGAAGATGTGATAAGCGCTAAATCAAATGCAAAGATTATTATTATATGAGAGCTGAAAATGTGCAGAACCATTCCTCACCAAGAGATGGAGGCCTCTATGAACCACCTAGTACTGTACTATATTTGCAAATCATCTAATTTACTCACAACCTTCGTATTAGATGTACCTTAATTGTGAAATAACCTTACTTGGTTCAATTGATAATGCTACATAACAAAAAAAAACTGATATACTATCTCTGACATTGTTTTTGGTTTTCTCTAACAGAAAACTGAAAGTTAGCCTTTCATATTCATTCCATCGTCCAATAATGTGGTTTTATGCAACACTTGCACATATTGGTTCCATCGTACTAAATAAAATAATGAAAAAATATTGTTTTCTGAATCATAGGGGGATAAAATGTACTTTACAGAAACCAATCACCACAATATGGTAATAATTTTTAATAATAAAAAACTGTTTTAAGTGACCTGATTATCATGTGGTAAAAGATACACAATGAAAAAACATTGATATCAAACTTTTGAGCCTTCTTGGCAAGCCCACTAACTCATGGTTAATTATAATAATCCTTGCATTTGATATAGCATTTTATCATGTCTCAAAGCACTTCACAGAATATAGTCTAAAGTGAATTGATTGTATATTTTGTAGGTGAAACACACAGCATTTAATTGATTAGTACAGAATGGCATGTAGTTGATTTTAGCTTTTCATATTTACTGGATATATTTATATGGAATGGTGTCCTATGCTGTAATTTATATAAAAACACTAAGATGTGCAATATTTGCTCTCATGTTAGATGTTAGGTTATGAACTGAGAGATCTACAGTTATACAATTCCATTGTTCTAATTTTATGCTCTGGCCTGCTCAATGTCCCCCACCTACAAATCATTGGTGAGCGAGCCATCAGCCACTCTGCCCCCAACCTCCGGAACTCCATCCCAAATTCGCTCCACCTCGCCCCCTCCCTAGCCTCCTTCAAGTCTCACCTCAAGACTCTCCTCTTCGGTGGACTCATCGGCAACTCCTTCTACCCCCACCCCCCCACTCCCCGCCCGCTCTCCTCAGCTCGGGTCTGAATCAATAACTGTCCAGCGCCTTGGGCGTCCTCCTGACGTGAAAGGCGCTATACGAATGTAATTTTGTTGTTGTTTGTGAAAGTATTGTTTTTGTGAGCTATTTCTTGATTCCCCCGCCCCGCCCCCCTTTCCAAAATGAGGTCACTATCTCATTTGCCATTTCTTATTGAGGAAAGATAAGTCTTGTTGACTTTCTCAAGGTTGCATAATTGAAAAATGGTTCATTAAAATGGTAAAACAAACCAACATTACGTTGAGCACACATGGTGTGTTGTTAAGCATTATTGAGTGGTGGCACAGAATGTTGAAAATCCTGCATGCACAAGGAGCAACATAGATTTGTATCTGTGTGCATCACAGTGTCGATTTATCCAAATTTGCCTACAAATACTACAAATTCAGTTCACAGAAAACTGTAGTAATAGGCACTATATTAAATAGGAAGATTTTTTAAAAATGATTTATTGTATTTCTGTGCTGCTGTGGGGAGACACAAAGCAGAAGCAAGGCATTTACCCATTTCAGGTATATGGAAAAGCTATCACCTTTATGGAGCGCCTTTCACTGCGGGATGACGTCCCAAAGCGCTGAACAGTCAGGAGTTGGGACCTGAGCATGGGGGAGGGGAGGGAGAGAGGTGGGAAGGCGGCTGAAGGCATGATCGAAAAGGAGCGGCTTGAGACTGGCTTTGAAGAAGGCAAGGGAGCAATCAAGGTGAAGGGACTGTGGGATGAAGTTCCAGAGTGTGGGGGCAGAAACAATAGCTGCATCATAGATTAAGCTGTATTCTGCTTTTTCCTTGAATTGAGAGAAGGCGAGGCTGAGAATACGGTTTGAAAGAACGCAGTGTTGAATATCCTCAAACAAAAATGTTAATTCTGTTGCGCATTAATGCAACATTAATGGCTCAGCACCACTGGATCAAGTTGAGAAATACTTCTGGAACATTTCATGTTTATAAAACTATGCAATAATGTTAAGTATACATTAAGAAACAAAAGCACATTTTTTTGAAAACAGACAAAAGCTGTTTTTTTGGGGGGGAAAAAGGAGTCTGCAGATCATTTAATGGAATGGTTTTTTCCTATGGAAACTTTTGACTTGGATGAATGATGAAAACCAATAAGTGCTCCTAGGTACAGCTGTTCAATTCTCATTTTAGTACTTTGAGATGGTATGATTATGGTTGGAAGATCTATCTCTAGTAAGCAGCTTTGTAACAGTATAGTTTGAAATGCCAAAGAACCTTGGCTGTTTTCATACTTTAGAGTTGAAAACAAACCTGAACTCTTGTACTGGCCAAAAGTTTAGTATTTTAATCCATATGTGAATTTGAGAACCTTGCATGCTCCTATTACACTTGGAAAGATGTAAGCAAATAAAATTTATCTTGCTACTAAATGCAGTGACTTTGATGTTGGGTGCTTATAGTAGGTAAAAAAAAGGTTTTTATTAGACTATTGGCTGCTCAATAAACAAAGTTCAAAGCATTGTTCATAGAGCAGCCCTACCCTTTACATGTACAGCAGCCAATACTCGGTACATGTGCAGAATGTATCACAACATTTTTGCTGATTTATTCCAGTTTCCTCTTTCTTGTGCTTGTGTTTATTTGAGGAACAGTTCACTGATGTCCATTCCTATCTACCCACAATTTTGTGTAAGAGATCCCAAGTTCTACTGAGATTAATAAAAACTCAATTGCAATTATTGTACAGAGAAGGTAAAAGATTGACAATGAAAATGCGACAGCCAAGGGAGACAGAGACCTGGGTATGGTGGGAGTAGAGGACTGGGGTAGTAAAAGTGGCATTAAGGGTGGGCACAGTGAGGCTGGCTTGCTTGGCAACGAACTGTAGGAATCAACTCAACTGTTTGTGTCAATCCCATTACTCCGGTTTATGAGCCAGGCGGGTCTACAATACGTCAGAGATCTGCTGACCAAAGGAGCAGTTAGCTTGGCTAATTGGTGGGATGTAGAGGAGCAGAGCAGTCACTGGAAGGAAAGTTTCTTCCCATTCAGCTCCTGTTAAATCTGCAAGGTGATCCCAGCTGGACAAACATTGAAAACCTTGAATACAGACACTGCACTGCATGAAGGAAACTATATAAATATGTTTTTATTGTTCTGTTCAATGACAAGCAATGTTGATTTGGCTGATTAAACTACAGCGGTATCCAAAAGCACATTCTGGAGTGCCCTAGTCTTGGCTCTTGCCAAATTAATACTTTTTGAAATTAGGTAAGTAGGGTGAATCTGTCTAGGAAGAAAGTGTGCATTCTATTCAGACATGGGAACATTTCCTTGTATAAGTGGCATGCATATGTTAAACTCTTGTTTAATTTGCATACTTTTGTAGGGTGATGGGTTTCCACATTGTCAGACACCTGCCTGACCAAAAACAAAAATGGTTGATTCAAGTGATTACTTGTCTCTGCCACTCCTTCAACTCAACTGTTACTTAACCATTTTCCAAATCCCACATTAGCTATTTCCCTATTTAATACACCTCATACTTTCCATGTAATTTGCCAACTGATGCTCATCCATCATTCCACCACTCTAAAGACCAGTTAATTCATTGTAGAATGTGTACAATGCAGAACCATGATTCCAACACCATGTCCGACTGGTTGGTGCAGTGTTCAAGATAGCGAGTCCAGCGCAGAACGTCTGTCAGCAACACAATATCATCTGCAAACAAAAGCACCGCAGTCCTGTCAGAAAGGCCTGGAACAGATACACCAAATCTATCCCCCTCGATGCCATCCAACATGGTATTGATGAACACATAAAATAGGGTGGGTGATGATGGGCAGCCTCGCCTTATCCCCCATTCCAGGACTTGGCCGGGTATTCCCATGGCTTCTAGATTCCTCATGAGGTATTAGGTTGAACTCCTTGTAGAAATAAATATGGCCAGGAAACTCAGTACAGTATTGTACTCCAGGTTACTGATTCAGTCACTCAGTGAATCATCCTTCAGCAACCTTTTACTTCCTTTACCCAAACTTAACACATTTTTTTGCTGAACTCTGATTTGGCAAAGTGTAGTACAAGCAGTATCTAATGGTGTTATTTAGCTTCCAGCTTGCAAGCATCTATGTGTGGATTCTCTTGAGCATTGAAAAACACTAAACAGAGACTAAATACTTTCTCACAAAGGGGAGTGTTAGTGGTTGCATCGTCCTCCGCTGGAAAGAACTGGGAAGTTATGGTTTTTGGATTTGAATCTGTCATGAGTGATTTGTTTTGCATTATTATTTAATCCCCCTTTATTAAAATCTAATATAGTGGAGTTTTGTTGTAAGATAATAGTTGAGGTTCATAGAATCACAACCCACCTTATAACAAGATGAGTTTCAGTATGTATCATTGGTAGAACTTGGGTTAACCTCCACTAAACTCCAAACCAAACAGCTATGTAGTAGTTCACAATAAAGCACATTTCCGCACAATTCACTATCTTTAGATTTGTATCTTATTTATTACAGTTTGATTTATCATTAAATTGCATGAGTTCGCAAAATTATCCTTTTTTTCCTTTCTTTAAGCACATCAGTACATAAAACATTATTGTTTTATTATTTCCAAAAGGAAACACAAAATATTCTTGTGAATTGGGATGCAGTTTATTAAAGAAGCTTTGATACTAAAGTTGCATTAGATTTATATTATTAAGATATTTGGCAAGACAAGATTATGATTTTGATTATTTCAAATAGTTCTAATAAAAATAAGTTGATGTATGTTGGCTATGTCAGTAACCAAAGCAATTTGTCATGGCACACTCAGGTATTCCCCAACTAACTGCAGTTTGTGCAGTCACCAGCAGTTTAGTACAATTAATATAATATGACTACATTGCATTCCATTTGCTTTCTTTCCTGGTCGACATTTAAGAAGTTTTCTTACTTCTGGAAATTTGAATGGCCTACAGCTCTTTATGCAAATTGAACAATTAGATAAATTAACTATTACAGTCATTGCCTTATTTGCTCATGGTATTAGAGATGAGACGCAGTGGAGTAAATACATGCCTCGAATGCCTGTAAATCCTTAATACAGTTGGTGAGCATACCCAGAGTTTTTAAACAAGCAAGAGATTGCTCACATTCATGCAATACTTTGTTTCTAAGCCAACAACGACAGATGCTATCATACAGCTGAGATGTAAAATGATTTAGGAAATCACTCAAACTGCATTTTGTTTAGGTCAAGACAAAAAAAGGAACAGGGTTTTTCAGATTCTTTAACCATTTCTGGAGATCAATTCTTGTAATGCTTAGCTACATGCTTGTATAATAGTGAAATTTCCCCATCTCAAGAATGTGTACTCTTCCTGGAGAAACACAAAACTAATCCTGTTTACCTCATCTGGAGAATATTAGATATGGGTTCACAAGAGCTAGATATGGCTTAGGGATCCAGAGTGTATGTTGGGGTATCTTGAAGTTTAACAAGCTAAATTGACATAGTTTACACTGATTAGCTTCCTGTTGCTTGACAAGCTAGGACTTCCCTACCTGTTCTGGTTTTTGCTTTGCAAGCTTAACGAGCCATTTGGGAAGAATCCAAACTCCCAGTCTGCCCTTCCAAGTTCTACCAATGAGCCAGACTAGTTGGTCCATTATCAACAACACCTTGGGATACCCCTGCCTAACTTAGGAACTGGTCCACGAAGACCATAGAGCAATTGACTCAATTCCTCTCTTAACTTTCTATCCAGATTAACTACCCAACATTAACCAGGAACAGAATCTTGGACTTTCCTGATCTCCATGGCCCACTTTATTGTCTATACTGACCTTAGCTACTCTAGGAATGGGAGGACTATTATTTCCCAGATAATGAAAGATGTGTTATGTTACAAATATTTATTCCCTCACTTTGTTCTAAGTTCTAGGCAGCTACAGCTCAGCACGGACAGTCGCACCTCTGAACTAATGAATCAGACAAAACTAAAATCGTTCGAAGCTGAGCGTGCACAGTTGTTGCAAGGGGAAACGGCCAAGAACCTCAAGATGTGTCAGATAGAATGTGATAAATACCAGAAGAAACTAGAGGTATAATGATTTTCTATTCCTTTTATAAAATCTAGATCTTCAATATTAAAAATAATTGTTAAACTTATTTCATTGTTAAACTTAATTCATATTTAGTTTTCATATTTTCAGTCTTAATAATAATACTCATTGCATTTGATATAGCGCTTTTCACATCTTCCAGTCGTCTCAAAGTGAAGGAGAGTGCTCTACCCACTGAGCTACAGGATTCCACATCTTACAAGCAAACAAAGTAAAATTTATCTGGACAAGTTTTAAAAAGTATCAAATATTGCCTGTTCCAGCTCCGTTTATTTCAGAAAGTACTAGATAATAAGGAAACAAAACCGAATGATATGGCAGAGCAGGTTGTGACATTTTAGAAGTCATTCAAGATGGTTGTATCTTGATATGTTGATTGTTGGTATGCAATAGATATTAGTAGGGTCCGTCAATATGGAAAATTTTCCGATTAGATATATCGATGGGCTCATATCGAGATATACCGAAATATCGATATTTTCAGTTTTTTCGTACTGCGCATGTGCGCGCGCGCATGCCCGGTGCGCGCGCATTCGGGGCCTATCTTCTCAGGAGGTAAATATCTTTCTCTCTGTGTCTCTCACTCTCTCCATCTCTGTGTTTTTCTGTCTGTGTGTCTCTATGTCTCTCTCCCTCTCTCACATCCCCCCCATCTCTATCTATCTGTATATTATCACATCCACCCCGTCTGTCCACACACCCCCCCGCCGTCCCTCTCTCGCACCCCCCACCCCCGTCGTCTCTCTCCCCCACCACCCCCCCCCGCCGTCTCTCTCTCCCTCCCCCCCAGCTGTCTCTCTCACACCCCCAGCCGTCTTTCTCCCCCCAGCTGTCTCTCTACCCCTCTCCCCCCCCAGCCGTCTATCTCCCCATCCCCCCAGCCGTCTCTCTCTCGCACCCCCCACCCCCGTCGTCTCTCTCCCCCACCACCCCCCCAGCCGTCTCTTTCTCCCTCCCCCCCGCCGTTTCTCTCCCGACCCCCCCGCCGTCTCTCTTCTCCCCCCCCCACAGCCGTCTCTCCCCCCCTCTCCCCAGCCGTCTCTCTCCCCCTCACCCCAGCCGTCTCTCTCCCCCTCCCCCCAGCCGTCTCTCTCCCCCTCTCCTCCCCTCCCAGCCGTCTCTCTCCCCACCCCAGCCGTCTCTCTCCCCCTCCCCCCAGCCGTCTCTCTCCCCCTCCCCCCCAGCCGTCTCTCCCCCCCTCCCCCCCCAGCCGTCTCTCTCCCCCTCTCCCCCCCCCGAGCCGTCTATCTCCCCCTCCCCCCAGCCGTATCTCTCCCCCTCCCCCCAGCCGTCTCTCTCCCCCTCACCCCCCAGCCGTCTCTCTCCCCCTCCCCCCAGCCGTCTCTCTCCCCCTCACCCCCCCCAGCAGTCTCTCTCCCCCTCACCCCCCCCACCCCCAGCCATCTCTCTCACCCCCCAGCCCTTGCATACCTGTATATTGTATTTGAGGACTGTGAATACAATATGGCGGCTTTGCACCTCGGTCTGTGCATTGTATATAGAGATGAGCATTCTGGGTCTTGTAGTTCAGTGTGCTCACATCCCGATTTTTTACCTCGATATATCGTTTTTTCGATATATCGATATTTTAAAAATGTCTATATCGGCATATCGATATGAAAATTATATCGGGTTTTATCGATATATCGATATATCGCCGGACCCTAGATATTAGACATCTGACTTTTAGAAAATATTTGATGAAGTTCCCAACAAGACTTGTCAGTATCTGTAATTCCATCGCTGTGATATTTATTGTTTGAAACACAGTGGACCCTTATTTTCATGTGATCACTAAAGTTCAATCCATCTGATAATGAGGCCATCATAGCTGGTTTCACTACATACCTCATTGCGCGTCATTGTATTTCCCCCCGCATATTTCCCCCCGACATTCCTTATGTGTTGTGCATACCTGTAGCAGGAAGTGATATTTTGAAGTAAATCTTGAGGAAGAGTAGATGAGAACAACAACAATTTGCATTTATATAGTGCCATTCGTGCCAGACGGCATCTCAGAGTGCTTCTGTGTGCATAGAATTCTATGTAGGAATTTTAAAAATAGTTATTGTCCTAACAGGTCTTAACAAAAGAATTTTACAGCCTGCAATCATCAACAGAAAAGCATGTCACTGAACTTCAAGCTCAAAATTCTGAACTTAAAGTGCGACTGGAGACCTATGACAAACTGGAACAGGAGCTAGATAGTGTTATAATGCAAGCTGCTGAAGGTAAGCCAATTGTGTATTATTTTGGAGTTAGGATATATTCTCTGAAACGCTTTGAGACGTAAAAAGCACTGTATCACATCCAAGGATTATTATTATTAAAGAACAAAATGAGCTTTGGGGGAAACAAATATAATAGATCAATGTTTTGGTTTTGTAAGTAATTATAGTACATATATTCAAAATTCTAGATGGATATAAGCAAGGTTGTTATCCAATTGGAGAAGCATTTTAAAATGTTTTAGTTTATCTGAAATAAAAGCCTCTACCCAAATTTTCTCCATCTGTTTTGAAAACTGTTACTTCTGGTGGGCATGTTTACATGGACTCCAGCTGTCTGTCATTATGTGATTATGTCAATTTTCACTGCAAGCTTACACAATGAATTTTTGCAGGATTTTCATCATAGCTGAGCCTATTCCTGTTCTCAACTGATGTGCAGATTTTTTGTTGCAGAAGTGGGAATTCTGGATAATCTCTTTGCTACCCCCTTCAGAGGCATTAGTGTCAATATTTCATTCCAAAGGAATTTTGTGAAACTGACCACAAACTGTATTTAATGTTGTAGTACAGGTACACAATAAATTGATTGATAAGTTCCCTGTATGTTCCACATACCATTCTCAATTTATGCACTGATGCCCTTATATAATGAGTATCTTTGCATTTATTTTATCTTTGAACACAGATACTTTATATATAAAGGGGGGCGGGGAGAGAGGGACGGCGGCGGGGGGGGAGCGGGGGGAGAGAGCGCGGGGTGGACAAACAGGTTGGGGGAGACGGGGTGGATGTGATAATATACAGATAGATAGAGATGGGGGGGATGTGAGAGAGGAGAGAGACAGACAGAAAAACACAGAGATGGAGAGAGTAAGTGTGAGAGACACAGAGAGAGAGAGAGATATTTACCTCCTGAGGAGATAGGCCCCAAATGCGCGCGCACCTCCGAATCCGCGCGCACCCCTGAATGCGCGCGCACCTCGCGACGCGCGCGCATGCGCAGTACTAAAACTCCGAAAATATCGATATCTCGGTATATCTCGATATGAGCCCATCGATATATCTAAATCGGAAAGTTTCCATATCGACGGACCCTAATATACAATAAAAGCCTGTTTATCTGGCACCCGCGGGACCTGGCCAATGCCGGTTAAAGCGCCTGCTGGATATTCGGGTGGCCCGCAGCCGAAAACCCACCACAAAACAATTTCAGTTCTTTTAACACACCCCATACACACCAGACTAAATAATAACAGATAATAACAGAATATTGTCTATTATTATTTAGTACTTATTGTCAAAACTATTCTCTTGCGCTTCTCACCTTTACTGATTGAGGTTTACAGTCCAGCGATTCTTTTTTAAATGGAGGACACCAAGCGGGTGAAAAAAACGGCAGCACGATTTTAAAGTCGCGTGACTTTACTAGCGGCAAGCCGATAACCCTAGACTCTACTAGCGGCAAATCAAAATACTGCACCTATTTTTGGCGTGCCGGTTATACGGAAGTGCCGGTTCATCGAGTCACGGATAAACAGGCTTTTACTGTATATATATTATGCATTGCATACTGAGTCCTTCCTAGGAATTGTTTCCCAAATGATATATCTATTGTTAGCCAATTATATAAGTAGCCACAAAGTGTTTTTTTTCAAAGACTCACTAGATTTCGATTAATTTTAGTTTTTCTCTTCACAGTGGAAAATGAGGATGATGCAGAGCGAGTTCTTTTTTCTTATGGCTATGGCGCTAATGTTCCCACAACAGCTAAACGGCGTCTAAAGCAAAGGTACAAACTTTGAGACTACAGCTCTTCATTAATACAGTATAACATAATACACAGAGCTTTGTGAAAATAGTGTATTAAGGATTGAGGTGTATTTGATATGATACGTAGTAGCAAAGTAACCTGTCGTAGCACAGTAACTGTTTTAGAAATTCTGTCAAGAGCAATGTGGCTTCATTTTCACCAGTATACCAATCATAGAATCATAGAATCATAGAATCATAGAATTTTACGGCACAAAAGGAGGCCATTCGGCCCATCTAGTCTGTGCCGGCTCTTTGAAAAGAGCGATTCAATCCCATTGCCCTGCCCGCTCCCCATAGCCTAATAGACCCGTTCTTCCTAAATAAAGATCTAATTCCCTTTTAAAAGTTGTTATCGAATCAGCCTCCACCACCTTTTCAGGCAATGCATTCCAGATTCGAACAACTCGCTGAGTGAAAAAATTTCTCCTCAGCTCCCCTCTACTGCGCCTTGAAACTATTTTAAATCTGTGACCACGAGTCACAGATTCACCCACGAGTGGAAATAGTTTTTCTCTATTTGCCCTGTCGAAACCCCTCATGATCTTATAAACCTCTATTAGGTCTCCCCTCAATCTTCTCTGCTCCAGAGAGAATAACCCTAGCCTATCTAGCCTCTCCTCATAGCTGAAGTCCCTCAATCCTGGCACCATCCTAGTAAATCTTCGTTGTACCCTTTCCAATGCCTTCACATCCTTTCTGTAGTGTGGTGACCAGAATTGAACACAGTATTCCAGCTGAGGCCTCACCAAAGTCCTATAGAGGTTAGTCAGCACTTCCTGACTTTTGTACTCTATACCCCTATTTATAAAGCCTAGTATCCCATATGCCTTCTTAACAGCCTTGTCTACCTGTCCTGCCACATTCAACGAGTCACTAACACAAATCCCCAGGTCTCTCTGTTCCTTCACACCATTTAAAATTGTACTATCTAGCCTATATTGCCTCCCTTCATTTCTTCTCCCAAAATGCATCACCTCACACTTCTCTGCATTAAACTTCATCTGCCATGTGTCTGCCCACTTTACCAATTTGTCTATATCCTCTTGCAGATGGCTACTATCCTCCTCACTGTTTACTATTCTCCCTAACTTAGTGTCATCTGCAAATTTGGAAACTGTACTCCGTACACCCAAGTCCAGATCATTGATGTAGATTACAAACAGCAATGGTCCCAAAACCGATCCCTGTGGCACACCACTGCTCACTTCCCTCCAATCTGAAAAACAGCCGCTCACTACAACTCTCTGCTTTCTGTCTCGCAGCCAGTTGTGGATCCACGCTGCCACTGTCCCTTTTACGCCATGGGCCTTTAATTTCATAATAAGTCTCTCATGTGGCACTTTGTCAAATGCCTTTTGAAAGTCCATGTAAACTACATCAACTGCGCTACCATTATCCACCCATTCCGTTACCTCATCAAAAAATTCTATCAGATTTGTAAGGCAAGATTTGCCTTTAACAAATCCATGTTGACTGTCCTTTATTAGCCTATATCTTTCTAAGTGAAGATCTACCTTGTCCCTGATTATGGACTCTAGAATTTTGCCCACTACCGACGTTAGACTGACTGGTCTGTAGTTACCAGGCTTGTCCTTCTGCCCCTTTTTATGTTTAAATAATTATGTATTCTATATATAATGTACTTTCAAATATCATAAGATTCCAAAGTCTACATGCCCTTGTCAGCTGAGCTCATTAATATCAAACATTATTGCAGAATCAGAATTGCATAAGGTTTTTGTGTCATGTCATGTATGAGTCCTCAGGTGGCTGGATGTGTTTGCACGATTATCTGTTGCAGAGCCTGTCAACAGAATACAGTTATATTTTAGGTTCAGTCAATACTTTTTTATCCCACATTTTTAAACAGAGTAGTTCTGATTTCCTTGAATTGGAGGTACATTTGATTTACAAATGTCTCATAGCTGCATTGTCCAAATGTAGTTGTGGGACTATTTGGCTCATAGTAAGGAGATACACAGCAAGCGTGTGAATCTGAGCTATTTGCAGGCCAAGTCATTTGGCCTGCTGTCAACATCACACACAAGTGAAGTATGTATTTTGAAGAGTTGCATTAAGAATTTTCTTAATTCAAGTTTTCAACAGAGAAATGTTTATTTTGGATGAGTTACAATATTCTGACTTAGTATGCTTATGAAAAGAAAGTGATGTTTTGTTCACTGAAGGCCATTAATTTAATGTTGAGAAACATGTCTCACTGAAAAAACATATCCATTAATCTTCGCTTTTAGGCACTTGTTTTCCAAGCTGAAAACACAAACTTTTTCAGTGTCTTTGTAGTGTAATCAGCTGCATTCAGTACGATTGTTTAGCATCTCAATGAACAGACATGTTAAACATTTAAACAGAGGTAGTTCTTCATTTTGTAATTAGTCTTTCTCAAACATTTTTAGGATTCCATTCTTATCCTCCAGTTCTGCTCTGAGGCACACGTTTAATGCAATCTTTGGAGACATGCAGACAGTCAAAACACTATTACAAAGAATCCAGTAAGAGTAAAACAACTATGATGATGAACATAGACATTATCTAGATGATCCATGTTGGTTTTGAAGACTTTGCACTGAAATAATATCTTTGGGTTTATTAGTTAATTAATACTTTATGGCTACCAAAAGTTTTAAGAAAAAAATCTGAAATCGACTTGGAATCTTTGCAGTAAAATAATCTCCATTAATTAAAACCAAACAGCAAGTACTTCCTTTGATCCTTTTGTATTTATCAAAATTGAGCAGGATTTGTAGTATAATTGGAAAAAATAAATAAAAACAATTTGGTAAAACCAACATGAATTTCAAAGGCACAGTGTTTTATGTGGCAAGATAAGATGACTATGTTGATAAGTTGGCTATTATCACATTTATACTAAAGAATTAGCATTGATTCATTGTGGTTTCCATGTAAAAGTAATCCAATATTTTCTAGGTTAACTTCAGTTTGGGTGCTAGGAGCTTGTTTCAGAGGACATAGACTCACATTGAATTTGCTTGTTTCGGCTTCACTATCTGGTTACAACCAATCCAAACCCAACATTTAAGTATAAAATTCCTTAAATTTAAATACTTTTAATCTTCTTGTGGTGCTGGTTCCATGCCCAGTTCGTTAACACCTTTTACAAATTAACTGCTGTATGATGCCTGTTAGCACAACTCTATATTGCTCTTTTCATGTACCCAGAATGTTTTGACATTTGGGGCAGAAACTGCAGGTTTAGTTGCAACATGCGCAGGCATTTAGAAATGGCTATTACAGTAGGAACTCGTTTATCCGTGACTCGATGAACCGGCACTTCCGTATAACCGACCCGCCAAAAAAAAGTCCCCATTCAATAAACCAGGACTTATCCGGAACAATAGCGGTGGAGCATTTGTAAATGCATAAATAATAACAGAATATTGGTACTTGTTGTTAAAACTACTCTCTTGCGCTTCTCACCTTTACTGGTAGATGCTGTGCTTAAAGCCATGATGCTGCAGTTGAGGTTTATAGTCCAGCGATTCTTTTTAAAATGGAGCACGCCAAGCGGGTGAAAAAGGCGAGTGCGACTTTAAAGACATACTAGCGACAAGCTGATAACGCTGGCCAATAACCCACATTGTCGCGCAGGTGCAGTATTTTGGTTTGCCGCTAGTAGCTAGTAAAGTCGCGCAACTTTAAAATCACGCTGCCGTTTTTTTCACCCGCTTGGCGTCCTCCATTTAAAAAAGAATCGCTGGACTGTAAACCTCAATCAGTAAAGGTGAGAAGCGCAAGAGAGTAGCTTTAACAATAATTACCAATACAATATTCTGTTATTATCTGTTATTATTTAGTCTGGTGTGTATGGGGTGTGTTAAAAGAACTTTATTTTTTTTGTGGTGGGTTTTCGGCTGCGGACCGCCCGAATATCCGGCAGGCGTTTTAACCGGCATTGGCCAGGTCCCGTGGGTGCCAGATAAACGGGCTTTTACTGTATTTTAAAAACTCTACACAAACCTCAGCCATGTCCATACTGGTTTGCCATATTGAGCTTTATTTCATGGAGAAAGTGGTTGAGAAAAGGAAATGATGACTCCCAAATCTATTCCCTTATGGAAATTAACCCCTGATTATGAATTCCTGGCATCTGATTTTGATTTGTAATGCTGCTATTACTTCAGTTGATTGGTAAGAGCAAAGGAATTTCCCAGCTTTTCCAAACATGAAGTAAATATCTTAACCAACTAACAACATGACATAAGGCCTTTAAGCATCTTTCCGTTCAACAACTATCTGACCATCTGTTACTATGTTATATATAGCTTACACTGAACTGCATAACATGCTTAGTTCATTTAAGGTTACTTATTTAGTAATAAATTAAGAATTTTACATATCAAAATCCTTAACAAATTCCTCTCTAAATATCTTTTGCTGTGCATGCATGCTGCACACTTCTCAATCTGTATGTAAAATGCATATTCTCTTTTGGTCAATGGATGGCTAACGCATGCAGAAAGTCATCATACTTATGCATATCCAAACCAGACAGAGTTCCACGTGCATGAAAATTTCCATTTCTGAAGAGGAATTCACATACTCCACAGGGGAATGACCCCTATTCATTCTGGGGAGTACTCAGTTCAGATTGACAGGAACCAAGGCTTGGAGATCTCATAGTATGTGTCAGAGTACTGCTGGACTTTAACCAGCTAAAACCGCATAACTTACCACTGAGGGTACTGTCTGTTAAGTTTCCCGCTGTTTCTCCAACTAAGACCTCCCTACCCGTTAGAACTTTGACTTGGAGGGTTAACAGGAGCTGACTACGAACAATCTATGCGCCCAATGTGCCCCTGCAAGTCCAGCAGGCAAACCAGGCTGGTGGGTTTGTTAATAGCATGGCCTTGAAGTACTGTAGGCCCACCTGGCTAAGGACCTGGACTATTGTGGTCTTTGTTACTGCTACACATACATGAATTGGGAAATGAATATGTTGGCTTCATTGCCTGTTGAAATGTCATTTATACACAAAGGCCTTGATATTTTTAAGGTTTGATTCATTTTGATTTTAATAGAATTTAGTTTTTTAACTCCTCAGCTAACATAACAAATGGTTCAACAAGTAAGCTTTTCAGGTGGTTGAAAGGAGAAGAATGTTGATTGATTAGAAATGTTAAAAATTATCTTGATTGATTGGAAACGTTAAGGAGGATGTTGATTGATTGGAAATGTTAAAGACATGGATTCCATTTTTTGAGATGTTTTGCATCCTCAAATTTCCATACGTACTTGATCTGACATGAAACCAACTTCTACTGATTCTTTATGATCTGCACCCTGTGTTTTGTTCACATCATTGATAATACCTCTTCAGACAATAGTCCTAGCAGATTTTGATTTGTTTCTAGCTTACCTGTCTAGACCTTTAATTTGACCTCAAGTGAAATCTAACTACAGTAAAAGCCTGTTCATCTGGCACCCTCTAGGGTGGTCGACTAATTGACTGTGTCGGATAATCAGGCGGCAAGTTGCCGAAAACCCCAAACAAAAAAATTACTTATTTTAAAACATACCATATTAATAATATACTAAATAGTAACAGAATATTGTATTGATACTTAGAGTTTGTAAGGTTAATAAGTGTGCACGCATTGCACACATGCGCAAGTGAGCATACTCGCGATTGCTGGAATGGGGAATTGCCCCGGGAGGGGATTGCGCAATCCGGTTGATCGGGTCACGGATAAACAGGCTTTTACTGCATACAGAATGATTTGAAACTTTATATTCTGATGATATGCAATGAAATATGAATAACTTTAGAAGCCATCTTACAGGTATAAAATATATAATTATGGAACAGTTTGAATGCACAGAGATACAAAAGACCTTCAGTACTGTACTTCAACTACAATCACTTCTCTTACAGCGTTCATCTTGCAAGACGGTTGTTGCAATTAGAAAAGCAAAATTCAATGTTTCGAAAAGATTTAGAATGTTACAAGAACCGCGTGGATGAGTTGAACCAAGAGGTAAGCTTGTGTTTTGGTTTCCTCTGAATTCTGAATGCACTTGTCCCGACTCAACTTTTCAATGCTCTCTTTTCTGGTCCACCACTACCAAGCATTCTGGGACACTACCCTGCATGAGGGGCACTATATAAATACAGTTGTTGTTGATTTTAATTCCTTGCCCTGAGCCTTTGCAGAAAGGTTTCTCTGCAATAAATCAGCATCAGGTTAAAATGATCAAAGGCCATTTTGAATTTTTGATATTCTTGCCAGTATAGCTGCTTTCAACATCACATTTCTAGCTATAGAATTATTTTAGGGTGCTATCTGACAAATTTTAAAGTTTCCTATTCCTCACTTTCTAATTGTTGTAGAGTACCATATTATAACAGAAATAATAATAATTTGATCACTCAATCCACTACTGTTTGTGGGACACTGCTATGTGCAATTGGCTGCTGCATTTCATCCACAAAATTAACCGTCAATTCTCTATACATAATATTTTTGAAGCACTTTGTCTTTAAGTCTTTAAAGGGTAAAGGTAAAGGGTGCTATAATCAAATGCAAGAAAATGCAAGGATTATTATATGCAATTAACTTTCATCTGGGTTTTTATAAGCTGGTTGAAACCTTGGGGGAAATTGGATGGGTAATCTTGATAGACGAATCATCTACTCTTACCTGAAAATGTTATTTTCTCTTAAAGCTTCACACAATGATGACGTTTGCAAATCATAACGATCAATTTTGTGAATATTAAAATTTAGACGACTTGTAATATTCGCAAATAGAAGAAGCAGTTAGCTTTTCAAATTCCATTTGCAAACATTGTAACTTGGACACCAATATTTATATCTTCTTTAATAAAACTTGCATAAAATTCCTGGGCTGTACTGCCAATGTGATTATACCAGTATTTTCAAGGTCATGTTAATCCACAGAGGAAAGAATTGTTAGAACACCTCGCATTCCTAAATGATTTAGACCACTTCTATATGTCAAGACAGGTGTGAAGAAGTGTTCATTGGATAATTAACTTTCAGCATGGTGCAAACATAGGTCATTGTAGAAAGTCTTTTTGTTTGTTTTTCCCTTTTGAGAATCAGTTGGACTGGTTCAACTGCTTCCAGACATACCTCCTCAGAATTAAATCTCTATTGGTAGGTATATTTCCTCTGTATAAACATTTTTTGTGAACAAACAAGGGAGAGCCTTTCAACAAGAAATTACTTGTTCAGTGAATTCTGCCAGTATTGAGAAAGAACATATTATTCCCACTGATGATTATGATAATATTGTAATAATCCATGCATTTAATGTAGTTCTTTCATGTCAGGAGGATATCATAAAGCGCGTAAAGTGGAGTGATTGTGTACTTTGTTAGGGGAATTGTGAATGCACATATCATACATTCAGATTGATAGTTCATGAAGATCTATTTGACTTCTGCTAGATTGTTCCATAGATCAATCCTGAAACAAACAAAATGCAAAATATTGCAGAAGCTAGAAATCTGAAACAAATACAGAAAACGCTAGGAACACTCAGCAGGTCAGGCAGCATCTATGGAGAAAGGAAAGTGAGTCAGCGTTTCTGGTCCATGACCCTTCATCAGAACTATCACTTCATCAGTTGTGACAAAGGGTTGTGGACCCAAAACATTGACTCACTTGCCTTTCTCCATAGATGCTGCCTGACCTGCTGAGTGTTCCCAGCGGTTTCTGTTTTTGGTTCTCAAAGTAACTACTGTATAATGATATTTTTGTGCTCAAAATTAATTGTTTTTTTCAAATAAGATTGGCTTGGAGTTTTGTAGTATTCATAGTATCTTTTGATGTTTTCATTTGATATCTGTGTTTTACATTACAACAAAAGCATGCATTTATATAGCACCCGACATGCAAGATAGCATCCCAGAGTGCTTGACAGTGGAGGAATCTGGAACAGAGCCAGGGAGAGGAAGGAGGTGACCGTAAGCACAATCAAAAAGGAAGTTTGCAAGGCGGTATTTGAAAGTGAGGGGGAAGGAGGCAAGGCAGAGGGATTGAAGGAGAGAATTTCAGGGCATAGTGGCTGAAGGCACATCAACCGATGAGGGAGAGGGGATGAATGACATACAGAAGGCTGGAGCCAGCCGAGCAGAGGCAGCGGGATAGAAAGCAGATCGGATAACTAGGGAGGTATGAGGGCATAAATGGATTTGAAAACGAGTAAGAGGATTTTGAAATCGATCTGTGCTGTAATTGGGAACCAGTGGAACCTGGAAAGGACTGGTGTGATGGTGACATTAAACTGGACCAACAAAATGTTTGTGAGTAAGTTGGGATTCATCACTGTATATAACTGGCTGAAATTGCACATTTTAATTGGATTTTTTAATATAGGCCTGCTTACCGGGCTAAATGATGAGGAAACATATATTTCAAGAGGTGATTATTAGGTAGTAAAAACAGAAAAGCTGATTATTAGGTAATAAAAACAGAAAAGCAGAATATTTTCTGGAGGTGGAGAGACTAGATAATATTAGTGTTCAGAGGGATTTAGGTGTCCTAAATGCAGTTGCAAAAAGTTAGTATGCAGTTACAGCAAGCAACTAAACTAGGAAGGCTAATGGCATGTTGGCATTCATTACAAAAGGGTTAGAATACAAGAGTAGGGAAGTCTTGCTGAAACTGTATAGGGACTTGGTGAAAGCGCACCTAGAATATTGTGTGCAGTTTTGGTCTCCTTTATTCACTTTTGAGGGGGTGCAGTGTAGATTCACTAGGTCAGTTCCTGGGATGATGGGGTTGACCTATGAGGATAGGTTGAATAAACTAGGCCTGTATTCTCTAGAATATAGAAGAATTAGAGGTGATCTTATAGAAACTTATAAGTTTCTTAAGGGGCATGACAGAGTAGACAGTGGGAGGTTGTTTCCCCTGGTAGGAGAATCTATAACTAGGGGTCACAGTTTTATGACTAAGGGTCAGCCATTTCGAACAATGTTGAGGAAACACAAATATATGGAATTCTCTACTCCAAAAGGCTGTAGATGCTCAGTCCTTGAACATATTCAAGAATGAGTTTGATAGATTTCTTATGGATTAAGGGGTATGGGGATAAGGCGGGCAAATGGAGTTAGATTTGAAGATCAGCCATGATCTTATTAAATGACAGGGCAGAGTTGAGGCAGAGTTCCTAATTCCTATGTTCCTATGAAAAACAACCTATTTTGAGTAACGCAAATTGTATCAAAAAGTACAGGAACAAATGCAGAACTATTCTACATTCATTGCAAAATAAAACATGGGACACTGCATTCATTCTCACACGACAGTGCACAGAATAGGAACAGCTCCAATAAACTACATTCGGCAGAAATGCAAACTAGAACATTATTTGTTGGTTTTGGCCCCAGAGAGCATTATTCAAGTAAGATCGTGTTTGATTATTTTAACTGGCAATGTGCCTTAGTATATCGATGTTGATAGTTGTTTTTAGATGAGAACGTGGTATCTAAGAAACAGAATTTGGCAAGTGTATGATTGGCAATAAAATATCCTTTTTTATCTTGGATATTTCTGGGTGCCTAGAAAAGAAAATATTGTTGTTGGCCAACTTATCAACTGAATGATCTTTTATCACCCACACAAACGAAAACTTTCCCTACCTCATCCATAACATGTTGAAATTTTATCCCAAACATGACGAAAAATACGGTCAGCTTCTGAAATCATTTTGTTTACAAAATTGTGTGCATACTTAAAAGATTACTTCTTGAAAAGAAAGTTGGAGATGATAAAATCAGTTTGAGGTATTTTAAAGCCTTTTTTTATTTTACAACCTTCTTAATCTGATCTGAGTGCCCGCGTTGCAAAACCAAATCATAAACATTCCAATTTTGGAACTTATTGCAAAATAAATTTCTATATTTGATCATTCATGTTTTTTCTTGATGCGGGAATATTTTTTATAACAATGTCAGCTTTTCGTAAACATCACGTATGACATACTTTTTTTGGTGAGAAACATATCTACCGCACTCGCCAATCAAAAACAAAGTTTGATGTGCTGAAAAACAAAACTCATCCTTCTCTTCAACAATGACAGCAAGATTTTCCATTTATCTTGTGCCTTTCAAGACAGAAGGAAGTCTCAAAGATCTTTAGCTAACTCACATGGAAGGGGAACTCACATGGAAGGGAGGGAGAAAGGCTGAAGTGCACTCGAAAAGATAGGTCTTCAAGGCAGAGTATGAGAGGTGGAGGGACTCTATAAAAACACAAAAATCCAAAATGCTTTATCTACAAATACAATATGAAATGTGAAACAAACATTCTAGACTGTATGTTCCACAGTTATAATCCTTGCATTTGATGTAGCGCCTCATCAGGTTTTTGGATTGTCTAGAAGTGCTTAACAGAACATACTTTAAAGTGAATTGACGGTATATTTTGTGGGCAAAACGCGAACCAAATGCACACAGTGGTGTCCCACGAACAATTGTGGCTTGAATGACAAAATAATCGTGTATATATTTTTTGAAAAGATTATTACCCCTGAAAAGCAATCCCACAATCAACTAACCTACTGACTGCTTGGTGAACAGAGACTTGTAGATTAAGGAAATTTGCCCACCTTTTCACCCTGCATGATAGCCAATCTCAGCCATTATACAGAGTGAGGAGTGGTGGGGTGGGGCTACAATTGCCCTCAATATTATATCCCAACTGAAAGGAAATAAAACTGAGCTGGAATTCCCATTTCTACTAACTATTTGGTGACTCTTGCTTGAAAGTGAATATCAATATCCCTGGTAAAAACAAAATCAGGCATAGCAGTGCCTTTCCTCTCCTTTCCCTATAATCAAAAATGTACTGGTACACCGTGTGCAGGCAGAAAGGCTGCAGATAGGCTTGTTAGGCAAGGTATGACAGGGCAGTCAGCATACATTGAGTAATAACTCATTGTAAATCACTGCCCGAAGATCATTTTTAAAAGCAGAAACTAACAAAATGCAGCTGAAGAGAGAAAAGTAACACTGTGATTACTTGCATCTTTCCCAAATTTGTTTTTCTTAGCTGGGTTTATGCTAGTGTTTGTGCTAATTGCTTAGATTTAGAAAATACGAACATCAATCGTTTTTATTAATGAACATTTTTATCAAAAAAATTAGTAGAATAGATCTGCATTATTCTGAACTTTTTTAGAATGAGTTTAAATGATTATGTTGGTGAAAAAAAATCATTTATACAGTATAAATTAACATTCACAAAAACAATGAAAAGCCACAAACCATTTTGAAAATTATCCAGAGTCTTCAAGTTTCCCTAAATGGTCATTAAATAACAATACTCCATGCATCAAATGCAAGGATTATTATTATTTGTCTATTACGTAGGGAAGACATAACAATCCGTGCATTTCTTGTAGCGCATTTCTCGTGCGGAAGGATATCTCAAAGTACATCACAGGATTTACTTTGAAGTGGAATGGCTACATCTTTTGTAGATGTTGGCAATAGCCAATTTATGGACTGCATTGTTCCACAAACAGCCATGTCGAAATTTGATTTGTGGGATTTCAGCTGCAGGTTCAAGACCTACATTGGGATATGAACTGGGAGATACTCACTTCTCTTTTTGAAAAGTTCCCATGACATCACCTAAACAGAAAGGTGGGACTTTGATTTAGCGTTTCATCTGAAGGATTGCACATCTGACAACACGCACCCCCTCACTGCTTTGTCATGTCATCTTAGACTGAGTTCATGTCACGATGTGGGTCTTGAACTCGCAACCATCTGGCTCAGGGGTGAGAGTGTTAACATTGAGCCAGACTGACGCACATTTCAGAACATTTCACTGTTATGTAAATACTGTATACAGTATTTTGTAAAAAAATGTGACAACCAATTTGTGCACACACATGTCCCACAAACAGCCATGCAGTGAATGATCAATTTAATTTGAGGGATTCTTGGATTTCCTTCTCTTTTCAAAATTGTATCTTTTAATGTCTACCTCAATAGGCAGACAGAGCCTTGGTTTAACATTTCATCTGAAGGACGGCACTTCCAACAGTGCAGCTCTCCCTATCACTATTAGAGTGCCAACCTATTGTATGAGCTCAAAGTCCCAACGTGGCGTCTTGAACCCACTATCTATGACTCTGAATCAAGATTACTAACAATTGAGCCTGGCAGACACTTACATTTTAAATAAACGTCATAAGGAGTTTCCTCACATCAGATACTTTTTACAGATATTTTAAATAAGTATCATGAGAATTGCATTTTATGTGTATTTGGAAAAAGTGATTTACCAGCTCAGAAACTTCAAGTTATTTTAAGATTTTAAAATCTTTAATTACTAGATGTCCTGGAAACTGTACAGATGTATTAATAGTAATTTACCCAGTAGAATATAGTTTAACTGATTTATGATTTTAAACTGTGTAGTAAATGACTTTCAAGAGGCACATAAAGCTTGCAATTCCTCATGACCTTGGCTTTAGATCATTCTTTTAAAATTTAGTGGTGTGCAGAATTTTGGCAAATTCAGTTTTCATTTTAAAGCTGTTTTCCCTCAGTTCTTTTAAAAGCTTTATTTGCCTTTTATGAGTTAGTTTTTGCTAGTAAAGGAGAAAATTGATTTTTTAAAATAATATCATGTCACCCACAAAATATAGTCAATTCACTTTACAGTATATTTTGTGATGCGCGTTGAGATGTCTCGAAGATGTGATAAGATTATATAATTGGAAGGATTATAATTGTTAATATCTATACCAGTTTCTGAAAACGTCCCAAAGCATCACAATAAAAGCATTCAAACTATTTACATTTAGCTTCCCACCAAACAAAGTTACATTTATATAATACCTTTCACATCAGGAGGATATCCCTTGGCACTGGACAGTCCTAATGGTTTAACGTTTACACCCAAGCTGGAAATGAGGCTGAAGGGCCCATGTACTTTCTCCTTCCTCCACCCTTCCCGTAACATTCTCTTAATATTCATGTGAGCTTGATTCCCAAGAGCACAAAATAATGTACACAGGGCACTTTGTTACACAATTGGACACAGCACAATAATGAATCCATAAAAATAATGGCTGCTGGTATCACTTTTGAGGTGTCACCATTAATGTCATGTCTGGCTTCATGCATGGACTTGCTGGTTTCCTTCCTGAACATGCCTGCAGCACATGTTGGCCCAACAGCCACCCCCTCTCTTACAAACATTTCTAGTATTGGAAATGGATAGGAGATTGTAATTGCAAGGGAGGTTCCAACAGGCATGAAGCCGGGCAGTCAAAGCCAGAAACCAGATGTGTACTGTGCTTACAGTAACTATGATCCACAGGAGATCTGCATTATAAAAAGTCTTACAAGGTGCCTTACAACAGGGTCAAGATCCACAAACAGTAGATACCTGGGTGAAAAGTCATCAAATAAATCACAAGACATCCAAGAATACACTTGTTTCGCCCACAAAATACATCAATCCATTGTACATTGTAGCTTTGAGACATCTTGACAACGTTATAAGCTATATCAAATGGAAGGATTATTATTGGAATGAATGTACCTCCTTTGTTCCTCAGTTTCCAGGACTATCTTGTCTGTCTTGGGAAGTTGGTTGCTAATCAGTAAGAGGAAGCTGCAGAGCTCTTTAGAGTGCTAGATTGAATGTTGAAGTAAGGTGCAGAAGACTAAGAAACAAAGGTAGATACATTTATATCTGAGGTCACAGCTGCAGATACACAGCATCATAAATAAATGAGCCCGGGTAGCTTTGTTCTAATATGATCAATTCATTGAAGATTGGGGGTCTCCAGTAAAATTTGTGCTGTCAGAACTCCCATTTTTAATGCATGTTTTGTGCTGGAAATATTATCAGAATTGTGGTGTTTTGTTCACAAAATACAGTTCACAGTATATTTTATGATGTGCTTTGTAAATGTTTTATTAATTCCCCAATAATCAACTATTAGGTAGCACAGACTTCCTATCCCAAGTGTATAAAGTGCGGCATATCCACCTTGAGGCAGATGAACAAAATTGCCAGGAATCACAAGATAAAAATAACTGGATTTGACCTGTTTGTTGCACAGAAAAAAAAATGACTATATATTTTGGTGTGTTTTGCTTTTCTTATTAATGCAATGCAGAGCCCGGCTGAATTTGCAGATGTTTTCTACAGATCGCATTACAATAACCAATTCAAAAGAATGTACAAATGCTTTTTGTTTTACCTGAACCATATTTTACTTTGTTTGTAGAACTTGTTGCAGATTCATCCATCCAAAGAGAGCAACGACTTGATGCTGAACATAAATAAAAATTGCTGCATTTTTTTCAAACAAATACTAACAGTTTTAAACTTGCCTGCTCCTTTCACATGATCAGTCATTCTATGCCAGCTAAAGCACGCTGAACTAATTGAACAAGAATAACAAAGCCCTGTTTGATCATAATCCAAGATGGCATGCAAAAAGTAAATGTAGCCAAGAAAGGCATGCAGAAAAATTGTAGTCATCAGCAAGTAGAACTGAATATTGCAGCATTAGTATTAAAGCTGTAAAACTGAAAGCATAACATTGATTAATATTCAATGAGTTGAATCGTTAATTTTGCAATAAAACCATTTTTGAAATCACTTATTTTTGAAATAATGAAATCTAATTTCTGGGATGTTTAAAGTTGCGTAAGTATAAATTGTATAGATGAAAGGATTGTCAAAATATCTGGAGACTTTCCCGAAATGGAGCCAGATATTCCCTGTTTAAAAGACTTGGGATCTTTATTATTATACAGGTCTAAACTAATAACCACTCATTTGAGAGTACACTACTACTTTATTGATGCTTTAGTTTGACATGGGGTAGGGCTAACTTGCAAGAAAGGATTTATACTGTCAATTCCATCATTGTATCACTGAATTTAAATTATTTTAAAAAAAACGCTAAACTGCATATTCACAGAGTCATGTTAATCCAGCATTCCAAAAACCAACGTCTAAATATCAATTTGTTTTAATGGTAGCGACAAACCGGTGGTAACAATGTTAAAGGAGTTCAATGGACTTCCCAACAGTGTTTAAACTTAAAATGTTAACTTTAAAAGTTTGTTTTTATCTTGCTGCAGTTACATTTTGTCACTGTGAAACTGAAACAGTGTGAGACTGTCAGCCTGCCTTTCAGACATCAGGGGCTGGATGAGCGCAAATTTCTTGCAGCTGAATGTTGACAAGACGGAGGCCATACTCTTTGGCTCTCGTCAACGTCTCCAATCACACGGCTCTCACCTCCTCCACCTTCCCGACCTGCCCCTAAAACCCTCCGAACCTGTGCGCAACCTTGGCATCAGGTTCGACCCCCAACTGTCCTTCCTCCCCCACATCCAGTCCGTTACCAGCATTGCCTTCTACCACCTCCGACGGATCACCCGTCTCCAGCAATACCTCACCCCAAAAGCCGCTGAAACCTTGGTCCATGCCTTTGTCACTTCTCACCTGGACTAGTGCAACGCCCTCCTCTCTGGTCTCCCCTCCACCACAATCCATAAAATCCAGCTAATCTAAAACTCTGCTGCCCGCATATTCACTCGCTCCAAGCTTCGCTTCCCCATTACCCCAGTCCTTGCCAGACTTCACTGGCTCCCTATCCCAGAGAGGATCGACTTCAAGATCCTCACCCTTGTTTTCAAATCCCTCCACTCCTCTGCACCCCCCTATCTCTCTGATCTCCTCTCCCCCCAAACCAGCACCCGCTGCTTTCGCTCCTCTGGGTCTGGCCTCCTCCATGTCCCCCGAGTCCTCCGCTCCACCCTCGGCGGCCGTGCCTTCAGCCACTACGCCCCGAGGCTCTGGAACTCCCTTCCTCACTCCCTTCACCTCGCCACCTCTCTTCCCAGTTTCAGGTCACAGCTGAAGACCTTTCTCTTCGACCGCATTTTTGATCACCTTTCTGCCCCTGCCCCTGGCTCGGTCCCGGGATCCGCTATTGTGAAGTGCTCTGAGACACCTTCCAGCGTGGAGGGCGCTATATAAATCGATGTTGTTGTTGTTGTTGAGACTGTCTCATACAGATGGATTCACCTTGCTTCTCTAACCTATGATCAGGCTTATGTAACTTCAGTTATGCTCTACAGTTTGTGGTAGTTTATATAATTTTCACATTAAACAAGGAAATCATTTATGTAGGACAATTGACATGTACGATTTTATTATGGGGTGAAAAAACAGAATTTTCAGTCTCTGCAGTCCCAAATTGGTCTCTAAATTACACATCATGAAGCGCAGGCATTGTTGTTGCTTTTTCTCCCACTTTGCCAGAGAGCATTTCAGGTAAATTGTACAACCACTGTCCTAGCTAGGTTCAGCTAGCTCAGTGCACACCAAAAATCAAACTTAGGCCTTTGCTGATTTGCATGAATCAGTACTACATTGCACAAAGAATTTAGCCATTGAGTCGTAGGAGGAACTTCATTAAGTAAAACCCTATATAGTACCCTGTTTACTTAGAGCAATATTTAATTATTTTTGCATACCATTTAGTGGAAACAGGTGCTGCGTTGAATGAAATTCAACCAGCAATAAATCAGCAAACAGCCGCCTGATTCTTTTCTTTTTTTGACCTTGATTGATGGAGTTCTTTTACAAAGTATGAGTAAGCTTTTGTGTATCAATTTCACAAAGGCATTTTTATAAAAGAAAAAAACTATAAATTTTTAGATTAATTCTCACATTTTCACTAAGTCCTGAAACAATTCATTGATGTGCTTCTTTCCAATTATGTGTAATTCAACTTTCATAACAGTATTGATTTTTATGGTTCTCCATCACAACCAACATATAATTTAGGTAAGATTAAAGTATAATCATCTTTCTGTTAAAGTAGTGAAACGGGAACTGCTTATTACACAAATTCGCTGGAGACTTCTCTCTCCGCCAACCCTTAAATTAATTTAATTTGTGCAGTTTCCCCTAAAACCAAGTGAAGAAAACTCCTTTCAATAGTTATTTATTTCAAATTTCAAGATCTTTGTAGCAATGTGATTTAAACTAGGAGCTGGGTATTTGGAGAGAGTTTTTCACAAAATGTACTTTTGTCATACAGAATGTAGTTTACAGTTAGTGTTCAGAAAACTGCAAGAACAATATAATCAAGTTAGTTAACTGAGCAAAGTACAGACAGAAAGAAAGAACGTTAAGATGTTAAACCAAGGTCCTATTCAGGTGGATGTAATGATTCTATGTCAATATTTGAAAAGGGGGTTTCACCCAATGTCCTGAAAACAAATCGTCCCAAATAAACATCGATCGTCTGGGGGTTGAGGGATGAGGCAAAAAGGTACAACTGGGTGTCGTCCGCATACATGTGGAAATTTACCCCATGTTTGCGGATGACGTCGCCCAGAGGGAGCGTGTAAAGGGTGAAAAGGAGGGGACCGAGGACAGAGCCCTGAGGGACGCCGTGAGAAACTGTGCGGGGGGTTGAAGAAAAACCATTGGAGGAAACAAAATGTAAACAGTGGGTCAAATAAGAGTGGAACCAGTCAAGGACTGTGCCTTGAAGGTTGAGGTGGGAGGAAAGACGTTGAAGGAGGATGGTGTGATCGACTGTGTCGAACGCAGCAGACAGGTCAAGGAGGACGAGGAGGCAGAGGGAGCCCTGGTCACAGGCGGTTAGGATGTAAACAACCAAGAGATGAATGACCAGTTTAACTAGTTTAAAAAAAAAAAAAATTGGGGTTGGTTGTTGACCCTGGGAAAAACTTCCCTCTTTTTTGGAATAGTATTTTGGGTTATTTAAAATCCACATAAACATAGAGACCTTGGTTTAATGTCTCATCCAAAGAATGAGCCTCCAACAATGTAGGGTTCATTCAATTCCGAGCTAAAGTGTCGAACCTAGACTGATCTCAAGGTCCTCGCCATGGAACTTCAACCCACAATCATCTGACCCATAGGTGCAAGTGCTACTAGATGAACCAGACTGACCCCCAATAATTGTTTGTATGGTAGACACTAAAATATTTGAGCATGTTAAAGCAGCACTTGCTTGCAGATTTATTCAGCAGGCTTGTGTCATGTCTAAACAACCGCTGTGAATGCCTCTCAGCACAATCAGAAAAGTTCAGATTTATTTCTTTAAAAGGATGACCGATATGTTATGAATTGCTGTATTTTGGAGCAAAATGGTCTTGGATACTCACCAAGTCATGAAAGTGGTGAGAGTATGGAACATTTTAAATTATGTACAGGAACAACTTTCAGATTTTTTTTAAAAAAAGCAGCATACCTTTAATTAAAAGCTTTTGTTAAGAATTGGTGAAAGCTGCATTCCAGTAGTGCTTTCCGGTGATTAAGTGCATCAACTGGATGAAAAAATGAAATAATACAATGCTTGAATCATATCTACTGCTTTGCCTCATTGAACATACACTCTTGTTTCAATGAACAATTAAACAATCATGTTCAAGTATAACAATGACTACTTTGCAATAATTGTTTATATTGTGCTTTAGAATAACATGTATACGTTATTCCTAAATATGAGAGACTGAAGAATATTAGGCAAATCTGAAATAAAATTAACATGTCACTGCTAACTTCTTTTTATATATTTTATATTAAGGAACTCAGACATTGTGAATAATATTTAACACAAACAAATTTCTACCGGGGTCCATCATATGTTAATTTTGAATGCTGGCAGTTATTTTGGTTATTTTTATTTAAATTTCCTAACAAAATAGGTTGCTGATCAGTAATATATACATTTTGAGCCAACTTTTGTCAATGGCAGAATAAGAAATTGAAAAGATCAAATGCCAAATTATTATGTAGATTTAGAGTGCTTGATTATGGTTATTATTATAGTTGGGACGTCCTCCTGATGTGAAAGGCACTATACAAATGTAATTTTGTTGTTGTTCTTATTACCAAAACAAATTATTTTATCCTGCTCTGACTGGATAAAATGAATATCTTATGTTGGAGGTTTTCAAATGTGTTCTGTGAGTTCCTGTAATATTCAGCAATTTTGAACCTCAGTAAAGAGCCAAGGCCCTCATATTGCTTAAAGCACCAGGGTGAAAAAAGCAATATAGAAAGCAATACAAGTCAAGATGTGGTGAGGTAGATTTGGAATTTAAAAAGCCTGTAGATAAGAAAGCGAGTCTTAATGGAGATAAGGAGTGCAGTCTTGAGGTCGAATGCAGTTAGCTAAGAACATAGAAATTTAGGGGTATAGGAAAAGCAAATAGGCCCAACAATTTCAAGCTTTGATTACAACAGAATGAGAATGCAAAAATAAGCAATAGAACTTATTGGAGCTTGGAAAAGTTAGGTGAAAGAATGGTCAAACACTATTGATAAAATAAAAACAGGAAATGGTGCAATATAGAGCTAGATGAGGAAATTCTGTTCATGTGCAAGAAAGTTGCTGGAAGTACCTCCTTGTTATAAAGTATCCCAAGTTTTAATGGAACCAAAGTACTGTACAGTATATACTTATATATTGTACCATGTTATCAACCAAATATTTCTACTGTTTAACAAACGTGACAGCACATCTTTCACTAAATACGTCCAATGCTTTATGTTACTGTTTTGAGAGAATTTGCCTCATTTGCAATGCTTGTCCTGGCCTGCTTAGTTGTTTTATCACTGACAAAGTTAGGATTTGTTAAGTGTCATGCGGGTGGCCAATATGAAACAATAACTTCCTGCGTGGGTTGCAATCCAATTGGTTTAATCATAAACCAAATCATATATTGGTATGCTTTTTAGATTGCAATGAAAGACAACTCAGCTTCAGATATGCCAAATGCAAGTACTTTCAGTTGAGTTAGTCAATGCTAGAACTAAATACGCATGACCTGTAGAGAACAGACAGATGGATAAGGTCATTAGGAAGTACAAAGAAAGTCACATAACATACCCATTCATTGCAGTTTGTTTTTATTTGGTCCCTTGCCCATCCTCCTGGTGCCTTTTGAAATCACCATCCATAAAAATAGAGCATCTAGGAGTAAATAGCTAAACTCTACATGTAACATTTAATAACCAGGTAAAATGAAATTGCTGACAGATGATGACTGAAGGCCAGAATGGGCTTCTTGCCTTGTAGACTATTTCAACCAAAGAACATTGAAAAAGTACTTGAAAACAAATCCAAATTCGGAATTTTGCCATAGAAAAAATGGAATGATCAGCAGCCAGTGGCTGAAAGCCAAATTTGAGCCTTTTGTCCCTGTAAATACTTCAATCCAAAGATATACAAAGTGTTTGAAAGCGAGAAAGGGGACAAATCATCCCAGGATTCCCACTCCCGATTTGCTGTCCAGTGATCTCTGTTGGAAAATGTGCATGTGTGGATATCAGGTGGACTATTGTTGGGCTTCAATTACCTGCCGGGAATCAAGCCCAGGTCCACTCGCTTACAAGCGAGTGCTCTAACCACTAAGCTACAGGACTCTTCAAGTTTGCATATCTGTTTCACTCCCAAGATTTGCTAAACAACTCAGTTAAAGGAAATCAAAACATGATTCCCCTTGAAAGAATATGAGGACTTTCAAAATGCTTTTACCCTTCTGGCTACAGAATTTGTAGAATTTTTGTTGGCTACAAACTTTTTAACTACAATACACAGGCATTTGGCAGCAGTGGTCCTATAATATATCTGAGTTTTTACTATATAAGAAGCAAATAATATTTATACTGTTGTGATTTGAAATGGATTTAGCTAGGGAAAATAATACCTTATAATGAGATAATACCTCAGATCACTCAACTCGCAAGCGAGAGACCTGGGTTTGATTCTTGGCAAGGCGAAATGTTGGCCAAGTTTCCTTACTCCACACATTGCTGTTTTTCTAGAAGTAAATAGGAATCCAGTTGTTAGTCAATTGGCAGGTAGCTTTTCCAGGGATAATAATTTCTTCAAAATATATTTCAGAAAATGTCAATCGATCCACAAATGTTTGTGGGAGACTGGCCTGCAGAATTGACTGCCGAGTTTCGCTCACAAAATATACAATCCATTCACCTTACAATATATTCTGTAAAGTACTTTAAGATGTCTCTAAGATGTGATAAGGTGTTATATCAAATGCAAGGATTATGATTTACTATTAACTCAAAATGAAATCATGGAATTACAATCCTAAATACATGATGATACAATATTGGACAAGCGCTCCGAGATGCTATTCTGAATGCAGGGCTGGCGCTATATGAATGCAGATTCTTATTATGATTGATGTGCTTGAACCATAAGTCATATTTAATTGTAGCAAATTAACATTTTGCTTCAGTCATTTAGGCATATTTTAGAAATTGCATTTAATTATGAATATGAAAGCTTAATTGACTTCCTTGCTGTGTGTATCATTGCTTTGATGGATTCTACAAACTGGGGTCTCTTTCTCCCCCTCCCCCCCCTCCCCCCAAAAAAAAAGATTCCAGCTGTTCAGGGCGGTTGAACTCAAGATCATTGATACAAAAAACTTTGATAGCATTTCACAGAGTAATTAGAAATTTGCTAAGCTGATTTTTTACCATATTTTCTTTTCTCAGCTTGCAAACGCTAACTGTTTGCTTAATCAAGCACAGCAGCCTTACAGCTATCTCATTGAGAGTGTCCAGCAGAGAGATGTTCAGATCCACAAACACAAAGAATATATTTCACAGTTGGAAAATGATGTCAGGTAAATACGAAAAAGAATTAGCTTAACATAGAGCTTTAAAATTTACTTCACTAGTAATGGTCCCGCTCTATAAATGTAATTTTGTTGTTGTTGTTGTTGTTGTTGTTCACTAGTTCTTTCAACAAAGATATCTGTGTCTCAAAGGTTTTACTTGGCAATATTTGCAGCTTATTGCTTAGCCTTTCTTGTACGTTTGCCTACAAATGCTGGTAGTTGGTAATACTTCACAGCTGAACTGTTTTGAAAATATTACAGTGAAACCTCAGTAATCCGACATTCCGAAAGCCGGCAACTCCCTAAAACTGGCAAGATTTAAAATTACAAATAGTATTAAAAAATATTCTGATGGCGGCAAATCTCCCGAAGCTCGAAACAGCTGCTTGTGGTTCCTGGCGTCGCCGCTCTGTTATCCGGCGCTGTGGGTGGCGCTTGGCCATTGCCTGTAAATTTGTGGCGGTGCTTCCCCAGCCATTTCTAGGTAAGTTTGTAAACACCAGCAAACTCCGAAATCCAGAGGTGCACGGGCCCAACCATGCCGGATTATCAAGGTTTTACTGGACAGATATTTAATACCTGTGATCTTGTGATGCACTCTGTGTTTCTCCAGCTGCAAAGTGTTTGTGGTGTACGTGTTAGGCACATACGTGTATGTCTCCCTTGAGTGAGAAGCTGCAATTTGTTCCAATCAGAGTCAGCTGTCTTGTTTCCAATTCCGTCCAGACTTCCCTGTTAAACTGGATGGAACTGCTGTTTCTTCAGCAATTAGTCATCAGTACAAAATATCTTGGTTATGACAAGAATTTAGAGGATGTAAATAATATGTGTTACAATGTATTGAAAGGGTTTTCAATAGCTTGCTCTTTAGATCATTTTAGTACATATGAGAAATGTGAAACTAAACAAAGTCTGATAAGCATAACCAACTACAGAATGACCAAAAGATCGTGAAATCTACCCTATTATCTGAGAAAAATCATAATTTCTCAAGGCTTATTAGACATTATAATGTTATCAAAGCAATTTGGTGACCCTGTACAATCATGTGCAAACTGCAGTAAATGCATTTATAATTTCATATCAATAAAAAGCTCTGCTCTGGCCTGCATCCATACTCATAGCTGATGCCAACATTTACACATTTAGACTATGCAGCATCTTCAGAAGTTCAGCTCCAGCCTATTTATAATTGTGGATAAACACAAAGGTCACTTTATAGTGAGTTTTTATTTATGCCCAGATACGGACAGCTGCTGGTGACACAAATTCCAAGTTCCTCCGGCAGGTTTTTGAGTGCCAACAGAGGACTAACATTGTCCTTAATGCTGTAAGTTTGGAGTTCTTGAATATTCTAGTTCAGTACTCCAGGACATTGCTGCTGACAGACCAGCCAGCCTGGCTCATCAGCAAGATTAAGAGGGGCAGGGATTATTCCCTCCCACTCAGCTCCTGTTAATACTCAAGCCAAAGCCTTAAAGGGTAGAGTCAGCCTAGCTGGACAATGAACGGGGGGAGCCTCCCAGACTGTGATTTCAATGCCAAGGTATTTGGTTTAAACTTTGAATTTCCAGCAGTACTCCATTGTACACTCCGGGGTCTGGAAGCATTGGCTCTTGCCAATTTGCACCTAATACTCTCTGGAATTAGGAAGCGGGGAGAGTGTGCATTCCATTTCAGACATGGAAATTTCCACACGTAGACAACATACATGGAACTTTCAGTCTGTTACGGATAGCATGGTCTTAAGCATGGTTATGGGGTTCTGCATGTGTCAGACAGTTGGCACACCAAAAAAAGTCAGTGAGTTTGCAACTCATATTTCACATGTTCCACATTACAAGGAATATGCTCCCAATACAAAGTGCTTCGCTTCAAAGTCACACCAAATTTTTTTTAACAGGTTGGCTTGTCACTGCAGCCTTCCTGAGCCTTCAGAGCTTACCCTCTTTTGCCTAATCTTAACAGTTTAGATCTTCACTGAAAAGTGTACAAGGAATACTAACTCGGAGCTAACTACTGCCTTCGGAAAACTGGATTTCTAGTAAATATAAATATGAATTTGATCCTTTGTAGGCCTCAATTTATAGGCACTAATATTCAGGCAATTTTAAGAATTACTGGTAAACCAATTCATAAAAATCCTAATTCACAAACTTGCACTATGCCACGATCGTACTTAGATTGTTTAACTGAAACTCATTAAAACCTTTTGAGTTATTATTGCTAAGTTTGGGATGTCCTCCTGACATGAAAGGCGCTATTCAAGTGTAAATTTGCTGTTGTTTTGTGGTTGTCCAGGGAACTTTGAATGCACTACATTGTAATGTTGTATCATTATTAGTATTATTATTGGCTATTCAATAATCTTTTAAAAATCACTGACCTTCCTCTTTTACTGTGCCTTTCATCATCCTCCAATCTCCTTGGATCCAACTCCCAACTTGGATACAAACTCTATTAAACAAGCACTTTCTTACTTGTACCTTCATTATATGCAAATGTTTGTGTAAGAAAAAGCAAATACAGAACAAATTACGTTCATGAAACTATCAATCTCCTTGAATTAATAATTAATACCAATATTTAATTGGGGCAGATTGTTTGTATCTTGAACCCTATGGATTTTTTTAATTCTAGAAACAAAATAATTCAGATTTTTGGCAAAAGTTAAATCTCACTTGTCTAACTGGGCTATCAAATACAATTACATTATTTCATATAATGGCATAACGAACTGCAGATTTATTTCTATGTGTTACTGGATACTTATATATCAGCACAATTTTCCAGAGATCTAGTACTTTTGTCTGTCATTTTCATGATTAAGACACATATTGAGATAGCAGGCATAATTTATCATTGTCCAATAAGTAGGAATAATTTGATAATTTATGTGTATAGTCTAATACACTACATGATATTCTAAACATAATAAGCAGTAAACAGAAAGTGGTGACTGTGCAGCTTCCCGGTATTACCAGCAATGATACATTTCATAACACTCATCCAGCATGTTAATAAGGCCAACAAAAAAAATAGAATGGCCAAAGAAACTTGCATAGGAAACAAGTACAGAAGTTATGGTTTCCAAACAAACAAGGAAGGTCTTTTTTACAAGAGGTAGAAATCTTAACTATGGTAAAGAGGATTACAATTAGGGCTTTCATGATCAATATAACTATAGTGATTGTAACCGTGGTCATTGAGCATACCATCAGATCCACTGCTTCGATATGATTTAGCCAAGGCAAGTATGCTCACGTGAATGGTGTTCTGCAGAGAATTCTACACCTCGCCTCCCTTTCGACACTTTCTTACTCTGATAAAATAGTGCACCTATGATTTGGAGTAATAGCAATTTTGTGATATTGATATGAAGTAAGTTTTTATTCTTTCATACAGAGTTCTGATTAGGAATCAAAGAAAGAGATTAAACGTATACATTAAGAAAGTCATAACGAGAGAGAGCAAGAGAGAAAGAATTAGGGAGACAGAGAGCTGGCACAATTTGGCCTTTGCCTTCCATTTATCTCTTTCTTCCTTTAATAAAATAGTGACAATATTATATTAATTCAGATTTGTGCTTTTCATTTATTTCCAGTCTGTCTAACTACAAAGAGGCCAGTCCAAATAAGTGGAGATAATTATTTTTCTACTGCGGACTTTATACTGCCAATGTTTCTAAATATACAGCCAGCAAACTTATGAAATATTTTCTCCCTCCACCTCAAGTCTGTTTGTACAATTCTATAAATAAATGCACAAAAATGAAACAGGAAAACTTTTTAAAATTCAATGCAAATCATAAACCTTATGTTTTTCTTTCAGTCAGTTAAAAAAAGAAAAATCATCTTTGCTTCGGATGAAGAATCAAATGGCAACAGATCTGGAACGTCTCTTAAATCAGCGGGAGGTAACTTTTTAAGAATATAACCTTACAAATAGCTGGTGCCGCGGCTCCAAATGCAATAGCCTCCAGTTGTGCTTCTGACCCCCAAAAAAATTAGCTCCATATTTTGTGAAGTTAAAAAAAATATTTCCTATCAGTTTTCTTTACCATCCATTGCCACCTCCCCCAAACAAAAAATGAGCACTGCTCTTTACGCCACACAGTTTACCTTGAGGCATTTCCATGGACCCCATGAAAAGTGGTGAGAAAAGTGACTAGAAGCCTCAATTTTTAACATAGTACCGATCATCCAGGGTGTAGGCATGGATGATCGTGGATGACTGCATGCGAGAAAGATAATCTTGTTGGAAATTCCCAGTGAATTGTCATTTTTTTCAGATTTTGTTAACTTTATTTTGCTTCACTTCATTTCTTCAGCCAACAAACACATGGAAGAGAAATGCAATTCTGATATCTAAGTGTACTTTGTGCTGTGTGTAAATGCATGTCTTCAGGGGAATTTTAAAGATGTAATGAATTAGATAAAGAATAATCAATCCTTTTAATTTGTTGGTAATAACATAAGTATGGCCGGCTCTAATTCCTTCTGTACACTTGCTTACACAAAGCACGTATTTGTGCACTGTGCAAACACAATTATACAGAAGGAAATGCACCATTATTTATCCTGTGAAGTCCAGATGTTTGTTTACATGTGGGCACCATAGACAGGAAGCATTCTAGATTGGTTCCAATTTGACCCTGAGTTCCTAATCTCAGCATAAGAGGTTCTATAATTGGCACAAGCAACAGAGGGGAATAATCTGTTCTCACTTCTGACCTTTACTATACAAATTTAATTGTGTTGTTGCTACTGAAAAGTTAACATTTGTGAATGTCAGATGAAAGCTGTATCAGACTCAGTAATGATGCTCCATATATCAGCAACCAAATAGTTTGGACTCATAAGTGAAGAATTTTTGCTTGGATAAAGTTTACAGGGTGACTAACATCGGAAGTGAGTATCCTTTTTTCCATCCCACAATAGACATCAACAGGTTATTGACGATATGGGAGAAATGTTAGTTTGTGATAGATGAACAACAGAGCCATCAGTGATAACTTTTAAGAGATAACTCTTTCTCATTCTATGCAGGAGAAGCTACTTGATCTTATGGAAGCTACTTGATTTTGTTTTAGTTTCTAGAGGTTATAAATGTGACCATAGGATACTAAAGTACGTAATTCCTATTCTGCTTTTGCTCCAGAAATGTTCCCTTGTACTAGGGTCCGGTGATATATCGATATATCGCTAAAATTCGATATAATTTTCATATGGATACGCCGATATAGGCATTTTAAAAATACCGATATATCAAAAAATCGATCTATCGAGGTAAAAAATCGGAATGCCGCACACTGAACTACAAGACCCAGAATGCTCATCTCTATACACAATGCACAGACCGAGGTGCAAAGCCGCCATATTGTATTCATAGTCCTCGAATACAATATACAGGTATGCAAGGGGTGGGGGGGGGAGAGATACAGCTTGGGGCGTGGGGGTGAGAGACGGCTGGGGGGGGGGGGGTGAAGGGGAGAGAGACGGCTGGGGTGAGGGGGAGAGAGACGGCTGGGGGGGGGCGGGGAAGGGGGAGAGAGACAGCTGGGGGGGGAGGGGGAGAGAGACGGTTGGGGGCTGGGGAGAGACGGCTGGGGGGGGGTGAGGGGAAGAGAGACGGCTGGGGGGGCGTGAGGGGGAGAGAGATGGATGGGGGGGGAGGGGGAGAGAGACGGCTGTGGGGGGGTGAGGGGGAGAGAGACGGCTGGGGGGGAGGGGGAGAGAGACGGCAGGGGGGGTGGGGAGAGACGGCTGTGGGGTGGGAGGGGGAGAGGGGGGGTGGGGAGAGACGGCTGGGGGTGGGATGGAGAGACGGCGGGTGGGGTGTGGGGAGCGACGGGTGGATGTGATAATATACAGATAGATAGAGATGGGGGGGATGTGAGAGAGACACAGAGAAACAGACAGAAAAACACAGAGATGGAGAGAGTGAGAGACACAGAGAGAGAAAGATATTTACCTCCTGAGGAGATAGGCCCCGAATGCGCGCGCACCCAGAACGCGCATGTACTCCGAATGCGCGCGCACTCGGTATGCGCGCACCGTGCACGCATGCGCAGTACGAAAAACCTGAAAATATCAATATTTCGGTATATCTCGATATGAGCCCATCAATATATCTAAATCGGAAAATTTCCATATCGACGGACCCTACCTTGTACCTAAATGGTTTAATAGTAATTATATTTTGGGCAGTGGTATAAGGGATATTTAAATCTATTTTATTATATATCTCATTTTGGACATTCTCCAAGAAATCACAGCAGGCTACATTAATGATTTGCTCAGTGAGTTTATATTTACAACTACAATATTAGTTTAAACAAAGAAATATTGAAGGTCATTGCTGTCCTTGCATCATTTTTCCCACAAAATACAATCAATCTGCTTTACGGTATATCCTGTGAAGCACTTTGAGACATCTCAGCAATGTGATAATACGCTATATCAAGTGCAAGAATTATTGATATAAGAATGTCTTAATGTGCAGGTGCTTTGTTACACTTTAACAGTATATTTCAAAGTTACTGAAATCTCTGTTGAGAATGTATCTGCGAGGAATATTTGTAAGCCTACTGTCTTAAAACAATGCTGGGTATGAAATTTCACTTTAAAAAAAACCCTTTTTAATGTATTTTTTTTAAATTACTTTAATACGTACAAATTCACAATTTGAAACCATTTTGGAAACATCAAGGATATTTGAAATAATAACACATAATCGTCAACAATCGTCAAAATTGATAATCAAAGGCATAATATTACAGTAGCATTACGGTACAGTATATCGTTCTATCTATGAGAGCTAGTTTTGAATCCATCCCCAGGCAGGTGAAGTAAAAGATTTGTGGCTTATAACATGAACAGTATGATGTGATGCAACTCTAAAGAGTCTGTAGATGGTGACAAGTTCTCACATTTCATCTTCATTCTTAGCGTCCTGTACGCATTTTAGGATAGGATTACATCCACTTAGACCCATACCTCAGTGGACATAATCCAATAATACAATGTGTGGATGTTATTTTTATTCAGAGAATGTTGAAAGAATATTGAAAGTGAATATTCCTTTTCAACTCGTGTGCTGTGTTGTGAATAAAATACTAATATCTCTGACCTCTTAAGCAGAAAGATGAAAGTTGGGTTTGCAAACATATATAGATGTTTAAGACATCCAGAGAAACATTTAGGTCTTGCCATCAATAACATTTGGCCATTTTTCAATTCAATTAACATGAAAAGAAAACTGCGCAATTCATAAGTGTAAGCTAAAACAATTTTGGTGGTGCTTATCTCTCTTCAAGGGGTAGCAAAGTCACAATGCAGATCAAACTTGCAGCATGTAAGAGTGGTGTGTAGATAGTTCTCTTGTATGGATTCAAACTCCTTGGCTTGCAGCAGAGTGGCTTCCTCCAACCCATTTACAAGTCCAGGATCAAGCAGTGAGGTGGATTTGTGGCAAACATGAGGAGCAGCGGCACTGACCTGCCACTGAGCATCCTGGAAGCCGAGGTAGCATTATAGCATATGTTTGCTGAGGCCCCTCGCAGGAGGACCTGGATTAAGCAACTGGTGGTGAATAAGCCTGGTATGCACCATTGGATTTGGATCGCGAGAACATCAAGATGGCTGGCATCCTGTAAAGGTCCTTCCACCATCCTGAAAGTAGATGTCCATCAGATAGCTGATGAGGAAACTGAAGCTTTTGGAGACAGCTGCTGGAGTTTGAGTTTGTGAACTATCCCTGGGGTTGTGGGGGTGGTGGGGGTGGTAAGCAAGGTCTCCTTGCAACTGAACTGGCTCCGAAGTGACTGATTGATAAAAGAATACCAGAGTCGAGCCAGCTCCCATCCCCCATACCCACCCCGCTTTTCAATCCACAACGATTTGTGGGACATAATTGGCTGTTGCGTTTCGCTCACAAATATACAGTCAGTTCACTTTGCAGTATATTCTGTGAAGCACTTGGAGTTTGCTAATCTAGTACTGCAGTAAATAATTAATTGCAAAAAAATTAGCAAAAATAGCTGGAATTAATAAGCACTGGAAAATTGTCTCTATTTTCAAATGAGAAGACTTTGTTTTTAAAATCTGGCTTTTTTCACTTTGTGCTTCATTCCAAGTAAGTGTGATAATCTGAGATACATCATAAGTACTGTAAAAGCCCATTTATTCGACACACGCGGGACCTGGCCATTGCCAGTTAAATCGCCTGCTGGATATCTGGGCGGCCCGCAGCCAAAAACCCCCTACGAAAAAATTTAACTTCTTTTAACATACACCATACACACCAGACTAAGTAATAACAGATAATAATAACAATATTTTATTGGTATTTATTGTTAAAACTACTCTCTTGCGCATCCTACCTTTACTGATTGAGGTTTATAGTCCAGCAATTTTTTTTAAATGGAGGCCGCCAAGCGGGTGAAAAAAATGGCAGCGCAATTTTCAAGTCGTGCGACTTTACTAGCGGCAAGCTGATAGCCCTAGACTCTATTAGCGACAAGCCGAAATACTGCACCTGCGCGACAATGTGGATTATCGGCTAGAGTTATTGGTTTGCCACTAGTATGACTTTAAAGTCGCGCTCCGTTTTCTTCACCCGCTTGGCGTGCTCCGTTTTAAAAAGAATCACTGGACGATAAACCTCAACCGCAGCATCATGGCTTCAAGCGCAGCGTCTACCTGCGCTTGAAGCCATGATAAGCAAAAGTGACAAGAGCAAGAGGAGTAGTTTTAACAATAAGTACCAATACAATATTCTGTTATTATGTTATTATTTATGCATTTACAAATGCTCCACTGCTATTGTTCTGGATAAGTTCTGGTGTATTGAATGGGGACGTTTTTTTTTGGCATGCCAGTTGTATGGAAGTGCCGGTGTATCGAGTCATGGATAAACGGGCTTCTACTGTACCATGTAACCCTTAAATATCTAAATCACTTTACAGTCATTACTGTCAGTATAGAATCCAGTCAACATCAAGGATTACACTTGTCATTACAAAAAAGGCAGAGTTTTTCATATATTTTCTAAATAAATGTTTTTATTTCCTAAACGGTTCACTTCAGATAAAGTTTAGCTGAATCGACGTATTGAAATCTGTGACATAAGATTGAGGGGGACAACCTGTTTGTGTCATTTAAAGACATCTGTAGAAATGTTGGCATTGAGTAGCTCCAGATGTCTGATTAATAAGGTACAGCTGGCGCTTATCCTGGCAAGGAGCCCACATTGCAGAACACGAATATCTGGCAACTGGATCTTTCTTGCTATTTTTAACATGCAATCAACCAAAATCTTTATATTTAGTTATGTCAGCTTTCCTGTGTAGAGCATTAATCTTTGATGTAGGACCATTAAAATATGTAACATTATTCACAAAGTTACTGTGTTAAATAGAGTACATGGGATGGAATCATAGATATCAAATGTAATCTGACGTTATTCTTAAAAGTGCCTCTTTTATCCCCTTGGAGTAGTTTGCAGGCTATACTAGTCTCATCTTCATCAACAAGTTGACATCAACTATGCTGCGTTCAAGGACAGCTGCACTACACTGACATGTTTTTCTACATACTTGATCATAAAATGCCAAGTAGCTTTATATAAAGTGTCAGATTCCTTCATTGAGTTATTAACTCCTACTTTGGTTTCAGAAACATTCTTTAAAACACACAGTTACTTTACGGTAAATCCTGTGAAGGATTTTTAATGTTATAAAGTGCTATATCAAATACGTACAAAAATTTATTATTGAATAATTTAATTTTAAACATATTCTTTTCTGTGTTCTTGGAAAACATCTGAAAAAGCATCTTTGGGCTGGGAAACATATTGGAGTTTCCCAAGACTAAAGCAATTATTTCCAACAGTGTCAATAGATTCTATCTCTCTAATTATATGAGAGAAATCTTCAGGACTTGCTCTGGGCTATAATCTCCACAACCACAACCTTTATTCAGCCTCCCAAAGCATTGACCTCAGATTTATCTTTGATGTTACTCCAGTAGGAAAAATCAGCTGGGGAAATATCCACACAGGTCTAGATTTATTCTATTTATGTAGCAGTTTAGAGCGTCCAAAATTTGGCAAATAGTTGATTTTCTTTAGTTCTTAAAAGACCTTACAAATTTGTTTTCCAAATGATGGCTGTAAGATTTCCCTAAATTCAGGATGTTCTGAAATACCACATAAATGGAGCAAATGCCACGTGGCATTTCTCCCTCAGCAAGAAATAACTAGAATTTACATTTGACTTAGGTTACTGTTTGCTGTCATGATCAGCATGTGCCTTTTGAAAAAACACAGGGAACCGGTTAAGCATCTCAGTTAAGCGTCTATGGCTGTGGTAATGGGAGACCGCTGCTTCACAAGATCATAAGAGATGTTCAGATGAAGAAAGCCCTTCTGCTCATTTAATCTCATTCATCCAGCATACTTTCTGTCTCTCACAACATTGCCATAAGTACTGACGTTTAGCTGCAATGTTAAATGGAGATCCTGTCTGCCTCCCCTAACATTACTCCAAAAGATGCCTCCACAGCCTCACAAGTTGTCTTTCCTGGCTCAGGGGTAGCATTTGCATCTCTGATGTGGATTCGAGCCCCACATCGGGACTTGGAATCACATCTAAATTGACACTCCAATGTAGTGCTGGGTGGATGTTGCATTATCAGAGATGCCATCCTTGGATGAGATGTTAAACCAAGGTCCCACTGGCGTGTTTAGGTGGATGTTAAAGATTCCATGGCACTATTCAAAAATAACAACCTGACCAATATCCCCCTTAATAAAATTGATCACTCACTCCATGGCTGTTTTGGGGAGTTTGCTGTGCGCCATAGCTACATAATTTCTCTCACAAAATACAATCCAGTTTACAGTATATCCTGTGAAGCATTTAAGAAGTCTCAACTATGCAATAAGGTGCTATATCCAATGCAAAGGTTATAATAAATTTTTATTATTCCTGCATATTCACCTTGCTCTAAAGTAATTAAAATATTTCTCTCTTTGAGCTTAGGTCTATGCTAGTTGTTGTACAAATTTTGATTCTGATATATTTACACATTTCCATTTATCCTCTTAAATTTTTCAATGAGATTTCCCATGAGTCATCTTTTCTGTAGTGTAATCACAGCCAGGTTTTGTAGACTCATGAATCTGGTGACTAATTCCATCTATCAATCTAGTTGCCCTTTATCTTATACTCTGTGATACTGAGATTTTTAAAACTATAATATGGTGACAAGATCTGAACACACGACAACAAGATCAGTGATCTGTACATGTTCAGCATTGTTTCTTGTGATTTGTGATGTTCCTCTTTAGTGATGCCTCCCAGGAATCTATGTGTTCTTATTATTGCAGTATTCTATGCCCATAGTTTCAGTACCCTAAAACCCTCTCCTGTGATGGTGGAATTTTTTTTTCAGAACAGATCCATTTTTACCAGACAATGATTGGTTTCACTATCAGCATGTGCTTTAAAAAAAAATGATAAAAACAGTTGAGCATCTCCTCGAGAGATGTGCATGACTGAAGTACTGGGAGGCTTCAGCTTTCACAAAATCATTTTTGCTACAGAAGTTAATTTTCTCTAAACTAGCAGAGACAACAAAATTGTTTCTGACATCTCTGCCTCTTTGCATTAAAATCATTTGTTTTTACATTTTGCAGGAACTGGCGGTAATGAAGCAAACTCTGTTAAATTTGCACAACAGACGTGGTGCTGGAGGTTTCCCGTGTTCTCAAGATGAAATAAATCACGGTACTGCTACACACCTGACACAAGTATTTGCAACAGCTCCTTTACATCAGGATGAAAACATTTACAAACCCAAACCAACACTCTTTGTAAGTTGTCTTTTTCCTTGAACCAAAGAGTTTTCAGTACTGCTATTTCAATTCTAATTAAGTTTAATTGTAAGTATTTTAGCTTTACAGCTTTTTCCATGTGAATCATTGTAATGATTTGAAATATAAATTTCAAAGGTTTAACATTTCAAAGTGCTTCACAGAATATGCTGCAAGTGAAATGACTGTATATCTTGTGGACAAAACGCAGCAGCCAATTGCGCACAAACAGTCATGTATTCAGTGACCAATTTTTTTAAAATAATGTATTTTGCGATTCGCCAATCAACTAACAATCGGGTTCCTGCTTTCTGCTATGTAAAAAGAGGTGTGTGGAGTAAGGAAACTTACTTTTTGCTCTGCCCAGGAATCAAATCCAGGTCCTCTCGTTTGCAAAGCAAGTGCTCTAACCACTAAGCAGTCCAAATCTTTAAACTCAGTCTAACCTGACACAGATGCTGCTGCATACTCATAGGTATTGCCTTTCAGGTGTGATGATAAACAATCCTTTAGATAAGATTGGTCACTCACTTAATATCTGTTTGTGGGACATTACCGTGTGCAAATTGCTTGCCTTGTTCACGAGAGTAAATCCTGTGAAGTGCTTTGAGTTTGGTGACTTTATAAGATGTAGTATTAACTGCCAGGATTATTATTATCCTGTATGCAAAAACAATTCTGCAATTGGCCATCCACTAATAAGTAATAATTCAGTAATACGAGGGTATAAACTGAAGATTGCCACCAGAAGAGGAAGGAATTAAAACTTTTTTTTAAATACAGGATTGTCAGAAACATTACCACATATGCCTGTTTAGCTTAGTGTATTACAGAATATAAAAGGAGAATGCATGAATTCCCTTAGAAAAATAATATTAACCAGTAATGCAAAAGAGCAACGAAACAAAATTAGAGTGGGGAGTTCTGTTGGAAGCTAGCACAAGCACAGGGTTGTATTACTCTACTGTAAACTTTCTATAAATAAATAAAATAAGCAAAATTTTGCATAATGTTATAAAGTCAAATTTGGGGGAAATTAATGTGATGTGACAAATTCATTAACCTCCAAATCTTCCATATTGATTTTCTGAAAGGCAGAAAGATGATGAACCTTATCTGAAGGTGTTATTGCTGTGTCAGCATTGTCGTGTCTACTTCCACACATTGCTAGCACTTATGTTACAGGTGGTTTAATTTAGGCAGTATCTCTAGTAGAAATTGTCCAGACAGTTCCAGACATGTCACATTCACTCAAATAAGCCTAATGGGATACACAAGCCTGTAATTAGAATGCATGAAATGCATCTCGTGTTCAGAGTATTCCCATCATATCATTTAAAATACAGTGTTTTAATTTGTTGCATATCATACAAAGTGTGGCATAATTTTGCAGTTTCACTTTTTTTTTCAAACTATAGAATTTAACTGAATAATGTGTTCAACTGAACTTGACGCAAAAGGCGTTATACAAATGCAATTTTGTTGTTGTTTGCCTACCAAATACACAGAACTTCAGTACAGTAAAAGCCCGTTTATCCGGCACACGCGGGACCGTCGGTTAAAGTGCCTGCCGGATATTCGGGTGACCCGCGGCCAAAAACCCACCACAAAAAAATTAAAGTTCTTTTAACACTCACCGTACACACCAGACTAAATATTAACAGATAATAACAGAATATTGTGTTGGTACTTATTGTTAAAACTACTCTCTTGCGCTTCTCACTTTTACTGATTGAGGTTTACAGTCCAGCGATTCTTTTTTAAATGGAGGACACCAATCGGGTGAAAAAAACTGAAGCACGATTTTAAAGTCTCACGACTTTATTAGCGGCAAGCCAATAGCCCTAGATAGCCCTAGACCCTACTCGCGGCAAACCAAAATACTGCACCTGCGCGACAATGTGGGTTATCAGCCAGCGTTATCGGCTTGCTGCTACTATGGCCTTAAAGTCTCACTACGTGTTTTTCACCCGCTTGGTGTGCTCCATTTTAATAAGAATCGCTGGACTATAAACCTCAACCACGGCATCATGGCTTCAAACGCAGCATCTACAAGTAAAGGTGAGAAGCGCAAGAGAGTAGTTTTAACAATAAGTACCAGTACAATATTCTGTTATTATGTTATTATTTACAAATGCTCCACTGCTATTGTTTCGGATAAGTTCCGGTTTATCGAATGGGGACTTTTTTTTTTTGCGTGCCAGTTATACGGAAGTGCCGGTTCATCGAGTCAAGGATAAACGGGCTTCTACTGTATATCCTTTGTAAGACTTTGAGATGTCATCCCGATGTGAAAGTCACTAATGGGTGAATGGCCTTCTCTGCTGTAAATGTCTGTGTCAAATGTAAGGATTATTTTTAATGCACTAATGCCTCTGGATGTTCAGAATTCGGACCCAGCCAGATTGAGCCCAAAACAGATTTAACCGTCAACTCTCGTAGCACGGGTCACACTGTAATTATTTGAATGCCACGGCATTCAAATAATTGAGCAGAAGATAGCAAATAAACACGCAAGATTGAAACAGAATAATTCATTTTATTATTATTATAAAATATTACTGATATTATTATCACCTTCAGAGGTCAAGAACAACAATTTCAACTTTGGTGAATCCCACAAGTTTATTTGCTATCTTCTACTTGTGGCATTCAAACAATTACAATTTTATACTGGCATTTATTGCCATTTTTCAGCTGGAAATACATTTAGCTGAAAATTCCAGATCGGATATCTCCCCTATTCAGCCAGCTAGAGGAGGGTTTAGTGTACTAGATCATTGTTATTAAATGTGAAAACGATTAATTTCAGCAGGATCAAAAGTGCGATATTTGTAAATCCAGAAATCCATCCAATGTCATGTGTAATCGTGACTTCCAGTTTATGCTGGAATTGTGTAATTTTCTAACAAGTTCACTTTAAAAAAATCACAAGAAAATGTCACATCAACACCAAAATTACATTTGTATAGCATAGTACTGAATATGATTTATTAGAAATTGTGAACTTTTTAAAAATCAAATTCAATTATTTTTCAACTTCAACAATTTCTTACCAAATACCAAATGAAATTCTGACATCAAATCTGTTATTAAAAAGCATATTTTTCACCCTGTTATGTCAATGTATTGCATTCACAAACTAGAAGCACACAAACTACAACAACTTGCATTTATGTAGCGGTAGACTAACAACCAAACACACTATTCATGACAAAAGTAACACACAAGGTTCTAGTCTGAGTATTTAGCAATACAGACCTTTAACCTTTGAAATCTAATAACTCCAAGCATGGTGAAAAAATGGCAATCTTATGTGATTCGTCACCACACTGGTATCCCTTAGTGCCTGGAGTCACATAAGGAAAAAAAGGTTTCCTGCAGTGTCAGACTGGGTCAAATGTTCATCTTGTCACAGTCGTGGTATGGAATTCAAGGCTGGAGGTGACATTTTATTACTAGAATGATACTCGTAAGGGTACAGTTTGGGGGAAAGAGACGACCGCTACCTGCCCTTGTCAGGAAGTTTATTGTATTTCTATTGTTAACAAGTTGTCAGTGAAAATGGATGTAGCAGTGCTTTTCAGCCTAAATTCTGTAGATAAAAACAGAAAGTTGGTGTTGCATAGATTCCTTCAGTTATATGTCCAATACATACACAATATTTTCACTGTCACTACAAGAGTGGAGACATTTGTCAGTTGACTGTGTTGCTGGGAAACGACTGACAGTTAACGGTGAATAGGAAGGAAAATTGTATCAAATCTGAGTTAAGAGAAGTACAGTTCAGTGTTTCATATGTTTAAATAGCGTTTATTGAAATTCACATGATTGCAAAAAAGGTGTTTGAAAAGAAGGAGAGGCTCATAAATAGACATCTTAAGTATCTTATCTAGGAGGAGCTAGAAACAGGAATAGGTCATTCAGCTCCTTGAGCCTATTCCGCTATTCTGTAGAATAACAACTCATCTGTACATCAAATACAATTACCAGCATTTGCCCCATATCTTGATACCCTTACCAAACAAAAAAGTAAAAAGTGAATGATGCCTAGGGGCATTTAGTTGATTCATTGCTCACTATGTCCAAACAGGTAAGTTAGCAGTAAAAATGGGGAGAAGGATGCTGGTCTAAATTACCAAATCAATTGAGTTCCAAACCCCAGAAGTCTTGCTGAAGTTGTACAAAGCTCTGGTTGTGCTGTACATGCAGTAATGTGCGCCATTCTGATTACTGTAACATAAGGGCTGCCAACAAGGCTGGTCCATGTTAGAGGGATAAGTTATGAGGAACAATTAGATAAGATGGCTCTAGGTAATCTTTGGGTGCCAGATAAGATGCAGGGATGAGAAATTAAACTCCACTACACAGATATATATACTGTACATATATAAAGATGCTATGATGAGAGCACAGTTCATGGTTGTTGAGAACAACTTTATGTAAGATGTAAGAATGTTTTTTACATAGAAGAAATCAGCAGCTAGAACTGGCTATAAGGTAATGCCATAATGGCCAGGACCCTTAATTCTATCATGAATCAGCTCCTTACTGTAATGCGCTGAAGGTAAGGTACGAAGAGTGAGATCAAATAGGAGAAAAAACTTTTCTTAACAGTCTTATTGTGATCTTGTAATGGCTAGCTCAGGATTAATAATGGCAGACTGCTGGCTTTATAACTTCTAAACTGGAAAATATATTACAAAATGCTGTGGGAGTACTGGATGATTTTACAAATTGTATCAAAATCTATAAAAAATAGGACAAGTACCTATATTGAGATTTTGTTTCAAAAAGCAACCATACAGCTTTCTGCAAATGAAGACAATCAGGGTTATTGAGTGATAAATGATATCTCAAAAGAACCCTTTGGGAGGTTGAGTGAGAAAGCTACATGGGCCAATGGTCTATACTTTTCTGAATCTGTTGCTGCTACTGCAGTGGAGAGTAAGATACTTGCACCATTCGGGACTGATTCTCCTTTAGATAGGAAAACAATGCAGATATCAAGTCATGACACAGATTACAATATACAGTACCAACCATTGGATTTGCACATTCTTTGTTTACCCAGCCCTTCTCTCTCTTTCACTCTTGTGTCATCCTCCTTTTCTCTTCCACTCCAAGCCTCTCACTTGACTTTCTCGATCTCTTTACTCCTCCGTGCCAACTCCTGCCCCATTTCTTCCTCTCTCTTCTAGTTCAAACATACACTTGGGAAAATATATATACTGCTGGTTACCTGTACGTGTTATTTTGTGCAAAACTGGTTTCCTCCAAACATTATAGATTTTGTCTGCAGTGCAGCTATGTGGTTATCCATTATATAGTTACATTTTATTTAAAATCTTAATGTATTTGCCTGGACACTTTTAACAGGGATGGATGTGTTTGATATAATCTAATTTATCCCAAAAGGATTGCTAAATGGGGAAACAAATAACAGATTCAGATTCTTATTTCAATCTCATGTGAATTTTATCTTCTTTACAGACAAAAGGAGAATGTCCTGACTGGTACAAGAAGTTGAAGCAGAAAAATAGTTAGAAGTATCATCTAAACGGCATCTGAAAATCCTGCAATTTGTAGTACTGTTTTACTCATTGTCTTCTGGATTGTGATTTAATACAATCACAAACCCGAACAAATAGGATTTCTAAATAAAGTATTGTAATTTAAATGTTTCTGAACCTTTGTGAATTATACAACTGATGTCTATGGTTGATTTAAGATTGTTATTGGCCATCTGTTTTATTTCATTGGTAATCAGACTGTAGTTGACAATCGTACTGTATTTTCTTTAAAACCAATTAAAAATCAACTATATACCTAATATACTGTTTTATTTACTTCATCTTAAACGTGTCTCAAGAAATGTTAAATTAAATAATGTTTTTAAATGACAGGTGGGTGTTCAGTTTCTGGTTTTGCTTTTCTTCAAGATATTTCCTATTTTACACCACCTGTGTAAAACATTTTTCCATGTTTTATGTTTAACTAGAAACTGTTTTACTATAAACCATACAATTGAAGGAGTTTTTGAATTTTCCCCTCCTTTCTCATTTAGGAGTAGTTTTTCCTCCTAGGTTTTCTTGGTTCACACATTTAGAAGTTGGATGGCAACCTGCTCTCAGGTCTCCACCAGTGTATCAGAGTGTCACTGTGATAGCACTCTTGCCTTTGAGTCAGAAGATTGTGGGTTCAAGCTGCACGTCAGAACTTGGAATCAACACTCCACTGCAGTCCGGGGTGGGGGTGGGGGTTGCATTGTTGGAGATGCCATTCTTCGGATGCATCGTTAAACTGAGGTCTTGTTTACCTGTTTGGGTGGATATTATAAGATCTCACTATTTGAAAAGAGAAGAGAATTTCTCCTGGTGTCCTGGCCAATAATTTTCCAAATAAAATTGCTCACTCCAGGACTGTTTGTGGGATATTGATATGCAAACCCTGCAATTGGGAAGTATTGCTTTGTTCCAGAGATGCTCTGGAAAACAGCTTGGAAAGGATATGTACCAGTTCTCCACTTTATTAAGCAGATTCAATTCTTCAAATTGAGCTCCATTTCTGGTCCTGGTTTGCGTTGACTAAAGTGTTCACCTCTGGTTCGATTCCCGGGCGGGGCAAAAAGTTAGGCAGATTACCTTACTCCACATGCCTCTGTAAGTAGTGAGCAGCAACCCAGGGTAATAATTCCTTCAAAATAAATTAAAATATTTTGTCATTAAATCCATGACTGTTTGTGGGACGTATTATTATGGACCTGGTTTCAACAGCTATTTGTGTTCAAGCATTCCATAACCCTCTGTATAAAAATATTTTCACTTCCCTCTTTTTCTTCCTGTGATAATTCACAAGCTTTGCCTTTAGCTACTGACTCACTCATTAAAGGAAATATTATTTATTTATTTACCCTATCAAAACCATTCCTTAATATATTTCTTCCTTAACCTACTCTGCTCCAATGAAAACAGTCCCTACTTTGAAGTCTTTGTTTTCTACCCAGTGAAAAGCTAGACTCAGGTTGCGGAGAATGATCATACACATTGCCCTTTAATGGGTGATATTAAACGTTTCACCCACAAATATACAGTCAATTTTCCTACTCTTCTTCATCCTGCCCCAACCCCTACCCCCTGCTCTTGTCCTTACCTAACTGTACAGCACCTTGGGAAGTGAAAGGCGCTATATAAATGTAAGTTTTGCTTCATTGATTGATCAATTGATATATTTGCATATTGCGTGCTGTGTTTGCCTGTAAATCCAAACTGTGGGACACTGCTGTGTGCAATTGGCTGCAGTATTTTGCTCATCAAATGGACAGTTAATCCACTTTACAATATATTCTTTGAAGCGCTTTGAGACGTCTCAGCGATGTTATACAGTGCTATATCAAATGGAAAGATTATTATTATTCTCCATGATTTACCTGCCACATTTCATTTGGCATCACTTTACAGCAGTGCAGCTGAGATTAGGAACACGATTACATCAGATTGAAACTGACCCTTGTTGACTATATGTGATCTTACGTGCTTCAACTTGCTGCCTTTGTTTTGGTTTAACTTACATTTGTCTTTAGTATCTTGAATGTACAGTATAGCTCTAACATTCCTTTTGTTACTACTTTCTGGAACTAAGATGAAATTCTATACAAATAAATAACTAGCCAATATTTAATGATTGACTGAATAACTGCACTCATGCCAACCACTCAGCCATTGAGTCACTGTTAAATACTGCACCCTTAAGAGTTAAGCAAGTGCATTACATTTGCGGTAGTCAAAAATCACAACTACAGTAAACATTTGGCTTACCGGACTCCGGGTATCGAGGTATGGAATTCAAACCTAGCCAATAATCCAGGGATAAATATTTACGCAGACCCATGTATAGACTCCCAACTCCCAAAAGTGAGACAGATGGGTTAGTTGAAACCTGACCTTTACAAACAAACTGGTCATCAATGTCAATGTCCAAGCTGCATATACTTTGAAACATATCACTCATAGTCTCTAATCTCTGTAATCTGGTCTGACACACTGGTGTAGTATTGGTAGAGCTCCATTGTGAGAAATGTTATGCTTCAGAGGAGATGATAAACCAAGATCTTTATTCCTTATATGAAAAGAGAAGGGATCGTCCTGGCCAACAATCCTTCAGATTGACTAGTTGTTCACCTCATGGCTGTTTAAATGACCTTCCAGTGTAGGCTGTTTGTAAAGGTGTCACTTAATTTGACAATGACTGTATATGCATCTTTCCACAAGTAATACATTACTGGTAGCACCCAACTTTAAGGCGTTGAGTACAAAACATGACTGATGCTCCAAACAGATACTATAATGAATAGAAAATAAATGATTACACATGTTGTCAAAGTGTTTGCCCGTCACCTAGAAATTGGAAACATGAGAACCACCTGGTGAGTAGAGAAGCTGCAGTTATATCTCCTAACAAAATTTTATTCCTATCCTACAAGTGGAACTTCACTAGGAAGTGATATGTGATTTTTTGTCAACTCATACAGTATATCCGAAGTCAAGCAATTTACAGAGAAAGAGAGCAAACAGCTGCCCTAATTCTGCTGCAGAATATGAATTGAATCCAACATATTACAGTATAAAGCAATGTACAGGAAATTACTGAACGCTTCATTTTAATTTCATTTATTCAATGTGTTCGATGCAAACAGAAGTTGAAAATAGAAGGAAGAGGTTAGTTATATTTAACTTTGTCACCACTACTTTAAACACCAGTTTAATTTTGAATTCAGATGGCAAATCAAGATGGCCAGTCAAAACAGTAATTAACTCAACAGATAGTCATAGACTATGAATGATTGTTTTAGTTTTAGTTTAAAAAAAATAATAATCCTTGCATTTGATTTAGTGCTTTTCACGTTTCCTAGACGTCTCAAAGCGCTTCACAGAAAATACTGTTAAGTGAATTCACTATATTTTGTGGCAACCAATTGTGCACAGCAGTTTCCCCACAAACAGTTGTGGATTGAGTGACCAAATTATAATTTGTATTGTTTTTGGTGGGCAGGGGGAGGGGAGGCAGGGATTACTATCCCCAGAAAAGTGATCCATCAATTAACTTAATAACCAGGTTCCTACTTAATGCTTGGTAAACAGGTAGGTATGGAGCAAGGAAACTTACCAAAAGTTTTGCCCTGCCGGGAATCAAACCCAAATCCTCTCACTTACTAGGTGAGTCCCCTAACCACTAAGCTACAGGACTCCACAAACTGATTTCAAACTTAACACTAAATTCAACAATGCAACCAAATAAGGGTTTTTATGATTTTTACAATGATTTTTTTGAAAGTTTTACCATGATTAATTCATGGATTTTGCGAAAAGTGTTTAGCATGACTGTTCCTTGGAATCCATTGGGATTTCTGTCAACTTGCAGGAACTTTGTTCTTGAGATACATTGTGTGGAACCAGAGTTCCTGCAGGCTAATGTGATGCACTTCCAAACGCTAGAAGGAGTCTCCGTCGCATGACTCAAATTACCACTCTGCTAATTTATGTCCTGTCAGCTTCCTTATTCCTCCTCATGGTTATGAAAGAGGCAGGATCTATTTGGTTGTCTGACTTGCATCCAAGCTGAACACCTCTTTAAACTGACCTGACTCCTTGCCTACCCTGTTTCTCTCTTTGAGTGATACCTGGTACAGTACTTAGCGCTGGGTGACTTCCTCAGTCACCATAACCTCGGGGATCTTCCTGCAGCACCCTTACAACACTTACCTCACTAAACTATATTGAATTCCATTGGCTCTTTAAGTTACATAATTAATATATCCTATATTTTTTTCTTTGGAAACAACTGCTTCCATTGGTACTCATTTTCCACCAATATCTTTCCTATATTGTATAGTTGCTCCTAAGTCAGGAAGGAACTACAGGTTCATGTAGTTCATGTAGTAGCCACTCTAGTTCATGTAGTAGCCACTCTGCCCCTAATCTCTGGAACTCCATCCTGAAGTCCTTCCGCCTTGCCCCCTCCCTGGCCTCCTTCAAGTCTCCCCTCAAGACTCTCTTCGATGGACTCATCGGCAACTCCTTATCTCCCCCTTCCTTCCCCCCACCACCCGTCTTCAGCTCGGTTCTGAAGCAGTAACTGCCCAGTGCCTTGGGATGTCCTCCTGACATGAAAGGCGCTCTACAAATGTAATTTTGTTGTTGTTGTTGTAGCTGCCGTCCGCTCAACACCTTGCTGAATGATCAAAAAAACTTGGAGGACTAATAGTAACCTCTTTCCTATTATTATTTATCTATTATACAATATATACTACTGTATTGTGTCTGTTGTACCATTGAAACAACAATATCCAATATATTCTTCCCCAAATCCAATCTTTGTTTTTTTGCTTTCCATATGGATTTTCTTCCACAATTATGCTTCTCTTTTCGATCTCACTACTTTAAAATTATTTTTTATGTTTTACCTCGATAGTCTTCCTGTGCAAATTAATAATCAGAAATCAGAATTACTAATAATAATAATCCGTGCATTTGATATAGCACTTTTCACATATCGACGGCTCAAAGTGCTTCAGAATTAAATATTATGACTAAAATTTTGCTTTATTTTGAATGACTTACCTGCCAGAAGACACTTATTTGTAATTAGAATTGTAGAGGCAATTATACTGCAAAATTATTAAATAGCTTCATTCAGCGCCTTGGGACATCCTCCCGACGTGAAAGGCGCTCTATAAATGTAATTTGTTGTTGTTGTGCATCTAACTAGTGTCATGCTTTTGAAATAAAAAATATATAAATCATATATAGATTAAGACCTTAACTCTACAGTCATTTTCCCAATTAGACGGCAGGTACATTTTTGTGGTTTAAAGGGCATTCTAAATAATAATAATAATCCTTGGATTTGAAATAGCACTTTTCACATCTTATCGACGTCTCAAAGCGCTTCACAGATATACTGTAAAGTGAATTGACTGTTTATTTGTGGGTGAAACGCAGCAACCAATTGCGCACAGCAGTGTCCCACAGACAGTCATGGATTGAAATGGCCAATTTTTATTATTGTTTTTTTTTGGACAGATAATATTATGCATGTGGAGTAAGGAAACTTGCCCAAGGTTTTGCCCTGAACTGCCTGGATTCGACCATTGGTCTCATGCTTGTAAGGTGCTATATCAAATGCAAGGATTATTATTATTATTTTTGAATTTGCTTCTGGTACAAATCTGACTGCAATGTTTATCTTTCCTCTTACATTAATTTTAATGTGGCCTCAGCGTTAGTGATAATCGTGTTCTCAGTGAAATTATTCAGATGATTAATCTTTGGTATGGTGCCTCGGGTTTCCTCTCCTATCAGTTTGTTTCTGGACATTCATACAAGAAACAAGCAACAGATTGTTGCTGTTGTTAACTATCCGATGTGTATCCAATGTGTATTCCAGCGCCTTGGGACGTCCTCCTGACGTGAAAGGCGCTATACAAGTGGTTTTTTGTTGTTGTTGTATTACAGCTCTGCAAACAGAATTTTATATTTTATTTTTCAAGTGTTGTTCATAAAGCAGGAAGAGGCTTTAAGACTCCATAAAAGTATTTGTACGCTTCCTGCACTTTCCAACTTTAGGAAATAGCCGATATCAAAGAGACAATGTTTGAGAGACAATATACTGTATATTATTTCAATCAGGAACTGCTGCTTTGTTAAGTAGGAAAGCTGCTGGAATGGTAAATATCCCGCTGTGCCCAATAATTATAATTTATCATTCTAATCATTACCTAATCTGCTTTGGTTTGGTATCAGGTTGGAGCACCTGATTGTACAAACTAAAACAAATCCAATGTTAAATTAACCAAAGTGGGTTTAAATGTTAAGATACTTTCGGTGAAAGAAACCTGAACCTCAGCAGAGAAAGATGTTGACCTTGAGAACTATCATTTACTGTAGCTGTTAATGCTGTTAAAATCAACAGGAATTAAAATGGGAATATTCCATGGAATTCAATCCTTCATTTAGACAATTTGTGTTATGAGATCTGTGCTCATACCAAGTGCTGTTATGGAAATGGGGTGAGGTTTTAAGAGTACTGAATACTATTGCAGCTGTGCTCCTTGTAATTCCTTGAACCTATGCACCCACCATTAAACTTACTGACTTACATTTCTTTACCAGTATGGACGGGTAAGTGATTGGGAGCAGCAGTATTGTATACCATGCTTGTTATTTTGTATTGACGTGTATTTTTCACCACTCTGCTGGGTCGCCTTACATTCCTCTCTCATCTCACATTTCTTACTGGTGTGTTTCTCCCATACTGCATGTCCTTTTCTCTATGGGTCTTTATTGTGGTTTGTTGCAGATGCCTGAACCTTCCAGCAAACACTAACTCTGAGGCTATAATCAAGACTGCTTTTGCTGACAGATGTAAACACTTGACCACACAAATACAGAATGGACTCTGATAACCCATTGGCCATTAGTCTCACAGAATTCCACAGCATAGTACAGGTAATACACATACCTTCTACACAATGTATGTTTTAATGTCTTAATTTGTTTAATTTGAGGTATATTCTAGGAAAATGTGGTCTGAAATGAGATGATGATTCTTGGTTCTACAAAATAACTAATCTATTTGCCTACTAACTATTTGACAATAATTACTTGAAAGCTGTTGTGGATGTTTAACGATCAATGATAAATTTTGTACTGAGCAACAACCTCCTCTGCAATTTCTTAGAGAGCAGTTTCTCCAGCCAACCATTTGTTGCCAACAGAATCCTTGTTATAATAAATTTTAATTGAACAGCAATGATAACAAAATTACGTTTATAGAGCATCTTTCACATCGGGAGGAAAATATTTAAGGTTTTTTCTTTGAACATGTACCTAAACAAAGACTTCCAAGCGCCTCGTGATCACTTTCAAGCAGGCAAAAACTTTAAGATATGGATTGTGAAATGCTTCACAACGGGAACATTCCAAACTTCTAAACACAGTAATTTCTTTAAATCTATGGTAAGACTGCGGTTCATAAGCAACTGTTCTCAATTTATGCCATGAACATCCAGCGTGTAGATCAAAGATATGTACCAAATCATAGAAAAGAGAACTAACTGGGTGATGCAGTGACTCAGTGCATTGTCTTGAACTCAGGTTTGAATGCAGGTCAGCACAGGAGCCTTAATTTCTCTCAACTGTAGGGATCATATGTGAAGTAAGTTTCTAATCTATGCCTATGACAATGTAAGTTATTGCGCATTTAAATAAATGATGAATAATAATCCTTCAATATGATAAGCATTTTATCACATCTTCTAGATGTCTCAAAGTGCTTCACAGGATACACTGTAAAGTGAATTGGCTATATAATTTGTGGGAGAAATGTATTCGACACTAAAATATGTGACATTCTGACAAAGAGAGACAGAGCATGGAGATGGAAATGGAAATGAAACATTTCACATTGGTGCAGTAGATGGAGCCCTTCTGATGGTGGAGCTCAAGAAGAATTTAGGGAGCTTTTTTTTCTCTGTTACTACAGTATTTGAAAAGAGAAGGAAGTTTCTCTTCGTGATCTGACTGACAACATCCCAGATAAAATTGGTCCTTCGTGGATGTTTGTTAGATATAGCTGTGCAAAAACTTGACTTTCCTGTTCACCTAGAAATATTGCACTTCACTGCAAAATCCCAACAATTGCCTTGAGACATTGTAATAAGGGACTGTGTTAATGTACTGTAGTTGAATTACTATTAAATATTCACCCCTCCCCCTCTAAAAATGTTTAAACAAGCGAAATGCGCTACTTAATGGTTCTAAAGTCTTTCACTTGCAAATCAAAATCTATTTACTTCACATTTTTAAAAGATTGAAACAAAGCATGTTTGGATATTTATAACATCTTATCATAACCCAAATTTGAAAAAGGTTAAAATAATAACTTTGATATAGTGCCTTATCACATAATTTACTGTAAGAGTTAGTGACTATGGACAGTCAATTAACTTTACAGTATATTCTGTGAATTTTGCTTTGTGACATTTAAAAGACACGATAAGGTCCTATATCAAATGTAAGGATCATTATTGCTATATGTTCAGACAGACTAGGAGGAAGTAGAGACAGATCCTCAAAACACTAACACATTATCAACTTTGCTGATTTCGCAACAAGTGCTTTGAGTTTTGAAAATGCAAACCACTGCATCATATTCGCTGAAATTCTGAAGCCAACTCCCTTAATTAATGCATTCATTCCTTACCGCCATTACATCACAGGTTGTTTGTTATCTTCTAATGTTGCTCCACAAACAGCCATGAAGTGAATTACTTATTTGAAATGGGGGATTGTTGGCCAGGACACTAGTGGAAACTTGTTTCTCTTTTCAGTCAGGTAGTGCTTTGGGATCTTTAACTTCCACTTGAACAGCCAAATAGACCTTGTTTAAAATCTCATCACAAGGACAGCCCTACTGATAATGCAGCATCCCCCCAGTACTTCATCAGAGTGTCAGCCAAGACTATGAGTTATAAAGTCCTGATGTGGAACATGATCCCACAAACTTCTGATTGAAAGGTGAGAGTGCCGGTGCCAATTGACACACATTCTAGATAATGCATGTTGAATTTAAGTGCAGTCCTCTAATATATTATCAGCCAAATAAATTGACATTTTCTCATTTAATAATAATAATCATCCTTGTATTCGATGTTGTGAGATAGTTATGAATTGTGTTTCCACAAAGCTGGTTGAAATTTTTGTTTTGACTGAGAATGTTTTTTTGCGAGAGGATAATGCATTTGTCACAGTGGGGATTGTTTTGTTGTTTGGCGTGTGTTGTCACGAGGATGAAAATATATGTTTTAAAATAATAAATATATATTTTATATTTTAAAAAAGTGAGGCAGTTATATTTAAAAAAATTATGTTGTGAGGTCATCAAAATGGTGTGAAAGAGGTAGACGGCAGACCCGATTAGGGGGGGTGCCCTGGGGTGACTGGCCGGCTATGTTTGGCAAAATCCCTCATCACAGGTCCTGACTAACAAACACCAGAACATGGCCTGGCTGGCGATCAAAGGGGTCCTCCCCCTTAGGGTGTTCGTGCACAATTGAGGTCTGGGCCAGCCAGCCCGCTGCCCTTGGGCCAGCCGCAGTGGGGAGGAGACCGTGGACCACCTCTTCCTGGAGTGTAGTTTTGCAAAGGTGGTTTAATAATAATAATAATCCTTACATTTAATATAACACTTTTCACGCATTCTAGAGTCTCAAAGTGCTTCACAGAATATACTGCAAAGTGAATTGACTGTATGTTTGTGGGCGAAACGCAGCTGCCAATTGCACACAGCAGTGTCCCACAAACAGTTGTGGATTGAAATAACCAATTTATTGTAGTTTTTATTTTTGAGGGATTATTATTAATTATTATTAACTGTCAACATTCAATGCATTTGCCCCACACTTATAAGATCAGCAAGAAGCAATGTCTAAAAACTTTCTCAAAGCAACTTAAATTTCTGCCAACTTTTGTTCGTCCCTGGGGTCCCGCTGTCATGTCCCCCCACCAGCTGTACAGCCTCTTCCCCGGCACTCACAGCAAAACCCACATCAAGTGTGCCTGAAGAATCATAAACTCAGGAAAGGAAGAATGTGGGTACAGCGAGAACGTGTCTTAAGCCTGTGCACGCTAGGATCAGGAACTATGTATTGAGGGACAAGCTGAAATTCGGCTCAACTGCGGCAAAGGCCAGATGGGGCCTGACAGGAGACGATCCTGGGCAAACGGCTCAGGGCACACCCACCGAGGTAGCCCTCGAGCTACCCAAGACAATTGTAAAAACATGTAAAGGTACAGAAGGATGCTCAACATGTAGCCAAAGAGCGTTTGGAAAATGTATGTTCAATAGACATGTGCGTATACTGTGCACATCGGGGTGCCTTCCGAATGTGGTGGGTGACCTTGTCCAGGGTGTGCACGGGCTCACACATGGTTGTGGTGACTTCCTACTGCTTTAAAGGGAGCGTAACTGAAAAACATGTGTGTACAACGTGCGTGCAGAGTTTTTGTATTCTGTTTTGGATTTATGTGATAACAAATATATTTATAAATACATATGTTCCAAAAAAAATCTGCATGTCTTCTAGATGTCTCGTAGCGCTTCACAGAATACGATATATTGACTGTGAATTGACTGTATATTTGTGGGTGAAACTCGGCAGCCAATTGTGTACAGCAATGTCCCACAAATAGTCATGCATTGAAGTGACCAATTTATTATTGTTTTTTTAGGGATTATTACCAGGCGTGCGGAATAAGGAAACTTTCCCAAGGTTTCACCCACCTGGAATCGAACCCAGGTCTCTCGCTTCTAAGCGAGTGCTCTAACCACTGAGCTACAGGTCTCCACAATACAATCATTAATTATATTAACCACCATACGGTATATTTCTGTTTATTTTAGGATTATGGATCTGACAACCATTTGAAAGGTTTTATTCTATCTGTGATAAATTAGTCACAAATGCTTCTTGAAATTCTTTGCTAGGTTGAGTATATTTTAGCTTGATTTAATTGAATTTGGTCATGAATATTTAGGGAACCAATCTGTTTATCCTCGCATATCATCCAACGTAACCCAGCCCTGGGGCCAAGGCAGGTACGTGCTTACAGACAGAATCTTGAATATCTGTAACATGTTTAATAGGTAAGCTGTGAATGTGCATAAATCCGACCAAAATATTTTAGGTCTGTAATAATCCAGGTATTTAAATTGTTGACCCAGAAGGAGCAGTTTTTGACAAACTAATGTAATTCACCCATAAATTAAATACAGAACACTATATCACTATTGACAATGCATTACTGAGATTTTTTTCATCCACATGAAAGCCTATCCTGTAGCTCTTGAGGGCTGGTTATGGATCTTACACATTTGTTGAAAAACTCACACCTGTTGGAGCACAAAATACTGTGGTATTATTGTAAGATTACAATTTATCTTCCTACAACTGAACCTCTTTCATCTTGCATTGTAAAAGATGACATTTAATATTGAGTGCCTTGGGACGTCCTCCTGATGTGAAAGGCGCTACACAAGTGTAATTTTGTTGTTTGTTGAGAATCCTGGTGGGAAGTGAAGATCCTACATATGTATTGTTCTGTAAGGGATGTTAGAAAGACCTTTATTATTTACTATTGTTTAGATATCTGTGCATCCAAACAAAAAGCTAAGAACATGTTGGTGCACCTCCATCACTTTCCAACCCCTACCATTCACAGTACATGTAGGATCCTTTGTTGTGCAATTTGAAATTTTCAGTAATTATTAAAACAGTACAAATTAATGTTAATATTTGTGCACAACAATTGATGGGAACATACAGTATGAATCAACTGCTACAATGCCATTTCAATTTAATTTGTTAACTTTTTTTAATAAAATGTAAGTTTGGATTGATTTCTGGGAACCTGCTCTCCAAATCTACTGATTGGTGATTTCTCGCATTCTATAAGCATGTCGGGCCTTTGCAATATACTGTATTGTGTGTGGGGTAAACCATATTACAATGTATCAATGCATCAAACTTGATGTTGTAAACTGTGTGATCTTTATCAAGGTTAAGTAAATCTTGAGATTGTTGCATCCTTCAAACACACTCCACCCCATTATATCAATTATAGTGGTGGCTGGTGACCTTTTTGACAGGTGAGGTAATCAAAGAGTTAGCCCCATCAAGCTGCCTTGTTCAGATAGCAACAGGCCCTTCGCACATAGGCAATGTCTTTAATCTCTGGGCACACGTTCCTGCTGTCACCCAGTCCCAGCTCATTCTCACCCACTTGTTGTCACCCAACCCCCCTCGTTCATTGGTTCCTCTGGTCCTACATTGGGTCTTGTTAGTGGCTCACTTACCTCACCTAATAAACCGCCATTGATTTATTATGTAGGATATTTTGCTTTCTTTCTACCCTCAAGATAACATAATTCAAGATTCCAAGCTTTGTACTGCAGTGTATGTCAGTTTGGCTCAGTGAAAACACGCTCATCCCTGAGTCAGAAGGTTGTGAATATACATATATATATGAAGAGTTTGGGAGGCCAATAAGGAGGGAGTTGCTGTAGTCAAGGTGACAAACACGTGTGTGAAGGGGTTTCAGTGGCATGAGGGGTGAGGCAGTGACGGAGATGGACGATGTGGCAGAGTGAGTGGAAGGCAGTGCTAACCATGGCACGGATATGGGGGAGAAAGGACAGTTCAGGGTCAAACAAGGCACCCAAGTTTCTGACTGGCTTGGTTAGGTGGAGTATGCAACAACAATAACAAAATTACATTTATAGAGCGCCTTTCACATCGGGAGGACGTCCCAAGGCGCTGGAATGCAGTTCAGCTGTAGAATGCATCAGTGGATGCTGATCTTGCCGGTGCCAGGAGGTGCTGGCGCGAGCCAATCAGGAGGTCCTCGGTTTTGCTGATGTTCAGCTGTAGAATGCTGTCTCTCATCTAGGACTTGATGTTTGACAGGCAGTCTGTCAGGACATCAGGAGTCCTGGAATTGAGGGTGGAGACAGAAAGGTAGAATTGGGTGTCAACCACGTACATGTGGAAATTTACCCCATGTCTGTGGATGTCTGATGCCACCAAGTGGGAGCATGTAGAGGCTGAAGAGGAGAGGACTGAGGACAGAGACCTGAGGAGCATTGCAGAAGTTAGTGCGGGGCTTGGATGAGAAACCATTGAAAGAGATAAAGTGGAGACGGTGTGAGATGTGGGACCTGAATCAGTCAAGGACAGAACCTTGAAGACCGAGGTGAGAGGAAAGGCAGTGGAGAAGGAATGAGTGGTCCACGGTGTCAAAGGTGGCAGAGAAGTCAAGGAGGACAACAACAAACAACAAAATTACATTTACGGAGCGCCTTTCACGTCACGCGGACCTTCCAAGGAGTTGATGGTCGAGGACACAGGAGGAGCCCTGGTGGCGAGATGCCATTCGTGACCTTGACCGGAGCGGTTTCGGTGAAGAACGGGCTCATGGAGGGAGCAGGAGGAGAGGGACGAGCGAGGCTGGGAAATAACGTCTCTTTCGGGGATCTTGGAAAGAAAAGGTCGGTGTGTGGGGGGGGGGGGGGAACGGTCCGGTAATTGGGGGGGGAAAAAAGGCTGTAATTACACGCAGGCGCATTCAACATCTAAAGGAGAATCTGTCAGAAAACAATAACCGTGCTCACTGTGTAGTGACTGTACATGAGGACCTCCCTCCCACACACACTACCTGTGGTGGAGGTGCACCACAGGACACCACCCCGGCCACAGGCTAACCTGCCGTGTGTGGACAACACTCTGACCAATCCCTGCAGCGAACCGACTTCATCGGCAGGGAACCCCGCCCCCGCCCCGACCGCGCTCCGCCACTGGCCGCCCCGGACGTCAATCAGTGCCGTCCCGGCGTGGTGATTGGCCGGCCGGCCTGTCCGTCCATCAGCCTGGTCCCTGACTGACTCGCGGGGGGGAGTTTCAGTGACTGGGCAGCGGCTCCCGCAGTCACAGCCGCCAGTGCCTCCTCCGGTAACTCATGCTCGTGTTCGGGCGGCGGCGGCTCCTTCACACAGCGACAATAGCCGACCACTCGCCACCCCCTGTCGCCCATGGCCAGCAGCGGCAGCGGCAGCGGCAGCGGCAGCGGCAGCGCCCCGAGGTGCGGTTTGGCCCGGGGTCCAGGGAGCCCCGAGGAGCCGGTGGTCTTCACGCAGCTCAAGCCGGTGAGTCTGTCCTCCGAGGAGCAGGCGGCGAAGAGCCCCGCGGTGAGGATGCTGGCCGACAGCCACGTTGACGACCTGGCGCAGGTATGTACATCCCGGAGGGTGTGGGCGATCAACCCGCAGCAGCTCTGGGCATCTCACGGACAACCCGAACCCTTACCCACCCACCTCCCTCACTCTGCACAGCTCACTGTGACCCAGAGCAAACTTCACTGTGACCCAGAGCAAACTTCACTGTAACTTCACTGTAACTCAGCAAACTTCACTAATCCAGAGCAAACTTCACTATAACTCAGCAAACTTCACTGTAATTCAGCAAACTTCACTGCAACTCAGAGCAAACTTCACTGTAACTCAGCAAACTTCACTCTAACTCAGCAAACTTCACTCTAACTCGGCAAACTTCACTCTAACTCAGCAAACTTCACTCTAACTCGGCAAACTTCACTCTAACTCAGAGCAAACTTCACTCTAACTCAGCAAACTTCACTCTAACTCAGCAAACTTCACTCTAACTCAGCAAACTTCACTCCAGCAAAGCTTCCCCCAACACTTTTAACTCCAGCTGCTGCATTTGTAACACACAGCGCGAACTGCTGAACGGAACCGAGTTAACTGTCTGACATAGAAAGCATAAGTTATTGCAACAATGGCAGTTTTTAAACTTGTATAAACTTGGTAAAGTCCTCCTCCGTAAGGTTTTCTTCCTGTACAGTTAAGCTGTGTATCGTTCGTACTCGTTGATTTCTACAGTACACAGCGCATGGAGTAACCCACGGGTCCCCGCGGGCTTGAGTTGTGAACATTGAATTCCGCGTCTGATGCCGTGATTTGTTTGACATGTCCTTGGCCGCTGTCCCCGGTCACCGTCATTTACCGTCGTTTTAACCTCAGCGACGGTCACTTTGGTGGATGAAGTTCCTCCGCTGGACGGTTGCATTGGGGGGCGAGGGTAGATCTTGCGGAGCAACGAGCAAACACCTAACGCCGGCGCGGCTTCGCGACTGACTCGTTGGTTAACTTTGCGAGCAGGGATTGCCAGGGTGAGCGCCAACTGATCATTGCTACAGGAGGGAAGGTGACCTGGGGATGGTCTCCGGCTGTGACTGACCGCTGCAGTGGCTGGAGGTGAGAGGACAGTCACCACACCTGAAGGCAGGCGGTGGGGGGTGGGGTGTGGGGGGGTGTGTGTGTGGGGGGGGGGGGGGGGGGGACACACTCGCTCAGCTGGTGTATAACACAGTACTCTCCTCTCTCTTTCTTGTTTTGAAAATGCGCGAACGTGTCACAGCCCGAGCCGTGCGCCTGGGGTTCACTGTGTGTTCCAGTCACTGGACATGTAATCTCCTACAAGGTCAGGGGTGTGTGTGTGTGGATGGATGGATGGATGGACATCTACCAGGGTTTGGATGTGTGTTCTGTGCTGTAAAGCGTGCAGTGTGTAAGGACACAGGACGCCGGTGCGTGTGTTTTCTAATCTTTATTTTTGATTTGTTTTTTGGCTGAGATAGCGCTGGGAGCTGCAGCTGGTATTACACTTGACGTCTGGCGTTAAAGTATCTGACCCTCCTTCGCCCACGCAGCGAGTCACTGATCCGAGAGGGAGGGAGGGAGGGAGGGAGGGGGAGGAAAACAATCTTCCTAACACTTTGAAACTCTTCCCAAAGCCACGGCACCGAAATATGTCCACGACAGCTGAGAGGTCTATAATCAGAGAAGCCCACCAGTGGCCAGCACCAAATTTCCAATCTTTTCAATCTTTTTGGGGATGGGACCTGAATTCACTACTAAAGCTGTAGAAAATAGTGAATTGTCAGATTTTTTCCCGAGTCAGCTGATTCTGTTTTGGGGTGGAGTGAAATCTGAAAGCATTTGGCATGTGTGCGGGTTTTACAGAGCAGGGGGAAATGTAACGTTCATCTACTCAAAAGGGTACTTGATAAATGTTTTTCTGATGACTCTTCTGCCACCATCCAGTCAGCCAGCCCCAGTCAGGCTGTGTGGGTTCTTGTCTCAGGCTGTTACCAAATTGTGTTTTCTATTTTGGATATTTTGATCTGTTTTGGAAACCATTTGAACAACTGTTGTGTGGTTTAGTTTGCATGGGTTTTATTTAAAGCAGCAAATAAGATGGTTTGTTGTGTGCGTGCCTCTAAAGCTTAATTTATGTCACATTTTCAATGAATGTAAAAATTTGTTTGAAATCCTAAATCTTTAGAATTTAGTAGCTTTGCTTAGAGAGTGCGAACAATATCTGAGGGTGTGTGTTGTCTAATCACTGCTTCCTGCATATTAGCGTGATTCCTGTTGAACTTTTTTGAATTTAGAATTGGTTATTAGTTATTAATCGTGCTACAATATGGAAACATGACATCAAAGGTTTTTTTTAAAAAAACAACAACAAAAAGTCCTCCTCAAATAGAGTGTGAAAGAACAAATAAAAAATGAGCGGAGTGAATAAGAAGCAACCCGATTTAGAGTTGCTATCGTGAGAGTGTAATGAAATGTCTCTGGTATGCTGAAGGTGGCCGCTAATTCCCAGTACCAGAACCAGATGACTCTGCAATCGAGTCCCAAACAAATAAAACTGTCTGTTAGATTTGCAAGCTGCAAAACATTCATGTGTAATGATAGACCCCGGTTATTAAAAAGTATGGCTGCATGCCATCAGCTACTTCAGGTCTGCGTTAGCTATTCCAATAGTGAATCACAAACAATAAGGTCAGATTGCATGGAGAAGTGACCAGTGTATTTAAATATACCGTATTAAGAAGCAGGAGGAATGCTGCTTCTGTGGTGCCCTCTGTCTTCTTCCACTGTCCTCTATCATTTTCAAATCCCTTCATGACCTCGCACCTCCCTACCTATATGACTTGCTCCCCCACATCTCCCCAATCGGCTGACTCCAGCCTCCTGCTTCTCCCTAGCCCCCTTCACTACACCATCGATGGTCGTGATTTCAGCCACTCTACCCTGAAGCTCTGGGACTCCCTCCCTCTATCCCTCTGCCTTACCCCTCCTGCCTCCTCGTTTTCAATAATGGACCTGCTGTGCCTTATGTAGTGATCTGCCTCTTGATATTCCTTTTGATCATGCTTATGGTCACCTTCGCCCTCCCGCTTCCCCTAGCTCGGGATCAAACTCCCATCACTGTAAAGCTTTCTGGTACCGTACCCACTATATAGATGCAAGTTGTTGTAGAGGTAAAAGCTGTTTTGTTCTAATTTTTCAATTTTACAAAATAGGGAGGATTCACAGAAGAAGTTATCAATTCAAAATGATGTGTAAGTGTTCACTACAAAATTTGTAACTGGGAAAGAATGGCTACCAATGATGAATTAGTTTCATTCTAGGATTTACAAGGAACCTGTGATTCAAGAATGGTCAATGGTATGAGGAGTCTTAAGTGTTGATTTTTCAGTTGCCTCTGTAAAACCTTGCTATATTTCTAACAAATTACAATGTATTTACAGTTTAGGAATGGCTTGCCCATGATGGTGCTGTCATCAGTTATCTTACATTGCCTTGAGTAGGGATCTGATCCTTATCAACCCTGGTTGATAACTATGCAATGGGGCTTCCGAGCAATTTTAAATAGTTCAGTTCAATAGAGGCCAGGACTGAATTAAGTTTTGCATTCTGGAGTGAGAAGGATGGCAATCGCAGCTCAATATAATCAGAGTTAGGGATTATCACTGAAATGTCTGGTATGGATTTCAATATATTATAGCAGATGCCTCCAGATGAGATTTGCAGATATCTGGAATGTCTCCTATTGAATGATAGCATAACTGTCACACATTTCACTTCATGCTGGATGTAGGAATGATTACATGTCAGACTGGCTTAGTTGGTAGCACTCTCGCCTTTGAGTTGTAAGGTTGTGAGCTCAAGACCCATATCAGGTCATGGAACTGACGGTAATGCATTGCTGGGGAATTGCTGCATTGTTGGAGGTGCTATCCTTCAGGTGAGAAATTTAGCTGAGGCCCTGTCTGTCTATTCAGATACATGTTAAAAATCCATGTCAGAATTTGACAAGAGAAAGGAGTTTCTCCTGGCGTATTGGCGAACAATTTCCCAAACCAAATTGTCATTCACTTCATGGCTGTTTGTAGGACATTTCTGTATACGAATAAGCGTCTGCATTCCCCACAAAACCTACAGTCATTGCACTTTAAAATAAATCCTGTGAAATACTTTGGGACGTCCTCCTGATGCGAACGGTGCAACATGAAATGTAAGTATTAGTATTAATATTATTGTATGGGTCAGGATGATGTCCATGTGTTAGTATAATGCAAGTTCTGTACTTTTTAAATATAGTATAGAGAATGACCAACATTTTATGTTGTTCATTCAAAGTTGTGTTATGGAAAAATACAGTATATATCTGTCATGTATTGTTACTAAATGTGTGTTCGCCTGACTGTGGATTTGCACTCTTGCTTCTGAGTCAGAAGGTGGTTGAATCCAACCTGAGGCTTTGGAACTCGTATAATCTGAAGCAGTACAGCGTGTGTACTGCATTGTTGGAGGAGTCGTGTGTACTGCATTGTTGGAGGAGTCGTCCTTCTCGTGAGGCAGTAAACTGTATTTTGTTCAAGGTGATATTAAAGATCCAACAGTATTATTCCAAAAGATTGTTCCGGCCAACAGTCCCCCAGATAACAAAAACAGAAATTGCTGGGAACAGTCAACTGGTCAGGCAGGATCTATGGAGAAAAGAGGAGTGTGTCAACGTTTCGGGTCCATGACCCCTTTATCAGTTTTGTCGCCTGGATAAAATTGGTCTTTCGCTTCATGGCTCTTTCTGGGATATTGGTGTGTGCAAATCATCGACCACATTTGCCTATAAAATACAATCACTACGTTTTATAGTTAATCCTGAAAATCGCTTTGAGAGATCCTCCCAATGTGAAAGGTGCTTTACCAGATATTAGGAGTACTGTATTATTATTAAAACATTCATATCTATATGGATAAACCATCCTTATGCCACTCTCTTCTGGAGCAAATACAGTATGTCCACACTCCTGTGTTTGTCCACAAAGTACAGTCACTCTACTTTACAATATAACTTGTGAAGAGTTTTATAATACCCTCCTGATGTGGAAGGCTCTATACCAAATGTAGGAATTATTGGACTCATGTGTCGCAGTGGTTAGAACACTCGCCTCGCAAATGAGAACACTGGGTTCAATTCCCAGCTGTACAAAACCTTGGGCAAGTTGCCTTACTCCAGACCTCTGATAATAATCCCTCAACAAGAAAAAAATTGGTCACTTCAATCCCCTGACTGTTTGTGGGGCGCTACTGTGTGTAATTGGCTGTTGTGTTTCGCCCACATATATACAGCGAATTCATTTTATAGTATATTCCGTGAAATGCTTTGAGATGTCTAGAAAATGTGAAAAGCACTATATCAAATGCAAGGATTATTATTTTTATTTATTATTATGATTATTATATAGAATAATATGTAAACATTTGAGTCCGTGATTGACTAACAAGCAATTATAATCCAGCTGTATTTTCATTGGAGCTGACTGTTAAACCTATTTGAATAGAAAACGCATTTCAGAAGAGGAGGTAGACAATTTCTGTATATATGGCCAGTCCATTTTAATAGAGTAAAATGTAGTAAACCGAGTTCTGATTTTTGTTCATCACTAGAACTATGTCTACTGATATTTGTCTACAATATAGTCACTAAATTTTACAACACCCGAAAGCTATTTATGATCTTGAACGTGCAATAACAAATGCCAATCCTTATACACTTTATTGATTTTTAAATGTTGAGCAGTTAAATGATTTTTTCTGAAAGCATATAATTCATGAGTTCATCATGTTTTCTGAATGATTGTTCTGTAAAGTGATGTGCATCATTTAAACTTTCATATAAGTATAAACCATGGTTGTATGTTACTTATTTTTATTTAATCGTATATTTTTAGCACAAATGGGGTACGCATTTATACTTTGTATATTTATACAAAAATACTTTGCATTTTTCAAAAATTTATAGCTGCCTCTAATAAACAGTAAAAGCCTGTTTATCCGGCACCCTCGGGACCTGGCCAATGCCGGTTAAAGTGCATGCCGGATATTTGGCCGAAAACACCAAAAAAATGTTTGCGGTGCTGGTTATACGGAAGTTATGGTTGATCGGGTCACGGATAAATGGGCTTTTACTGTACAAGTTTACTTTTTGTTAGAACTTTAGGTGTCTTGGCGATCCTCAACTGTCTTTTCTCCCCCACATGCATACCATAACCCCCACCTAACCTCCACACCATTGCCTGACTCCGTCACTCCTTCACCTATTAGGCTGCTGAAACTCATTCATGCCTTCATTACGTCCAGGCGTGACTATGCCAATACCCTGCTTGTCAGCCTGCCCAACTCCTCCATCCATAGACTGCAGATTATCTAGAACTGTGAAGCCTGTGTCCTGTGCGCCAAGCTCCGCAAACCTATCACTCCCATCCTCATCCGACTCCACTGGCTTCCGATCACACAGAGGATTCAATTCAAGATCCTGGTCCTCACCTGCAAAGCCCTCCATGGCCTTGCCCCTTACTTCTGCAACCTCCTAACCCCCTACCACCCTGTCCGTTCCTTGTAGGAACCCGGCTACGGCCTGCTCCCCCAACCCACCCACCCCACCATTGTCAGGTTCGAAACACTGACTGTCCACCGATGTGAAAGATGCTATACAAATGTAATTTTGTTGTTGTTTTCTTTTGGCTATTTGCGTACCAGTAATGAAAGTAACTACAATATATACTTTCTCTCTTGGTTGCCAGTTATCCTTGGTGACCCAATGCGCAATCACCAATAAGCTTTTTTAGAGGGTAAGAAACTGTTATCTTAACCTAATTTGGGCTAGAATTTTCTAATATCACTTATAAGTATCTGATGTATTACTGTTGTGTTCTGATGATTATTCTATTTAAACATAATGGCATATGCCAGCCAATGCCTTGGAACATCCTCCCAATGTGAGAGCTGCAATACAAATGTAATTTTGTTGTTGTCTACCTTGATATATTCTATCAAATTTGCTTGCTTTAGCTACTATAATTGGAAAAAAAAGTTAGATCCTATTAAGAGCATTACTAGCTTTTTCAATTTTTTCAAAAAAAGTGTGTATCCAAGAAAATTTAATATAAATGTTGCAAACCATAACTTTTCATAAAAATATTTTCTGTAAGAAAATTCTGTTCAAAATGCACTAACCTAAATTAACATTTAAATCTGTATTTTTTAATTGAAGAATACTTCTATAGGAAAGCAGTTAACGTGTTCTCTTGTGACCCATGAGCTTCTGAACTATAAGCACATTCATCACTTAAAAATTATTCCTTTATTGTTTTTGTTCCTGGAACTGTATCGACTTCATTAAACATTAACGTTTACAAGCTATTACAAAGCAGTTAGTTCAGCTTTTCAAATGTCTGCACCTGTATACAACAACAAAAAAATTATACTTGTATAGCGCCTTTCACGTCAGGAGGATGTCCCATTGTTTCAGACCCGAGCTGGGGTCGGGAACGTGGCGGGAAACAGGGGGGTTTGGGGTGACTGATGGGACCGTCGAAGTGGAGGTTCTTGAGGCGGGACTTAAAGGAGGCTAGAGAGGGGGTGAGGCAGAGGGACTGCGGAATGGAGTTCCAGAGTTTAGGGGCAGAGTGGCTGAAGTCTCGCCTGCCAATGTTGGGGCGGGTGGGTCGGGGGACATAGAGTAGGCCAAAGGGGGTTAGGGGGTCACAGAGGTAGGGTGAGGTGAGGCTATGGAGGGCTTTGAATGTAAGAACCAGGATCTTGAATTGAATCCTCTGTGTGATGAGGAGCCAATGGAATTAGGCAAGAATGGGGGAGATTGGGTCATGGAGCTTGGCATAGTCGAGCCTGGATATAATGAAGGCATGAATGAGGGTTTCAGCAGCCTGAGGGGTGAGGTAGTGGTGGAGTCGGGCAATATTACGGCGGTGAGGTAAGGCAGAGTGAGTCATGGCTTGGATGTGGGGGAGGAAAGACAGTTGAGGATTGAACAAGACATCTAGATTCCTGAATGGCTTTGTGAGGTGGAGTGTGCAACCATGGAGGTTGATGCTGCCAGTGCCTGATGCGTAAAGGCCCTCATGCGAGCCAATCAGGAGGGCCTCGGTCTTGTTAACATTCAATTGTAGAAAGTTAGCTCTCATCCAGGACTTGATGTCTGACTGGACAGCAGTGGTCCTGGAATCGAGGGTAGAGGCAGAAAAATAGAGTTGGGTGTCATCCGCATACTAGGGTCCGGCGATATATCGATATATCGCTAAAACCCAATATAGTTTTCATATCGATATGCCGATATAGGCATTTCAAAAATATCGATACATCGAAAAGTCGATATATCGAAGTAAAAAACCGGAATGCGCGCACACTGAACTACAAGACCCAGAATGCTCATCTCTATACACAATGCACAGACCGAGGTGCAAAGCCGCCATATTGTATTCATAGTCCTAGAATACAATATACAGATATGCAAGGGGTGAGGGGTGGGGGAGAGACAGCTGGGGTGGGTGGGGTGAGGGGGAGAGAGACGGCTGGGGGGGTGGGAGGGGGAGAGAGACGGCTGGGGGGAGGGGGAGAGAGATGGCTGGGGGGGTAGAGAGACGGCTGGGGGAGTGGGGAGAGAGACGGCTGGGGGTGGTGGGGGGGGAGAGAGATCATGGGGGTGGGGGGTGCGAGAGAGGGACGGTGGCGGGAGGTTGGGGGGGGAGAGATATGAGCCCATCGATATATCTAAATCGGAAAATTTCCATATCGACGGACCCGACCGCATACATATGGATATTGACCCCATGTCTGCGGATGATGTCACGAAGGGGGAGCATGTAGATATTAAAAAGTAGGGGGCGAAGGACAGAGCTCTAGGGGACACTACAGATGATAGTGTGGGGGCTGGAAGAGAAGCTGTTAGTGGCAAAAAAGTGGAGACAGTGAGAAAGGTAGGAGTTGAACCAGGCAAGGGCAAGTCCGTGAAGATTGAGCTGGGAAGAGAGGTGGTATAAGAGGATGGAGTGGTTGACAGTGTCGAAGGTAACAGAGAGGTCAAGGAGGACAATACAGTAGAATCTTGGTAACGCGACCACCCACGGGACCATGTCCAAGTGGTCACATTGGCAGGGTGTCACGTTAGTGGGGTGTCGATTCTGCTGGATGGAAGATTAAACTATTGGCTATTAAACTATTAAACTATTAAACTATTGTCCATGCTGAGTCGGAGAGGCCGGGGAAGGGGGGTACTAAAGGCCGGGGAGTGGGGGTACTCGAGGCTTGGAGGGGGGGAGAAGGAATACTAATAGCAACAGGAATAGGCCATTCCGCCATTTAACTAATCATGGCCGATCTTAACCTCAGCTAATCCTTTCAATTCCAATTACTTGAGGCTGGGGAGTCTTGGGGGAGGGGGAAATGCACGAGGCCGGCGAGGGAGGGAGGATACTTGAGACCGGGGAGTGGGGATACTTGGAGGAGGTGTCTTGGAGCCGGGGAATGGGGATACTCGAGACCGGGGGAGTGAGTGTCTGGAGGCCGGGGGGTGGGGGGGGGGGATACTTGGAGGAGGTGTCTTGGAGCCAGGGAGTGGGGATACTCGAGGCCGGCGGAATGTTCGGGGCCGTGGGGCCGGACGCTCCGTTACTTGCAGCTTCTCTATTTTTACTGTCTGACAAAGCGGCCGCTCACGTGACCTCTTCAATTCCGCGCTGCCATCTTGTCTCGGTAACGTCGCGCCGCAGCCTGATTGGCCAGAGGGGTCGCGTTAGGACTGGTTTGTTTACATTATTGCACCATTTTTATAAACTGTTCTGCTCATTGAAACATTTTTATAGGTCTATAGCTGACTATGATTTAGATATGAGCTTAATATTGTTTGAATTTGTTCCATAGATTGACATCTTGTGGGCTCAAGTGGGCCCCCACTTTAAGACTTTGAGCTCATAATCTAGGCTGACATTCCAGTGCAATGAAGTTCTGGAAGAGAGATATATTGTTAGAATTGCTATGCTTCAGATGAGATGTTAAATCTGGGTCTTGTCTGCCTGTTGCGATGAATGTTAAAGGTCCTATCGCACATTCAATAAAAGAGAACATTCCAGCATCCTGACCAAAGTCATTGAGATGAAATTGTCATTTGCCTTTTTGCTCTTTGTGGAACGTCGCTGTATACAAATTAAATGCTGCAAACGATTTACAGCACTTCACTGCACAACAGAAACTTGTGCCAAGTGCTATAAAATGCAAGTACTGTATTACATTATCTATCAACATTGAAAGAAAACTTGCTTTTGTATAGTGTTATTTCATGTTTGTTATACATTAGAATGTACATTACAGTAAAGATCAAGTGTATTGATTATTGTTAATAGACAAAAGTTGTAGCTATTTGAGAAGCTCCCACAAACAGCCATCAGGTGAAGTTACTTGGTGCATTTTTGCCCAGAGCACCAGAGAAACTACCTTTCTTTAATACGGTTATGGGACCTTTATTTAATAAGTCACTTGAAGAATGGCACCTGCCATCATATTGCACTTCCCCAGCCTAGATCCCAGGGTTTGACCCCGCAACCTTCTGATCCAGAGATAATCGTGCTACTGTTTGAACTGGACTGGAACGTTTGCAAACAATTTTATTTTAACAAAATTAGACAGATAAGTTGTGTGTATTGATAAATATGTTAATATTTTGTGTGTATGTTGGAGCTTTTGTTGTGTGTCGGTTGAATTCTAAACTGTTTGCAGTGATAACCCAGCTCAGATGGTAACACATATTAGCTCCCCGGGTATATTTACATTGCGATAGTTGGCATTTCTGCTGTATTGGAAACTTTTGGCAATGTGATTTTCATAGTTTAATCTTTTCGATTAAAAATTATGGTTAAAAAATTGGACTAGTTGCAGTGGGTGATGTGATGCCATTACTGTCTTAACAAGTATCTTTTAAGAGAGTGATAAAAACTCTTGAAACTTTTACAATGGCAACCATATCTCCCATCTACTGCAACAAGATCAATGCTAAACTATTTTGGTACAGTTTAAATTGAGGGACATCTCTGTGGACACATTTTCAGTAAGATTAGTGCCAATAATACTTGTTACATTGAGTTTAGTACAGAAATATAAACAGCTCTTTCCTATAAACTCTGCTATACTGTACTTATATGCAAGTGAGATCATTTAATTGAGATCATATTCACTTCAGGTCTCAATGACCCAAAGAGTTTTGCTTGAGAGTTTATTGTGGGAGCTGTCCAGGTAGCTCGTGCATGGAGAGTGGGAGGATTAATTTATATTAAATTACCTTCCCACATTCAATGTTTTTTAAAAAAAAATCCATCATAGGTTTTCATCCAGTCATTTATATTTGGCTTACTACACATCCGTAATTTCATATCTATAAATTGCCTCTAGTACTCTGCCATTGACATGAGTTTTTGATTGTCAGAAATTAACACAAGCTGCTGGAAGAAAACAGTCTTGAAAGGTAGTTTGTGTGTGCAAAACTTTAGGCCCAAATCGTAAAGCCTTCCATGTTCACCATTCAACGTTCAAGATTTTGCGACTTTTGGAACTGCCTTGCCAAGTTTCAGAATTTAATGATGGGATTTTGTTGAGAATTCTAAAGTTTCTTCTGGTCCAACCGATTCGTAACTGAGTAATATGATTGAATTGTGCTTTGGCATCTGTAAGAAGCATTATTTCCTAATGTAATTTGTTTATAAAAGGATGAATTCTCCTTTGTTTTAGTTTTAAAATAAACACTTTGGTAGCACCCAAAAATACCTTGTAGAAAGTGATTGTTCCATTTTGTTTGTATTAACATTGTGTTAACATTGCTTTTGCAACTTCTGAGCTCCACTTTTAATGTGATTGTATATATTTGTTTAAAAAAAAGTGTGTTGCATTTAAAAAAATTATATTAATTGCATCTTGTAACTTTCCAAACAGACTAGATGTGAGATGGAAAAGTATCTGTCACCCCAGCTACTGCCAGTTCCTGTTCCACAGCAGAAGAAATACAGAAGAGACAGTGCTTCAGTGGTGGATGAATTTTTCCAAGAAGAGAAGACATCACCGTACAGTGTAAACATTAATGTAATGCTGCCTGACATCACTCGCCTACGAACTGGCCTTTATAAGCCACAAAGACCATCCATGCTTAATGGCCATTCAGAATCAGCTTTTACCCAGCCAAGTGAAACCACAACTGCCCAGGCCTTGCCGGATTTCACTAGTGTTTTCAACACATCACCACCTGCGGACGTCAATGACGTTTTTATTAAACAGGAGCTCCCTTCTCCTGAAATGCATCTGCCTCCTTCTCCCCACCAAGGTCAGTTGTACCAGTTACTGAGCTCCCCGGATTTGGTAAGGGTCCCTTCTCACGCAATCCACACACAAGGTAATGCAGCTGCCATGGGGATATCTACAGGAATGACTGGCATGAATATAGTCACTGCATTGTGTCCGCAAACTGCAATTAAACATTTCCAGTCTATCTCGAATGGGTCATTTGCAGTACCCACCCACTTCTTCCCACAGCAGCCCACATACCTCCCACCTTCACCACCAAACTCCGAGCCTGGAAGCCCAGACAGACAAACGGAGCTGATGCACAATCTGTCACCACCTCCATCATATGCTGCTTCGATTGCTTGCAAATTGGGGTCCCCTACTCTACCTCGCACCTTTCCCACAACTTTACAAGTAACACAGCAGAGCACCCATACAGTGAAGTACAACCGGAGAAATAACCCAGAGCTGGAGAAGAGACGGATTCACCACTGTGATTTCCAAGGTAGGCCAGATCAATTTATAATTGCACAAGAGAATATTCCAAGAAACTAACCAATCTTTTTACTTAAGCAGGGAAAATGACAAGCACTCTGGGATGCTACCCTGCGTGAGGGGAACTATATAAATGCAAGTTGTTGTTGTTGCTGTTAACAAACTTTAGTACTTTCTCCTAATCAATTACTTTTGTCTCAAAATCAGTCAAAAAAAAGATGGTTAAAGAACGCATTACAACATGGTAGTAGGGTCCGGCGATATATCGATATATCGCTTATATCGATATAATTTTCATATAGATCATTTTCATATCGATATGCCAATATCGGAATTTCAAATATATCGATAAATCGAAAAATTCTATATGAAAAAAATATTGATATATCGCAAATATCGGTATATCGTGTCCGGCGATATATCGATATATCGGTATCTAGTGGTATGATGCAGACTTTTTCAACTTGTGCACCTACCGAATACGCGTGAATGCGCACGCACCTCCGAATGCGCGCGCATGCGCAGGACAAAAACCCCAGCGATATCGGTATATCGGTATATATCGATATGGGCAAACCGATATATCGATATCGGAAAATTTTGATCTCGACGGACCCTACATAGTAGTAATTAGAATGTTGATGTTTTAGAATTATAATCCTATCCATTTATACCAGGTGATTTGTTAAAAAAAAAGTTTAAAAGCCTTGTAATGCAAACAACAACAACAAAATTACATTTATAGAATGCCTTTCACGTTGGGAAGGAAGCTCCTGATATTTCATTGGTAAAATTTGGAGATTAAAAATCCTTTGGATTTTGGATTACCTAATTCGGGTACAGTTGATGCCTGTTGTAATGACTGCATGTGTTGGGCAGGCAAAATTGCTTGCAAGGAGTTAAATGTGTTGATTTGGTCCTGAATTGTTGCATTATGTTTGTATGTTGGTATGAATCTGCTAGAAAACTGTCCAATTTATCCCAAGTTACTATTGAAGTGAAACTGGACCATTTTTTTTTTCTTTTCTCAACCACCGCATTCTCAAAAATATCATCGGCCTCTTTATTGCTCTGCTATTTTGAATTGAACGACATGGATCTGATATGCTATCACAGAGACTGACAACAGTATTTCAATCTTGACCTTGCGTCAGTCAAATAAAAGGTGTTGTAGCCACTGGTTGTCTTCAAAATCTATACAATCCAAATATGGTTACAACCAAGGTCCTATTTTCCTGTGCGGTGGCAGTTAAAAATCCTAAAGTAGCAGTCCGAATGCATGAATAATTATTACTAATGATGATAATAAATGATGATTTATAATTGAAATATATTTTGCTCATGAATAGTTTCCTTTATAGTGTGGTGTCCTAAAACCATAATACACACTGTGTTATAATGGTCACCACTTATATCACTTCCTTTAACAGGCACACTATGAGTAGGAAGTGCCACTGACATCATTTTGTTTGTGATAACACATATTCACCAACATGTCGGAAGTAATGTTGGTGATCTGAACATCCAGAAAACAGACATTTTTTCTGGCGTTAACACCAGTCAGTCAACACCAAAACAGGTGTACTGTGTTTCTGGTATAGAACTGTACAAAAGCTAAAGTGGACCTGCACTAAACCATAACTCCTTTATAATGAGGTTGCTCTATATTTGGAGAATAGCATCTGGTTACAGACATTCAATGCCACAATTCAAATTATTTTATACTTTGAGTTATCTGTTCAATTCCTTCTACTGAATAGTTACAATTACAGTAGCATCTTGTTCCACTGAACTACAACATTATTAGCCAAACATTGGCCAAGCAATTCTTGAAAATTCATCCTTACTTGGTTGTAGTCGAACAGCTTCAGTAGTGACCATTCAATGATCACAAACTAGATTCAGATGAAGAGGTTTCCTTAAACCCATTTGGTCTAATCTTCCAGAATACTCATCAATGATTCCTCCTACCATTGAATTGATTAAAAAAAAAAACGAGTCTCAATGTCTTGGTGCTAACTGTACTTCCTGGTAACCTGTTCCAGTTGTTAATTACTGTTTGGGTAAAATAATTATTCCTGGTGTCTGACCTAAAATTTTCCTTTGCAGCCTTGAACCTTTTATCTTTGGTTGTCTGGAGCCATCTGAAAATATTCTGAGTTTACTTTCTTGATTCCCATTTAACTAGTAATAAGTCAACCTCCCAATCTACTTCTGATGCTTTCATTGCTGAGTTTTGGCAACAGCAATAATTTGCTGCTGATTTCCTGTTAGTGACTCTGGAATTAATATTGGTGAATTAAGTCATGAAATGCCACACTTTGAATTCCGAATGATAAACTAAATTATCCTCCGATGAATTCTGACAATTACAGGTAGAATACAAATTTAAATTTTTCCATGGGTGATGTTACTTCCTGCACTGTTTGTAAATGTTGAAAGGAAAGATTCCTTCTCTCCTCTGCCCCTCCATTTCTCTATTCTATTCTATTCTTTCAGCATCATTGTGCCTCCAGTCTCTGAAGCAAATTCCGTCCAATTCTCTCCCTCCTCATGTTCAAGGCCTATCTCAAGACCTGACTGTTTGATCATGCTTTCAGTCCTCCTTTCCCTCCTCGCCTTGTTTTTTTTAGCTCCCACCCGTCAGCTCAGGTGCCCAGCCAGCAGTGTGAAGTGTGAAGCATTATGAGTCATTCTCACAATGTGAAAGATGCTAATTGTAATTTGTATTCTGTTGAAATTGGAAGAGTTATCATTGCATTGTCTCTACTACTGTTGGCAAACTATTTCCCCAGTGGGAAATGAATCAAGACATATTCAATCTAGAAAAAATTTACAAGAGACTACTGACTGTGAAGTTTGGGTATTGTGGGGGAGGTGGGGGAGGAAGACTGCTTCTCGATAGCCCTGTGAGCCACTTGCGGGTCACAGATTGGCCATCACCCCTTCCTCTTTAGCATTGAGGGAAATCCGCTATATCAGCACAAACTTTCAAATCTGTGTTTTTTATTCTGTATGACCTAATACTAAATTCCTAAGACTTTGCCCACAGAACCAATTGGGAAGCCTCAACAGAAAGTATTTTTTAATGTGAAATACCTTTCCCCCATCACAAGAGTATGTAATAGTTTTATGTTGACTGGCCATTTGCTATGTTAATAAGTTATATATTTTATATTATGTTGTGAATGCAGGGACAAACAGTGCCTGTTGTAGAGACTTCATAGGAAAATGCAAACGTCTGTTAAATTTCAGTGACTATCTCAGAGCACATTCCACTGTTGAAGTGCTTGTATTTTATGGGGAACTTTTTTCTTGTAAGTTTGCTATTTTGTCCATAAGGGCAACAGCTGTTGCCTGCCTTACAGCGAAAATTTAATGGTCTCAAATTTTTAGCTTTATGGTTTGAAATATATTCCAGGTAGCTCATATAATTGAATATTTGTGGTTACTACTATTAACGCAGACGTTCTGTAGCTCAGTGGTTAGAGCACTGGCCTTGCAAGCAAGAGACCTGGGTTTGATTCCTGGCAGGGCAAGACCATGTGCAAGTTTTGTTACAACACACTCCTGATAATAATCCCTCAAGGGAAAAGAACAATAATAATTTGGTTACTCAATCCACGATTGTTTATGGGACACTGTTATGCGCAATTGGCCTCTGTGTTTCGTCCACAAAATATACAATTGATTTACTTACCAGTATATTCTGTGAAGCCCCTTTGAGACATCTAGAAGCATCAGAAGTGCTATATCAAATGCAAGGATATTAACAAAAATGCTTTGTATTATGCAAGCCATGTGCTCCTTGAAACTTTCTTTCACTCCCTCACTTGCTCTGTCTTTTACGTTCCCTCAATTACTCCACACCCCAACTGGAAGACCAGTTCAGTTAATTCAATGCTGCAGGAAGGAGAAAGTTTACTAGTGTGCTATTTTGGACTAAGATTCTGTGTTTGAATGAGAATTACTCTGGAATATAGTAGTCACATGCCTAGAAAATTATGGTGCAATTCTTTTCAATTCAGAAGCTCCACAACTAGACACGGTTGCACACTTCTGGTGGTTGGTACAAGTATTAACCTTGCTTGGATGCACATAGTAGAATTTCCCCATTGGCAATTTACCAACTACCTGTATTGGAATATTGCCTCCTATGCTGCCCTATCCCATACTGAGTCGATGGAATTTGCGAAAATAAATGTTTTAAACAACATTAGCTTTGACATTAGTTTTGCGACTGATATTTAATATCCAAAATAATTGGTTTCTATGAGATATTTAGCTATGAAAAGAAACAAAACTTCAATCCATCTCTTTTGAGCTATGTCTGATGATTCATGAGAAAGTGCTGGGAATGTTTTGTCACATTCCTCTGGTTATTATCTTATTGATTATTTATTTAAGTGCCAGGGATGACCAGAATATTTTTGTATTAAATAGTCATAAATTTTGCTGGTTACTGTTTCTTTTCCCTATATGACTTTTTGCTGAAGTAAATTGAATGATTCTGATGGTTTGTGGTTAAGAGTAGGCTTAAACCCTCCTTGGAAGCTAGGGTTATTATGCCAAACGGAATATGTGGTACGTGCAGGGGTGGGGGTAACGCATAAAGGAGCCAGTTTTGGGATTAGAGGAACAGCCAACCACTGGAAAATGAAACACACAATAATGACATGGAAAGTTCAGTGAGTAATATAAGGAACTATTTTGCTACTAGAGGTTAGTTCCTCTTGAAATAGGCTATATTTTTGAACGTTTGTTTAAAATTCTAATGTGAATTTCCTTCCGAATTAGGGATTGAATTAAAACCTTTTGCAAGCTTGGGCCTCTTTAATACCTGTCTCTTTGGGAGACAGTCAGCCTGTTAATAATATGATTGTTAATGTTGCTGACCTGTGGTAGTCATACTTTGTTTACACCTATAGTTGTAGTGAAGAGAGTGCATGTGAAGAGTGCAGTTGTTGAAGTGGTGCAAGTATATGTCTGAAAGCAGCAACTGGCTCCAGACCTTTGAGTAAACCAAATTAATATTGAAGTGAAGAGATATGGAGTTTAAAATATACATCCTGCAAAGTTGATTGATGTGATCATCCAGTGAATTATTAAATTGCATACTTTAATAATTTGGCATCTAGTCAAATATACACTCAAATGGTTGTTCTTTGTTTTCCAGGTTGCTCTAAGGTTTACACTAAGAGTTCCCACTTAAAAGCACACTTGAGAACTCACACTGGTAAGAGCCCTTTTATTCTGTTTACTGTTATTAAATATTTAAGGATGTTTGGGTTTAAAATAAGAGCTGGTTGACACCTGAGCACAAACTGTTTTGATTTACTTGCTTGATCTTGTTTAAGGAGAGAACACACTGCACAACACTATAGGGATGAGTAGGCTTAGTTGCTGCAAATCATGATTGAATAATTGAATATCCCTTGAGTTATGTTGTGTCATATGGCCTGAAGTAGTTCCAGCAAGAGATGTGTAGTAAAGTAAAACTGGTACATATTATGTCATTGGGTATGTTACTGTAATTTGGGGAAGTAGAGTAATATAGAGATTTTCACATCTAGTGGAAATGCTTGTTTATGCCCAGTCATGGACTTAAATTCGGAAACATATTGTGATAGAAAGGAACCATGATAGTTATGTTAAGAATAGGAGATGGTTGGTTTAACACAGCCTTAAATGGTGGGAGTAGAGGGTAGAGGCACAATCAGCAAAATAAGCCTGGAAAAGGCCACATGATTATGGTGGGTGCGTATTTAAAAAATTTAAATGAAGGATCTTGAAAACGATGCACTATGAGACAAAAAGCCAGTGGAGCTTAGCAAAAAAAGTTCTCATCAGAGACAACATTTCACATTGTCTTAGCGTGTAAGATAATTTTGTCTTAAATGTCATTTTTAAAATACAGTCATCCAGTCTTAATTTGGAAAAGCCTACAGAAAACCAAATTACAAATTAAGATTGAATTTGAGAATTTTCCATTGATCTTGCATAACAAAATGATTTTGTAAACTGAGACAAAATGAGGCTTCAGGCCACAGTGTTCAGGCCAATTTGAGCTTTGAAATTTTAGCTCACCTGCAGATCATGAAGCAGGTCAGTGTCTGTCGAGCAGAGGGAGCAGGATTGTTAGTATGGTTTTAGCATGTCACAGAGGTAGGGAGGGGCAAGACAGTGAAGAGCATTACAGATAAAGATGAGAATCTTGAACTCAATCTGGCAAAGATTAGTGATTGGCTCATGGAGCTTTGTGCAGGAGAGGAAAAGAAGATGCAGAGTTCTGAATAATCTTCAGTTTGTGGAGGGAAAAGTTGAAAAGTTAGGCAAGTGGGGAAAATTATTACTTCTCATTATCAAATATTAAACTAAACAAGTTTGAGGGTAGAATTTTAAAGTTTAATCAGAATTTTAAACTTAAGACCTGTTCCTGTCGTTAACATGACATGTAGTGTAGAAAAGAATGAGGGTTGTGTAGATTCCCTTTTTCACAGTACGGTTTGAAATATTAGAATAAGCCGACAAGGATCATGGTAAAAGTAAAGAATTTGATGTGAATGGAGATAATGCTACTTTTAACAAAAACTATATTGAGCCTCCCCCTCTTTTCCACTCTCATCTTATTTTGTTGTAAAGCATTGAGATTTTAAACAAAGATAAGTAGGATTAGGGGTAACAGACATAGAGTTTAGATTTTAGGGCTAGGGATGGATTTTTGGGGGGTTCTTTGTAATTTTGTTGTTGTTAACAACCTGCATTACAATATAAACACAGCTGTTCAGGTCTACTTCAAAGCTTGATTATACCTCTGCTATTATTCCTGAAATAAAAGTCTTTGACATGAAATTGTAATTTTAAATTTAAAGTTTCATGTATCTATGTAGAATTATAATAGTTGTTGCATTTCATATAGCCCTTATTGCGTTGTTGTGATGTCTTAAAGCACTTCACAGGAATTACTGTAAACTAATTATTTATAGGCAATATACTGTAGTAGCCAATTTGCACACAGCCGTGTCCCACTAACAGCCATGAGGTGAGTGAACAATTTACCATCTAAAATCGATTTGAACCCATAACCTTTTGATTCAGAAACATGTTTTGACCCAAATATAACTACAGTATGTGCAAACCCAGGCTTGAGTTTACAATGTATGCAAATACTCATTCAGTTGAGTAGATGAGCAGGTTTTGAGCTTTTCTATGAAAGAGGAGTTTCTTTTGATAATGGTGGTTGGAATTCAAAACAAATAAATGTTAAAGCTACCTGCTGTACCTATTTAAAATATTAATTGTGTTAGTTTGCAGCTGTTTGCACCTCAGTTCAGCGTGCTTTTATTCTGTCAATAGGGATAGATTTTCAAAAGTTTCATTCCATTAAAATACAACAGCAACAAAATTACATTTATATAGCATCTTTCACGTCGGGAGGATGTCCCAATCAATCATCTATAATTGTACAGATACAGTTGTAATGTAGAAAAATTCTGGAAAAGCAAGATTTTTGAAGAAACAGGCTTTTCATCCTGAATTTTCAGTAAGAGTGCATGTGTGTGCTTTGTAAATATGTAGAGCTATCTTCATTTCACCAGATTAATTTGCTTTCCTTGGTTTAAAAGATCTAAAGAGAATGTTGTTTACATTTTAAAAGACAAGTGTAGTCTAGTTGTTTAAACTATGACAACCAAAAAAAAGGATGGAGACAGTCCCTTAAGTATAGATAGATTTTGCTTTGTTTTACAACAAATACATTTTGACGATTATATTTATTCCTATTACTTAACACATACATTTTCTAGAGATTTATAGAAAATGACGGAAATTGAAGGTTGTGTTTTAGTTTCTGTTTTATAGCTCAATGGCATTATTGTGTATAATCGAAGGCTTTCAAAGTTTAGCTGGAGCTTTAAGAAGAGTTCTTTTCTAGGGATGACTGTTCTACTTCAGTAGACGGGTAACATTTCAGTTGTAATTATGGAAGTTATTTGTGTAAGTCGGCATTAAAATATCTTGATCAAAGTATGGTTTTGTGACTCCTGTGATGTTCTGTTTCATTCAAAAGTGCACTTGTACATCATTGGTGTCAAAACAGACAGAGAAAATAATCCTTTGTTTCTTGAATGTTTAGATATGCACAAACCATTGCACTGCTGGAAAATTAGTGGTTTCAGTTTAAGAGAAGATTCTAGCTTCCTCTGCAGAATTAAATTGAAATAACAATTGTTGGATAGGATTTGAGCATGTTCTGCAGCAGTCTGGAGAATACTGTGGCAATTTCCTTTTGCAGGTGGTGTTATAGTACTGGTGAGTCAGCCTTAATCATGTCTGTGACACATAACTTTGGGGGGTAGATGGTGGAAAGCTTGTGAATAATGTCAGCTTAATTTCATTTGAAACCTAAGTGCAGTTTTTCACATAGTGAAAGTGTATTTAAAGGAATGGAATCCTGTTATGAGGTTGTGATTTTTAACTGGAGAAGTGAAGCACCATTCTGAAACAACAAATCATGTGGGTAAAGTTTTTTTTTGGTGGGGGATGGGGAGGTTATGGGATTTCTAGCATTTTTTTTATAGTGTCTAGGAAAATAATGAAAATTGTAATAGCTTTGCGCTCCATTGGTGTAGTTTATATTCAGGTATGTTAAGTCAGCAACCTTGATGTATATTAAGTGTCTGCGGTTTTGCATTCCACCCTTTCTTCATAAAGGAAATTAATAGTCCCTTGGTCTCTACACTTGTTCGTCTGTCATTAAAAGCATGAGAAAGTTAATTAAAATAAGCCTTTATCCTAAACTTTTGAGGTTGGCAATTGTAGAATTAGATCCAGTCTCCTGCCACTCCTCCAACACCAGAGACCTTCATTGGTTTAAATGTGTTAAGATTGGGTTCTGATCATGAAGATGTTTGCCTGGTTCTGAGTGTTTCTTTAAATCAGCTTTATAATCATGGCATTTATAGTAGAAATTTTAGGCAATTTTCTGGGCACAGGACAGTGAGCTGTGCTAGAGGCTTATGCTTAAACTTGCCAAGTCGTGGTAAAATTCAGGTTTGTGCCAGCAATCCTACACATGTTGAGTTTATGATCTCTACCCTACCTGCACAAGGAGATGCTGAGCAGAGGCCAAAATGTTTTGCTGCAGTGAGGGATGAAAGATCATTGGGCATATTGACTCTTAGCTGCTCTTAAGCAACTCATCGTGAGTTGTTTCAAAGCATTAGCAGAACCCCTGGGAGCAAATTGATTCTTGGCTCAGGATGATGTGTTCCATGGGAAGGCCCCAAAAGGAATAGAACATCTTAGATTCAACCACAAAATAACTGCTATGCTGATGATTGATGGAAAATGTGAGTGTTTAAAAGGATATTCTGTGTTCAGTGGTTAAAAGCCAGCAACTCAAAATGTTAATGAATTTATCTTTCTAGTTCTACCATAACTTCTGGAAACCGTATTTATCTGCATTAATGTGCATTAAAGATGCAGAGAAAATGAAAGATTTCCAGAACAAACTGCAATGATTGCATGGTGGTTAGGTTGCACCATTGAGAACATCCTGTTCAGGAATTCTGGCATGTGGTTTGAGATTGTGTGTAGAATGAAGACATTCCAGTGCACTACTGGCCTGAATTGACACAGAATTACAAGTTACAACACATATAATTATACTGGCTTCAGCCTCCATGTAATACTGCTCTTCCCTCTGTCCAATTTCAAATTGTGTTGATCGCATTTGTTCTGCAAAATCGTATTTCACTATTGGTAGATTTCAATGTTGTTGGCACAGTTTAGTATGAATTATTCTGAATGTTGTTTGGCCTAGAATTCTCCAAGAACATGGTGGAACTGATGTGACGTAAATATGGTTTATATACTATTAAAGGCAGAAGGGATTTAACATTAGGCAGAAGTAAGATCGTCACTTGATTCCTCTTACTTGGGCTGTTTATAGTGGAGTAACAGGACCAGTCTGATATTTTTTAATGTAGTTGCTTGGTGTTAGTATTGTTAATGGGGTGGGGTTTAAGAGAGAGAATATGATGTGGGACCATTGAGGGGTTAGGGGAGCACTTGATTAACTTCTGTTTGTAAACGTTATCCTAATTTTGGGGATGAGAAATTCTTCTTTAAACAGATGCAGTGCTTTCAGCATTTTTAAAAAGCTTTTTATGCTAAAATCTAGAAAATTTGATACCGAATCAACGCAAAGTTCATTCTGTGTAGCTGTTGCAGAACACAATGTGCAGTGCAAGCTACAAAGGGGCATCAATTTAGAGCAATTTAGGAGATTAGATTCAGAGACTGCTGGTTACTTGAAAAATATAATTAACTTTAATTTAACTGTCTGTTCTGAGCAGCTGGTTTGCTCAAATTATGTTATTAAAGCCAAATGTTTAACTAAAGTAAAGTGCAATCACTCTGCCGATCTATCCTTTTGATGTGCAGGATGCAAACATGATGTAATCAAATGTGTATCATGTGGGACAATCAACCCTGTTTCACAATATTGGGCTGTCTTGAATTCTGAAAAAAGTCAACTTGGTCCAAATTTACATAATTGCTTCTGTGTAAATTGGACTTGACAACTTTCAAAGTGAATTTTTATCCTGGTAAGCTTGGCCAACATAGCTTCTGAGTTAGAATTTTCTGGGTCAACATCTCTTCCCATTTCCACTAAATTTTAGCCTTTCTAGTATTGGATGGATATATATGTGACCTATTACTTTTTTTTTAATAAATACACCTTGCATTTCATTTGCTGACTTATCACCTCTTTGAGACTTCTCAAAATGCTATGCGGAATATACTATAAAGTGAGTTGATTGTATATGTTCTCCGCGACCACATAACCCCCACCCTCGCCCGTCTCCACTGGCTCCCCATCCTCCAGAGGATCAAGTTCAAGATCCTCGTCCTCACCTTCAAGGCCTTACACGGCCTTGCCCTGCCCTATTTAACCGATTTACTCTCCCCCTATAAGCCCACCCGGGACCCTCCGTTCAGCAGGACTTGGCCTGCTCCAAGCCCCCCACCCGAACCGCCCCACCATCGGAGGCCGGGCCTTCAGTTTCTCCGCTCCCACCCTGTGGAATTCCATCCCTCAATCCCTCCGCCTTGTTTCCTCCCTTTCCTCTTTCAAGGCCAGTTTGAAGACTTTCCTCTTCAACCGTGCCTTTTGTTCCCCCCCGAATTTTTTGACCTTCCCTACGTGTTTCACCCCTTCCCGAACACTCCCCTCCCAGCTCGGGTCACACGCCTCCTGTGCAGCGCCTTGGGACGTCCTCCCGACGTGAAAGGCGCCTTATAAGTTTAAGTTGTTGTTGTTATTTTGTGGGCGGCCAATTGCGCACAGCAGTGAGCCACAAATGGTCGTGAATTGAGTGATCAAATTATTATTTAAAAAACATTATTTTGAATGCATGATTACCCCCAGGAAAAGCAGTCCTCCAATTGACTACTTCCTTCTACATAAACAGAGGTGTGTGGAGTAAAGAAATTTTCCAAATGTTTTGCGCTGCCGGGAATCAAATTCAGGTTCTCTCGTTTGCGAGACTTATGCTGTAACAACTGTTTTCAGGACTCCTGAAACAGGACTCCTGTATTCTTTCAACTGTGTGCATAGAGACAATTTAATTTTTTTTAAAAAAATGGAACAATGCGAAATCTTGGAGATGTATCTTGTTTTAAAAAAATGAATAGTTTCCTTCTGACAAACCATAATTCATGTAAACATGATTTAGAAACCGTAAATATCATTGTTTGAACAGGCCTTGGCTTGCTACCAAACATGTAGCATCATTTGTATGTTTGCTAAAGGATGATGTGGATCTATCACAGTCAGTTGTGGTGAGCACATCTACTCTTCCCCCAAGGTCTGATACAAGTGAATTGGGGCAGAGGTGCATAGTGTACGGTCTTTGTGGTCATTGAATCATGACTTTTTTGCCCCTTGTTGCAACCTTGTGCTGTTTTTGTTGTCTTGTGATCAGGGCTCTCACATTGTCCTCCTTGACATCTCTGCTGCCTTCGACACTGTCAACCACTCCATCCTCCTACACTTTTCAATATCTACAGGCTCCCCATTAGTGGCATCATCCGCAGACATGTGGTCAACTTCCACATGTACAGTAAAAGCCCATTTATCTGGCACCCTCGGGACCTGGCCAATGCCGGTTGAAGTGCCTGCCGGATATTTGGCCGAAAACGAATGGACGAGAGCTAATTTTCTACAGTTGAATGTCAACAAGACTGAGACCCTCCTGATTTGCTTGCACTAGTGCCTTCACACATCAGCCACTGGCAGCATTAACCTCCATGGTTGCACACTCAATCTCACCAAGCCAGTCAGGAACCTAGGTGTCTTGTTAGATCCTCAACTGTCTTTCCTTCCCCCACATCCAAGCATGACTCGCTCTGCCTTCCCTCACCTCCGCAACATTGCCTAACTCCGCCACTACCTCACTCCTCAGGCTGCTGAGACTCATTCATGTCTTCATCACGTCCAGGGTTGATTACGCCAACATCCTGCTTATCGGCCTTCCCAATTCATCCCTCCATAGGCTGCAGATCATCTGCAGCCGGTATCCTCTCCCACACCAAACTCCGTGACCCCATCTCTCCATTCTCACCCAACTCCATTGGCTCCCCAGCATCCAGAGGATTCAATTCAAGATCCTGGTCCTCACTTTTAAAGCCCTCCATGGCCTTGCCCCACCCTACCTCTGCAACCCCATACCAATCTGCCCATTTCCTCCGCTCAGTGAGCTCCAGCCTGTTGGAGAATAACAAATGATTTGGAGTTTCAGTTATTGTAGTTTCCTTTGCTCCAAAAAAACAATGTCACTTCCTGGTTTTCATATGCACATCAAATAGGAGGTGGCATCGATCCAGAAGTCAGATGTTTGTATTTCATCATGGTGGAGAAGCATGTCTGCTGGCATATGCAGTGAAACCTGTTACTGTGACCTGCTATAATATAGATTAAGTTTGTATGGGTACAAAGCACTGAATATAACAAGGCTGTACTGCGTTTTTTTGGTTTGAACTTGATTCAATTGGTAACACTTTCGGTCAGAATGTTGTGGATTTAAGGCTCTATCTCAGCTGACCCATCAGTACATTACTTTGGAAGCACTTTTATTTCAGAGGTGACGTCTTTCACGCGAGACATTAAACTGAGGTCTCATCTGCAAATTCTTCAATTGGATGTTAAAGTTTGCAAGGCACTGTTTGAAAAGAGAAGAGATTTACTCCTGGTATCCTGGTTAGTGTTCCTCCAGATTGAACTTTCACCTCAGCTATTTGAAGGACTTTGCAGTGGCTGTCATATTTGCCTAGGAACAATGTCACTTGACCATAAAGTGCTTTGTGATATGTTGGTGCAATTTAAAATATATATATATATATATATATAAAAACCATTCTGCTTATTTTGTCCAATTTTAGGACTGTTTTCACACATCCTTAAACTGTACTTAGCAAAAACTGATTAAGCTGACACTGAGTTTTGAGACTGGGAGAAGTTATTTTGTCTCCATTTCTACAAAGTGTGTTTCCGAACGAATTTGGCGTGGGGGGTGGGGGAATAAACAATGTCCTTGTTTTGTGGCCTTTACCCCATGCTTGTGGAACCGAAAGGGCTCTTAAAATGTTTTAAAATAAAATTTACCAGCAAAAATAGGGATGGGGAAATATGTTTTGTGCTACATTGTATCTAATTCTAACTTCTGAAAGAAAATGGTCTAGGTACTGGCTGAGCAGCATTCTGTGAAGTGGATGTGCTGCACTGATACCAGAGGGATTCCCAGGAGGCTAATAATAATAATAATGATCCATGCATTTGATGTAGCACTTTTCACTTCTATATGTCTCAAAGCGCTTCACAGAATGTATTGTAAAGTGAATTGATTATATTTGTGGGCAAAACACAGCAGCTAAATGCGTACAGCAGTGTCTCACAAATTGTTATTTTATTTATTTCCTTGAGGGATTATTATCAGGTGTGTGGAATAAGGGAAGTTACCCAAGGTTTTGTCCTGCTGGGGATTGAATCCAGGTCTCTATGAGACGAGTGTATATTCTGTGAAGTGCTTTGAGATATGTCAAAGATGTGGTAAGGCACTATATCAAATACAAGGATTATTATGTACATTTGAGGTTAGTTTTGTTTTGCTGCACAAGGGTGCGAGTACCTTATATTCAAAATATCTTGTCTGCATTTAGCTTTGTTTTTTAAAAAAACTTTGCACCCTATATACCATATATTTGTATATTATATGGTACTACAGAATTATCTCAATAAATTATTTTTGTACAGAAGATGACCTCACATCTGATTCCTGGAACTATTTTTCTTTCTTTCAAAAGTATGAACAAATTGTACCTCAGCCAGAATTTTTCATTCTCCCTTAAACTTTGGCATTTTCAAAAAGTTTGTTTACTAAAATAACCACCTACTCCATTTATCAGATTAACATTTATACTACAATATAAAAAATGATTGTGTGCTGACAAACCTTTCAGCCTGCTGCCTGTAGCTCTTAGCTCAGCCTGCTGATAGGATATACGGCCTATCGTATCCTTCCTTCTTGTGAGAAAATTGTTTGATCTTTGCATTCTTTAGCTGTGATTTATAGATCAAAACTGTCCATTGAAGGTTAAAACATTTTAATTCAAAGCATACATTATCCAATTTTTTTCATCAAATTGTTAGAATCCATAACACCATAAAGCAAAATTGAATAACAGTTTACATTTGCTACCACTGAGTTTGACTTGCTGTGCGCAGGCATACTATCAGTGTCGAACTGCTTTGATTGTTTGGTGTAGTGAACAGTTTCCTATTGATCCTACTAGGGTTTCTTGGCCACATTGACAATAGAGAAATGTCTTACATTCCATTTTGCAATTCATCTCTCATTACGCGCATTGTATGTGAAACATTAAACCCGGAAAAGTATGTAGAAACAGATTTGTATCGTGTGTGAAGAATGCTGTCTCTTTCTAGAGGTTATCATTAAATCTGCTGAAAACTGTAGTTAACCTGGTTTGAGTCAGAATTTATATTTCTCACTGATTAGTGAGAAATAATCTGCAGTTAAGCGTATTGTGGAAATAATTTGCTTTGAACTCATGCACTGTTCCTACCTTGTGCTATGGTTGTCCAAGTTCAATAAAATAACTTCAATGTATCATATTGATACTATACCAATGTTTCTGGAATTGTACTTTAATTGGAATCACTTGCTTCTTTGAAACATTGCATATTGGTGTCCAGTGTCTTGGATCTGTAGTTATTCAGAAGCTTTATACTGTACTATAAAACCAAACCCAGTCTGTTAACCACCCTGAATTCTTGTTAATTGGATACTACTGTAAACATGAACTCTTGAGTGGATTCTTTACACAAAGCCTACTTTGTATTGCAGGTACAAATATAGATGCATTTATGAAATGCAGAATGTTTACATTTGATCTTGAAGACGTGATAAAGTGCTATAGCAAATGCAAGGACTGTTATTAATATTTGTATTACACTTGCCTCACCTTGCAACATATTTTCATTTCCCCCAAGATGATGCATGGATTTGTGAGATAATCAGTCTTTGTGAATCTACAGCCCACATCCTGCAATTACATTTTGCTGGTGTGGAAGCTCATCATATTGCTCTTGTACATATCAGTTTGTACAACATGTTGAACTCTTATTTTGGTGTTTACCACATTCAAGCTTGATCAATGAATTTTTTTTAGAATCTCAATACTGAAGCTTTTTTCTTAAAAAACAAGTCTGTAATCCCAATTAAACTTTAAAAACGGAAGAAAGTAAGTGTGGAAACTGGAAAAAAGAAAATGTGAGTTTGTAAATGTTAAATCAAAAGCAAGGATAGGAGAAATATCACTTTTTAAGAATTGCCGCAAAATAGATGTTTATCTTCAAGATTAATATGGTACAATGGTAACAGTTGAGAATATTCTGTAAAGTTCCTGATGATTCTCAGCACTTCAGTTTTATGCAGGATCCCAGATTCAACACAATCTTACACTAAACTGACTGAAAGGTTGCAAAAAGGGAAACATTAGCCAATATTTCTAAACATTGATAAGCTGTATAACATTTATTTAGAAAAAACACACAAATATCTATGGCTGAATGTATCATTTTAATACATTGGAGTATGTTACTCAATTCTGTATCCTTAAGGAAGCCAACTGTTTCATTTGGAAAAAAGACAGTCAAGTAACTGGTCCACCTTTTTATTTCAGGGGAAAAGCCCTACAAATGCACCTGGGAAGGCTGTGACTGGAGATTTGCACGTTCTGATGAACTGACTCGTCATTTCCGGAAACACACTGGAGCAAAACCCTTTCAATGCACGGTTTGCAACCGCAGTTTTTCCCGTTCCGACCACTTAGCCTTACACATGAAGAGACACCAAAACTAGGCAATCGTTTGTTTCTCAAGGCTGATGTTCATTATGCAAAGAAAACAAAACATGCTATCCACAGCTAAACGCCAGACTAACGTTATGCAAATGATAACCTTGATGCCATGACTTCCTTTACTACATGCAGTGTAAAGTTTTGGTAAAATACACACTAAGCTTGTGTGTGGTTTTGAAACTGGAACCTTGTATATTTTGTATATATTTACTGATAAATTCAGATTTAAAAGCAATGTTTATTCGAAAGCTTTATGACATTTCTTAGTGGGGTTTATTTTATGTATACTGCATATAATCAACTAAGCACATGTCCATTTCATAGGCTAACATGCACTGCAGTGCAGTTGGTTAATACTGGTATTTGATGTCAAGTTTGCTGCATTATAGTTTGTTTTGACCAAAGCACTGTTTAATTTTTGGCAGTGTTTAGTAAATTAGTAGTGGAGGACACTGAAAGGGCACACTGTAGACTTGAATGCATGAAATATTTGTACTGAACAAGGAAAGGGAATTCAGCCTAATCAATACTTGAGATTATCAATTCATTTCATTGAAGTTCTCATCTTATTGGAATGACATGGGGTGTTGCATTTAACTGTACAATTACAAAACTTGCCTGGACTGCAATCCATTAATCCGAGTTTAATGACGCAGCTTATTTTAGCTGAAACTAGTAGTTGATTTACTAGTAACTGGATCAAAATTGTATAGAATGGTGCTGATATAGAAGACCATATTCTGTACATTGGAATTTTCAGTTTTGCTGAATCAGGTTAATTCTCAAAGGCTCTTTTTGTGCAAGTTTCATAGTTTAGTTCTCAATTCCATTTGGAAACTACTGCTATAAGGAGATATTTATATAATAAACTGTATAGATAATGGCACTGAGGCATAGTATCTCATTCTGCACTAAAGAATAGTGGAATTTCTGTTCTATTGTGTTTTAATTTGAATCATTTCTTATACCTTTTAAGGTAAACAAATAGTGTATGGTGTGTGCTCCTGATGCATCTCTTTATCATGCCTAGATTAAGTCTACCAGATATTTGAGGATTTAGTTTAGCCACATTGAATAGCTGGGCCAGAGATGTGGGATTAGGATTGTAATCAGAAAGTTTTTAAACAATCGAATCCCATTTTGTTTGCATTTGTGGGGCCGTTCCTGATAAAATGAGATCCACTTTCACAATCCCTTTTCTGATTTCTATGAACAATATTTGTGAGTATATTAAATAAAAATGGGTGGTGGGCAGAGAAGAAATAGTCTATTTTAATATTGATAACGTTGACATGTGTTTTTATAAAATTAGTAAAACACATTTTAATTTGATGATGGGAACATTATTATGATGGGGGTATTTATGTTGGTTAGAAATGATTAAATATGAGCTGTCTGATCAGAAGGGATATGAAATCAAAGGCTAGAATCTTAAACTTGGGTTTGGCTTTGCAAAAAAAAGCTCTCATATTAAAATTTTGTTTTATTTATTTCTAATTACCAACTGGCTTTCTAAATGGAACGTTTACATATCTAATAATTGTTTTCATTATGATGGCTTAGCGAAATAAATGCATTTTTAAAAACAAGTGTAAATAGCATGAAAAGATGTATATAATTTTTTTAAACAAACTGCAAATGTTTATACTTGGAACAAAGGGGAAAAAGTGGTTGATGTCTTTTTTGCTTCAGCTTTTTCTTTATTTGTATTGTATTTCCTTTTGGAACTTGTGGAGCGGCGAGCTGTACATTACTTTGTAGAAACTATATTGAAAAGGAATGGGGGTTTTTTTGATGGGGGAGGAATGTAAATAAAGAAAGTAATAATAAACATTGAAATGTGAAATGTGCATTATTGTCTGCTTGCATTCTTTTTATGATTTCACAGGCTTCTGAGCTGAGTGCATCTGTTAAATTTATATTTGTTTCAAGAATTCTTTCTTTCGACTTTAATTCTGAGGAAGCTAAGTCAAGGACAGCACAATTAGTTAGATTTTTAATTCGACGTTGTGGGACCGGCTTAATTTAAGCTACAGTGTTGGTCATTACAGTAGCTTGTTCTGATTACCTTGAATGCAACATTAAATTGTTTTACATTCATCACATCCGACAACTTTGTTTCAACATGCCAATCTAATTTTAATACAAATGTCAGTGTTTACTACTCATGAACACCTCTGAACACATAACTATCAAGTACAATTTTGTTTGTAGTTCATTCCACAGAAAAAATAGTTCGATTGGAGAGAGAAATATAGCTTTTTTCTCCTGTTTCTCCCCTTCCCCCCACCACATCCATTTTGTAGCTAATTTGCTGTGGGGAGATAGAGTCAATCTGCCCTCCACTTGCCATGTTTTTCAACAAAAAAACATTTTGTTAAGGAGTAGCAAACTTTGGCCACTGTCCACAGTGCAAGATGCCCATCTCAAGTGCAATATGTATGGGCACTGAGCTGCCAACTACAGCAAACATTATTAGGTGACGGAGATGGTGTGGAAGGTGGGTGAAGGTGTGTGTGTGTCAAATTAAGGATGGATTGAAAGAGTCCCAAACCCTAATGTACAATACCCCTGTTCTAGTCTGACCCATTCACAAAGCAGAAGGCAAAAAAGGTATAGACCTTGGTTCTCATTGACTGCATCAAATATAATAATCTTTGCATTTGGTACAACATTTTTCAAGTCAGGGCGATGTCCCAAAGCGATTCATGGGATATATTATAAAGTGGCATGGCTTTGTGTTTTGTTGCCAAAATATAATCCTGGATTTCAGTCAAATTTCATACAATTCCCTATTGAGCAGTAAACTGAGACTGATTTTCTACTGATTACCACTCTGAAGGTGGTGCAATATTTATTTCCTGTACATTTTCACCTCAGGATTTTATTTGATTGGCATTAAATGCAGTACTTTTGTTCCTACTGGACCTTGGGGGTTTTGTTTGAAATACTGGAACTGTGTTGCTAACAAACTGTAAAGCGACAACATATTGCTTTGATTTACTGTCAGTAAATTGTATGTTTTTACAAACCTTTACCAGTAACATTAGTTTAAGCAATGTGGTTTCTCACAAATGGGATCAATTTATATGCCATTTTACCAAGTATTGCTTTAGGACAATTTACGGTTCTAAAACTACATGTACTATTGTCTGCATTCACAGGGCGATCGGACACCCTGTCAAGATGCCTCAAAGAGCTTCACAGGCATTTACTGTCTGTTGTCAAGCACAGCAGCCAGCACAGCACAGGAATGTCCCACATAGAGCCATGAAGTGGAAGACCAATTTTATTTGATGGATTTTTGGCTGGTCAGGAGAACCACCTTTCTGTTTCCAAGTATTGCCATGGGATCTGTAAAGACCGGCAGATGGATCTCGATTTGACACCCCATCCAAAGGACAGCATGTCTGACTATGAAGCACTTCCCCAGCACTGCACTCAAATGTCAGGCTAAACTTTGAGTTCCAAGTCCTGATATCGGAGTTCCTGTAGATCAGTGATTAGAACACTCGCCTTACAAGCATGAGACCTGTGTTCGAATCTAGGCAGATCAGGGCAAAACTTCGGGCAAGTATCCTTACTCCACATGCCTAATAATCTGTAAAAAAAAAAAAAACACAATAATAAACATTGGTCATTTCAATCCACGACTGTTTGAGGGACACTCCTGTGCGCAATTGGCTGCCTCGTTTCACCCACAAATATACAGTCAGTTCACTTTACTGTGAAGCGCTTTGAGAGGTCGATAAGATGTGAAAAGTGCTATATCAAATGCAAGGATTATTATTACAAAAGGGACTTCATCCTGCAAGTTTGTGACTCCTGATGTGGGAGAGCTACCTACTGAGCCAGGCTAATACCTGGGTCAAGAAAAGTGTGAATTTCACTTCTGTTCATCAGATCAAACCCGTAGGCATATAAGACAAAATAAACAACATGAGTTAGAAATTTTACCCAAAGGTTAGAAATGACACTACAAAAATGTTGCTTCTATTTTTTTAAATGGCAGACAATGAACTTGGAAAAGGTGATGGCACTTGCTGCCTTTCGGATAAGACATTAACCTGAGGTGCCTTCTGCCTGTTTAGGTGGACACTAAAGATCCTATTGCGCGGTTTGAAAAGAGAAAAGAGTTTCTTTCTCCCAGTGTCCTGTTCTCCCTGCCAGCCCTCTCCACCCACCGCCCCCTGAAAAACAATTAGTCACTGACATCATGGCTGTTTGTGTGACACTGCTGTGCACATTCTGAGTGGCTGAGTCCCTTCCAAAAATACATGGTCAATCGACTTTACAGTATATCTTGTGAACTATTTGGAGACATCTCGATGGCTTGATAAGACACAACATCAAATGCAAGGATTATTACTACCTACAAAGTAGACTGCTCCCCACTGGTAGTTTAAATAATCAGTAATTAACAGAACACATGCTGAATTTTTTTTTGCCAATTCTACCTCAATATCTCCTTGTTACCATTCATGTGACTGAATGGATCAGTTGAATGGAAAAGAAACAGAAAAGAAAAAATTAGTCAGGAAACCACAGGGAAGAGAAGCAGTGGAAATGAAAATGAAACCAAATAATATAAATACTATACTTGTATCAGAAATTGTACTGCAGCTGAGAAAATATCTCCGATTTCAATTGCTTTACAGTGGGTTGCTGTTCATTCAAAATAGTTGAAGACGCCATTCAGATAATGTGTTGCACATGTTATACTTCGAACGCTGCTTGAAAACATGCTTGTTCTAAAATGATATTACTGTACTGCTTACTTTAAGATTTATAAAAACACCAATATTTGCACTGTAGCAAGTTCAAAGAAAACCTTGAATGTTTGAGTATGGTGCTATTCGCTTTGCAGAAAAATGGAAAATCAATATGGAAGATGAAAATCTGAGGCACATGGACAATATTTCCAACTCATAGGATGTACTGTACAGAGTGAAGATCTATACTGCTTGTTACTGTGCATACAATAACACTGTAAAAGCCAGCATTATCCTTCAGTTCTCAACAACAACAAAATAAAAGTAAAACAAGCTTGTCTTGGATGAATGATGTGTGCCTCCACATGGTTAGTAACTTAGTCCAAGTTCTCCCCCTTACTGTCATTATTTTGAATGAAAGAGTTTTCTCTGTGGAAATTATTTCCTTGGGCATCAAATGCTGGTGCTCATGGTCTTCGCTGTCCATAGCCACCCTCTCATCCATACCTCACTGTGTATCTGGTTTTGGATTATGTGAGCTCAAAACGTTGCACTACAATTTCTGTCAATTTTTTCAGAATTAGCTGTCGCATTGATAGCATCAAATGCTGTGGTTATAATGCCAAGAGCAAAGCCATTTTATACTTCCTGCTTTGTCCTGCTGAGAACGAGGGGACTCTCAAAAGAAAATGCCCAAACACGTGATTTTGATACAATGTTTTTTCTAAATAGGTAATTTAATGTATGATTGTGCAATTGACTTTAATAACATTAACCAGTACATTCAAATTTCCTGGCCATCTAAATTACATAGTGAAAGCTTTGCATGACCACAAGGGAAAGGGCCAGTGTGATATGCAATGATCATTTGTGAAAAAGGCTGGTATCATTCACAGCTCCTGAAATAATCTGTCAAATTAGGAAATTAGGGGGCCATTTTGCCGACCAAGTGCTGAAGCTCAATGGTTAGAGAATTTGCCTCACAAATGAGAGACCTGGGTTTGATTCCCTGGAGGGCGAAAAGTTTACTTATTCTACATGCTGTGTTTAGCTAACAGTAGGTAGGAACCCGGTTGTTAGTCGATTGGAGGATTGCTATTTTAGGGGAGTAATTTCTTAAAAAATAACTGGTCACTTCAATCTACAACTGTTTGCGGGACACTGCTGTGTTCAATTGGCTACCGTGTTTCACTCACAAAATATACAGTCAATTCACTTTACAGTATATAATAATAATCCTTGCATTTGATACAGTGTTTTTTACATCTTCCAGATGTCTCAAAGCGCTTCATAGAATATACTGTAATGTGAATTGACTGTATATTTGTGGGCGAAATGCTGCAGCCAATTGCACACAGCAGCATCCTACAAACTGTCATGGATTGAAATGGCCAATTTATTATGTGTTTTTTGTTAGGGATTATTATCAGCCATGTGGAGTAAGGAAACTTGCGCAAGGTTTCACCTTGACCTGCCTGGATTCGAACACAGCTTTCACGCTTGTAAGGCGAGTGCTCCAATCACTGAGCTACAGGACTCCAATTCTGTGAAGTGTTTTGAGACGTCTTGAAGACATAATAAGGTGCTGTATCAAATAAAAGGATTATTATTATTATCAAGCCTGTACCATCAGTCTTTTACATTTTGACACATGGTCTGCTAATCTTAATACCCTTTGCCATATCCCTTGATACCTCAATTTGAGACAATTCTTTAAAAAGTTTCCACTAGTTTTATGTTACCTATAATTATGTAGATTGCACAGCAGGGTAACAGGCTATTTCATTAAATTTGTCTGTTCCAGTGTTTATACAGAACTCCACATGATCCTCACCATTGGTGAAGGCTAGGGAGGGGGTGATTCCCCTCCCTAGCCTTCACCAATGCCCCTCTATTCCATTCTTCCTCATGTATTCGAGTTTCTTCTGAAAAAACATGAATGCTTTCTGCTTCAACCACAGCTTCCTCCACATTTTCACCACCATCTGTGTAAAGAAGTTCCGGTGTAAAGCGACTCTATTTTAGATCTTTTTGTGGCTATTTTATAGTTTGTGCTTTGTTGGTAATAGTGTACTTTTGTGCACTTTATTGAATCCAATTTAAACACCTCTATCAGGTCTCTCTTGTTTTGTTTGATTGATCCAAAACACATTCTTCATATAAAACATCTGCAGCAGTCGATCTTAGGAAAAGACCAACAGAACAATTTCTACGGTTAGAATATCCTTTCTCACTGCACGTGTTGGCAATGAATTAACCCCAAAGTAGCATCAATTTGCTACTAAATATAGAGTGAATGCACAGCGTTTAATGTACAGTTTGGTGGAAAGGCAGAATCACCATTGCTCAGCAGTAATTTTTCATCTTTGGATTCCAATACACAATCAATCCATAGACTGCAAACATAAATAGTATTTGGTCACAAAACCATAAAGATTGTATGAATAATTGGGTCATCGTTCAGAGTATGGTGCCAGGTTACCCAAAAAAAATTTGTTTGACTGATTGTGCAATATTTTGAGATGGAGTCTTTAGTCAACACCACCTCATTACTGAGCAAATTAGATAGCAGGTTGCTGTTCATTTCAAGGCTACGTCCCATGGATCTGAAATGGCCTACAGTGAGACATTAAACCTTGGCCCCATCTGCCCATTCGGGTACAATTTGAAAAGAGAAGGAAGTTTCTTCCGGTGTCCTGGCCAATATTCCCCAAATAAAACTGTTCGTTCACTCTGGTTTTTTATGGGACATTGTTGTGTGCAAACTGGTTGCTGTGTTTATCCACAAAACTTGCAGTTACTCTATTTTATAGTATACCATATGAATCATTTTGGAATATCCTCATGACATGAAAGATGCTATACCAAATGTAAGAATTCTTATTAATATTAACACCGCTTAGTGTATATGATCTGGTTTCACTTTGGAATAAACAGCGGATCAGGTTATGTGCTACAGCTTTATTGAGCATGTGAGAATTAACGTGAGTTCTTTAATATGGATGCTGGCTTGTTTTGCACAACCACATGTGCATTGATTTTCTAGAGTTAATTTTCTTTCTTTAAAGTTCGAGACAATTCTTAAAGGGTTAATATTGTCAAGAATGTACACCGTATGGATAACTAGTGTCTGGCATGGCACGTTTTAAAACACTAATTCTCTTATGTCACAGTTCTTCTGATGCCACTTATTGTCCCAGTTCTTTGGATGGCATTTAACTCTTTATCTTTCATAATATTAGGGTGGAAATTAATGCAAGGTGCTCCTGAAATGGCCATTATTCTTATGTAGTTTTGGCAGAGAACATCAGCAAACTGAAGAACCACACAGAGAATTCACAACTAGTCACTTTAGGTCCAAATTCCATCCTGGTTTAGGTTATAAAACCATTTTGTTTTAAAATTTAAGATTGTACTAAATTGTGGAAATTGATAAATTCAGATTTAATTTGAAAGTCAGTTTTTCACAGTTCTTAGAAACAATTGGTTTTTCGAATTAAGACCAAATTGAACAATTTTCAGCAATTTGACGGCAAAATGGTCTTGGAAATAAGACAAAGTAAATTTAAATGTTGTATGTGTCCATTAGGCTTACATCTAACCCTTAGCATTACCTAAAGAAATCTCAGTTTAATCACTAGCTACCATATAGCACTTCTTTGTTGTTAATTGTATTAAAGTGGAGTCATTTTCAACAAGTAGTTAATTTTGCATATTTATTTATTGGAGAAAAATATAGATTTTATTTCAGAATCTTGATCTGGAAAGAATCCATTAATTAGATGTAACCATTTGTTCAATAGATGATTAACTTAGCTTTATTTATTCAGTAGATATTTATTGATCCCACACCACTGAGATAGTTAGCTAATTAGGATTATATTCATTCAACAGAATTTCTCAAAGCCATAAAAACTATGTCATGTTCTATATAATATGCATTGATGCAATTCCTAAATAATATTCATATAATAAGAATAATAATCCTTGCATTTGATATAGCGCTTTTCACATCTTATCGACGTCCCAAAGCGCTTCACAGAATATACTGTAAAGTGAATTGATTGTATATTTGTGGGCGAATCGCAGCAGCCAATTGCGCACAGCAGTGTCCCACAAACAGTCGTGGATTGAAATGAACAATTTTTATTATTGTAGTTTTTTGGACGGATTATTATTAGGCGTGTGGAGTAAGGAAACTTGCCCAAGGTTTCGCCCTGACCTGCCTGGATTCAAATACAGGTCTCCCCAGCTTGGTCTCCCCAGCTTGCAAGACAAGTGTTCTAACCACTGATTTATGGTTCATTATTCACTTATCAAATTATTATCAACAAAAGATGACCAGTGAAAGGGAATAAAGGTGAATTATAGGCAGTAGTTCAATTAAAATGTTGAAAAGAGATAATCAATAGCAATAGTGAAGCAATTTTTTGCCAAAAATTTACTCTCAGGAATTATATTTGTTTTACTGCAAACTTTAAAAGGAAGGAAACATCAATACTAAGAGTCCCAAGTTTCACAATAATGTGAAAATCAACAGCAACAACAAAATTACATTTCTAGAGCGACTTTTATGTTGCGAAGACGTTCCAAGGAGCTGAACAGTTAGGGGCTGGGACCTGTGGGGGCAGGATTGGGATGAGGGAGGGCAGAGAGGTAGGAAGACGACTGACTGCACAGTTGAAGAGGAGGGTCTTGAGACTGGTCTTGAAGGAGGCAAGAGTGGGAGTAAGGGGAAGGGATTGTGGGATAGAGTTCCAAAGCATAGGAGCAGAGAGGTTGAAAGCTCGGCCACTGATGGTAGGGTAGGTCGAGTGGGAGACATGGAGCAGGCCGGAGCCTGCTGAACGGAGGGAGTGGACCCAGATAGCAAGCCCATATGGGCCCCATATGGGCCCCATATGGGACAAATTGGGTTGATCCATGCCCATATGGGCCCACATGGGCTTGCTACCTGGGGACAGGTTGATAAGGGTCAGAGAAGTTGGAGGGGGCAAGGCCATGGAGGGCCTTGTAAATGACGACAAGGATCTTGAATTCAATCCTCTGAGGAATGGGGAGCCAGTGGAGACAGGCGAGGGTGGGGGTAATGGGGTTGTGGAGCCTGCTGCGCGAGAGGACATGTGCTGCAGAGTTTTGGATGATCTGCAGCTTGTGGAGGGAAGAGTTGGAGAGGCCAACAAGGAGGAAGTTGCCATAGGAGAGCCTAGGGGTGACAAACACAAGTATAAGGGTTTCAGCAGCCTGAGGGGTGAGGCAGTGACGGAGACGAGCGACGGTGCAGAGGTAGTGAAAGGTGATGCTGATCATGGCATGGATATGGGGAGAAAGGACAGCTCAGGGTCAATAAAATACCCAGATTCCTGATTGGCTTGGTTAGGTGGAGTGTTCGGACAGGACTGACAGGAATATTGGAGGGGATATTGGTGTGGGTTCAGGGTGAGGAGATGTCTGTGTGGACATAGGTGGAATGGTTGCAAAGACTTCGAGACACACAGATGGAAAGCATCTATTTATTGTAAGCAGAACATGCATTCCTTATAGATCTTCATAAAGCTGGTGTCAAACACATCATCCTAGGAACATCACTTTGAAGCCAGCTCGGACGATCACTCCATGGTTCAAAATGGTACTGTACTAATAATGTAGTGGCAAATGGGTTTAGGATGTTTGGAGCTCTGGGGAGAATGATAAGGAAACCAGAGCTAGAAATAAACAACAGAAGAAAAACGGTCCATTTTGGGACCATTTTGAAGGAGGTGGAATGAAAATATACAATATTTAACTGAGAGAAAAAAGGGAAACATTAACAAGATCAAGCTGAAAAGGTTTTTATAAGGAGGTCGAACTAACCTAGAGAAACTATTTTAAACTGTGCTAAAAAGAAGTGTTGAAGTTGACTGAAAGGCTTATTAGAGACAGCCAAAAGGGCAATTGGAAAGGATTTTGCTTGATTACCTTTGGGATCAGAAAGTAACCACAGTATGTAGAATTTTCCACAGGAAAGAGTTAGTGCTAATGAAATCCATGATAGAGCAGATTTAGTGTAGTTTGTGAAAGAAGCTAACCTGTCAGGGCAATTTGATTTATTTTCATTCAGTGTTTTCTTATGTTCTTATGACAAAAACAATCATTCCATTCAACTACTTCTCCAGTCTTTTTCCGGTTGTGAATAACAAGTTTGAAAGATCATTGGATCAAAACAGCTGCTGTATCAAACCAAATGCATCAGAAATGCACTGTAGCACACAACATAAAATAACTGAAGTAGGGAAAGCAAAATTGCAGTCTCAAAGTAATTCTATAGATAAACTTAAAGCTCTTATACGTGGATGATGTTATAAAATCATGGCAGATTACATATTCTACTTTAACAACGAAACCTTGCATAAAAACAAAGTACTGAATGAAACCTAGCTTTAGAATTCTCCTTACATACAAGAAAGGCATGACATATTTTTCAACCTCGATGTTGAAGTACTGTATTACATAAGTAGATTTTGGATGATGCAACTTGAACGATTTAGTTGAAGATCACAAAACACTGATATTTCAACATGGAATTTTATGGGCATCAACTTTTTTTTCTTTTATTTCTACTTCTTAAACCTCATTGTGTGATGTATTCCACAGGAATGCTACTGAACAAACAAACGTTTTCAGTGTTGGTGAGAAGTTTGAAACCTCTGCACCTGTCAGTGTAACATTCTAAAGTGAATCATTGGGTACTGAGTTACAGTACTAGCTAGAAATGTGCAGAGTACTTTTATTTATATTCACTTAAATAAGACTCCTGTGTCATCATATCTTGGTGTTCTACACAAATAACACCTCTATTTAACCTTTGGACCAGTGAGCTTTGGTGTATGTCTATTGATGAATACTGTAGTAAATTTGTTTTCAAAATGATTTTCTATATATCTTATTTGACTTACTGCACCAGAATCTCTTTGAAAACAAATCTGTGCACCACTCACAGTAATTTACATCTAATTTTGTCGGTATCTCATCTTCAACTGTATAGAAACATTTTAATAAATTGTGGTTTAAAATATGCCATAAATTTTCCCTGACTCCTGTCAAAAATGATAATCAAATAAATCTCTAATTTTTTTTATTGTTTGACATTTATTGCTGCCCTTTATTGGTCACATTGTGCAAGAGCTGAGTTAACATTTGTAAAAATAGAAATGATTAATCCAAGGCATTCTATTTCAACTTTGACTGCAGGTGTGCTCATGCAACCCTCATAAATTCAGGTTTAGTAACATGTCCAATTCCATGATCTCATCAATAGTATTAGCTGTATTTACATTTTAAATAAACAGTTGCCAAATATTTGGCTCCGCTATCTGAAATGTATAGAAAATATCAAAGTATTCTCATTTATCTTAAAAGGACTCAAATCCTGTAACTCGGTGGTTAGAGCACTCGCCTCGCAAGGGAGAGACCTGGGTTCGATTCCAGGCAACAACAAAACTACAACAACAACAAAATTACATTTTTAAAAACATTTTTACATTTAATAATCCCTCAAAGAAAACAATAATAAATTTGTCATGTCAATCCATGACTATGTGGGTCAACACTGTGCACAATTGGCTGCTGGGTTTCGCCCACAAATATACAATCAAGTACTTTGAGATGTCTAGAAGTATTGAAAAGTGCTATATCAAATGCAAGGATTTTATTATTATTAATGAAATAACAGTTCTTAAACAATAAATTCTCTGTTGTTTGCTTGACTAAGTGAACCCTTTGTGAATATTTCTGTACGTGAGGTGATGTTATATCCTATGACTAACCAGTGATTTTGTTGGTGGAAGCCAGTTAATTAAGTTTAATTCTTTTGAGAACTGATTATCAATTATTAAATGTTGAACTGTAGAACTGCTGCAAATGTTTTGTTTTGGGGAGTGAACATACCATTTCATAACATCTTAGTTCCTATCTGTTCGCCTACGAAATATGCAGTCGCTGAACTCTATCATTTATTGTAAAGGGCTTCCATGAAGTGAACGGTGTTGTTTCAAAAGTCATGTCTTTTCTGCAAGAGGTTGGTCTCAAAAAGTGCAGAAAATCAGCCCTCTATTGTATGTTTGTTTTCTGGTGAAAGGCACAGTACAATAACCAGGAACAAATCATGATTTACTAATGGTTTAATGGCTATGTTTTTCAGTGAGAGATAAGACTAATCTGGCTCACTGTTCACAGTATATTTCACTCCAACTACAGGACCCCCCGTAGTCATGAGAGTAGGTGGACGAGTGTTGGGATATTGTCGTGATGTAAAAGGCGCTATACAAATGTAATTTTGTTGTTGTTGTCTGCTCCTAGGCCTAGGAGCGTTCAACCAGCCCTAGGAAGTGCCCAGATTTGTTCTGCTCTTTATCTGATCTTTTCCTGAAGACTTCTGGCTTCTACGTGATGCCTACCCAAATCACTAGCTTTATAAGGTAGGCCTACATCCCCTCCCCATGTTGTGCGATTTTACACTGAATCTCTACTTTTGCACACATTAACGAAAAAGAAGCCCAGAAGATGACTCGTCTGTTGCTGTTTGCTAGAGTGAAAAATGGCCTCCCATTCACAGGAATATATTAAATAATAACAATAAAAATGTGGTGGAATGAATGTTATTTCAAGACTGGTTTCAGATTTCCGATTACTCAACTGCTGTAGATTAATGTTAGTAAACCCCCCCATCTGCAACGCCATGTGACAGCTGTTAATCACAGGTTTAGTCATTTAATTAACTAAGGAAACAGAATATCAATGCTCCAAAGTGAGTCCGATCAATTAACCACTTCACTTTATTTGGTATGAAGCAAACCATGTATAGCACAGCATCATATTACAAGCCTGATGCTGGGTTTTCTGATGCACTGCAAGAAAAAAGCTGAGCATGGATTTTAGTCAAGCTGGTTTAACTTTTCAGATGCTAGAGTTAACTAACATCAATGCAAATTTGTTTGGGGATTTTAGATAATATATTTTGTGTTTTACAACGGCAAGTGATTCCATCAGTATTCAATTTGCTTCTAACCCAGAAATTTATGGGTTCAAGCTCCAAATGTAATAAATGATTAGGCACCTAATATTGAAACTACTAAATTCTAAAGTGTTAAGAAGCATTAAATTGTTGGAATAATTTGGATGAGATCGTAAAATTAGGTTAATTTGCTTTTCCATAACAAACAATGGAGATAACCCAAAGTTAATTTTTCTTCAAGGAAATCCTCCCCTGATTATCTGCTTCACTAAATATCCCAATATATCCAAAGGATTCCTTATTAAATATAACTTAATAATAACTTAATATATATAATAACTTAATAAGTTATTATAATAACTCAGCAGGTAGAAAATCTCAACTTACTGCTATAAATAGATAACCAAGTACATATGTTTAGAAGAACTGAATAGACACCATCTGAATCAATTTAATATAACATCAAATCTTACCTAATATGATACCTTTTTGGCTTTTCAGTCAAGTTAATAACTTTTGGCTGTGTGCACCTCTAGTGAGAAATTACTTTTAAGTTCCCATCATCAAAGGTTGGTAACATCATCATTAAAATCATTTCTTGTGTTGTCAGCTACTTTTGAAAAGATGCCCAGTTTCTGGAACACCCCGTGCTACTGCCTGTTGTGACATTGATCACATTAAATCTTGTGTGGCACAGAGTGGAGGGTGGCTAGGCCCCAATGCTCAGTGATAATGCTTTTATATTCTTCCAACGTGAAAGGTGTTCTATAAATGTAATTTTGTTGTTGTTGTTGTAGTTTATATTGGTTCCATCTGTCCTGTAATTAATCTGGGCATAACAGGACCATCTTGCCATTGATTTTTCAATAAAATGTGTGCCTTTCTCTGGTTATACTTCCCTATACTCCCTTCCTAATCCAAAGGTATTCCCAAATTTTAATTAATTGGCTGCTCATCCCTTTGGTCTATTTACGCAAGTGGCTGGCCCACTTTAGCAGTTATATTTCCCTCTATAACAACATTCATTTAATTTTAAATTAATTGTGTTGGAGAAATTCCATTTGGGCGTATTTAAATAAATGCTTAATGTTACTTAAGTAGCATTTCAGAATGTGCAGAATTTAGCAAATTGTCAAATAAGGTCTTTAATGCTGTTTTTATGTCATTCTCGAATAACTTCATATAACCAGCTTCAGAATTAAGTCTGTATTATGAATTTTACATATTCTGCACCATATGAAATCCTAATAAAATTGAGTAAATTTAGACCCAAGTGGAATTTCTGCCCAAATGTTTTATAAAGTCCTTCAAGACGTTTATTTTTATGCGAAAGGTATTTTATAAATATGTCTTTTTATACATATAACAAAATGTATTTTACAACATGGAAGGTACAACTGGATTGAGACCACGTGTAGTTTATCAGTTAACTGTATTTTCAGTCATGCCAGCATCTGTTCCTCTGGCCATCCAATCACTCCATAATCCTCTTTCATCTCCTGCTCATCGCTTCACATCTGGTGGAGTACCACAACCACTGTGCCAGCTGGATCACTTCCTCAAACCATCTCAAGCATGTCCCACAGTAAACATAGATGACAGTCTATTCTAGTCCTCATTTTGTGAATGATGTTCTATCCCTTGACATCTGTACCTCTGTTATTTAACTTTAGCAGAGATGATTGATTTCATCTGCATTCAACAACAACAAGTTGCATTTATATAGCACCCCTCATGCGAGGTAGCATCCCAGAGCCCTTGACAGTGACCGAGTATGACAAAGAGCCATGCGGTGGTGGCCTCACTTGGTGTCCAGCTGTTGCAGTTGGGAAGCATGTTGCACATCAGTCTGAGTCACTCAGAACAACTCAACCTCTGTAATTCAGACTTCAGCCGATGTTCTCCTCTTCTGCTTGAACTGTGCTCTAACTCTGATATATATAGAATTAAAAAGAGCATTTCATTTAAACCTACATTTCTTTACTTGGATACAGCTGAATTTTTTTTCAAAGTCAACAAATTTTGTGAGGTAGTGCCAAATGAAACTTTCAGCAGGGTTTACCACAGGACAAATCATTGGGTAATGAGGAAGAGTAGGAAAGCTGGTTTTGATTTCTTCTTAGATGAGAGACACAGTGGTACCCATTGAAACCTTGTGGTCTGTTATCCACTGAGTAAAAGACACTTGGGAAAATCCATCTCAGCAGTCTCTTGCCAACCGAAGCCTTGTTGATTGTAACCACAGAACTTTTCTTACTTTGAACCAACAACAGTTGCATTCATATATATCATCCTTATTGTGGGAAAGCATCTCAGTGCGTAACACTAATGGGGCTTGATGCGAGCTAGGGAGAGAGGAAGTGACCATAGGCACAGTCTAGGAGGAAGGTCTTCAGGTGTTATTTGAAGACAGATAAGAAGGAGTTAAGGAGGGATTGAGGTACAGAGATCCAGATTTTCGAAATGTAGTGATTAAAAGCAGAGCCACTAATGATGAAGGGAAGGGGATGAGAGATGTGCAGGAGGCCAGCATCAGTTGAGCGAAGGGTTTGGTTAGAGGATTGAGGTGTAAGAGGATCGGAGAGGTAGAGATATACAAGCGCATAAAGTAATTTGTACAAAAGTATGAGGATTTTGAAATCGAATGAATGAGCATGATATAGAGGGTCTAACGTTTATTTGAATATTCTTTTGCAAGTAAGCACAACAAAGATGATACTATATTTGAATGGGGGGCAATTTAGCAGTACATTCTATAATTATCACATTAGATCTAACAGAATGAACACATAGCTGAAGCAGATATATGTGATAATAGTATAAAACCAGGTAGGAAATGCCACACATATAATGAATATACTCTGCAGCCCATGTCCTCTACCGTTCCAAACTTCATGACTCCATCTCCCCCATCCTTGCCTGACTCCATTGGCTCCCCATCATCCACAGGATCCAATTCAAGATCTTGGTCCTCACATATAAAGCTCTGCACAACCTCGCTCCACTCTACATCCATGACCTCCTACCCCCTTACCAACCTGCCCGCCCCCTCCGTTCAGCAGATTCTGGCCTGCTCTATGTCTCCCGACCCACCCGCCCAACCATTGGCGGGCGAGCCTTCAGTCACTCTGCCCCCAACCTCTGGAACTGCATCCCGAAGTCCCTCCACCTCGCACCCTCCATGGCCTCCTTCAAGTCTTGCCTCAAGACTCTTCTCTTCGATGGTCCCATCGGTGACTCCTCCCCCCCACCTCCCACCCCTGTCCTTAGCTCGGGTCTGAAGCAGTAACCTATCCTCCTGACATGAAAGGCGCTATACAAATGTAATTTTGTTGTTGAATAGATTACAGCACTGATCTCAGTCACAGGTGGGATAAATATAACATTGAAAAAGAACAAGATAAGGGGTATAGATCGAAACAAAAACAGAAATTAATGGGAACACTCAGCAGGTCAGGCAGCATCTAAGGGAAAGGATATGTGAGTCAATAATAGCACTGAATCATTTTAATTTTCAAGAACTAGTTACTTCTTGTAATTCTTTCTGTTTCCTTATTTCACCACATAACAGTTTGAAAGGTACCGGAATTAGTTACATGATATTGACAATATATTGCAATGAATTCAACAACAACTTGCATTTATATAATGCCCTCCACTCAGGGTATATCTCAGAGCGCTTAAAATTTCATAGGTAGTTTATTGCATATGCCTAAAAAGTTCTTTTTAACATTGTTTTCTCGTGTGTTACAGTAAAAGCTCCCCACAGTGCACAGTTGTTGCCCAACTAACAACAGCCCACTTTGAATATACTCTACATTTTTACACTGTGCTTAAGTTAAAAAATTCTGAAGGATCATTAAGATTTTGTGTCAATTAGTCTGGCTCATTTGGTAGCACTCTTGTCAAGAGTGTAACATAAAGAAAGACAAGCCCTACATTGGTGCTCTGAGCTTTTAGTCTTGGCTGAGAGTCCAATGTTCCGGGGAAGCAATGCCTTATCAGAAATGCCATAGTTTAAATGATGAGCCAAGATCCAAGGAGTTTCCCTGATTTCCTGGCCAACAATCTCCAGATAAACCTTGGCTATTTGTGGAACATTGCTGTGTGCAAATTGGCAACCAGTTTGAATATAAGATACAAAGTCACTGAGTCACTGTATTTTACACTGTGAGGCACTTTTAAATGTTTCAACATAATAAATGTTATATCAAATGCAGGGATTATTAATATTGAATGTTGAATAAGATATATAAATACTTGAGGCCTATAGCAGTGCTTCTCAACCGGGAGTACATGTACCCCAGGGGATACAAAATGACTTCCAGGGGGTACAGGTGGCAGCACATTGATTTATTTAGCTTTCTTATTTAGCATTTTGTAGACTTCCAAATTCTATATTTACCGTATATCTCCGCGTATAAGGCGCACCCCCCACTTTTGATCTTTTCTTGGTGAAACAAAAACGGAAGCATTTTCAATGATATTGCCGGCAGAAGGGAGGAGAGACAGGAGAGACAGGTAGGTAGGGAGAGAGAGAGGCAGGCAGCCAGGGAGGGAGAGAGGGAGAGAGGCAGGCACGCAGGCAGGGAGGGAGGGAGGGAGAGGCAAGCAGGCAGGGAGAGAGAGCGGCAGGGAGTGAGGCAGGCAGACTGGGTTTGGCAGAAGGCAGGCAGCAGGCACAGCACTGAAGTCCGCTGCTGCTGCCGCTGCCCGGGCGGCCGAGGCCAAAGCCCCGTCACCCGCTGCTCCCAACCCCCGCCGGACACTGACCAAGCCCCGGCTGACACCGCGCCGGCTGCCCCTCCTGTTTACTGTATTTCCGAGGCTCAAAATTTCTTGTATCTGCGTATAGGGCGCACCCCCAACTTTCGAGATCTTCCGACGTGCAAAAAAGTGTGCCTTATACGTGGAGATATACGGTAATTGTTATTCCCCTCGTTTTGTATATGCTAGTTATTTTGTTATATAAGAAAAGCTTGGTCATAAAATGAAAGTGGAATGAGGGGGGGGGGTGGTGTGTTTGTGTATGTGGTTGGGTGGGGGTACATGGTAGGGTCCGTCGATATGGAAATTTTCCGATTTAGATATATCGATGGGCACATATCGAGATATACCGAAATATCGATATTTTCGGGGTTTTCGTACTGCGCATGCGCGCGCGGCGCACGCATTTGGGGTGCGCGAGCATTCGGGGCCTATCTCCTCAGGAGGTAAATATATTTCTCTCTCTGTATCTCTCACACTCACTATCTTCATCTCTATGTTTTTCTGTCTGTATCTCTGTGTCTCTCTCCTCTCTCACATCCCCCCCATCTCTATCTATCTGTATATTATCACATCCACCCCGTCACACCCCCACTGCCGCCGTCCCTCTCTCCCCCCCTCCGCCGCCGTCCCTCTCTCCCCCCCCTCCGCCGCCATTCCTCTTTTCCCCCCCCCCGCCGTCGTCCCTCTCTCCCCCCCCCACCCCCCCAGCTGTCTCTCTCCCACCCCCTACACCTTGCATACCTGTATAGTGTATTCGAGGACTATGAATACATTATGGCGGCTTTGCACCTCGGTCTGTGCATTGTGGATAGAGATGAGCATTCTGGGTCTTGTAGTTCAGTGCGCGAACATCCCGATTTTTTCGATATATCGATATTTTTGAAATGCCTATATCGGCGTATCGATATGAAAATTATATCGGGTTTTACCGATATATTGATATATCGCTGGACCCTAGTACATGGTAATGCTGAAAATTAATAAGGGGTACATTACTGAAAAAGGTTGAGAACCACTGGCCTATAGCATTAACTGGTATTTTGGTTTTCTAGATATTTTACAATATTTTGATTAGGAATTAGGAGATGCTTAAGGGTACCATGTATGAACTGTCTGTCGTCTCTCCCTTTTCCTATCTCCCCTCACCATCCCAGTTCCTTACCCCCGCCCCCCTCTCCCTTTTTTGGAAATGTATCGTGAGTCCAGTTTGCCCCCAATGACATGACTGAAATTAGGAACACTCTGAAGAAAAGTATCCTACATTCAATCACTCTTCTGGTGCATGATGTCGTATATAATCATCAGTTCCCTTGTGTATGTTATACATATGCATCAGAGTATTCAACTGCGAGGAACTGGAGTGACCATCTATTTAAAAATAACTTCCCGTAGACAGTGACTATATGATCCTTTTTAAATCACAAACCACAAAACATGGCACTAGTGATACTCTAATGACCCATCGTGACATGTCAGCCAATTGTGAATATTGCGTAAAAATGACAGTAATTTTATGAAACACTTACAAACATTACATTTCTGGTCTTCCTTCTCTTGGAATCAATTATTGTCAGCACAGCTGCAATAGCAGAAGTGGGGGAAATGCTTAAAAATATAACTCAACTGTTGAAAGATTGAAATGGGGTAACCAGTGACAATGGAGATCTTAAAGCCAGACATTCTGAGGTTTTCTGAATGAATTCTGTTATAGAAAATACTGTCTGCTGAAGAGAAGACTTGTACAGTGATACTGCACTGTTACCATATAATAGCTGTTCTTTAATCTGAACTAATTTGATCAAGCATCCAAATTTTATAAAACTCTCCACCCCCCTCATATTTTAGACACCATTGTCAAATCTTTAAGGAGGGACTTGACAAAGCTCCTGCTAACCATTTTCAACTCCGATGAAAACCATTTTGAGATGTTTCCTTGCGTGAAAAAAAACCTTAGATTTGATGTAGCAGCTTATATCAAAACATCTCAAAGCGTTTCAAAATTGTCTAAAATGTAGTGACAGTCATTACACTTTACAGTAAATCCCGTGAAGCACTTTGAGGCATCCTCCCCAAAAGAAAAGCGTTACGCCAAATGCAATGATTAAAATGATTACAGTCTCGCATTGTCCTTGCCCACTTCTGTTAATATTTGAAATTCGGTACCCAGAATCATTTGCTTATTCTCCACGTGGGATCATGAACAGGGCACTAACTCTGACTGACTCAAACTTTATTTAGTACCTTATGTTTTACTGTAATTCATCTCCAAACACGCAGTGCAAATGCTGCATTAAGAGAACTTTCAAATCTGTTCAGCTCAATGTCTCTTTGAGGTTCGGTTCATAGATTGGCTACATTTTGTATTCCATGCAAATTGAGGATTATTTTCAGTTGCAACTGTAATCACTTGCACAGTGAATGTTGATAAGAATGAGCATTTTGCAAATCTGTTTTATCATTCTTGATGCAAGGAAATTTCCAAAATATAATGCCAGATGATGGTACATCTAACAGATATTGTAGATAAATATCACTGTGCACATACTTCTGTTAAACTTATTGGAAAGTGAGCCAGTTTGGGACCAAAGTTCATATTTGCATGGTAGAATTTTTTTGGTTAGCTAGGTGTTTGTCTGATACATGTGGAAAGCCTCCAAACAAGAATCAAGTCTGTCCTCCTCAATGCCAACCATTGATGAAGGCATCGAATAGGGTGGATGACAATGGGGAGCCTTGTCTTACTGCCTTTCAAGAGGAATGGGCTCAGTAAATCCATTTTCAACCCTGAAACCATTTTCAACCGTTACATGGATCTTGGAATTACAATAGACAAACTAGATACTATCCAAATTTATCCATATATTCCCAGAGTTTCTAGTTTCGTTAAGATGTCATCCACAGACATGGTGTAAATATCGACTTGTATGTGAATGACACGCAAATCTACTTTGCCTCCTCCAGCATCAACTCTAGATCTACCGAAGTTCTATCAGCTTGTCTTACAGACATCAAGGCCTGGATGGGTGCAAACTTACAACAGCTGAATGTGGACGTGACGGAAACCATATTCCTTGGCTCCCATCAACATCTTCACTCCTACAGATCTGAAGTCATCAACCTCCCTGGCGTCTCCCACACACATCCCAAGCTAGCGCGCAATCTAGGCATCCAGTTTGATCTCCAGCTGTTCTTCTTCCCCTCATCCAGTTCCTGGCCAGGACCACCTTCCTCCACCTTCATCATATTGCCCAATTCCAACCGTATCTTACCCCAAATGCAACCGAATCCCTTGTGCATGCATTTGTCACCACCTGCCTGGATTACTCAAACTCCTCACCGGTCTCGACAGATCCATGATTCGAAAAATCGAACTCATTCATAATTCTGCTGCTCGCACACGCACCCGGACGAACTCTGTACCCCCATCTTACCAGTTCTGGCCAGGATCCACTGGCTCCTTATCCCCAAATAGATTGACTTCAAAATCCTCACACTCGTGTTCAAAACCCTTCACTCCATGGCACATCCCTACTTCTCCGGAGTCCTCACTCCCCAATCCAGCACCTGGTGCCTCTGCTCAACTGGCACCTGCCTCCTGTTTGTCCCTTGCACCCTCCGCTCAACCATTGGAGGTTGCGCATTCAGGCATTATGCCCCAAAACTCTGGAACACTCTCCCACAATGCCTCCACCTTGCCTCCACCTTGCGTCTGCCGTCCCCCTTTTCAAGTCCCACCTGAAAACCTTCCGTTTCGACTGTGGTTACAGTCTCCGTCACTGGGACACTAACCTGCGTAGATGGCAAGTTGTTGTTGATGATGGCATTGGTGTTGAGATACACAAGTAATGATTGGAACACTGTTCAAACGCTCTGAGACGCCATCTGGCTTGGAGGGTGTTATATAAATCAAAGTTGTTGTTGTTATTGAGTATCCGAAGCACCAGTTTAAGAACCACTGAAATCAATGATCGCTCTGTAGTTCTCGGTCTCACTCGAGTCACCCTTCTTGTGGAGACAAACCCAAATTACACTCTGGAACACTGTTGGAGTGCATGCTTCAGAGAGAGTCCTATTGACCTGCACTAGGAGGGTAGTTCTAAGGTGAGTTGGAGGTTTCTGGTTTCATCTGTACGATCTCCATCATTCTCCAATCCCCCACTTTTCCTGGTCCACCTCCTCCCAAAAGATTGGATCAGTAAGGATTTCAGTCTGTTTTATATCTCCTTCCAGTTTTTCCAACCTCCATGCAGATGGATTTCTGCCATGGCCTTTTGAGTCAGACGCTAACCCCGCATAATGCTCACTTAAGACACCAAGGATATGCTCATGGTCTCTCGTAGAACATAGGCGCAAGCCCAGAAGCTGCCTCTCCGACCTTAACTGACGACAGACTTCAATTTGAAACAATTCAGAATTCTGGGATTGTTTATACATTCCAATACAGCACATGATGTAGGAGGATCCCCATATTTCTTAATGGCATGTATTTGATAAATTCCCCATTACAATTTGTAAGCTGCTTTTCCACTCTGGCATCATTGCCTGACTGAGGCATTCCCAATCATTGCCAATGCAGCTCTGAAAGTGCCCACCTAGAAATGCAAACATGTTTGGCAGGTTAATTTGCAATTTATTTCCTTTGGGCAGGAACTTTACAATTAGTTGTATCTCTCTCAAATACTTTGACTGAGATTGGGTGTACAGATTTAGAAGAATTGCATGACCCCATATGCAACCTATCCATCAATTACACACTAAACCAGTCCAATTTGGCCAAGATTAATTTGAATTCTCTCACTCCATAACAAATCAAATTTCGAGACTACAGGTGTGAAGCCTTCCAGCTATTATGCCACACTTGACGTCAATTGATAGTTCATATGCAGGTTTTCTAATCCTTGGCTATTTTCATTTGTGTGTAAATTTTGAAGGTGTCAGCCTGACTCAGAAGGTTACACTCTCATCTTATGTCTCCTCAGTGATAAAAAGAGATGCAGTAACGATTCTACAATTGACCACAGCTGATTCCCCCTTTACTCTGCTCCCTGGTCCATGAAGGCAGTGGTAGGTATCCATCTGCCACAAAAAAGATCAAACAATATTGAACAATTTTGCCCACAAATATACAGTCAATTCTCTTTACAGTATATTCTGTGAAGCACTTTCAGACAAAGAAGACGTGAAAAGCGCTATATCAAAAATGCAAGGATTATAACAATACTAGAGAAACAAGGGATCAAACCTGGAACTTTCCTGGACTTTATGTTTTGCTATCAAATTGTGTTGTGCATTTTTCTATGAATCAGAGAAGTTCTTTGATAATGTTTGAAACATTTACTAACTAGTTCAGAATTGTAAAACACTCCCTGTTGTGAAACATTGCATCCCCCCACCACTGTATTTCTTGGAAAATGCCTATAAAATCTTTATTTTCTATAGAAACATTCGTTGAGTAATCAGAGATATGAACCCATAGATTTAAAAAAATTAGGATTTGGTTGCAAATAAAATTTAGCCCAATCTTAACCCTGGAAGCCAAAGTTGTAAATGGTAAGTTGATCCTAGCTTGACATGGGAAGCTTGCCCAAAAGTGCTTGTGATGCCAAGCTATGTGGTCTTAGCTACTTAAACTCCAACCAAAACCCAAAGCTTATCCTTGGGATACTAAGCTTTGTCTCTTGCCAATTTGTGGCTAATACTTTCCAGAATTAGGTAAATAGGGTGCATCCCTCTGGGGAGAGAGTGCATTTCCATTCCAGAAACAGGAAATATTTCTATTCCTAGGTTGGCATACATATCTGTAACTCTCAGTTTGTTTGAATACTTGTAAGCATGGTGATAGGTTTCTGCATTGTCAGACACCCTGCTTACAAAAACAAAAGATCCTGTAGCCTCAAATATTTTTTTTTATTAATCATTACCCTGAGTGCTGGGTTACTTGTAATGGGTACTTCTGTAATGTCACTCAGCTAGGACTAACGAGTAAACATTTTCACAATAACGTCAGTCTGTAAGCAGCAAGAAGACACAATCATCAACAGAGCAATCAGAAATATGAAACCAGTAGATTACAAAGCTTGGTAGAATAAGCCTGCAAGCAAAATTCACTCTTTTACCATGACAGTAAATATCTCTGTTTGTCTGAAGGTTCAAAATACCCTGCATTTTTCAATAGCTTCCTTGCAAATTGAATTTCCCAGACTAGAACATTCCAATCATGTCTGTTTGGAAAACACAATTGAAAACATTGGCCCTAGAGACTGCTTCTGAAGAAACTGTAGAAATGTTTTTAAAAAAGGTTGAATTTTTCCCAAGTATATTGATGATGCAACTTTTATATTGCAGTTTCTCATGGCTGTGGAGAAAGCTGGAATGAAGCAGTTTTACATGGCCTTTAACCCTCAGGGCAAATAGACATTGGTATGCATGTGGATGTCACAGCAACAACATGGAACTGTATCCATGACATCAAGAATATCAAGACGTTTGCATTTTTGGGAATTGCCATGCAATTTGGAGGATTGTGTCCACTAGCAAATGACAGTACTGGCCCAGAGATGCAGCTGATATCAAAGCCTTTTTTGGTGAATCCAATTTTGGGAACAATTGCAACTGCAAAATAGCTCTATTATAGAGGTTTGCATAAGAGTGATCGACAGCATCTTAATACTCACTCACCTTCTTGCTCTTAATGGAGCTTAGTGGAGCTCCTGTAGCTCAGTGGTTAGAGCACTCACCTTACAAGCATGAGACCTGTGGTCGAATCCAGGCAGTTCAGGGCGAACTGTTGGACAAGTTTCCTTACTCCACACGCCTAATAATAATCCGTCCAAAAAACCCACAATAATAAAATTGGTCAGTTCAATCCATGACTGTTTGTGGTACACTGCTGTGCGCAATTGGCTGCTGCGTTTCGCCCACAGGTATACAGTCAATTCAATTTACAGTATATTCTGTGAAGCGCTTTGAGACGTTGATAAAATGTGAAATTATGTGAAATGCGCTATATCAAATGCAAGGATTATTATTGTTAATCTAAGACTTTTCATTATCGAATCTCTGAACTCATTCAGAACCCTCCACCACTCTGTACTTCCGCTTACCTGGCACCGAACTCCTGCTCGTCCTCACAATCCTCTGCCTCACCATCGGAGGTTGTGCTTTCAGGCATTACCATCTAAAATTCTGGAACACTCTTCCTCAATCCCCGTGTTTTGCTCCCTCTCTCCCCTTTATCAAGTCCCACCTGAAAACCTTCCTCTCGACCGTGCTTACGCTAGCTCCCCCCATCCCACCGGCTCGGAGTCAGGCTCCGCAATTGTTAAGCGCTCTGAGACACTACCTGTAAGGAGGGTGCTATATAAATGCAAATTGTTGTTGTTGAATCACGTGATTCAACAACAACTATGTGAGGGGCAAACGCGGATGTGACTTTGTCGCAAGAAACCTGATCCAGAGCTGGTAAACCTATTGTTGTACACTATTAGTTGCCCCTGGAGATGGGGTTGCCACCAGAGACAAACTACTAGTGTAACCGTTGTATGAGAATATTATAGAGTGCCAAAAATAAAATCATACTTAACAGAAATAAATTGCATCAACCTGCCACAGTGTAACATATGGATGACAATGTGGTAAAGTCATAATAACACTGAAACCTATGTTGTTACCATTGTTGTCAGCCCACATTGAAAGAATGACATTAGCCTACAGTTGTAACAAATCACTATTTGTAATATTTGACAAGCCTGAAAACGTCTGTTGAGGGCATCTGCAGTTACTCAAGACAGCAAAGAGAAAAGTTACATTGGGAAGAGCAATGTCCTGTCAACCAGTTGATTATTGATTTTATTTATATTGAGGTGAACACTATGACATGTGATGTATTAAACTTTGGTGATAAATAACACATTATTTTGTCTTGTTAAAAAAGATGGCTGATGTGATCTATCCATAAATAAAATAAATAAATCTTGCATTTGATATACAGTAGTGTCTTATCACGTGGAGTTTGTGGAATCCTGTAGCTCAGTGGTTAGAGCACACATTACAAGTGGGAGAACTGGGTTCGATTCCAGGGAGGGCGAAACCTTGGGCAAATTTATGTACCCCACATGCCTGATAATGATCCCTCGAAATTTTGGGGGGGTCATTTCAAACCACCACTGTTTGTGGGACACTGCTGTGCACACTTGGCTGCCACATTTCCCCACTTATTTAAAGTAAATTCACTTTACAGTATATTCTGTGAAGTACTTTGACACATCTAGAAGATGTCAAAAGCACTACATCAAATGATCTATCTGAACCCCCCTGGTATTTTGCTATGCTAATTTTAACTGTGGCTTTCACATAAAGATAAAAGGCCATGGGTGTCACTTAACTCATTCTGTATCTAGGTCTGTGAAAACTCTTTAGTTTGGCATTTAGAAAGATTTAAAGATTTTTATTGCTTCATTTTTGTAAGACATCCAATGGCAATAGTAGACAATATGAAGTCAGGGCTTTTATCAGACAAGCATTTCTTTTGGCATGAAGCATAGGTGAGAGTTGAAACTATTCCTGCTGTAGAAAAGCCTTGACTTAATTTTATAATAATAATAATAATAATCCTTGCATTCGATATAGCTTTGAGACGTCTTCCAGACGTCTCAAAGCGCTTCACAGAATATACTGTAAAGTGGATTGACTCTACATGTATGGATGAAATGTAGCAGCCAATTGCGCACAGCAGTATCCCACAAACAGCCGTGGATTGAAAGGACCAATTTTTTTTGAGGGATTATTATTCGGCGTGTGGAGGAAGGAAACTTGACCAAGGTTTTGTACTGCCTGGAAATGAACACAGGTCTCTCGCTTGTAAGGTGAGTGCTCTAACCACTGAGCTGCGGAACTCCACAGGACTTTGATATCCTTGCATATCAAATGCAAGGATTATTATTGTAAATTTAGGTCAAAGAAAGCTTCTACAGCATCCAGCATTGAGGGTTGTTTTGCTATAAGGTATAAGTGAGAGCTGAAACTATTCCTGTTTCGGAAAGCTCATTATGCAATCCTGATTTTTCATTCATTAATTTAATTGATAGCGAAGGCATCTGAAACAAAAATGAAACTAATCATTTAATTCACTCTTATATTTTATGTGTCTGGTCAAGCCACTTGTCCTGGAGAGGAGACAAGCCATCTGGCTATTCCCACAATGTCTGAAATGCCCCGATCGTCAGCCATCAGCCAGGACATTCCCCCACCCTCTCCCTACCATTCAGAGTGCTGCCATAGTTTCATCTTAGCAACTCCAACTTGCCATTCTCAGTTGTGTATCCGAGCATAACAAGGATTGATGATCCCTGACCCAGTGATACATACAACGCTGAATCACCATGTCACCCAAAAGAGAACATTATTTTATAGGTATTTTGCCACCAAAGAAATATAACGGATACTACACTCTATAGTAAATCCTGTGAGCACTTTGAGCCTCTTCCTCTCGTGATAAGCCACTATATGAAATACAAAGATTATTATTAATTTCCCAATAATATTTTGTACAGGGACTGAAGATTCCTGGCTCCATTCTGGTTTAGTGCTTGTAATTGGCATTAAACCTGCTACAGTATCTTTCTGTCCTCTGCTTGATTTCTTCTAAGTTTGGAAAATTGAGAATGGTTCCATGTCTGAAATGGGATGCGTTCATCTGGCTGATTCACTTCAAGGCTCAAGCTTCAGCATGGATTCTATTTGTGTTTCCAGCTGGTATGAGCTATAGGTTAAAAAATAGCACCTGTTAAAAAAGCAGTTAGAATTAAGTGTAACAAGATCCATGGTGGTTTGTGTTTAAATAGCTGGTTTGCATGGGGAGTAGGCAGAAACCCTATAATAGGCATTTGACACACTGGATTTGTTCATCAATTACTTCATCCATAAATGGTGGATAAAAATAATATCAAATTGCACTTTTTATCCACACAAAACATCTCAGTAGTCACATACCTTAAGGGTGATGGCAGCCCTTGGCAAACAAATAGGCTCTATTATAGCATTGGGATGCAAACATCATTTTACTATGAAAAGCCTTCAGGCCTCAGGCATCCCTGATAAACATCTGGTGAGACTGTGCATAGCCTCCACAGTCCAGCAAGGCTGGTGCAAATCATTTGGACATCACCTGGACTAACCTGTCTTTCCAGATCTAACCAATAGATTGTGTAACCTAGATTTACTGTTTGACAGGAGCTTAAATCCTGCAGGTAAGATTCTCATAACTCAGCAGTCTTTGTGCACACATGAAAAACAAGACATTTGACCCTTTTTAAGTGTCAAATGGCACTGGCTGATACAGAACTGGCAACAGTATTTACAAACTGTTTTAGCAAATAATTACACCCAAACATTGCACTCAAATTCCTACCTCTTGATTGACAAATTTCTCTCTTAAGAATTCGCAATTTGAAAAAAAATATTTTTTTGTAAAATGTTTACATTCGGCTAGTTTAATAATTGAATTCTGAATCTCCATGTTATGATGTTAATTATGGCTCCTACAAATATTACTAGATTTAGAAATATAGTTACTTAAAGAGATTCAGTAGTACAATCAATTAACACTGTCCGCTTTTAATATTTAGGAATGAATCCTAGGACAATTATTATCTAGCAAACCTAAAGGTAACGTCTGGTTCTTGTTAGAGTACACTTTACACATCATAAAATAGGTCAAATAGTTGCTGTAATTCCTGTTATTTATTCTAGACTATCATGGGGCTCTCCATTTGGTGTCCTGGGTAGCAAAATTCCCCTTATGATTTCTGTTATTGATAAATATTCAGTGATCTTGCTTGAAAATACATTTATATGGAAGTCAGGCAAGGACAAGATTGACTTAGTTTGTGGTCCATCTCCATCCACAGTCAAATAGGTCAATAATCACTATCTTTCAGAGGTAATGGCCAATCAGCAAGGTATTAGAAGGAGGCTCATACCCATGGAATTGAACTCTGGTATGAATCACCACCTTCTGAGAAGATTGGAAAGAAAAGGGTGAAAAGTGTGTTCAAGTGGAGGAAGAGTAACATGTCTGCATATGAGTAGTTGTAGAAAATGAGTGTCTGCAGTTGGGGAGATGAATACTATCGGGATATCATAAGCTTCAGTACAAGGGTTGCTACTTGGGAATAGGAAGTGTCAAATAAATATGAAGGCAAGAGAACTACGGGGTATAAATTGTGGGGTATAAATCCAGAGCTTGGAGTCAGAGGCCATGTTGCATTATAGTGGTGTAAAGATCTAGATTTTAATGAAATGTTTTGCAATATCCAAAAGAATAATTCTGGCCAATTTGGGTGGCATGTAAAGCCATACATCATTCACATTTATTATAATTATGTTTCACTGATAAATTCAATGTGAATCATGTTTTGAGTTCCATGTTTATAGACATATACAAAAGTTTTCCACATTACTGATCATAGAATCATATGAGAATATTATTGCACTGAATATTATTGCACTGAAGGAGGCGATTTGGCTCATCCCGCCTGTGCCGGCTCTTTGTCAGAGTTACCCAATCAGTCCCACTCCCCTGATCTTTTTCCATATCCTTGCAAATTTTTCCTCTTCAAGTACCTATCCAATTGCATTTGGAAAGTTGTTATTGAATCTGTTTCCACCACCCATTCAAGCATTGCATTCCAGACCGTAACAACTCACTGTGTAAAAAAAATTCTTCTCATCTCCCCTCTGGTTCTTTTGCCAATTATCTTGAATCTATGTCGCCTGGATACTGGCCCACCAGCCAATGGAAATAGTTTATCACTATCTACTCTTTCAAAACCCCTCATAATTTTGAACACTTCTATTAAATCTCCCCTTAACATTTTCTGCTATAAAGAGATGTTAGTAAAGATTTCTAAGATAACATTATTAACATGCCCAGCATTAATAGAGCAACTTAAATGTACTTATAGCATGAAAAAATATAATAGTGTGTGTTTTGCTATGTAAAAGTAAAATATGTAAGGCTGTATCTAGCGCCACAATAATTTCTGTATTAGCAAAAAACTATGGTCTTTTTTATCTATCTCCTTTCTAATTTACATTATTTATCTATTGTAATTTTCTACTTTACAAAAAGTGTAAAGACTATACAGAATACACTTTATAGTAAATCATAAGAACATAAGAATAAGGAGCAGGAGTAGGCCATTCTGCCCCTCGAGCTTGCCCTGCCATTCATTAAAATCATGGCTGATTTTCTAATCTAGCTCCATCTGCCCGCCTTATCTGCATATCCCTTAATCCTTTTATCCATATGAAATCTATCAATTTCAGTTTTGAATATGTTCAAGGACTGAGCATCTATAGCCTTTTGGGATAGAGAATTCCATAAATTCAGTACCCTCTGAGTGAAGAAGTGTTTCCTCAACTCTATGCGAAAAGGCTGACTCCCTAATCTTAAAACCGTGAACCCTAGTTATCGTTTCTCTAACCAGGGGAAAGAGTCTCCCACTGTCTACTCTATCATGACCGTTAATAATCTTATAGATTTCTGTAAGATCACCTCTAATTCTTCTATATTCTAGAGAATATGGGCCTCGTGTACTCAATCTATTCTCATAGCTCAACAACCCTCAACCCAGAAACCAACCCACTGAATCTATGCTGCTAAGGCGAGTATATCCTTTCTTAAATAAATCCAAAACTGCGCACATTATTCTAGGTGCAGTCTCACCAAGGCACTATACAGTTGCAGCAAGACTTCCCTATTCTTATATTCTAACCCTTTTGTAATGAACGCCAACATGCCATTAACCTTCCTAATTGCTTGCTGTACCTGCAAACTAACCTTTTGTGACTGGTGTACAGGGATACCCAAATCCCTCTGAATACTAACACTTTCTAGTCTCTCCCCTTCTAGAAAATAATCTGTTTTTCTGTTTTTACTACCTAGGTGAATAACTTCACACTTCCCCACATTATATTTAATCTGCCACCTTCTTCAATCAATCAATAATTACATTTATATAGCGCGTTTCACGTCGGGAGGACGTCCCAAAGCGCTGATGAATCAGGTAGGGATCAGGGCAGGGGGAGGTGGGTCGGGGGAAGGAGAGTAGGAAAATTGACTGTATATTTGTGGGCGAAACGCAACAGGCAAATTGCGCACAGAAACAGTACAAACAGTAATGGAAGTGGGGTTAGGGGAGAAAGGGGGGAAAGATGGCAAGGAGAGGGGTCGGGGTAGGGGGAAGAAGAGCAGGAAAGTCGACTGTATATTTGTGGGCGAAACGCAGCAGCCAAATTGCGCACAGCAGTGTCTCACAACAGTCGCGGAAGTGGGGCCAGGGGACAAAGGAGGAAAATCACCTAGCCTAACTATATCCTATTGCAATTTTTTGTGTCATCCTCAGAGCTTACTCTCCCATCTAGCTTTGCATCATCTGCGATTTAGATATTTTAAGTTCTATGTCCTTGTCTAGATCATTGATATAGATAGTTGAGGCCCAAGCACTGATCCTTGTGGCACTCCACCAGTCACATCCTGCCAATCTGAGAAGGACCCGTTTTCTCTGTTTTCTTCCCATTACCCACTCTTTGATCCACGCTAATATATATAGCCTTTAATTCCATGGGCCCTAATCTTGTGTACCAGCCTTTTATGTGCATTGTTGAATGCCTTCTGAAAATTTTAATCCACCACATTACTGGTTCCCCCCTATCTAACCTACTAGTCACGTCCTCAAAAATCTCAAAAGATTTGTTAAGCATGACTTCACCTTTGTAAAGCCATGTTGACTCTGCTTAATCATGTTATGGTTTTCTAAGTATCCCACTATGATGTCCTTAATTAAGGATTCTAGAATTTTCCCTACCACTGATGTCAGACTAACTGGCCTATAGTTCCCAAATCATAGTTATATGAAGTTAGATAATACTATGGAAACAGCCTAACTAGTCCTTGCTGGTATTTGTACTTCACACAATCTCCCAACCTGCTATTCCACTCTTTCGATCCCTTTCTTTCTTGTGTGTAAATCCAGTAAAGTGTTTTGAGACATTCTCCTAGCATAAAACATGCTACTGCATCAATTGCAAGAATTATTATTATGAAGTTGGAAGTACTGTAAAGGAATGGGGATTAAAAAAAAGGATGTTAAAATCTATTTTGGAGACTATAGGCTAAGATTCCATTACAGGTTTTCATAGATTTAAAGATAAAGAGTCTGTGTCATCTTGCTCTGTTAATGAATATCACTCCATCACTTTTGATGGGACAGGTTAATGCTGACTTACAAGCATTTTATTGGGCTCTGTGAGTGGAAAGTGTGTACCAGTGTGGGTGTACAAAGTGGGTGTACAAAGATTGAATAAAGTGAACAATGAAAAGGACTTATCTTGATATTACTTCAGACCAGGATGCAGATTTACCTTTAGATGCATTACATTAGCAAATTGATAGTAGGTTCAGGCACCAACAAGTCCGCTGCAAACTTTGTACAGGTTTACATGTAATAGCGAAGCACGGACATTGTGCAGGTACCATTTATAATATGTGTCATAACTTGCAGGAATCACAAGTACAACTTACAAAAAGGAGTACATGTCTGTGGAAAAGATGCAAATCCTTAAAGCGAGGTTAAATTTGACAAGTATTACCTAATACAGAAAATCTAAATGCCACAGTAAAATGGTTAGGGAAAGTCACCAAAATTTTTATTTTATTCAAATATTAGAATATAAAATAAATGGATATTTGCACCTATTAAATGTTTGCACTCCAGTCTACCCGAGAGCTTAGGATAAACTGCATTAATCAGGAATGTCAAATTTGTCTTTCATAAAATTAAATTGGCCTGAAGTCAAAACACAATCCTCAGACTCAGTTAAAAAAATAATGGTAATAATTTTTGTAATAATGGTAAGAATGTAAGAATATTTTTTTTCATTTGATTTCTTCGAGGAAACACAAGTTACAATGAGCTTGTAATCTGTTCATTTCTTAGTTTTATCAAAGGGAAACATGTATTTGTATTGAATATGGAGAATCAGATTTCATTTAGTGGAGTCCTGTAGCTCAATTGTTAAGAGCACTCTACAAGCGAAAAATCTGGGTGCAAGTTTGCTTACTGCCTGATAATAATCCCTCAAAAATAAATTGGTCATTTTAACCCATGATTGTTTGTGGGACACTGGGGTGAACAATTGGTTGTTGTGTTTCGCCCACAAATATACTTTACAGTCAATTCACTTTACAGTATATTCTATGAAGTACTTTGAGACATCTAGAAGACATAAAAAGCTATATTAAATGCAAGGATCATTATTTTATTTACATGTCAGGTCCTATTTACGTCATCAGTCAGTCCAAATTGTAGTGTCATCATATCTGCTCAATGTTTTTAACCCTTTTAGAACCAAACACACCAAGGAATTCTTTACTCAATGAGGCTGCTTTATTTTTAACCTTTTATTTTAAATACTGCGATGTAGAACAATCACCTAAAAGTACAAAAATTATGTCAGTGAAATGTTAACAGCAGCTTTTTTGTAATAATGGTAAGAATGTAAGAATTTGCTAGGTGAAAAAAGACCAAAGTACATCTAGTCCCCTTCCATCATCCTGACCATCGCTTGACATGTCATGTTCTGAACTATATACTGTATCTCAAGATGTTGTTTTCTAGCAGAAATCTATCGAATCTGTTCTTGCAAGAAACAGTATTTGCCACTTCCACTATCTCCTGGCCTCTCCCATAAGTTTACTGCTAGCTCACTAAAATAGAATTTCCGAAGATTTGTTCTGAATTTACCTCCTTTCAACTTTAAGCTTGGTCCTCTGATTCTACTCTTCAATACAAGATAAAATAGCTTATAATGGTTTATATTATCTATTCCCTTCAGAATCTTAAAAAAGATAATCATATCGCCCCTCAACCTGCTCTCCAGTATGAACATGCACAGTTTATCTAATTGCTCCTCATAATCAAGTCCCTCCATCCCCTCCATCATTTTGGATCTATGTCACTCCTCTATCTCCTTATTATATTGCGGTGACCAGAACTGTGCACAGAATTTCAAGCGTGGTTGGAACTAGTGATTTATAAATTGGCAGGATTACGCCACTATTTTTTATTGCTATCTGTCGCACCTTCACATTTTCCTTTGCCATTATGATACCTTTCTTACAATCCTGGCATGCCTTCAGCTGATGAGTCCATCTTTCCATTGTACATTTTCCTTCATGGCATAAAATGCCTTTTTTTGCGTCTTCATGAGTTGTTTTTCACCCCCCAACCAACCAGGCAGGAGTACCCTTAAGCTACGTACCTTTGCTTTACAGATTGGTTCATTGCCTCCATAATCACCTCCATGAATGAGTTCCATAGTTCCTCTGCTTTCTTAACCATGTTAAAACCTACCAGACCTGCTCTGACAAGATTTCACACTTGCATAAAATTGCTCTTTTTAAATATGGCAATTTTGTTTTTGTCTTTATAACCTCACCAATCCGTGTAATACCAAATGTGATAACATGATCACATCTTGTACATTCTGACATTTTCACCAAATCTAAAAATTATAAAAATAGTAATCCTTAAATTTGGAGTGACTGCGTGTTTTATGGGCAAACAACAAGAACAACAACAACTTTGATTTATATAGTGCCCTCCATGCCGGATGGCGTATCAGAGCGCTTAAAACATTATATTACTAAAATTAATGTTCTATTACTTAAATATAATTTTTTTTAATTGTCTGAATTGAAAATAAATTAACTATCAAAGCTCACTCCACAAATGCATACAGTACAAAATATATTATAAAGTGAATTGACTCCAATAGCCTACAAGTAGCCATGGTCAACAATGAACACCCTTCGCTTTTCAAATTGTTTCTTAGGATAGTTAACGTGAACCTGAGTAAGCATTCTAGACCTTGGTTTAATGACTCATCCAAAGGATGGCACCTCCAACAATGCAATAGCGCCTTGGGACGTCCTCCCAACGTGAAAGGCCCTCTATACATGTAACTTTGTTGTTGTTGTTGTTGTTGTTGTTGCAATACACCTCCGGCTATGCATTAGAATATCAGCTCAGTCTATGTGATTCCAGTCCAGACTTGAAGGTTGAACCCATAACCTTCAGACTCAGAATGCTACCAATGAGCCAGGCTGACACATGACAGAAGGGTACGGAAGAGGGGATTAAGACAGGAGGAGGTTCATATGAAGTATGAACACTGACACTGACCAGTTGAGCCAAATGGCCTGTTTCCGTGCGTTTGTGTTTGTGTGTGTATGTGTATGTGCAGGCTTACTTGAAAATCTTTTCCTAGCTGTACAATGTTTTGTAAACCGCTACAAAGTACATCCACTACTTCCTTTGCAGAACTTCCACATATAATGAACATCATTATGATGTACTTTGACAGAAGGGAAGTTTCACTAGTTTTCCAGGATGTTGATATTTGAAATATTTCAGGGAGTTGCTGTTTTAATTATTTTGCTGTCAACAGCAAATTCTAGGACATGATTTCACAAAATGGCCAAAGCTACAGGAGACTTTTTAACCATTGTATTTATCACCTCTCCCTTAAACACCCCAAAACTTTGGAACATTCTGCCTCAAGCCCTCCACCATGTCTCCCCTCTTCCCAATTTCCAGGTTGCCCCTAAAGACCTTCCTCTTCGACCAAGGTTATTCTCACCTCCAACCTTTCCGAAGCTCGGTGTCGTGCTCTGACACTGTCAGGTGTTCTTGGATGCTACTCCAAGTGGAGGTGCTATATAAATGTAAGTTGTTATTCTGTAAACATTTTTTAAGTGCTCCAAAACCCTACGCTGCAAGACGAGTGCTATATGAATGCAAGTTGTTGTTCTCTGGGAAGCTATGAATACAGCAATAGGCATAAATAAGAGACAAAGTTGCAGAATCCTGCATCACACAATTTTCACTTGGAGCAATGTTTACTTCAAAGATTGATACAAAATAAAGACTCCAGAATCGTTCGCCTGAATTATTGCTATTCTAAACTTGAGGCTTGAAAATCCACCAAGTCTGAGCCAACAAGAATATCTAGTCTTTCTAATATACAGTACAGAATGCTTAAAACCATGTTTTAAATCATGCATACCTGCAGAGTATTCTCACATTTATTTTTAATTTGGAAATTGTTTTTCCGCAGTTGAACATTTCTGTGAGGTTTTAAAATTTCAAACAAAAGAATCCAATTGGCTAAGTGGAATTTCAGACCAATAATGCTGATTAGAAACCACTGATATCTCAGTGTAACAATACGCCTTCACGCCAGTACATTAATTTCTGCTTATCTGTCAGAAAATCACAGAGAGGTTTAGATGAAAGATGGCGCTTTCATCCATTTGATCTTATCCTTCAATAATGCCAATCTTACAATACTCCAATTACAGCATCAAACTTTTCTTAAGTGTATCCAACGTTGTTCCCATGAGCTATATCAGTTGTTGTGGCCCCAGTCTTCTAATGAATGTGCTTGGAAAATGTTCAGCAATGAATGTTCGGCAGTAATAGGCGAGCACAATCTGAACTGTCACAGACTCTTCTCAATTTATCTCAGCTAACTGGAAAATATCCAGAGGCAAAAGTTAGAAGATAACATTTTCTGAAAATTCTCGTGGCTCACAAAGGTAATTGAGTGCAATGTTACATTACATTTCACCTAATTACCTGTCTACATTATGTTACTCTGAGTAGTTGAATTCCAAGTATGACATGTCCTCAGTCTAAACAAGACAGTGGTCAGGTTATTCCACAAAGATCTGATCCTTTTTCCATATTTATCATTCGAAACCTTCAACCACATTTCTTAAAAATGTCATCCTCCTCCTAAAAAGATTTTAAACAAAGGTTAAACCACTTAAAATTTGCAGTTGTAAAAATATATTAAACTTGGTACTATTTTAAAGAAAAGATATGCTTTAAAGAATTAGTAAAACAGAACATTTCAAAGCTAGCAGGGTGTGGCAATATTAGAGGCTAAAAGATACTAAATAAACACTGTGCTCAGATGGATTGGTTCTTTGGAACGTGTGAAAGCGCCATTAATTTGACATATTGATTTAACTTTGAATGGGAAGTTCACTTTGTATGAAGTATGCACATTTATGACTGATGCATTTTGTTGTATGTTTGTTTGAATGCTCGGAAAGCCAATTTCCTATGCTAAGTAAATTTTGCAAAAGGTCATTTATTCACCACAGGAGCGGTATTGTAGCTTGGCCTGAACATTTTAATGACTCAGCTTTAATCTGCTGTGATTTTAACCAATTCCAAGATTTCTCTGTTGACCAAAAAATTCCCATTTTTTTCAGGTCTTTGGACTATTTTCAGCAAAGAAATGATTGTCTGAATTAATACTGTACATCGATTTCCTGACAGAGGCACTTCCTCAAGGTGATTTCAGTAGATAGTTTCCAGAGCAACGGATCCCCAACATGGCCACCAATCCTGTTTCAATAAGGTCATCCCTGATTTCACGTCCGTCTTTCAAATGCATTCAGCCTGCAGGAAGCTGGGTGGACAGTCGCAAACACTCTTGTGATCAGGTGTCAGCCGGGCTCAGTTGGCAGTGCAGTACTCTCCAAGTCAAAAGGTAATGGTTTCAACCTCCATGTCAGGACTTCAAGTTCATATAATAATCTGTCCCTCAAAAAAACACAATAATGTAATAAAATTGGTCATTTCAATCTACGATTGTTTGTGAGACAATGCTGTGCGCAATTGGCTGCTATGTTTCACCCACAAATATACAGTCAATTCACTTTACAGTATATTCCGTGAAGCGCTTTGAGACGTCAATAAAATGTGAAAAGCGCTATGTCAAATGCAAGGATTATTATTATTATATGGTAGTGTCCAATATTATATTATATTGTCCAATGCAGTGCTGAGGGAGCAATGCAATCTTTCAAGGTCCCTTTTTGGATGAAATGTTAATCATTAAACCAAGGTTCCTATTGGCCTGGTCAGGTGAACGTTAAAGGTCCCATGGCACCGTGTCCTGGCCAATAATCCCTGAGGTTAAATTGGTTATTCACTTCATGGCTGTTTGTGAGACATTGTTATTTACAAATTGGCTGCTGTGTTTACCTATAAAATACACAGACTCCACTGTTTAGTAAATCCTGTGAAACATTGTAAGGTGTCCTTTTGACATGAAAGACGCTTTCTTAAATGCAGGATTATTGCTAGTATTTTATTATTTTGTTATTGCTAGTACAAGAAAACTCTTGCGAGAACAGTTGAGGCTGACCAGCTGGTTCCTGCACTACATTGAAAGCCAGAAGTGTGTGGTATTTCCATGTTATTCTAGGCACACAGGAAACTCATGCTTTAAGTGAGCTCACATTCTATTGAGGCAATTCATAACAAGCTCTCAATTTCTTTCTATCACATTAGTCCTGTAGCTCAGTGGTTAGAGCACTTGCCTTCAAGTGAAAGACCTGAGTGCAATACCTGGCAGAGGGAAACCTTGGGACAAGTTTTCTTACTCAAAATGCCTGATAGTAATACCTAAAACAAAAATTGGACATTTCAATCCACAACTGTTTGTGGGACATTGCTGTGCGCAAATGGCTGCTGTGTTTTGCCCACATATATACAGTCAATTCACTTTACAGTATATTCTCTGAAGCGCTTTGAGCTGACTAGAAGACGTGAAAAGCGTTATATCAAATGCGAGGATTATTATTAATATTAACTGATTAACTCTCTTGGATTTTTCACCCTCAAATCTTTGCTAACTGTTTACTGCTGTGGAAAATAAAATGGTTAAAAATATGTTTTTTACCTTATGGTTAAAATAAATGGACTAATACAAATTTAGCAGGGTGGGAATTGAAAGACAGATTGGTGCAATTTTAATATCATACATAAAGGATGGCTGTAACTCATCCTCCCTGATTAAAGAGGAATGTTATCCTTTCAAAATATATGAAAGTTAGCTCGTTTCCTGATGGATTTATGATGTGGTTTGTGTGGAGCCATTTTTTTAATGTATGTGCTTCAATTTTATTTTGGAGAGCTGTGCTCAGTGGCACCAATGCTGCAATTGCTTTGCGAATGCTATCATTTTGCATCCAAATAAGAATGAGTCCATACCACATTGATATGGGTCCCTGTCTAAAGTAAGACTGGTGGAGTAGGCTACCTGATGGAGATGACGCTTGGCTATAGACACTGTGAAATGTATACTGTCGGATTGTTGCGAAACAAGACTGTTCTGCCAAAAAAATCCAATATTACTTGACAGATGTCTTCTGTCAAGACCCCAAACCCCAAAAGCAATATGCTCTGTGAGCGTGTCCAATAACCTTACGTATGATCTTAAATTACATCAATCTGGTCCATTCCTTTGCTTACTTTTGCCTGTAGTTCTTGTGGTTGGAGTGGGGGAAGTGGGATGGGGGAGTATAGTGATAGATGCCAGAAAATATGCCAATGGTGTAGGGGGTTATGGGCTGGGTGGTGGGGGGCATGGGACAAGTTTTTGATGTGACATGGAATCCACGAGATTGTTTAATACAAATCATAATCATTACATTGGATTTTGTGGTTTTTATGTTCTGAGGGAAAAAAATTTTTTATGTTCTGTTTTTATTGCTAGATTGCTACTGACTTTTACTAGTTACCATCAAAACACAGAAGCCTCTTCACTTCACTGACTCTCTCTCTCCTGGCCCATTTTACAGGAAAATAATAATATTTTATTCATGTTTAATACAAATCATAATCATTATATTTGAATTATACCCTGCTGTGTGCAATTGGCTGCCACGTTTTGCCCACAAAATATACAGTCATCACTTTACAGTATATTCTGTAAATAAAATAATTTAGTAAATCAAAAATAATCCAACATAAAAATGTTTATGTTCTGAGGAAAAAAAGATCAAGTGTTTTTTTTAAACTGCTGAGAGGAACTGACAACAAAGCCAAGCAACTTGGATTGGGTTCACGGAAAACTAGCAAGTCAACATGACATTAAACTGGAATATTGTTACTTCACTGCCTCTCCACTGCCTCTCCACTGCCCCACCTTTCCCCTACCTTTAGTGTGTATTTACATAGACTACAACACAGAAATGGGGCACTTGTCCCAACTAATGCATGTTGGTGGAGCTTCTGTAGCTCAGTAATTAGAGCATTTGCCTTACAAGCGTGAGACCTGTGTTCAAATCCAGGCAGGTCAGGGCAAAACCTTAATCCCTCCATAAAAAGCACAATAAATAATTGATCATTTCAATCCATACTGTTTGTGGGACACTGCTGTGCGCAATTGGCTGCTGCGTTTCGCCCACAAAATAGACAGTCAATTCACTTTACAGTATATTCTGTGAAGTACTTTGAGATGTCTAGAAGATGTGAAAAGCGCTATATCAAATTCAATGATTATTATTATTATGTTATATTTCACCCACAAATATACAGTCAATTCACTTAACAGTATATTCTGTGAAGCGTTTTGAGACTTTTAGAAGATGTAAAATGCGCTGTATCAAATCCAAGAATTATTATTATTATTATTAAGAGGACATCTCAAAGTGCTGCACCAGATTTACTGTAAAGTGTAGTGACTGTGTACTTTTAGAGCAAAGGCAGTAGCCAATATGTGTAGGGATATGTCGCATGGACAGCCATTTACCTATTGACCAATGATATTTACAATTTCCTCTTTTAAAATGTAACTTTCTGGTACTGGTAAGAAGTTCTACTAATTTTTAGATGTATTCTGTTTAGATATCCCCATCCTCTACTCTCAGATAATGATAGCACCAATAAATATACACCCCTATATATTTTCATTAAATATAGATAACACAGATAAGAACCACAACTCATGATTCTGTGTTCACTCTCTACTGGAAAGTGATCTGCCCAAAACAAGTGTAAATACCCCATCTCATTGGAAACAGGGCAAAACCTTGGACAAATTTCCTTACTCCACCTCCCTGATAATCCCTCAAGTAAATCAAGTAAGTAATAAATTGATCAATTCAATGCACAACTGTGTGTGGGACACTGCTATGCACAATTGCCTGCTGTGTTTTACCCACAAATATACAGTCAATTCACTTTACAGTCTATTCTGTGAAGTACTTTGAGACAGTTAGAAGATGTGAAAAATGCTATATCAAATGCAAGGTTTATTATTATTATCAGATATAGCCAGCACAAGAATCTACACTCTTCACTGGTTACCAAGAGTAAAGACTTGAGTTAAGATGTGCATCAGAAACTCTTCCAGCGCTGCTGGAATTCTTACGTACCTTCCTAGATAGACCACTATTCACTGTATGAGGCATTCATCAAATCAACAAATTGGTTATAAAAAATGTACTCCATACTCAGAATTCAGCTGTTCACTTTTCATGCTGTTGGGTGATGAACACCCACGTGAAATAAAGGAAATAGAAATGCAATTATGCAGAACAACATTGTTATCCCCTGAGCTTCAAATCATTTTTTAAAAAGTGATGGACAAAGCCAAATCAAGAGTGTGGGGATTGACACTCATTATGCTTTTTGGGGACATATTTGGCACTCATATATATTTTAGAACAGTAAGCTCTCCTCTTGAATCAACACGTTTATCCAACTGAGTAACTGAGCAGCACAGGAAAAACAAGGTTGGGTTAGGGTTAGGTTAGGGTTAGCAAAGGTATTGGGCAAATTTGATCAATTAACTGGAGGTACATTTTAACTCATCCCAGTGTTTAATACAGCACCTATAATGTTGAGAACATTTCACAAATTTCCCCAAACATATAGTGAGTGTATTTGCAGGTGGATATTTATCTGGGTTATGAACTGTAACCAATCAAGTGCTTAACCTGTATCAAATGATCCTTTTAGTCTTCTCATTATATTTTTGTAAGATAAGTAGACTTTGTAATATCATAGAACAGAAGCAAATACCTACTTTAACCTTGATGATCACTATCTTAATAATGCCACGTTAAATATGATTTCTGGTGAAGCAATAAACATAAAACTAAACAAATTTCAGTCAAAATACATTTTACATGCTTTCAAACTACATTCTAAATAAACTTATCCCATAACATAGTCCTGCTGGTACTCAGAAGGGATGCAGGTTGGGTCCTATATATTATTACACATTTAAGAATGTGAGCATGTCAGTGCAGAGTCCACCAAACCACTGGTTTGGCTCTTAAAACTTGGTTTTTCATGCCCATCCATCAAGGATTCACTTTCCCTGCCAAGCAGTGTTGTATAAGATTAAAATGGTGGAATACAGCCAAACAAAAATGGATACCAGTCATCTGTTTTATGTATGTCTGGCTAGAGTCCATAAAAACATACTGATGTCTTAGCCAATTGCATTGGTCAATGTGTGCAATTATGTGGCATTAGACATAATATGGAGCGTTTACCATTTTTTCTTTACTGTCGTGATTAAGAAGTTGTTTCTTTGATCCACACCCTGATGATCTCAGGCTTTATTTGCATTATTTTATTTCAAAGACACCATGTCTCCAAAGAAGCTTGTCATGAACTAGACTGTCCAAACAGGTTTTGTCATTTTAAAATGCAAATTAATTCTATCTTTTGTGTTACAAACATATCTCAAGGAATTGATGTTATTCATGCTGTCTAACTGCTAGAAATGAATCATTGTCATATTTTCTCTGTCTGCTACTTTCTCAAAATCTGAGAAGCAGAAAATAGTTTTACAAGTTAGAAACCACACTGCAGATTTTTTAAAAAACATTATGATGGTCAATTTGTCATGTTATCTATTATCTGAACTTAACCTTGTGAAATTTGCAATAAACAACAACATATACACTTATTTTTTCTATAGGATAACATCTTAAAGCAATTTGCAAAGTTTGTGTAACATCCTGAACTGGAATGGCGTTGGGGTTGTGGGGTAGAAGTAGCCAAAGGCACAGTAAACAACATACTGTGCCTTTAAACAACAACAACAACAAAATTACACTTGTATGGTGCCTTTCATGTCAGGAGGACATCACAAGGCTTTAAAGTAGGCTTTGAACGCAGAGTGAGAGGGGTAAGGTAGAGAGACTTTGGAAAAAAGCTCCAGAGATGAAGGCAGTGGTGGTGAGGGACTGGGCAGGAATGTAAAGGAGTTGGATAGTGTCATGAAAGCAATTGGTGATGCGGATGAGGAATTTAAAATCAATTCTATGGGGATAGGGAACCAGAGGAATTGGGCCATGATAGAGTTAATGGACAAGTGAAGCTTGATTTAACAATAATAATCGTTGCAGTTGAAAAGATGAGCTGTGCGGTTCTTGATCTGAAATGTGTGGAGTAGAGCTAGAGAGGCCAAAAGGGCACTGCAGAAGTCAAGTCTGGAGCTGACAAAGACATGGATGAGGTTTTTAGAGACAGCAGAAGAACCAGAGTCAACTATGGAATTTAGAGAACATATGTGATTGTTGTACCAGGGGAACTTGTGAGAATAAAAGCATTTGGGGCTTTATAGGGGCAAAGGTTTTGAGGGTGGAAGTGAGGGGGATGTTGAGCAACTCAATGGAGGCACTGTGATCCTTCTTGCAGAAGGCAAAGTATTTGAAAATTCAGAGGTTATTTTCTGGTTGTTGTTATTCTGACCATTCACAATGTGAAGTGAATTTTTTCGATAGACTTTTAGATTGGCATTTAACATTGTAAGATATGCTACATTAAGTGCTCTGGGACTAGTGAGAGACACTATATAAATGCAAGTCATTGTTATACACTTACTTGTAATAATAATAATAATCCTGGCATTTGATATAATGCTTTTCACATCTTATCAACGTCTCAAGGTGCTTCACAGGATTTTCTGTAAAGTGAATTGACTATATTTGTGGGTGAGATTGGATTGAAAATGACCAATTTTTATTATTGTGTTTAATTTGGATGGATTATTATTAGGCATGTGGAGTAAGGAAACTTGCTCACGGTTTCTCCCTGGTTTCGAACACAGGTCTCAACAACAACAACACAACTTACATTTATATAGCACCTTTCACGTTGAGAGGACATCCCAAGGCGCTGTACAGTCAGGTAGGACAAGAGCAGGGTGGGAAGGATCAGGGCAGGATGAAGAATAGTAGGAAAAGTAACTGAATATTAGTGGGCGAAACGTGGCAGCCAAATTGCGCACAGCAGTGTCCCACAATCAGTCATGGAAGTGGGACTAGGGGCAAAAGGGGGTAAAGAAGCAAAAGGGGAGGGGTCGAGGCAGGGGGAAGAAAAGCAGGAAAGTCGACTGTATACTTGTGGGCGAAACGCGGCAGCCAAATTGCGCACAGCAGTGTCCCCACAAACAATCGCGAAAATGGGGCCAGGGGAGAAAGGGGGAAAAGAGGGTAAGGGGGGAGAGGGAGGGAAAGGTGGGATGGGTTAGGGTTAGGGAGGAAGAGGGGGGGAGAAAGGGGGGTAAGGAAGAGAGGGAGGGAAAGATGGGTGGGGGCAAGATCAGGAAGAGGGAAGAGGGAGGGAAGGGGAAAAGGGAAGAGAGAAAGTGAAGAAAGGGAGTGAGGGAAGAAGAAGATGGGGGCAGGGGTGGGGGGAATCAAACAACAATAATAAACAACAAAAGCAATAATATTAACAACAAAAACAGCAACAAACAACAACCAACAATCGTCCAGCAACCACTCCTTGTCCTCGCCGCCCGCCTGGATGATCCCTGAGATGGCGGGAAAAAAAAAGGGCCCAGCGTGGTGTCAGGCCCCAAAACCGACCGGCTCCTCAGTCGGTAAAGCGAGTGCTCTAATCACTGAGCTACTCTATTATTGCACACTTACTGAAGAGAATATTAGCTTCCATTGACCTTATGCTATACAATTTGAATCGGGATTATTTTCCATAAAAACTATTTTATTGTAGAAATCTTGAAATGCAGTAAAATCTCAATTGCATATCATATCTAAATCCACTCCTTTCCAACCAGAAAATAAACGAGCAGTTAAACTGGGGATAAACTGTACACTCCGTTTTCTGCTTTGTATACAGACCAGTGCTACCACCTAGGGCTTCAAGTGGCTAAATGTTTGAGTTTGAAGTAGCTGAAGAAATCTGAGAAATAAATATAGTAGAACTTCTCATTTATATGTATATTTTGTGATTTTAAATAGATGCCTTTTCAACAACAACAAAAAAAATTATACTTGCATAGTGCCTTTCACATCAGGAGGACATCCCAAGATGCTGGACAGTCATTTGGTTGCAAATTTGCTTTCCTAAATTATTCGTAACACATTCTCTTTCAATTTGATCTTAACCCCTATAAAACTGGGAACCATGTACAGATTAAAAAAGGACTGAGGTATGTCCCACAGTTTGTCCAGATGCAAAATATCATCTTTGATATCCATTCAATGCAATGGCATATCCATGACTTGGGAAGTCAATGAATTCCTGTGCTAAGAGATTCATATTTGCAACTGGAATGAATTTGGGACATTTATTGGTGACATATATTATTACACTTAGGCATAATGTTTGCATACAATAGTATCCTGCTTCCATATGATGTTAGGCATGATGTTTTACACTTCAGTATAGATGAAATTGTTCGTTGGTAGAAGATATGACACAACGGCTGATGTTGATTAAAGGAACCTGATGGAAAATTGCTGATCTTCAAGCTGTACAGCTGGATAATTTTGCCTTGTTTTGTACATGCAATGCAATTTACATTGTACAGGACATTGAATAAATAAGAAGATCCATTAACTGATAGGCACCTCATAAGCTGCCTCATCGCCTGTGATGTAAACCTTGAGAGTTAGCGATGCATGATTCATCAAGAGATTGTGAAGTAATCAAACAATGCAAAAGCTAACGTAGAAAGACGATTGACTTGGAGAAATAAACATAGTGACCAAGTCACCTCATTCAGTGGTGAAACTTTCTTTCCGTTTAAAATCATTTAGCCTTTTGGCCATTGGTAGTGGCCAAAAACAGCATTATCAGGGTTAGAGTAAAGCCTAAACACATTCAGTCCAAGCTGAGAGTCGTTTGATGCACACCTGAGAGTTAGGAAGCTTGTGCTGTGGGGTTTCAACAACAGCAACAACAAAATTACATTTGTATAGCACTTTCACGTTGGGAGGGCGTCTCAAAGCGCTGGACAATCAGTGTTTCCGACCCAAGCTGGGTCGGGATCGGGTTGGGTGGAGGGAAGAACATAAGAACATAAGAATTAGGAGCAGGAGTAGGCCATTTGGTCCTTCAAGCCTGCTCCGCCATTCAATAAGATCATGGCTGATCTTCTCACCTAACTCTGATTACCTGCCCTATCCCCATATCCCCTAATCCCTCTATTTTTCAAAAATCTATCAGTCTCAGCCTTGAAAATGTTCTAAAGCTTTCTGGGGTAGTGAATTCCATAAATTCCATAAATTCACTACCCTCTGAGTGAAGAAATGTTTCCTCAACTCTGTTCTAAAAGGCTGACCCTTAATTTTATGACTGTGACCCCTGGTTATAGATTCTCCTACCAGGGAAACAGTCCCTCAGTGTCTACTTTATTTAGCCCTTTAAGAATCTTATATGTTTCAATAAGATCCCCCTTAATTCTTCTGTACTCTAGAGAATACAGTCCTAATTTAGTCAACCTATCTTCATAGGTCAGTCCCCTCATCCCAGGAACTAACCTAGTGAATCTACGCTGCACCCCCTCCAAGGCAAGTATGTCCTTTTTTAAATAAGGAGACCAAAACTGCACACAATACTCTAGGTGCGGTCTCACCAGAGCCCTATACAGTTGCAGCAAGACTTCCCTACTCTTGTACTCTAAACCTTTTGAAATGAACGCTAACATGCCGTTTGCCTTCTTATTTGCTTGCTGCACCTGCAAACTAACTTTTTGGGACTGGTGTACAAGGACACCCAAATCCCTTTGAATACTAACACTATCTAACTTCTCCCCCTCTAGAAAATAAACTATTCTTTTATTCTTGCTACCTAGGTGAATAATTTCACACTTGCTAACATTGAATTCCATCTGCCACCTACTTGCCCACTCCCCTAGCCTATCTATATCTTGTTGCAATCTTTTTGCATCATCCTCAGAGCTCACTCTGCTTCCTAGTTTAGTGTCATCCGCGAATTTAGACACGTTACATTCAATGTTCTCATCTAGATCATTGATGTAAATAATAAATAGCTGAGGCCCAAGCACTAATCCTTGTGGCACTCCACTAGTTACATCCTGCCAATTTGAGAATGATCCGTTTATCGCTACTCTCTGCTTTCTACCCGATAGCCACTCTTCTATCCATGTTAATGTTTTCCCATTAATCCCCATGGGCCTTAATTTTGAGTAACAGCCTTTTGTGTAGCACCTTGTCAAATGCCTTCCTAAAATCCAAATATACCACATCTACTGGTTCCCGCTTATCCACCCTGCTGGATACATCCTCAAAAAATTCTAAAAGATTAGTCAACCATGACTTACTTCCCTTTTGTAAAGCCATGTTGACTCTGCCTAATCTTTTTATGGTCTTCAAGGTATCCCATAACTATGTCTTTTATTAAGGACTCAAGAATTTTCCCTACAACTGACGTCAGACTAACTGGTCTATAGTTTCCCATATTTTCTCTCCCACCCTTCTTAAATAGTGGAGTTACGTTTGCAATCTTCCAATCAAGGAAGGGAGGGGCAGGGCTTGGGGGGAGGTGGGGGGGGGGTGATCAATGGCACCTTTGAAGAGGAGGGTTTTGAGGCAGGACTTAAAGGAGACCAGGGAGAAGGCGAGGCAACGGGATTGCTTAATTTTGCAGAGTTGCAAACTCCTCCAGCCTAAATTTGGTGGTATTTCAGGCTTCAGACGTTTTAGAGCATTTGGCGGAGCTATGTATGCTGAAGCCAGCATTTGAAATTGCACGGCTCTCTAATTTCCAGTGCCTTTCAGTTATTCACATCTGTGTCCATTAACTACACAAAGCAGATGTGGCTGTTCTGTTGATGAAAACATATTTACTTTATTCTGAAACAATATCGTGGAGCTGCACTCTTTAACTATGGAAATGAATATGTGAAAAAAAACTTGAACTTTACCAAATAGGCTACTAGAGAGAGAATGAATGTGCTTGTGTACCAAGGAGAAATGCTCAGGTTGGGCAATTAAAGTAAATAATAATAATAAACCCTGCATTTGAAATAATACTTGATCATATCATCAGGTCATCTCAAAATGCTTCACATGATATACTGCAAAGTGGATTGACTGTGTATTTTGTGATGAAATGTGGCAGCCAGTTTTTACACACAATGTCCCACAAACAGCTGTGGAATGAGTGAGTAATTTTTATGGAAGAATTTTTATCCAGGACCCCATGAGAAACTCCTTTCTCTTTTTGAATGGTGCCATGGGATCTTTCATGTGCACCTAAACAGGCAGTTAGGACCTTGGTTTTATGTCTCATCCGATAATATTCCCTATGGACAGTCTTCAATGTTTCACTCTAATAGCAAATTGACAACAATTACAGTACTGCCTTTTAGAAGCTGGAAAACTAATTTAATTTTCAAACTCTAATGCTCCTTGCAACTTGGTTATTAATTTTGAAAATGCTGCTCAGTTGAAAAAGCAGCTCACAAGACAGATTTACTGAGGTGTGTATGAGTCACATGCAACCTAATGAGGTTGGAATACTAAAAAATGAGACTCAAAGTACTTGTAGTTCATTAGAAACCAACAGAGAACATTTATTTATCAGTTCATGCTCTAATTATATAATGCAAACAAACCACAAAAACATGAAGGTATACCTATTTATTTACACACACGGTTAGTTCACACACGGTTACCCTATTATAGTACATTTAAATAAAAGATAAATGTAGTTATTAAAGGAACACAATGTACAAGGCAAAGTATTTGGCTTTAGTTGACGTATGGCAGGATGATATAAATCAATGCAGAGCACATCACCACCTTACGTTCATATAATGTCAATAAGCCATGAATTACAAACTTATTCTCTCGTTCTTCTACAATAAAAACATGTTTGCCAAATATTCATTTATTCTTTTATTAAGAGAGTGCTCTTTAAATAGTGGAGTTCCAAATGTGTTTTGCACTGTGTATTTTGCAGCAAACTCGGTAGCCATTTTATGCAGAGCAATGTGCCACATGAAGTGGTTACTGTAGCCAATGTTATTGAGGGGATTGTTGTCCGGCACACCAGAGGAAGCTTCCCTCTTTTTACAATGCCATGGGATCTTTAACATACTTCTTCACTGGAACAAAGACATTTGCAGGGTGACCTAATAGAGGTTTTAAAATTCTGAGCGGTTTTAATAGAGTAAATTGAGGAATAAATACATCCACTGGTCAGTGAGTTGGTAACTAGAGGGCATCAATTTAAAATAATTAGTAAAGAAGCAAAGGTTTGGAGAAATTGTTTCATGCACAGAGTAATTAGAATCTGTAATGCCCTGCAGAGACATGTAGTTGAGATAAAATCCATATTGGCCTTCAAGAAGGAACTAGATGAATACCTTAAAAAGAGCCTCCTGACATGAAAGGCACTACAAATATAATCTGTAGGTACAGGGTTACGGGGATAGGGCAGGTAAGTGAGACCGAAAGGATTAACTCTTGAGGGAACTGACATGCACACAACGGGCCAAATGGCTTTCTTCAGTGCCATGAATTTCTATTATTCTATGGTTCTATCCACCTGAGGAGGCAGATCGGATCTTTGTTTAACATTCTTCCAAAGATTGACACTTTCAATGCTACAGTGCTCTGGCAATTACATTAAAGTGTCAGATGTGATTGTAAGCTCAAAGTCACAATGTGGGGCTTGAACACTTAACCTTCTAACTCAGAGACACGAGTGCGACCTAATGGTTTAGGCTGATATCCCCAAATTGTCAAAACACTCACACTGGTTTTATAAGTCAATGCCACGGAAAAATACAGACCTGCATTTTCTCTGTCAATATTAATTGCACAAAAATGTTGGTATGCTAGTTTGACATTTATAATGTATTGGATTTAACCCTGAGTGGTTGCATTCCAAGGCTAGCATTCTCGTGGTTCCAATATGTAGCACCAGTTTGTCACAGAGAGTATTTGATTTCTGTTTCTATTTTTATCTTTGCTTTCAATTCTTTTTATAATCGAGGAGCTGAAATTTCACATTCATTAAAAATTGACTTAAAGAATAATTTAACTAACTGTCTGAAGTAATTCCAATGATTTTAAAAAAAAATCTGAAATCTACTTGAAAATGTATAGTGCCGCACCACTGTGTAAAGATTACATTAAAAGTAAAAGAATTAACAAAAAGTGCATTGGCATTGGCATCTGTGATAATTGCACAAGGAAGAGAAGGAAGAAACCCAGTATTGATGCCTTCATCAGGAAAGTTAGAGTAAGAGAATATGTGGTGAGTTTTATTTCAGCACAGTGAGGATTCAGTGAGGCGGAGTATGTGGTAAAACAAACTTCATGTGCAGTAATACTATTACAGTAAAAGCCCGTTTATCCGTGACTCGATCAACTGGAACTTCCATATAACCGGTACATAAAAAAAAGTCCCCATGTTATCCGGCACAATCGCGGTGCCGCATTTAATTAATCGATTGTCGCACGAGAGTACTGTACAGGTATTTCAGCTTCCCGCAAGTAGAGCCTTAAAGTCGCGCTGCTGTTTTTTCCCTCACATGGCGTCCTCCATTGCAGAAGTTATCGATAGACTGTACACCTCTACCCCAGCATCATAGCTTCAAACCAGGCATCTACCAGCAAAGGTGATTTTTAGGTGAATAACAAAGGTCTGTTATTATCTGTTATTATTTAGTCTATTATTAATATGGTATGTGTTAAAATAAGCTAAATTTTTTTTGTATTTGGCTTTCAGCATCGGATCTGACCTAATATCCAGCATGCCATTTAACTGGCATTGGACAGGTCGCGCAGGTACTGGATAAACGGGCTTTTACTGTATAATATCAGTGCATTCGATATAGTACCTTTCATGTCAAGAGGCCAACTGAAAATGCTTCAAACAAATTTATTTAATGAGTTACTTCATTTAAAGTGTTGTGATTGTATTTTCTAAATAAATGTGGCAGCAAAGATGTATACATTTATGCCCCATAAACAGTCTTTAAGTGAATGATCAATATTAGCTGGCGGATTGTTCAACCCAGGATACTGGGAGCAATGGGGTTTGACCTCATACAGTCTAGGCTGACGCCCAATGGCAGTGCTGGTGAACGCTGCATTGTTTTAGGAACTGTCCTTTTGATGATACGTTAAACTGAAGTCCAATCTGCCTATTCAAAAAGAGAAAATTGTTTTTCTTGGCATCCTGGTCTGCAATCCCCAAAATAAAATCGGTCATTCGCTTTGTGAATATTTATGGAACATTGCTATGTGCAATTGGCTCCAGTGTTTGCCTACAAAATAGAGTGACCAAACTTTACAATTTATTATGTGAAGTGCCTTGCGATATCTTCGAGATGTGATATGTCCCGATTACCCAGTCCTTGCCAGGCTTCACTGACTCCCTGTCTTGGAGCAGATCGATTTCAAGATCCTCACTCTTGTTTTCAAATCCCTCTACTCCTCTGCACCTTCCTACCTCTCTGATCTCCTCTCTCCTCACAAAAGCACCTGTTGCCTTCGCTCTACCAGGTCTGGCCTCCTCCTTGTCTCCCGAATCCTCCATTCCACTGTTGGTGGCCATGCCTTCAGCCACTATGCCCCGAGGCTCTGGAATTCCCTTCCTCACTCCCTTCACCTCGCCCCTTCTTTTCCTATTTTCAGGTCACAGCTAAAGACCTTTCTCTTCGACCATGCTTTTGGTCACCTTTTTCCCCCTCCTCCTGGCTCGGCCCCAGGATCCGTTATTATGAAGCACCCTGAGTCGCTATCTGGTGTGGAGGACGCTATATAAATCCAAGTTGTTGTTATTGTGCCAAATCAAATGTAAACTCTGTGGTCGTATTATATACTTTTGTATCACTTTGTTTGACATTTGCATGCTTCTTCATTTTTCACTTTTCTGAAATAAAAAATAGTAAGCAACAAACAAACGTTACAGGATCTATAGAATATTGTTGGTGTATATTTTTACCTTTCAATATTCTTTAATTAATAACACAGAACAGTGAACTTGCTTCATATGTTTGCTCCTTGACGTTAATAGAAAGACATTGAAAACTGTAACCTTGCTTTCTGTTTGCCTGATTATTCCTATTTTTATTTCTATTTGTGACTGTTTTATTTTGGTTCACTTTCATTGAAGCATTGGTTAATTTCCCTGCTATTTATTTTTCATTCAGTGTCATCATTTAGAATCCTATAGCTCAGTGGACAGAGCATTTGCCTCACAAGCGAGAGCCCTGGGTTCGATTACCAGGAGGGCAAAATGTTCATAGAATCATAGAATCTTACGGAACAAAAGGAGTCCATTTGGCCCATCGAGTCTGTGCTGGCTGTTTGAAAAGAGCAATTCAATCCCACTCCCCAGCTGAGGACTAACAAAAGTTTTATAGAGGTTAGTCAGATCTTCCTGACTTTTGTACTCTATGCCCCTATTTATAAAGCCTAGTATCCCGTATGCTTTTTTAACAGCCTTGTCTACCTGTCCTGCCACCTTTAAAGAATCACTTACACAAACTCCCAGGTCTCTCTGTTCATTCACATCCCTTAAAATTATACTATCTAGCCTGTATTACCTCCCCTCATTTCTCCTCCCAAAATACATCACCTTACATTTCTCCCATAAAATTTTGGGCAAGTTTCCTTACTGGACACGCCTCTGTTTGCCTAGCAGTCAGTATGAACCTGTTGTTAGTCAAGTGGCAGATTGATTTTCTGAAGGTATTTCCTTCAAAATAATAAAAAATAAATTGGTCAATTCAATCCATAACTGTTTGTGGGATATTACGCAATCGGCTGCCATGTTTCTCCCACAAAATACAGTGAATTCATTTTACAGTATATTCTGTGAAGCGCTTTGAAACATTTTGAAAACGTGATGAGATGCTATTTCGAATACATGGATTATTATTACTATCATCTTTACTTATATGCTGGTAGAATGTGTTTGCAGAACTTCCAATGCCAACATATTTTATTGGAATAGACCCATTCAGGCACCTTATGCCATGATCAGGCAGATATTTCTTTGCTGGAGCCCATCCTGTACAGCGTTAAAGCTAACACCTGACCAAATGTTACTAGCAGGTTCAAAAACACGTTTTGAACTTGTGAGAATAAGGAGGTGAGATTATTTTTCTGCTGCTTTTCTAGGCTGTTTGCTTACATCTTCAGTTGGGAGGGAAGATACAGGTGGCAATTTTCACTACCATAGCTATAATAATAATAATAATAATCCTTGCATTTGATATAGCGCTTTTCACATCTTATAGAATATCAACTCTCATGATAAATGCTGTTACAACTGGTATATTATAAATATTTCTCCACATTAGAACTGTGTCAATCTGGCTACATTGATAGTATTAGTGCCTCTAAGTCAGTAGGCTACATACATTCAAGGCCCATTTGAACTCAAAGCCTAATGCCTAGTGCACCATATTGTTGTGGGTGCCTTCCTTTGGATGAGATGTTTAACTAAGGTCCTGTCTGTCTGCTCAGATGGATGGTAAAGATCCCATGGCTATTGATGAGTTGAGAGGTTCTCCTGGTTTACTGGCCAAAGGTATCCCCAATAAAATTAGTCATTCACAGTTTAAAGGACATTGGTTTTGTTTTACATCTTTTGTAGTAGTATTCCTAAAGCTGTCAGTACTTAAGATAGTTAATGATTAAAGTATGTTATTTGTGAATGTCGTTTCTGTTTTAATAGGAATCAATATGCATGCGGATGTCAGACCTTCTATATCTGGAAAAGAAATGGGCTGGTGTCACCAGGATACACCTTGTACCAGTTGCAGTGATCTTGATAAAATTAATGCTTTACCGGAAGGCATTCTATTTCTTAGAATAAGGGAGTACAGTTAGTTCCTTGTTACATGACGGCATGAAGATATAGCTTTTAATGACATCTAAATCAGAGGTTTTCCAGTTTGTTGGCATCATATGTTACCTGTAAACATTGGAAAATATCCAAACCTTTGCTACATCAAACAATTGTAGTTTCATTAAGTTTTGTTTGGGGTTGGAGGGGTGGGGGTGGGGGGGGGGGGGAATTAAAGGTATCCTGTAGATTTGTAATTGACATTTGCAATTCAGTTCTGGGACTGATAATATACAGATAAATGGAAATATTTGCTAATCAGCAATGGACTATCAGTAATCTCCAGTAATAATAAAAGTGGGCTCCAAGCAACATTTCTAAGTGATACCGATCTAGAACAGTAACTCTTCCAATGTCCTCCACCACTTCAACATTCCCTCCGTGACTCCCTGGTTCATTTCTCCATCGGCACCAACAGTTGCTCTTTTTCCCCTGACACTTTCCCATGCCAGCGCAGTAGGTACAATACCTGCCCTTTCACCTCCTCCCAGACCACTGTCCAAAGCCTCAAGCACAGTTTTTACGTGAGACAGCGATTTACATGTACTACCACCAATGTAGTATATTCCATCCACTGCTCACAAATGTAGTCTCCTTTACATTGGGGAGACCAAATGCAGATTGGGTGACCGATTTGCCGAACACCTCCGTTCTGTCCACAAGTACAAACCTGACTTACTGGATTGTTGCCATTTCAACTCTCCTTCCCACTTCAGTCTGACCTCTCCATCCAAGTCTCATATGCTGTTCCAATGAAACACAGTACAAGTGGTTATTGGCACATTATAAGAATTATTTTTAAAATTAATTTCCTGTCAAACCTATCTCTTTAAATCTTTTAGGTTTATCCATATAATTATTCAAAAACCTGTTGATTGTTCTCGTTTTTGTTTATGCTGATATTTGAAGCTATCATTATTGTTTATTTTTTCAGGACATTCCATTCCCTCTTTTGCTATAACTACAATAATACACTTAGTTAAAATTATCTGAATCTTCATTGACAAACGTGTAATCGATCAACATTAATTTATGTCCAAACTAGTTTTATTTCTAGATTGGAAATTAAATATTCTTTTCAGGATAAGATTTCCTTTACTTTTGTATTTCTCAATTTTTCCTTTTAATAACAACAATCCTTGTTTTTGATGTAGTGCATATAATGTCTCACATTGTCCGGATTTATCACTCTGCAGGTTATATACACTCATTACCATTTGAAATCTTTGCAAAATAATTATTCTTATTTTCATTCATCTGATTCATTCACCTTTATATAGCATCTTCAACATTAGTAGAATGTCTCAAAGACCATCTCTGGATACTTGAGTGGGGGGTATGTTGGGAGTGGGTGGGAGAGGTGGTGGAGAGTGGGGAGAGGAAGGTTGGAGGGAGGAGATGGAGATGAAGGAACACAATGTTCATAGGTCATAAGATGGGCAAGTAATATTGGGGTAAAATATATGACATTTCATAACTATTACCTAAGAAGGTGTTACATTTGTAGCAAGCTAAAACATTTCAGTCCATGGTTTTCACACAGTTTTCACAGATGTGTGTCTTGTGAGTGGGGTACTGGAGTATGCTTTCTTTCTGGGTGGCAGCATCTGTTAGATATTTTTTCTCTGGCCGCATCCAAGATACTGTTCATTTTTTAGTGTTAAGTTTTTTTCAGGACTTCTGCATCCACTTACTGCCTATTTGGATTTTCCATATTCCTGCTGGCACTAATTGAGACTGCCCAGCTGTGATAGTTTTCAGCCTAAACGGGGAGTGTGATTTTCTAAACAATATAATTTTCCACTGGAATTCAGAGTTATACATACTGGCAACAATAATTATGCATCTGGCCACAATCATTTCTGTTCTATAAAGTGCATGGAATGCTGGACACGGTCACAATGTCTTTTGAAATTGCGAAAGTTCTCCATTCACGCTCACCAGACCCCAGTCTTTGTTTCTATCAAGTCCAGAGTTGAGCCACAGAAGGCTTATGGGGTCAAGCGTCCCACCTGGCCTTAGCCTTAAATCCATTCCATGAGACAATTTAAGATGGGGGGAATATGAACAAAATCTTAATTCAGTTTTAATTTTGAAGCTGATTTTCTTTCGTTCATAAAAAGAACCCACTTACTAAACTAACCTAAAGAACCTAACAGTTCATCTATAATATATAATAATAATCCTTGGAAATCTAAAATTTACCTTGAATTTTAGAACAGAGTGGACTCACAGGTTGTCGCTGGGGTATTAGTCCAGGATTCCATTCCATGACTCAAAAAGGAGAGCAAGTTTCTGCCAATGTCCTCCCAACAACCCTTCATATAAAATTAGAACTCATATAGTCTCACTGGACAATGTGCTGATGTGGAGCTTCAACCTACATCATCTGACTCAGAAACATGAGTGCTACAAACTAAGTCATTGAAACACAAATTTAATGGGAAATACACATGTCTGAGCTCATGGAAATCACATGAATGAGTGGGATGGTTTTATCCTGCTGCTTTCTCCTATTATTCTTCATAGTGTCGTCAGTGCTCTGAAAAGGAGAAACAAGTGGTCACACCCATTTCAATCGTACTATTTCATTGTTTCCTTCTAGTTTATATTGCCAATATAAATATTGTATTAATTCAGCTTGTTTGGTCAGCAAATCAATAACAATGCCAATGTTATACAGTCTAGGAAGATCCCAAAACAACAAATCACATTTGTATAGGTCCTTTCACGTCAGGGGGACGTTCCAAAGTGCTGGACAGTCAGGGATCCACACTCGAGCCAGTGGTTGGGATCAGGATGGGTGGAGGGCAGGGAGGGTAGAGGTAGGAGGTTGACTGGACGAAGAACAGGGTCTTGCGACGGGTCCTGAAGGAAACAAGGGAGGGGGTGAGGTGGAGTGCCTTTTGGTTTGGAGTTCCAGAGGGTGCGGGCAGAGAAGCTGAAGGCCCACCTGCCAATGGTTGGGCGAGCGAGGTGGGTGACGTAAAACAGGCTGGAGCCGCTGAGCGGAGGGAGCGGACAGGTTGGTATGGGATCAGTTGCATACATAATATATTGTAGATTACAATTCACACTGTCTGAGCTTGTTTTGTATATTTCATATTTGTCATCAATACACTGTTAAATGTGCAATAAAGAAACATAATTCAATAAATATCAAGCTCCTTCCAAGAAAAAAACGATGGGATGACTCCAGCTATGCACACATTTTTGTGTATGCCAGCATTGCTAATCACAATACAGAAAAGCATTTTGACAAACTTACACTGCTCTGTGATAAGCAATTTAAAATTTACAATAGTTGTCAATATTTATCTGTAGAATGTTTAAAGCTGGAAATGTTTTGCTCAATTATTCAATTTTATGGTATTTTCGGTCTTGTTAGAAAGTTGAAGGAGTATGGGTTAGCCAGGGCAATGGGATTGAAAGAACACCTTGCTCCCAGAGCCAGTGCAGACTCAATAAGTATGGCAGCATCTGAGCATTAAACTGCCATGATTCTACGATACCAACTACTATGGAGCTATGGAAACATTCTGCTCCCCACTGAACACACCTATTTGTCTAGATGTTTTACAATAATTTTTTTTACCATTTTGTTATGAAGATTTTCTTTCAATTAAACCACATTGCATAGTGCATTGGAAGGGAATATGCTTTATAGCTGATAGCTCTAGAAAAAGATTTGCAGCCTGTGTACTTTTTTTTTAATGCGTGAGGAACTTACTGCTTTCCTTTACTATCTCAATTGGTATAGTAATAATCATAATCATTGTATTTAATATAGCACCTTCCACATCAGGAGAAAGCGCTTCACTGGATTTTACTGATGTGTAGTTACTGTTGCAGGTAGACGTGGCAGACAATTTGGACACAGTAACATCCTGTGAACAGCGCATGAAGTGAATCATGAATTTTTTCCAGAGGTATGTGGGCAAGAACACAAAGGGAATTTCCCTTCTCTTATTGAATAGTACATTGAGATTTTTAATCTTCACCTGAATAGGGGCAGAAAAGATTTTGATTTAACATCTCTTTGGAAGGCCGACACCTCCAACAATGGAAAATAACCCCAGTACTACAATGGAGTGTCCATTATAGACTATATGAGTTCTAATTTTTTATGAAGGGTTGCTGGGAGGATATTGGCAGATACTCACTCTCCTTTTTGAGTAGTGTCACGGAATCCTTAACATTCACATGAAAAGGCAGATGAGCAGAGACTCTGGCCACAATCTTTCAATCTTCCTTGGACACAGGGGTGGTACCAGAGGACTGGAGGATAGCTAATGTTACTCCCCTGTACAAAAAAGACCAGAAGGACAAACCTGGGAACTACAGGCCAGTCACTCTAACGTCAGTAGTGGGCAAACTTCTAGAGTCTATAATCAGGAACAAGATAGATCATCACTTAGAAAGATATAGGCTGATAAAGGACAGTCAACATGGATTTGTTAAAGGCAAATCTTGCCTTACAAATCCGATAGAATTTTTCAACGATGTAACAGAATGGGTGGACGAGGGCAGTGCAGTTGATGTAGTTTACATGGACTTTAAAAGGCATTTGACAAAGTGCTGCATGAGAGGCTTATTAGGAAAGTAGAGGCTCATGGCATTAAAGGGACAGTGGTAGCGTGGATCCACAACTGGCCGCGAGACAGAAAGCAGAGAGTTGTGGTGAGTGGCTGCTTTTCAGACTGGAGGGAAATGTGCAGTGGCATCCCCCAGGGATCAGTTTGGGGACCACTGCTCTTTTTAATATACATTAATGATTTGGATTTGGGTTTAGGGAGTACGGTTTCCAAATTTGCAGATGATACTAAGTTTGGGAGAATAGTAAATAGTGGGGAGGATAGTAACCATCTGCAAGAGGATATAGATAAAATGATAAAGTGGGCAGACACATGGCAGATTAAGTTTAATACAGAGAAATGTGAGGTGATACACTTTGGGAGAAGAAATGAGGGGAGACAATGTAGGCTAGATAGTACAATTTTAAAGGGTGTGAAGGAACAGAGAGACCTGGGGATTTGTGTTAGTGACTCCTTGAAAGTGGCAGGATAGGTAGATAAAGCTGTTAAGAAGGCATATGGGATACTAGGCTTTATAAATTGGGGTATAGAATACAAAAGTCAGGAAGTGCTGATTAACCTCTATAAGACTTTGGTGAGGCCTCAGATGGTGTACTGTGTACAATTCTGGTCACCACACTTTAGGAAGGATATTAAGGCATTGGAAAGGGTGCAGAGGAGATTTACTGGGATGGTACCAGGAATGAGGGACTTCAGCTACGAGGAAAGGCTAGATAGGCTAGGCTTATTCTCTCTAGAACAAAGATTGAGAGGAGACCTAATAGAGGTTTATAAGATTATGAGAGGTTTCGACAGGGTGAACAGGAAAAGATTGTTTCCACTGGTGGGTAAATCAGTGACTCGTGGTCACAGATTTAAAAACGAAGCAGAGGGGAGCTGAGGAGAAATTTTTTCACTAGCGGATTGTTCAAATCTGGAATGCATTGCCTGAAAAGGTGGTAGAGGCAGATTCCATAACAGCTTTTAAAAGGGAACTAGATCTTTATTTAGGAAGAGCAGGTCTGTTTAGGGTATGGGGAGAAAGCTGGGCAGTGGGATTGAGTTGCTCTGTTCAAAGAGCCGGCACAGACTAGATGGGCCGAATGGCCTCCTTTTGTGCCATATAATTCTATGATTCTATGAGGCCTTTAATGCCTCATCAAAAAATGTGAATGTTGGAGCAACCATTGCAACAGAGAAAGGTGCAACAAGAGTCATTGACATATCTATCTTTTATATTAAACAAGAGGCATAAAATACTAATTTCATGCAAGTAGTCAATGCAGGTTAAGTTCAATGACCCCTTCAGGTCCAGAGAATTGATTGGAATTGCATGGAACACTACAATTGCATCCTTTCCTCTGCTGGGGTGATTATTACAATTTGGGGACTTAGGGGGATGTAATTTGAGCTGTTTTACAATGGGTGGAATGGTCATTTCATCAAACTTTGTGAAATGTGGCAAATTTCACCTGGTATTGTTTTTATCAGGTTATGTCACTTTGCAGAGTCTCTGATTTTAAATGAAAAGCAACACACGCAGCACTGAAACAGGGGTCTGCAATTCAGTTTTTTGTCAATTAAAAGATCAAGAAACAAATCTTAAGATGAATTCCAGTTGCCCTGAGCACCAATACAGTACTTACAACTCTGTACAGCCAATGAGTGAACAATACTACTGAGCATTAGAAACTCATAACATTAAATGTTCATTTGGAATTACACCCAGCTTTAATGAGCGTATGGTAGAAATTAAAAAGTCTCCTGTGGGAGAAGATGTTTGAAATGTACTTTTGCTCAAACAGTAGTGGATACTGTTAGGTTTAGTTGAATCATTAGGTTTATTTTATGTTTAATAAGTAAATTAATGTGTATAATAAATGGTATAACTTTAGAAATTTAGGTTTAAACTAAAAAGGCTGCAGTATTGCAGAAACCAGCCCTCTCCGTAAAGCAGAACAAATATAGACAGGTTGGCACCAGTTGTGGTAGATATGATAAGTGTGAAGGACGGGGAACAGAAAATATATTCAGTTAAAAACATCAATATAACTACTCTTTGTCTTCCCAAAGGTGGGAAATCATGCGGTAAGCGAGGAGGCAAACAAAACAGAAATCTTTAAGATCCGCTCTGCTAATCAAGATAAGAAAAGTGAATCGGCTAAATAGAGTGTGAGAGATGATGTACTGAAGCTGTTGTAATTGACTGCTCCAAAACTGGTAGTATAAGTTTTTTTATTTGTAGTGGCATTATTATTTTACTAGTTTTATATGTGTTACTTTGATTAATAAATCTCTTTACACTTTGATTGAATTATATTTGAAACCTCTGAATCGGAAATCCCAATAATACGGTATATGGAGAAAGATCCATAATAGAGCACTTGAGGCTCCAGCAATCAATAGTTTCAAAACATAACTGGAAAAGTGTCTGTGGGCAAAAATAAGAACATGATGTATATCATACAGTTGACAGGGGACAGGGCTATAGTAAGAAACCTTGTGTGTGGAGTGAATCAGGAGAGGTTTGGATAGTGGAGATAGGAGTTAGATGAATATTCTGAGGTTGTTCACTTTCTATTTTAGGGTCAATGAGTATCTACACAGAAATTCTCTCCAGAAGCTAGAGTGAGATGGATATTAAGATTATGTTTTAGGTGGCTAGAGAGCAAACGGTCAAACTTATTTCAAGCATAAGAAGATTGAGTAACAGCAACAACAAAGCTAAACATTTTAGTAAGCCATTACTAATTATTAATTATCATTACCAGCACAGCAAATGCTGAGACTAATATCAGTTCTGTACCTCAAGTTATAGCTTTGGTAAACTGGTTGGACCTAAAGATCTCCTCGCTGTCATTCTCGTCTTCCATCAGCAGTCTCAATGGAGCTTTATGGTATGCCAGCAAACCTCAATATGTACGCTGGAATCTGCACACTATCCATGTGAAGGGCACTATATAAGTGCAAGTTGTTGTTGGTTTAGCACTGAAACACCAATTCCAGGGAAGGGGACAATAATCAGGTATGCTAATCAGGAATTCACTTTATGATTTTTTAAACCAAGTTTGGGTGCATCATTTCAAAGTAGGGTGGGCGAGGGTAAGAGATCACTTTCACAACCATCTGAGGAACAGATGGAAAAATACAGTTTTTTTAAAAACAGATTTAACAACATATTTGTTCAATATAAAATCTGTTATGAAGCATTGGATTTGTGAGCCCTTTACATGTAACAGGGGTGACATACATCCTGTAAATATATGTTATCATGCGATGTTTAAAAAAATTCAACAATCTGCAGTTAATAATCAGTTTAACAAACACAAAATGTACCATATTTTATGATGGACTTGGCTAAAATAATGTTTTGATTGTATCCGGATGGCCTTCTGGGAATGATTAGTTTGCTTGAAACATAACGGCCTCAACATTTGATCTGTTCTGGTGCAAGGTCGACTGGTTGGATCCCTTGCATTAATAAGTCAATCAAGTCAACTGAAACATGAACGTAATACAGTAAATCAATATGTATTTTGGTATAATGGTGCATAAGTCTATTGTTGACAACATGCATGAAGAACTGTTTACAATGGCAGGAATCAGTGGTGGTGCTAAAAACTAAAAGCACTTTAGATCAGATGATGTGACACAGATTTTATACTGTTATGCAGTGCTACAGTTCAAAATAAATATCAAAAACAACTTCAAGGGAATTAAAAAGTAGGAACCCGGTTTGAATACAACACAATCTGGGGCATTCCGGGGGAATTGTTACCCCTGGAAAAGCAATCCACCAATTGACCAACAGTATAAAAACAAGTGAGTTACTAAAATCTTAGCTAGGTTTACAAACAATTGTATATTTCTAATGCTTTTTGCCCACAAAATATATAGTCAATTCACTTTACAATATATGCTGCAAAGTGCTTTGAGATGTCTTGAAGGCGTGATAAGGCGTTGTATCAAATGCAAGGATTATTATTCCAGAGTAATTATTTCTAAAATTCCAGCAAGAATAAACAAATTCCAACCAGAGATACATTTTATTGTGCAACTGTTGCTAGCTTCGTATTAACTCTAATAAATACAGTGATTAGTTCTTGCTAACAATCATCGAGCAGCACCTTCACTGAAGTATGCAAAAATACAATTGTTTGTAAATTTAGCTAAGGTTTCAGTAACTCACTACTTTTTACACAATTGCTTCAGCAGAAAGCTGTTTAGATTGCGTTCTATTCAAACGTTTTAGTTTTACATTCCAAATAGTAAAGAGAATATTCTTACAGATTACCTGGAATGCATTGACATCCCCTTTTTTTTAATACTTCATAATGAGGAACAGGTTACGCTGACCGTTGTGTATGACCTAATTTTATAGCAAAAATTGCAAAGGCCTGCCACATAAAAGCTAAAAGCAAAGCGCTTTTTATCAGGTGATGTGTCACAGATTTTATACTGTTATGCACTGCTACAGTCCATAATAAATATATTTTTTAAAAGCATTAGGAGAATGAAGGCAAATAATTTGTTATTTTGGTTTGGTCTGTAGCTGGTGTGTGTGACACATGCAGAAACTCAGCACCATGCTTAATAGAATCCAAACCAAACTAAGAGTTTTAGCTGTTAAAATGTCATAGTTGGATAAAGTTTGAGTACTGCATTCATAAATCATAGGTAAATGAAAAGGAGATGGCCATGTGGGAACCAAGTTCTTGGTAGGCAGTTATGACTGGTCCATTTTGGGACGTCCTCTTGAAGTGAAATACGCTCTATAAATGTAATTTTGTTGTTGTGGTTCAATGAAGGAGAGGGGGCTCAGTGAGGAAGATACATCTACAATAGTGACAGTGCACGTGGGTTAGAATGATTGCTGCAGGTGGCGTCTTGGGAGGTCCTTCCGATGGGAGAGGCGCTTTACAGATGCAATTTTGTTGTTGTTGTATATCAGTGTTCATTCTTTAGTCTGTGTGTCTAGCAATGTCAGTTTAAAGAATAGTCAGGAGTAATTTAAAGTTACCAAGTGAAAGAAAGAAGCGGGTGAGAGAATATTTACAACGGTGTGTATTTGGGCAATGTGCAGAGTACATTTAGCAAGGCCTTACTAACTGTGGAGAGGCATATTAGATCTTTATGTTCTAAAGGTACATAAGGCAGGCACTGATCTGGGTGGTGCTAAGTCTGTGTATGTTTCAGGACTGATTGATAATTCACTAAGGGATATTCTCAAAAATATAGTTAGAATTTACTTTGCCGGATAGAATTGCTAATATTGGGACTAAATGTTAAGGTTGAGTTCCTGGGCGTAGATCATTTGTATGGATTTTAATGTGTTACACAGCAGTTTGAACTAGGTGCCTATAAAAGTTAGATGGTGACATTACTGTCTTCATTGATGGGCTGCAGATTTAAATGTGGATATTGACTACTAGAATAGCTGAGATGGCTTTTTATACATTTCCAAAGCTGTCAGACATCAATACCTTATAGTCTGACATAAGGGACACTCCATGAGTGTTTTCAAATATGTAACATTGCATCAGTGAGTCAGAAAACAATTTTAATTCTACTAACACTGCAGCTGCTCTGTGTGGAATTTCCATGGAGCTTCCATAACCGCAAGTAACATTTGTGATTCACAGAATACTGTAAAATGAATTGAATGTATATTTGTGGGTGAATCGCGGCAGCCAATTGCGCACAGCAATCAATCAACAGTCGTGGATTGAAATGACCAATTTTATTATTGTGGTTTTTTTGGAGGGATTATTATTAGGTGTGTGGAGTAAGGAAACTTGCCCAAGGTTTCACCCTGATCTGCCTGGATTCGAACACAGGTCTCCCCAGCTTGCAAGACAAGTGCTGTAACCACTCAGCCACAGGAGCATTTTCTACAATGTAGAATAATAGCATTGAGTTTGCATGTTTTAAGCCTACATTGGAATGTGCATAGTGATGTTAAACCCAATATAGGGTTCTTTAACCCCTTGACTCTTAATATTTTGCAATAATTGATTGACAAGATTAAACCCAAAGACTCACCTTGGGATGCCTTGCACACCTGTCAACAACGATGACAATTTACATCGTTATATAGCACCCTTCAAACGGGATAGAGCGCTCATTATTTCTTTCCTCGGCTTGCCCTTTACCTTTAAACACAGAGGGTTTGTTTTGCCTTTCCTGGAATGTATTTCTATTTGAATTTGTTATAATAAAATTCTTCATACAGTGAAACCTTTTTCTCGTTGCTTTCCTCCCCAAGCTTTCCTGCCAGTTCGCCAGACACCATAAATTAGTGCTGAAGGGATATCATGGAATGTGACGTCAACACACTGGTTATTGTTCAATAATTGTAAAATGAATAACTGCAGTCTTTTAATAATTTCAATGATTAATTATTAGACGGCCAAACGATCCAGGGAAAGATAATATTTAATATTTTAGTAACTTTTCTGTTTTTACTAGGCCAAATAATTTTTCTTCATGCATCAGTGAACGTCCATTTGCTCCTGGTCACCATTTATTAAAATTATGTTTTAAGCATTCATTTTAGTTCATCCTGATGCTGGTCTAACTCCTGCTGGGATGCAGGTCCCTGGTTGTCCACTGCTATCAAACCTCAGTTATCATTGTTCATATATGGGCCTTGGAAATGACTGTCGACAATTCGAGAGGTATGACAGCCAAGATTGACCTCTCTTGACACAAATTATGTAGTATTGGATATACATTTGCTAGGGTTAGATTTGCCTGTTAATCTGACCTGCCTTTCTTTCACTTCTGTGTAAACCTGTTCTAATTGCAATCTGATTCCCTTGCCTTTGACAGTGCAGAGATGTAGGTACACTTTTGTTGTTGATTTTTATATACAATATAAAGCCAATCTATTTTTATACTCTCAATGTGCCATTTTCGAGATCATATGAGCCCAAAGTATTTTGTACATCAGTCAAATATGAATTAAGCAGCTATATTTTAACAGAACATAGTTTCTGGTACCACTTTTCCATAGTCAAAGTAGTTGTGAACTTTATTTTTCTTTCACATGGGAGCACTATGACATAGCTACTATCAGTAGGATAACATTGATGCAGGGGGAAAAAAATATCCTTTACAATGGGTGACAAGGACAGTCACTGAGGAATACTGTTTATTGTATGTAACCTGTCAGATACGGGATGTAATCTGACACATCATAGTCTCCTATTTTAATACTCTGCCATATGCCATGATTTTCTGATATTACATTCATTGCTTAGGTTTATGTCTGTAACACAGAAACAATATAACATACCCTTCGTAACACACTGCTGCTATAACACACCCTACGGAGCACATTTAGTAAACTTATTACTGTTGGGCTATTTTGTGGTTGATGGTGAAACATACGAAGCCAAGAAGATCAATTAGAAACAATGGGATGAAATATGTGGTTTGTGATGTGATGATCATCACAATATATTTCCACCCCCTTTTTTAAAGTTCAAAATTCATTGATATATTGCACTAGAACAACTGGTTGCATGTAAGCATTTTAGGTGTTTAATTCCACCCACATTTACAAACAAATCCTTTCTATCTAATCTGTTCTGAGTTTGTGCAAATCTGATTTATTACATAGAAAAGCAACTTTATTTAACCTTCATGCCTCCATTCATAATTCAGGTAATTACAAATGCATACGTTTAAAGATGTGTACTATAGTTCTTCAATTTACAGCTCAGCTCATGTGAAAGTTGAATACAGAAATGCAAAGCAATGACAAGAGAGTGTTTGGGACACATGGAAAACTAAACACTTGTCCATTTATGTCTCAGAAGAGACTGGAGAGACAACAAATCCTGACAGAATCTCAATGCAGGAAATCCCTTTAAATTTTTGGGTGATGTCACCATTTTACAGTAAGATCAAAAGCTTTGAATATATTTACAATACATACATTGTACATAAATACAAGAACAACACTTACATAAATGTTAGTAAACGTGTCACAGTTATTGCCTGAACTAAATAGTGTACAAAGAACAGGAAAGAAAAAGGATTGAAATGTTCTGATTTATTTTTAAAGACTATTAAAAGCTATTGCAGGTTTAATACAAGCCCTTTCTTAAATCAGCCAAATTAGTTGTTTTTAATCTCCAATATTCACTTGGTGCACTTTTGAACAAAAATTAGAAGTTTTCCAATTTAGTTTCTCCATCACTATTTACAGCCTATTGTAAAACTATGACTCTCAAAATACTTTTAAAACTCTCACGTATAATACATTTTATTTAAAATAGTTGTCACTAGTACAGTAAAATATCAGAATGTTTTTTGAGAGTTTGGATGTTAATCCCTGTATAAACCTCTTTTTAACTGAGACTATTTCAAAGTGCAAGACATTCATGTCTTTGTGGCTCCAAAGGAGATGGCAACTTTTAAAGGGACAGTATTCATTTCCAAGAAATCATATGTTCATCTCTTTGATCCTCCTCAACTTATTTCCTTAAGGTGCAACTCTAACCCTTTGCCTTCACAGCATTTCCTCTTTTTTTTATTGTTTTGTAAAATGAGTTCTACAAGAGTTTTGCTTTACATTAAGTTCAGGCAAAAAGGTTAATGCATATTTTCTAAAATACTTTCAGTTTGAGAAATGAACACAGAAATGAAACTAAGTATTGTATTCTTAATAGATGGAACAAACATTTTCATAGTTTCACAGAAGAGGTTGTGTTGAAGAAAATTGTGCGGTTTAGGAGGAGAAAGCTGAGATATCCTAAAAACAATGCCTTTTACTGTGGGCATTTCAGCAAACTCCATCTTTGATGCCAACAGTTTGGATATTGAAGAATACTGTGGGAGTAAGGGGCTTTAACACTTTCAACATCATCGAGAGTTTGTGCAACACAAGAATCATCTCTGCACTATTAGTATTCCAATTTCACATTTGTACAAAGATAGCATCATCTCCTTGAAAAGACAATTAAAAATCAATATATCAGAGGATAGCCACTCCAAACTCTTCCTTTACTTCTTCATATGATATAAATGTCACATTAATCAGGTTAGAAGTTGTTACTGGCAGGCCTTGAAAATCAACATCAGCAACTCTCTGCTGTGCTGAGCAGTCTTTTTGTTTTTTCCATTTCTCTAGAAATATTGCTGTCTTGAAGTAGATGAGTGGAATGAATGTTATCTACTGCACATACAATTAAAAAGTCGATTACAAACCAGACAACAAAATATGGATAAACACTCATATAAAACTGGGCTTTTCCTCAACAGTGAGGTGAAAAAGAGATTGCATGGTTAAGACAGTGATCACTTAGAAAAGATTTACTATACAGAAGGTACACGATCATTAGGTGTTGTAACAGAAATCCAATAAAGTGGACCTTTACTCCTATGTAAAGAACCAATTATGGTTGTTTATATCCCTGTTAAGAAAAAAGAATCTAATACATCCATGCACTTCTACTTTGTACAGTAGCGCATTGCAATATATAGTTCTTAGTAATATCTGATGTGATGTAGGGTGGCAGCAATTTCTTCACTGGTTGCCTATGCCAATGACTACAAACATGCACATTTTCTCCCCATCTTCTGCCTTTCATCTGCAGGACCTTAGACCACTTTTCACCTTGCACATCTTTTATTATTTCGCACTGCGTGATATAATAGGTGTGTCAGTGGAGTGGGGGAGTTCAGAACTGCATTTGATTCAAATGGTATTGATCTGAAAAATGATGTGGCAGCAGGTTAAACACTTTGTTAAACCTGACGTGACTCTGCCCCTTACCCAATATAGCATTAATGAAATTCCCCCCAAAATAACAGGCATTACTAGACAATACAGCATTGGAGGACTTCATTATCTATTATCTCTACCATTACTGTATTTTGTGGAGGTAAATGTAGCACTGTATTTAATCGTAAATTTAACTTGCGAATAATATCAAGTTGATATAGACCCTCCATTTTTATACCATCCTTCTACCAAGTGATAATTTCTAATGAGATATGATTTAAAAATAAGGCATTAGGTAATTATAGACAGCCCAACAAATGTAATTAAAACTATTGCAATGATAGCACCTACAGTGGGTAATCTAAAAATGTTGCTAAAGAAGGAATTCTTATCTAATTGACAGATAGAAAGAACCTTTGCTCGAAAAAATATATGTTGCCAATTTGTGCATTAAATAGGTAGTGCATGTCTTTAACACTGTGATATACCCACACTATTAAAAGGTACAGATAGAAACAACGCAGTTTTAATGAGAAATACACTTTCCTGGTGGGTATTGTTAGGGAGGTGGCATAATACTGCAGCTTTTAGATGTAGTTATGATACAATGTATTACTGCAGTTGGTAAGTTCCATGGCATATGCAACCTAACAGAGATCACAGTGTGACCACAGTGCCTGGGGAATTCTTCAACTACAGAAGGTTTAGATTTGATCTATTATTGCAGAATAATGATCATTTCATCATGATCAACAGTCCTGCTATGACACATAGCTGAATTTATGAGAACCATAGTCTTTTTTTCTCTTTTTTTTCCATTTCTCAAATGAGGTTAATACAAGGAGCTTAGGTTTCTGAATGTACAAAATCAGATGCACTAACAGATGACATGAAAATGGAACACAAGATACACGTTCAAATAATGTTTATAACTCGACATTTAGAGCTAACTACTGCCCTTTATTATGCACCTAATTGAGATAGTAGTTGAAGAATTGTTGAAATAATGAAAAGGTTGAATTCTGAGAACTATTTTGCTTTTAAAAAAGACGCACCAACTTATTATGAAACCCCTTTGAGAATAACAAAAAAAAAGAAATAATCTAAAATGCCAAATCAATGACAGTCGGATCTGACTGTCAATGGTAAGAAAGATGCCGAGAGTGCTCTCTCTCTCTCTCTCTCTCTCTCTCTATCATTCTTTCTTCTGGACATTTGGAGGTATCCTCGATCACCACCTATGATAATTCAGCCCAGCTGAATTTTGGGGAGTAGAAGAGACCCCATTCTGATGCCACACTGTTCCCATAGCACCATTAAACCAGCATGTGTCTTCGGCGATGTAATGCCAGGTGATCTGAGCGGGAGAAACTGCGGTCACAGTCTGCACATTTGAAGGGTTTTACCCCCGTGTGTTTGCGGTAGTGCCTCGTCAGCTCATCTGAACGAGCGAATTTCCATGTACAGCCTTCCCATGTGCACTTGTAAGGTTTCTCACCTAAAGAATAAACAAATATAAAGGAAATGCAAATAAAATTTCAAATATAAACACTTCAAAAGTGATATTCATGACCTCCATTGCAGATGGTAGAACTGTCAGAGATTGAGTCAATACAACAACAATAAAATTACATTTGTATAGTGCCTCACACATCAGGAGGATGTCCCAAGAAGCTGGACAATCAGTATTTCGGACCAAACAGGAACAGGAGAGAGCAGGGGAGAAAGGAAGTTGATCAAAGGCATGGTCTAAGAGAAGGGTCGAGAAGGATCTTGAAGGAGCAAGGGAGGGGGCGAGGCAGGGGGGCCTGCGGTATGGAGTTCCAGAGGGTGGAGGCAGAATGGCTGAAGACCTGTCTGTTAATGGTGGGGCGGGTAAAATGAGGGACGTGAAGCAGGCTGGAGCCCGCTGAGCAGAGAGTGCTGGCAGGTTGGTAAAGGGTTAGGAGGTCACAGAGGTAGGGGAGGGCTTTGACCAGGATCTTGTGGTCGGAAACCAGTGGAGTCATGTGAGGATGCAGGTGATAGGGTTGGGAGCCTGGTGCGGGAGGAATTTGTGTAGTCAAGCCTGGATGTTACGAATGCATGTATGAGGGTCATGGCACCTGCGGTGTGAGACAGTGGCAGAGCCGGGTAATGCTAGGGAGAGTGTGAGGTAGAAAGGACAATTGAGGGTCAAACAAGACACCAAGGTTCCGGACTGGCTTCATGAGGTGAAGTGTGCATCTTTGTATGATGATGTTGTCAGTGCCTGAGGTGTGAATGCTGTTAACGTGAGCCAATCAGGAGGGCCTCAGTATCGCTGAAGTTCAACTGCAGAAAGTTAGCTTCATCCAGGATTTGATGTTTGACAGACAGTCTGTCAAGACAGCAGTGTTCCTGCAGTCGAGGGTGGAAGCAGAGATAGCGTTGGATGTCATCTGCACACATGAGGAAGTTGACTCCATATCTGCGGATGATGTCACCAAGTTACAAGGAACAAGTGCAGGTGAGGAGACTGGACTCATTCAATGGCACTACCTAAATATGGCACAATATTGCTTACCTGTAATGTGAAAATTGTGTGACACTTTAGAAATTGTTTTCAACCGTTAAAAATAACAGGGATTTTTCAAGTCAAAGCAACTAAGGAAAGTCCTAAAATTCTAAGGTCTGGACTTATTTAAGAAACATTTTAACTGTCTAAGTCTCCCATTTCCTAGTAATAATACCTCTGATATTGCAACAGCCCTTTCCTGACCAGTCCCAATCCTTTCATTCAAGTCAGTTTAAAAGGATACTTTTCAATCAATATTTATTTACTGATCCCCTAAGTGTAAATTGAGTGTAGGTTTTAATTTTATCACTTGTGCATGAATTTAAGTTTGGAAGAAGAACACAGTTGATTTCAGTGAGGTACTGCTTAGCATTTCTGTATCCTGTAGTTCAGTGGTTAGAGCACTCGTCTTACAAGTGTGAGTCCCATGTTCAAATCCAGGCAGGTCAGGGTGAAATCTTAGGCAAGTTTCCTTACTCCACATTCATTATAATAATCCCTCCCCAAAAAACCACAATAATAAATTGGTCATTTCAATCCACGTCTGTTTGTGGAATACTGCTGTGTGCAATTGGCTGCTGCGTTTCGAACACAAATATAGTCAATTCACTTTACAGTATATTCTGTGTGTTTTGAGATGTCTAGAAGACGTGAAAAGCGCTATATCAAATGCAAGGATGATTATTATTATTGTGATTTGTAAACAAGCAACTTTGCCTTTTGCTGGTCACCTGGTAAATTACAATTGGCAGAAGTGAAATAGCTCTACCAAATTGGGAAGGCACTTGGTAAACTGAGTTAACATCAAAAGAGTCAGTTGTGACCTGCGTGTTCATCCTAAATCTTGCTGTTGTTTAATAGAGGTTTCCAAAGTATCTACAAACCTGTGTGTGTCCTCCTGTGGGCTTTCAGATGAGAGCTTTTCGTGTACACTTTATTGCAGCCCTCAAAATCACACCGGTGTATGCGGCGCTTCTTTGAATCAGGGGACTCGGACCGTCGCTGACGTCTTGTACCCTCAATACTGAACAATGAATCAGAACTGAAAAAGAGAATTTAATCAATAGAATCTGGGACCGATGATTAGACCGGAAACATAGCAGCAGCATCTAATCTGTAGTAGATTGATTGTTCTGAATCTGGTTCAAGACACAGGAGCAACAGTAAACGATTTGGTCCATTAGGGGCTGTTCTGCTAGTTTATTAGAACATGCAAGATACAGTACTTTAATCCCATGTCCCCAACTTTTCCATGAAAATAATAATTATAATAATCCCTGTATTTGTTACCACCGATGCAGTAGTTTGTAAGGATTCACAAAAAAATTGGCCACAAGTATATCCTGCTATTAACCTGGATACGTCAGAGCCCTACACCTGGAACCCTGATTGATGCCTATCTTCTGATGGTTACCCAGGACTCTGCTTTACTCACAATCCAAGTTCATGGAAGCAAGGCCTCTCTGATTGACTTCCAAGTAGAGTTTCAGCTGTATGGCCCTGACACATCCAAATACCTGTAGGATTCACATGTTACAGATCCTTTTAAAAAGATGCTCAATTTAGACCCCATTAAGAAATCCCATGTGGTTTAATTTCCCTTAATGCAGAACTCCCTAAAAAGTGGACGTACAGCACACAAGTCCCATGCTGACCCACGGGAACACTGCTCCAAAAGTAGAATTGCTGTTGTCTGCCTGGCTCAGTTGGTAGAATTCTGGCATCTGAGTTATAGGTTCAAACCCCACATCAGGACTTTGAACTCACAATCCAGGCTGATACTCAAATATAGCACTGGGAAAGTGCTCCATTTTTGCAGGTGCAATCCTTTGGACAAAATGGTAAAGATCTATGGCACTACTCGAAAGGAGAGGCAAATCTGTCCAACAATCCCTGAGGTAACATTGGCCATTCACTTCATAGCTGCTTGGGGGTCATTGCTGTGTGCAAATTGGCTGTTGCGTTTGTTTTTGAGTACACCAATACACTTCACAGTAAAATCCTATTAAATACTTTGCATGACATGAAAAGCTCCATATCAAATATAATGATGATTTAGTTATGTGACACTTTTATATTTTCTTAGTAGGAAATCTCATGGAACCTTGCTTAATGCCAATGGAAGAAGCCACTGGCATTCCGGTGACTGTGAAGCTGAGTGACTCAAGGGCAGCACTATGTTTCTTATAATAGGTACTCATGTAAGGACCAGCTGTGATGTTTGGCGATGATGGAATACTAACCCAATTTTACAACAGAGAATCTACAAGTTTGTGCCTATGAGATTTTTGTTCTAGTGTTTGAACCTGTTTAAATTGCAGGATGATCCTTTCGCATTAAGAGTCTCTAGCTAGATCACAAAATTGCTGCTTCAATTAAGCCTGTAATGTAAACACAATTTAAGATTTATGGCACATTTGGCTTGTGGTTGTAGAAAGAAGAAACAACAGAAACACAGAGGCTTTGACATTCGTGCACTGCTCTCTCTCTCTCTCTTGAATTTCCATTCAAAAGTATAGCAAAAAGAGCACAACGATTTACTGATCAACATTAATTTGGATGTTTTTCCCCATCTATCTCCCTGAACAAAAACAATTAAAAGTCTGTTAACTTTTTGAAGATGTTAATAAAATGTTAGTTGTGTTACTCTATCAGCAATGAATTGTACTCCTTTCCAAGCATTTTGAGATGTCCTTTTGACGTGATAACGTGCTATACCAAATACGAAGATGAAACATGAAGTTTTAAAAACAATTATTGTAAAATGCTTTGAGAGTTTTCATGATAAAAGCTAAAAAAATCTGCATTTCCATCTGAAATCTATTTCCTAACATTTCTGAAGATCTGAGATGGTTGTGTGAAGTGACCTCATTACCACTAGGAAACTCCAAACTCATTCACTCAGTAGTTGACCAAAGGACAATTCTTTAATCGTCCATATTGCCCTTGTTTGCCCTTGTATCCACCAAATTACTACAAAATGGTAGAATACTAAGCGCTTTGAGATACTACCTGTGTGAAGAGCGCTATATAAATGCAAGTTGTTGTTGATACAGAGGCTACTGTTTAGACCTGTGTAGCACATAAGTCTCTCCATCAGCCTTGCTCAATTTCAGTTTGATAACCAAAGAACTGGATAAAACAGGTAACAACTGACACAGATTTTCCTGTTAGTACATGCTTTTGCAATCTCATGAAATTGTGATGTTGAATCATTCTTCCTATAGTGCCCTTGATGTTTGTGCTCAGTTATATCTGATGATTGTGTTCACTATTTCAGTCCTATGCATCGTCAAAAATACACAAAATATGTTTTTGCCAGCAACTGATTGCAAAAACATAATGACAAAAAGTTATCAACTTGTTTAACTGCGCCTATGCAATGGGCACAACGCAGATCCTGTTTTACACAAAATTGAAAACTAACCTCATAACAGTGAATGCCTTTACATTAGGTGAGTAAAATGTGGCCTGAATGTTCTGGGTATAGTCAACATAACAATAAATGATTGTATGAGAAACCTAGCTAATTTGAGGAGGGGGAAGGGGGGAACGTGGTTGTAAGCACGGTCAAAGAGGAACTTTTTCTGGCTGGACTTGAAAGATGGGGTGAGAGGAGAAAGATGGAGGGATTGAGGGCGAGTTTTCCAGAGATTTGGGGCATAGTGGCTGAAAGTGTGACCTCCAATGGTGGGGTGGGGCAGAGGGTGCGAGGGAAGAACAGACGGCCAGTCGAGCGGATTCGGGTTTGAGAAGGTTGGAGGAGTAGGGAGGTGCCAGAAAGTGAATGGATTTGAACTCGAGTGTGAGGATCTTGAAGTTATCTATTTGGTGATGTGGAGCTAGTAGAGGTTGGCCAGACCTGGTGAGAGGTAGGTACAAAATTCAGTCCTGATCAGTATGCGGGTGGCAGAGTTCTGAATGAGCTAGATCTTTTGAATGGTGGAGCTAAGGAGACCGGTGAGGAAGGGTGTGATTCCAACGATTTTCAGGGGAAGTGGAACAGAGCCTGAAGAAAGAGAAAGTTAACCATGTCAGGAGAGTAGTTGAGTGACCAGCAGTTGGGTGGGGAGGGAGTTGATGCAGAGGGTGGTGAACTTTATTTGGGTGATTGTGCTTGAGAGGGAGGAGAGAGAAACTGGGGTAATGTGAGTGCAGGGTGGGGGGAGTGGCAGGAGCTGTGGCATAAGAAGAAGGTGGTGTGGATGGTCGGATAGGATGGAAGGGGCCATGGGTGGTGGGGGAGTGGGAGGTGGGAGAGGATATAGCAAGGCAGGGCTGCAGCAAGCCTAGAAATTGTTGTGAAAGACTAGCCTGCCTGGTGAGTGGACAGATAATTGGGGGAAACGGATAAATCCCACTTCAACACTATCTGTATACTTTTGAACCCCCCAAAACTTTAGCTTTTGCGGTCTCTAGGGCAGAGTTTGAGCTTATAGAATTGCAATCAGAAACCACGTTTGTGAATTAATTGCACTTGCAACTGGAGACCAAGTACTTTCACGCTATGCATTTGTCTCCAGATACAAGCCTGCCTCAGACAGTAACTCCTCTTGTAAAATGGCCTATTTCCTGGCTTCAATTTTTGATGGATCCCCCTGATTTGGAGTGAGGTGAGCTGTTTATGATGGAATTACTCCTGAATGAAAAGCATGGTTCTGGAGGGGAATCGGTTTACTGGCAGAATTCAGATGAAATTCAATCACAATCCTTCTTCAAGCTCTTGACCAAAACAAAGTTGTTCAGGATTGCATTAATGCCACTTATCTTTCTTAAAAAAAATTACAGTCATTATCTCTTGTGTATTAATAACTCACCACCCTAGAGGCAGTGATTCAATTCAAATACCTGCAGTAACACAAATGGCCATGTTGGTTTTGTGAAAACTCCTCTGATACGAGAGTGATAGAGACGTAAAACACAGCATTGCTTCCTGAGACATTTTCAAATTTGGATCAACAATATAAAAGTGGTATGATATGCGGATGACACCAAATTCTACCTCTCCATCTCGATTCCACGACGACTCTTATCCTCACAGACTGCCTGTCAGACATCAAGTCTTGGATGGGAGCAAACTTTCTCCAGTTGAATGTCAATAAGACTGAGGCCCTCGTGCTTAGATCCCATCAGCGCCTCCCTACCTTGTGCACTGACAGCATCACCCTTCATGGATGCACACTCCACCTCACAGAGTTAATATGGAACCTCATCCTGTTCAACCCTCAACTGTCCTTCATACCTCAGATCTGTGCCATGTCCTGCTCGAACTTTCCCTGTGTAGTATTGCCTGGCTCCGTCACTGTTTCTCACCTCATTCCATCAAGTCCCTCATCCATGCTTTCATCAAATCCAGGCTCGATTACAGAAACTCACTGTTTGTCAGTCTTCCTAACTCCTCCCTCCACAGGCTGTAGATCATCCAGGACTCTGCAGCCTGTGTCTTCTCCTGCACCAAGGTCTGCATCCTTATCACCCTATCCTGACTCTACTCCATTGGCTCCCCATCACTCAAAGGCTACAGTTCCAGATGCTGGTCCTCAAGGTCAAAGCCCTCCATGCCTTAATCTTCCCTACCTCTGTGACCTCCTAACCTCCCATTTACCTGTTTGCTCACTCCACTTAGTGTGCTCTGGCCTGCTTCATGTCTCCCGCCTCACTCACCCACCCCACCCACCATTGATGGTTGAGCCTCCAGCCTCTCTGCCACCGACCTTTGGAACTTGATCCCACAGTTCCTCCACCTCACCCCCTCCCTTGCCTCCTTCAAACCCTGTCTCAAGACTCTCCTCTTTGAACATGCGTTTGGTCGCGTTCCTACCCTCCACCCCTCCTGATCCCAGCCACCAGCTAGGGTGTAGCTCCCTGACTATCCATCACCTTGGCATATCCTCTTGACATGAAAGGTGCTATACAAATGTAATCAGTTGTTCTTGTTATTGTATGATGCACACCACACACACTAGTTCAGACAAGATAAAAAAGAAGAGAAGGATATTTCTATCAGTCTTGTTTTACTTTGTTTTACATTTTATAATTCTCCCAAGTCTGTTCCACAAGTCGGAGAAACCTAGGTTCCTGGACAATCCATCAGATACGACATTCTGACCCAATGACTGACTGCATTTTCTCTAATCCTGTCCTTTCTAATAGAATAAATTAGCAATGAGTAATACCGTGATTGTGGATACTTGTGAATCCACGCTGTGAGGCCACTAATGGAGGCAGCTGATAGGGAATTTAAAGTAATGGTTATTTACAACCCCCAATGGTCTTATTAATATTCAAAGGATTCATTTAATTTTTATTTAATTGATTGTTGTAGTCGAGCAGGCAGTGAGTATCATTGTGTATCAGCTGCAGTCAGCGCACCATAATGTAAATACAGTAAAAGCTTGTTTATCCGGCACCAGCAGGACCTGGCAAATGCCGTTTAAAACGTCTGCCGGATATTCGGGCGGCCCGTGGCCGAAAACCCACTACCAAAAAATTTAAGTTCTTTTAACACACACCATACACACCAGACTGAGTAATAACAGATAATAACAGAATATTATATTGATACTTATTGTTAAAACTACTCTCTTGCGCTTCTCACCCACCTTTACTGATTTGAGGTTTACAGTCCAGCGATTCTTTTTTAAATGGAGGACACCAAGCGGGTGAAAAAAACGGCAGCGCAATTTTAAAGTTGCGCGACTTTACTAGCTGCAAGCTGAAGCCCTAGACTCTACTATTAGCAAACTGAAATACTGCACCTGCGCGACAATGTGGGTTTTCACCAGCGTTATCGGCTTGCCGCTGGCATGACTTTAAAGTCATACGTGCTCCGTTTTTTTTCACCCGCTTGGCGTGCTCCATTTTAAAAAGAATCGCTGGACATTTTGTTTCTTCCAATGGTTTTTCTTCAAACCCCCGCACAGTTTCTCACGGCGTCCCTCAGGGCTCTGTCCTCGGTCCCCTCCTTTTCACCCTTTACACGCTCCCTCTGGGCGACGTCATCCGCAAACATGGGGTAAATTTCCATATGTATGCGGACGACACCCAGTTGTACCTTTCTGCCTCATCCCTCAACCCCCAGACGATCGATGTTCTGACAGCATGTCTGTCCGACATCGACTCGTGGCGAGGGACAACTTTTTGCAATTGAACGTGAGTAAGACCGAGGCCCTCCTTATTGGCTCAAGCCAGCGCCTCCGCACATCGGGCGCTGCCAGCCTCAACATCCAAGGCTGCACTCTCCACCTCACAAAGCCAATCAGGAACCTCGGCATCATGTTCGATCAAAAACTTTCCTTCCTCCCCCACATCCGCGCCTTGACCGGCAAAGTTTATTTCCACCTGCGCAACATTGCCAGGCTCCGCAACTATCTTACCCCCCGCGCTGCCGAAACACTCGTGCACGCATACATCACCTCACGGCTGGACTACGGAAATTCTCTCCTCGTCGGCCTCCCCAGTTCCTCCATTCACAGGCTGCAGGCCATCCAAAACTCTGCAGCCCGTGTACTATCCCGCACCCGCCTCCGCGACCACATAACCCCCACCCTCGCCCGTCTCCACTGGCTCCCCATCCTCCAGAGGATCGAGTTCAAGATCCTCGTCCTCACCTACAAGGCCTTACACGGCCTTGCCCCACCCTATTTAACCGATCTACTCTCCCCCTACACGCCCACCCGGACCCTCCGTTCAACAGGACTTGGCCTGCTCCAAGCCCCCCGCCCGAACCGCCCCACCATCAGAGGCCGGGCCTTCAGTTTCTCCGCTCCCACCTTATGGAATGCCATCCCTCAATCCCTCCGTTTCGTCTCTTCCCTTTCCTCTTTCAAGGCTGGTTTGAAGACTTTCCTCTTCGATCGTGCCTTTTGTTCCACCCCGAACTCTTTTACCTCCCCTTCGTGTTTCACCCCTTCCCAAACACTCCCCTCCCAGCTCGGGTCACACGCCTCCTGTGCAGCGCCTTGGGACGACCTCCCGACGTGAAAGGCGCTCTATAAATGTAATTTGTTGTTGTTGTTGTTATATGGAAGTGCCGGTGCATCGAGTCACGGATAAACGGACTTCTACTTGCAGCCATTTTATAATTATAGTTTGCTGCCAGTGTGGTGGAGGATTTTCTTTGGCTGATGTTCACTGGCAGTTTCATCCAAAAAGTGTTTCCTTCTTCCTTCCTGCTACTTTGCTTTTTTGCCATATTTCACACTTTCAGGCCTAGTTTTTTGCCACTTGACATTCTAAATAAGCCTTTCCCAAGATGTTAGCTGAAAGCACTGCACCCACCCTCAAGAGTGTGGCACACAACCAGCACTGCAATGCAGTGTCAGCACAGACAATATAGAATTCACATAATGGAGTATGACTTAAATGCACAACCTTCTGACTCAGATGTGACAGCACTATCAATTCAACCAATAGTTGTCGATATCTACATATGCAGTATTATCAATATACAACAAGGCAAACAAAGTGCAGGGATCTATATGCTTAATAAACGGAACCCAACTAGAGATCAGACAGCCACTGATAGTCTCCAGTGTCCAAGGATCTTTCACCAAGGAGCTCCTGTAGCTCAGTGGTTAGAGCTCTCAACTTACTAAAACAACAACACATTTACATTTAACAAGATGCCCAGATTCCTAACTGGCTTCGCGAAGTGAAGAGTACAGTTTTGAATGCTGATGTTGCCAGGGCCTGAGATGCGGAGGCACTGACGCAAGCCCATCAGGAGGGCCTCCGTCTTGTTGATGTTTAGTTGACGTTTAGTTACAAGCGTGAGACCTGTGTTCGAATCCAGGCAGATCAGGGCGAAACCTTGGGTGTTTCCTTACTCCACACGCCTAATAATCCGTCCCCCCAAAAAACTCAATAATAAAATTGGTCATTTCAATCCATGACGTTTTGTGGGACACTGCTGCATGCAATTGGCTGCTGCATTTCACCCACAAATATAGTCAATTCACTTTACAGTATATTCTGTGAAGCGCTTTGAGACATCGATAAGATGTGAAAAGTGCTACATCAAATGCAAGGATTATTATTATACCCAGGTAATTTTCCCACTTTCCCATGTAGAAAATTGCAATCCAAGCAAGATGTAACGCTTGCACCATCTAGTGGTTTAAAGTTAAAACAACAACAACAAAATTACATTTGTATAGCACAATTAACCCTCGCCGAACGCTTTTTACGTTCCTGGAAAACTGCGCACTCAATAAAATCGCATTTGGTAAGCTTAACAAGGAACGGGAAAAGGGGTGTTAGGAGAATCATGCCTCCAGGCACATCCACACCCGACCAATGCAAGGTACGTACTGAGGCGGGCTACAGCCGGCTGGCCCGCTCTCCCTGCTCTCGTCGCTCTCCCCGCTCTCTTAACAGTCCAAGGTCGAGGAACCATCGGCCCCAAACTCCATCGAAGTGGATGCTTGGGGAGAGGCAGAAGTGGATGGCAGAGAAGATGCAGCGGCAGGTAAGTTTTCAGTGGGTGACTGTTGAGACTGGCAGGTTGAAAGAAGGAAATGATTTTCTGTTGTTTTGCCTTCCATCGAAAGTCTTTCATGAGCTCCCTGTAAGTCCTAAGAGGCCATCCAGACCTGTTTTAAATTTCAGACTTCTTTCCATTATGGGGTCCATCTCCAAGCTTGACTTCCCAAGTGTGTATCGCGCGGGGCCGGTGTCCTTGCAAGTAGGGCCAACCAGTGCATATACGCAAGTTTTATGTGCGTTATGCAAAAAAGTGACGCTTTTTTTTGCGCGTATAGTTGAACTCGCAATCGAGAAAGTTGCATTCAGCGAGGGTTAACTGTACCTTTCATGTCGGGAGGATGTCCCAAGGTGTTGGATAGTCAGTGTTTCGGCCCCAAGCTGGGGTTGGGATCAGGAATGGTGGAGGGAAGGGAGGAGAAGGGGAGCGACTGATGCATGGTCAAAGAGGAATGTCTTGAGGCAGGACGTGAAGGAGGCTAAGGAGGTGGCGATGCAGAGAGATTGCGGGATGGACTTCCATGTTGGGGGCAGAGTGGCTGAAGGCTCACCTGCTGATGGTGGTGTAGGTGGGTGGGGGACATGGAGCAGGCCAGAGCCTGCTGAGTGGAAGGAGCAGAAAGGTTTGTAGGAGTTTAGGAGGTCAAAGTGATAGGGTGGGGCAAGGCCATGGAAAGCTTTAAAGGTGAGGACCAGGTTCTTGAATCGTCTGAGTGATGGGAAGCCAGTGGAGTCAGGCGAGAATGGTGGTGATAGGGTCAAGGAGCTTGGTGCGGGAGAGGACATGAACTGCAGGAGAGGCTGACAAGCAGTCGAGCCTAGACATGATGAAGGCATGAATGAGAGTTTCAGCAGCCTGAGCGGTGAGGAAGTGGCAGTGGTGGGTAATTTTGAGGAGGTGAGGGAAGGCAGCATGGGTCATGGCATGGATGGTGGGGAGGAAGAGAAAAGACAGTTGAGGATCGAACAAGACACCAAGGTTCCTGACTGGTTTGGTGAGGTTAAAAGGCTATAATATAATTTAAATTGCTATGAAAACCTTCTCAATAGGGATGAAAATGTCCTCTTCTTGAAAACAGCCTCATGTCTGGTTGAAAAGTGCTCTGCATCTTAACAACAGTGTTTTCAAAAGGGAATTCAACACGTATCATAACTTTCAAGGCATTGACTGCAACTCAGAATCACTTAAGAGCTGTGGTCAGTGTGTAGCCGTGTGGTCAGTGGTATGTGGCATTCCCTGCTGGAAATGTAGTTTACTTCACTAGATGCTGTTTTATAATAATAATAACCCTTGCATTTGCTTTAGCGCTTTTCACATCTTATCGACATCTCAAAGCGTTTCACAGAATATACTGTAAAGTGAATTGACAATATATTTGTGAGCAAAACATGGCAGCCAATTGCACACAGCAGTGCCCTCCACAAACAGTCATGGATTGAAATGACCAATTTTATTATTGTATTTTTTATGGCGGGAAGGATTATTATTAGGTGTGTAGAGTAAGGAAACTTGCCCAAGGTTTCACCCTGATCTGCCTGGATTCGAACATAGATCTCATGCTTGTAAGGCGAGTGCTCTAACCACTGAGCTAATAATAATGTTACTCAATAATAATGTATTGGCAAGTTTTAATGTCCTGGCACTATATGAAGCACTAGGATTCAAGAGAAAAGGCTGTGGTGATGGCAACTGATTGTAGCAGATCCTCCCCATTCCTGACAGTGTGAAGGTACAGATTCTAAGAATGTGTACACAAACCTCCGGGGAGCGAGAGAAGTGAAAGCGGAGCGGAGAGAGGCAAATGAAACAACTTATTAAAACTTCTACTGCCATGAGTATACAATGGTAGAAGTCATGGGGCGGTGGTGGGGAGCCAGGGTGTGAGGGGGGGGGGGGGGGGGGGGGGAAGAGACAATCTACACAAAAATATATTATAGCTGTAGAATTAAAGAGTGCTGGAACAGATGGACACAGGTAAATTAAGACATACAAACAATCCTGAGCAAGTCATTCATACGCGGACAGCATTTCTCACACACACACACACACACACACTACTACTCTCACACACACAAACACACACACACACTCGCACGCACACACTACTATTCATCTGGCCACCATTTTATATTTTGTGATATACTGTAGAAAGCTAATTGATAAATTATCCCAATGGCACATCAAGGTCAGCCCCCACATGAGGAAGGAGGTCATTAAGTCATTGAAGTCAAGAACGTGTGACAGCACAGGTACACATCACCACAGCCAAGAGACACACAATAGTTTCCCATCTGCCCCCAAACCTATAGTGCACCATTTTCACTGTTGATGATATACAGGTAGACCTTGCTTAACGTTGCTTCAGTCAACATTGTTTCGTTATCACGATAATCTGATACATCGGGGGAATATGTATTAATTCTTTGGGTAGTTCTGATACCTACCCGATACCACATTTCCTCACGAGTGCCTTCTGAACCCTAGTAAACATTTAAATGCGACAATGTATTATGAAAGTATACGTTTGTTTCTTGGAATTAAAGCCTTTGTCATGAAAATCATAGAATCATTCATACATTTACAATGTAGAAGGTGGTCATTTGGACCGACTCAGAGCAAGTGGTTCATTAAGTTGCCTAATCCCTTCAAGCCTCTTTCATATGCTTGTCAACCTCCCTCTTGCAATGCATGATGGATTCCGCCTCTATCACTTTACTTGGCAGAGCATTCCACATCCCAACAACACACCACGTAAAAAAATGTCTCGTTAGCTCTGCGTTTGTCCTTCTTGTTACAGTACATCCATGTCCTCTAGTCACTGACTTTCCTACCTCTCGTAGATTCTCCCTTTATCCTATAAACCCCTTATCATTTTTCACACTTGTTCTTCTTGTTATTCCAACTTGCTTTCAATAAAAGGAAGACAACTTTACATATTACTGTACAGCTTTCAACTTTAAACCACTAGATGGTGCACATTGTTTGGAATGCAAATGTCTTGTGGGGAACTTTGCACCTGTGTGTGTTTTTATATACACAGTAAAAGCCCGTTTATCTGGTACTCGCGGGACCTGGCCAATGCCGGTTAAAGCACCTGCCGGATATTCGGGTGGCCCGCGGCCGAAAACCCACCCCCAAAAATTAAAGTTCTTTTAACACATCCCGTACACACCAGACTAAATAATAACAGATAATAACAGAATATTGTATTGGTACTTATTGTTAAAACTACTTTTTTGCGCTTCTCACCTTTACTGACTGAGGTTTATAGTCCAGCGATTCTTTTTTAAATGGAGGACGCCAAGTGGGTGAAAAAAACGGCAGCACGATTTTAAAGTCTTGCGACTTTTCTAGCGGCAAGCCGATAGCCCTAGGCTCTACTAACGGCAAACCAAAGTACTGCACCTGCGCGACAATGTGGGTTATTGGCTAGCGTTATTGGCTTGCTGCTACTATGGTTTTAAAGTCGCACTCTGTTTTTTTCACCTGCTTGGCGTGCTCCATTTTAAAAAGAATCGCTGGACTATAAACCTCAACCGCAACATGATGGCTTCAAGCGCAGCATCTACTAGTAAAGGTGAGAAGCGCAAGAGAGTAGTTTTAACAATAAGTATCAATACAATATCCTGTTATTATGTTATTATTTATGCATTTACAAATGCTCCACTGCTATTGTTCCGGATAAGTTCCGGTTTATCGAATGGGGACTTTTTTTTTGGCATGCCGGTTATATGGAAGTGCCGGTGTATCGAGTCAAGGATAAACGGGCTTCTACTGTATATATATATATATATAGCAAAGAGAATATTTGTAAAATTATGCCTTGATACATTGATAATATTTCTGCATTATTTGTGTTTTTGTTAACATTTATTTGGAACTTCAATTTACTCCAACTGTCTGGAGGGAAAGTCTGTAGTCAATGATCTCAGATGACTTGCAAACTGTGTGGGACTTTTGTCTCTCATGTCACTTCTGAACACTGCCTCAGACACATTCCTGTTTCAGAGGTGTTGGTGGGAACTTTTGAACCCAGATGTGTCAGCAGTTCTCAGACACATTCTGTTCCAGGTGTTAATGGACACCTCCTCATTGTTAATATACTTTGCTGATACACATACAGCACTCGGAAAAGGCCAGTTCATGTGGTCGGAAGCTGCTATTTCTAAAGGTTTCAGCGCTTCCCTCAGAAGATTTTCAGCTTGAAGGAGTTTGCTATAGCAACACACCAGTACTCTCTGTTCCCAAGCTTTTTGGCAGTGGGGATTTTGTGTCTCTTTGCTGCTATATCTGCCGTACATCTTACCAGAGATGTGTTAGCAGCAAATAACTAAATAATTGGTTATGTTTAAAATTCTATGGGTCCGAATGATGTCCAGCTGACTGATGTGGGAATTCACTGCAGTCAATTGTTGTTCCGTGGATCAACATAGAAAGAAATTAAAACATCAAGAGAACTGGGCCATTAAAATTATAGGAAGCTGCACTCGCTCTTTTGTCTATTTTGTCTAATAATAATCCCTCCTAAAAAAACACAATAATAAATTGGTCACTTCAAATCCACGGCTGTTTGTGGGGCACTGCTGTGTACAATTAGCTGCCGCGTTTCGCCCACAAAGTACATTCAATTCACTTTACAGTATATTCTGTGAAGTGCTTTGAGATGCCTGCAAGACGTGAAAAGCATATATCAAATGCAAACATTATTATTATAAGACTATGTGCTACCATTATATGTTTGATTTTGTTTTAATAACATTATATAATCATTATAATATTTAATATACAATAGTCATAGATAATGTAATATATTTATTTGGATATGATATTGTAAAATATTAAATGCAATTTATTATATGAAGAATGAATGACAAGTGGTTGGCCTCTTGGTTAACTAGATGTAACCAGATCTAAGCTATGTGACACACAGTCACTACATTTCAGTCAATCCTTTGAAGCGATTTGAGGTGTTTTGATGATACGAAAAGGAACAATATCAAATATAGGGACTATTATTAGAATCAATTTTTAAAAAAAGTATTTCAAAACGACAGTATTTGTTCTTTGCGAGGCCCTTACTTTATTATATTCAGATGGACAATGTTGATAATAGAATATCATACTGTGCATTGAAGATAACTTTGCTTTGATGTCAGTGCTGCTAAGTGTAGGTGTTAGCGGTAAATATAAAAGGGAAAGTTCTGGGCTTGATACATGAAAGATTCTGAAGTCTCAAAATCGCTGGCGTGTAAAAGATCAAACTTGTCAAAGCATAGAGTCTTTTGTGTGATGAACAGCAATACAATGTATTTTGTGACATTTTGTCTATTCAGGGGATTGTTTAAGATTCCATGGCATTATTCAGAAAGGAAAATGATTTTCTACTAGTGTGTTCAGGGTAACAATGCTCAAGAAGAATTGGACATTTCTGCGCACAGACTGAATACCACATTTGCCTAAATAATAGTTACCTGTAAGTGCAATTTTGTTGTTACCTACATACACATAAAAGCAAATGCTGTCATGGGTATGCGTTGAGTTCTTTGAGAAGTTTTGGTTTTATAGATGCCATGTCAAATACAGGGATTATTCTTCTCTCTATCATAGATCATTGAAGAGTCTAAGATGTACATACGTTAGTCATAGTGTTCTACAGAGAACTTTTAAAGCAAATGAAGGACAGCCCCCTTCATTAACGAGATGTAATCTGATAGAAAAATGTCATCAGATATGGGAGAAATGTTTAGAAAGTAACGCAGGTACTCAAGACTTGTATATAATATGGAATGTTTGCCCTATTGCTGAACAGATCGCTTTAAAGATTCTCACATTTGTTTTCAAATCCCTCCATGCCCTGGCACCTCCCTACCTACTTACCTCCCCAATCCACTAACTGTTGTCACCACTACACTGACTCAGGCCTTCTGCATGTACCTCGGGCCCTCCATTCCACTATCAGTGGCTGCACTTTCAGCCACTATGACCTGAAACTCTGGAACAGTCTTTCTCGACCCCTCCTCTTCTACCGGCCTTCGGCTCCCACACTAACTCTTCCCCCTCTCCTTCCCCCTACCCCTCCCCTCCCACCCCACACCCCGCTTGGGTCCCGGCCTGACTGTTCAGCGCTTTGGGACGTCCTCCCGACATGAAAGGTGCTATATAAGTGCAATTTGGGTGTTATTGTTGCTCTTGCCCCTTCCTTCCCATCTTCAGGTCGTACCCTACAAACCTTCCTCTTTGACCATGCTTACAATCACCCATCTCCCACTCCACCCGGTATCAGGCTCCGCCGATGTCAAGCACTCAGCAACGCTACCCTGCATGAGGGGCGCTATATAAAAGCAAGGTTGTTTGATAAAATTATATTGGCACCATGCTGCCTTTTTTATTATAGTGGGCTACCTCTAGGTGGCGACTGTTGCATGTATGATGCAGTGCTACATGTCACAGCCTTCTTTCCACTTGTAACATAGTCCAGTAATATTGGCTAAGCAATATCAACATATTTCACAGTAGATGTAACTCCTTTAAAGCATCGTTGTTTTCCAACAGGTTCTTGCACCTTCCTTTCCCTGCATATAACATAGAACAGTCACTTCTTTATTCTAAATAACACTGGTTGCAAATCCCCCTTCTACCCAACTGATTTCACGAACAATCCTTCAGTCGAAAGCGAGCCAGACGTCCATATTGTAGGGTTCACTTCCTGAACCATGCCATTGAGAATAACGTTGGGAATATACCAGGTACATTCAATTTGCTAATTACTGAAAAATGGCACAATTTGAAGTCATTTATGAACTAGGGTCCGACGATATATCGATATATCGCTAAAACCCGATATAATTTTCATATCGATACGCCGATATAGACATTTAAAAAATATCGATATATCGAAAATCGATATATCGAGGTAAAAAATCGGGATGCGAGCACACTGAACTACAAGACCCAGAATGCTCATCTCTATACACAACGCACAGACCGAGGTGCAAAGCCGCCATATTGTATTCATAGTCCTCGAATGCAATATACAGGTATGCAAGGGGTGCGGGGGGGGGGGGGGGGGGGGGTGAGAGAGACAGCTGGGGTGTGGGGGGGTGAGGGGGAGAGAGACGGCTGGGTAGAGGGGGAGAGAGATGGCTGGGGGTGGAGAGGGGGAGAGAGACGGCTGGGGGGGGGTGGAGAGGGTGAGAGAGACGGCTGGGGCGAGGGGGAGAGAGACAGCTGGGGGGAGGGGGAGAGAGATGGCTGGGGGGAGGGGGAGAGACGGCTGGGGGGAGGGGGAGAGAGACAGCTGGGGGGGGAGAGAGACGGCTGGGGGGGGAGGAGAGGGGGAGAGAGACGGCTGGGGGGAGGGGGAGAGAGACGGCTGGGGGGAGGGGGAGAGAGACGGCTCGGGGGAGGGGGAGAGAGACAGCTGGGCGGGGGGGAGAGAGACGGCTGGGGGGGGGGGAGGGTGAAAAAGATGGCTGGGGGGGTGGTGGGGGAGAGAGACGACGGGGGTGGGGGGTGCGAGAGAGGGACGGCGGGGGGGGTGGGGGGTGGGGGGGAGAGAAGGGGTGGATGTGATAATATACAGATAGATAGAGATGGGGGGGAATGTGAGAGAGGGAGAGAGACACACAGACAGAAAAACACAGAGATGCAGAGAGTGAGAGACACAGAGAGAGAATGCGCAGTACGATAAACCCGAAAATATTGATATTTCGGTATATCTCGATATGAGCCCATCGATATATTTAATCGGAAAATTTCCATATCGACGGACCCTATTATGAACTGAACATTTTGAAACTGGGCAATGCTCTTCCTTTCTGGCATTGAATGGCAAGGTTTCAAAGTTCAGATTGGTCTTCCACTAGAAAGATGATTGTTCACATGTCACACTCACAAAATGACAACCCCTCAAAGCATCTCAAAATAAATATCTGTGCAGCACAACCAGCGCAGCCATCCCAATTTGTCCATTCCTGATATTGGGAAATTTTACAGATGATTAAATTCTTCATGCTGTGGAGTTTAATTTAGATCATACAAATCCAGCCTTGGTACATTTCCATGTGAATAAATGCTCCACAATATAATGTAAAACAAAAATATGAGCCATATACAGTAAATACAGTTTTCCATGACCCGATCAACTGTAACTTCCATATAACCGGCAACTCAAAAAAAAGGTTCGCATTCGATTAACCGGAACTTATCCGGCAAAATGTATTTAAAAAAAATTATAACTTTTTTTGAGTGTTTTCAGCCGAATATCCAGCACGCGCTGTAATTGGCATTGGCCAGGTCCCGAGGGTGCTAGATGAACAGGCTTTTACTGTACTAGACACTATCTATAAAGAATGTGGGCTACCTCATATAGAAACTATACCAAAACATGGACGGTTTATTCACACCATTTTAAATACTGTCCTTTGTCATAGATCAGGGAGTAACTTTTCTTCACAGAATTATGAAATTGATGAATAGGGAATACACATGTCTTAGGATGATCCATAACAAGTAAAAGCAAACCTGTTGACAACTATTTTAATTGATTATTTTTTCTCGAGTAAGGATAGAAAGATACAGTAGAAGTCCGTTTATCTGGCACCCGCGGGACCTGGCCAATGCCGGTTCAAGCGCCTGCTGGATATTCAGGCGGCCTGCAGCCAAAAACCCACTACAAAAAAATGTAAGTTCTTTTAACAAACACCATACACACCGGACTATGTAATAACAGATAATAATAAAATATTATATCGGTACTTATTGTTAAAACTACTCTCTTGCGCTTCTCACCTTTACTGATTGAGGTTTACAGTCCAGCGATTCTTTTTTAAATGGAGGACGCCAGGCGGGTGAAACAAACGGCAGCACGATGTTAAAGTCGCGCGACTTTACCAACTGCAAGCCGAAGCCTAGATTCTACTAGCGGCAAACCAGAATACTGCACCTGCGCGACAACGTGGGTTATCGGCCAGCGTTAAAGCATATGACTTTAAAGTCATACCTGCTTGCCGCTAGTATGAGTTTAAAGTCATACGAGCTCCGTTTTTTTTCACCCGCTCCATTTTAAAAAGAATCGCTGAACTATAAACCTCAGCCAGAGCATCATGGCTTCAAGCACAGCATCTACCAGCAAAGGTAAAAAGCGCAAGAGAGTAGTTTTAACAATAAGTACCAATACAATATTCTGTTATTATGTTATTATTTATGCATTTACAAATACTCCACTGCTATTGTTCTAGATAAGTTCCGGTTTATCGAATGGGCCTTTTTTGGGGGGTGTGCTGGGCTTCTGAACAGGCTTCTACTGTAATATGATCCTTTTCTCAGCATTGTTAGCTATGAATGGAACTCTTGGCCTTATATTATCTTGAATTGCCTGAGAGAAATAAACCTCAGCAAACTGGTCTTATCATAAATTCTATTTCATTTGTTACAATAAAATAAAAATGCAGTTAAAACAGATATTGATAACAAAATGACATTTATGCCATTAAATGAAATTAAATATAAGTTAAATACAGATTTGATGCTCCTGTAAACAATGTAAGCATTAAGCTTGTTTGGAAGCATACAAGAGTTTACTATGGTTCAATTGAATCTACATTTCTGTGATTAAATTTAACTTGGATTTGATATGACATATCATTGTATTGAAACGTTTCCAACTAACAAAGATGTGATTTCCCTGCAATAAGGTTTTTGTGTCTAATTCATGCTAAAGCACTTTTGGGAAGCGATCCCACCACAGTCTCGATTTACTCTGTTCATGATTTGAAATCATCCAGAAATTTGGCAAATTGTTGAATTCAATCTTAACTTTGAAGTCCTCTTTTGTTGCTCTTAAAAGAGACTTACAGAAAACGAGCTTCAAATGACAACAGTGCTTAAACATTTGTCAAATTCTGGACACTCAGAAATACGACATAAATAGAATAATCTTCAGGTAGAATATCTGCCCCTCTGTGGATAACCGGGGGCTTCAATACAACATTGTTGTCATTCGTTTTTCTTTTGATTGTCTTTCTTATCTTAAAATTGTGAAGCCTGCAGCTCAAAAATAATAGTAAACATAAAAAAGTATGTCATTTTCTGTGTGTTGCACTGGAAGTACATTCCTTAGCACAAAGCTAAGCAAGGTCTCCTTGGAGCTGAACAAGGTGACATGTCTGGCAATAGAATATCAGGATCGAGCCAGCCCTCTATGGCAGTCTGGGTATTCTGGTTCCTGAGCCAGACTGGTCTGCAGACCGTGGCAGGACTTGGAAGTTCAGACCACTCATCAGGGGCAAGGACTCTTCCACTCAGCTCCCGCTAACCCTGAAAGCCAAAGTTCCAACAGGTAGGGTGATCCCAGCTGAGCAATCAGCAGAAAAACTTACCAGGCAGTGCTCTCAATTGCAAGCTATGTGGTTTTAGCTGTTTAGACTCCAGCATTAACCCAACACACACTCTGGGGTCCCCAAGCCTTTGTTTTTGCCAAATTCACCTAATACTTCCTGGAATTAGGTCATTAAGATGCCTCGCTCTAGGGAGAGAGAGCACTTTCCATTCCAATAAACATACATAGGTGGGATGCATAGAATTCTCAAACAAAACACAGAATCGCTGGGAACACTCAGCAGTTCAGGCAGCATCTATGGAGAAAGGAAATGTGAGTCAACATTTTGGGTCCACGACCCTTCATCGGAACGGACAAATTCTCGGTTTGGTTTGGATGCTCTTAAGCATAGTGATGGGTACTGCATGTGTCAGACGCACAACTGAGCCCCCCCCAAAATCCTGTAGTAACTTAAGGGTTAAGACATCTCAATATCAGAAGCAGGCAGACAAAGTGCATGTCAATGAAAAACAACTGCCACTTCCTCCATAGAGTGGTGGCGGTTCCTCAGATCTCAAACTTTGCCACATTCTCACATACCAATAAGAATAGCCGGTTATTCTTTCCTCACAGAAATCTGGATGACTGACACTATACAGCTTTGGCACCCAAATCTTAATTGTATTGAAATGTACTTGTATAAAAATTCAATTGTCATGCTCTCTTGTCTGGTTTTAAATTAAAGTACTCTAAAAGCAGTTCACTATCACTGTATCTCCAAAAAAGCGTATGTGCTGACATTTTTCATAAATGAGGACATGAAAACCTTCAATTTTGTTTCTTTTTTCATCTCTGTAGGGGTCATGCACATCCCTTGGTCAAGAGGAAGGAGGAAATGATGTGCTTCCTGCCCTCTGCTATTCCCTGACTGCTAGGAGGAGGTAAGGTTTCAGGTTTAGCTCAGTTGGTAGCATTCTCGCTTCCATATCAGAAGGTTGTGGGGTTGAAGCCCCATATTGGGACTTTGAATTCATGCGGTCTAGCCCTGTTATCCCACTACAATGCTGGGGATGTGCTGCATTGTTGGAGGTGTGTTTTTTGGATTGGACTTTAAACAAAGTTAAAGACCCCGCTACTTTAAAGAGAAAATACTTTCTCCCAGCATACTGGCCAACAATCTGATAGATAAATTTGATCATCTATTTCATGGCTGTTTGGGGATATTGCTCTGTGCAAATTGGGTGCTGCATTTATCTACAAGTATATACAGTACTCACTACATTTTATTACAATTCTTGTGAGGTGCTCTGAGATGTCCTCCTGACATGAAAGGTGCTCTGTCAAACGGTCATGGTTTGCCCGTCAATATGCCCTCTCCCTTTCCAGAGAGGCACTCAAAAAGTCTCTGACTCATCTCTCTCAACTCTCAGACTGGAAAACAAAAATAGTGTCTCAGCAATCTGTTTCACTCCATGGGAGTGAAATCTCATCAAAGCTGATATTTCTTGAACATATAAGGTGGAGCAGTATCACGTGTAAAATTCTTAAATTTAATTGTATTTGGGAAATTTATTGTGTTCTAGTCCCCAATACTGAAAGTTGTTGTAGGAGGAAGCGCAGCCAGACTCTCTTGTGAACTGTCTCACACACACGCACACACAGCCCACTTCCTGCTCTTTGGCAGCTTAGAATCACCTGTTGCTTTTGGCTTCCAGCCAGCTTGGGGCCTAACGGAAATGACAGAATCAGCTAGAAATGAGATGGTTCAGTTATTCCAAGTACCCAAATGAGAGAAATAGCAAAACAAACGACGGCAGCATAACCAAGTTTAGTAGGCCAAAATGTAAAACAGACTATACAGAAAAAGTTAGCTGCTACGTTTTTTTTAAGTAAACAGTACAACTCTTACCCCAATCTACCCAATTGTACCAAACAGTGAGTCATCAAAGACTTTAGAAACTAAGCAGTTCAAATAAACATTCATTTGAAAACCGTCAGCGTCTTTTTTTCTTTCCTTTAAATGTTGTAAAATGATATCCCCAGATCAGTTCTTAGAAATCTGGAATTACTCACTTTTATAATTTTATGTGAAATCTTTTGTGTATTGGGCATTACATTAATAGATTGATGACCTAATTGTACGCACATGTTGGGTGCTTTGCTTTTGACGCTGGCTGCAAACTGTGGGCTTGGTTGTAGTTCCAGCCCCTGATCAAGCTATTCATTTAATATTCCGCTTCTTAATATCAATTAATTGTTATAGTGAGAGGAATAAACTAACAATAGGATTCAAGCACGAAAATGATAATCAGTAATGTGTATTAAGGAACAGTTTACAGGTGTAAAACTGGGTCTAGAATTCCTTAACTAGCATTTCAGAGTATAGAATATGGCAAATTCTCATTTCAGTGTATAGAATTTGGCAAATTCAGAAATATTTAAAGGGACTCATTAATATTTATTTAGTGATGCAATCTGCATTTCATAGCCTTAAATAAAATGAGCAAACCATTAAGACAAGTTCAGCACAAGGCATGGCACACAAAACACACTAAAAGAAAAGAAAATCCATCCTCAATGTTGAAATCTTTTACTGTTTTGAAATTCTCTAATAAATCAGTTTCCTCTGGCAAACTGTTGTAAATTCATTAGCTACAATTATTTAACTTTCTCGACTCCTTAATGGAATCAAACTGCTCATCGTGCTATCTATCACCAGTTGTTATTAAAGGTTGCCTGTACCCTTATTTTAACCTTACAGCACTATACCATTCAATTTTATTTATAGTCTATTACATGCTTTTTAATTCAGAGTTACTAGACCTTATCTTGGGTCAATTACCTGGTAGCATTCAATCATTCTCAGCTGTCACAAGGTAAATCTCAGTAATCATGCATTCAATAGGGACTACAAATGGGACATGTCTAACATTGACTGACTTGTAAGGTTACTCACATTAAAATTATTTTAATCTACTTATTCAGAAGGATACAATGGTGTTTAACTTATTTGTTGAATGGGAACACTCAAGAAATGCACTACACTACAAGCTCTTTGTAGTCTATTACATTTTAGGAGCATTGAGCATTTCACCAATATCACAGGTTAACAGGATAATTGTTACAAATTTTTCCTGGTTTAGAATGCAGAACACTTAAATTTTGATATTTCTGAAGCGTGGTTGCAATAACTGCTTGCTGGTTTTGTGTTTAAGCCTCCCTTGACCACGAAGAGACCAATCCCATATAACACAAACAGCATTAGATAGCAAAACCAGAAACAAGTCACTAAACTGATATGGATTAGACAAGTTCTTCCTATCCCTTCCCACCCAATTCCGCATCAGACTGGTGAGGATGTAACAAAGATCCTCCCATCCTGCTGGAACTGGCTGAGGTTGGGCCATAGTAATCAGGAAATCAGATATACTGATATTCACAATTCTGGTCCTATCCATTATAAAATGAGGAGACATTTTCACAAATTTTAATATTCGTTAAAACACAGCCTTCATAATGTAAGATCGCCTCTGGGACTTCAAAGGATCATGGGCATTCTCACTAGGAATTGCGTGCAAAGCTATTTATCTTGTACCAATGAATACTTTATATTTGGTTATGAGGGTTGTCACCATCCTGAACATAAATGGATGTTTGCGAATTACACATCCTTCACTAGAATGCTAAAGAGATGATACACATCACCATGTCGGAGGGAAAAACATACCAAATAATTCCTATTATTATAGCTTGAGAGGTCATTTATATTTTTGGCAGAACAATTACCACACATAGGTGAAAAGAATATCTGGTGGATGGGGGAACAGAAATAATATTTGACTACAATTTTATATAAACATGTACTTAAATTAACAACTTTTCCATTATGCGTTTGGAGGGGGCCATTTCACCTTTCAATACCTTCAGCGGTTTTGACCTACCCCTAGCTCTGTGATCTCGTCAAACTACAGTAATCCAGTCGTCCACTTTGCTCAGTTGGCACAGTCCTGCTTATCTGTCTTATCATAGGTCAGCAGACATCCATTTTATCTGCCCCACTTTCTGGAACATTATCCTGAAATCCCTCTGACTTCCTCCCTCCCTTGCCTCATACAAAAGTAAATATTCAGTACAAATACAAGAATAAATAAATCTCATAGGTATGCATGATTTGCATTTATGCTTTTTTAATTTGTGCATGTAGAAAATTGGTCTCTGTTTAATATCACACCATTCATCACTTACTTGAACTTTCTTAAACGTACACTGAAATTACACTAGTTTTATCAGAGACCGGTGATTTTATCGAGAAAATATTCTGTCTTTAGTAATTGTACCAGACATTGTGTATTAAAGGACCACTTGCTTCACAAAAATATTTCTACATCTTTTTTGGTTACAAGCTCACAATTCAGTGGCATTGAAAATTAAGTCCAGTCCAGTAAAACTCTCTTAAGTCTGATCTGCATAAATCATATAATCGGCTAAGTTGTACATGAGCCCAAGTTGAGTTTAATTTCCTGTTATTGTATAAGTTTCACATAACTCATACTTTGGACAAGTCATATTAAATGTATGGTCTCAACTGATACTACTCATGTGAGGTTTACTGTATTTACCTCTATGATAATACTGTTGTGACTTTTCATTCGTGACTGAAACCGTAGTATTCGCTATCACAATACACTAAAACAAAGTTGAATAGGAAAACAGATGAGGAAAAATCGCAATTTTGAAGGCAGGAATGGTCTTGTCCACCATGATCACCCCACCATTGGTTGAAATTAGATTTGTGTAGTGGCTTTCATATCAGGAGGATGTCCTAAGGCACTGGAGAGTCAGGGATTTGGAAGTGAGCGGGGGTTGGAATCAGGAGAGGAGGGAAGCGAGGTTAAGAGTAGGAGCATGGCCAAAGGTGCGGTTGAAGTGGAGAGTCTTGAGACGTGCCTTGAAGAAGGTAATGGAGGTGAAGGGGCTGTGGGATGGAGTTCCAAAAAGTGGGTAGAGAGGCTGAAGGCCCGACCGCCGATGGTGGAGCAGGCTGGACAGGAGTGGAGCATTGAACTCTTTCCTATGTCACGAACAAACCCATTAATAACAATCTTAGGACACTGTTGCTTTTTTCTATATAAATGCTTAACACTTTAGCTTCCTTAATGTTCTACCACATTAATAGTGAGACGGCCATTTGCAGACACCGTTTGCAGAAAATGTACACTGTACACTGTAAAGTGAAAGGAAGAGTTGTACTTACTCTTGTACAGCCCTGGCTATAGAGAGTGCTGTGGAGCCAGTTTCATTAACACTGTCCAGGGTCACATTTGGCAGGTCATCGTCTTCACTATCACTTTTGATATGCCTCGGCGACAGGGTTCTGGAGGCTAGTTGTGCTGCAGATACAATTATCGATTGAAAAATGACCATAGCTCTGACATCAAGTATCCTAATTTACCCTTTTAAATAAAGAAGAGTTGGAATTGATCATTGTGCTGAAAATACTACAGTACAACCATCTTAATACATTAACCTACTTAGGAGTATAGTTTATGTTAACAAATCCTGATTTAGTGAGTAATACATTAGTTAGCTCTGCATTAAAATTTTGATGTACAAGTCATAGGTTTATTTTTGCGATCTGAGACATTGTTCAACATGTGGGAAACCCATATGGTGAGCTACGCTGCTGGCATATCATATAAACTGGATTGCTCTTTTTGATACATTTTAGCAACCTTTCCAAGAACTCCAGGAGATTTGTCAGACACAATCCGTTGTTTCCAAACCTACACTAGCTCTGGCTTTTCTATTTTTGCATTGTACACTGTACTGTATATTGTTATCGTCTGATAAAATGCTCTTGAACATTCGACGTTCTGTTCAGATATTAGGCTAACTTCTGGTCTGTAATTCTAGAGATAACTTATTCCTTCCGTGAATATCAGAATATTCACTGCACTTCATTCCTCAGATATAACCTCTGTGTTCACAATTTTGATGAGAAATACACCTATTTCATTTGTCATTTCTGGAGTGTATGCCAGGTGCTGTGAACTGTGCATCTTTAAACTCCTAATTTCTTTGTGACTTTACAGTTGTCTGCATATGTTAGTGATTCCTTCGCTCAAATAACTAGATAAAGATTTGTTTTCAGTTTTCAATTGTAAAGAGCAATATAAAGAATTGATTTAACACAATGTTGTATCCTGAGCTCCTTCATTAATATTCCTCTCTACTTATCTCTTTCACCTTCTATCTAAGATATTTATTTGACTTCCTCATACACCATCTACAATCTTCTTTTCTATTCTTGCCTCTCCCTATTTATCCCACAATTCCACCAAATGAGACAATTATCAAGTATGGTTCAGGTTTAATTTGCTACCTATATTAAAATTTATCTCCATATTAGTGCATCGAGATTGTCAGACACAGTAACACTTGCAAAATGTGAAGAGATACCACAATTTGTTTGTAAAATTTAAAGTGCATTTGTCACCCTTATTTATAGACAGTTATCAGTTTGCCAGTCAAGCCACCCGAGCATGAGACTACATTCCAGCTCAGAAGGGGTGAGACTCTGCCTTTTTTACATTGCTTGTGGTATCTGCTCACCATGACAACCACAGCCGCAATAGTTTTCTCCTTTGCTCAACAGCCTAACAGGCAGGGGTTTCTTTGTGTTTCACTGTCCAGTGAGTCTAATTTGAAAAAAAAACTTACTAATTAAAATTATTAAAGAAGAATAAACTGGTAGGGTTCACTCAAGGTTTTGTTACTATCTTCTCTTTTTTCAATGCCAGGTACCAAAATATGAGACATTAAAAACCGAGCCTCACTCTTTTTATTATTTTCAGAACAGAAGTTTGATCAGGGCATATACTAACAGAGAGAGTCTTTCCATTAACACCACTACTGTCTCTCTACTTCCTCCAGTTTGTGAAACATTTTTAACAAAGGCAGTTTTGCAAACATGAGGTGGTAACTGTGACAGTGGAACAGGAGAACCTAAATTTAGAGCTGTAATTTTGGGCTCATTTTGAGCCCAGCTTGATGCTGAGATTGGATGTAGGGTGGGTGTGCCAGAAGAATGAGATCAGTTGGGTTGAAGGGCCCTCTTCATCTAGACTAATTTTGTGATTTTGTGAATTTACCCTTTCAGGTATTTGTCAAGGAAGACTGAAGAACTTAAAGAGTGTATGATTATTTGGTCTCTAATGGCTAACTGCTAATACAAAAAATAGAAATGTTCTGCACAAAAATGATCCATCAGACCATATCTGAAGACTAAGCTTGCGGTTATAGAAGTTTATAGCCCTGAAAGAGATCATTTGGCCCATCATGCTAGCTTGTAATAGCTAGCAGTTTAGTCCCATGTTCCTACATTTTCTCTGTACACGTCCATGTTTTTTCTTATTATCCAATTATTTCTTAAAAGTTAATATGAATTCTACCTGAACCACTATCCAAGGTGGGGGGTGGGAGATGGTGGTGGGGGGGGGGGGGGGGGGGGGCTGGGGGGAGGAGTTCTTTCTGTAGCTGAACTGACTGTGAGGAGATGCGTTTGGCAACACCAGGCAGTAGGTAGTAATCTAAGGCACTGTTGATGCTGGATCACCCAATCTGAGTTATCAGGGCAACTTTGAGGTATAGACAATATCTATATTGAGCCTCAATACGTAGGCCATTCCTACCTGCACACAAACTTTGACGCAAAATTGCACAGAAAAGTAAGAATTCACTTAATTTTCTCAAAACAAACCACAATTAAAACCCATATTGGAAGAACAGGTGGAAGAAATAAAGCACATATTTTAGAAAAAGATTATCATAGGCCACTCTTGTTAGTGGAGTAACTTACCTAGCTCCCCCTCAATTATAGTGCTGTGCCAGGAGTGATTCCGTGGTATTAAGCTGTGAGGCTGCAGGCTGAGTGGTCTTTTCACAATGCATCCCTGCGTATCCACTAAAATCAAAAGGGAAGAACAATGCTATTATATCATACATCCATTATACCATCTTCATTACATTTTACCAGTTGTCAACTAAAATATGAAGTACAACACTCACATCTTCAGAAGTTTGAACCCTACCCCATATCTGGTCCCTCAACAGCACCACTTTCTTCCATCTCAGACACATCTCCGTCAAAACTTCACCACAAAAGTTGTCGCAAATCTGGTCCATGCCTTTCTCACTTCTTGGCTGGAGTAATTCAACGCCCTCCTCGCCTGTCTCCCTCCTCCACCACACAAAATTCAGCTCATCCAAAACTTTGCCGCTCGCATTCTCACCTACACTAAATTTTGTAACCCAATTACTCCAGTCCTTACCAAACTCCACTGGCAGATTGACTTCAAGATCCTCACTTTTATGTTTAAATCCCTCCACTCTTCTGCAAACCCCCCCTAACTCTCTAACCTCTCTCCTCACAGCACTACCCACTACCTCTTCTCTACTGGGTCTAGCCTCCTCCTTGTCCCTCAAATCCTCTGCTCCACCAACAGTGGCTGTGCTTTCAGCTACTACTCCCCAAAACATTGGCACTCCCTCCCTAACCCCTTCACCTCACCCCCTCCTTTCCATCTTCAGGTCACGCTTAAAGATCTTTCTCTTCGACCGCGCTTACGGTCACCTTTCCCCTCCCCCTAGCTCGGCCTTGGGCTCTGACAATGGGAAGCGCTCTGAGACACTGCCTGGCATGGAGGGCGCTATACAAATGCAGGTTGTTGTTGATGTTATTGTTGTTGAATGCATCCAATTAACAGTTTTCAACAATCTATTCATTTTAATCTAATATGTTTCTTTCAGTTAGTATATTCACTGCAACAACATTAGTCAAAGGTGAGCTGCACTGTGAAGTATTGCAATATGCTTTGTAGTTGTTTGATTCCTTAATTTTTTTCAAAAAGTAAAAGCTTGAATTGGATGAATGGCAGCTACAACAATGCAAGGCACCCCAGAAACTGCAATGGAGTGCCAGCCTACACTACAAGTTTAAAAGCCTGATTTTGTGGCTTGAATGTTCTTACACAGAGATGAGGGTGCAACCAACCAAGCCAGGTTGACATGATCCCTTAATTCCTGTTGTTGGCTGAAAATATAATACCAAATGTATCTTAGAAAAGCAAATGCAGTTAAAAAAGCAAATTATACTTAAAACCATACACCTTTATGCCTTGACCGGGGACAGATTGAAATAGAAGCCTTATGGGTAAATGAGTACAATGGCATAGCTAAACCTGAAAGTTTACATTCTAATAATAATCCTTGCATTTTTGATGTAGTGCGTTATATCTTTGAGACGTCTGAAAGTGCTTCACAGAATTTACCGTAAAGTGAATTGACTGAATATTTTGTGAGTGAAACACTGCAGCCAACTGAACACAGTGGTGACCAAATTATTATTTCTTTAAGGGATTATTACCACCAATCGAGTAACAACCAGGTTGCCATTTACTGCTAGGTAAACAGAGGCATGTAGAGTAAGGAAACTTGCCCAACATTTCGGCCTGCCTGGGAATCGAACCTGGGTCCTCTCACTTGTAAAGCAATTGCACTACATACACACCAGATGTATAACTCACAAGTTGGAATTCGTGCAACAAATCTGGTTTATATATTTCACATTTTAGACACGATTCCCATTGCGATTTAAAAAACTAAACACAAAGGCCAAAATCATAAATGGAAATCCAAAGCTCTCCAAATCAAGAGCTATCTAAATAATACAAGGTAAAACCTTGCCTGTGTGTCCTTAGAGATCACTCTAACTTTGTTTCTATGATCCTGGCCGAATTATTAAATCGATATTGGTGGATTAAATGAATTGTACTGTTTTTGCTATTGTATAGACAAGCTCGCAATATATATATATATATATCTATATATATATATATAGATATATAATATATTATATATCTATACTAGGGTCCATATGGAGATTTTCGGATATTGATATATCGATATCGATGGTTGGCTCATATCGATATATAACGATCTATCGATATCTCCGGGGTTTTTTGTACTGCGCATGCGTGCGCATTTGGAGGTGCATGTGCATTCAGAGGTGTGCATGCATTTGGGTGTGTGCACGCATTCGGATGTGCACGTGCATTCGGATATGCGCGCACATTCGGATATGCGCGCACATTCCGATATGCGCGCGCATTCCGATATGCGACAAGGTATGTTGAAACAGTTTGCATTATACCGATATAACCAATATATCTATATATCGGCGGACATGATATACCGATATTTGCGATATATCGATATTTTTTTATATCGAATTTTTCGATATATTGATATATTTGAATTTCCAATATCGGCATATCGATATGAAAAATTATACCGATATAACCAATATATCGATACATCGCCGGACACTACTATAAACACACACATACGTGTAGGTATGTGTCCTGTTTCCTCTGAATAAAATTCACAACATTGTTTGCAGTAAGTGGTATTGGGGAAACAGTAAATGCTTGAAAGGAGGGCATTGGGTCACTCATCCACTGAGAGTTGTTGCCGCCAATGTTCCTGTGTGTATCTGAGCTGGAATAACCCTTCAGAGATTTTGGTGTACACATTTTTCACTTTAAACCACATCAAGAAAGTCCTCGAACTAGATTAAAACACAGTATGAGGCCCTTCCAGGGCTTTCCTTCTACAGTTTCAGAATTCAACGTCTACCAGGTACTGACTCCTTTACATCCCCTTTAGTGCTCATACAATTTTGTATGATGTGGCCCTTTGGAGTTATGGTCAATAAAAGAACTGTATTTTTACATTTGTTTAAAATCCTAACTCTCAAGAAGCAACTAACTCACCACATTTGTTTTGCTAACGATGTAAGTTCCTGTTGGTTCAGCTGAACAAGTAAAGCTATACTATGAACTGTGCTTTTGGAACACAGTCAATAGTTGAGGTTGTTTGACAAAGGGGCAATGTGCGTTTTAAACTTTTAACATTTCACAAACACAGCTTATCTGACGTCGGGGTTCACTTTGTGTGGAAGACCAATGTCCCTCTCAAACTACAAATAGGTTATATCTGAATCTCTACAACAAATTCTGCTCCTTCGCCTCCTGCTAGTCAGTAATTAGTTTACATTGCATGGTATTGTCTCCATCATCCATAAACCAAGTTGAGATCATTTTAATTAACCAACCCCACCCAGTTGCACTATTTTTCCACTACATTTTCTATCCCAGTTCTATGTCCTACCTCCCCACTCCAATTACAGTATTTACAGGCATTTCTCTCTTAAAGCAACACAGTGTGCCTGATATTATACTTGCTAAGCCTGTGTGCTTTTATATGGTAAAAAGACAGAAGAAACTTATGCCATTTTCTTTGTGATCGCAGTGGTCGTGTGTTTGGATACACCACATCAACAACAAAATTACATTTGTATAGTGCCTTTCACGTTAGGTTATTGCTATTAATACAAACGAGAAAACCCCCCACAAAAAATTCTTAAAAACAAAAATAGTTCTTTAGGATCTTTCTCCACCTTTCACAATAGGATGTCTTAACGTGCTTAATGGAATAGACCATAAAGTATAGTGAGGTATATTTTATACGCCACTGAGAAGAACGGTGGAAAGGGTGACATTTGAATTTCAGTTCATCCGAGCATGGCAACCACAGCATGTGACATAAACATCTTTGCAGTTACAATAATAATAAAGAGATTCTACTGTTACATTTTAACAGTTTGATTCCTTATTTTTCTACATTCAAAAAGCTTTCAAAACCCCAGTGGTGAGTTTTCAAGACAGGGTGGATTGGCGATTCTCAAGATGTTGCAGTAATGGTTTGAAAATTTGTCTAATTTTCATGGTTTACCACATTATTTACAACATTCAATACTTCATGGCTTGCAACATTCTGGTGTCTACATGCTACATAATTTACCAAATAGCTCTCAAATTTTAAAAAAAGTGTGGAATAAGTTATGGCCATTTGGTCCATCAAGCCCATAATCCCCCATGGCCACACAAAAGTTAATGTATCAGGGACTACACCTTCACCCAGTTCTATTTCCAGGTAAAGCTCCACATGAACTCTCTACATCTTAAAATTAATAAAGTGAAAACTTCACAATAGTATTCCGTCCCCATATTTCTATTAGTGAAACCTGGCCTCTGTTCCTCCACAGATACCATTCTGCCTTCACCTTCGCTCCTCCTAGCCTCGACAGCAAAAAAAAATGCATCCTGTACTGTACGTTATTTACACACTGCTTTTCTGCTCCCTTATTCACAGTCACCATAAACCTCTTCCTGTCCACTGGCACTGTTCCCTCCAAAATGGCTTTCATCACTCCTATCCTGAACCCCCCACAGGACCCATTCCTGCTCTGAAACTACTGGCCCATCTCGAATCTTCCTTTCCTTTCCAAGGTCCCAGAACAACTCCACTGGTTTCCCATCACACAGAGGATACAGTTCAAGATTCTGGTCCTCACCGTCAAAGCACTCCATGGCCTTCCTTCTCCTACCTCTGCAAACTTCTGACTCCCTACCATCCGGCCCGCTCACTCCGCTCAGTGGGCTCTGGCCTGCTTCATGTCCCCTTCCTCGCCTGCCCCCATTGGAGGATGGGCTTTCTGCCACTCTGCCCCCACCTTCTGGAACTCCATTCTGCAGTCCCTCTCTTGCCTGCTTCAAGACCCATCTTAAGACTCTCTCCTCTTTGACCGTGCCTTCGGTCATCCTCCTTTCCCTCCACCGCCTGCCCTCCACCCCCCTGATCCTGACCCCCAGCTCGGGTTTGAAACCCTGACTGTACAGTGCTTTGGTACATCCTGCTAACGTGAAAGGTGCTATACAAATGTATTTTTTGTGGTTGTTGTTTTCGACAAAAATAAATCTAGTTATGATTAAAGAGGTTAACCAATGTATTTCTATTGTTTTGGAAATCTAATCCATAAATCTACTTTTCTAATAAATAGCTGAGGAAAACAATTCTAATCTCTGGTCTTACTTGGGGATTATTTTGAATGTATTATCATCTTTAGCTTTGCTCTATACGCTAAGTGAAATAATTTCCTTACATCCAAACCTTCTTAGTCCCTTAACACTTAGTCCCCTCTCAACCGCATTTTTACAATAAGATTTCCTCCTATTTCAGGGAGAGTGGAGATATAATATGCCAGTGAGCCCTTGAATAGTCTGAAAGGGAATACATTCAAATCATAGAATCACAGAATCTAATGGCACAAAACGAGGCCATTTGGCCCATCGAGTCTGTGCTGGCTCTTTAAAAAGAGCAATATAATCCCACTCCCCAGCTCTCTCCCCATAACCTCGCAAGCCCGTTCTCCCCAACTAAATGTCTACCACTCTTTTAAAAGTTGTTATTGAATCATCTTCCACCACCTTTCCAGGCAATTCATTCCAGATTTGAACAACTCACTGGGTGAAACAATTTCTTCTCATCTCCCTTATGCTTCTTTTTGAAACTACTTTAAATCTGTGACCACGATCACTGTTACGCCCACCAGTGGAAACAGTTTTTCCCTATCTACTCTGTTGAATCTCCTCATGATCCTAAAAACCTCTCTTAGGTCTCCTCGCAACCTTCTTTGTTCCAGTGAGAATAAACCTAGCCTCTCTAGCCTTTCCTCATAGCTAAAGTCCCTCATTCCTGGTACCATTCTAGTAAATCTCCTCTGCATCCTTTCCAATGCCTTAACATCATTCCTAAAGTGTGGTGACCAGAATCGTACACAGTACTCTAGTGGAGGCCTAATCAAAGTTTTCTAGAGTTTAGTCAGAACTTCCTGACTTTTGTACTCTATGCCCCTATTTATAAAGCCTAGTATCCCGTATGCTTTTTTGATAGTCTTGTCTACCTATCCTGCCACCTTCAAAGAATCACTCGCACAAACCCTCAGGTCTCTGTTCCTTCCCAGCCGTTAAAATTGCCTAGCCTCCCCTCATTTCTCCTCCCAAAATGCATCACCTCACATTTCTCTACATTAAACTTCATCTGCCATGTGTCTGCCCATTTTACCATTCAGTCTATATCTTCTTGCAGATAACTACTATCCTCCACGAATGCTAGCATGTGTTATAGTGAAGTTACTTTTTCCAGGAAGTGGGAAAGGAAACCATTTTCAACAGGACTATAATCATATACTGTATTGGAGGTGACATGACTTTGACTCACAACTTGTACCTCTCGTGTGTTTCATCATGAGAAATGTATGAAATGGTTATTACAGGAATATACAATCCAAAAATTCCGGATTGAGATTTCCATTTTATTCAGTCGAATTACAATGGAACCCTTTGAGACCACATCTGTAGACATGCCAGTCAGTTTACTGTATGATGCCTGAGGTTACAAAATAGGCTAATGATCCCTTTATAGTACACTCCACACAAAATAGCGTTTACTGAACTATGCGCACAGACCTACTTTCGAAAGAAAAGTAGCCATCTCATAATAAGGGTTTTGAGTTTGGTTTTTGCCCTTCAATTTCTCCGCTTTTGCTCTGAAGGTGCTCATTCATGCTGAGGCCATCCTGTACCTTGTAGCCATTCTTCATGTGTAATCCTGGACAATGAATGCTAGCAGGCTGCTCAACCGCAGGAGGCTTTACAGCTGAGCCAGATTCTGTCCTCAAGCAACATCCACACATACTTGCAATTTCCACCTCGGTCATTGGCTATTAATCAACAGCATGCAGGAGCACCCTGGCTGGTTTTCCCTCTTTAGCCTTTGTGTGCTGAGATCGATTGTGGCACCTTAAATGCTGAAACAGCTGAGAATAGATAAACTGAAACCGAGGATCAAACTTCGGACTCTATTCAGTCATTCTGTACATGCTTATTTCTGTCCCCTCCTTGCACAGCAATTTATTCTTTTGTTTCAATTAGTGGGAAAAATGCTGGAGAAAGCTTTTCCTCCTAGAAATAAACAGGGCTGTCTGTCTGGAAGAATTTCAGAATCTGTCCAAAGCATTTCTACCCTTCCAGACATATTCTGTATCGTGACAACCTGCGGGGAATGGCGTTTGACACTAGTAGTTGACACTGGTCCAAAGACGGAGGGAAGTGAAGTAAAAGCATATTTCCTAAAAATAATGATGTGTGTACAATACTTGGGAAACAAACCAAACCAAGAAAATACCTTCCAAACAAAAGGGTGACAGTTAAACAGGCTTTTCTTATTGGGATGGGAATTTTAGTGAGCGTTAAAAATGCATTGTTCTTTTGTGATCAAAACTGAAAATCCTGTGATCAGGACATGGCCGTTTAAATATCAGCTTTGAGATATTCTTGACTAGCCTGGATACAACAGCACAGCCTAAGTTTAAAATGGTAACTTGGTAGCAGATCCACAAATATGTACCGTGGTTGCCTATATGCATCCATGACTTTCATGTTTATATTGGAAAAAAGACAAATGCTTTGAAAATGCTTTTGTCAACATAGTGGCATACGCCCTCATTTATTGGGTGTGTTACAGTGATAATAACCTAACTGTTCATGGGCCAGCATCCGTTCAGACACACCCATCTCCTTTATACCTCTGATTAACAAAATGAGCCTCAGCCTTCTCCGTACCACGCTTGAGGCTTGCAAACTGGACAGAGACAATATAGCACTAAGTATTTAATCCAAATCTTTCAAGCCTAACTCGCATACCTTCAGTAAACTACTGAGATATGAGGTCAAAGATGAGGATGTCAGATAACCGAACATATCCTCACAGCTTGTCCTTCAACTCCACAGGCACACACTGTTGCAGTGTAGATGAATAATGAGATTTGGGATCGCAATTTCATACTAGGTTATGATGAGGCCAATTGAATTGTAAATATTTTTGTAAAAGTTTCAAAAATGTTTCTTACGCTGTGATAATTACTGAGCTGTATTGTGTGACTGGACCTGCTTTCTCTATTGTGATTATTTCATCCATTTTCAGAAATGAACAAGATCGTTTAAGCTTTATATTGATGTCCATGCCTTCAGCCACTATGCACTGAAACTCTGGAACGCTCTCCCTCAATCCCTCTGTCTTGCCCACTCCCTCTCCACTTTGAATCCCACCTAAAGACCTTCCTTTTTGATTGTGCTTACTGTAACCTCCTCCCTCCATCTCCCCCTGGCTCAGCGACATACACTGCCACTGTGAAGCGCTCCGGAAAGCTATCCGAGTGAAGCGCTCTGTATAAATGCAAGTTGTTGTTGAGAATAAGCCCATTCTCTTGTTTTTGTTTACATTCATCTGATGGAAGTCCAAAGAGGAGCTAAGATTCAATTGGTCTTCTCTTAGGATATCGTCTAGACACATGCTAATCTGATCATTATCCTGATCCAAACAAAACACTCACAAACTATTTACAGAATTATTGTATTGTGATCTTTTTGAACTCGGTCATCATCTACAGACAGTTTGCTCCTCTCTTAAAGGGAAACTCAAGCTATCTAAAAGGTGATAAACATTAGCACAGTATTTTTGCAGCAAACACAAGTAAGTTTTGTGTGTTGAGATGTTGATATTAGTGCAGCTCATGGAAAGCATTGGAATGCCAGCCAAGCCTGAGAGCTGAAAGTACCCATTGTGGGACTTGAACCTATACCACATGACCCAGAGGCAAGATGCTGAACCAAACTAACACTTAAATATATACTGTAATATAGTATATCCAACACAGTCACACCTCAAGCTTTAAAGCTTTGCTGTCAATGAATTTAAGGGTGATTTATTGTAACTTGCTTTGATTTAGGTAAACTGCCCAAGCATTTGTTGTCTAGGCTTTTGTATTGTTTAAAAAATGTGGTTTTGAGCTGCATTATTTTGAGACAAGAAAAAATTCCTTTGATCTTTTGCCTGTGCTTAATTTATTTGTGCTCTGCAGTTTATTGACACTCCAATGCAGTACTGGGGGAACGAGACTTACCAACCTTTGGATGAGAAAATTATTCATTAAAACTATGCCATTTTCTGATTTTAAGTGGCTGTTAAAACAGCAGACATGGGGTCAACTTCCACATGTATGCGGATCCCCAATTCTCTTTCTGCCCCTGCCCTCGATTCCAGGACTACTACTGTACTGACTGACTGCCCGTCAGATATCAAGTCCTGGATGAGAGCTAACTTTCTACAGTTGAATGTCAACAAGACCAAGGCCCTCCTGCTTACGCCAGTGCCTCCACACCTCAGGCATTGGCAGCCTCAACCTCCATGTTTTCACACTCCTCCTCACCAAGCCACTCAGGAATCTAGGTGTCTTGTTCGATCCTTAACTGTCTTTTCTCCCCCACATCCATGCCATAACCCACTTTGACTTCTTTCACCTCCACTACCTCACCACTTAGGCCGCTGAAACTCCTGCCTTCATCACGTCCAGGCTCGACTATGCTAATACCCTGCTTGTCAGCATTCCCAATTGCTCCCTCCACAGGCTGCAGATCATCTAGAACTCTGCAGCCCATGTCCTCTTCCGCACAAAGCTCCGGGACTCCATTCTCACCCAACGCCATTGGCTTCCCATCATTCAGAGGATTCAATTCAAGATCCTGGTCCTCACTTTTAAAGCTATCCATGGTCTTGGTCCACCCTAGCTCTGCGACCTCCTAACCCACTACCAACCTGCCCGCTCCCTCCACTCAGCAGGCTCCAGCCTACTCCATGTCCCTCGATCCACCCGCCCCAACATCGTCAGGCAAACCTTCAGCCACTCTTCCCCAATCTTTGGAATTCCATCCCACAATCCTCGCCCCCTACTTAGTCTCCTTCATTTCCCGTCTAAAGACCGCCCATTTTGACGGTACATCGATCACCCCTACCTGCACCCTTACCCTTCCCTCCACCCTACCCAATCCCGACCCTAGCCCAGGTGAAACACTGACTGTTCAACGCTTTGGGATGTCCTCTCAATGTGAAAGGTACTATACAAATATAATACCTTCAGAGCCTATTTTATTGTTGTGGTAGATATAAGCTGTCATAAATTACAAGCTTTATTTTGATAAAAAGGCGCTCTCTTTGCATAGCTGAGCACTGAATACGACCTACCAATAAATGGAATTAAGTTGCTTTTCACAAAGCTCATCTGCTAAACTAACAAGTTTTTTAAAAAGTTTTACAAACATCTGCAAAAATTTACATTTTAACAAATTAGCAACTTCTTTATGAATTTTGGTGTGTGCGTATGTACACATGAGTATGGGGGATGGAGAGGAAAGGTATGAGGTTGGATGTGCGATTATCAATATAAAATATTCAGCAACTTTATGGGGATAATTTATTTAATAAATGAACTACATTGAAACTTTTCCTATTTAAATAGTTCCAGAGTGGACATGTTACTGAAAGAATGGAAAGCACACAATGAGAAACCTAAGGAAACTGGGATAAGAAGCTCCTGAATGGAAACTTATTGCATTTGGAGTAAATTAAAGCAACAAAACTCTTCCTCAAAATTGCAGACATAACATTTTGGGGATATTATGAAAAGTGCATGAGTGGTAATCCAATCATTGTAAAATGTAATAACTTTGAGATGCAGCTGTAATTCAAATATGGCACCTTGTAAAAGTCCCATTCATTATTCCCGTGTGAGTCAGCAGCAGCGAATGTATTTCAAGGATGGAAATAATTAACATGAAGGTAGTTTTACCTCCATAGTCCTGAGGTAAAGCTTGTTGTAATATGTTTAAATGGAAAGTAGAGATGAAATTGTCTTAACTTTTTAATTGCCACGATTAACTTTTTAAAATCTTGGTTACACAATAAAACTAGGACATTTGAAAACTCTTTACTCAACAGGTGTTCTCAGTGCCTTCGGACATCCTCCCGACATGAAAGGCACACAAATGTAATTCTGTTGTTGTTGTTATACTGTGGACATTCTGTGATAGCTTTCCTGTACCATCTCTTCTGGCTTGAGTGAGGTTGCCAATTTAAGGGCTATGCTGAATGTTTGGAGATTAGGTGCCTTTTTCTGTTCTTTGCTCTGGAGGTAATACAGTAGAAGCCCGTTTATCCGTGACTCGATGAACTGCACTTCCGTATAACCAGTATGCTAAAAAAAAAAGTCCCCATTCGATAAACCGGAACTTATCCAGAACAATAGTGGAGGATTTGTAAATACATAAATAACAACAGATAATAACAGAATATTGTATTGGTACTTATTGTTAAAACTACTCTCTTGCGCTTCTCACCTTTACTGATAGATGCTGCACTTGAAGCCATGATGCTGCGGTTGAGATTTATAGTCCAGCAATTCTTTTTAAATGGAGCATGCCAAGCGGGTGAAAAAAACGGAGCGCGACTTTAAAGCCCTACTAGCGGCAAGCCAATAACGCTAGCCAATAACCCACATTGTCGCGCAGGTGCAGTATTTCGGCTTGCCGCTAGTAGAGTCTAGGGTTATCGGCTTGCACTAGTAAAACTTTAAAGTCGTGCTGCGGTTTTTTTCACCTGCTTGGCGTCTTCCATTTTAAAAAGAATCGCTGGACTATAAACCTCAACTGGTAAAGGTGAGAAGCGCAAGAGTAGTTTTAACAATAAGTACCAACACAATATTCTGTTATTATCTGTTGTTATTTATGTATTTACAAATCCTCCACTGCTATTGTTCTGGATAAGTTCCGGTTTATCGAATGGGGACTTTTTTTTTTAGCATACCAGTTATAGTCTGGTGTGCATGGTGTGTGATAAAATAACTTAAATTTTTTTCTGGTGGGTTTTCGGCTGTGGGAAGCCCGAATATGCCCCAGGCACTTTAACCAGCATTAGCCAGGTCCCGCGGGTGCCGTATAAACGGGCTTTTACTGTACTGCAGCCTAAATTTCAGCTGTGATGTGTTGGAGCGGTTGGGCAAATATGGTCAGAATATCCACTTTGACAACGGTAAGCTGTGGGTGACCTATTCTTTGCAGCTTTGTGTTTCAATTTTCTTCTTAAATTAGGAGTAATAGTAATACAATTCCTTCTTCCCAGTATTTCTAATTCCTGTCTACCCAAGTTTCTTTTAGCCATCTTGATTTAATGTGATCAACTACATCGATATATGCTGGTCCATCTATGACAACTATGCCTCCTGAGAAATTACCAGAAATGTGCATCAAGCACAGGATGCTTGAAACTCTGTGTCCAAGAATTACACATAGCAATCTCCAATTTAACCTGCTATTAGTCGTATTGAGAATTATAGCAAGTTACAACACATAAGAAGTCACAAGTTCTCAGAGAAAGCTGCTGTAGTTTCAATCCCATTTCCCTGCCCTATCTTCATACTGCTTCAAGCCTCTAATTTTCATATACATATACTGTACTTCCCTCTTGAAATCCACAATGGACTCTGCATCGACTATCTTACTTGGCAGGGCATTCAACATTCTAAAAACTCTCTTTCACAATTTTCTTATATCTATGTTTTCAAGGTCCTCGACTGCCCTATCGGTGTAAACATGCCCTTGATAATAATCCCTCAAGAAAAAAACAATAATAAATTGGTCATTTTTCAATCCACGACTGTTTGTGGGAGGACACTGCTGTGCGCAACTGATGCCGGGTTTTGCCCACAAATATACAGTCATATTCTTACAGTATATTCTATGAAGCGCTTTGAGACATCTAGAAGACGTGCAAAGCGCTATATCAAATGCAAGGATTATTATTATTAATATTATCATTAAATGCCTTCTTTCTTTACCATGCCAAAACCCCTTATAATTTTTACACATATTCTAGTTATTTTAACTTGCAAAAGGAAGAATAATTTAAACACAATATGCAGCTTATCACAGCTACCTTAAATCTATATTCCCTAGTCATTAGTTCCACTATAACTAGAAATAGTGAATAGAGTTTTCATTCAACTCTCTAAAAATGCTGTCTAAAATTTGCATGGCCATTGCTAATTTACTCTCCATGTTAAATTCATTACTCTTTTAACAGAAAATGAATCAGTTTGTACCAAATTTATACCAAATCATTTGAATGCATTACCTATTGCGAGAAATAATTTAATTTTATCTCTCACTTTATGGAATGTTTTGCATTGCATACACTCACATTACTCATCTTTAAATTCAATATACCGTACTTAGTGGTGTTCACTGAACTTACTGTATGCCCTGTGTGGCTAATGATTACTGCTCAGGTTATAGATTTAGGCTCCAGGCACCAAGTACCATCAGAAACAAGCTCATAATGTCAACACCTGAAGGTTAACACATTTTTCCACCAGTGATTACAATCATGTTCCATTGACTTTACAGTTCCTTGGTATCATTCCTTTTATTATTATTCCTAGGTAGGCCATCCATTAGCAACCAAATCCTGATGGGGACCCTATTCAATTGAGCAAATGACCTTGGAGGGCAGATATTGACACTTTGTTTCTGCTGTAACTTTGAAACGGATGTTCAATGGTATTTCATTCTTCCTTCATTTCCACAGCTCCTGCCTCACTAAATTTACGTCAATATTTGGCCTAAGAAAGGATTCCTTGGTTTAGAACCAGAATACTAATGTGTCAAGCTGGTAAATTCTATCAAGGTATTTCATTCTTAAATTAACAGTTATGACTTGATACCACGAGAGCTACAGATGACCAATTTGGGGATCTATGACTGAAGGGTGGATCTATTTGAAATGAGTGTCTGTGAAATTAAAACTCAATTAACTTGATGTGTCTTGAGAGGTAAGTTTGGGTAAGACAAAAATAAAGAGTTTACACATAGCCAAGTTTAATTTAAAGCATCAGGTGGCTGTCTGTCATGTCAGGCTGGGCGGCATCAACGAGGGCAACAGGGTCACCAGGGGAACGCTTGAGTAAGAGTGTAGAGAGTTAGGAAGAATGTGGATGATAGAAGGGGGTTTTACAAGTCATAGGCTGGGGAGACGACAGTGAAGGAGCAAGTAGGAACGAGAACATTTTGAGAGGGGGTGGCTTGGGTCAAGGATGTCAATCAAAAATGCACACAAAACTGGGAGCAAAACGATTAGTGGGGCAGCTTCAGCTTATAGGCATGGCAGCTGTGGAAGGCTAGAGTAAGGCAGTGCAGAGGGGAGTAGGGAGGAGGGCACTCCTGATGTTATTTGCCAGGTTGCCCGACCTGCTGCATAATTCAGAGGGGATTTTGGAGAGAAAGAAGTGAGAGGATGGGAAGAGAAGGAGATGAATAGAATGAAACTATACTTGACCTGAGTTTGAACTTGCTCGCAGGGATAGAAAAGTTTACTTTGCCTGGAGGGTTTGAAAAGGCACATGGAAGTGACGTCACAAAAGCGGTTTGGGCTGTTGGTTCAGGCGGGAGATTTTAAAATGGTGTCTCAGCACCTGGAACTTCCTAACCTGGAATCCCAAACCCTTGGCTCCTGCCCTGGTTACTGTTTCGGCCCCTATGGTAATCATTGGCTCACCTATGGCACTACTTTGGCTACTCTGACCACACCTCACTTACTCGCATCTTCAGTGATTTAGATGCTCCGGGATATCATCACATCACTGTCAGCTCAGGAGAGCAAACAAGTCATATTCTGTCTGTTTTTCAAACTATATTTAGCACACAGCTTGGGTGGAGGGCCTAGCTTCTATGTAATACCTAGATAGTTGTGGCAACACACCCATCCACAATGTTAGTTCCGCCCAATTACATAACCCTCTATCCCTCTGGCTGACATTCAAAAACCTATTTCTCAGAACTGCCTCCCACTTTGACTGCCTGCAAGATGCAGATATTTCACATTGAAGTGGAGTAAAATGTGAACTGCTTTGTATAATATTTGTAGCCCAGAGGTTAGGTCCACACCCCTCAAAAAATTAAGCACACACCCTATCGTAAATCAGTTTCCAAACACAGATTCATTCTGTGAGAGCTGGGAGTTCAAAGGTTTGTGTAATAAGAAGCAGACAGCAAAGCTGGTTCCAATTACAATTACAGTATTACTTTTTGTTGGCCAAAATTAACTATATTTCAAAGGCAGAAAAACGTATCAAATCGTTTCAGCGTAACATTGACTGAGGTTCATTAATGCAACTAAATTAAATAGTGACATAAGTTTTTCCACATTCTCATGCACAAAGATGTCAGTCAAGCATTCCCATATTTGTTTCAGTGCCAATATTTATAAAATATTTATTAAATAAATCCGATGCTACTGGGCTTACACTACGATATATTATTGCAGTTGGAAAGTGTAAGAGTGATATAAGGGGAGGATTGTTTACATGGTCACTTTGAACTAAATAAATGCAGGCAGGACAAGTTTAATTATTAAATGAATCCATTAACATGAATCTAATAAATTCATTGATAAAATTCAATTGTTTTGTTTGACAAAATATGCAAATATTGGCAACATAAAATGCATTTCATTTGAGTTTGCTCTTTCAACTCCCCTTTCAACCAGTGAAGCCTTGCCCCCACAATCAGAATTAAAGCCGTTAAAAAAAAATTCTGACATTGGATTTACAAAACATTTGGTTTTCAAAAGGCCGGTAAGGTAGCAGTCACATGGTCATCTTGTGACAAATGCATAATACAGTACATGGGTTGGAAGTTTATCCAGCAGTATTTTACAACCGTATGTGAAGCTTTTTATATGCTCACTGCTGGGTCCAACTGTTTATCTGTGTGCTGTTTATGTTATTTTACCAGTTAATTTTATAATCAATATTACTAGCTAAGGAGCTCAGCAGCAGAGATGAAAGCTCAGATATTACATTTTTGATTTGTAATCTGAGAGGGCTATGAAGGCACACCTCCTGCCTCTATTCATTGTTTATTTGAGGATGAGAGACCATTAATCCTCAGCAGTGGTACTTCTTCCTTTAACTACATAGCCTCTATGGAATAGCAGTACTTCCTTATTTCTGCATCTTGGGACACACAATTTGGATCCCTTTTGCTAGGAGTTGATAGATCCAAATTCTAATTGTGAGTGCATCACGATTCCTATGGCACGAGGCAAGGTCATGGAAGCTTACAGACGAAAAGCCTTTCTGTCTCAGCTTTCCTTCTTGCTGCTCACAAATAGTCAATTTGGACTGAACTTAGATTCCACTCCATCCATCTGCTATAGGCGAATGTGTTCCAGGTAAAAAAAAACAGAAGCTCAAAAGACCTCTGTCTCTCTATCCAAAAAAGAAAAACAAATGAGGTGTTTGAAAATTATGTTTTGCTTTCTGGAAGACAGACAGAGTTTTGCTCATCAGCTCGTGTGCGTAATGTCACCACAGTTTACCAGTGGTAATAATCCAACACTTCAACAACCACAGCTACTTTGCATTGTCCTCAAAATATTAAACACAGTAGTACTAAAATGAATCATTTAATTAAAATACAGATTAACACAATTATTAAAGGGTGGATCCAATTTGAATGAATGTTATCTATTAGTAAAGTGTATCTATCTTATTTTTTCCACAATAAAGTCACACTTTTTTGTATTTAACGTTCAGAAGTTATTTGCATGGCAACCCATTTGAGTCTGACACATAAAGAAGCCATCACCATGCTTAAGAGTTTCTAAACCAGAATGAAAATTCCACATATGTACGCCACCTACACATACACACCCTGTCGTTTTTATGGCAAACATAATGCTTTACCCTAGTAAACCAGACCGTGTTTTCAATGGCAAGCTCTGGGATTTTGCTGGTTAAATGATAGTACTGTAGTACCCCAACCTACCCTCTAGAATCCTGAACTCTTGTTACTCTGTACTTAATACTCTCTGGAATTAGGTAAATGGGATGTGGTCCTCCAGGGAGAGGGACAGATACTGCAATCCAGACACAGTGGAATTGCCATGTGCAGATGGCATATGGAACTCTCAGTTTCTCAGTCAACCATCAAACAAAACAGTAAAAAGATACCTGGTATATTTTCAAGCAGTTATTGCTTTAGCCCTGTCAATATGGGGGTCTGTCCTTATATTTTTAGTTATATCTCATCAATATGCTTTGAAATATCACAATTTGAATTCTAGTATTTGATTCAGCAGATCAAGGAAGATGCTAACAATAACAATTTCACGTTAAGATAAATACATATACTGCATATATATACTATAATATAGAGTTTATAATTCATTAACATTGTGCAAGGCCCTGAACGTTTGAATGCACAGATGAAAGAAGTCAGAATATAAGTGCCATAAAACTTTGATAATCGAAAGCATTGGATACAGGTGAGGTTGGTAGTGGGTTGTCTTGTGTTCTGCACATCGTCAGGTTTTTAGTTTGATTATATTCACTATTAGAATGTAACTGGTCAGCTGCATTAAATAAAATCTTGACACAGGAATGAGGAAAACTTTTTTTATTGAAGAAATAAAATGCTCAGCAAATAACATAAATTAAAAAAAGTCAGAAAGTTAGTCATAATCCTTGCATTTCATTATCCTTACATTTGATATAGTGCTTTTCACTTTGGAAATAAGTCTCAAGGCACTTCACAGGATTTATGACAAAGTGTAGTGACTGTGTATTTTGTAGACACATACAGTTGGTTTTACTGCTAATTGACACAAAAGAGCTTGATTTAAATAAAACAGGAAAAATTATAATTGGAATCTAATTTAATACAAGCAGGATTACCATTGGGTTATTACATCAGAAATACAGTAAATGTAACCTGTGGCTTGATACTCCAATTGCAACTCATATGAGTTAACAATCCAATGTGAATGCCGCTTCACAACAATAGAAAGAACTGACATTGAAGGATCTAAAAGCGACATCACTGTGACCATCATAGGCCAGATATCTCTGAGTTGACATTACTGACAGATCAGTTTTGGGCTAAATTGCTTAACTTCACAGAGGAGGCTTGTTGGTAATTCTCCAGTGTAGTGAACAGGTTATATTCAACCTTCATTTGGGAGCTGATTTTCCATACTATAAGATTCAATTAAAGAATTTTCCAAAATATTCACACTCTAAAATGTTATGAAAATAGTCAAGGTTTACAACCAGATGCAATTTTAAGATACAGGATGGGGCAAGTTCCTTAACTAAATGGTGACATGATAGCAGATGTGTTTCTTCCTTTCTTTCAGGATGATTCTCCACCTGTTGAATTGTTATCCCATGGAAATTGTTTTCCTGAATGTGACTTCTGGACACTTAAGTGTCTGTACTATCCCCTCTTGTACAGAACCCTCTTTTTCAGGACCTCATCTCCAAAAGAGGTATGAAGATGTTGATAAATCACCTGTGAAGATACAATGTAAAATTGTGCTTTTTAAGATCATGATTTGTGAATCTATGTTCTAAAGGTAACAGCTTTAAATTTAAAACTTTCTTTTCTGCATTTATTAAATTTATGTATAAGAGAATTGAAAAATTTAAATCATTCTTAAACTATAAATAGTAAACTGAGGTTAGCATTGAGTTAACCTACATTACAGGTGTAATGCTATCAATATATTGAGCATAACAAGATTTCAGATTAATATTGTAAATCAACTTACCAGAATTCTGACTTTGTTGTTTTGATTTCTTGTTCCTCAGAATATGGATCTTCCTTTGCAAGATCATAGTACATCATTTAAACCTTTCTGGTAGATAGAATATACTTTGTTGACCTATATGGCTACTGCTGCACAAATATTTCAATGCCACGATGATGTTTTGTAGAAACCTCTATAATATCCTTCTTTGTGTATTCTTAAGCCAACCTTTCAATGTTAATGGTGCAGCATGGTGGAGAGAGGGGAGGAGAGAGAAAGTCTGACTTAACATAGGGAAAAATGAATAAACAATGTAGGCTGATGCACATCTGATGGAAAAAGAAAAGCCAGAAGACTGTATTATGACCTTACCCATTGCTAAGCTGATTTAACAACCTGGATATTTGGCTGACAGTTTATGTACATTTAGACCTTCCTGAAGTTTTGCAGGACACCACTGTAGTATTTTTGCATTAAATGTTCAGTAGGTATGTTATTTCAGTGCTCTTACCTTTCAGTTGTGTTCTGCCATCTTCTATCATCGGGAGTACAATGGTAGAGTTGAGGTTTCCCTGTGACCTCATGGCAGTGTAGACCAGAGGAAGCGACTGTACAACCACTGGAATGCGATGCATATGACTCAGTTTGTTGGACTGAAAGTTCATTGGATTTGAAGATGGCACTGGGTGGATTATGTGTAAATACTGCTGCCCCCCAGCACCTGGTGTAGATGCCACAATGGAGCCTGGTCCTAATACTGTTGGCATTCCTGTTGCTGATGAACCCACTGAGGTTATCACAGTTGGAGATGAAGTCAATCGAGGAGAAGAAGAAGAGGTTGAGCAGATTGACGTCGTTGTCATGGAGCTGGGCGATGACTGTGATGATGAAACTGCTGTTGGTGATATCCTGGCTTTATTAATGGACAAGTCCACTGGCTCAGTTTGTGTCTGATATTGATCAGTGGATAGCAAGTCCTCTGGAGGCTCTGCTTTCACATTGTTAAGCAAAATGGGAACAGCATCCATATCTGCATAATTAGTGGCTGGAGGAGACTGTTAAAGTAAAACAGAAATAAACATCATTTTAGTGTAAGATATATTTTTTAAAAGAAACATACCTGAAAGATTGTGTAACCTAAAAAAGTTAAGATTAATATGCTATTCAGTATTTAATAATTATATTTTTAAAATATATAATTGTCATGTCTTAACTTACCAAAACTTCTCAAAGCACTTCACAATTATTGCTATCAAGCTTTGTTTTGTTTTTGCTGGTACAGGGTTTATAAGGTTTTACCATAGCCAAATGTTATGGCATTTAAATATTAAAAATGTAATCCCTCCATCAATATCAGTGCATCCATAGTGACTATCAGAACCGGAGGGTTTTAACCCAAAGTGCCCCTTATGACTGACTGGCTCTGTCCTATGGAGAAGATTTGGAGGTTATGTAAAGCATACTTAGTGTTGTACTAATTATTCGTTAAATTTAGGCCACAGTTATCACAGAATTTAAGATTCTACACAAGCAGATCAGTTTTTAGCTATTGCTTTTGTTTAGAAGTTGCTTGCATCTGCTATTTTGGTAATAAATTAGTCTGCCTTTGAATCAATAATTTGTACTTGTATCATGCCTTTAACATAGGGTAATCTCTCAATTAAGCACTTTCTGAAAATAATTAGGATCGCTGAGGAGGAACTCAAGAAAGTGGAGGTTGAGAATGTTGACTAAAAGTAGATCAAAGACAGGTTTTTAAGAGGATTTAACAAGTTGAGGGGGAAAAGAGCACAAAATGATCCTGAGAGAATTCTAGATTGTACAATATGTAAGGAAACAACTATTGCAGTACTTGAACATATATCCACCAAATTTCTCATGGCTAATGGACTGTGATCATGTTTGAAATTTTTTTAAACAACTACAGTACACTGCAGTGTAAGTTGTTATTTATCCCCTTTTTGCTAGAATTCATAAGCAGAGAAAGCTTTGGTATTTCTTACAATATTTCAAGTATCCAAAATAGAGAAAGCATGAAAGAAAGATGTTTGGCTCTACAATGTGCCTTTATTTAGATGATGCTAACTTAATGCTTGAGGTTTTCCTATATACGTCCAATAACTGTAAAGAAACACAATCTGCAGAACTGTACAAGTAAAATGTCCTTATTTCAGGTATATGACATGACACTTTCCCCCTCGTTGAAGCCACACCACCCAATTACACATTCCACCATGCCCCTCGACCCAACCGTCGTGGCGGTGGTGTGGCCCTCATTTCAAAGACATCCCTCGCCCTATCCCCCTATTCCTCCGTTTTTTTCCCCTCTTTTGAACAGCTCACCCTCTCTCACTCCTCCCACAGTTCCTTCAAAATCCTATTAGTTTATCGCCCCCCCAAACCCTCCCCCACTTTCATTTCAGATTTTTCTTCACTTTTAACCTTCCTTTGTGCCTCCTCTGATCGCCTCATCATTCTTGGCGACTTCAACCTCCATTTCACCCCCTCCTGCCCCATTTCCTTTGAATTTTCCTCTTTACTTTAGTCTTTCAACTTCTCCCTTCACATTAACACTGCCACCCTCACCCACGGCCATCCGCTCGATCTGGTGATCACCCGAGGCCTCAACATCTCTGGCGTCACCATCACCAACAAGGCCATTTCAGACCATTTCTTCATCTCTTTCAACACCTCTATCCCTCCCCCCTCTACCTCTAAACCCACCACCATCTTCTACCGGCCCTGGAAGAAGATTCCCCCTCAAACTTTCACCTCTGCCCTAGAAACCTCCGACCTCCTCCCACAGTGGCACTCTTTTTGCACCGACCCATCCTCCGCCTCCACTGCCATCCATAACACCCTCTCCACTACCCTCGACACCCTGGCCCCCCTCACCACCACCGTGGTACACAACTCACCTCCGTTCCCTCAAAAGCCAAGTGAGAGCAGCTGAAAGCACCTGGCTCAAATCTGGCCTCACGGTCCACTGGCAAATCTGTCTGGACCGCATCAAATTTTACCGCTCCGCCCTAGCCACCGCCAAATCAGCCTTCTATTCCAGGATAATCCTGGAAGCGAAGGACAACCACCGCCTCCTCTTCGCCACCACCAACCAGCTCCTCCGCCCCCCCCCCCCGCCCCCCCCCCCCCCCCTGTCTCGCTTCGCAGATCCTTTCCTCAAACGAACGTTGTGAGGACTTGTTGGACTTCCTCGAGTCCAAAATAGAGAGAATCTGCTCCATGGTTTCCTCCCCCCACCTCTCCTCCACCTCCGCCCCTCCATCCGTTATTTCAGCCCTCACCCAACCTCCCCTTCATACTTTCATCCCCACCTCCACGTCTTCAACCACTAAAATAATCACCTCCATGAAACCCAACACATGTTCATTGGACCCCATCCCCACCCCCCTCCTCCGCACCCAGCTCCACCTTTTGGCCCCGCTCATTTCTGACACCATCAAACTTTCCCTCTCCTCAGGCACCGTCCCTACCTCCCTTAAAACAGCCACCATCACCCCTATCCGGAAGAAACCCTCCCTTGATGCGTCGCAACCATCAAGTTATCGACCCATCTCCAACCTCCCGTTTTTATCCAAGGTCCTTGAAAGAGTGGTTGCCTCCCAGCTCCGCTCTTTCCTTTCAACTCACTCACTCCTTGAACCCCTCCAATCAGGTTTCCGCCCTATCCACAGCACAGAAACTGCCCTGGTTAAGGTTACAAATGACATCCTAACCGCCTGTGACCAGGGCTCCCTTTGCCTCCTCGTCCTCCTTGAGCTGTCTGCTGCGTTCGACACAGTCGATCACACCATCCTCCTCCAACGTCTTTCCTCCCACCTCAACCTTCAAGGCACAGTCCTTGACTGGTTCCATTCCTACCTGACCCACCGTTTACACTTTGTATCTTCCAATGGTTTTTCCTCAAACCCCCGCACAGTTTCTCATGGCGTCCCTCAGGGCTCTGTCCTCGGCCCCCTCCTTTTCACCATTTATACGCTCCCTCTGGGCGATATCATCCGCAAACATGGGGTAAATTTCCACATGTATGCGGACGACACCCAGCTGTACCTTTCTGCCTCATCCCTCAACCCGCAGACCATCGATGTTCTGACAGCATGTCTGTCCGACATTGAGTCCTGGACGAGGGACAACTTCCTCCAATTGAACGTGAGTAAGACCAAGGCCCTCCTGATCGGCTCAAGCCAGCGCCTCCGCACATCGGGCCCTGCCAGCCTCAACATCCAAGGCTGTACTCTCCACCTCACAAAGCCAGTCAGGAACCTCGGCATCACGTTCGACCAAAAACTCTCCTTCCTCCCCCACATCTGTGCTTTGACTGGCACCGCTTACTTCCACCTGCGCAACATTGCCAGGCTCCGCAATTATCTTACCCCCCACGCTGCCGAAACACTCGTGCTTGCGTACATCACCTCAAGGCTGGACTACGGAAACTCTCTCCTCGTCGGCCTCCCCAGTTCCTCCATTCACAGGCAGCAGGTCATCCGAAACTCTGCAGCCCGTGTATTATCCCGCACCCGCCTCCGCGACCATATAACCCCCACCCTCGCCCGTCTCCACTGGCTCCCCATCCTCCAGAGGATCGAGTTCAAGATCCTCGTCCTCACCTTCAAGGCCTTACATGGCCTTGCCCCACCCTATTTAACCAATTTACTCTCCCCCTACAAGCCCACCCGGACCCTCCGTTCAGCAGGACTTGGCCTGCTCCAAGCCCCCCGCCCGAACCGCCCCACCATCGGAGGCCGGGCCTTCAGTTTTTCTGCTCCGACCCTATGGAATTCCATCCCACAATCCCTCCGTCTCGTTTCTTCCCTTTCCTCTTTCAAGGCCGGTTTGAAGACTTTCCTCTTCGACCGTGCCTTTTGTTCCACCCCGAATTCTTCGACCTCCCCTACTTGTTTCACACCTTCCCGTACACTCCCCTCCCTGCTCGGGTCCCACGCCTCCTGTGCAGCCCCTTGGGACGTCCTCCCGACGTGAATGGCGCTTTATAAGTGTAATTTGTTGTTGTTGTTGTTGTTGTAAAGAAACACAATCTGCAGAACTGTACAAGTAAAATGTCCTTTTTTCAGGTATATGACATGAAAACAGAAGAACTTTCTAGGTAATAAATGATTCACAGGTGGTACTGCAACATGGAACAACATGGAATTCTGATTTAATTTAATAAAGGTTTTGTTCACATTCCATGATTGTTGTGCTTAAAACACGATCAGTGATAACATTGTTGTTTTTCTGGCTTCATGCCTTACTTGTCCAGAAAGCACAAGAGTTAACAACTACAATCAATGTTGCATATTATTCTTGGTCATTTGCAACAAATACAGAGTCACTACGCTTTGCAGCATATCCTGTGAAGCAGAGATGTTTTCAATGATGCGATAAGTATTATATCAAATGCAAGAATTATTAATAATTATTGCTAATTTAACCACTTACAGATAACCTTAGTAACTCATTCACTCTCATTGTTTAAATCAAAGAACCCCACATAAATGGATGAAACAAGAAGGTTGTTAACTTGGTGTCATAATTCTCTCCTACTGTCTTAGTGGCTTACTCCAGAACTATTATATTTCTGGAGAAAATAATGCACTAATGGCTGGAGTAATAGATCCTGTACAGCTAATACAGGGAAACATAAGAACATAAGAATTAGGAGCAGGAGTAGGCCATTCGGCCCTTCGAGCCTGCTCCGCCATTCAACAAAATCATGGCTGATCTTCTCACCTAACTTTGATTACCTGCCCTATACCCATATCCCCTAATCCCTCTATTTTTCAAAAATCTATCAGTTTCAGCCTTGAAAATGTTCAAGGACTGAGCATCTATAGCCTTCTGGGGTAGTGAATTCCATAAATTCACTACCCTCTGAGTGAAGAAATGTTTCCTCAACTCTGTTCTGAAAGGCTGACCCTTAATTTTAAGACTGTGACCTCTGGTTATAGATTCTCCTACCAGGGGAAACAGTCCCTCAGTGCCTACTTTATCTAGCCCTTTAAGAATCTTATATGTTTCAATAAGATCCCCCCTAATTCTACTGTACTCTGGAGAAAACAGCCCTATCCTCATAGGTTGAATAAACCTAAAGACTTCCCTACTCTTATACTCTAAAACATCATAGATTATAGTTAATTTGTTAGTACAGCAGTAGTATCAATTAGTATTGATAGTGATTAGTATTCATTGCAAAAGATTTAGAGTACAAGAGTAGGGAGGTCTTGTTGCAACTGTATAGGGCCTTGGTGAAACCCCACCTAGAGTATTGTGGGCAGTTTTGGTCTCCTTATTTAATAAAGGACATACTTGCCTTAGAGAGGGTGCAGCGTAGATTCACTAGGTTAGTTCCTGGGATGAGGGGACTGACCTATGAGCATAGGTTGAATAAACTAGGGCTGTATTCTCTAGAGTACAGAAGAATTAGGGGAGATCTTATTGAAACATATAAGATTCTTAAAGTAGGCACTGAGGGACTATTTCCCCTGGTAGGAGAATCTATAACCAGGGGTAATAATCTTAAAATTAAGGCTCAGCCTTTCAGAACAGAGTTGAGGAAACATTTCTTCACTCAGAGGGTAGTGAATTTATGGAAATTACTACCCCAGAAGGCTATAGATGCTCAGTCCTTGAACATTTTTAAGGCTGAGACTGATAGATTTTTGAAAAATAGAGGGATTAGGGGATATGGGGATAGGGCAGGTAATCAGAGTTAGGTCAGAAGATCAGCTATGATCTTATCAAATGGTGGGGCAGGCTCGAAGGGGCAGAATGGCCTATTCCTGCTCCTAATTCTTATGTTCTTATGATTAATATGATAATACTCTTTGTAGACAAAACAAGCCTAATAAATTGATTTGCCACAATTATTCAATCAACAAATCAACCAGATTTTAAACTCTCTTGCCCTGGTATATCATCAATATTTATTTCCAATAATATTTCAGACTTATTTATCTCCATCTTTCTTTGTGTATATGTCTCTCTTTCCTTTATTAGCACTCAGTATTTCAGTTCTGTTTGGTCATTATTTCTGGACCATTCTGCTGGCCAGGATTCATCCTCATTCAACTCTCAGCTGTTCCCATGAGTTCTTTGCAAACGTTGTTCTCTTCTTTTAAACGAAAGTTGCATTTAGTATGTCCAAGGCCAATTGTTCCCATAATTCTAAGCAAAAATGAAAGTACTGTACTTTAATAATCACCATATTTGTTGACAAATATCACCCTTGTAAAGAAACACAGTAATTACTGTTTGTGCATGGGTTACCAAAAATTGGAACAAGTTGCAATGGAAAGATACTATGACACTATATTCATTTAAAAAGTAGCTTGATGAAATGATGGATAGGGGGAAGTGGGGAACAGCAAGTTGGGAGATCTGGAGGATGAGATTAGATGGGCTGAAGGGCCTTCTTCATCCAGATTAATCTTGTGATTTTGTTAACTAGTGGAGACAGTGTGTGTGAAACAGATAATGGGATCACGATAGCAAGGCTGAAATCTAACATGTTTTGCACCAAGTAATATGTAATGTGGAGTTGTGTAGCTCAGTGGTTAGAGCACTCGCCTCGCAAGCGAGAGACCTGGGTTTGTTTTCCACAGCAAAGGCGAAACCTTAGGCAACTTTCCTTACTCAACATGCCTGATAAAAATCCCTCAAGAAAAAAAATACTGTACTAATTTGGTCAATTCAATCCACGACTGTTTGTGGGACACTGCTGTGTGCAATTGGCTGTCACGTTACGCTCACAAAATATACAGTCAATTCACTTTACAGTATATTCTGTGAAGCGCTTTGAGATGTCTAGAAGATGTGAAAAGCGCTATATCAAATGCAAGAATTATCATTATTATACTATTACTTCTACAGCTCTAAATTCAGCTAGTTGTCCAGTCTTGTCAAGCAAGCAATTAAAAAAAAATACTTGAAACTGAAAATGTTCTCCATAATCTAGGGAATTTCAGAGATCTGCCCACCCACCCTGATCCCCTTGGCACCAGTCCCTTGGCAAGCATTGAAGGAACATTGAAAACCACTATACAATCTTGTGATTTATTGTATGATTTTACAAGTTCAAAAAGCAGTGTAAGTATACCACTTTTAAATATTTCAAAACAGTTACTTTCAATTGATCAATTGCTTGTGTGACCATTTAGGGATTGGAAATACAATCCATCATTTATAAATGTATTTAAACTACCCACCAATTGCCTCCAAGATCTCCATCAGACCACATATCGAGTACTACCCATTACTATTATAAGAGCCCACATTAGAAGCATATTTGGCAAGCTCAACATATATGCCCTGCAAGGGTAAGCAATACTCACATCATGCTCAAAATTACAGTTTAATTGTTCACACATTTCATTATCCTCTAACTATATACAGTTAGATCAGTGCTATAGGCTCATGTCGAGGTACATCGCAAATAGAACTCCCATCAAATAATACTCCCTCCAAATAAAAACACAATAATAAAAATTGGTCGTTTCAATCCATGACTGTTTGAGGGACACTGCTGTGCGCAACTGGCTGCCGCGTTTCGCCCACAAATATACAGTCAATTCACTTTACAGTACATTCTGTGAAACGCTTTGAGACATTGATAAAATGTGAAAAGCGCTATATCAAATGCAAGGATTATTAGGATTATTATCAAATTGTCCTCTGCTTCCCCCACAGCCCTTACTAAGCACACACCACCTTGTCCCCTGCCCCACCCCTTCCAATCCTTGGGGTAAAGCCTGAACAGACACACCCTGAACCACACAAGCAATCAAGCAAAAGCTTCAGAACATTCAGCTATTCACACATTTCCATTACTCTTTCCCCCTGTAGACATTAATTCCCTTGCCCCCTGGCCTCATCAGCTCAAAATATGGTGTCTGATGCAGTATTTGTTTGTGCTGTTTGTACATTTAGTTATGTCAGCAATAATGTTTTCAGAACGTAAAGCATGGAATAAAGAAATGTTACTCAGGCCATCAATTAACTCTTTCAGGTTTATATGAAGCTTCCTATATGACTTCATCACATGTGAATTACTTGGAAGAACAAGAGGGGATTTCTTCTTAGAGAACTATTCAATTCTCTAAAGAGAAAAATACCAAGCAACACTGTCATATCTTATTTTAGCCTAATTTGGGCACACATAATTCCAAAATTCTGACAGCTACTTGGGTTAAACACTGTTAAATAGGGTCCGGCGATATATCGATATATCGCTAAAACCCGATATAATTTTCATATCGATACGCCGATATAGGCATTTCAAAAATATCGATATACCGGAAAATCGATATATCGAGGTAAAGAATTGGAATGCGCACACACTGAACTACAAGACCCAGAATGCTCATCTCTATACACAATGCACAGACTGAGGTGCAAAGCCGCCATATTGTATTCATAGTCCTCAAATACAATATACAGGTATGCAAGGGGTGTGGGGGGGGGGGGGAAGAGAAGGCTTGGGGGGGTGAGGGGGAGAGGGACGGCTGGGGGGGGGGGTGAGGGAGAGAGAGATGGCTGGGGGTGTGTGGGGGGGGAGAGAGATGGCTGGGGGGGGGTGGGGGGAGAGAGACGGCTGGGGGGGGTGGGGGGGAGAGACACAGCTGGGGGGGGTGGGGGGGAGAGAGACGGCTGGGGATAGTGGGGGGGAGAGAGAGTCGGCGGGGGTGTGTGTGGGGGGGAGAGAGACGGCGGGGGGGGGGAGAGGGAAAGAGATGGTTGGGGGGTGGTGGTGGGGGAGAGAGACGGCTCGGAGGGGGAGGGAGAGACGGCGGGGGTGGGGGGGCAGAGAGACGCCGGGGGGGGGAGGGAGAGAGAGACGGCTGTGGGGGATGGGGGGGCAGAGGGACGGCGGGGGTGGGGGTAGAGGGAGAGACGGGGTGGATGTGATAGTAAACAGATAGATAGAGATGGGGGGATGTGAGAGAGACACAGACAGACAAACGCAGAGATGGAGAGAGTGAGAGACACAGAGAGATAAAGATATTTACCTCCTGAGGAGATAGGCCCCGAATGCGCGCACACCCGGACCGGGCGTGCACCCCGAATGCGCGCGCAGTGCGCGCATGCGCAGTATGAAAAACCCGGAAATATCGATATTTCGGTATATCTCGATATGAGCCCATCGATATATCTAAATCAGAAAATTTCCATATCGACGGACCCTACTGTTAACCTAACCACTTGAATGTGAAGACTGGTGTGGCAGCCTGGTTCAATGCTGGCACTGTTGCCTTTAGGTCAGAAGCTCAAGTCCCACATTGGAATTAATTTAGTCTAAGATGACTATGCAATGCTAGAGAGATATTGCATTGTTGGAAGTGCTATCCTTCGGATGAGATGTAAAACTAACATCTCGGCTGTCTGTTCAGGTTGGCACTAACGATCCCAAATAAGATTAGTCGTTCATATATTGGCTTTGTGAGACATTGGTATGTAAATTGGCGCCAGATTTGGCCACTGTCACCCCACTTCACAGTAAACCCTGTGAAGCACTTTGGGGTGTTCTCCCGATGTGGAAGGCGCAATACTAAATGCAAGGATTACTATCATTATTGTCATTATATCACACCTTACATCTTATTTACATTGAAGTGTTAACATATTGCAAACTATGGGTCAGTTGCTCTTAAGTAAGCAGCTTGGCTACAGATTAGGCTCCCTTGTTAATGTCTAATATTTCAGCCAGCAAAAATCTTTCTAATTTCTATTTGTCTGTCAATATAAGGTAAGAAAAAACTTAGTATTTCATCTTGTCTAATCACAATACATAAACGGGATCTGCTTCCTGTTTCAGATCCTTTCCCAGATATGCTAACAGTGTTTTAATATAGTAAATTGGTATAATTTCTACATAATTAAAAATATTGCACTCTAGGGTGATTCCCATAGCTACAACACATCTCAGGTTTGAAATAATACTGGCACACTGCTTACAACTGTTTGATGTGTTATTGCCTCAGAACATACCCAGATACTTTTATTCCATATTTACCTCATTTTATCCCCAGGCCTTAAAACTGTTGTGAACCACACCCAAGCTTGCAAACCCTGTGAGTTGACTAAGTCTTTAATATTCACACAACCAAGAGGCAGCACTTATGCTGTCAACTTTGACTACAGAGCTTCAGTTACATTTAATTTACCATTGTTTCCCCCCAAAATTCTATCAAATCCTAGATGATCAGACTTCAACTTAATTAGTACACCAAAGATCTGTCACAAAATGCAATAACTCTCTCGCTGACTACTACTAATAATGATAATAGTAATCCTTGCATTTGATATAGCGCTTTTCATTATAGACTCTTCTAGATGTCTCAAAGCGCTTCACAGAATATACTGTAAAGTGGATTGACCGCATATTTGTGGACAAAACACGGCAGCCAATGGTGCACAGCAGTATCCCACGAACAGTTGTGGATTGAAATTACCAATTTATTGTAGTTTTTTTTAAAGGAATTATTATTAGGCATGTGGAGTAAGAAACTTGGCTAAGGTTTTGCCCTGCCTGGATTCGAATACAGGTCTCACGCTTGTAAGGCGAGTGCTCTAACCACTGAACTACAGGACTCCGTCTAACAGGTATTGAGTGCCACATTTATCGTTCTGCAGGATGTTATGATCCTCAAATATGCTATAATAACAAAGGTACGTTAATGCATTATTGACTTCATACAGAAAATCTCAGCAAAACAAAATGTATATGCAAGCTGATCCGCAACTTAATTTCCTTCCCCTTTCGTTATATCTCTCAATAGCCCTGCCTTCTGAATAGACATTTACCTTTTTGTTAAATATTTCAGTTGATAGAAAATAAATGAAATTATTACTTACAGTAATATTGTGGGGTTCTGATGATGATGCAATACCTACTTGTAATCTAGATTGCTATATGAATATATTATTGAAAAACATTCCCATTGAGCTTTCATTCCCCTTTGTGAGATGCACATCATTTTAAAGTAACTTTCAAAATGAGACCTCCTAAATTTAAATGTTTCATAAGGCGGCCCTAGAGTGTATTCTATTTTTGCAATTCTCACGCTTCCGTAAACAATATAGGGGATACATCTGACCCTGAAAGAGAGTGAGGCACGGTTCTTCCTTGAAGATTCTTGTTTGTTACTCAGTGGTTAATTATTGAACTGGTATGGCACTGGATGCCAAACCAATAATTTTGAAATAATCACAACAATCGGTGATCTCAATTGCTGTAGGAGCTTCTTACAATGTGGTATAAACGTCACACAGAGTCAGGAGTAGTTTCAGAATTATGGATTTATAATTGTTGTGTAGGGCCTCATCACATTTCAAAACATTTCAAAGCACTTCACAGGAATGGAGTTTTAAGCAAATGCTGCAGCCAACTTGTGCGCAACCATGTCCACAAAACAGCCATGAGCCAATTTTATTGGGGGATTATTAGTCAGGACAGTGAGAGAAAACTCCCTTTGCCTTTCAAATAGACCATGGGACCTTTAACATCCACTTAACAAGCAATTTAACAATTCAAATGAAGAATGGCATCTCCCACGCCCTCGCAGCACTGCAGGGGAGTGTCATTTTAGAAAAGGGATGGGCAACTTGTAGCCCAATTTGTAGCCTGTGGGCTGAATGCGGCCCAAGTGATATTTTACGCATATGTAATGTGGCACGCACAATCTTCTGACTCACAAATACCAATTCAGCCAACACCTGCCAGAGGAAGTCTCCCATTGTTGTATTCTTCAAGATTCTGAACGATAAATATACTAGTTTACCTCTTAGTTACTTTATTTCAAACACAGCGGAGACCTTGTGTTTTCTGATGGTTCTTATGGCATAACACAAACACATAAAAAAGATTGAAAAAGAAAAGGGGGTTGTTAATCAAGGCCATTAATTATGTAGAGTTATTCTTATAAACCTCAATCCTTTCCCCAATCAGATTGGTGATGCTTGTGACAGTCTAGAACAGTATAGACTTTCCAGTATCTGTAAACCTCCATAAAATGCCCCCGCCATACTGTATAATAATGACCAGCTTCATATAGCCCTCTTCACCAGGATTGGCTTCTGGCAATGGAACATTTCTTGTCTGAGCTGGAACCAGCCAAGTGTTCTAAAAGAACAGCCAAAATCCTCTTCCTTGCAAAAGATGGAGCACGTACTGTATATATACTTTCTGAAAAGGTGCAGCAATCATTTCCATGAGTACATATTATTTCCCACAATGTAGAAATATATGGATGGCTGAACACAAATTTCCTTTGCCATATTCTTTATCCAATGAAACCTAGTGGCACCTTCAATAAATTGAAACTCACTCTGCTATTTCAGATTTATTTTCTGTTAGGAATTAATACCATGATTAGAAATAGACAGTGCGGTGTTCTGAAAATGGGGAAAGGCCCAGCTTTCCACATTGGGACAATACTTTTACAACTTCCAACTCTTTACAAGTAAGGTATAATATGTTGCTTAAACTGTTGCCAGGAAATACTACCCATCCAAAAGTTGTTTTGATATAAGTACAGTAAAAGCCCATTTATCCAGCAACCTCGGGACCTGGCCAATGCCAGTTGTGTGCTGGATATTCGGCTGAAAACACAAAAATAAATAAAAAATATATATATAAAAAACTAAATAAAAATGCATTTTTCCAGATAAATTCCGGTTAATTGAATGCAGACTTTTTTTTTGCGATGCCAGTTATACGGAAGTTGCGGTTGATGGGTGCCGGATAAACAGGCTTTTACTGTAAATGATTAGGTACCATATTCTGTAATAATTATTACTGCAATGAGATTTAATTACACAGAAAGAAGTGGTTGACACCTAGCTGGAGTTGGCAGGTGAATGGGTCACACATAAGAACTGCTCTGTGTGCTTACTGTGCCAGAGCTGGAGACAGGTGTATTGTTTGTACAAAGACTGACCTAATACGAAAAATATCTAGACAGAGTAGTGGCTTATGTGGCTGATAGGAACAATCAAACAGCAAATCAGTTATGGAAGGAAAATGTGACCCTAGATGTCACAAGTTTACTGGGATGTAACTAATGGGCATACTATATTATAGGGGACCAATTCTCATGCATCAATTACTTCCCAATATATTTGAATTACGTGTAATTTGAATGGCCTATATATAAAAGGTTACCTGTTTTTTCTCACTAGATTGAAACAAGGTGATACAGGAATAAAACAAAGCAAACAAGATCTAGGGATACACAGCTTAATCAGTTAAATTCATATCCCCTAATATCTTGCCTAAGATCCACAAGAGTCAAACTACATGTGGAATACTGCATATATTTATGGCTACCACAAATTAAGTGGGATTGTGAGGGTACGTGTTCAGGGTTGTGAAGGGCAAATTGATGACAGTTATCAGAAAATATTTCTTTACACAGATGGGAATGAACAGATGGAGTGAGTTACCGGAAAAGGTGGTTGAGTACATTGGATTCATTTAAGAAAGCATATTTGATTGTGTAATCTGAAGACAGTCAGGCTGGCATTCAGGAAGAAAGTGATCAAAGGCAGTGAAGAGCTTTTTCATTCGTACCACTCTAGTAATCTTGGGAATGTTCTGTCTGATCTTACTGTTAGAGTTGGTGAAGAACTGGTTAAAATTAGTATAGACTGTTAAAAACAGAGAGTGGGCTAGAATGATGCTATGTGATGTTTTTGTATAACTGCTGTATAAGATAAGGGAAGTTGCTGCACATAGTTTGAGTTGTCAAGGTCACCATTAGAAACCGGCTAGAACAGACTGCGATAAGAAGAGCTTGTTTGCGAAGAAAGGCAGAGTTGGGTGTAAAAGAGAATGTGAATAAGCACGAGAGTGGCATGAGATGTTCACGTGAACACCATGTGTCCAAGAAAGGATAAAAGTGTTGAGACAAAGGAATAGAGCAGAGCGGAGACGGAGGAGCAGAAGGAGAAGGACCTGATGGAAGATACTGTAATGTGACAGTAGCCAAGCCGCTCTCGAGAAGGAGAAACAACTGATGGAAGAAACTGTAACTGACAGTAGCCAAACCGCTCTCGAGAAAGGGAACCAACTGATGGAAGAGCTGTAACGTGACAGCAGTAACCAAGTGATCAACCACCCTACTTTTCCCCGAGACTAACGACGAAGAGGCCACCCCAATTCCCACTACCTGACTCCTGGGAAAGCGGGTTATCCCCTAGCCTTGGAGAAGGAGGCAAGGAAAAGACAGGACTGATCCCTTGGACTATTCCCTTTTAACCTGAAGAATGCGTGCCGGGTAGTATATTGGTGTATGAGATTGCATTATGAGAAACCTAGTGTATTTGGGCGTCATCACAAGAGGTGGATGACAGGTAAACTCCAAAAGTGAAGACTAGGGCGTAATGCGATATTGAGACCCGAGGCAGAAGGGAGGATAAGAGGGAATAGGCGAAAAGGGTGAACAAAGTAAAAGAAGAATCGGAAGGGAACAGAAATAATGGAGTGGTTGGCTTTTGCATGCATTGTTAGTTTATTGTTAGTTTGTTGCATATGTTTAATGTTGTGAAGATTGTGTTTGTGCCTTGTAGTCGTTTTATATGCTTTAGTGTCAGCTCAATGAGTATACCTGAATAAACAAATCTGTATTAAAGAGACGAGTAATTTAATCTCTAACATTACTATGAAAGCTCTTTAATGCTAATTATGTCAAATGTTTTAGTGCTGTCATAGTTGACATTGAAATCACCACTACACCAACCAAAGCAACTTGTATTTATGTTGCGCCCTTCACGCAGGGTAGTGTCTCGCAGCCTTTAAATAAACCCTAGTAGCAGACAACATTGCTATTATTTTACTCACTTGCCCTTTTGAAAGGGACAACAGCATGCCTATCAAGATAAACTGATAAATAGAGCTGTATTTAATTCCTATCAGTGCACTCTATTGATGGCCAGTCAGTCTTCATCCATCTTGGAGTCATTGCCAGGATAACAAGCCTGACTGGTTAGGACTATTTATGCAAACCTGGATCATAGAGCCAGTTTCACATGTACACCCCATGTTAGTAAGATATCTGATGCTGTTTGCTTTCATTAATCCTGCTTTAGAACTGGACAGAAATAATAAATGTGATGAGGAATTGTGTGATTCATGATATGTATGAACAGCCAGGTTGAACATCATACTCAAGCCTATCGACATTAATATTTGAATGGAGAAAGTATAATTAAAAAAAAAAAATCAATATACGGATATATGTTGCTGCTGCTCGGCTGTAGATCTTGCAATTGTCTGTAATGGCAGAAATCCCTCCAATTCTTTCTTGCCCTTTTTGAAGAGGGCTTGCAGTGCAGTGGGTGGTATTATGTTCTTTTACCTCTGGGGACTAAGTTTAAACTTGGCTCACACTGATAATAACCCTTTCTATATATCAATTGTCATGATGTAAAGTCAGTTTGGACGGTTGTAGCCCAGTTCCTAGTGGACATGAATCAGTGGCACAAGAGTGTGCATATTTCAAAGCAAATTGCCTCTAAAGCGGCAATTGAGTTTAGAAAGATTATCCATTATAGATCAGCCTGCCAACAATCACTGGAAAACCTCACACATGGAGAATGAACACTTCAGTGCCTCGGGACGTCCTCCTGAAGTGAAAGGCGCTATACAAGTGTACTTTTGTTGTTGTTGTTAGTTGAGGTATTGGAGAGTGACCTGCTTTTAAAAACCTACTGCTTCATACGTGAGCACCTTTTGGAGAGAAGGGTGAGGGAAATTAAGGAATTTTAAGAATAAATCAACTCAAATTTCACTTATGATAGTGATTACAATGAATGAGCCTAAAAAGCTCTTTTAGGTTTTTAGATGTTGTTTTGTGTGAAATGTGCTGCATCAACTCATCTTTTGCTCAGTTTGACCCCAAACTGATCCTACCTCCGTCAAAGTGAAAGCCAGATAGCAATGACTTTGCTCAAGTCAATCATAAAAGTTAAAACTAGTCTCAGTTTCACAGTGTCCTCCAACATTTTCACAGGACAGACAATTCAATAACTTTGAAACAAATTCAAATCTCTAATTTGCCTCAACCAATTAGTAATAATTTGGGTGGGTTTAGGTTACTTATTAAATGAAACTTGGCGTTTGTTCCTTCCTGAATAACTTACACATACTATACTATCAAATCTGAAAACTAAAACAATTTCTGAAAATGCCACTTTTAATATAAATTATACTAATTGCAGAAGGAGTCCTCATGTTTGTTAACCAGGAGTCATGATTACGGAATTTCTTAAGAATACCATAAATTAGATGAGTGAGGCACAAGCTGTGGATACCATCTCATAGATGGGAATCAAAGTGGAGAATGGGTGGGGCTGTTATACTTCAGGCTCTAATGTATTGAGAGCAAGAGGGAATAAATGAGACTTCCAGAGAAGGCAGAATATCTGCGAAACTACATGTTTAAAGAGGCAGCACACATAGTCCTGGTTCTAGGAGGCCACAGGCAGTGAATATACTGGTGGGAAGCCTTTTCCAAAATAGATCTCCTCAAAATCAATTCTAGAGTAGGCTAGAGTTGGATGAGCCAGAGACTTCAAGGTGAGCTAGAGCAGTAGTGGCCAACAAAATAACACTTCTTGACTGAGTACTTCTTGATTTATGCCTTAAATCAAGGAATATTCAATCAAGAAAAAAATGAAAACACATTGACGATTCAACTAGATTGAGCTAGATTCGTGCAATTGTTTGGGATGGGGGTTTGAGGACACTTCTTGACAGCCCAAGTTCAATTCCCCACTTTGAGATAGAGGAATGGCAGCAAGATTTCTCAGCAATGAGTAAACAATCTAAATTTAAACAAAAGGATTAGTGTAAAACTTGTCAAGGAATCAAGAAACCTAGAGGGATTGTGGAACAACGAGTCGTGCAATAGAATGAAAAGGGCACCATAGTCAGGTGATAGAGACACTTTGAAAAACAGCTGGAACACCTTACAGAAAATCAATGAGTTTTAGGTGCATATGGATGGGTCCATCAAGTGTTTTGAGACATGCACCCAATCTATACATGTGAATTCTATTGTAAATGTAAGGATTTATGATTACTATTATTGCAGTGGAGAAGAAAAATAGATGACGAGAGGAAAAGGACTGGTAAAGAATTGCTAAACATTTAAAATATATTGTAGGTCTACTAGAAACAATGCTGTACTGTACATGTATTTATATATTATATATAATGGCTACAAATTAAGGTTCTGTTTTACAATTTTGAATCATCCTTTTATTCTTTATTTAGTGACTAGAATATGCCATTTAGCAGAAACTGCTTTTAGTTTATTTATCTTAACGTAATGTTTAACATGCAAGCTGGAAAACCTCTCCTGCCCGGACTGACTGACTAAAGGTTTCCATGGCCACATGACTGTATCACAATGATTGACAAGACATTTTGTTGTCACATTAAATGCATGGAAGAAAAGACCTATCTGTCACATTTTAAATCATGATAATTTCAAAATGATTGCAGTGTAATGGAAGTGAAGATGGCATTCTTTGCCTTGAAGGGTTATTTACAGCTATAGGCAGTGCAGCTTTAATCGTCAAACACTGGTGAGATACACAGCTGCCAAACTGTCCACCCACACTCTCAGGCTTCAACTACATAGATAATTATTACTTGTGTAACAGCTGCCCTAATAAATTTCACCAGGTTTAGAAGACAGGCTCATGGAAACACCTTACAGTAACCATGGAAACGTTGCAAATTCACAATGCCCCTCTGCCTCTCAACAGTGCCTTCTTATTAAACTGTTACATGAAACCCTTGTAATTCAGAATTAGTACAAATTAAAGAGGAGCCTTCACTCTGACCTACACAGACTAAGTGGCACTGTCCCAGAATTCAGACACAATTTGACAAAACCCACAACTAAGGCTGCAGATGTCACTCTCTTTTAACCAGTTTTCACAAAAAACAGCCAGCCAGCCTGCCCTGGAAACGCTTGATTCATGATACTGTAAATTGGTTTTATTTATTCCTAGCTCCTTGCCACGGTTTAACAATCTGATTATTTCTTTCTATTCTCTGATATACTGTAGCTCAAAGTGTGCTGAATAAAGGGAACATCATCTACAATCAGAAGCTGTTTTCCTCTTGTTACAGCTTGGCATTGTCTTTGAAAAGCAGGTAGAGTTTGAGAAATGAAAACTCTTTGTAAGATTCGCACTGCATTATCAAGCCCAAAGAAGGTTCAAACCTAGATGCTTTGTGTTCCTTGATTAGTTCCAAAAATAATTGAGGAACTACATCAAAATTGTGATTAAAAAGTGTCCTTTTACTAGCATAAAAATACTTTTAAAAGCAAAATTTCCAAGTTAATGCCAAGGGTGGTTCAATGCTAAACTCACGAGTCCAGTGTCCAGGCATCAATCACTCCTCCTGGCAACCTGTTCCAATAGATATTGATGACAAAAGCAAATAGTAGATCTGCTGCAAATAGTGGATAGCTGTTTTGCAACATGCTACACACAACACGTATGATGGGACCTGGCTCCTTGTGTCATTGTGGACAACATGAAAGCCAGAGATAAAGATGTATATTCGTTTACTTTTCTGGTGTTAAACATTCAGAAGTGTTCAGGATACAGAACCGAAAGGCCAAGGATTTTCTGGGAATACACTGAACATACATTATGGTTACATTGCCATAGACATATACAGCCATGAATAATAAACCAATTATTTCAGATGTCTGCTGTATGGTGAAATTTGTATAACACTGTATAGCTTGTATTCACTAATGGAATGTAAATCAAGCTGTTTAACTTCAAAGCAACATGATTTTACTTTCATCAATACATAAGCAAAAAATTACAAGTACTGTATATCTGCTTTTTAAATACGGGTAGACCCCGCTTACCGAATGCCCAGTTACCGAAACATCACTATAACGAGGGTTTCTATTTGTACCACTTCTCCACTTAAGAAAGGCTGCTTTCGCTATAATAAATGTTTACACACACTTTAAATCTCGCGGGCTTCTCGTGCGCAGCTCCTCGTGCGCAGCTTCTCTCTGGTTGCCCCAACAATGCGCACTCAGTCTTTAGCGTGCCTCAGTTAAGCAGTGCAGTGCAGCCCCTCCCATATGCGAGGAGCTTAAGCGGCAGGATGCTTCGTGGCTTCAATAATAGTAAGTCGAGATAGGGGAGGGATAGAGAGAGAGATAGAGAGGAGGGGGGATAGAGAGATAGAGATAGGTGGGGGATACAGAGGGAGGGGGGATAGAGAGGGAGAGGGGATAGAGAGGGAGAAAGGATAGAGAGGTGGGGGAGTAGAGAGATAGTGGGGGGGATAGAGGGGAGGTGGGATAGAGAGGAGTGGGGATAGAGAGATAGAGAGGAGGGCAGGATAGAGAGGGAGTGGAGGGGGGGATTAGAGAGGGAGGAGAGGGGGTGATAGAGAGATAGAGAGGAGGGGGATAGAGAGAAAGAGAGGAGGGGAGGAGTGGTAGAGAGAAAGGGGGGGTGGGGGGGGGGGGAGGCATAGAGAGAAAGAGAGGAGGGGGAGGAAGAAAGAAGTGCATCATGTGTATGGAAATATCGCAAACTGGGTCCAGTATGCGATATTTCAGTGTGGTGACTGTGAAGACCTGGCCTGGAGCAGGTAGGATTGGCATTTTTATTCCTGCAATTTTTGTCACATTCTGGATTCCAGAACTCCGGACTTTTGGCTGCTCAACCTGTACACTGAAAATGTTAGCGCTAGGAATTGCTAGGAACTAAAATGAAGTTAGCGGGGAGGCTCGGGTAAGGGTGGCATTTTGGCTGCGGCCAAATACACTAATACAGTTAAACTCTCACTTAACTAAATTTTCGCTTAATGAAGGATTTTAAAGTCCCTAACCCCTTCGTTAAGCGGGGTCTACCTGTATATCTTACGTCAGTTCACAGTGTCGCCACTCTGTTATTTGGCGCTGTGGCCACCGCTCAGGCATAGTTTGTATGAGGCGAGGCTTCCCCGGCCATTTGTAGGGAAGGTTCTAAATTCTGGCAAACTCCGAAATCCATGAGTTGAGTAGGCCCAACCGTGCCGGATTATCGAGGTAGTGCTTTTCACGTCTTCTGGACATCTCAAAGTGCTTCACAGAATATACAGTAAAATGAATTGACTGTGTATTTCTGAGTGAACCACAATCGGACAGTCAGATATTTACAATGAGTCAGGAGTTTATTTATGATGAATGGTAGTTTTGAAACAATAATTAACAAAAAATAATAAATGAATGTTAGAAACAGAAACGTTCTGCACAGAAAGTAGCCATTTATTGCTGCCACTTTAGTACTTACATATTTTATTAGAACAAATGTATTACTCTTCAAATGAACAAACTTACATTTTATACTACGTTAAATATAATTCCTGTCAATGGTAGGGAATGTTTCTATATACAACCTCAATAGCCATTTTTGTGCTTGAAGTGAATAGCTGCTCAGGTTGCATAAAAAAACAGCCATAAAGTGAACAACCAATTCTTTTGGAGGATTATTGACCAAAACGTCAGAAGAAACTCCTTTTACTTTTCAAATATTGTCATGAATTCTTTAATGTTTTACTCAACGAGCAAACAGAATAGAATCTTGAGTTAACATTTAATGCCTCATCTACAGTATGTAATACTATTTAATCCAAAACACAATGTAGATTCAGTCTGTCTCTGCAGCCCGTGTACTATCCCGCACCCACCTCCGCGACCACATAACCCCCACCCTCGCCCGTCTCCACTGGCTCCCCATCCTCCAGAGGATCGAGTTTAAGATCCTCGTCCTCACCTACAAGGCCTTACACGGCCTTACCCCATCCTACTTAACCGATCTACTCTCCCCCTACACGCCCACCCGGACCCTCCGTTCAACAGGACTTGGCCTGCTCCAAGCCCCCCGCCCGAACCGCCCCACCATCGGAGGCCGGGCCTTCAGTTTCTCCGCTCCCACCTTATGGAATGCCATCCCTCAATCCCTCCATTTCGTCTCTTCCCTTTCCTCTTTCAAGGCCGGTTTGAAGACTTTCCTCTTCGACCGTGCCTTTTGTTCCACCCCGAACTCTTTTACCCCCCCTTCGTGTTTCACCCCTTCCCAAACACTCCCCTCCCAGCTCGGGTCTAACGCCTCCTGTTCAGCGCCTTGGGACGTCCTCCCGACGTGAAAGGCGCTCTATAAATGTAAATTGTTGTTGTTGTTGTTGTCCTTTAATTCTAACTTTACAAATCAACCAATTTCAAATCTGCTCAGTCACTTTCTCAGAATCCTTTTTTCCTTACATCATCCATATTCAATTGCCACTTAGTTCTTTAAAGCAACATGCAACACAGAACACAATCCAAAGTATTGCACTAAAGCATTATGCTACATTACAATAATTTGCATTCATATAGCACCCTTTATGTGGGTAGTGTCCCTAAGTGCTTTAAAGTCATACCCTAACATGGAGCTCCAATCCAAAATCTTCTGATCCAGACTACTGAGCTGAACTAATACTTACCTTTAAGATCAGACACAAGTGAGTTTTAAGGATTATGTATTCCAATGAGTACTATTGTTCTGTTTATTGAAACTATTGCTTGTCTGGATATACAGCTTTCAGATATCATGGTTTGTCTGAACACAGTGGTTTAAGAGACTAATACACTGAAAGTATTTGAAATAATTGATAAGATATCAAACCTCAACCTCATCTAATGCCCATGGAGCAGTTTACTGCTTCATTCCAGATTGTAAGAAAATTACATCACCTCCCAGCAATCATACTATTCCTTGTCATATCCGCTCCCATTTGTTTGATTCTTTTGAGTGTTAGATACACAATTTTAAATTACTTCAGCTTTGTTTTGAATTTGAGTCCAAGGAAGAATTTTGGATTGAGCTATGGTTACTAGACATAACACTGCTGTCAAACCGTTCAGCCAGACAATGATCTCAGCCTAGGTCACTGGTTTTCCTCTGAAACTTCGCCCGAATGTAATAAGATTCTAAAAAAAATACTCTAGCCATTAGTCACCCTGCTTGAAAATGACATTCAGACATAAATCTGTCTGTAAACATATTACTAATATCAAATATTTTATAAAGACTGTGTCGAATGATAGTAATAATAATGAGATAGTATTGAAAATGATCAGAAACACTATAAGTAAAATTGGCCTCTAGGAATGTATAGTATTTACATCCTCATTGTATTTTATATTTAACACAGATCTATACATTGGCAGGGAATTTCATATTTATAGTGTTTATTGACAAAAAGCAAAGTAGGAGATCAATAAATTATTCAAGTCCTCACATTCACATACATATCTAAATACAGTAAAAGCCTGTTTATCTGGCACCCTCGGGACCTGGCCAATGCCGGTTAAAGCGCATGCCGGATATTCGGCCGAAAACACACAAAAAAAATAGAAAATGCATTTTTCCGGATAAATTCCGGTTAATCAAATGCTAACCTTTTTTTGAGGTGCTGGTTATACGGAAGTTATGGTTGATCGGGTCACGGATAAACAGGCTTTTACTGTACTGTATACACATGCACAGGTCATTCTGTGGACATCCACGGAAATGTTAGAGCTGATATCATCTGACTGTTGGCATCCCAATTATTTGATTCTTGAATTATACAGTTCATGTCTAAATAAATAAAACTTTGTGGACATAAAAATTAAAATTATTTTATTGTCCATCTTTCAGGTGAGGAGGCTAATTATGTAGAATTGTACATGGTGCTGCTTTGAAATAGACCATCACAATTACATGGCTTCTCTGGTAATGGGAAGATACAACAGGACAGAGTACCTGAGGTCCTCACTATTGATGACTGTGAAGACATTCTTCAAGCCTCTTTCCCCATCTCCTGAAGATGAGGAGCAGTTTGATGTTGGAGGGATCCTCTCACCACCAGGAATAATGTTAATGTTGAGTGTGCAGCTGTAACTCATCAAAGGTATAACTGGCCTGTATTGTTAAGTTCAATAGGGAACATTTGCTTTACTAATGAAACTTGTACATGTGCTTCTCAGTTGTTTCTTCCAGTGTCTCCACTAAACTTCCTATTACCACCCTTCTCTGACCTGTCCCATTCCCGCCATTCTCTCCTCATGTCTGGTCCCTGCATTTATTTTAATATACATATTTAAATACATTTTTTTAATCATGAATTAACTCCAGGCCTGCCTCAAATATTTTTCTCTGTTTTATGTGTGTACTTCTTGATTATCATTATCATTATCCCAAGTTCTATGGTCTCCATTTTGAACAGAACAATAGATTACACTGTTCTAAAGAGACCATATTTATTCAGTGTTTATGTCATTCAAAATTTTGCAGTTTCCAATGTTAAGAAAATCATCCCAGAACAAGCAGGAATGTAATGTAATGTACTTTCCATAGACTGCACAGTAGAATTGTATCTTCAAAGCATGTGCAAACCAGAATTTTATAAGTAAATTTAGCCACCCCATCTGAATGCAACTGCCCAAATTACATGAAGAATTTTAAAATACGTACGCTAGTCAACTTATGCAATGTTTACCTCCAATTTGCTGAATACACTGTGTCCATATTACAATGTGCTTCATCATAGCGCAAATTTATTGCATTCACTGAACATGTCAGTGTGCATGTCACATTCACAAAGCCAGTGTGCGCACTTCCCATGTACCAACTCTTGTGCTCAAAGAGCATATTTACGTATTGTTATGTCACAGGTGCATTAACAGGAAGAGTCGTCAGCTATGACTTAGTCACCTGGAAATCAGTTATTTTTTTTAAGTGTGGGGAGCGGCCTGGGAGGCAAGTGACCAATCATCACATATCCAGTGATATCAGCCTATCTCACATACTGTAAGATAAACTAAATGGAGAAAAACTATTTCCACGGGTTGCCGAGTCACTAACTGGAAGACATATATTTAAAATAATTTTTAAAAAGGAGAAGTTAAAGAAAAGAAGTGATCAGAGAACACTGAAATATCCTACCAAAAATGGTGGCAAATGGTCTTCTGAGCTATAAATTGTATTGATTCTATGATCAGAAAACCTCTTAATGTAATGACATGCTTATTTGTAAATGATAAATGAACTGGGAAATTTGCTAGTGACTAAAGCTACCATTATTCTGGAATAGTAGGAATAATAATTATCTGAACCCTGTAGTGACATGACTGCTGTTTATCAATGGCCCTAAAAACCACAGGAGTTTGGTGGAGGTTTCATTCTGCACTTTGTCAGCAAGCACAAAATGCCTGTAGTAATTTTGTCCTCGATTCATAAACAGGCTTCTTGTGGAATTTACATGAAAGACTAAACCGCTGCCGATTTCTGTGACTTTGAACTTCATGCAGGTACTACCCTGCACAAATAAATGAGTTAATTTGAATATTACGGATAACACATATGGCCATGGTGCTCCATATCAGTGCTGTTGATGTGTGATGACATTCACACAAAATGATTAATGATGGTTACAAAGTTTCAGCTAGTTGCTCAATGATAACCAACTGCTTAGAGGAATGAGCTATGACCTATGATTAGTCAAGCAGACTTGAAAGGAGACATCTGTGAGAGCACTTTACAGTGGTATAGAACATTTTAAATGGGATTAAAAAAGTAAACCCAAAGCAGTAGTTTCGGGTGCAAGATTACACGGGTTTAGAGTTGCAAAAGGCAATTTCAGATCAGATTAGCCCTCATAACAGGAAGGTATATAATGACTAGAACAGGTTAGTGGGTTGATGCTGTGATAGGAATATGATAGACTGAGTATTTTAGAAAAATGAGAGGAAATGGACTGAAGGGTCTTCTTCATTCAAACTAATGTGATTTTCGAATGCAACATGTAGCAAATTTAATGTAAAAATTACAAACTTTATTTATTTATAATATCGCAGAATAATGGTTTCTTTAGTCATAAGCAAGTTTGCCAATTAATTTGTTATTTTAAAGGGCCATTGTCATTGCATAGAATTTTAGAGCAATATTTTATAGAAATTTGCAGCCTTCGTAGAACGCTGTTTGATATATTGTTCACCCATGCAGAGCAGTGACTAAAGTAAATCCGTGAAGCACTTTGAGACGTCCTCCTGATATGAAAAGGCACTAAATCATATAGTTTACATTTAGAAGTGCCTTCCACTATATCAAATTTCAAGGTTTATTATTATCATGCCCAACTTTACAGTAATTATTGTTAAATGTAGTGATTGTGTATTTGTAGCCAAATGCAACACACAGTTTTATCATAGGAACATCCAGGAAGGAATGATAAATTTTTCTGAAGCATTGTTGGTAATGCGTCATGACCCTGGGAAAAAGTCCCTTCTCTTTTCAAACAGTGCCATTTGTTCGTTAATATCTATCTGTATAGACAGATCTCAGGTTAATGAAGGGTGGAATCTCAAACTATGCAGTGTTAGACTGGATGTCTGCATGTCTTTGATCACAAAGTCCCTAATCCACAACCATTTGACCCAGAGGTGAAAGTGCCACCAATTGTCTCAGACTGATATATAAATACATTTCATAGTACAGTATAATAATAAAAATAAAATGATAATTCTTGTATTTGTTCTCATACCTTTTTACATTGAGAGGACGTCACAAAGTGCTTCAATCCGTACATAGCCTTATGATTTAGAGCCAAGAGTGCTACCAACCATACCACTCTGCAATATGGATTGAGATCCACTTATGTATGCCACCTACTCAAATACACATCCTTTCCCAGAAGGGAGCTTATCTTTCGCTATACAGGTAGACCCTACTTACTGAACGCCCGGTCAACGAAAGTTCACTATAACGAAGGTTTCTATTTGTACCACTTATCTGTTTACCGAAGGCTGCGTTCGCTATAACAAATGTTTACACAGACTTTAAATCTCATGGGCTTCACATGGACAGCATTTTCTGGTTGGCCAGCATTCTGCCGCTTCAGCTCCTCCCATATTGTATGGGCTGCACTGCTTTGTGGCTTCAATAATAGTAAGTTGAGTACTGTCTGTATTTTATTGTTTATTGTTGTATTTGCTAACATTTTAATATTTTATTGTTGTATTTAAAGTTGTGTAGCCTTCAATAGCAGTTATATCTACCTTAGCCCTTCGCTAGTACAGGTTGAGCGTTCTGAATCTGGCAACCTCGGGACCGAGGCCAAGCGGGTTTTCGTGTTTCTGATGTCCGAAGTCCGGAAACGCCCGAGCCCAGGTTCGGGTATTTCCGGACAAATCGGAACGCCAGAAGTGTGTCACGAGTCCGGAAATGCCTGGGCCCAGGTTGCGATATTTCAGTGCGGTGACTGTGAAGACCTGGCCTGGAGCAAGTAGGATTGGCGTTTTAATTCTTGCAATTTTTGTCACATTCCGGATTCCGGCCGAATTTTGGCCGCTCAACCTGTACACCGAAAATGTTAGCGCAGGACCCGCTAGGAACTAATCTGATTTTAGCGGGGAGGGTCGGGGCGGTGTTTTGGCTGCGGCCAAATAGAGTAATACAGATGAACTCTCGCTTAACAAAATTTTCGCTTAACGAAGGGTTTTAAAATCCCTAACACCTTTGTTAAGCGGGGTCTATCTGTACTTTGCCCAAAAAATATACAGTCAATTACAAATACAACTCAAAATTACGTTTGTGTAATGCCTTTCAATTTATGGTGCCATATCAAATGCAAAAGATTATTATTATTATTACCTGCTTACCTAATTTTGCAGTGTGATAGCTGCAAGTGGTGACTGCCAAGGGTATGTGTCATAGAGTGTGCGCTGGAGTACTTTTGGAGTTTAACCAACTAAAACACACTGCACAGCTTACCATTGTGAGCCTGTATGGCAAACTTCCCACTGCCTGTCCAGTTAGGGCAACAACAACAACATTACATTTGTTTAGCATCTTTCACATTGGGAGGTCATCCCAAGGCGCTGGATAGTCAGTGTTTCAGATCCGAGCTGGGGTCCAGATCAGGGAGGATGGAGGGAAGTCAGGGGTGAGAGGGGGTGAAAAAGGAGGGTTTTGAGGTGGGACTTGAAGGAGGCCGGGGGGTGGGGGGGGGGGGGGGGGGGGGGCGAGGGTTGATTTGGAGGGATTGCCAGGATGAAATTCCAGAGGTATGGGCCAGAGTGGCTGAAGGCTCGCCCACTGATGGTGGGGTGGTTTGGGGTCATGGAACAGGCTGGAGCATGCTGAGAGGAGAGAGAACGGACAGGTTGGTAGGGGGTAAGGAGGTCGCAGAGGTAGGGTGGGACAAGGTCATGGAGGGCTTTGAATGTGAGGACCAAGATGTTGAATTGAATCCTCTGAGTGATGAGAAACCAGTGGAGTCAGGCTACAAAGGGTGTGATAGGATCACGGAGCCTGGTGTGGGAGAGGGTAGAGTTGTGGATGATCTGCATCCTATGGAGTGAGGAATTGGGGAGGCCAACAAGCAGGGCATTGGCATAATTGAGCCTGGACATGATGAAGGCATGAATGAGAGTTTCAGCGGCCTGAGGGGTAAGGTAATAGCTGAGTCTGGAAATGTTGCGGAAGTGAAGGAAGGCAGAGCGAGTCATGGCTTGGATGTGGGAGAGAAAAGGGTTGACGGGAGCTGAATAAAAGGAATCCCTGCCTCAGGTAACATTCTGTCCCTCCAAGTCCTGCTGGTATGCTCGGATGGCTCATTTGTCATTTGTCCTTTGGAGGACTGTGGACCTGGCTCAGGGAGCAAGCTTGCTTGCTTGTGCCAACATTTAACAGCTGTAAATTGCAGGTGGTTTTAAAGAGTTTAAAATGACTGAATTTACAGAGTAATCTAACACTGGTCTGTACCTCAATATTAACGAAAGCTAATTAAGGTTTTATGGTTATACTGTAGTTTGATATTTTTGTGTCAGAAACAAGATTTCTATGGAAGATCGTTAGCACTGTTGCATTATTTTACTCTCCAAATCATTACTCTCCAAGTCATTAACTCTACAAATGCTTTGCTTGAATTTTTCCTCCTACCATTTATTTTACTTCTCTATTGTATAAAAGGTGGTTCTGCTATTCGTTGCACTCCTATGTTAGGTACCCCATCCCGCTATATTATATATAGATATATATATATATAGATATATACCCACAAGCACAATTGTGTTTGCTAATGCACTCCTACAAAATCAGAGTGAAACCAAATCATACTGCAGGGAGTTTTCTCATAGCTGGCAGTGAACGCATTTCAACACCATGTAAAGAGTGGAAACTGTTATGTCAAACATGAAATTCACTGTCATGTGACAAATGCTAATATCACTAGGTAGAGTTTATGAATGTGGTGTTCTAGTTTGCAAACGCTCAATGCAAACTAGAGTAAAGAGAGGAATTCCCACAGCACTAAATATTTTTCTTTCTGTTCTAGCCAACAATACCACAGATAAAATTGATCATTCACTTCATAGCTGTATGTGGGGCATTGCTGTGTACAAATTGGCTACTGCATTCAGCTAGTGATATGCAGTCACTTTAATTTAAAGAAAACCATATGAAGCACTTTAAAATATTTCTACCTCGTATGTGCTATATTAATTGCAAGCATTATTACTTGATGTGCTATTATATCAGACAACCATGCTAGCAAATGGTGTGTTATGACATAATCCTGCTTTTGAGAGAGTGGATTTGATGTGTTCCTTATGAAATCAGCACTTTGTTGGGTTAAAAACTTGGCTCATATCTACTCATTCAGATATGTTTTATGGATTCAATTTTAAACACCCTAAAATAATTTTAGACAAACACAAATCTGTAAAAGGTCAATTTGAACCTTAAAGGAATAAGCAAAGCTATGATATATATATATATTTTCAAATCCGACACATTTGGGGGAAGTGAGACAAACATTTTATAATCTTGTCCATATTGCAACATGCTTCCTGGTGCACTGCCAGTTTCTTTATGACTTTTTCCCACAACAAAAACTCCTACAATATTAATGTTGTTTAAGAAAATCAGGGATTGTGAATGCTTTTCTATTCAAGTGGCAGCTACAAACACTGCAAATTATATTAGAATAGTAATATAACTGTAAGGTTTCTCTGGTCTTTTCTCCACCAAGTGACAGACGTTTTAGTCTAAATAGTTGAGATGTGCTTGTGATGTTCCTTAGATACAGTGGCAAATTTGATACTGAGAGAACTCACCTCCACGCCTCACCACCACATACACTCCACCTCCCTCACAATATGTAACCATACGTCTCTCCAAGCTTTTGATTCCCCCTCCCCAATCTATGTAAATGGCTCATATTTTCCATTCACCAGAAATGCCAATCTCCGCTGTGTGTAATTTGAGAATGCTTTCAAGAGCATCTAAATATCCAAAGATTTGTGAAGTTCAAACCAATACAGTAATTATAAAGGATTAAACAGTGTATCTGGGTGTATGTATGTGTGGTTGGGCAAAAAAACATACAAGTATCAGTCTTTCCTCCATCTGAAATGATAGTGACATTCAAATACAAAGAAATGGATAAGGCAATTTCAAATACAGATAAGCCTCGATTTACAACACTTCTATTTAGGACATTTTGATTGAAGGACCATAATTTTTTAACACCTTTTGATCGATATACGACACTTGGATTCGTTTTAAGGACTAAAAATGTTTTTGTGCATGCACAGTATATATTTTGAATATCGCAGTTGCATTTCGCGCATCCTTTCTGCCCATACGCACAGTCCATAGTGTATTCGTGTGTAAATCCAAGCATTTGAACTGGCCAATAGCATGTCGCCACGTCATTGTTTAAAAGCCAGCTGATTTTGAAGCGACACCACACCACGCCAGTATTACAGTAATTTACGAACATTACCGAGCGACTCACGGCCTCTACTGCGCTTTTACCAAGTCGGGGAAGAGACAGCAGTAAGTGAAATGAGCAGCAGCAATACTGCTAGCAGCCAGAAACCCTGCATAGTCATCACTTTAAATACCAAATTGAAGGTGATAAAGCGCATCGATTCTGGTGAAAAAGCTACGGACGTTGGGAGGGCTTTAGGGCTAGCTAGATCAACGGAGTCTACTATAAAAAAGGACAATATACTGGCAATTTCAAGGTGTGTTACAGCTACAGGTGCAAGCAGATTAGTAAAATACAGTAGTGATGTGATGGAAAACATGGAAAGAATGCCGAGTGTCTGGATTGAGGATCAGAATCAGTGTAATATATCATACAGTTAACCCAAATACGCCTTCTTGCCTATGTGTGTTAATTTGTGTTATGTTGTGTGGTTTTTTGTGTTATTTAGTGGGTTTAAGGTCCGAAACATTTGTGAAAAGAACGCATCTCTAGTTATATAATGGGACTGCATGGGAAATCGCGTTTCGATTTAGGACGTTTCGATATACATACAGTTTTTCAGGAACGCAACCCCATCATAAATAGAGGTTTTCCTGTATCTCACACTATCCTTGTAAGAATTAAATGTAAATGTACATCACATTAGTTCTTCAGTGCAAATAATAACTATAATGTTTTTCTAATTCTTAAAACCAAAGCCTACCAAACGTAAGCTAGTAAAAATACCAAATTAGTTAAAAACCTTCCTTTCCAGTCTCTTAATTGGCTCTTGTTCATATTCTCATCATTCTTCTTCAGCTGGGAGAGGTAAAGATCTTTGGACAACTTCTTCTGCAGATCTAATGCCTAACAGCCTCAATGTGCATTAGATATTTCAGATTCCAGAATGCCTTTTATGTACTGTACTGATGATACTATCATAAGCCCTGCTGAATTCACCACAATGTCACTCAAAGCAACTTGTTATAGAAAAAATCAATGCTTAAAAAAAATACAAGCTGAAATCATCTAACAGACACCAGGTATTATAAATGATTGATATTCAGATCTATTACAGTAGAGTCCAGATAAGTAAAAACCCAATTAAAAGTCCCATTACAAAAACAGATTTTCAAAGTACAATTCACACTCTCAACCATCAACAGAATTCTAATGTGTGGTACTTGTTCTCACTCATTCCATTATACAGACACTGTGATCCAAATACAACATTTCTCAGGGATATTTTATGAGATGATCAATTTGTATTTGCAGCAGATTTACAGGTGTGATGTTGTTAAAGTTCCTAAAGTCTTTCAAAAGGAAAAGCCAATTCTCAAAGGTATAACTGCATATGGACGATTTAACTTCTGTCTGAGTTGGACACTCCTATAATAACCAATTGAATATGGAAATCCTCCAACGATAAGACGGTTAATCAATGTTACTTCTTCAAAGCATTTAATGGCTAAGCTCTAACAGGTAAATAGTAGGGAACGGCGATATATCGGTATATCGTTAAAACCCGATATGATTTTCATATCGATGTGCCGATATAGACATTTTAAAAATACCGATATATCGAGAAACGATATATCGAGGTAAAAAATCGGGATGCGAGCACAATCAACTACAAGACCCAGAATGCTCATCTCTATACACAATGCACAGACCAAGGTGCAAAGCCGCCATTTTGTATTCATAGTCCTCGAATACAATATACAGGTATGCAAGGGGTGGGGGGAGAGAGACGGCTGTGGGTGGGGGGGGTGAGGGGGAGAGAGACTGCTGGGGGGGGGGGGGTGAGGGGGAGAGAGACGGCTGGGGGGGGTGAGGGGGAGAGAGATGGCTGGGGGGAGGGGGAGAGAGATGGCTGGGGGGGGGAGAGGGGGAGAGAGACGGCTGGGGGGAGAGACGGCTGGGGGGAGGAGAGGGGGAGAGAGACGGCTGGGGGGAGGGGGAGATAGACGGCTGGGGGGGGGGGGAGAGGGGAGAGAGACGGCTGGGGGGGGAGAGGGGGAGAGAGACGGCTGAGGGGGGGGAGAGGGGGAGAGAGACGGCTGTGGGGGAGAGGGGGGGAGAGATGGCTGGGGGGGGAGAGAGGGAGAGAGATGGCTGGGGGGGAGAGGGGGTGAGAGATGGCTGGGGGGGAGAGGGGGAGAGAGACGGCTGTGGGGGAGAGGGGGAGAGAGATGGCTGGGGGGCAGAGGGGGAGAGAGATGGCTGGGGGGCAGAGGGGGAGAGAGATGGCTGGGGGGGAGAGTGGGAGAGAGATGGCTGGGGGGGGGGGTTGGGAGAAAGAGACGGCTGGGGGGGGGGTGGGGGAGAGAGACGATGGGGGTGGGGGGTGCGAGAGAGGGACGGCGGGGGTGGGGGGGGAGAGACGGGGTGGATGTGATAATATACAGATAGATAGAGATGGGGGGGGATGTGAGAGAGGAGAGAGGGAGAGAGACATAGAGAGACACAGACAGAAAAACACAGAGATGGAGAGAGTGAGAGACACAGAGAGAGAAAGATATTTACCTCCTGAGAAGATAGGCCCCGAATGCGCGCGCACCCGGAATGCGCGCGCACCCGGAATGCGCGCGCACCCGGAATCGCATGCGCAGTACGAAAAAATTGAAAATATCGATATTTAGGTATATCTCGATATGAGCCAACTGATATATCCATATCCGGAAAATTCCCATATCGCCGTTCCCTAGTAAATAGGAAACACTAGTTTTGCAAATTGTTTGCATCAGAGTCTAGTTGTAGTATTTCTTAACATAATTTCCTAATAAGTAAATGAGGACTCCTCCAGAAACCAGAGTACATTACACCAAGGCATAAAATCTCCACTCTAATGCAAACTATTTCCCGAGTGGAATTCTGAAGAGTCAAAAAGAATTTTGAATAGCTTCCTTTTCAAGAATTACTGTTGGAAAAAAAACACTGCAAAGAATGCCCCATCTTCTTTTAAATTAATCAAAAGAACATTAATCCTGAGAATCAGATCTCGAGGAGTGTTCCCACTTTGACTGGTCCCCGATCACCCCAGTCCTTGCCAGACTTCACTGGCTCGGAATGGATCGATTTCAAGATCCTCACTTTTGTTTTCAAATCCCTCCACTCCTCTGCTTTGCCTTACCTCTCTGACCTCCTCTCTCCTCACCCTTTGCCTTTGCTCTACCAGGTCTGGCCTCCTCCTTGTCCCCTGAATCCTCCATTCCACTGTTGGTGGCTATGCCTTCAGCCCGAGGCTGTCCCGAGGCTCTAGAACTCCCTTCCTCACTCCCTTCACCTCACCCCCTCCTTTCCTATTTTCAGGTCGCGCCTAAAGTGTTTTTTCTTTCAACTGTGCATTTGGTCACCTTTTTCTCCCTCCCACTGGCTTGGCCCCAGGATACATTATTGTGAAGCGCTCTGAGACGCCGTCTGGCATGGAGTGCACTATATAAATCCAAGTTGTTGTTGTTGGTGGTGGTCTGGGTGCTAAACACTATTAATGTGATAGACAGGTTAAAGTGCCATCCTCCATTTTGAATTCAAAATTACAGTCACAAGTGTGAGAAGTCAGAGTTCTTTCTGAATGCAATATTTAAATGTACTTTATTTCTGACGATGTCTGAACATTTACCAGGAAATTACCCAATCTTATATTAATCCCAAAACATGGCTGGATGAGAGGATATTTACATTTTTTGATAAACATATCTTCAATTGGTGGCATTTTTAAACATGTTGCTCGTGATGTTTAGTGCACGTTACAAAACTTCACAGTTTTCATCCCTATATTTCAGTGACATGGTAACTTTTTTTTAATAATATCTATTGAAATGATTTTGAATGAGAAATTTTGTCTCATGTTTGGAGTTTACCAGGTTTATGTCAGGCATCAATACTCTCAAGGATGGGCTAAGGTTGCGGATACAAACTCTGTAGTTCAAGCTGTGAATAGTAAAGCACCCAAAACTTCTGGAAATGAGTACAGAAAAGGGCAAAGTTGCGTAGCTCACCCCTTTCTCAGATTCCAGTTGCTTTGCTTTGACTCTTGCTGCCGGCATCCCGTCAAGCATTAACATTATATTCTCGGAGGTATCTTTGCTTTCAGAGCTCTGCAGTGGAAGTAGAAAATAGCAATGTCAAAAGAGCATTTGCCACTCCTTCCCCACAAAAGTAGTAAAAAGCAATCTAGTGCAAGACAGAAATCTCTCTCAATATAAATACCATTTATTGCAATTATACAAATGAACTATTCATATATATCTCTGGCACATCCTGATCTGTCAATGATTTCTGTGGTTTTGACTATTGACTAGGGTGGAGTAGCAACAAGTCAATTCAGTATTCTGGGTTCCTAGCGCATTCTTGCTCCTCATCGGTTAACCAGGAGGTCTCTACTCTCCTGCTTTGTATGTAATGTAAGATCACTTCCTGAATGCAGCTCAGAATACAGTAATCAGCAATGCCTAAGGCTGCATTATTCACAGACATTGAAGGATGAGCGGATAGAACTGAGCCCCCATGAGGAAGTGTTGCTCAAAAGGAAAGCAGCTGCCTTACATAAAAGTGCCCATGCTATGGAACCGGCAGAGAGAGGGAAAGGTCTGAGAAATGCTTGATTAATGAACTGTTAGAAAATAATTAGAAGCCGATGATGTTTTTTTCTCCACACCACATTTTACAGCTGATCCCAGAGTAAGTGCTCTACCACGAGCTACAGTAAACGCATCATTAAATTGCAGCCCGAGAAAGGTACCACGGTGACTTATTGTTTGAATTTGATCATGGCTCACTATTTATTCCATTGTGTGTATTGTGTAAATCAAATTCACCTACTCTGGTGACCTTCCAGAACTCACTGCCTTGCTTTTACTTCTTATACCCTTGGCTAACCATAACCATCTATTCCATTCAAATAGGTATTGCAGATCTGCTGATAAGAAGTCTTTTAATAACGAATAGCGAAAGATTCATAACAATTCGAGAATGGAACAAACTCCAATATATACACACACACACACACACAAAGTATTGCACCTGTGTATTTATAATTGTCAATGTAAAAGACATAAACTATGATCACCTGTTGCCCTACTACACCATCTGGACCCAGGATTAAATCTTTTTTTTTACCATTTATTCATATTTATTTTCAGGTCTCTAAATCTCCATTTTCCTTTTCTCCCCTTCCCACCTTTATCCAACATTTATTCCCTTGTTCTATATGTCTATATTCACTTTTCTCTTTGTTCTTGATACCTACCCTTTACTGTGCCTGCTTTATGCCTAAAGCTGACTTCTCTGTCATTGTCACCTCCTCTGTGGTCACCTCATCTGTTTCCTTTAGGTCCTTGAATACCTCATTAGTCATTCCATTTCACGGATTGTCTGCTTTGTACTCTCGCCTTTCCTCTAACCCCATATTACCTTGTGTCCTGCTCCACGTCTCTGCTCACTTTTCTTTTCCCGAGGGACTCATCGAAGAAAGGTTTTGGCTGGTATGTTGTTTGAAATCATTTATTCCTGTTTCAGCATGTTTTCCAGTTGATCAACTACATTACTTTTTGTTTTTAATAATATAAAAATAATCCTTGCATTCGATGAATTCGCCCACAACACACAGTCAATACACTTTACAATATATTCTGTGAAACACTTTGAGACATCTCAATGATGTGATAAGACATTATATCAAATGTAAGGTTTTTAAAAATTATTGTTAAAGCATCTTATTTTCTCTGAGTTTAGCTTTCTCGGTGGGTGATTTATCCTACCAGAAAGTTTAGCAGGAAGGCTGTCCAGTATAAAGCTAGTTTTATAAAGCTCTAGCCAGAACAGGAAATTTGCAGGCTGGTTCAGTGCCAGGAACAGCTTGACCTATAAAAGCCAACACAGTAGCCAGAGGAGGGAGTTTTGTAGATAGGCTCAGTGACAATTATGTATAACCTCTCCTGTAAAACCTGACTAAAATTTCATGTTGTAGCAAGCTCAAGTTTAAACATTTTTAGCCAGTGGAATTTTCTCCAAAAAATTATTTTGGTTTAATCTAGTCAAAATACTGTACACATTTATTATTGCAATATGTCTTTTGCATGCATGTTATCGTATTCTAGTTTCGTGCAAGATATCAATGATCCCTTCATTTAAGCTTGGATCAAATATTTCCTTTGCTATTGATTAAATCCAAGATTTTGAGGAAAGCATTATTCTGTTGAGAAAATGAACAGGAGGAGGTCATTCACCTCTCTGTACGTATCTGCCATTAGATCACAACATATCTCTTAATCTATTTACGTATTTGGTATTTTTGCATATCCCTTGCTATCCTTAATTCACAAGTACTGTATTTATTTATTTCACTTTTAAAATGCCAGATGATTTTGTATCTGCAGTCTTCTGTGATGATGCAGAATTCTATAATTTCACACTCCTTTATGTGAAAAAAATGTTTTGTGATTTCACTTCTAACGCCCAGCATTTATCCACACTGGGTGGCATCTCAGAGTGCTTCACAATGGCGGAGCCTGAGGCCAAGCCAGAGCAAGGGAGAAGGTGACCATGGGCGCAGTTGAAGAAGAAGCTCTTCAGGCGTGACCTCTAGGTACAACATTTGTAGGCGTTTCGCCCACCAAATATACAGGCAATTCACATTACTGTATATTCTGTGAAGCGCTTTGAGACATTGATAAGATGCGAAAAGCACTATATCAAATGCAAGGATTATTATTATGTTATAACAACAACAATAACTTTGATTTATATAGAGCCCTGCATGCCGGAGGGCATCTCGGTGCGCTTCACAATAACCGATCCCAGGGCCGAGCCAGGAGCAGGCGGAAAAAGGTGACCAAAGGCGCGGTTGAAAAGCAAAGTTTTTAGCCGAGAGCTGAAACTAGGAAGACAGGGGGCAAGGCAAAGGGAGTGAGGAAGGGAGTTCCAGAGCTTCGGGGCGTAGTGGCTAAAGGCATGGCCCCCAATAGTGGAGTGGAGGATTCGGGGGACAAGGAGGAGACCAACAACAACAACTTTGATTTATATAGTGTTCTCCATGCCGGACGGCGTCTCAGAACGCTTCTCAGACCAGAACCGAAGGAGCAAAGGCAACGGGTGCTGTTTTAAGGAGAAAGGAGATCGGAGAGGTAGGGGGTGCAGAGGAGTGGAGACATTTGAAAACAAGAGTGAGGATCTTGAAATCGATCTTCTCTAGGACAGGGAGCCAGTGAAGTCTGGCAAGGACTGGGGTAATGGGGGAGTGAAGTTTGGTGTGGGTGAGAATGTGGGCGGCAGACTTCAGTATGAACTTGATTTTATGGATTGTGGTGGAGGGTAGACCGGCAAGGAGGGCATTTGAGTAGTCCAGCCAGGTAGGGGAAGGTGGGAGTAAGGCGAAGAGTTTGAGGGAGGGAGTTCCAAAGTTTTGGGGTGTTGTACCTGAAGGCATGGCTGCCGATGGTGGAGCAGAGGATTCAGGGAACAAGGAGGTGGCTGGATCCAGTAAAGTGGAGGCAACGGGTAATGCTGTGAGGAAAGAGGAGATTAGAGAGATAGGATGGTGCCAAGCAATGGAGGGATTTAAACACAAGAGTAAGAATCTTGAAGTTGATCCGCTCTGCTACAAGAGCCGGTGGAGTTTGGCAAGGACTGGGGTAATCGGGATGCAAAGTTTGGTGCAGGTGAGAATGCGGGTGGCGGACTTTTGAACGAGATGTATATTGGAGGAGGGGAGACCCATGACCTAGACCTAATTAGGTTAATTTTAAGATGATGGGCCTCTATTTTAAGAAAAGAAGACTAGCTAGTGCAGATGATTTGTTGATTTCACTTTCACCTTTCTATTTGAGTTCATTTGAAACCCATACTAGTTTGACCAAAAAGGTTTTCTGCTCTACATTTGGATTTTATATTTCCAACATTAGGTTGCTAATGTTACTCACCTGTACACAAAGGGGTAGAAGGACAAACCTGGGAACTACACACCAGTCACCCCAACATCAGTAGTGGGGAAACTTATAGAGACTATAATCCAGGACAATATAAATCTTCACTTTGAAAAATATGGGTTAATAAAAGACAGCCAGCACAGATTTGTTAAAGGCAAATCTTGTCTAACAAACCTGATGGGAATTTTTTTGATGAGGTAACGGAGAGGTTGGATGAAGGTAACACAGTTGATGTAGTTTATATAGACTTTCAAAAGGCATCTGACAAAGAGCCGCATATTTGTAAGGAAAATAGAAGCCCATGGTTTAAAAGGGACAGTACCAGCATGGATTCAGAACTGGCTGGGAGACAGGAACCAGAGCATTGTGGTGAACAGTTGTTTGTCTGACTGGAGGCAAGTGTATAGTGGTGTCCCAGGGATCGTTATTGGGACCACTGCTCTTTCTGATGTATATAAATGATTTGGACTTGGTTATAGGGAGTTCAATTTTCAAGTTTGCAGATGATACCAAGTTAGGAAAATTAGTAAATAATAATAATAAATAATCCTTGCATTTTGATATAGCGCTTTTCACATGAGGAGGAGACCTAATAGAGGTTTTTATGATCATGAGGTGATTCAACAGAGTAGATAGGAAACAACTATTCCCACTGGTGGCATATCAGTGACTCGTGGTCACAGATTTAAAACAACAACAACAACAAAAACTTTGATTTATATAGCACCCTCCACGACGGACGACATCTCAGAGCTCTTCACAGTAGTGGATCCCGGGACCGAGCCAGGGGCAGGGGCAGGAAGGTGACCAAAAGCTCGGTCGAAGAGAAAAGTCTTCAACTGTGACCTGAAACTGGGAAGAGAGGGGGCGAAGCGAGTGAGGAAGGGAGTTCCAGAGCCTCGGGGTGTAGTGGCTAAAGGCACGGCTGCTGAGGGTGGAGCGGAGGACTCGGGGGACATGGAGGAGGCCAGACCCAGAGGAGCGAAGGCAGCGGGTGCTGGGTTGGGGGGAGAGGAGATCAGAGAGATAGGTGGGTGCAGAGGAGTGGAGGGATTTGAAAACAAGGGTGAGGATCTTGAAGTCGATCCTCTCTGGGATAGGGAGCCAGTGAAGTCTGGCAAGGACTGGGGTAATGGGGGAGCGAAGCTTAGAGTGGGTGAGTATGCGGGCGGCAGAGTTTTGGATAAGCTGGATTTTGTGGTTTGTGGTGGAGGGGAGACCGGCGAGGAGGGCATTGCAATAGTCCAGCCGAGAGGTGACGAAGGCGTGGACCAAGGTTTCGGCGGCTTTTAAGGTGAGTTATTGCCGGAGACGGGCGATCCGTTGGAGGTGGTAGAAGGCAGTGCTGGTGACGGACCGGATGTGGGGGAGGAGGGACAGTTGGGGGTCGAACCTGATGCCAAGGTTGCGCACAGGTTCGGTGAGTTTTAGGGGCAGGCCGGGAAGGTGGAGGAGGTGAGAGCCGTGCGAATGGAGACGTTGACGAGAGCCAACGAGTATGGCCTCCATCTTGTCAACATTCAGCTGCATGAAATTTGTGCTCATCCAGCCCCTGATGTCTGAAAGGCAAGCTGACAGAACATCGGGGGACTGGGGGTCACAAAGTGAAGTGGAGAGATAGAGTTGGGTGTCATCCGCGTACATGTGGAAGTGTGCCCCATGTCTGCGGATCACATCCCCAAGAGGAAGCGTGTAGATGAGGAAAAGGAAGGGGCCAAGGATGGATCCCTGGAGTACCCTGCAGGTAACTGGGTGAGTGTGGGAGGAAAAACCGTTTGTGGAGATGTACTGCTGACATTTTGTGAGGTAGGACTCGAACCAGGCGAGTGGGGTCCCACTGAGGTGGATGGCGGAGGACAGGCGGTGGAGGAGGATGGCGTGGTCGACTGTGTCAAAGGCAGCCGACAGGTCCAGGAGGATAAGGAGGCAGAGGGAGCCCTGGTCACAGATAGAGAGGACGTCGTTTGTGACTTTCACAAGCGCAGTCTCTGTACTGTGGGCAGGGTGGAAACCGGACTGGAGGGGTTCGAAGAGGGAGTGGGAGGAGAGGTGGGCGCGGAGTTGGTTTGCGACAACGTGTTCCAGTGCTTTTGAGAGGAAGGGCAGGTTTGAGATAGGGCGGTAGTGGCTGGGGTTTGAGCGATCTAGGGAGGGTTTCAAAAATAGTTTCAAAAAGAAGCAGAGGGGAGGTAAGGAGAAATGTTTTCACTCAGCGAGTTGTTCGAATCTGGAATGTATTGCCTGAAAAGGTGTTGGAGGCCGATTCGATAACAACTTTTAAAAGAGAGGTAGACATTTATTTGGAGAGGACGGGTTTGCGAGGCTATGGGGAGAGAGCTGGGGAGTGGGATTAAACTGCTCTTTTTAAAGAGTCGGCACAGACTCGATGGGCCGAATGGCCTCCTTTTGTGCCGTAAGATTCTATGATTCTATTTCCAATGATGAGTGGATTGGTAACCTGAGAACACCAATTTAAAATAGTTATTAAAAGAAACAGAAGGGAGAAATGGAGAAATGTTTTACACGATGATTTATTTGGATCTAGAATACATTGCCTGAAAGGGTAATAGAAGCTGATTCGATAACAACTTTTGAGAGAGAAGTAGAGTTATTTGTGGAGGTCAGGTTTACAGGGCTATTGGGGAGAGAGCAAGGGAGTGGGATTGATTTGAACAGTTCTTTTCAAAGAGCCAACACAAACATGATGGGCTGAATGGCCTCCTTCTGTGCTGTATAATTCTATGATAAGGTGTTTGACTGATCTCAATCTGATCCCCAGTGGCCATAAACCTATAGCACAAAACTACCCATAAATGGCATCTCCAGGGAGGTTAAATACTTATATTTGTTGGGAAAAGCATTCTACAGTAAAAGCTCATTTATCCGGCACCCGATCAACTGTAACTTCTGTATAACTGACACATCAAAAAATAAGTCCGCATTCGATTTAACCGGAACTAATCCAGAAAAATGCATTAAAAATGAAAACAACATTTTTTGCGTTTTCGGCTGAATATTCGGCACGCGCTTTAACGAGCATTGGCCAGGTCACGAGGGTGCCGGATAAACGGACTTTTACTGTATATAGTGGATGGGTCACACTGACACCATCAGGAACACTCTATGAGTTTAGAATTAAATCAGTATCTGACTTGCAATACTGTACTTCTCTTACTTGTATTTAGATAGCACCCTTCACAGCAGATGGCATCTCAGAGCAATTAAAATTAAAGTGGTCTTCTCCTTGAAACATTTCCCATTCGGTAGCATTTATATCATCCATCTCAAACCCAAATTTCCCCGCCCAAACCTTGTGATATATGAGAAAAGTGTGAGGTTAGAAGAACCAAAGGGGAAACTACACAACATTTACCTATGATAATATTTACATATGATAATTTATACTTCACATATGGAGGTTTTATCCAAAAGGGCAACAAGTAAGATAATTGTAGTTTATCTTTTGGCTTCCTATCACAATTTTAATCCGCAATTCTTTCACCCTGATTTCACTTGGAAAAGAACTTCCCCTTGCTGTGAGAGACCAGTTTGCAGATTTTGCTGCCAAGATTCTGCCTAACACACAGCTTGCCCCCTTGCAATGTGTGCTTTGCACATCCAATGTGAAATAACCTAATTTACATATCAAGTCATAGCATTTCTGCGTGGGTTGTATATCAGTGGCCAAGATTTGCTCCAGACCGCTGTCTTAATTCTTTGCTTATAATGCATGTGTAGCGCTGAACCACTACCAAAATGACTGTTATTCACCAACAAATAAACAAGGTATTAGGTGAAAAATATTAGCATAGCAAATGAACAAATATGGGGATTTTTGAGTTCAAAACCATCCACAAGGAAGAAAAAATATATAAAACAAATTGGTAGGATTTTTTCCATCCTGCGTGAAGCATATAAATGCAAGTTGTTGTTGTTATCTAGGTTTATTTCAATTTTGTGTCTTTTGATAGATGCTACCTTTTCACGATTCTCACCAAGCATTCCCAGTTCAGCATAGTTCAGATGATGTTTAAAGTATTTGAAATCACATCCGCAAAGGAACCACGACAAGAGTTCAGATTCAGAGCTATTTTAGTACAGACACTTGGATCATTGGCATTCTGAAGCCATAAATGAACCACTTTTGGTCTCTGAAAAGACATTAAGACAGTGTAGTAGAGCTTGCTCACAGCTTCAAGGAGACTCAGTAGAGTCACAAATCTCCGAAGGCCCTGAAAATAAAGTAGACTTTTAACAGTGGGTCTCCTGTCAAGGAGAAAGATGTGGAAGGATCCAGGGTAAGAAATACCCATAAAAATAAGCCCCAGTTTCACACTAGGTTTATTATGATCAAAGATCAGGTAATGAACCTTTGTGCTACCATCAGCACTCACTTATAGCACTCACTTATAACCTTTGTTAGTTGAGAAATCAGTACAATGCAAAATTACATTTGTAAAGGGCCTTTCATGATGGGAGGATGTCCCAGGGTGCTGAACAGTCAAGGATTAAGACCCCGAGCGGGAGGAGGGAAAGAAGGAGCAGAGGGCCGAAGGTACGGTTGGAAAGGATGGTCTTGAGGCATGCCTTGGAGGAGGCAAGGGAGGGAGCGAGGTGAGGGGAATGTGGGATGAAGTTCCGAAGGTTGGGAGTAGAGAAGCTGAATACCTGACTGCTGATGATGGGGCAGGACGAGCAGGGGACATGGAGCAGGCCAAAGCCTACTGAATGAAGTGAGCAGACAGGTTTATAAGGAGTTAGCAGGTCTGAGAGGTAGAAGGGGCAAGTCCATGAAGGGCTTTAAAGGTGAGAACAAGAATTTTCAACTCCTCTGAGTGATGGGGAGCAAGTGGAGCCCCGCAAGTGGGTGTGATGGAAACACGGAGCCTGGTGCGGGAGAGGACATGAGCTGCAGAGTTCTTGATGATCTGCAGATTGTGGAGGGAAGAGTTAGGAAGGCCGACAAGCAGGGCATTGGCATAGTTGAGCCTGGTTGTAATGAATGGTTGTAATATGGAGTTCTGGCAGCCTGAGGGATGAGGCAGTGGCGGAGCCAGGCAATGGTGCAGAGATGAGCAGGCATAGTAGGTCATGGCATGGATAAGGGGAAGAAAGGACAGTTTAGATTCAAACAAGGTGGCCAGGTTCCTGACTGGCTTGGTGTGGTAGAGTGTGCATCCATGGATGCTGATGCTGCCAGCGCTTAAGTTGTGGAGGCGCTTGTGCGAGCCAATCAGAAGAATATCGGTCTTGCTGATGCTCAATTGTAGAAAGTGATTTTCAACCAGGACATGATGTCTGACAGCCAGTCTGTCAGGACATCAGTGCTCTGGGATCGACAGTGGAGGCAGAGAGGTAGAGTTGGGTGAAATCTGTATGTATGTGAAGTTGACCCAAGGTTTGCTGATGATGCCACCAAGAGGGAGCACAAACAGGTTGAAGATGAGAGGACCGAGCACAGAGCCCCGAGGAACATCGCACAAGGTGGTGCCAGTGTTGGAGACAAAGCCATTTGTGGAAACTAAGTGGAGCTGGTGTGAGATAAAACCTGAACCATTCAAGAACAGAATCTTGAAGGTTAGGGTGAGAGGATAGGCGATAGAGGAGGATGGTTCACAGTTTCAAAGGCAGCAGAGATATCAAGGAGAAAGAGGAGGAGGAAGAAGCAGGGGGAGCCCTGGTCACATATGGACAACATGTCATTTGTTACCCTGACCAGAGCTGTTTTTGTGCTGTGGGCAGCAGAGGGGTTCGTAAAGGAAGTGGCAGGAGTGGAAGAAGTGAAGCTGGGAAGCGACAACTCATTCAGGAACCATGGAAAGGAAAGGGAGGTTGGAGATAGATCAGTAGTTAGTTTTACTTTTTTAAATGTCTGTGTTTAATTACCACTACCGCAACATCATTGGCGTCTGCTACAGTATCATTAGGGTTTACTTTATCCTATGAGAAGAACCCATCTTGTGGGAAGACCATCTATGGTTCTTGTGAATTCACTTCCATAAGGAACCAGCTGCAGCTTAAGATATATCAACACTGGAATGTTTTAAACACAAAACAACTCCACATTTATTGATATAATTTTTTGAAAACAAATTGCACCAAAATCTTTTTTCACTCTCAAATATTCATCACATTCAAGCACTGTAAGTGAGGTTAAAATAGGATTTCTCAGGAACTTCGATGGGCATGGAACTGCAGGATGTGGCTTGGCACTTAAAAAACCCTAAATTTCTCCACATGAATTAAAACAAGAAAGATTTCCCCATCCCACACACCATTGCGCATTTCCTTGCAGGAAATTTCAGCATGGGATTGACAAAGCTTGTGGAGTCAAATACCCACTTGCTCTCTTGATCTGGGATATGGCAGAGTGTAGAGCGACTCAAAATTTCATCAACAATCATAGGAATTACAACACCAACTCAATGGCATTAAGCATCAAGGAAAATTATCTTATTACAGTGCTTACTATGTGGTATGTGTTCTTCGCTTATTAACTGAATAAAAATGTGGGAAACATTTTGTATACCAATAAAAAATAGCTGCTGTAGTGTGAACTGTGTGATTGTGTTGGGTAAAAACAGCATTGTCCTTGGCTATATGTCTCTGAAGGTGAAACAATCTGCAGCTGGTCACTAAGGTATTATTCTTCACTTGTCAATAATGTTACTGACCTCGGCATTCTGGGTACAGATATTCCTCTCTGCAGGTTAATACATTCTCTAACTTTGGCAGTGAGCAGCTAGAATGGGAATCACCGAGAAGCAACGGGTAACAAACTCACTGTCTAAATTCACTCGTGATGAATAGTTTCTTGGGCAAAGTACCAGAGGGAAGTTTACCCAACCCAGGGTACTCAACATGAGTTACAATTTTCATAGGAGAAATCTTGGCTGAAACAATCCCTTTTGGTTCCTTTGTCCAGGATGCTTCCGATAACTGCCTGTCAGCAATCAAGTCCTGGATGAGCTCTAACTTTCTACAGCTTGATGTTGACATGCGCAAGGCTCTCTTTTTTGGCTCCCGTCAGTATCTTTTCATCTCAGGCACTGGCTATATTGACTGGCACATATGCACATTAGACTTCATGGAACCAGGATAGAATCTTGGTTGATCCTGAGTTTTCCTTCCAACCCCACATCCAGGTTTTCAAAATATGGTGCTCATTCACTCTGCGGTCCCACCATTCCCAACAGATTAAAGATATTCATCCTCACTTTCAAATGCCTCTGTGACCTGGTCTTACCCTACCCCAGTGACTTCCTGTGACCCTACTTATATAACAATAATAATCTTTGCATTTGATTTAGTGCTTTATCACCTCGTTGAGATGCCACAAAGCGCTTCACATAATATATTGTATTTTGTGGGAAAAACAATACTTCTCCAGCCAGTCCTTCCACTCAGCAAACCAACAAACACTGGCTTGTCCTCTGCCCACTCTGCCCCACCATTGGTGGGCAAACTTTCAACCATTCTATCCCCACACTCTGAAATTCCATTCTCGCCTTCTCCTGCCTTGCCTCACCCCTTTCTGCCTTCAAATCCTGCCTCAGACCCATTATCTCTTCAGCCACACTTTCCGGTCAACTTTTCCTCCCATCCCCTGCCTCATCTCAGGATCCCGGTAAGATATGTGAAGAGTTTGTAGAATTTGGGCTGAGGCTAAGGGGCAGGACTTGTCAGCCATGAGGTTGGTTGATCTTGTTCTATATCAGTGCACTGGGAACCAAAGGCCACCACAACTTGTGCAGAGGAGTCAGTCTGCCACCTCTTAGGGATTTGGAGGACATAAATGTGGGAGACTTTGCTAAACTCTGATCAAACATAGTAGTCAACAAAATATGAAGTGTCCTATAAATGTGAAAAGCACTACATAACTGTAATTTGTTGTTGTTTGTTTGTTTGTTGATTAAATGAGCACTATCTTTTGGTTCACTGTATGAATAGAAAATAGAATACACTATAGCAATCAACAATAGTATGTGACCTGTGAAAATCGAGGGCAGGATCTGGGTGTGGTTAGCTGAAGGATATGATTACCCTTTGCTAAGTGGTAGACTGCCTAGGTTTGTGACGCTACTGCAGTTTTTAAATCAAATTATGAACTTCTATTTATACAGTCAGTTTGCTGGATAGAACCACACCCCTACTATTCCATGACAATGATACACAATAGCAATATTACAAGTGAATGAATATTATATTCTTCCCGACGTGAAAGACGCTCTATAAATGTAATTTTGTTGTTGTTGTAGTTTTAATTTTTATTTTTTAAACTTTATAATAATAGTAATCCATTACATTTTATATAGAGCATTATCACTTATTTCATTTTATCAATGTAGCTTGGCTCCAAAGCTAAGTATTGTGTACTAACTGTGCTACCCAGTATTCTTAAACTATAATAATAATAATAATCCTTGCATTTGATATAGCGCTTTTCACATCTCTGAGAGGTCTCAAAGCAGCTCACAGAATATACTGTAAAGTGAATTAACTATATAGGGAGACCCCGCTTAACGTCGTAGTTTGGTTCTTTAAAAGTGTGACTTTAAGCGAAACAAAATACGAATACATTTTTCCCATTAGAATGAATGTAAAAACTAGAATTCAGTTATTTTGGAAGTTTTTGTCAAAATCTTCTTTTTAAAAAGATAATACTCGCTCCCTGACTGCCTTGCTCACACACTCGCTGCCGGCCTGACTAGTCTCACTCGCTGCTTCTCTCATTCACTGCCAGCTGGCTCTCTCTCTCGCTGCCTGCCTGGCTCCCTTCCAGGTCCTAGCGCCGTCGTGCCCCGTTTCCATCCACTGGCGATCGACGTAATAGCGAACATCACAATGTAGAATAAATATATGTTCCCAAAGTATCAGCAACGTAATAACGAAAAAACATTAACCGAGGCAATGTTAAGCAGTGTCTACCTGTATATTTGTGGGAGAAACGTGGCAGCCAATTGTGCACAGCAGTGTCCCACGAACAGTCAGGCTCTTTAATGCAGATTCTGAGACTTATCTTACATTAAAGACAGTGATCTTTTCATTGTACCTTTGGGAAAATGTACGCCACATCTGTGTTCTTTTTCTGTACATTAATTTTGCTCAATGCATAGTAAAACAATGCTGTAATGCCACAAATGCCACAAAACGGAGCTCTTAACTTAGCATACGTGTAAATGACCATTAGCATTACCAGAAAGTACTGTTGTTGTATATGGACTAAGGCTACAGTAGTATTTGGGCTGATGAATATTGGGTAGGACTACTTGGCCATGAGGTCAGCTGATCTATTCAATATCAGTGCACCGTAAACCATGGGGTTGCCAAACAGCCACCTAACTTGTGCAACAGTCAGTTTGCCATCTCTTAATAGATTTGGGGGAAAACATTGACAATCGCTCATCAATATTTGTGGTCAAAGAAGAATCCCCCTCCTACAGTGGAATGATACTGGCAAAGGCTAATAGGTTGGGTCAAGGGAGGAATCAGTGCCCCCTTTAAAGGTGTTCTCATTTGGCAGCAAAATGAAGCAGGGAGAGGAACAGCTTGTTGACTGTTATGGGAGATAAAGTGGTGGTCAGAGATGGCTTTGTCGGTGATGGGATATATTCGAGACACTGAGGCCCTGGGTGACCACCAATTCGAGTTCTTGGCCATAAATGTGGTTAGCAGAGTAGATATGAAGGGAAAGGTTGAGAGAGGAGAGGATAGAGGAGACTGAGGAGATGGAGCAGGAGGGTATGAAGTATAGGTTGAAGTCGCCGAGGATGAAGAGGCGATCGGAACAGAGGCAGAGGGAAACTAGAAGGATAAAGATGTCGGAGATGGAAGTGGGGGAAGTTTTGGGGTGGTGGTAGATGAGGAGGATTTGAGGGAAAGATTGGAGGGATGGTAAAGAGTAAGTTACTTGATTGAGGGGACTGAGCCAGAGGAGTAGGGGGATAGAATGAGTGACATCTTGGAGATGATGGCCACACACTCCAAGGGGGTTGTGGAATGGGATGTGATTGGAGGTATAGCTGGGTGGTGTGGCCACCGTCTAGGGAAGGTGTCACCTGCGGTGATCCAGGTTTCAGTGAGGGCCAGGATGTTGGTGTTTTCATCAAGGATTAGGTCATTGATGGTTAGAGCACTATTCACTCACTGAATTATTGTTTAAGTAGATTCGTTCTGAATTTACCATCCTTCAATTGCATGTTGTGTCCTCTGATTTTACTATTCTGGACAAGTTGAACCAGCCTGTCATGATCTATATTGTCTTATTCCTTTAGAATCTTAAAAGAAAGCAATCATGTCGGTTCTCAGTCTTCTCTTTTTCAGCATGAACAAGCCCAATTTACTTTGTTGCTCCTCATAGTCCAGTCCGTCCATTCCCTAATCATTTTAGTTGCCCTCCTCTGTAGGTTCTCAATTTCTGCAAAATCCTTTTTGTACTGTGGCGACCAGAACTGTACATAATACTCTAAGTATAGTCTCACCAATGATTTAAACATTATTAATGAATGCAGAAGTCATTGGATTGGACAAAGTTGGAAGTGCAACTGGATTTGGAACTCAAAAGTATTAACAGCTGGAAAGTTCCATAAGGTCAGTGAAGGGACTTTGAGATGGAATAGTGCCAGAAACAGGGCATTCAGGTCAGCTCAAATGTTCTCACAGCAGGAGATAGCTGTGCTGAACTTTTGACACTGAAACATTGGGAAAGAGGGGGTGGACAAACAAGTTGCTTGATTGGTTGACTTTTCATCAGCTTTGGGTCCATTCAGTAGTTGAGGTCATTCTTGTAACTGAAGGGGAGAGTAGCTGGTTCTGAGCAGGGAATTTGGAACATTAAGACAGTGTGAAACATGGGACAGGCTGGGTAAGAAAATAGGTTCAAATAGACAAGGTTGTTGAAAATTATATTGTAAATGTTGCATATGATGTGAAGCGTTACTAAATTCAAGAGTTTCTGTCACGCCCATAATCCCATTATTACTGTATTCATAGAACCTACCCACAGCTCAGTTCTCCTGACATTTCTCTCTTTGCAAAATAAAATATTTGCCAAATTATTTTCCCCCTTCAAAAATACTGTGCAGCTTTAGCAATTGTTTCAGGTCCTCAAACACTTTTTAGGGTTGCCTTCTGCACTTTACGTTACTTATTCAATAGAATGGTTAAGTGGTAAATGACACAAGGTCAGATTATCACACTGAATCTGTTCTGAAATGTTGCATTTTTCATCTCACTATCACTGTTCAGTTTCATGTCACATCACCAGTACTCTTGAAGCAATTTCACTTAAGAAACAGGTAGGTCACCAGTAATATTGAGCAGTTTGACCTGTATGTAATATTAAAAGTTCTTTGAAGGGACATCCTCCCAACGTGAAAGACGGCATACAGATGTAATTTTGTTATTGTTATTGTGGTTCTTGATTTGTCAATGATCAAAGTAAGAGGGTAGCTCCAGCAGTCTTTCAAGAAATACAGTTAATACTCTGTATAGCATGGTATAGGATTCTGATGATCCAGGACCAGAAAAGATCTGTTAATTCAGCATGAACAAGAATGAACCTTGGAACTTTAGCCTGTTTCTTTTTCTTGAAATTAACCGTGGTTCAAAAACAGGATGGGGGGAGTCAACTGAACCACCTATTTCCTTCCCCAAACCACACACGTGGATTGTTTATGCTGTCTCAATCCCAGTGGCACCCTACAAATAACCGCTGGCTTGTTTGGCATTTACTATCCAGAACATGGAACACAAAGAACATGTTTTGGTTTAAATAATAGTTGCATGTGGTCATTGGGAGCAGTTACATAGCTAAATTGTGTGTGGGAGCTAATTTTCACTTACAAAATACATAATCACTACACTTCACAGTAAATCCAGTGAAATACTTTGAGAGGTCCTTCTGATGTGAAAGGTCCAAGATCAATAAGCCAATTAAGGATTATTATTATGAAGATGGAGATGGAGTTCAATATTCCCCACTGACAACAAATATGGAATTCTGTTAGAATACCCATTAACATGTAGAACTTTTCTCTGGAGGACTAAATAACAGTTGATGCCAAAAAAACAAGAAAATTTAGCAGAACCTACCTCACTGATCCCACTCCCTGTCTGCTGATCATGGAGCACCATTGATGGGAGCTGTGAAGAAAGATAGGCAGCGTTAGGCTTTCCTGATGTGAAAGGTGTTGCATAAATATATATTGTAGTTTAGTTTAGGGCTATTGATGGGTGTGGTGTATTGCATGTTATTAATGATTAAAGCTGATATAGGTTCCTTGTTTACCTATGGTCCATATTATTTTAAAATCGATGCCTAGACGTGGAATTCCTCGATGAATATTGTAGTGCAGAGAACTTATATCGAGATCTTCCCATCCAAAACATTTCATGGCACTATTCAAAAAGAGAAAGGATTTCTCCCATTGTCCTGGCTAACAATCTTTCATATAACATTGACCATTCACTCCATGGCTGTTTGTGGGACATGCTGGATCAAATTGGCTGCCAAGTTTAGTCTAAAAAATGTAATCATTACTTATTTTATAAATACATTCTGGGAAGTACTTTGGGACTTCCTCCTAAAGTGAAAGGCAATATATAAAATGTAAGCATTATTATTCTTATTCTTATGTAGGTCCAACAGATTCACAATATCTTGGCTCTGAGGGGGTATGCCAACAGTCTCAGCTTTAACCGTCAGAAAAGGTGTTGCAATCAGTTGATAATTAATACTCAGACCTAATTTACATAAATGTTGTCACTCATTGTTCATCTTGAAGAATAGCATCACACAGGTAGTCAATGTTATTTGCACAGTTGTAGCTAGCGCTGAATAGGTATCCACTGCTGATGATACATGTCATTAGAAATCGTGTTTCTGCTTGGTTCAGTTTGTTTTCCTTTTAGGCATATCTGCTTGCCACTCACGAATGGCTGCACCTGTCAGTCACTGAAGCAGCTTGGGTCCTGGGGATTTCAACGCCATGCACCTACTATCTCCCATCAGTCTTCATCCGCTATACACAAGATTACAATATGCTTATTTTACAAATGCCAGATGTATTCAGCCAACTATAGTTGACACACCTGCCCCCATCCCCCTTAAACTGCTATCTAAACTGCATAAAGGAATCTATTCCTCGCTTATCTTTTGTGTGAACAGACTGTGCTTAGTGCCAAATGAAAATGGCAAGCCCCAGATGGCGATCAGTAGTGACTGATGCAATCATAGCTGCTGTGGGACACCATCAAGTCATGCTGAAATGAATGACTGTCTGATCAATATAAGGCGACAAGCCAGTGCAGGAAAACCTGCCCTTCAATGACCCATGGGTGACCTCAGGGTACAAATGATTTAATGAACCTATACAGTACTTATACTCTCTCCATTTCTTTAAAAAGGGCATTCGACAAAGAGAGCAAATAAAATGAAATACAGAACGTGACACTCTTGTAATGCCAGAGTGTTGATTGTTTCAGACACACAAGGAAAGACGTGAGGAAGGAACTGTTGGGCATTACAGTAAAATAGTTTCATGACCAATGAAAGTTTAATGGATTGGCACTCTTCAAGTTATGAATTTGTTCCAGTTCCAATGCAAAACCCCTAATTGCCCCCTTTCTGTCATCCTTCCTTTGTCCCTTTCGCTCAACTATTTTTTTAATGAATTTAATTTGCTAATTATTTCTTTTTTCTTACCTGTTTTTTATTCTCAACATTGTTTAATGCACAGTAATGAACCAACCTTTTACCAAGCTTAATGGGTTTTAAACGCCTTGGGACATCCCAAGGCACTGAAAACCCAGTATGTTTGGCAAAAAGTTGGGTACGTAGTTGTGCCATAAATAATGTAGAGAATAAAAATCAGGTAAGAAAAGAGAAATAATTAACAATCATTAACAATAATTGACATAAAAGGCACTATACAAATGGAATTTTGTTGTTGTTACTGTTATAGCAATAATTGCTTTGCGACCACATCACTCCCACCCTAGCCCATCTCCACTGGCTCCCCGTCACCCAGAGGATCAAATTCAAGATCCTTTTTCTCACTTTCAAGGCCATTCACGGACTTGACCCCGCCTATCTCTCTGACCTACTGTTTCCCTATCAGCCCACCCGTCCCCTCCGTTCAGCAGACTCAGGCCTGCTCCGCGTCCACTGCCCTAAGTGCACAACCATCAGCGGCTGCGCTTTCAGCCGCTCTGCTCCCACACTGTGGAACTCCATCCCGCAGCCCCTCCACCTTGCTTCCTCCCTTTCCTCCTTCAAGGCCGGTCTCAAGACTTTCTTCTTCGACCGTGCCTTCGGCTGCCCCACTAACTCTTTCCCCTCTCCCACTCTCCTTCCCCTTTCCCCTTTCCCCTACACGGACGGTCACCCCCCCGCTCGGGTCCCGATCTGACTGTTCAGCGCTTTGGGACGTCCTCCCGACGTGAAAGGCACTATATAAGTGCAATTTTGTTGCTGTTATAGCGATTCTCGGTTACTAAGCAAGTTACTTCCTTAACACTGAAGTCAATCCTTTGAAACCACTTATTTTCTTTGTTTATTTTACTTTACTTTGTGCTTTATTTTGTGCTGTTGGTTTTACCCATCAGTTTGGCACTATTTTTTACTCAAATTAGGAGCTGTAAAACAATGGTTATGTCCACCTTTAGTATAATCACAAATTTACAAGATAACGAACACACTTTGCATTGTTGACAAGACTGCAGTCCAAACTGATCTCAATTTAATGTGCGCTCCATCAAGTACTCTGGGATGCTTGAAAGCCATTATATGAACACAGGTTCTTTTTGTTGTCATTAATTAATGCAATGTTATGTGGATATAAATCAATTAATTTCTATAATACTATACTTCAGTTTTATAAGACAAAACATTTTTTTCAGAACTGAATCTTGAAAATATTTCCAGGTTTGGTAACCTAAGACAATGTTTACTAGAGTCCTGTAGCTCAGTGATTACAACAAAACAAAATTACATTATATAGCACCCATCACTTCTTGGAGGACGTCCTAAGTAGCCGAAATTAGAGCTCTCGCCTTGCAAATGAAAAACCTGGGTTCAATTCCCGGCAGGGCAGAACCTTGGGAAGTTTCCTTACTCCACATCCTGATAATAATCCCTCAAGAAAAACAATAATTGGTCACTTCAATCTATGACTGTTTGTGGGACACTGCTGTGTTCAATTGGCTGCCGTGTTTCGACCTCTACAATTCACTCTGCAGTATATTCTATGAGATGTCTAAAAGATGTGAAAAGAGCTATTTCAAATGCAGGGATTATTTTTATATAAAGTAAAATTCAAAATTAGGAGGATTCCTGTCTAATATTCCCACTTCTACAGCACAGAGACCAATTTGGGAAAGCCTGCTATTGCTTTAGCAGTGATTCGGTGAGTAAAATGTCCCAGGATCCACCATTAATTTGTGGTTTTAGTTGATTTGAGCCATTACAATTGTTACAATTACACTTTTTTTAAAAATGTAGTAACTGAGATAAAATAAAAGTACACACCAATGGTAGACCTACTGGGACCTTCCAGATGTAAATTTTACATACTGAGCCAACAGGGGAAATACACAAAATACCTTATCAAAAGAGAGGACTCATATAGTACTGTGTAAGATTACTGTTGGTTCAGAAATGAGAGAGTTTCAACTTGGTGCTCTTATTCATGTGAGAACTCCTTGTAACTTCTGTTTAAAGTTAGAGAACAAGGTTCAACTGGATGTCAATTACATGGTGCAATTTGGTTATCTTCTGCGGTATTTATTAAATACTCCATAGTTGCTATTGGTACAATGCTACAGTGTTTTATCATTAGGTAAACACTCACTGTAGCACTATAATATATTGATGCGCTATCAATACAATCAAGTTGTTGATATATGTTTGACTAAATCACTGTGAATGGAAACATCATATAAGCCAAGTTAATAACTGAGTAGCATTCCTATTCTCCATTGCTATATTACATTAATTTACTATCAATAATTTGATATGTTTCACATACCTCAGTGCAAATTGACACAATTCAATGACTGAGCAGTACCTTATCAAACTTCATATTGGTACCAGGAACTTCCAATTTAGAAAAAATAGATTTCAAGATTCTTATGGATATTCCATATTTGGATTTCTTGAGATATAACGAAGTGTGTATGCTTATTCTCTGGCATTCTGTATGAAAAGCCAGTAAAATTATAAAAATAACAACAGTTGAAACTTATTATAATACAAAAATAAACGTGTAAATGTCATGGTCATTTTCAGAGTTTCATTTGACTCCTATAATGAAATGGTCTTTGGGAGCAAAATGGTTTGTGTGGTGTAATGAGATGAACCATACAGTATCTCTGTCGATAATGTAGTGTTGAATAGGATAACTACAACAGCAACTTACATTTATATATTTCCCGTCACACCCGGAGTCTCAAAGTGCTTCATATAACTATCTGGGTGATAGCATGGTCAAAAAGGTAGGTCTTAACATAGGATATGAAACCATTGGAAGATGAGGTTCGGTAAGTACTATGAAGACAGCACAGTACAAAGTACGTCACAAAAATATCTCAATTTCTTCTTTTTCATGCTCACCCATACCTCTGCCACTCAAAGTTTTGCTGAATGCATCCTAGGACCACATAATGCCTGGACCTTTTCATATTATTTCCCCTAAAACAGCTTTCTCTTGCAGGAAGACATCACAATCTCCATTCATCATGGCTCAGTTGAGCTGTGAGCCTGAGTTAGGGATCAAAGTCACCATCCCTGTTTGAAGCATTGGTACTCCAATTCTCAAAACAGTCTGAATTGTTGTTCCTTTGTTTTAATTCAACCCTAATTCAACAGGGACTAGGTAAAGTGAGGACTTCATAACACTTACTGCTGTTAAAGGATATGTCATGAGAACTAGTGGAAGATGATAAACATCTCTAGCACTCAAGCTGATTAGGTATCTTCTAATGCTAAGTCTCACGCTCAGAAATAGTCATTACATTTCATTCTATCAACCATGGAATAGTTTTAGTTAACGAGTGTCTTCAAATGAAAAAAGGAATGTTAACCATCATTCCATAGCATTGTTATTGTGATATCATACCTGTCAAAATGTAACACAGTGCAAGTAAGTGCTCTCTAGTGAGGTGGAATATACAAGAGACTTGTCATAGTACAGTAAAAGTCCATTTATCCAGCACCCGATCAACGTAACTTCCGTATAACAGGCATTGCATAAAAAAAGGTCCGCATTCGATTAACCAGAATTTATCCGGAAAAATGCATTGAAAAAAATATATATCCTGTGTATTTGTTTTTGCTTTTTCAGCCGAATATCATAATAATAATTCCTTGCATTTGATATAGCGCTTTCCACATCTTTATCAATGTCTCAAAGCACTTCACAGAATATACTGTAAAGTGAATTGACTGTATATATTTGTGGGCGAATCGCAGCAGCCAATTGCGCGCAGCAGTGTCCCACACACAGTCGTGGATTGAAATGACCAATTTTATTATTAGGCATGTGGAGTAAGGAAGGAAACTTGCCCAAGGTTTCGCCCTGACCTGCCTGGATTCGAACACAGATCTTCCCAGCTTGGTCTCCCTAGCCTGCAAGCCAAGTGCTCTAACCACTGAGCCACAGGAGGTCCACAAAATCCGGCAGGCACTTTAACTGCCAGGTTTTGAGGGTGCCGGATAAACGGGCTTTTACTGTATGTGGATTATACATTCGATATTGAAAAAAGTGGCTTTTAATGGCCTGAACCATTTTCTCATTCACAGACTCTCAACAAAAGGATTGATACTGGATACATGGCTGCTTGAAAACAGTTTTAGTGGATCAATAGATACTTCAGAGATAGTTGTGACCAACATACTCCAAGGTGTAGTGTTTGTGGGGGCGTGGTGGTGGTGGTGGTGGTGGGGGGGGGTGGGGTGGGGGGTGCAGTGGGATAATCCTGCGGAAAGAAGGAGGTCAGAGTTTCTAAAGGATAAATAGAGGGATGTAAAGATATTTTTATGTTGGAGGATTGTTTTGTTTTGTTGCCTTGGGATTGATTTAGTTATCAATTGCTCAGATGGTTAAAGTGATCTGTGGATGGGTTGTGTCGGATTGGACAAACAATCTTCTTCTGTTCCATTCTTTCTTTTACCTTACACTAGGGTCCGTCGATATGGAAATTTTCCGATTAGATATATCGATGGGCTCATATCGAGATATACCAAAATATCGATATTTTCGGGGTTTTCGTACTGCGCATGCGCGCGCATTTGGGGTGCGTGCGCATTCAGAGCCTATCTCCTCAGGAGGTAAATATCTTTCTCTCTCTGTGTCTCTCACACTCACTCTCTAAGTTTTTCTGTCTGTCTTCTCTCACATCCCCCCCATCTCTATCTATCTGTATATTATCACATCCACCCCGTCTCTCACCCCCCCCCACCCCACCACCGTCCCTCTCTCCTCCCCTGACCCCCCCCTCCACCACCGTCTCTCTCTCCCCCCCCCACCCCTTGCATACCTGTATATTGTATTCGATTACTATGAATACAATATGGCGGCTTTACACCTCGGTCTGTGCATTGTGTATAGAGATGAGCATTCTGGGCCTTGTAGTTCAGTGTGCGTGCATCCGATTTTTTCCCTCGATATATCGACTTTTTCGATATATCGATATTTTTGAAAAGCTTATATCGGCGTATCGATATGAAAATTATATCGGGTTTTAGCGATATATCGATATATCGCCGGACCCTACCTTACACTCTTGTGACCTATCACTGCTTTTTCACTTACACATATAATATAAATATGGCAATCAGCAACAATGGTTTCTAGAATCTACTGATTGTTTTGAATATGACTATATTAATTCACTAAAAACATTTGTATCCACTTAAAATCCCTGCTTTAATCATATTACCAGTGTCATATGTTTCAGCAAATTTTGCAAACACATCCAAATTATATTTGTAAACAATTTATTTTTGCAATCGCAGCTCCAATGTTATTTTGATTGGAAAATCTTGCCAATTGTTGACTGAACGATGCAGTCTCTATAAGATATGGGTTTGCTTCTGTTAGGATTAGCAAAATGATTTACTAACAACATAATTTCACAGTCTTTTCCCAAGATGATGAAACATGGCACAGATTATTGATCCATTTTTATGTACTATAAATCAAACAATTTGCTCAGGTGTCAGAACCTGCCAGGTAAGCTTATGTTTACAGCTAGGAACTACCCTCCCTCTTACCTCCGCTCTCCTATCCCCTCCCCCAACCCCGGAATAGTCAATAATGAACAGGGAAACATACTGTACTTCAAGGTGGGGCACGGGGGGATGGTGGGGGGGAGGAGAGTGGGAGCTGCTAATAAACTGTATTTTCTTTTCTGTTGTCCCTCAGTTATCAGAAAAGTCTCCAACAGTGGTCTTACAAGAAACTATTTATTGAATGTCTCTTGCCATTTGAATCATTATGTGAGTGATGTGATTTAAGAACACAACATCAACTTGCATTTATAAAATGCTCCTTATGCAGGGTAGCATCTCTTCCTTAGATGCTCTTCCCTGCTTTCTCTTCCTTACCACCCATCCATCCATCAGAGATTTGGGGAAGGAGGCTGAACCCTCTCTAGCACTACCCACTGCCTATGAATATGATACGACACGTTACTTTCCTTTTCTCTCTGCATCCTTTGTCCTGAGCATTACATTACCATAATCTTAACATTACCTGATTAAGAATTCAGTGTGACCAACTAACATTTCAGTGAACTGCATAATTTAAGCACGAAAGTTACTTCCATTTAATACACAGAACATTCTCCAAATAGCTGGTTTCCAGCACTAAATCATTCTTTTAGACATATTGTACTTTCTATAAGAAATTGATTAATGTGGAGATGTAGTTAGCAGTCTTTGGACACCATATTACTTTGTCACTTTGGTTCCTGGAGCTTGAAATTCCATAAACGCCTAGCAATTTGGCTTTAATTGTTTCTTTACTTCTACCAGAATGTAAGATATCTCTTTAAAGGGACATTACCCATTTCAAATGATTTTAATCAGCTTTATACATAGGATGTGTGCAGTGCTGTGAGGATGAGAAGAATAAAGGAATTGAGCTACTAGATATACCTTTGCTAGTAATTTAATAAAATTTAGTTAATCAAACATCACCCAACTAAACTGAAATGAATTAGCTGGTGCTTCAACCGATATCGCATCTGTTGTGAGCTTCCCGAAGGTCAGCATGACAGCTGTGAAATAGATTTTGTAGAACATGCTGTTCCAGAAAAGGAGTCTTTCCAAAATCTCCATGAAAGTGTGATGGTCGTCCTTTCAACATTCAGCAACATTTTCCAGCTAATCCTTTTTTTACATACATGAAATCTCCTAATGTAAACATATGTCCAGTTTGTAGATTTGTCTTTGTATTTCAGTCTGCAAGCAGTGTGATAGCATAAGCAGCTTCAAAGTGAATAATAATTATGTGGCATAATTTTTTCCATGATTTTTGGACCAGAAGAATAAGGTCACCAAACCCTAAAGGGAATCCAACTGCATTGCCTCCACAGAGACCTACTGAAGCAGTAGTCTGGTAGTGGAATAACATTATTTTAGGCCTAGGCTAATTGTGTGAAGTAACCACAAGTTACATCTTTTACACAGTAAAACTTGCACTAGTCTTATCTTTGTAAATCATATAATTACCTAATTTGTACATGTACCCAACTTTTACCAAAAATTACTTATTGATTTCTTTGCACTAGTTGTATTTTAGGAAGCCGATCATCTCCTAACTTATAACACTGCCAGTAACTTATTGGCTGCATTGAATTGCAGGAGGTATTACGTTCCGACCAGTCAATGTATGCGTACTTGTAAGTATGCATGCATCGACGTGTCAGAACTTAATTTCCTGCAATTCAATGCAGTTGATAAATGCATTGAAGTATGCATGTGCAGTATAGATTATTGATTCTTTAAATTTTAAACAATATGTAAGTTTGCTTATAGCTCATATGTATGTCATATTAAAAAAGTTTTGGTACCGACTGATATGACTTAAGTGAGTTTTGTTCTATTCAGCCAACAGTTCAATTCCTAGAGATTGTCAGAAAGGTACCAAAGTGAAATAAATGGTTTTGGAAGAGATTCCCAGAAGACAGGAGAATGATGCTTTGGCCACCAATAGTGATTCAAGGGAATGGGGAATGAGCAAGGCGAGTAATGGCTGAAATGTAGAGATAAAGAAGTATAGGATGAAACTTTAGGAAAAATATCTTAAAATCTGCTCAGATACTGGAGAGTCAATTGAGTTTAGTGTGGATTAAGATAATGCAATTAGTGAAGGAGAGAATGTTATAAATAATTGTCTGCAGTTACGGATTAATTGAAGTCTCTTCAGAGAGGAGCCAGACCAACAAGTGTTGGAAAAGTCTTTCATCAAGATGACAAAGGCATGGATAACATTATTGGCAGCAGCCGGATGAGGCAAGGACATATGTAGATGATGTTTCAGTTGTGCAAAAAAACATTCTTGGTGATCGACTGGATGTGGGTTAGGCTGTTCATATTGAAACTCAACTCAGTGTCAAGCAGAAATGCCAAGGTTATGCACTATTAGGTTCAGCTTGAGCAAGCAACAGGGAAAGCTGATGAAATCAGAGCCAAAGGCACTTAGATGCTGGAGGGAACTAAACAAGATGGCATCATTCTTGTTGATATTCAGCTGGAAAGTATTATGTTTTGATCCCCAATATTTCAGACAGTCAGGCAGTCAGAAACAGTCCTGAAATCAAAGGTGGTGGCAGAGAGGAGTTGGGTATCACATGTATAATTAATGCACCAACAGGTAGCATAATGCGTATGTGAAAGATGAAGTTACATTGATCACATGGACTGCGTTCCCCAGGTTACTTGAAATGGAGCTTCAACATGCATGAAATTGTATCTTGTGATGAAAAGGTATCTGCACAGCTACAGTGATATTTATGGTGCTAAAGAAACCAGGAACACTCAATTGTGTGCAGTCAAAATAAAGTTTATAATTCCCACTGATAGGTTAAGTAAAGCACCAGTAGGTGTAAAAAATTCCCATCAAAACATTTGACTGTGCAAATGATAAAAAATCAGGGCTGTAGGACTCGAGTCCTGGACTTGGGACCAGTCTCGAGTCCTCTTTCAAGGACTTGGACTCGGACTCGGCTGTGCAGGACTCGGACCCGACACAAGGGGCTCGAGGACTCGGGCTTCGAGACCGCCACGAGTCCCGCAATTTTTCAGAATTCTGCAGTCGGCGCGTGACTAAAAGTTAAAGAGTAAAGTTACAAACTGCCCAGATTTTAATAAATCAAAAAAAATACCACAAACTGAAATGAAAACAGTCATGTTACACTTATGATTAGAGGCTATCTACCGTGATTTCCCATGCATTTTTCATATCTGTTTAATGAAATTTTCAGCAATATTTTCACGTTAAATGCACGCCATGCATTGCAAGAGTTCTTTTCTACACAACACTGTCTGTGTAAAATTACTTTGGGATTAGTGCGTATAGAAATAAAGTATGAATAAAAACCATGCTTTTTTTCCTTTTAGTTTGAAATATCCAGCTGACACTGTTTGATATTATAGTAATATCACTATCTGGATAAGTGGTAGTTGAACAAGGTTTACACGTAATCTAAAAACAAATGTATTAAAAAACATTTAAATATCCAGCTGACAGTGTTTGATATTGTAGGCCTTTATAGTGATCTGATCTGGACAAGTGGTAGCTGAACAAGGTTTAACTGACAGAGTAGAAAGACTTCAGCTTGCATTTAGGTATGAAATATGAGATATGTAGATATGAGGTGGAACAGAGGAGAAAGGATATTAAAAATTTTAAATAGAGAGTGAAGACACTAATTGTCATCTGTTAGTAGTGTAGTTATTGTGATTTATTGTCAATTTCTTGTCAGCTTTACCTTTTCTTATAACTCTAGCTAGGTTGTTATGCTGAGATCAGTGCAGTGGCTTTATCAGACAAGTGACTGACGATTTAAGAAGTAAATATTCCTTGTACTTCAGGGTCTAAAAATAGAATTTTAATTTGTTCTTGAACCAAACCACTTGAACTTCGGGATAATGAGTCAATTTATTGCATAAAGCCATGAAGTAAGAACACAACCCTTGTAAACAAAGTGTAGCAAGCAATATACATCAAAAAAATGTATAAGACTGAAATTCTAGTATATATAAGTTGGTGATGGGCGTGAATTTTTACATGGAGGACTCGGACTCGAACATTGAGGACTTGGACTCGGACTTGGACATTAAAAAGTAGCAGGGTCTCAGACTCGGGCTTGGACACCAGGGACTTGGATGAGGAGGACTCGACTACAGCCCTGATAAAAATGAATTCATGTCAGAAACCAAAGGAGAATTTTATGCAGATTATTTTTTTTAGTGTTCATGAACTTGTGAAGGCCGAGAAAACTCAGCAATTGCCAAATTCTACAAGAAATTTCTGTAGAAATACATTTTGTATTTCATAATCTTTATAACAATCTTTTGCGTTTATCCGGTATTCTGAATTATCAATTTACAGGTATCCCTCCCCAACCGCAAGGGATACGTTCCAGTAAACCTTCGTGGTTGGTAAAATCGCGGTTGGAAAATGCAGAGCCCTATGGGAAACATGGGGATATGGAGAGTAAGTAAAACTAAACACAAAAAAAAACATAGCTATAACATATATGGGGATAGGGGGAGTAAATTTGGGCGCATTGGCTGCCAGGATCTGCAGCAATCAGACAATCCGACAGTTTGTCTGACTGACTGAGAGAGACACGGAGGGGGTGGGGGACACGGAGGGTGGGTGGGGGGTGGCACGGAGGGTGGAGAGGGGGTGACACGGAGGATGGGGGGGGGGGGGGTGGCATGGAAATGGAAATTATATGGATCTTCTGACATGCTATATGTACAGTCACAAAGATATGTACTACTGTCTTGTACATATGTCTTGTAGACATATCTTTTTGTAGCATGTATTCTTTAAGGAAGAACAGTCAATTAAAAAGCTTATTTTGTTTTTAAATTTCAAGCATTATTGCTTCCTTTGAAAAGTGAATAGGTTAGAACTACCGCTCACCAACACCATGTCCCTTCGGAGACTGGTAACAACAAAACAACTTGCACCAAGCATAATAGTGCTTCAGTGGCCTTACCAGTGAAGGAGCCTAGTTCAGAACTGGGGGTGGGGTGTGGGAGGTAAACTGTAAGGACTGTCGAAAAGGAAGATTTTCAGGCAGGACTTGAAAGAGGGAAGAGGGAGGGCAAGGCTGAGGGATTCAGGTTGAGTGTTCCAGGGTTTGGGGGCAAAGTGACTGAGTGCACAGGGCGTAAAGGATGAGCAGGAGGCCAGTGCCAGCCAAGTGGAGGTGCTTGGTGATGGATTGGGGAGTGAGGAGGTCGGAGAGGTAGGGTGTGCCCATGGAGGGAAGGAATTTGAAAACGAGTGTGAGGATCTTGAAGTCGATCTGTTCAGTGTTGGGGAGCTAGTGGAGCCTGCCCAGAATTGGTAAGATGAGGGTACGGAGTTTGGTGCGGATTAGTATGTGGGCAACAGAGTTTTGCATGAGCTGGATTTTTTTAATAGATAAACTGGGGAGACTGGTGAGGAGTGGGTTTGAGTAAACTAGGTGGGAGGCGACAAATGCATGCATGAGGGTCTTGGCTGCATTTGGTATAAGTTAATGTCAGAGGTGGGTAATGTCGCGGAGGTGGAAAAAGGCTCTCCTGGTCAGGGTCTGGACCGGAGAAGGAAATCCAGCTGGGGTGGTCGAACCTAGATTACGCACTGGTTCAGTGGGTCTGAGGGAAAGGCAAATGTGATGGACCACCATGTTGAACAACAAAAATATTTTCACATCTAATATTTGGTTTGCATGGCTGCTTTATATTGTTTATGTTGGTATTCCCACCAATGTTTAGCAAGATAGAAAGCTGCATTTCATAAAACAGTTGAATGTAATTTGGTTTTACTGTCAAAAATGTTCAGTCTGTTATTAGAATTGCGTGTTGAAGCTGAATAGGACCAGAAGTATTATTAAACTCAATTAACCATCAACATTTTAGTCAACTCCAGCTGCAGTTGATTGATGCATTGAATAATCTGCCCACACATTTTGATTATAAACTTTATGACTCAAGTCTGAAATATGTCATTTGAGAAATGAGTTTTGATTCTTGTAATTGGAATTTTTGGTCAAAGAGAAACTCTTTATCTTCATTCGCATTTCTTGAGTTTAATGCAATTCATCAAAAGGAAGTCCATCAAAGATGAAGAATTGTGACTTCACGCTGTTAAAATTATATACTTTTGGTGAAGTCCTGTAGATCAGTTGTTAGGTGGAGTCCTGCAGCTCAGTGGTTTGAGCACTCGCCTCATAAGTGAGAGACCTGGGTTTGATTCCCAGCAAGTCAAAATGTTTGACAAGTGTTCTTACTCTATACACCTCTGTATACCAGCAGTAAATAGAAACCCAGTTGTTAGTCTAATGGTGGGACGCTTTTCTGGGGATAATAATTCTTCTGAAAAACCCGAACAATAATAATTTGGTCACTCAATCCACGATTGCCTGTGGGACACTTCTGTGCTCAAATGGCTGCTGCGTTTTGCCCACAAAAATACAGTCAATTCGCTTTACAATATAATGTGTGAAGTGCTTTAAGGCATCCAGAGTCTGGACTAGAAGACGTGAAAAGCATTATATAAAATGCAAGGATTATTATTTATTATTATTACACTTATTGTGATGGCACATTCTGCAATCAAACTGTCATGTTTATGGAATTAACATTTAAAATGTAATTAAATTATTTGTGTTAAAGAATGCATTTTATTCTTTTAAGATTATTAATCATTAAATTGAACAAGTTAAAGGAGAATCTAAGAAGGTGGGAATGATAGAAGCTTGTAAACCTGCCCTGTCATACTTCAGCACAGAACTGGGGATGTACTGCATTTTTGATGTGATACTGCACCATAAAAACACAAATTCTGTGTTATATTCAGCAACCACAGTATAATGCTACCTACTCCTATCTAAACAACACTGTATTGGAGAGTGCGTTAAAAATAATTTGTAACAATATGTAGTGTGTGATAACACAATAAAATAATATGATATTTCTCTATAAAACCGTTCCTATCATGACCCAATCTAGCATCATAATCTATCATCCATTTTCACTAATCAGATTAAAGGCAAATAGTGAAACTTGCAGAATGTATTTAAAACCAATAAGATGAAACCGAAAATACGAACTGCAAATAATAACATTTAAAATGAAATACATGGAGACAGCATTTCAATAAATATGTGTTTAACACAAAATGTACGAAAGAATGCCATCATTCTCTCACCCTATGAATTTATAACGTAATCTGTTGCTAAATCAAAGCTGTTGATATTTGCAAGGGGCAATGTGAAATCTGTACACTATGGGTTAGTACAGTATCTGCAAATAATTTGTCTGTGGTGTCACCAACCATTAGGATCGGAACAGTGAGACATTCAGTCTAGTCCTGTTATCATCCCACTTGGTATGACTCACCACCACAAATTCAAGTCTCACCCCCAACCACCCACTCCTCCCCCTCCAAATAATCGCATTATCACAGTGTTCAAGTTAAGTATCAGGGTTGAAATATATAACCTCAGACTTAATGAAGACATTGTCGCAATCTATTACTGCTCTTCCTCCAAGCTTCATCACATTGGTTGGCCTTGTAACTGCCCAGACTGTCCATTGGTCTGCTAACCTGCTGATCATTGGGTTGTTGGTTAGAGATACCAATTTCAGTCAATAACAAAAAAAAGCACACAAACTGGAGTTCCAGTGTGGTAGGCTAGCATCCAGAGTGTTAACATGCACAGGCTAATGTCTTAGGTTATCAAATGGATACATTTATTAACAGTATGTTATTGAATGCTGGTGTTAATCAACACATCACAGTTTGCAATTTTAGCTCTATCAGGCTTTAAAAAACCTATACTCTATTAATTGAACACAAACATTTAGACTACAAGCTCTTCCTCCTGTTAATCTTCTATGCCTATATAAAATGTATCAGACAACTTCATATTAATTTGTAGACAAGGCTTTAGGAATCTGAATGAATTGGTACAGCACAATATGTATGTAGAATTATATATCAAGACTGTACAACACCTCAAAACAAACCATTTGGATATGCCTGGGCTGATGCTCCACAAGTCTCCATCCATTCTAATCCACTCTCCCTATGGCCCTGACATACCACTATATGCCCCTCGTCCCTTGTTTATGTACTCTTTAGGCTCTTTTTCAAAATAAGAAATATTATAACAGAAATAATAAACCTTGAATTTGATATAAATTATTTCACATAGGAAGGACATTTCATAGGATGTTTGGTAACAACAACACAATGACACTTGTATAGTGCCTTTCACATCACGTAAAGTGTAATGATGATATTTTGTTGGCGAATGCGGCAATGAATTTATGCACAGCAATGTCCCACAAACAGCTATGAAGTGAATATAATAATAATCCTTGCATTTGGTATAATGTCTGTGTCAGAAAGACGTATCAAAGTGCTTCACAGGAATTATTGCAAAATGGACTGACTGTATTTATAGGCAAGTACAACACCACAATTGATCACAGCAATGTCCCACAAACAGCCAAGAAACAAATGATCAATTTCATATGGACAATTGAATGGATTGGTGACCAAGACACTGAGAGAAACTCCCTTCTCTTTTCTGAATACCACCATAATGTTTGAAGTCTATCTGAAGTCCTCATTTTAACATTTTATCCACTTACTACACTGCAATATTCCCCAGCAATGCACTAGAATGTCAGTCTTGATGTTAAGCTCAAAGTCTTGACTTGGGTCACTCTTCTCACTCAGTGGCAAGAGTGTTACAAACTGAAGCAGACTGATATCTAAAAGAGCTTATTGTTCATTGAATGTGGTTTTATGGCTACATAATTGTAAATCCATATTTTATAATCTTCCAAAAAGCAGATTTTTTTCTTCAGATTAAAATTCAGTCTAAGTCTAAGATTTCTAATTTGAATAGTTACAATAGAAGGGTTTGTCAAATTTGACAGATGGATATTAATATGCTTCTGCTAATCACTTCCACATTTATTTATTTTGAAGAGGAAACCAAAGTTTTAGTTTTCTACATGTTGTTCCCCAGCACAATGTCTCTCAGCTCAGCAGGAAGAGGAGAAATATGAGTATAGGCACAAGTTCAAACCCCCATGTGGTAGTTTTTGAACCTATAGCCATCTGGTGCAATCAAGAGTACAAGCAGTTGAGTTAGTTGATATTTTGTCAATATTTGACTTTGGTGAATAGCTTTTATTTTGGGCAGAAAAGCATGTAGTTGCACCAAAAAGAGAAACAGCATATATCTCAATTTAAAAGGCATAAATATTTAAGATGGTGGCAGAAACTTAATTCTGCCAATATTCCTCCCACTCCCGTTTTATTTCCTTTATACTGGGATCCTTGGATTGTGGCCTGCATCATTGTCTTCTCCAGGTTTAGGGTTGCAAAGGGCAATCAAAGGGCATCAAGGAGTTATTTCTTCACCCAGAGAGTAATTATCAACTTGGACTGGTTACCAGGAAGGGTAGTTGAGGCCAGGAGACTGAATTCAATTATTAAACAGCTTGGTATTGTGATACGAGTATGGTGGGGGTTGGTATTATGGACGGATTTGATCGAATGGAACAAAGTGTATTCTTCTTCCAACGCTCTCTTTGCGATCTTTTATCACAGTGGCAGCAAGGTTTTCTACAAAATCTAATTGTTTAATTTATTTCATTTTGGTTACGCAGCAAAAGGCGTTTTTCCAACCCCACCTCCCCCACCCTCCCATAAAATAGCTCCCCTATTTTATGGGTAGAAAAGCATATTTTAATGCTGCACAAAGGAGCTTGGGATGTGTTATTCCAGACATATATCAGTGGATATATACTTCAGGCTGCTGCTGCTGCACTGCACTGGGTGAAACACAGTCGAATGACTGAAGAGTGGGTGGAAATGAGCTGAGAAGCATGCCCAGAGGGAGACAGAGAGGGAAAGGGGTGGGGGGAGGAAGAGTCAAGGATCATTTCTACCATTAACACGTATGTACACTGAATTAATGAACAGCTGTGACTGCATTTTGGAGCGTGGAGAGGGAAAAAATTACACACTGAATATTAACAGAAATGACAGTCTGCTTGCACAATTTCCTTTGGAGTTTTCGGTCTGACATCATTGGCTGAACAGAGTCTGCTGACACAGTTTGCAGTGAATGCCTTGAAACTGACCTTGCTAAAAATGTATGCACCATAACTTAAAGCTGCATTTTTCTATATTTCAAATGTTATGTGAAAATTCACTTCTACTTCTATATTAAATTAATACTAACTTTTCCCAAACCCATAATACAGTATCGAATTCCCTTTAAATGACGCGCAGATCTGAAAATGTGGTACACCATGAGCCTGTATAAAGAGTATATGCCGACTATTAGAGCAGCAGAAAACTGCAGAGCTATTCTTCTTTGTCTACATTTTCAGTGTTTCCTGGAAATAATAAGTTGTGCTCTTTATCAATATGACACAGTGTTAATAAAATTCTCCTTTAAACATGAGACTTTCCAACACATCCTGGCTTATTTCTATTAACTAATAAGAGCAGCCTGAAAATTGCACCTTTGTGGGCTGGAGAAGGAAAACTCATGCTATGTTGTTTTCATTGGAGGAAGAATAAACCGAGATAGAATTCCTTCCTCTGTGACCTAATCATTTGGTCAACAAAAGTTTCTCCGGGGAGGAAATACAAATCTAACGAAAAAGGCTTACAAGTTACTGTCTATATAAATCAATATTTAGCTGTTTGACCATTGTTTTTTTATATCAAAACAGAACTGGCACTCAGGTTAACATGAAATTCCAAAGCTTTAATACTCCACCCATGTTAAAGCCAATGTTGCCATTGGAAATCTAATTTAGTTTAAAAGGTATCACATTAGAATTCCCTCCTCTCTCCTCTCCCCCTCCTCCCACCACCCCCAAACTCCTGCAGCCAACTATATTGGAGTGAAGAAGCAAAACTTGCTTCCTGTTAATAATATAATAACCTAATCCTTGCACTTGATATAGCACCTTTCATCGCATTGAAACATCTCAAATCTCTTCACAAGATAAAGTGTTTTTTGACCATGTATTTTGTGAGTGAAATGTGGCTGCCAGTTATGTACAGCAATGTCCCACGTGGAATTAATTACCAATTTTATCATCTGCCAGGACACCAGGAAAAAAAACCTTCTCTTTTCGAATCATGCCATAGGATCTTTATCTTCCACCTGAACAGGCAGACAGGATCTCGGTTTAACGTCTCATCTGAAGTACGGCACCTCTGACAATGCAACAAACCCCAGCACTGGATTGAAGTGTCAGTTCAGACTGTATGATTCCAAGTGACAACATAGGGCTTGATCCCACAACCTTCTGACTCATAGATGAGAGTGCTACCACTGGTGAAGCTGAAGCTGACACACCTCGAACAGTTCTTGTTTATGTGACTTAATACCTTATTAAAGTACTGTACTCAGTTAGAAAAATACTGTACCACAAATTAAACCCTTTATTAATCCAACAGTGCCTCACAAAATTGCAGTTTGAATGCTTTCTCCATACACATTAGTATACATAAAATAATTGGAATATTGTTTCATTTCCTCATTTTAAGTGAAAGAAACATACAAATGTCTTTGCCGCTTCTAAGTATTCTCAGTGTGTGCATTGAAATACACAACCCTAAATTCTTCAAGCCAAAGTTAATTTTCTGCTTACCAGAAACCAACTCAAAACATGTTTAGGAATTAGAATTGGGTCTCTCCTTGCCAAAGTATTAGGTCAGTCTTAGATTTATGGGTCCCCAATGGCTGATTTGGAAAGTCATTGCCTAGTGTGAAATGTAGACATACAGGCAAGAAACATTCCAGATTTGATCCTCAGTCTGTGCTGACTGAGCTGATCTTAACTTAGGGCAATACAATTGATCACAACTGCGATATGGAAGGAAAAAACAGAGTTCCCACTCCTGATGCTCTGACAGCCTTCTGGAATATATATATATATATATAGATAGTGTATATATATGTGTGTGCTCATGGAGGGAGGACAGTCAAACCACTGGTCCAATCTCACACAGTCACTTTGAGGCCACTAATGGCATCTCCTCCAGCCCCCACACTGTGACCTGTGGCATCCCCCAGGGCTCTGTCCTTGACCCTCTCCGTTTCAAAATCGATATGCACCCCTTGGGGAAATCATCCGCAAACATGGCGTCAACTTCCATATGTATGCAGGTGACATCCAACTCTACCTTTCTGCCGCTACCCTTGATTCCAGGACTGCTGCTCTCCTGATAGACTGGCTATCAGTCATCAAGTCCTGGATAAGAGCTAACTTTCTAAAGTTGAATGTCAACAAGACCAAAGCTTTTCTAATTGACTCACGCCAGTCCCTTCACATCTTAGGCACTAGCAGCATCAATAATAATAATAATCATAATAATCCTTGCATTTGATATAGTGCTTTTCACATCTCATCAACATCTCAAAGTGCTTCACCAAATATACTGTAAAGTGAATTGACTGTATATTTGTGGGCGAAATGCGGCAGCCAATTGCACACAACAATGTCCCACAAACAGTCGTGGATTGAAATGACCAATTTTATTATTCTGGATTTTTTTTGACAGATTATTATTATTAGGCCTGTGGAGTAAGCAAACTTGTCCAAGGTTTCGCCCTGACCTGCCTGGATTTGAACACAGGTCTCAAGCTTGTAAGATGTGTGCTCTAACCACTGAGCTACAGAAGCTCCTCAACCTCCATGGATGCACACTGCACCTCACCAAGCCAGTCAGGAACCTAGGTGTCTTGGTCGATCCTCAACTGTCTTTTCTCCCCCACATCTATGCCATGACCCGCTCTGTCTTCCCTCACCTGCGCAACGCTACCCGACTCTTCCACTACCTCACCCCTCAGGCCTCTGAAACTCTCATTCATGACTTCATCACGTCCAGGCTCGACAATGCCAACGCCCTGCTTGTTGGCCTACCCAACTCCTCCATGGGCTGCAGATCATCCAGAATTCTGCAGCCAGTGTCCTCTCCCATTCCAAGCTCCACGACCCTATAACCACCATTCTTCCCAACTCCACTGGCTTTTCATCACTCAGGGTATTCAATTCAAGATCCTGGTCCTCATCATTAAAGCCATCCATGGCCTTGCCCCATCCTACCTCTGTGACCTCCAAACCCCTACCAACCTGTCCGTTCCTCTGCTCAGTGAGCTCCAGCCTGCTCCATGTCCCCCGACACATCCACCCCCACCCTCCATTGGCAGGCGAGGGCACCCTGCTGCATCCTTTGGAGTTTCATTCCGTAATTCCTCTGCCTCGCCCCCTCCATAGTCTCCTTCAAGTCCCACCTCAACACCCTCCTCTTCTACCGTGCCATCAATCACCCACTTCCCTTCCCTTCCTTCCATCCTCCCTAACGCGCACTGGGACTTCCTCTCGATGTGAAAGACACTATACAAATTGAATTTTGTTGTTTTTGACTAGGGGATCTGTTGCCCATGGAATTATACCACCAACATACGTCAACCCCCATACTACAGAATGAGTCAGCCCTATCAGGGAAAGAGAGGATGAATTTATTTAAAGGAACTAGAAACAGACAAAGTGAGTAGTTTAGAGTGTTTGGATTCATGAGTGTTTAGATTGACAATAAATAAGTTTCCAACACACCCTTGATTTGGATCAAGTTATATTACAAAAAGGTGTAAACTATAAGGATTTGGGGAAAGGATAGGTAAATGGGACCAAAATAAATTTTCTTAAAAGTAGCACGATGGGCCGAATGGCTCTCTTCTGTGATGTAAATTTCGGTGGCTCTTAGTTGTTGTTTTACAGTCACATACTCTTTGATGAGGTGTACCTTGTAATAACTGGTAAAATAATGATCTTTTAACAGAATGAAAGGTTTGCTATTTTTAGCAATCAGCTTCAACCCCAATGATTGGCAGTGACCTACATTTATAATTGATGTTGTTTTTCTGTTTGACAATATCCTCCCAAAATGATAGGAGCTATAGAAATGTAAATTTGTTGTGTTTTTTTTAAATCCCACCCCCCCCTCCCCCACTCATTTCTTATTTATTTTCTTTATCATTGACTGCTTCAAACCAAGAAGGCACCACAAGATCTGCACAAAAGTCTTCACGAATGCCATGCAGCACTGATCACTCAGAGAACCGGAGGGACTTGATGGTGACTGATTTCTCATCGTCCTCTCCCAAAAGTTCAATTGAGATCATGTAGACAATTATCTTTGCGAATCTTGCCATTACTAGCACACCAGGTAATCTATTCGGTTCTACCAATGGGCTAACATGCAAAAAAAAACTCCAATGTTTGGTGGAAAATTAAAACAATTTTTGTAAATCTAGAATCCAAACCATACATTTGCAAATGTTTTAAATACGGTAATCACATTAATGTTGTTTCATTAAATATCATATCAAATGATGTAAATATTTAATACAGTTACAGTTGGCTGTATTCTATTGGCCCATATCAGTTAAATATCAATGCAAATAAATTCTTCTGAATGCTGCACAAATCAAGTTAGTCCACAGCCAGTGATCCAGCAAATATGACAAATATTGTCAACAAACCAAATCCATTTGTTACAATCTTATGTTGTTTTGAACGGAAATGTACAAAGCTGAACAATTTAGCCAATTGTCAGTACGAGTTTATGTAGCTACCTCACCCCCGCCCCCTTCAATGGTAATGCCATCATTGTTGATCTCTCTAAGGGTGAAAAACACTCATGTTAAGCGAAACATGCTTATTTTCTCAACATTTCCCCAAAGGACTGAGGCAAGTAGTGGAGCCACAGAAAAACAGGAAGCAGCACAGAAAAAAGATTAAACAAAAACATGACCAGTCCATCCAGGACTGTGTTTCAGTATCAATTCCAAATAGCAAGATAACATTTTTTTAGTTCATCATTTATACAGAGTACTGTACAGTACTGCAAATGATGAAAGGTTGTTGTGTCCCTGTACATTCTCAGCCGCACATTACAATCTGCGTAATTAAGCATTGACACGGAATTATTCTGCAGATGTTGCAATGACTGAAGAGATGTGAATTCCAAAATGTGAAAAAGTAATTGAGACTAGGCATAAAAGGAGCAAGTTTTTGTTTAGAATATAATTGTAGATTTTTCCATGTACCTCTTCCTCTCTGACAGCTTACCAATCTGCATGGGCAAGCACCTGGCATAATTGACACAGGCAAAATTAAGACAGCCTGTTCTAAATTTGACTGAAACCCTATAAAGCTACATTTAGTACTCTTGATCTTCAAGGAAGTATATATGCTTTCAGGATGTGGCATGTGGTGTGCACTAATCCCAGAATCCTAGGGCATAGTCACCAGCGAAACTGACACTGACATTGGTTGACCCTTGAATGACTTCAGCTCATAGATTTGATGGTATTCTTGGCACCCAGCTTGGCAACAACATTTCCAGCACTTCTCTTGAACTTTATTCAACAGCAGTGGCACTTATGAGAAGGAAGCTATTATGTTCACTTATATTTGTACACCAAAGATAATTTCCCCCCAGTATAGTGTTGATTCTTGCCTCACAACCAGGATCCTCTCAGGCCTTTGGCTTTTCAATGCCACTCTGTGACATGCAGTTGCAAGTTAAAATTTATTGTACCTACCTATGTAAGCCAGCTATCTAACTTAGACCATGAAAGCAGAAGTAGATGACATAGCTTCAAAATGAAAACATCTCCCTTTCACAGGATTGAAGATGGCAAGGGCTTTGTTTAGAGTTATGGATATGTAGAGCAGACTCCCAACAAATTATGTTGATGCTGTGTCTGTTAGTATTTTGATAAATAACTGGGCTCTCACCCCCAGCTCATATGCCAAGTCAGTATTGCCAAGTGCCTTAGAATGTTCTCCTGATATTAAAAGTGCTATCCAATTATAAATTCAGATTTTATTGTGAACTAAGTAACTGGGTTTTTGTCTAAAGGAGCAATTGTCTATAGAGGAAAGATCAGATTTGGATCGTGGTGACGGATAATTATGAAGTTTTTACCCTAGCATCTGCCTTTCTCTCTAACTCGTTTACACCCTCTTCTCCACTCATCCCTTTGCCTCAGTTGTCTCCAGCCCCCTGCATATCCTCATGCCCTTTACTCCACCATCGGTGGCCGTGATTTCGGCCATGACGTACCTTGCCTTGACTCCTCCTAGTCCGTCTTCAAATCACACCTGAAGAACTTCCTCTTCGACTGTGCATATGGTCATCTCACCTTTCTCTCAGGCTTGGTGTCAAGCACCACTACTGCTCTGAGATGTTATCCTATGTGACGAGCACTATGCAAATGCAAGTTGTTGTTGTTGTTGAGCACTTTTGGATATCAGGGAGCATCTATGCAGATCTTTTTCACAGGAGATAAAAGTGGGTTTCATGACGTCCATGGTAGAATAGGTTTATACCATCATCTGTAAATTGGGAGCCTTTGTGGGTGGAATGCCCTTTGCATGTTCTATTTCTTTTTATGTTAATCATTCTAAGAACACAAGAAGATATGACGATATAAAAGGTTATTCTGCCCATTTTGCCTTACTCGTAGATCTAGTTTTCATGCGGAAAATACAGTCACTCCACTTTACAATATATCCTGTGAAGTACTTAACTGGTAGATCGCTTTTCCAGGGGAATAATTCCTGAAAAAATAATTAATTGGTCATTTCAATCCATGATGGTTTGTAGGACATGGCTGTGTGCAATTGATTACAGTGTTTCGCCCACAAAATATATAATCAATTCACTTTATAGTATATTCCGTGAAATATATTGAGACCTCTCGAAGACATGATAAGATGCTATATCAAATTCAAGGATTATAATAATTATTATTTTGAGTCCTCTCCTGACATGAAAGGTGCTATTCCAAATGTAAGGAATATAATTATTATATGTACTATATTTTAGCCTCACAGTACTCTGTCGAATTTACATCTGCATATTATTGTTGCTGAAATACTGACATACAAAAAACGTCTGCTTTCCAACTAGATTTTCATATTATCTTTTCCTTATCAAATATTTTACTTATTTAATGATGAAGTTTTGCTGTTAACTTTATAGTGAAGACAGTAAATATGTCAATTTGTTGCAGGAAACACACTGGACAATGTTGTCCAAAGCACTTTATATAATTTAAGCACCACAGTACCATTGGGCACTGGCAAGCATGCTAGTTAGTGAGAAGTATAGCTTCAACCCATTGGATCTCAATCTACCAGAATCATCATCCTACCGTTTCCGATGCAATTTCTTAAAACAGTCCATCAACCTGGCCTCAACCACCTTTTTTGATTCCTATCTTATTTGTAAGGAAATACTTCCTGGTGTTGGTTCTAAAATTGCTTTGTATAGCCATGAAATGGTGTCTCTGTTGCCTTTTCTGTGTATGAAGTATTGTTCTATGTTTATTTTCTCCGTAACATTTAGAATGTTACATACAGTACTTCTATAACATCTCCTCTGAGATGGCTCTTTTAAAGACCAAAGAGCCCTAGATTATCTATTTGTAATACTTGGCTAATTCTGCTAACACTGGATATCCACATTGTTACTCTCCTCTGCACTGCTTCTGTAGCCTGAGCAAACAGCAATAACACAACCATTTACATTTATATAATGTCGTTCATGTCAATAAGGTAATTCAATGTTATCCACACAGCTGACTGAATAGCCCTTTTATTTTGTAACCAGAACTGTATACAGAACTGTATGTGTGGCGTGATCAGAGGGCTACAACATTAACAATAACTTGCATTTATAGTGCACGCTTCACTGGAGTTTTATCATGATACAGTAAAAGCCTGTTTATGCAGCACGCTCCAGGGGGTTGACTAATTGACTGTGCCAGATAATCGGACGGCAAGTTGCCGAAAACCCAACACAAAAAATTAACTTATTTTAAAACATACCATATTAATAATACACTAACTAGTGACAGAATATCGTATAGCTACTTACCAATAAAGATTCCAGCACACTCGGTAAAAAGATCGGTAAAAAAGCATTTTTTACTGATCGTTAAAAACCTCCAAGTTCGTAAGTTTAATAACTGCGCATTGCACGCATGTGCAAAGTGAGCATACTCGCGATTGCTGGAATGGGGAATTGCCCCGGGAGGGGTCGAGCAATCCGGTTGATCGGGTCACGGATAAATGGGCTTTTACTGTATTTGGAGATCCAAACTCAACTGATTGGGATATAACCTTGTGTTATGTTTGACTTCTTTGTTAGACATCTCGACGACGTGATAAGGCACTATTTTTATTTACATTCCTTGCTTCTTCCCTGCCCTCCTCCTTTACCACCCCAACCACCCTCTCCCTCCCTCTGTTGCTTTTGTCCAAATAAAGCCATGAGCGCCACCAAACACCCACCACCCCCAACCCCTGTGCTATCTCCGCGAGCCCCCACCATGCCTGTAGGCTGACAATGCCCTGTTGATCACTCAGCTCTCAGTCTCGGCCTGTAACTTTGGCTAACACCCTGGCCCATGCCAACCCCTCTCGAAATGCCCCCGGTCCAATTCCCAACCCTTCATTACTTCCACTCAGTCCTTCTCTCTTACCGCCCTCCCCATCTTTGCGGTGCTCAGCGATGGTTGTCCCACAGGAGCTACCTGACTGCCCCATCCCTCAATTATTTTGCAAGGCCTGCCTCACTTGCCTCCGACAGGTAAATCCCCTTCTCCCATCCACATCCTTCCCAATTTTACCTGCTCATACTCGACAGCCGTCATCCCCATAATCTACAATCCAAACCCTCCCCCGCCTACGTTCCTCTTGCATTGGCTTCCAAAACTCTGGAACTCTCTCCCCTAAACCCCCACCTTGCTCTCTCTCTCCCCAAAGATCTTCCTTTTTTGAACGTGCTAATCAGCATTTCGCCCCTCCCCCTGCCCTGGCTCCACCACTGTAAAGTATTGCCTCACTTGGAGGGCACTATATAAATTTTGTTGGAAGTTATTATATACCAAATACAAGGATTATTATTGCTACTTCACACTAGCGAAACATTGGGCAAGTTTCCTTACTCTACACGTCTAACAACAAACAGTCCCCCAAAAAAGATAATAAATTGGTCATTTCAATCCACGACTGTTTGTGGGACACTGCTGTGCGCAATTGGCTGCCGCATTTCATCCACAAATATAGTACCTGCCTTCCCTCCTCTGGGTCTGGCCTCCTCCATGTCCCCCGAATCCTCCGTTCCACCCTCGGTGGCCATACCTTCAGCCACTACGCCCCGAGGCTCTGGAACTCCCTTCCTCACTCCCTTCGCCTCGCCCCCTGTCTTCCCAGTTTCAGGTCGCAGCTGAAGACCTTTCTCTTCGACCCCGCTTTTGGTCACCTTTCTACCCCTGCCCCTGGCTCGGTCCCGGGATCCGCTACTGTAAAGCGCTCTGAGATGCTGTCCGGCGTGGAGGGCGCTATATAAATCGAAGTTGTTGTTGTTGTAGTCAATTCACTTTACAGAATACAGGCTTTGAGACATGCAGAAGACTTGAAAAGTGCTATATCAAATGCAAAGATTAGTATTATTATCATCTTCACTCTGATATTTAAATAGGGAATAATTTGCACCAACAATCTTACCACTTTAGCCATTGAGAAAGGTGACAGAACTATCTGATGCACTGAAAATATCTGCCTGTTTAATGGTAATATGGTTACCAATTCCCCTAGATATCAAGGTGCCTCATCTACACAAATAATGTGCTTTTTCTTAGATAAGATTAATCCTGATTCCACTGCTTTTCTTTACTTGGCAATTAAAAAACAGCACCATTTTCTTCTTCAAACAAGAGTGTACTATATTCCATGGAGCCATCTCTCTCTCTCAACTGCCCTGGTTTAATTCAGACTTCTGTCATGAAAAATTCTGTCTACATCTGTCATACAATATATCACCACTCAGAAGAAGTCACTGTTGCAGACAAAAAATGCAAACCTTTAAAATATGGCCCTGAATACATGGACAATGCAAGACTATATATTAAATAACAAATAAATCAAGTATTATTTAGTAGTGTTAAACTGGCAGTTGTTTTCAGTTTGTTGCCCACAAGCTATACAAAGCGCTTCACACAATACACTGCAAAGTGAATTGTCTATATCGTTTGTGGGCGAAACACGGCAGCCAATTGCACACAGCAGTGTCCCACAAACAGTCATGGGTTAAGTGACCAAATTATTATTTTTCAATTATTTTTATTTTTTGCTTTGTTATTATCCTTGGGTAGGTAATCAGCCAATCGACTAACAAAGGAGTTCCTCCTTTCTGCTACGTAAACAGAGGCATGGAGTAAGGAAACATTGCTAAGGTTTCACCCCCCAAAACATGAATTTTTCCATTTCCAAAGTAGGTGATCTTCATAAAGTGAGGAATCTATCTGAGATTAGGCTTTGTGATTGCCTACATTCACTTAACAAAAATCTGTTAGAGCAAGTGCAGAGGGCAGTATCTCACCCCATCAGTCTACACTGGAAGCGATTCCAGGTCCTGGGAGTGATATCACAGTTTTGCAATCCAATCATTCTTAAACAATATTGGTAAATCACAACTAACAAGAAACGTACTGAATATGATGAGAATTTTTCATAAAGTTGTCTCCATCCTTGGTGCAATACACATTAATGGTTGTAGATTATCTTCAAAATATATATAATGAATAGTATAGTGGAGTCCTGTAGCTCTAAGTGGTTAGAGCCTTGTAAGCGAGAGACCTGGGTTCAATTCCAGGCAGGACAAAACCTTGGGCAAGTTTCCTTACTCCACAGGCCAATAATAATCCCTTGAAAAAAACAATAATAAATTAGTCATTTCAATCCATGAGACTGCTGTGTGCAATTGGCTGCTGCATTTCACCCACACATATACAGTCAATTCATTTTACAGTATATTCTGTGAAGTGCTTTGTGATGTCTAGAAGACGTGAAAAGCACCATATCAAATGCAAGGATTATTATTAACAATTTTTACAAAGCCAAAGTTGTCAACCTGTGCAAACATCCATATTTGAACTATGGTTATACATTTTTAACATGCATTAATTTCTAAGATGACACATTCTGAGTATTGTTACTTATGTTCAACCATTCTGAAAGTGATAGGGTTAAACACATTCAACTGCACAACTGTTCAGTTTGGCAAGCAATAGGTCTGAAAACCCTGAAGTATTATATTCCAGGTCCTGTGCACCATGTACAGTGTGCTAAGCAAATACTCCAAAGGAAGCAAGGACGTGCCTCCAAGGAACTCTTGGTGTGTATAAGTTGTCAGCCTCTACTCCTGAATCACCTTCAGCCAACCACCACTGAATGTTTGAAGAATGAGAGCACTTTGGAATCACCCAGTTGAAATAACAGTATGGAAAAGCATTTAAATGAAGTTGTTAGTCATGGCAACTTTATTTCAACCACAAGAATCAGCATTATTTTAAAAGATTCTGTGAGAGAAAAAAAATATTAGGAAGAGACAGATGCACAGCTTGATATTTTAGGGCTGGGGAATTCTGGAGAGCTCTGATCAGGAATTTCCTGACTGCAGACAGCTTACCTCTCACAGGAAGCCCACAGCAGCTTGCTAATAATTACCTATTTTGTAAAAAAAACTGTTATTTGGCAATATCATAAGTTCCATATGAAAAAGCCTTTGCATGAAGACAACAAATCTCAAACTGTTAACCGGTAAAAAATAATTATCTTCTTTTGAAACACACACTTTTCAGAGATCATCCAGATAGATAAGAGGTGGTTATAACAAAGAATCCTGGCTAGTCTTGGCTGCTTAGCCTGAGGATTTAACTTTATTTTCGGGAATGCTGCTCCATCTTTCTGATAATTGCTTCCGATTGTGAATTTAGTCTAAGAACAAACCTTTGGTTTAGATGTGTTCAGTATTTCAGGTAGACCCAGAGATAGAAAGGACTTTAGTCGAACAAGGCAAAATGCCATACAATAAACTCACATACAGTATACAGCGACAATGATTTCTTTGTGCACTAAATTATTAAAAGATCATACATTCGTGTCCAAATATACTCCGAAGGGGTAAAATTTGTGACTTCTACAATGCGTTTGTCATTATGAATCACTTATTTCAATCGGATAATAAACACCTCCCTCAAATGACCTTCCTGAGAATGTTTGTCTTTGAATTGATTCAGACACAATCATAGATTTGCAGGCATTAAGGCCGACTGAGATCTGCCTTCCTGGAGGCAGAATTCTACACCAACAGAAGAGGAAGGTCACTTAATATAGTCTGCAACCTCTTCTGCTGCAATTAAATATCAATGTTTGAGATTGAAGCAGCAATTTATTACAGGGCTACATTCAGACTGCACCAAGTTGCAGGGAGGGGAAGTGAGAGGAGGAGGAGGGGGGGAAGGGGGGAAGGGATTTATTGTAAATTTAATCACTCTGTATCTAAAAAGTTACATCCAGCAATATTATAGTTGAAATTTTAATTAACATCTTTGGTAAATAACTGCTGATGATGTTGTTATAATAGTCCAGTGGAGTTGTCAGGCAACTTAGTTCAAAACTCACATTGGAACTACAGTAAAAGACCATTTATCCAGCACCCTTGGGACCTGGCCAATGCCGGTTAAAGTGCACGCCGGATATTCGGCCGAAAACAAAAAAAAGCATTTTTCTGGATAAATTCCGGTTAATTGAATGCGGACCTTTTTTTTGCAATGCCGGTTCTACAGAAGTTACGGTTGATCAGGTGCCGGATAAATGGGCTTTACTGTATAAGCTTTCAGTCTAGACTTGCACCTGAATATGGTACTGAGGCACTGCAGCATTGTCATAGATACTGTTCTTCGGGTGAGACACAACTGAGGTCTGACTGATTTATTCTCATTTATTTTATTTTCTAGTTTTAATGGACTTTGTGCATCAATGCAACCAAGCCTATCCAATGACCAGTTGATTAAACATAAAAAGACCATTTCTCAAATTCAATTTTAAAAATCCTATTAATATTACGTCAACTGGAATAGCCCACAATTATATTGGGTGGACATTGGCATTAGTAGAAATTATACTAGTAAAAAGTAAATTGGTACGAACTCTGTTTCCAAAATACCTTTCCAAAACACGTTTGCTTACCAATTACAGTCATTACACTTTCCAGTCAAATCCTGTGAAGTGCTTTGAGATGTCTCAAATAACATATGAGGTGCAACATCAAATCAAATATTATCATCTCCTTTGCTGAAGGTAGTAACATGCTCAATTCTGGTCTGCCTGTTTAAGTGATGGTTAAAGATCCCGTGACACTATTTGAACAGAGAAGAGTTTCTCCCAGTGTGCCGGCCACCATTCCTCAAGTTAATATAATCATTGATTTCAAGGCTTTTTGTGGAAGCTTGCAGTGTGCAATTGGCTGCTGTTGTTGCCATATTCAGTCAATATTCAGTCACTGCACTTTACATTAAATCATGTGAAGCATTTTGAGATGTCCTCCCGAGAAGGGGCTTATATCAATTGCAAAGATTTATTTGTTGTATGGGAAGAGGAAGTGGCTGTATGCCACTTCTGGTAAGAGGACATCATGTGCATGTGAGGCTATACTATGTGTCACTGCAATTTATAGCTTCAGTAATGCTTCTGCAAACAAAATGTGAAAAGTTTGCCCAAAGCCTTTTACTGGAGACAGTGCCCCCTTAAAGCATTTGAGTGACCTGACTCCAGCCTTGTTTATGTCATTCAGGCCACGGGATCCACAAATCACATTTAGGGGTCGAAAGGATTAAATCCCAGGTCTGAATGGGGAAACAACAGATAAATAGATAAACATCTACATAAACAGTTTTAACATTCTGTGGATTTTTTCGTATTATATTCCTTTTGAAGAAAACCATTTTCATATCCTCCATATACTGTGATTCAAATTTTCATGTGACAATACCTGTAGTGCCAATAACTAACTTCAGCATTTGATAAATAACACAGAGACGGTCCCAAAGTTTCTGTCAAATATGGTGGTTATGTACTTAGGCAAAACATAGCTGCTAATTTGTGCATAGTAATGTTCTATACACAGCCGTGATGTGAATGATCAAGTTTATTTGGAGGACTGCTAGACAGTTCTCTGGTAGAAACTCTCTTCTCTTTTCGAATAGTGCCATGGGATCGTTAACATTAGCCTGAACAGACAATCGGGACCTCCGATTAACATCACATCCAAAGCATGATAGCCCCGCAATTCTATGCTTTCAGCAGTACACTGGAACTAATGTCCGTCAGCCTACCTCATAGTCCTGACATGGGACTTGAACACCTACCTGAAAGGCAAGAGTGCTGCCAACTGAGCCATATTAACAATTTAAATTAAAGCATTGCTGAAAAAATAGATCAGTCAATGAGTGTTTTATCAAATGACTGTTCGTGCTGACCTGTCTCCTCTCTACATTATTTGCAATAATCTCCCCAGAAGTCAGCTGTGATGCAAAAAGATTTCCAGCACATGATGTGGCATTGGACTACAGGGATACCGAATTCATAAATAGTCTTTAAAAATCACTTGAGGACCAATTGGTAATAAAATCGCTTAAATGGCCACTCTTCATTTCTGTTTCCTAAGATTAGGTGAGGAGTGTCTGTTGGCTATTCATAATTAACACTGTCATTTGAAATTATGTATATTAAAATTGGCATACTTTACAGCAGAGGTGCCTTGATGGTTATCAAGAGTAATTTCTGCAACTGATCTGCCCCACTTCCCCAGGGTCAGCTAATCAACTAACTCAGCACAGATATGAAACCAAAGCTTGACCTCCCCGGTCTGTTTGTCAAGGTACATTTCCCCACTAACTCATCAAGATTGTCTTTAACTCCAATATAATTAATCTAGAACAGAACAAAGTAAAATAGAGTTGACAGCAGGCAAGGGGGATTTTCATAATTGCTGTATACGTAATAGTGCAGTTAAATAGTTATTTATGGTTGGGATTTTGAGAGCCTATTGGCTGAAGGCCAATTGTTTAAAGCCAATGTGTGCGGATCTATAAGACTGCAGAGTCCAGGATTGTCAGCTTGGCTGAGTTCCAGTCCTAGGTTAGGATGTTAGCTCTTTTGTCAAACCTGATTCTCTTGAGCAATACTCGTAATAGCACTACACTGTGATGTCAGCTGTCGTATCCTCTAGATGTGATGGTGAACCGAGGTACCATGTACTGCTTAAGATCCTAAGACACTATTTGAAAGGAAAAGGGAATTTCTACTGTTGTTTTGTCCAATAATCCTCCAAATAAATTATAAATTTCATGGCTCCTTGCCACAACAAATCAATGCAACATTTGCTTAAACACAGTCACTATACATCTGTAAACACGTTGAGATATTTTGACATAAACAAATGTTATAAAAGCTTAAGTAATGTATTTCTGTTTTCTAAGTGAAGTTAGTTACAATTAGGGTCCAGCGATATATCGATATATCGCTAAAGTCCGATATAATTTTCATATTGATACCCCGATATAGGCATTTCAAAAATATCGATATATCGAAAAATCGATATATCGAGGTAAAATATCGGAATGCGCGCACACTGAACTACAAGACCCAGAATGCTCATCTCTATACACAATGCACAGACCGAGGTGCAAAGCCACCATATTGTAATCATAGTCCTAGAATACAATATACAGGTATGCAAGGGGTGGGGGGGGGGGGAGAGACGGCTGGGGGGAGAGGGGTGGGGGGTGGGGGAGAGCCGGCTGGAGGGGGGAGGGGGAGGGAGACGGCTGGGGGGGGGGGGAGGGGGAGAGAGACGACTGGGGGGGGGGTGGGGGAGAGAGACGGCTGGGGTGGGGGGAGGGGGAGAGAGACGGCTGGGGGGGGGGGGTAGGGGGAGAGAGACGGGGTGGATGTGAGAGAGGAGAGAGACACAGACAGAAAAACACAGAGATTTGGAGAGTGAGAGACACAGAGAGAGATAAAGATATTTACCTCCTGAGGAGATAGGCCCCGAATGCGCGCGCACCCAGAATGCGCCCGCACCCCGATTGCGCGCGCACTCCGAATGCGCACGCTGCGCGTGCATGCGCAGTACAAACCCCCCGAAAATATCGATATTTCGGTATATCTCGATGAGCCCATCGATATATCTAAATCGGAAAATTTCCATATCGACGGACCCTAGTTACAATATAGCAGAGCGTCTCAATATCAGATAACCACTTAGCAATATCCTAGCATGTCTATCATGGTTTTGATCTTTGGAGATACTCCTAGTCTTTTGTGCTACAGCTGTAATGGTAGCCAAAGTGATGGAGGCAGGCTTAGATGAGATATTGAATCACACATTGGCTCTTTATTAATTAGACATGTGTCGCAGTGAGATACATTAACACTCCTGGGAGTTAGGCCTGATCAGAGCAGAAGAGGAATAAGTGCGGTCCACTGGAGAGTCAACAACCTTCATTTATACGCAGGGTAGTGTCTCGGCGCGCATCACAACCATCATCACAACTCAGGAGGAATAATATAGAAGGCTATTCACACATAATAATAATCCCTCCCAAAAAAACAAAATAATAAAATTGGTCATTTCAATCCACGACTGTTTGTAGGACATTGCTGTGTGCAATTGGCTGCTGCATTTGCCCAAAATTGGCTGCTGCATTTGCCCACAAATATACAGTCAATTCACTTTACAGTATATTGTGTGAAGCACTTTGAGGTGTCCAGAAGATGTGAAATGTGCTATATCAAATGCAAGTTATTATTATTATTAATTTAGACTCTAATGTATAATGCGTTTAGATTTTGATTGCTTTCTCATATAATTTTGTAATTACTCAGGTATAAGCCAGCTTTGAAATGCTTTGCGAATAATTGTAATTTGTGTTATAATTTAAAAATTGAGAAGAGGTGAGTATACAATTAGTCCTCATTTAATGTTGTAGTTGTGCTTTGGAAAAGTGCAACTTTAAGCGAAATGACGTTAAGTGAACCAATTTTTTCCATAAGAATTAATGTATAACCCGGAGTTAGATTCTTTTGGACATTTTTCATCAACATTTTCTTTAAAAAAACATTATATGTTGAAGTACATATACTGTAAATGTATATAAATGTAAAATATAAACTATATTTAAAACATTTAAATAACATAACACTCACAGCTTAAAAACAGCTTAAAACATCTAATTTCATTTTGAGAGTAATAGTTTTCCCGTTTTTTTTTACTACCAGATTCACAACTGGTATTTCCTGGGCGTGTTTGACTCATGTTTATACAGGATTGCACAAATAAATCGCGATAAAAAATTACCGATATCACACCTGTGCACAAACTTAAAATGGCAATGTTAAGAATGAGGATGGACGCTGCATAAGAATACCGGATGTTCAGTGTCTATTTTTGCCTATGCTACCCAAAGTAACTTGTTTTCACCCATGGCGAATGACGTAATAGTGAACGTCGTGGCATTAAATGGATATATCTTCACTATGTATCAGCAATGTAATAACAAAACGTTGACCAAAGCAACGTTAAGCGAGGTCTACTGGTCGTGGTCTTGGTGGCTTAAACACAACTTGTGGTCAATACTTGACCACAGATATCATGTAATTCTGAACAGACTGACTAGATCAATCTATGGTCTGTTGTTCTCATGAAATTGCAAGGGGAAATACTGCACATGAACACAACACTTTGACTGAGCATTGAATGCAGTATTGCATCAAACTTCATTGCAGTATATTTAAAGTCAAGTTAAAATGGGGCAAGATTATTCTGTAAATATACTCATATGACATCCTAAGGAAAATACCAATGACCAAATGGAAATGACCCCAGCCTTAAATGTGGTATGCAGAGACATGTCAAGTGCTCTGAGACACCGTCTGGCGTGGAGGGCACTATATAAATCTAAATTGTTGTTGTTGTTGTCGACTCACTATGGAGATCCTTAAAATCAGTTTTTATCGACTTTTCACCGTAAGTACTGTACTGTTCCTGGAAATCTGGGTGAATGTAAATTGGTGAAAATATACAGAATATTTCTGTATATTTCGCCCACAAAATATACAGTAAATTCACTTTACACTATATTCTGTGAAGCACTTATATATGATAAGACACAACAGTAGAAGCCCGTTTATCTGTGACTCGATGAACCGACACTTCTGTATAACCGGCAAGCCAAAAAAAAGTCCCCATTCGATAAACTGGAACTTATCCGGAACAATAGCAGTGGAGCATTTGTAAAGGCATAAATAATAACATAATAACAGAATATTGTATTGTATTGCTGTACAATACAATAGATTACAAAATTACATTTGTATAGTGCCTTTCACATCCAGAGGACCTCTCAAAGCTTCCTGGACAGTGAAGAATTTGTCAGGGACAGTCAGGGATCTGAGCTGGAGGTTCAATCGAAGAGGAGGGTTTTGAGACGCAACTTGACATGGGAGGGAGCAAAGTGAAGAGAACGGAGTTGCATAGGGTGGGAGCAGAAAGACTGAAGGCCCAATCGCTGATGGTGGGGCAAGCCGACCGGGGGACGTGGAGCACACTCAGGCCTGCTGAGCGGAGGGAACAGACAAATTGATATGGGATCAGCAGGTCGCAGAAATAGGAAAGAGCAAAGTTGTGGAGGGCCTTGAAGGTGAAGACGAGTATTACATGCATGCGTACGTAACTGTTTCAGAACACGTTTTTTTGCAGACCAAGTTTGTTACTTGGCACAAGAAACCTTCACATTTGATCCCAACATTCTGAAGTGAGGTAGCTGTTTGGAATTGCGCTACAAAAAATGCGGTTGTGTTCTCTTGACTACCTTCAACTGAGCAGAATATACAAATGAATGGGCAGCTTTATTACCGATGTACGCCCTATTTATCTGGGGAAATACACCAATATTTTGGCCATGATTTTCTCTATTTATTAACATGAGAAATGACACCCCACCCCCACCGCAAAAAAAAGTTTTTATTTCATGAATTAATGAAATAACTGTAATGTTCCTTGGCCTTAATATTCAGGTCACAGTAGAGGATTACAGTCTGACTGAAAAAGTGCCAAAAGTGATGCTACTTATGTAAATATGACAGCAGTAAATCACAGCTAAGCTGGAGGGAGATTGCTGTCATGAATGCGCCCCGATGAGTTTTCTTATATTTATATACTGTATATTTATACATTTAAATATTAAAATTTATATATTTATAGTTTTCTACTTATATTTATACACTCAGGATCTGGATAGCTGGAGATCTGAATGCCATCCCCTGTTTTGCATATCTTGTCTTTGGTGATTTGGACACCCTGAAATGATCTGAGGGCTTGATCGATGCATCACTTACATATGTAAATGTACACATCCAACCTAATTATTCGGAGCCTTAGGACGTTCTCCCCACGTGAAAGGTGCTTATAAATATAATTTTGTTGTTGTTGTTGTCGTTGCGTGGGTCATTATTTGTCCCAAATAATTGCTGGACGACAGCTGGTATTGGTTTCTCTTTATGCACAAGTTACCACAGTAGCCATTCATTTTCACGAAGAGGTACAATTTCTCTCAACTATTAACCTAGTTCTCAAGTACAACCGATATTTATAATTCCCAGTAATAATTTGCATGTTTACAAATATTTTGCTGAGAACATAAAAGGTATATTATTATAAAGTATATCAGAGAATATTTGATTATTTTAAGAGCCACAAATACAAGTAATAATATTCCTTACATTTGGTGAAGTGCATTCATGTTAGGAGAACATTTCAAAGTGTTTTACAGGATATACTGTCAAGTGGACTGCCTGTATTTTTTTGTGGGTGAATGTAGCAGACAATTTGTACACAGCAATGATCCACAAAGAGGCATGAAATGAGTGATCAATTTTATTTGGGGGATTGTTAGCCAGGACACCAGAGAAAGTCCCCATATTGTAGGCACATAATTTTCCATAGTATCTCCCATTTGGTGCTGCTTGTATTGTCAAAGTAGTACAGTATATCAATTGAAAGCTTCCTTCAATATTAATTGATCAATTAAAGACAGTTCACACAATTCAAAAGTAAATTTGGGAAAGTGTCCTGGAACAAAAGGCAATGGAGCATTTAGAATGTTTTAAGAGATGAAGCCTTGCTGTAATCATGTTTATTACAATGAATATTTAAAACATATGTATGTTTTATAATCCAAAATATTGTGGAGAATTATACACAGGCTACATATAGTTATAGCGTCAGGAGAGATTTTAACCTTGAAAGCCAGGGGCTTTTCCTGTCATTAGCAGCACCCAGTTCTCATCCTGCTGAGGATTACACTGATTAACAATTTTACAAGGTTATAAATGTGGTTGAGCTTCCTCTAATAGCATTAATATTTTCCTGCTTTTATATTAGTAGATGCATCTTTATTAATTTAAATGAAGTGGCAGGGTGATGATTCAATGGAAGGCCATTGATAGAACAAAAAGAGAGCCAAAGAATGTGAATGAAGACAGTTGTGTAACATAGGGAAAATGTGTTAAATCTGTTTGGAGTTTAAGCACACAAAATTTTATGACAGCATTATCCACTTTTCACCAGCAGGATTTGTGGTTTTAAGATACTATACTGCTGAGAACATGATACACATCTTTCACTTCAGAAATGCAAAGCTAAACATAAAACTGTTCAGGTTTTATAATACACAGCCTTCCTGCCCAATAATTCACAACAAATGAGCTGTCAAATATTAATTTATAGTTTTTCACTTATTTTCACTTCCCTGTTATTTTTCCTCCACACAATTTTCAACTTAAAGCTGCCTTTTGAGCTGACACATTGGTCTTGAGAGAACCTGGATCAGAATACCACAAAAACTGCTGTGCACAATTGGTGGCCACATTCTGCCCACAAATATAGGCAATTCATTTTATAGTATATTCTGTGAAGTGCTTTGAGACATGTAGAATACTTGAAAAGCACTATATCACATGCAAGGATTATTATTAAGACTGCAGGAGATATTGTAAAATATTGAAGCACAGTGGAAGAAATTGATCATCAGGTTCCAAAGTGCTGGAGTGAAGGAGTGAACAACCGCATTATTGAACCATCACAACCCCACTGCTTTACGCAGAAGTAACGCAAAGTTCATATATGCAGTTATTTTAAAAAACTATGTTCCTGCTGAAAATAAATTGCAATAACACAATGTCATATGAGTTACCAATCCCTAGGACATTGGTCTTGTGGAAATAAATACTCTGTGAGTTTTGGCAGCTGCTTCTTTGTAGCTTCTTAAACCTACTATGTAATTTAGAAGAACTTTCCTCAATTATAAGGTTTTGTTTTGTTTGACAAATCAGAAACGATATTTACATAACTTTTTAAACACAGGCCAAAAAGTCAGCAGATTGTTATTGAGTTCATGAACAGTCTTAGGACTTTTCCCTGCAGTTGTATGTAGTGTTTTGGGGTAAAAGAAAATTCCACTGACCATTACACAAAGCTCGCAGTGATTTCTGTTTTTGTTTGAGACTTCCAGCATCTGCAGTATTTTGCATTTTGATTACACAAAACTTCTTTGGTGATAGTGGTTACAATGGGAAATCCCATCAGTGACCAACATCGCCAAAGGAAATGTATGAAACTGTCAATGGAATGTTTATGCACAGGATTGAAAGGAATTTAATTAAGAAATCAAACAGAGTTAAAATACTGTAATTAAGTAGAGAGGTATGACAGAAAACCTCTTAAAGATGTTGCCAAACAGTTAGTTTGGCAACATCATAGGGTCCGGCGATATATCGATATATCGCTAAAACCTGATATAATTTTCATATCGATATGCCGATATAGGCATTTCAAAAATATTGATATAACGAAAAATCGATATATCGAGGTAAAAAATCGGAATGCGCGGCACACTGAACTACAAGACCCAGAATGCTCATCTCTATATACAATGCACAGACCGAGGTGCAAAGCCGCCATATTGTATTCATAGTCCTAGAATATAATATACAGGTATGCAAGGGGTGAGGGGAGAGAGACGGCGGGGGGGGGGGGGGGGGAGAGAGACGGGGTGGATGTGATAATATACAGATAGATAGAGATGGGGGGGATGTGAGAGAGGAGAGAGACACAGAGACACAGACAGAAAAACACAGAGATGGAGAGAGTGAGTGTGAGAGACACAGAGAAAGATATTTACCTCCTGAGGAGATAGGCCCCAAATGCGCGCGCACCCCAAATGCGTGTGCACCCCGAATGCGTGCACCACGCGCACATGCGCAGTACGAAAAAACTGAAAATATTGATTTTCGGTATATCTCGAGATGAGCCCATCGATATATCTAAATCGGAAAATTTCCATATCGACGGACCCTAGTACATAAATATTTAAATAATGATCAATCGAGTACTAAAGGGCTTTTCTAAAGTGAATCCAGTTAATAATTCTTGAATCTGATGTGAAACATTGTATTTTTCACCTCATGGAGAAAAGCATAGTTTCAGAAAAGGTTTATCTATTACTGCTTTATCTAACCTACACATCCAACTCCCTCAAACATATCTTCAAAGCTTGTAGCTCATTTATCTAATAAACCTGAATTTGTTTTCAATTGTAGGAAATTGTATGACAGTTTTTTAAACTATTATAGTTCATTTATAGTTTTAAAACCCATGTTGGTTTGCTCCATTTGCTAATCAACTGTTTACTAAAAGAAGATCTGCCACGTTTTCTCTTTGTTTTGAAGCTCTGAACTAATTAATTTCATTTACTTTACTGGGTATTATATGTTTGTGAATTGTTGGTTACTCTAAGTCTATTAGGCGTCAGTCTGTGTCACTTAGTAACTCACTTGCCTATTGGTTTGAATGTTGTGGTTCAATCCCCACTGGGGCTGTGAGCTGATAGTCTGGGCTGATAGTGCACTCCCTTCCGTTGACACTTTAAACTGAGGTCACGACATTCTGTTTTCTGTTTTCGGGTGGGCGTTAAAGAACCTGTAAAGCTATTCAAAAAGAGAACAGTGAGTTCAATGGCCATCAATCCATCTTAAAGGTGAATTTCTCATTCACCTGAGAGCTGTTTTCGAGATCTTGCTGCATACAAATTGGCTATCGCACAACTGAGATAAATTGTCACTATACATGACAGCAGTTACCTTCATGGCGTTTCAACAATATCAGTATTGTATCAATTGCAATGATTATTACAATGATCATTCTAGCTGCAGGGTGCAGGTAGGTGCTGGTAGATATGACTTTACTCCCCAGGGATCTGGTGCATGTGTTGGCCTGAGATGCACAAAAATAATGATAATCCTTGCAGTTGATATAGCACCTTAGCATGTCTTTGAGACATCTGAAAGCGCTTCACAGAATGTCCTGTAAAGTGAATTGACTATATATTTTGTGGGTGAAACCCGGATGCCAATTGTGCACAGCAGTGTCCCACAATCAGCTGTGGATTGAGTGACTAATTTTTTTTGAAGGGTCTTCCAATTCACCTTTTATGAAAATAATTTGATGAAAGGTAATGCCTGAAACATTTATCTCTTCCTTCCCTATGGTGATTCATCTGTTATGTCAGTATCATCACCTGTCATCTGGCTTTATTTGAAAATTTTGGCATTTAGTTTCACTTTTTAATTTCTTCTTAATCAGGCAATGGCTCATCCATGATATTTTCAATGTATTGACTGAAAATACTTTACACATTCTTTGTAGACATGATCACATACCAAGGAACCTAACTAATTGTCATAAAATACATTTTATGTTCCATCTTCCTCAGACTAATGCAAAGAATTCCATCTATTCTTAACCTGTTAATACCACCTTGTCTTATACACATAATGGAAAACTCTTCAATTCAGTCTTAATTTGGAAGTAGTTCTTTCTGTGAACTTTAGAAACTCAGCTTCCAAATTAAAACTACAACAAAAACAAAATTGTACTTATATAGCGCCTTTCACGTCAGGAGGACATCCCAAAGCACTGAACAGTCAGGTCGGGACCCGAGCGGTGGGTGGGGGAGGGTCGGTGTAGGGGGGAGGGGAAAAAGAGTGGGAGAGGTGGAAGAGTTGGTGGGGCAGCCGAAAACGGTCAAAGAGGAAGGTCTTGAGACTGACCTTGAAGGAGGAAAGGGAGGAAGCAAGGCAGAGGGGCTACAGGATGGAGTTCCACAGTGTTCCAACTAGATCACCTTGTAGACTTGTAAACTATGCATTGAAAGGTTTGATCTTAGGCAGAATGACAATGAGATCTTCTCAGAGTCTATCTTAAATTGGATGTCTTGTATATTATTTTTAACCACAATATTTCACAGATATACTTTATATAGATATAATTATGACAACCTATTTTTCTACGTGTGTCAACTGTGCTTTTAGTTGTTTCTAAGGATGTGATATATAACACTTCACAACCACAGAAAATTGTGTCAGACATTGTGGTGAGCTGGAATCTTTGTCCTGTACATGTAAGCAGATCTTTGGTTTGAATGTTTTTAAGCAGAATTTTTAAAATGGCGCAGATTGACCAAAAGATTTGAGCATATTGCTGGCAAATTTACTTCCACTATTCTCATGAATAAATGAGTCTCAACAAGAAAAATAGGATATCAAATTCCTTGCTCAGCAATATCTGCTGTAGTGGTTAGCTTAGCATGTTGTCATATGTTTGATGAGATTACTGCCAAACTGGTAGATCACCAAATATTAATAATAATAATAATCCTTGCATTTGATATAGCGCTTTTCACATCTTATCGATGTCTCAACAAGCTTCACAGAATATACTGTAAAGTGAATTGACTATATTTGTGGGTGAAACGCAGCAGCCAATTGCACACAGCAGTGGCCCACAAACAGTTGTGAATTGAAATTACCAATTTTTCATTATTGTGGTTTTTTTTGGACAGATTATTATTAGTCATGTGGAGTAAAGAAACTTGCCCAAGGTTTCATCTTGATTGGATTTGAATACAGGTCTCATGCTTGTAAGGCGAGTGCTCTAACCACTGAGCTACAGGAGCTTCACATTGAGTAGGGCAATCTCTCAAACAGAGTAGGCTTTTGACTGTTTTTGGAAGGTATAGGACCAAATGTTCCATTTCACCTTGTGTCTTACCCTGATATGTTTGACCAAAGAAGAGTTCAGAAACTATTAAACAAGCCCTTCTAACTCCTTCAAGAAACAATTTGACATGTACATTCTTGAGAACATAATCAATTTTGTTACTGAGATATGTCAAACACACTGTGCAACATGAGGACTCTTAGAGGCCTTGGTGGAAAGAGCAGGGGGATATAGTTTATGATGGGGAAGGTATGTGGAAGCAAAGCAGGTCAAGGATAGCTCCTTATCACATTGTCAAGGCATCTCAAAGTACTACCAAGTGTAGTAACTGTGCATTTGTAGGCAAAATTTGCAATATCTTAACATATAATGTTGTGTTGTTGTGTTGATGTGTTGCTTTCCTAGTTTGTGTGCCAATTGTATTTTTATTGCTTTTAAGGATATATATCACCATCATAAATCATATATTTTCTTCCTTGAATTGGCCACCGTGTTTTTTTTAAGGTTTTCTCTGTTGGTTCACCTCTCGGTAGACGACGGCTGAGGTTGAGTGGAGTGAGGGGAGGGGTAAATTCCTCCTGGGAGCAAACTTGATGGGCCTTTCTTCTTTCCTTTCCATTTATGTACTGCATGTGAAATAGGAAAAGTAGATTCAGTTGACCCTTGATGCCACATCACTATATTGATGTTGATGTCACACTGATGTGCCAGTAAAGATTCCAGATGGTAAAATAATGTAAAAAAAATATAGGTATTGGTTAAGCATAAATACAAGGCATTTGACTTGCCTACAAACAGGTTTTTGATACTGTAACTTTGTTAACTGCTCTAATATATGCACACTTAATCCATAAAACTGTTTATTCTCAATATGGGTAGATTATATGCAGGTTGACCATTAGAATAACCTGACACTCTTTAAGCACAAACTAATTTGTAAAAATAACTTTGTAAATTTGTAGAAGAATGTATACTATATGATGAATATTCACTATGTCTGCAAAATCTTTGATATTAATTACAATGCTGCCTTGCTTAGTAAGTCAGCTCTGCCAAACCCTGCAAAGTTTACGCTAAAAAAATACTGTCAGCATTTAGGATTAAAAAGCGAAGTAATTCTACTCATCTGATCTATTTGCCACTGCAGTTCACCCTCATTGATTAAAAACGAGACAACTTCCTGTCAAATTAGTTTCACAGTTTCTGACAAATTGAGTCTAATTTAAAAGGTTTGCTTGAGTCACATGTCATCGCAATGGTATTAATTGTCTACATAACCAGAAATGGCTATATTATCGGTTTATAAGAGCTGACTGCAAACCCCATGTAAAGCACGTTAAACATTATCTGAGCACAGTTAATGGAATGGCTACATATTCACTGCTGAGATATTTAACTCCATTTCCAGCAGATGTGAGCCAAGCTAAAACAAAACGCATGTATTGCTCACTTTGTGATGTGTTAAAGTTAAGCTCTGTCTCTGGTCTGTCACTGCTTTTTACATACTAGTATAACATTAAAGCCTCTAGGGCTCAGTGATATGCAGCTTCAGCCCCACCCCCACCACCACCACCAAGTCCTCTAAACAATTACGGTATCGTTCGTTGCAGGAAAGCACACAAAACAAATTACACTGGGAAAGAAAGAAAAGCAGATTAATACTACTTGCTTCATTATGCCTTCAAAATTACACATCTTGTTCTTCCCAATAGGTCACACATTGCCTCCTCTATGCATCTTGACTGTATTAAGAATACAATTCAACACTGGAATGTCTTTTGGTTGAACATGTTCATTTCCAGGATCTCATGACTAAAACAACAACTTGCATTTATACAGCATCCTTCTTGTAGGGTGACATCACAGAGCACTTGACTATAGAAGATTTGTGTGGCAGTCTGGCTCAGTTGTTAGCAATCTTGCCTCTGAGTGAGAATGTTGTTGTGTTCAAGCTGCGTGTTGGGAGTTGGAACTCATATGGTTTTATTGATACTTCAATGCAGTGCTGCATTGTTGGAGGTGTCTTCCTTTGGATGTGACAGCCTTGGAATCTTGTGCTGCACTATAGCCTGATGCCTGCATCCAAGTTCTTAATTTAAAGAAAACACCAGCTTACTACTTGGTGCTCACAACAATTTTGGCAGACCTAAGTATTGTAGGTTGCCCTGAATTAGTACTATTAGGGAAGAGTGTGGTTGAAAATGTGATAATGTATTGCAACAAGTAGTTGTAAATTGTAACTTCTGCAATTCTGGCCTGCTCCATGTCCCCCGCCCGAACCGCCCTACCATCAGTGATCGGGCTTTCAGCCTCTCCACCCCCACACTCTGGAACTCCATCCCGCAATCCCTTCACCTCGCTTTCCTCCTTCAAGGCCGGTCTCAAGACCTTCCTCTTCGACTGCACTTTCTGCTGCCCTCCTAATTCTTCCATCTTTCCTACTCTCCGTCCCACTACCCCTAGCCTAACCCTCCCCCACCCCACCCCGCCCGGTGGGATGGGGGAGGGTTGGGCTAACTGTTCAGGGCCTTGGGACGTTCTCCCAACGTGAAAGGCGCTCTATAAATGTAATTTGTTGTTGTTGTATGTGAGCATACAATAAGCATAATTATGCTCTACCCTTCTTCAGGGGACGTATCAGACTGATGTTCTCATGGATTACTGTGACTTACATTACATACCAGCAGAAGGATCTATTTGAGACTCATTGTTGCAAATATCACGTATTCACACCGCTGTTTCCAAGGATACATGGGAGTGTGCCACAATCCTCTCAGCAACACTGTTCTCCATCAAGGCTTGCGCAGTGCTGGCTGCTCCACCCTAGCTGATTAGATCATTGCCCTTCCCAAACTGTCACCACCCTTTCTTTCATAGCCTCCACCCTGTATTTTTAAGAGAAAACATAAGCACAGAAACATGTTTGTTTCAAAGATAAATTAGCCTTGCCCTCCGCTTGCTAAACCCATATGAGGAGACTATTGAGTAATGCCATTTTTGAGGAGACTGAAACACTGCAATCTGATACCCAAACTTTTCACGTTGGAAATTGCATTGTTTAAACACTGGTGCTATTGAAAGGACTATGGTGGATTTACAATCTGCTGCCAAATTTACTATTGCTGAGAGGTTGCTCATAATCAGGAATTTTAGGCTTGTACGTTACATATCCCTGATGACAATGTCCTTTGGAAAAAAAAAGGTTCTATGATATATTGTAAGCTCTTTTAATAATTTTGTCTATTTAGCAGTATCCTGGTATTTTAGTATTCTGCATGTAATAGTTTTGTATGTAATAGTTGCTTAAACAATACAAGCCAGTTGTTAGCAGTTAATAGGAAGTTTATAGTTGGCTATAAAAATGTGAAGTTTATTAACAAATTTGGATTGAGATATTGAGATTGAGTTACTCTGCTATCCCAATAAGTGGCATTAAAATACCATGCTCTACAGTCAGCAATAATAACAGCGGCTGCTAGCAACTTTTGAAAAAACCATTTAGGCACTACAATCTTTGAATCAAAGCCAGACTTCGGGCTCAGTATTGAAGGTGTGGGCAGAGGGGAGGGTCGCCCACCATCACAAGGGCAGCCTTTGGTCATTACCTAAGACAATGGCACAGATTGGAATCTGTTAATAAAAGTTGTTATTTATTAAAAGGTTCTAAAAGAAATTTGGGACAAAATGCCACAGTATTCAAAAGAGAAGAGAAGCCCTGCCCAAAACTCCTCCAGATATATGGCTCATTCAATCCATGGCTTTTAGTGAGACATTGCCATGTAGTTCAGCTGCCACATTATGCTGCATTTGCATAGTCACTACACTTGATAGTAATTCATTGGGAAATGCTTTGAGACCTTTTTAATGTTTTAACAAAAGTGCAGCCTATTGGGTTAAATGATCTGCTACGATTTAAGAAACTGACAGGACAGGCTTAGTGATCTCAAAAACTTTCTCCTGCTCCCTATATTATTATAAAATGCAAGGTTTAAAATTATTACGTCAGACCCATTGCAGTAATGCACAATACATTTCAAGATCTGTTTTTTTTTAACCACGCTTTTGGCAAACTTTTCCTTCCCCACCTTCTTTGGCTCTCGTGGCAAGCTCAGATTCCCAGCCAGAAGTGACAAATGCTTTGAGGTGTACTCCTGATTTGAATAACAGTAGACTATGCAAATGTAAATTGCATTGGAACTGCCCCAATTGTGGATATGAGAGTGCAAGTAACATATTATTACACCAACTACAATGTATATTAATAACTAACACATTGTATTTGTTAATGAATACATTGTATCCTCCCAATGTGAAATGCGCTATACAAGTGTAATTTCGTATTTTGTTCCATCAAGAGTATACTTTCCCTCTAGGAGACACACCAGTCCTCTCTCTACAACAACAACAACAACAACTTAAACTTATAAAGCGTCTTTCACGTCGGGAGGATGTCCCAAGGCGCTGTACAGGAGGCGTGTGACCCGAGCTGGGAGGGGAGTGTTCGGGAAGGGGTGAAACACGTAGGGGAGGTCAAAAAGTTTGGGGGGGAACAAAAGGCACAATCGAAGAGGAAAGTCTTCAGACCGGCCTTGAAAGAGGAAAGGGAAGAAACAAGGCGGAGGGATTGGGGGATGGAATTCCATAGGGTGGGAGCAGAGAAACTGAAGGCCCGGCCTCCGATGGTGAGGCGGTTCGGGCGGGGGGCTTGGAGCAGGCCAAGACCTGCTGAACGGAGGGTCCGGGTGGGCGTGTAGGGGGAGAGTAAATTGGTTAAATAGGGCGGGGCAAGGCCGTGTAAGGCCTTGAAGGTGAGGACGAGGATCTTGAACTCGATCCTCTGGAGGATGGGTAGCCAGTGGAGACGGGCGAGGGTGGGGGTTATGTGGTTGCGGAGGCGGGTGCGGGATAGTACACGGGTTGCAGAGTTTTGGATGACCTGCAGCCTGTGAATGGAGGAACTGGGGAGGCCGACGAGGAGAGAGTTTCCGTAGTCCAGCGATGAGGTGATGTACGCGTGCACGAGTGTTTCGGCAGCGTGGGGGGTGAGGTAGTTGCGGAGCCTGGCAATGTTGCGCAGGTGGAAATAAGCGGTGCCGGTCAAGGCACGGATGTGGGGGAGGAAGGAGAGTTTGTGGTCGAACGTGATGCCGAGGTTCCTGACTGGCTTTGTGAGGTGGAGAGTACAGCCTTGAATGTTGAGGCTGGCAGCGCCCGATGTGCAGAGGCGCTGGCTTGAGCCAATCAGGAGGGCCTCGGTCTTACTCACGTTCAATTGGAGGATGTAGTCCCTCGTCCAGGACTCAATGTCGGACAGACATGCTGTCAGAACATCGATGGTCTGGGGGTTGAGGGATGAGGCAGAAAGGTACAGCTGGGTGTCGTCCGCACACATGTGGAAATTTACCCCATGTTTGCGGATGACATCGCCCAGAGGGAGCGTGTAAATGGTGAAAAGGAGGGGGCCGAGGACAGAGCCCTGGGGGACGCCGTGAGAAACTGTGCGGGGGTTTGAGGAGAAACCGTTGGAAGATACAAAATGTAGATGGTGGGTCAGGTAGGAATGGAACCAGTCAAGGACTGTGCCTTGAAGGTTGAGGTGGGAGGAAAGACGTTGGAGGAGGAAAGACGTTGGAGGAGGATGGTGTGATCGACTGTGTCGAACGCAGCAGACAGGTCAAGGAGGACGAGGAGGCAGAGGGAGCCCTGCTCGCAGGCAGTTAGGATGTCATTAGTGACCTTGACCAAGGCAGTTTCTGTGCAGTGAGCAGGGCGGAAGCCTGATTGGAGGGGTTCAAGGAGTGAGTGAGTTGAGAGGAAAGAGCGGAGCTGGGAGGCAACCACTCTTTCAAGGACCTTGGATAAAAGTCACAAGGTGACTTTTTCTGTCTATCTATTAATATCGAACTTTCTGTCTCTTTCTCTGTTTGCATCTCTCTCTGCCTGTTTAACTCTTGCTGTATGTGTATGAGGTATGTGCAGGCCTCTCAAACCTCATTTTTATCTATACTAGATCACCACATTACACTGCCATTTCAAAGGCTGCAGAATTCATATTCTGGTATCTTCCTACAAATGTGCTCAAGTAAAACCTTTCACCGACAATGCACCTGGCATATTCCAATGAGACTCCAATATAGAGAAATAGCATGATGAGTAACAGCTACCATAGCCAGTCACTTCAGCCCACTCTCCTTGATGACTGACAGCTATAATAGTCAATCACCACCTGGATACCGGCTTCCGCAGCCGACAAATCAATGTCTCCATTTTTAATTGAAAATCATAAACCAATTTGCTCCCAAAACACACAGTCAATCCACTTTACCATATACTCTCAATGATATAAGACACTATATCAAATGCAAGAATTATTATAATTTTTTACATTACTTTCATGCTCTACAGTCGGCAATCTATGTACCCAGGTGCCACTGGGTACATAGATTCTAATATCTATTTATACTAAAAGAAAAGTTCATATTTATGTACAATGTTTAGCTTCTGATTTGGAAAACTGATTGAGACTGTGATGGTATGTTTGTGAATTTGTATGTGTGTGGCAGAGGGTGTTCCTTGCAGAACAAATTTTAAGTCTGTGGACACAGGAATCATTGCTGTGGACACAGGAATCATTGTAGTATTCGAGAGCTCTAAACTTTGTGAAACTTCCCCAACCTTTGCAATGCCCTCTCATTGCTACAGGCCCGTATGTCAGAGAGCGGGGTTTATCTCAAGTCAAGACAACTGTTTATACAAACCATAATGTCAACACATCACTCTGATTGACATCTTGACTTTGTGATTACATATAGTTTGTGGCGGCCATGAATAACTATTTTCAGTTTCAAATTACAGGTTGCTCCACATAAGTGCAAGTCAAACATAAGCACTTTTTGCTTCAGCATAAGTCTGATCCATCACCATTTCTTAAGTTCATAAGTACTATTTATTTGGCATAAGTAAATTTTTCTGCTCTCCACTCAATGTCTCCAGAATTCCTCACAGTCGTTCACTGACATGCCAGTGTCTGCTTCATCTGACATCAGCAAAATTCATTCCTAAGGCACATGGAGACCCAAACTGGTAAGCTTATTTGGGTATGAAGAACAACAATAAATTAAAGATACCTTCTAACATAGATTAAAGAATTGTCATCACAGTTACATATTCTCTCACAAACTGCCCTTCACCATTAAACATAATGCATAATGCCAATGTGCTGCTTTATTAAGAGTCGTGGCCAACCAGTATCCCACAGCCAGAAGGGGTACGCAAGGCTGTCTAGAAGAGGTCCCCTGAACAATCTCACGAGTCTAGGTAAGCCACTGTTTGATCAATTGTGTGTTTTCAGTTTTTTTTTCTAGTTTGATTATTGCTTGGTTTGTAGCCTAAATTTGAAGATATTCAATCAAGAAAAATGATTTTGTTGGATGAGAATAAAGGTTGTCCAGCATTAAATTAAGATCCTGTTTTGCTCATTCAGGTGGATATTAAAAATCCCATTGCACTTTCTATAATGTAATTGACAGCTGATAAAAATTCTTTGGATGATTGTTAAAAGGAAATCCCAGCTGCCAGACGTTAAAGATTTCATGGCACTTTTCAAAAAGAGATAAAATTGATCTTATCACATCTTCGAGTTGTCTCAAATGCTTCACAGAATATAATGTGAATTCTAATGAATAGAGGGATTAAAGGATACTAGCGGATAACATAGTGTTTTTGAACACGTTTATTTATATATTTAGAAACTTTTTAAAAATAATGTATTTATTGTTTACAAAAAAGGGTGAGCTTTAATCACTGCGTTGTTTTACTTTGTTGTTGTTTTATTTTTGTTAAGCTGTATTGGTTTTTGTTTTCCTTTTAGAAGTTCATTGTTAAAATTGCAGAAACATACCTAAGGCTTTTATATACAGTAAAAATCCATTTATCCGTGACCCAATCAACCGGATTTTTCGACCCCCTCCTGGGGCAATTCCCCATTCCAGTAATCGCGAATATGCTCAATTTTGCATGTGCTCATGCACACTCATTAAACTTACAAACTTGGAGGTTGGTACCGATCGGTAAAAAAGCATGAAATCTTTATTGATAGTTAGCCATACAATATTCTGTTACTATTCAGTATATTATTAATATAGTATGTTTTAAAATAAGTAAATTTTTTGCGTTGGGTTATCGACAACTTGTCACCCGATTATCCGGCACAGTCAATTAGTCGACCCCCCCACCCAAGTGTGCTGAATAAACAGGCTTTTAGCGAATATAGAAGACAGATTTCCACAATTCCATAATTAATTTGCAATAACAACATCTGCGTCAGGAGGACACAATTATGGAATTGTGGAAACATATATAGATGGAGATAGGATGGGTAAATGGAATTAGGTTAGAAGATCAGCGATGATCTTATTGAATGGCGGGGCAGACTTAAGGGGCCAAGTGGTCTACTTCTGCTCCTATTTCTCATGTTCTTATATCATTCACTTCATGGCTGTTTGCGGGACTTTGGGTTCATCTACACTTTACAGTTTCACCCACAAATGTACAGTCAATTCACTTGATAGTATATTCTTGAAACGCTTTGACATCTTATTGAAGATGTGATAAGGTGCTATATCAAATGCAAGAATCATTATTATTATTATAGCCTGTGAAGCGCTTCGACAAGTCCTCCAGATATTGAAAACACTATATCAAATGCAATGATTACTATAATTCATTTGCAATAACAACAACAAAATTACACTTGTATAGTGCCTTTCTCGTCAGGAGGACGTCCCAAGACACTGGACAGTCATTGTTTCAGACATTTTATTTCGGGAGTGCTCTAATAATGTGCAGGGTCACTTACACCTTTCTGTCCACCAGCGTACCTCATCAATCAATGAACAAAGTTCATTTGCAGTGGAATTGCTGGTTATACACATCCATGGTCCACAATCTGCAGTTGTATATTCATTAATACTTGGAACTGGGAATTAACTTTGAGGGGAGCTGTACTCTTGCCACGTGATTCACATGGACGAATGAGCAGTCGGAGCCAGTTTCACATGTCTATCTACACAATACTTGCAGGCATCACAAAAGCCCCAAGTCTGTCTCTGCAGCTGATCTTGGCAATGATGTGATAAGTTTGGTTTAAAAACTCTTAACAGCAGTAAGTAAAAAAAATTCTAACCCAATGTACTGGTCCTTATTTAATTGCCAAGTACTATTATAAATCATATTTGGTCTGTAACTCCATTTTAATTGTTTATAGGGTGAAATGACAGACTGTTTGTTCCAACTGAGGTTGACCCTGTTTTCCAAGCAGTGTGCAAAATCCTGCAGACTGTCACATCTATCACACAGCAGCGGAGTAGAAGGAGGTGGAGCCAACTAGATTAAGGAATCAATTTTCATAATTCTAAAACTGTGAAAGCAAAACAATTTGAAGGCATATGTAGAAATTGTGATTGTGCACAAACACTTTTGTTTCTAAAAGGTAAGAATAAACCTACAATTACATCACTCATGAAAACATGAAAATGTTTTCCAATGATAAACTCTCCTAATTATAATGACAAATCTTGCATTTCATATAGAGCCTTTCAGGAGGGCATCTCAAGTTTGTGTTTCACGTGCAGTGATTTTGTATTTTGTGGGCAAACGTGGCAGGCAATTTACACAAACAATGTTCCACAAGTGGCCATGAAGTGAATGATCAGATTTATCTGGGGATTGTTGATTGAAACATCAGGAGAAAATCCTTTCTCTTAACAAACAGTACCATGGCCTTGTTAATGTCTGACAAATGGGATCTCATTTGACATTTAATACTCATCTGAAGGAAGTCAATCAGATGTCAATGACACTTTCTCTTGCATTGATACAACTTTGTGTACCATTACACTCAAGGAACATTATAATTATAGCCCTGTACATTCTGGGCATGAGTCAGAGAATATGAATGCTTAGGAAATATTACAAGGCAGTTTTCTCATCAGGTGGTTCAGATATCTAGGAAGAATAATGTCTGAATGATCTTACTCATTTTCTGAAACCTAAAAGGAGATTATAGAGTTGGATTCACTGGAATGTATTTGCTATTTGTTAAGTACTGTAAACTCTGTTCAATAGTTTGTCTTCAGATTTTCTTTTTGCCAACTCTGATATTCTGTGAAGTGTTTCAAGATGTGTAAGAAGACGTGAAAAGCGCAATATCAAATGCCAGGATTCTTCTTATTATTATTGATTGACAACACACTGGAGCAACTATGTTCTATAATACATGAGCCATACTGAAGGATTACGGGTTATTATTTATAAGCAATTACTTTAAATTTATAATAATAATCCATAAGCGATTTACAAAAAAGAATACGCTCGTTTTCTATTGTAAATGCACTGGCGAAACACTGGGATTAGGTTTCTCTACACGTGTACTTCCAACACCATGTGGTCATTGTATACTACAGTCCAGAATATTTCTCACTCATTTTCCTTCATTATCAACGCTGCTTTACCTAGAGAGTTCTCTGGTGATTTTACTGTTTGCCCTTACCAACTGTCATAAAGTGAATGATCAATTTATAGTGAAGGAATGTTGGACAGGACACTGGGGGAAACTCCCTTCCCTTTTCAAATTTAATGGGTTCTTTAATGTTCACTTGAACAGACAGACTGTAACCTAGGTCAGGGAGATCCTACCTTTCGGCTGCTGAGGCCCGAATGCTGGATTTGAGAAACATCCATGTGCAATATTTTATCCTGATAGATAAATCCCGGGAACCATCTCCTGATTGATTCGGGGCATGCATTTGCTCATCATACAATAATAATAATAATAATAATCCTTGCATTTGATATAGCGCTTTCCACATCTTATCAACATCCCAAAGCGCTTCGCAGAATATACTGTAAGGTGAATTGACTGTATATATTTGTGGGCGAACAATGTTGGAAATGATCCCAGGCTGGATCCAAATCAATCCTGGGTCAGATGCAATTTGCGGGATACCAACTTGGGTAGAGTCAAGTTGGGACTTGAGCCCATAATGTAGGCCGATTTTCTAGTTCAGAACTAGTGGAGTGCTACATTGTGCTACATTGTCAGATGTGTAGACTTTCAGATAAGATGTTATACCAAGATACTGTTTGTCTGTCCAGTTGGATATTAAAGATACTATGGCATTGTGCAAAAAGAGAAGGGAGTTTCCCCTGGTGTTCTAGTTAACACTCATCCAATTTGTTAACAGGATTTGCTAACAAATACATTAAACATTTGTGATTAGAAAAACTGATCACGACAGTTTTGCACACAACATTTTAATAGACTATTTAGGCCTTTTCATCACCAAGAAATGGCTTCAAAATAAACACTGGTCACAATAGCAAACTGTAAATGGCTACTAGGCCCAATGCTTTACATTCAGATTGTTTCTCTGCCAAGCAAATGTCTGAAAAGTCTGACAAGAGGACAGAAAGTACAATAATGGCAAAACATCCTTTGAGGTCTTTATTCATTTTGTTAAAATCTTACTATTTTAAACTCAAATGGGAAGTTGCAGAGATTTCGATTTCACTAATGTGTGTTAGATCCCATTTGCCTCTTTAATAGGGATCATTATAACCATGACACAAAATTATTTCAAATGTCATGATATCTCAGGGGTTTAAATCTGCACAAGACATAGCATAATATAGAACAACAATTAGGTTTGAGTCCGTAATTCCATTGAATACAACCATTATTTTTTATAATATGTTGCGATTATGTCATTTTGGCATTTTCTAGTGGTTACAATGCTGAAAAATCTCTATTTGCCCGCTGCCAGATGAAAGCAGTAGTGATAGCATGACTGACTTCAGGTACACTGCACCTTGTACTTTATTTGGCAAGCGTAATGATACAGAAATCATTACACTAGTATATTATCTGAAAATGAAGTTCAGACACTGTTGGATCAGACAGAGGTTTTCAAACTATGGGATGCTCCTCCCTGGGTAGGCCCCAGTTGCACATCTCCCATGTTTAGTGCAACTGTCCTTGGATCCCAGCAAAGCTGCTCCCGACAACTAAGCCCCACGACAAGGCTTTTCCCACAATAATCTACCTTTATATAACTGCAACTCTTAATTTATAGGAATTAAATGTCAAGGAAACAGGCTCACTCATCCCACTAAGATAGGACTGATGGATATTATACTGACTTAATCTATAATTGTCTGGAGTTATGCTTTACGAAAATATTTGTGCAGTTTTATCTCAGCTGCTGTGATTTGTACTCTTTTTGAACAGAATTGTACGATAACAAGAAAGATGCTTTAATGAAATAAAATGAGTGCTTTTGACACTCATATTTTTGTGGGGGTTTTGCCCACAAAATACACAGTCAATCCACTTTACAATATATTCTGTGAAGTTTTTTTAAGATGTCTCAACAACATGGTAGAATTATGCTTATTATTATTATAACTATATTGGTCAAAACCCTTATACTTTATTACTCGTATTCTTGCAAAGTAGAGGAATTTTAGTTATTTGTGTTGTAGTAAACTAGGGTAAATGTAATTTTTTAAAAACTTAGGGAGGCTCACTGTGACAAAGAACCCTGCTATAGATAATATAATAAAATAAATATTTCTCTCAAGTTCACATAAAAACTGCAATTTTGAAATGGATCCAAGCTGGTCTCTGAGTTACAACACACAGCATGCATCATAGCTACACCAACAAAACCTGAATTAATAAACCCACAGCAAAATGCAGTAGTAATCCTTATCCTGGAGCAAATTCACTCTGGAGATGACTCGCATGATGGCAATCTAACATGACAACAGTTCATCTATTCTACGGGTCACTGCAGCAAGTACAGTGCGATACATGGGGATATACGTTTGCACGTGATGCAATCATCACTTGAAATGTAAATTGTGTGTTTGTCAGATCTGGTTCACACTTCTGAGGCCCCTGTGATTTTCTCAGAGCTGCACAATGTGGGTATCTGGGCAACAGCAGCACTCTATCAGTACAAATTTCAGCCTCCGCTCGCAGTGTTAGTAATTGAGGTGGGGGAGGGAGCTGATCTTTTCTCCATTCTATAATACGTAAAAGATCCTAATTGAGATCTGACTGCTCTAGTATTTTACAAGTGGCCTCAAACATAGATCAATTGTGGAAGCTGCATCAGAAAGTATTTTTGTCAACCAGAATTCTCCAACATCTTCTCTATTTATACAACACATATGATTGATGATTTTATTTATTTTACAGTTTATATTCACATTACCTGTACACAGACCCCCCCAATAGGCTGTGATTCACAGACCCCTATCCTGTGTACTATGTGCTCCCGAAGAAGCTCTATGGTAGTCAACATGCCCACCCCCCACCCACCCCCAGACCCACACCATTTTTATATTTAATCACCTTTCCTTCAAATCCAATAGGAAATGGAGTTCATACTGGAGGTGGAGTCCTGTAGCTCAGTGGTTAGAGCTCTCGCCTTACAAGTGAGAAACCTGGATTTGATTTCAGGCTGAAACCGTGGGCAAGTTTCCTTACTCCACATGTCTAATAATAATCCCTCAAAAAAAACAGTAATAAATTGCTCAACTCAATCCACGACTGTTTGTAGGACACTGGTGTGCGCTATTGGCTGCTGCATTTGCCCACAAATATACGGTCAAATCACATTACAGTGTATTCTGTGAAGTGCTTTGAGACGTCTAGAAGACGTGAAAAGCACTATATCAAATCCAAGGATTATTATAATCTTGCTCCCTCATACAGTGTTTGTTAGCAGGTTTACATGCTTACTGGAAATCACTACTAAACAGTAATTTTTTAAAAATTGTGCTTTTCAATGATTTCGGGTAAACGTCCCAGCATGGAGTTAGGATGCAATAGGATAACGTATATCAAATTATTACATCAATGCCAAGCAATTGAATGATAGTGAAAATATTAGCTTAAACTTTCTGTATTTTATTTATCATTAAAATTAAAATATTCATATCTCCTTTTCCTCTCTCAACATTTTAATTAAATTAACTTTCAATGTTTCGCTGCAATAGGATGATTAACCTTGATGGTTCTCATTGAGTTAGCATGAAAGTGGAATAACAAGATAGTAACAAGATTTGATATTTGTATTATACTGTACTTAGCTAATCATGCTAGTCTCCTTCCTCTACCTTTGATGGTTTGGGAAAATAATGTGTGGGTAGAGTGTCTGGATATGTTATCTTTCTGCAGTAGTTTTCATTTGAAAACAACAGTGCCAGACAATGTGTTGCAAAGTTTTAAACTTCTCCAATTCTCTGACTGGTTCCGCACTCCATCCCACCCCACCCCCACTATCCTACTAAACCTTCCACTTTTTTGCCCACTAATGTAAGCAGCAAAACAAGTATAAAATATAGCACACAGTACAATATTTGGATGTCTATAGGAAAAGATTAGTAGAAAAATGTGTGCTCTGCACAATGCATAGAGAATGAAACAACACATTATATTTCTGTTCATATTCAGATCTATGTCATTGTGAATCTCCTTTTGAGGTCCCTTTCCAATGTTCTTTCCAATACATCTGATAACTTTTCTGGAAACTTCTACTTTATATGAATAGCCCTTCTGAAATTTGTTGATTCTACTCTGGGGATAAAATGATGCAACAGTTGCAATCTAAGCAAAAATAAGCTTTTATTTTTACTTCCGCCGTTTGCAAAGGCAGAGTACCTTTTTGCTGTGGGTCTGACTTTCAGTTATCTGTGGTCAGGGTCAAGCTGAGTGTCAAACCCATGAGCAAGTCTATCAAACCTCACACTGACTGGTGAAAATAAAGACAGCAGGATGTAGCAGGCACCAGCAGAATTAAATTCATGCCAAGCAGAGAACTTGGCAAGAGAGCAGGAGCCTGCCCTTTAGTATTCATTGGCAGAAAACAAGAGGTTTTTTTAATTAAATACTTGGAGTTTGTTCTCCAATGCCAATGCTGCTTCATGAGCTCTGAGACTTCCTGCTATGGCTTTGGAAACGGGATGTTGAGTTGTTTCATTGAAAAAAAAGATTCAATTCAGTGGAATGAGCATTGTTTGGGAAGAAGAGGCCAGGTTCATGTTATGTACGGAAAGTAATGAACAAAATGTGTGAAATGTTGGTTTGGAAATATTTCCAAATGAATGAATGTTTTAGGTCTGGCACAAAAAATATAACCAGTTATTAACTCTTGTCCTAGAGGGGTGAGTTAAAATGGGGCTCTCTGGACAGAGTTTAGTCCAGTGTAAAAAGACTGGTGAAGGAAGATTGGAATTTAGAAGATCATGTGTGGGTGGTCTCTGTAGTTTGGTTGCTGAGCCAGACGGATTTGCACAACTCCAAGGCACGGCTGATGACAAACCAGCCAACCTGTCTCATTAGCAGGACTTGGAGAGACAGACAAGTCACTGGGGATTCTTCCCACTCAGCTCCTGTTAACCCTATAAGCCAAAACCGTAAATGGATAGGATAGTCCTAGCTGAACAAATGGTTTTGATCAAGCTTGCCAGAGTTCACATGATAATCTGCACCACTGTTTTCTAGAAATAGGTAAGCAGGGTACCTCCCTCAGTGAATGTTTCACTTAAAAGTTGCTATATACGGTACTCTATCTCACTTCCCAGTTGCTATTTTGCATTTTTATTTCTATATTGTATTTCAATTTTGAACAAACAATAGCAATGTTTATTTTAACATTCTTTTCAACTACAAAAATGGTCAACTTCCAGGTCTTACAGTTACTGCAGACATCACTATGAGATCATAATAGCAGGCAGCATTATAATGTCAATTATAATGGTCAGCAAGCTTATTGCATATAGTGTATATAATATATATATTTACAGTATATAGGATTGCGGGAGATATGGAAATCAACAAGCCGAAAGTGATGAAATTAACTTTTTTTTGTTCTGTTCAACAGAAAATAATTTGAAATGCCCATAAAACACACAGTTACACAGCACAAAATGTCACAGAATTCAACTTTGCCCAAAAAGCTTTGCAGTTAAATACCCACAAATGTCATATAGACTACGTTTCTGATGTTTGGGATAATTAAAGCGGGTTTAAGGCAACAGATTTTGGCTAACTTGATTGGTAAAGAGCTAATCTTTGGTGAGAATTTATCTTACTTTTCTTGGTAGATCAATCCCAGGATACATATTATTAAGCAATCTTCAAGTACACTCCACGCTAGTAGTGGCCAACATATTAGTTGAATATTACTTGATTTGTAGCGTAAATCCATGCTATTTTATTATTTCTATGATTAATTTGTTGGACAACCAAAAAGGTTAGCTACCACTGCTCTAGGCCCTACAATTTACATTAAAAAAAAACGCTTGCTTCAAAATTAACAAAAATGATGGAAGGCTGGACCAGAAAAGGAATAAACCAGTTACAAGAAAATATGTGCTTCCACTTGATATTCAGTAACTAATATTGGCAATACAACAACAAAAATATATTTATAGAGCACACCTTCACATCGGAAGGAAGTCCCACGGTGCTGGACAGTCAGGGGTCAGGACCGGAGTATGGGACAGGGTATGGGTAGGGGGGCGAGGGAGAGAGGTGGGAGGGTGGCAGAAGGCATGATCAAAAAGGAGGGTCTTCAGATCGGCCTCGAAGGAGGCAGGGGAAGAAGTGAGGTGAAGGGACTGTGGGATGGAGTTCCAGAGTGTGGGGGCAGAGAGATTGCATGTCTCTCACCCGACCCAGCCACCAATGGTAGGACGGGTTGGGCGAGAGACATGCAGAAGACCGGAGCCCGCTGAACGGAGGGGGCAGGCAGGTTGATAGGGAACGAAGAGGGCGGGTAGGTTGATAGGGAGTTTTGAATAGTTATGGAGTGTTGAACAGTTTTAATAGTTTTGAAAGGCCCCAGCTATAATTTATTGGGTATGATTCTCCAAACATCATTAAAGTTACTTATTGGCTAATAAGTCGATCCAATTCTCTGACCAGCAGAGAACAAAGAAACTTGACTGCCAAGATGGAAAGATTTACAAATCACCCTTACTGTTGGAGAATATTAGTGGGAGCCTTATATTCCCAGCTTCTCAGTCTGGATAATTTTAAACATGGTGATGGGTTTCCACGTGAGGTCAGACACCCAGCTGAGCAAAAAATGATCAGTGGGAGTCGTACTCTCCAAGGTGCCAGAACTATTCAAAAATAGGATACAGTCACTGTACTTTGTAGAGGATTCTGTGAAGTGCTTTGAGATGTTCTCCCAGATTGAAACATACTAGAGAATATCAAATGCAAGGATAATGTGTGAATGCATGCCCATATTTATATTCCTGTGAATTTGATTCAAGTGTTTTTGCACTAGAACTTTGATACTTTCAGCACCAAAATATATTTTACTGTATTTCCAGAAGACATTCACAGTACATTCTGTGTCAAATCCTGATTTAGCTCAACTAAGTCCAACCTCTTGATAACTAATTTACCCCAGTTACACAGTTAGAAGGAGGTGAACTTGAATGAAGGTGAAAAGGGTGGCATGTGATGTAAGAATTATCAGATTGTGGGCCATTCCCCTCTTCGTGATGTCAAACTCAATAACTACTGCAGAAGAACATCCCTCTCCCAACACCACCCAAGTGGTTTTGCCCAAATTTGGTTGCTCCGGCTTCTGATTGGACCAACTCTGAACCTGCTACCAGGTTGATCCCAGCACTTCAGTTCTGGGTCAGAGAAATATTGACTTAACTCAACTTTAAAATTTGGGTTAAGCTAATATTTCTCGAACAAACGTTAAGAAGCTTTAAGATCAATAGTTCCATTGCACAGAATTTGAGAACAAATGTTTGAACAAGGTTTTGGGGATGTTGTTCTGCTGCAGTTATTGACTAGAACATCTCCAGGAGTGGAATGTTGCACATTGTGATAATTATCACTGTGTTTTGTCCTGAAAGTGTGGCTCACTGGTTAGAATCTGCATTTTTAGAGAACAGATTGACAAACTATAATTTGCTTTTGATTTACACAGAGCTATGGTGTGGCAATAAAACAACAATGGGCATCGTTCATTTTTATGGTGATTTATACAGGTGCAATTCAGAGAGGAATAGTAATCAGAAGATCAAAGGTCTAATTTGCAGTATTTCTTAAAATGGCCCTGAGGGTGGGGTGGGGGCTTGTATAGATAATAAAACACAGGGATGGACAAGTTGAGCTGCATGCCATGTTTTCATGCTGTAACATTCTGCGTAACTTTATGTAATTCCTCCCCAGAAGTAGAGATCCAGTGGAACAGTGTCACATATTTTCATTTATTGGAAAGGTTCTTTATTTGCACAACTCATATTCATTGCTAAGGAATTCCACTAAAAATACCATAAATTAGACCCCAAGAGTTTAGTTGTGGTCTATATAATGTTTCACCAACAGTGGTGACATTAATTCAACCAGTGGAGGGAGGGATTTGGAATGTTGGTTTGATGTGCGCAATTGGTTGCTTGCGTTTCATCCACAAATACTGTATACATTCAATTCTCTTTACAGTATATTCTGTGAAGCACTTTGAGACATCTAGAAGACGTGAAAAGCGCTATATCGAATGCAAGGATTATTATTATTATTCATTGATTTAAGAAACTGTAATATGACTTTTACAAGACCATCAATTGCTACCCAACATTGGCACAGCAATGAGCACATCCCACACACAGGCACAGTGTTAGTATCTGATGTGATCGTTGACCTCAGTAATAATTTTTTTCGACCTGTGACCTGAATCAGCTGGTGAAGTATGCAACATTTCATTCTGTGTATTTATAGGAAGAGATAATAATATTATTATTAAAGGGAGAAAATGCAAGTTTGGAGCCAGAGGAATGAAATCGATGTTGCAGTGTGACAGAGAATGAAAATAATATGTATATAAAAATGGTCCAACAAAGACCATTTATAAAGTTCCAGGAGAGGTTCAGAGTGAATGCCAAACCTCCTATTGTTCTTCTGTTTTCTTATGTTTCCAAATCAATTGATTCATACACATCACATTCCTTATTACCCTCACATTATCAACACTGAGATCCTCATGTTATTCCATACCCCTTCACAGCCAACTAACTTATCATGCAATGTTCTTACAACTGTAATATGTGCAACAATAGGCAAGAAGGTTAGTGAGGTACTAGAGAGTTGTCCATGTGATCATCACTTTTAGATGAGGAGGCACTGGAAGAAAATTTGGGAAAATTGGAGGAGGAAAATACGGAAATTTGGAAGAGAAAATGAAAAGCATCAAGTTACTGACAATTAGAATTTTGATTGGTTAACATCTTGTCTGATATGCACAGAAATCCATCACAAATCAGTCATCACTAATATGCAAACCAAACCAAGTTCCTCAGGTGCATGCCACCTAGACATGCAAATGTTCTGGTGTCTGGAATGCAATATGCACTCTCTCTCTCTGATGAGATGCATCCCTGTTTACCGAATTGTGTGCAGTAAAAGACACAGGTTGGTCAGAGTCAAGGCTAAAGGGACCGCGGAGTTTGCTTTGGGGTACCTGTGGAGTTTAACCAACTAAAACTGCATAGTTTGCCATTGCCTCTGTCTGGTAAGCTTCCCGTTGCTTGTCATTAGGGGGGTTAACAGTAGCCAAGTGGGAAGAATCCTTGCCCTGAGTGTCTGGTCTGACCCCTCCATCGAATCCTGCTGATAGACCAGGCTGTCAGCGGATTCTATTTATGCCTTGAAGTACTACAATGTTGCCTTTCTGGCACAGGAATTGCTCAGAAATATGACAATCATAGACATTTGACTAAATTCTGTTTTCAAGCTACTCACCTTAGAGCCATTTCAGCCCTAGGAAGCCCCATCCACCTTCCACCCCCAAGTAGGACATTTATTTGACATCAGTCGTTTGGTCATTTGGAGTCCTGTAGCTTAGTGGTTAGAGCACTCACCTTACAAGCGAGAGACTTGGGTTCAATTTTAGGCAGTGTGAAACCTTGGGCAAGTTTCCTTACTCCACACGCCCAATAATAATCCCTCAAAAAGAGACAATAATAAATTGGTCATTTCAAACCATGACTGTTTGTGAGATATTGCTATGCGTAATTGGCTGCCACATTTCGCCCACATATATGTATAGTCAATTCACTTTACAGTATATTCTGTGAAGCGCTTTGAGACATCTAGAAGACAAGGTAAGGCACTATATCAAATGCAAGGCTTATTATTGTTATTATTATTTGACATCTGATAAGTTCAGTTGTATGCCCTCACTAGATGAATGCCTGATACCACGAATTCCCTGCAATGACACAATGACAGAAATAATGGACAAAATGGACAACTCTTCTGGCCATTCTTCCTTCTTGACAATGACGATGGACCTCTTAAAATCAATTCTAGTTCAACAATGTTGCTTCTTCTGATTCAGACAACTTTCTACAGCTGTCCTATTACCTGTATGCCAGCTTGGTTTTAAGATGATGTCACAAGGTAGCCATTTTTGCTACACTCCACTACTCCTTTTGTAATCCACTGAGCTTGTTTGCTGTTTGTGAAATGTATACAGTAATAAGGATAGGGATATGTAAACGTTGTTCTTTTACTGCTTCAGTCTGAATCCTCTGAAATTGATACGGGAATAGTACAGTAAAAGCTTGGTTATCCGGCACCCAACTAACCAGAACACTCAACCAACCGGTATCTCCCAGTACAATTCACCATTCCAGCTATCCGGCATACTCCCAGTATGCTCACTTTGCACATGCATGCAATTTTACTGAGTGTGCTGGAATGCTTTATTGGTAAGTATCCATACAATATTCTGTTATTATTTAGTCTATTATTAATATGGTATGTTTTAAAATAAGTTAATTTTTTGTATAGGATTTTCGGCAACTTGCCGCTCGAATATTCGGCATATTTGATTAACTGGCACTGGTCAGGTCCCGAGGGGTGCCGGATAACAAAGCTTTTACTGTACTCATTCCATTCACCAGTTCGGTTTTCACTATTGGAGAAATATTAAACCAACATTGATAATTACTGAAATATACATATCAGTGTTTTGAAGCACTGCCATCCTTTGTGCAGGAAGTTAGAGCAGTGCACTTTCACTTCTGGGACTTGGGGTTTGAATCAAGCTCAGACAGATGGGATGAATATATCCATTTTCTGACAGCCGAGGTGGTATTTCAGTGATACAAATTTGGACATTCTTAGCCCAGTCCCCAGTAGACATGAGTTCAGAGTACTAAACTGTTCAGAATTCAGCATTAATTGGCACTAATTGGACAATCTAACTCTGAAAGGCCACAGGGGCAGCTGCTATAGGGAATGCAAATGTCACATTGGTGTCGTATGGGCACCATTCTGAAGTTGGGGGTTAAGACATTTTGTTAGGGCAGAGTAAATGGGCCTTTGAGTTGCATCTACCTCTTGCTGTACCTGATGTAGTACTGCTGCCAATTGCAAGTTGAACAGCACTAGGATCCTGCACCTTGACAGGCATATAATTGAATCTAAATTTAAATGACTAGCGATCAATACAGGTGTTATTAAGGTTACAGACCAATGCTGCTTTGATGATGAAAACGTCAGATAAATATAAATCTTACACATATTTGATAAAAAGTAAAATAAACTTTGCATTGGATGCCTTATCATGTCATCCAAACATCTCAAAGGTTTCACAGGATTTACAGTAAAGTGTGGTGACTGGCGAATTATAGGCCAATGTGGCTGTCAATTTACATAACAGCGAAAAATAATAATAATCCTTGCATTTGATATTGCATCTCATCACATCTTCAAGATGCCAGAAATTGCTTCACAGAATTTCCTGTAAATTAAATTGACTGTATATTTTGTGGGTGAAACACACACTTTTATGACAAATGTTATCTGGGGTTTGTTGATCAGAACACTGAGAAATGTCTTTATCATTTCAAATAGTGTCATGGAAATATGACCACAGATCAATAGTAGGTCTTCAATAGACCCAGTCGCAGCTTTGTTTCTCACAGCCTCCCTGTAATACAAATGTAAAAGGTCTTCCTTTCACCCCATGTCTCCTTCCACAGCTCAGTAACTGCCACACTATCTGCTGGGTGCTTTAGGTCGGAAATAAAAATAAAGTGACATTTCTGCTTTGTTACATAAAAGCTGATGTCAACATGAACAGCCTTGCTGAAGAACCAGCCTGGCACTGCCGCCAGTGTTAAGAGATCACTCTTTTGTAGATAGATCCACCTCCTGAATGTAATAACTGTGTGAATCTTCCAGAGGCAGCAGCTTCATAACAACACAGTCAAACAAGCAGACAGGTTACATCTAGAATTTGGTTATGAAAAATTAAAACACAATGTGATAGGAGCCAATGTTACAGAAGAGTGGAAAATCTGCCCTTTTCTTCCCCTTCTCTCATTTCTTTTTATATATTTTGGTTTACGTTCATACTCACTTAAGTCAGCCGGGGGAGTGGTAATGTCTGGGCTTCCTAGAGGCCATGAGATTCATATAACTCAACGTTACTCTGTCATCAAATGATAGGATTTATTTCCGCAGAGTGTGGCTGGTGTTGCCAGTCCCCTGCCCCATCCACTTTACGGGGAAGTACCCTGGTACATTTCAATATTCTATGATTCTATTCTACCCAACAGCTCATTTGAAAACAGGCAAAAGATTGCTGATAAAGCATTGAGAAGCTTGAATATACGACAATAGTTGTGTTGAGTATTTAAACTTCTAACCTTCTGTTTTTTAAAATTAATGCCCAACTGCCAGAGTTTCTAAGTAGCGCGATTTTTCTGTGCAGTACCCAGAAGCAGGTGTGACTTGCGGCTACATAATGTGATAGGGTTACTTTATTTGACAGTGTGAAATGTTGTTTTTTCAATGAATAAGCATTAATTATCTATTTTACATACATTTTCAGGCCATGAGAATCACATTGTGGCACTATGGAAGAAGTTGCATGAAGTTCCAGAGCATGAATAAGTGCCAGTTTTCTCCAAAGCTTGTAGTAGTCAGAGTTGCTTTTGCTTTTACCATTTTTCTGAGTTTCAACCTGTGTTACTTAACAGGAGAGCAGCAGAAAGACAGCACCCTCCCAACCCGTTGTTATTGTTGATAGGAAGGTAGCTGGTGTAAACCATTCACTGTATATTTGTTATTGTGTACAAATCAATATCGAGATCTAATTCACAGGATCTGTTATTGGCTTTCCTCAGTAAGGAATGCAATCACACAAATGAGGATTCCTTCCGGTAACTGGGATGATACAGTACAATGCTGGCCAGACACAATTTGCTTCCTACAGTTCTTACAATGGGAAGTTTAATGAGCCTCCTTATTAAAAATCCTGGATACAAAATACTGTAAATACTATATTTAAGTACCAATATCTATAATTCAATATCTATAATTCAAAACATAATACTGATCAGAAGATGAATTAAAGAAGGATGTCTATAGTTCTTTGTTTTGTTTGGATCTATGCATAGCAATAGCAAACAAAAACTTCAAGCAGCAAAATCTGTTCATATGCTCATGTAGTGATTTTAATAACTTTAATTTGATTTTAATAACATTGTAAGCAAACTAAAGTGTTGAGAAAACGATATGGCAAACGGATAAAATGATTTGTACTTATTGTACTTGTTTTATACCAAATGACATAAAATTGGCAGCCTCACTAAGAGAGGTTATTAATAATAAAATCAGTAGTTATCAATTGCTGTTGTAGGAAGTTGACTGTTCCACACTGCTGGGATGTACTCTTTTGCAAGTGGGTTGGAGCAAAGGAAGCACTTGTGCATCTGGATGGAAGTGCTCCATGACAGTATTGGGTTCCAAATGTGAAAGAGGTGTTCCATTTCACAGTAGTGATATCTTCACCGAAATCAGCACCGCAATTGCATATATTTTAGTTTAAAGAAACTACTCAAATATCACAAACAGATTTGCTATTATATATACGGCCAGTTGCAACTCCGAATAGATCTACTGGTGGTGCTTTCAATGTGTCATACAGTCAGCTCCATTATAAATTCAACCTCTCATCTCGGCTGCTGATAGCACCTGAGGCTTCCAATCTACGTACTGTATTAAGTTTGCCATTTAAAAAGCTAGTCTATTTTTAGTGCACTTCCACCTTCTCTGCAATGACCCCTCAGTCCCTTGTCAAGCTGCCATCTCCATTGCTTACCAAATATGCATTGAGCTCCACTTCCAAGCTGGTTCTACAATATCCACAGACTGTGGACTCCTGCAGCTCAGTGGTTAGACCACTTGCCTCATAATTGAGAAACCTGGAATCGATTCCTGGTAGGGCAAAACCTTGGGCAAGCTTCCTTACTCCACATGCCTGATAATAATCCCTCATGAAAAACAATTGGTCACTTCAATCCATGACTGTTTGCTGTACGCTATTGGCTACCACATTTCACCCATAAATATATGGTCAATTGCTTTACAGTATATTTTGTGAAGTGCTTTGAGACATCTGGAAGAAGTGAACAGTGCTATATCAAATACAAGGATTATTATTATTCTAATACTGGATATTGAGCAATCCTCTTTTCTCACAGTGATCTTATTGCTCAGCATTAGTTAATCAAATTTCCAAGCACCTTGATATCCCATGACCTTCCTCAATTTTTGTTTCTGTGCTCTTGGGTTTGCTCCTGATTTGATTCTGGAATGTTCTCAGTGTTTATTTTATTCACTGAAACACACAGGTTGTAATGTCAGCATTGATTTAGTCATCATCGCCTTCAGTGTTCACATTCTGAAGAAAATATACAGGTAATTTTTTCCTATTACTATATATCTTATTTTTTAAAATGTACTATCATGCCACAGAGCTAAACTGCTTAATTGGTTGAATAGTTGTATCGGTAAAACAATAGTCACACAGTTGTATTAAGACATTATGCTGTGAAATAGCACTTAAACATGGCTGTCAATTCCAGTGACAGCCTCCAAAGGCTTTGGGCCAGTAGCAGACCCAACCTTTGAGCTGAAAATGGGGCCTAATGGACTAAATTGCTTTTTCTATACTGTAAATTTCTATGATTCTACAGGTTTTCATGGTGACAAACAACAGCAACAATCCTTGCTTTTGATCTAGCGCCTTATCTCAGTCTATGAGGGATCTCAAAGCGCTTCACAGGATACACTGTAAAGTGAATTGACTGTATATTTTGTGGATGAAATAATCCAATTACTGTATTTGCTTCTTCCCTCCCCTTGAAGATCCATTATGACGGTCATTCAAACAGCCCTGCAAAGACATGAAAAAGCTTCACACAGCTGCGACAATTATTAGAGTTATGCATATTTGCTGAAATCCTTGTTGAAACATTTCTTCAGGAAAACGTTTATTTGTTTGGGCTAGATGAGTTACAAGCAGTTTTCTTCACAGTGCCAGTAATACAATAATACAACATATACTGCGGTGGAACCTGTGTCATTGTGTTACAAGTTGGTTTGATGACGACAATGTTTGCCAAACAACTTTTCACGAATGTTGTGTCCCTTTAAACAAATTATCCACATTATCCAAATAGCATGCTTAATGTTATCAAGGGAATGAATTCTGCATGCTACTTATCAGGAAATCTTTCTAGCCCTAGGAAGAAAAGTGTTATGATTTCTTCTCCTTATTGTAATGCATCCTAATCCTCCCAGTTGGTCTCATCATATGGCACAGGATCAATTTGCATCCCTCCTCCACACTTGACCATTGGCCCTAGTCGGACTTACTGTTCCACATGACATTTCATGGCTTGCCCGCTGTGGGCTGATGAATAATCTTATCTTGAATGCTATCCCTTTTCTTGCATTGAGAGAAAACAGAAGACTATGCTGAGGGTCTACCACAGCTTTTATCTTTGCAACCCATCACTCCATGGTGTAGCAACTTACAATGTTCTGTACAATGTCCCTCTAATATACCATGCCTTCCAATAAAACTTTTCTCCAGCATGGCATAGGTTAGGGTTGCAGCTCGCAACAAAAGATTGATAAGGAATGTCAAATCAGACTATATGGATGAAAACAATCTCTTATTAAGTCTACTGATTTTGAAATGTGCTCTTATAATTGGAAATTTATTAGATAAATGCACATTGTCAAAGTCTCTACAATTGCAGGAAAGAGTATTTTTGCCTATTTTGTATTTTGCATTTGAATGTGAGCAAATACAATTACGTAGAAATGTTATCAGATGATCAGGTCTATTCGGGTCAAGAATCAGTGAATGGACTGATTCCATCCTCATTTCACCTCAAAGTTTAAATTCCATGGTTGATATTTATAAACTCCAGACTTGCATGATTCAGAAATAACATTGACTTTGCTTTCATTGATTCACTGTACAACTCAAACACACACTATGTCAACAATGAATTGAAAAGATGTGAAACTTTTTTTTTAAAGTCCAGATCCTTAATTAGTGGATCTAACCATGTAACAAAACAAACATAACTTGCAATCATTTAGCACCCCTCACCCAGGGCAGCATCCCAGAGTGCTTGGCAGTAGCAGAGCATGAATTCGAGCTGGGGGGAGGGGGAGATGACCGTAGGCACGATCAAAGAGGAATGTCTTCAGAAGCGATCTGGAGATGGGGAAGAAAGGAGAAAGGTGGAGAGAAAAAGGAAGCGTGTTCCAGGATTTGGGGGTATAGTGGCTAAAAGCATGGCCACTGATGGTGGAACGGAGGGCATGGAGGATATGCAGAGGGCCAGAAACAGAAAACGAGATGTACTCAATTCACGTACTCAATTCACAGGACTAGTGAAAGACAATCAACTTGAATTGAAGGTAAAGGGTTGGAATGTTGTTAAGTATTCACTTGACCTCCTTTGGGGAGAAATTATAGTGAGCTTTCCTTTAGGATATCAAATGCCTGTGGAAAAGAAAATATTCATGGAGGGAGTGGGCTTGATAGGCCATATGCACTTTCATCATCCTAGACTTTGTTTTATTTATGACATCAAGATTATGATTTAAAATTGTACACCGGCTATTAGTTGGGAGTCTAACCCAGCAGCTACTGTCTGCCACCTCTAAATAGGATTTTGTATAGAACAGAGGAGTCTTGTCAATTCACATGAAATTCAAACCCAACTCAATTGAGCCAGTCAGCTTTTGGTGTGTTTGAGTTTTGGCTCCGCACCCCCTAACTCCACTTTGTAAATGGCAACTCAACTCTGTCGAGCTACTGTCAACTTTTCTGAATGAATTTATTTTAAAATCCTCTAACAAAACAAAACCAGGATTACAATAAATAAACTTGGGTAGAGTAGGTTGCAGCTCTGACATGTTTTCATTCCAGTCTATAGAATCCAAGGATTGTCTCTTCTGTTCAATTTATTGATTTGTCAACTCCCTAAATAGTATAATTTACTGCCAGTAAGATATACATAGTATATTAAAAATAAAAGCAAGCTCGCTGTATATTATTATAATGCTTTAAACTATTGTAAGTTTTTTGTTCATATCATAACCCGAAGCTGGAGAACAAAGTTCCCGAAAGCTGACTATATCTGGGAGTCCAGTGTCAGACTAAATTTTATCACAAAAGTGTTGTACAAATAGTGGCAGTCTACAGTCTAGACCCCAGTCAAATTCTTCTCCATACTTTCAGTGCTGCCCTGCTGCAAAAGTGAACCACAACCATTCCACAGGACCAAATCCTGCCAAGCATGAAATTAAGCTGTCTTATTGTATAACAGCTGCAGCACAAATTCATTACCAACCATCCTATTAATGAACATACTCAAAATTGCCCTATTCAGTAGACTATTAAATAAAAGCAGATGAATGGCTAGAGTGTGTGTTTTCTTTCTTTTAAAAAAAACTGCCCTGGGTTTTTTTTTAACTGGGATATGGCAAGATGTGTTCCATTTGCAGTCCCTCTCCTTAACATATAGATTTTCTGCAGCCGAAATTACCATTTTAACAAGCGGTGGTCAAAAAGGTGGGAAGAACTAGACTGGCACTAAAATGTGCCACTGGGACAACAAGCATCCAAAAGGGATGACGTTGAACTGAACAAGGTTGCGATTGTGAGTGCTAAACCAGGACAGTTTCTGACAGGACTCACATGGCAACGTAGCATTAAAACACAATCTAATGTCAGCGGGGTGAGCACTCTTCCCTTCCACTTCCAATCCTGCATTGCACACAGCGTTTCCAGAGCTGTTTTTGCAACCGAACTGGCTGGCAGAGACCTCTCTCTCTGATCGACTCTGAGAGCGTCTGTTGTCAACTCTGCCCAAGTCCACTGTCATTGAAATTGGCAACCTACAAGCCTTCAGCTATGGTTATGAACTCAGAGCGGTTTCCAAGTGACAGATATACACACACACATACATCAGTACTGTTGACTGCAATATGCAGCACTGGAGATGGCTTTCGCATCCCTCTGCTTAACTGACACTCCCAACATCTGTAGTCCTGCTGACTATTTAGCTCGCGTACCAACAACTACATTCAAGCCACTGCGATTTCTGAAAGATTGCTGCAAAAAAAACAAACATTTAGGGGGAAAAACCCCCCATTAAGACTGGAGTCAGGCTCTGCTTGACATGTCATGTTAAACACAGGACGATTTCCAGCGCAGTCACAAGTCAGCCAGCTTTGCAACAAAGAAACGCGAAGAGAGAACAGAAGCACTGACTGACCTGGTGGAAGGCTGCAGAGGAGATATATTTCCTTCCCTTATACAGTCTCTCTCTCTCCCTCTCTCTCTGTCTCTCTCTCTCTCTCTCTCGTCTCTCTCAGCTGCTGTTTGCAGGAAATGAATGGGGGGCGCACAGAGAACTGTTGTACTTGCAAATGACTTACCGGAGTCACATGATCTGGTTAATGTAGGGTGGGCCAGTGGGTGGAGGCTCCATAAACAACAGAGGACAATATAGCCTGGGCTTTACCAGCGTGGATCGAGTTACACTGGGGCCCCTTTGTGGGAGGTTTCCGAGCAGCCCAGGCGTTCACATGTTCACATGCCCCTGCACTTGCAGTCGCAGCTCCTCATATTCCAATAAAAGATATTATTGGGGCTGCCGACGACCCATTTGTTTCTAGGACCTCGCGTCTCACAGCAAGCCTCGTTCGTGGCGTGATCGAATCACTCCAGCCAAGCTCACCGCGCTCCCCTTCCTCTCACTCGTTTCTGTAACCCTCCCGATCCTCCTGCCTGGAGAAAAGATAGCCACGAAACCTACGTGGCTCCCAATGTGAGGTCAAAAATACCTCGCCCGGCTTGAGAAGTCTCTTCAAGCAGAGCTGGGTCAAAGTATTTAGAATGAGGTTAAAATAAGGTGGCTGTAGATCTAAATAGGTAGCTCTAAATGGTGTTACACTTATCTAGTGCTCAGCATTTTTTAAAAATCATATCCACAACATCCCTTTTATAAGGCATGTTACATTATCTGAACATCTACATTTCTGCATGTTAGTTGTAAACTATCAGATAGACAACCACAACAACAACAAAATTATATTTGTGTGGCGCCTTTCACGTGGGGAGGACGTCCCAAGGCAATATCTAATGGCAATTTCAGCCACCCAATTATTGCAAACCATATTTGCTGAACAAAAAAAACATCTTCATAAACTAGCGTAAAAAGTCTTCAGTGCAAATGAATGCCGTGTCTAATTGCTGTCGTTGGACACAACCGTGAATTCTAGCCTTTACGCAGGACTGAAATGCAACGTTTGTTTTTAAACGGAGAGAAAACATCAGAAAAATAGAAGCTTGCTGGGGGAGTGGAGCACTGCCAGGGATTTGTGCAGTTTCCTGGCTCTCTGGTGCTGTGAGAGAAAAGAAAGGCCACCACTATTCAACCTCTGCATCAGCTGTGACATATTTCCTCTTCGCTGCCCTGAGAAGTGACCTGAGCTCTTCGAGCAGATGAAACACACAGCCACTGCAGCACCGTCTTTCACTGACTGCCCGAGGTGGCACAGACAGTACCCACTGCAATATGAAGGTGGCAACCTGAGTTTAACAGATTCTCACACTACATGTGGGAGCCAATTACCTCAGATAGAAGAAAAAAAATTATAAAGCAGTTCCAAGAACGGCTGTGCCCAAGTTGCTTTGTATTGAGGCTTGTCTGTCACGACACTGTATATCATCATGTTTACAAAAATAATCTTTGTAATTGATATAGCATATTATGTTGCCAGGATGTCTCAAAGTGTTTCTCGGGATTTACTGTAAGATTTGTGGCTGTGTATTTTGTATGCGAGCCCAGCAGCAGATTTGCACACAGCCATGTCGCATAATTGTGTCACAGGATCTTTAACATCCACCCGAATAGACAAGCACAACTTGAATTTATTTAATATCTTTAACGTGGGATAGCAATTGCGTCAGAGGCAGAACTTTGGTTTAACAACAACAACAAAATTATATTTGTATAGCGCCTTTCACGTTGGGAGGTGACAGAGGACAAAGGATTACACAATGCGCTTCTCCCAGCACTGTATGGAAGTGTCAGCTTGGACTGTGAGATCAAAGTCCCAATGTTGAGCTTGATCCCAAACCTTCTGATGAGAGTACTACCAACTGAGTCAAGCCGACACCTCCACAAACAATTTTGACCAATACAACATTCATTTCTGAACACTGAAGAGACAAAGTGCCTGGCTGCTAAACCCTAATCCCACCACAATAACATAGAAACAGCAATAACTAGGTACCTATATGGCTACTAATTAGCTTGTTTTCAAACTGCAGCACCATCATCAGCATATTTCAAAGTTAACAACAACAGCAACAAACTTAACTCATCTATTTGTGGGCATGCATTATATGATTATATTAAATGAAGCACACTAAAGGAAACAATTAGGAGCATAATTTCACATATCGAAGTTGTCCAGTAGGGCACCAATACAGTACAGAGAAGGGTCAGCCGGTCCAAATAAATCTCTTTGGAAAATGGCTTCTCAAGGAAATTTTAAATTAACAGGTGGTCATATTTGAAGCCAGATTTTGGAAAGTCAACAGTGAGGATGAGAGACACAGCTTCATAGCTCAGATGTGACATTGTTCCTGCAAACCTCCAACAAGGTATTGACCTCAGCCAGCAATCTGAGACACCTGGAGAAGCAAATCTTACATCAAGATGATCATCAACTGGCCCCTCCTCAGAAAGGTTACAAGATGTCCTCTGGGGACATATAAGTGCAATATAAATACAATTTGTTGTTCCTGCTGTTGTAGATTCCTCCTCAGGGTCGAAAAAGTGTCTGCTCAAACTCCCAGTATAGGTTTGATGTAGTTTCGGGTGAAGGCATTACAGGCATGTTGCTCTATAGCTGCAGGACCCTGCATGTAGCTGGACATGCCTCAGCTTGTTGTCTATGAGCAACTAAATTGGCTTGTTTGTGACACCTGTCCATCTGTAGATACAGTGCTGTCTCACAGTTGGTAGTTGACATAGCAATACACACAAGTGCTGCAGCTGCCGAAAAGGCCTATGAATGGTGCCATTTCTAACGCAGCAATACAGAATAGCCGACATAGCATAGATGTTGCCCTATATTGTTTCGAAGACTTTTCACCTGTATTTGGGGGTAGCATGTGTCAAAGCAGTTCCAACAACAAACTCATCACATTCATTTCTATAACCTGTGAACCTCCGGCTGGACGTTGCTTTCTGCAGCATTGCCCTCAATCCTTCTTTCCACAGATTCAGAGTTGAAATGAACTTTTCAATCATAGTTTTTCTCCTGTTACACATATAATTTTGCGAACGCCCAAGCCTTTCCTTGATGTCACTTCCACCCGTCAGGTTTGAATCCCTGGAGCCAATTATAGTACAGTATATTGTGTCTCCTTCCCCTTCGCTGTATGTCTCCTTCCCTTCCTCTGTCTTTTCCCTGCAGGCTGCTCAGTGTTGTCTTCCAGGTTGGGTAACCAGGTGGATAATCACAATGAGTGCCCTGCCACCTCTCCCCACTCTGTGCTACTTCTAGCCCCCACATTCTCTATGCCTGTGGGCTGACCATGCCCCACTAACTGCTGCCTCAAGTCTCAGCTTGCTCAGTTTAGCTGCCCTTCCCTTAAAAATCCCCCCTTCCCTGCAGCTCTCCCACTCTGTCCTCCTCTTTCTCGGTCCTCCTCGCCTCCTATCCTTGCTTGACACTCCCACAGACTAATCTTGCTCCTGCCTGGGAATCCTCCGCTGGGCTCACCGTAGCTCTCGGCATTGGCTGTCCAGCAGCAGGTGCACTGACTATCCCATTCCCCACGATCACCACAAGCCCTGCTAGACCCAGATCGAGGGGGTTAACCCATTCTCCCTCATTCACATCCCCACCCTCTCTGCCAACCACTCCACCATCCCTTTCTATCTCACATGTTCCCCTGACAACATTCCGCACCAGCCTTAAAAATGTCTGCTCCCTCTGCAACAAGATTGTGATCATCAATGACCTCATCCTTGATGAAAACACCGACATCATGGCCCTCACCAAAACCTGGATCACCCCAGGTGACACCTCCCCCTGACTGAGGCCACACCACCTGACTATACTTCCCATCACACCCCACGCCACAACCGCCATGGTGGTACTGGCTGTGGTCATCATCTCCAGGATGTCACTCACTCTATCCACCTACTTCTCTGACTCATTCCGCTCATTCGAGCACCTTACCCTCCGTTATCCCTCCAACCTTTCCCTCAATATCCTTCTCGTTTACTGCCCCCTCATTTAGTGCCCTCCCTCACTTTCATCTCCGATATCTTCACCCTCCTAGCTTCCCTCTGCTCCATCTCCTCAGATTTTTCCTCTCTCCTCTCCCAATCTCTCCCTCCACATCCACTCCGCCACCCATGCCACTTGACCTGATGATCATCTGGTGCCTCAGTGTCTTGGATATCACAATCACTGACAATGCCATTTCCGACCACCTTCAACTCCTCAGTCCCTCTCCCCATCACCACCAAACCCACTTCCATTCTATATTGTCCCTAGAAGAAAATCTCCCTACAATCCCTCTCAGCAGCCCTAGAATCATCTAAACCCCTCCCCCTCTGGCTTACATCCTGCACTGACCTATCCTCCTCACTGACTCTCCTCCATACTACCCTCTCCACTACGCTCAATGCCTTTGCCCCCCTCAACTCCCAAACCTCCTCCTACTCACGAACCTCACCTTAGTTCACCAGCCACCTCCACTCTCTCAAGGGTCAGGTGCAGGCTGCCGAATGCACCTGGCTCAGATCTGGCCTAATGGTCCATCTGTATATCTGGTTGGATCATATCAAAACTTACTGCTCCACTCACAAATTGTCCTTCTATCCAAGATAATCTTGGAGGTGAAGGACAACCCCCAGGCTCTTATTCTCCACAACCAATCAACCTCCTCTGTCCACACCCCCACACCACACCTATTCTCTCCTCTAACTCTCACTGAAAGGAGATGCTGGATTTCCTGGAGTCCAAAATCGAGAGAAGTCATTCAGCTGCCTCTGCCCTCCCAACTGCCACTCCTTCCCATTAGCCCGCACACTCTGACCCCTAGCCATCCTTCCTTCCACACTTTCAAACCTGTCTCCCTCTTTTCTCATCACCACCATATCGTCTATGAAGCCCACTAATTGCTCCCTTGACCCTATCCCCAACCTTCTCCTGACTTCCTGGTTCCACTTCCTCGACCCCCTACTTTCCAACACCATCAATTTCTCCCTACCACCCAGTACTATTTCTATTCCCCTCAAAACACCCACAATAACCCCCAGCCTGAAGAAACTTTCCCTGGATGCATCCCTGCTTTCCAATTGCCGGCCCATTTCTAAGGTCTTTGAAAGAGTCATTGTTTCCCAGCTTTGCTCTTTCGTCTCCTCTCACTTCCTCCATGAGCTCCTTCAATCGGGTTTCCATGCTGCTCACAGCACAGAAACTGCTCTGGTCAAGGTCACAAATGACATCCTGTCCATCTGTGACCAGGTCTTCCTCTGCCTCCTCGACCTCTGCCACTTTTGACACTGTGGGACACTCAATCCTCCTCCTCCACCTCAATTTTCTCACTTCAACCTTCAAGGTTCTGTTCTTGACTGATTCAGACCTACCTCTCACACCATCTCTATTTTGTCTGTCAATGGTTTCTCTTCCAGCCCCCGCACCGAGTCATGCAGGGTTCCTCAGGACTGTCCTCGATCCCCTCCTCTTCAACCTCTATGTGCTCCACCTTGGTGGCATCATCCGCACACATAGGGTAAATTTCCACATATACACAGATGACACCCAACTCTAACACTGCTCCACCCTCAATTCCAGGACTACTGGCATCCTGACATACTACTAGTCAGACATCAAGTCCTGGATGACAGATAACTTTCTACAGCTTAACGTCAGCCAGACTGTGGCCCTTCTGATTGGCGTGCATCAGTGCCTCTGCACCTCAGGTACCGGCAGGATCAGCATCCACGATTGCACACTCCACATAATCAAGCCAGTCAGGAACCTGGGTGTCTTGTTTGACCCTGAACTGTCCTTTCTCCCCCATATCTGTGCCATGACCAGCACCGCCTTCATCCACCTCTGCAATGTTGCCCTTCTCTGCTCCTGCCTCACCTCAGACCACTGGAACCCTTATACAAGTATTTGTGAAAGTGTTTTATGAAAAGAGTCAAATCTTAGACAGTTTTGAGTCTTTCACCAAACATTTGTAGGTAGAAATAGAATGAACAATCAATAAATAAATGATCGTTGCATTTGATATAATGCCTTTTATGTCGAACGCCTCAAAGTGGTTTACTGTAAAGGGTAGTGCAGTAATTGTATATTTTGTAAGCGAATGGTGTATTTTTCACTATCCTTTGGTCTCTCAGTTTTCATCCATGGTTTCACACATGACTTTGGTAGGAGTAAGCAATGTACCGGATAAGACAAATGAGTTGGGCAGCTCCATTTCTGTTACTAGGCAACATGAGCTTCACCTTATCGCCTGCTGGAAAGAGGTTCTACACAGGAGCCAAATGTGGCTTTGTTCTTCTGTTACATTGGACTGTTAAAGAGACCTACAGCACTTCACACGTTTGTGTGCATATATGTGCATATGTGTGCATATATGTGCACCTCAACATATATGGCTGCTGAGAGTACCATAGCTGGATGTAGCATAAGCATGAGAAACACATGGAATGTGTGGAGTATTGCACTGGGGGATCGAAACGTACAATAATAATCCCTGAATTGTATATAGCTGCTTTCACATCACAAGGATATCTTAAAGCACTTCATAGGATATACTGTAAAGTGTAGTATCCTTGAATTTTGTAGCGAACATGCCAGCCGATTTGAGCATAGCAGTGTCACACAAAAAACATGAAGTGAATTTTTATCTAGACGATTTGCTGGTCAGAACACTGGGAGAAATTCCTTTCTCTCTGCAAGAGGTTCCATGGGATCTTTAATATCCATCTGAACAAGCAGACCAGATGTTGTTGTAATGCCTCATTTGAAGTATGGCACCTCCAACAATGCAGCATTCCTCAGCTTCCAAGCCTGGACTGTTGAAAAGTCCTGCGTATGGCTTCAACCCACAACCTTCTGAAGCAGAGTGAGAATGCTTCTAATGGAGCCAGGTGATTCCCAAATTAGATCCACCAAAGAGTTTGAGCATCGGCAGCAAGTTTTAGACAGGCCTGAAATTGGGTCTAGAGCTTCCTTAATAAAGCATAGCCATCATATATTACTCCACAAATTAAAGTGACACCCTGTAAATGTTCCAGTGGGAAATAGACACGTCTTGTGGCACTGAGCTGAAGTAGATTTACCACAGAATACGCTTATTTACACATATCAATCTGCTGCAATACTTTCACTATTTCAACACAGAGTTGCAGAACACAGTTTTTAACCATTTGAAATCGGAAACATATCATATTTCATTGTTATTAATCTTTCTACACAAACTATAATTTTAATGAGAATATACTGATTAGAGGTGTTTTGATGGATGTAGCAATAATTCAAACAATTTGATTTTGCTCCTGAATTTGTTTCCATACTTGAAACAACATTCGAGGTTTCCAGGCAATTAGGTGAAAGAAAGTGAAATGCATTCATAACAGATTACAGATTTTGAACATTTGAATGGGACAGCCAGGGAGAACTATAATAATAATAATCCTTGCATTTGATATAGCGCTTTTCACATCTTATCAACGTCCCAAAGCGCTTCACAGAATATACTGTAAAGTGAATTGACTGTTTATATTTGTGGACGAATTGTGGCAGCCAATTGCACACAGCAGTGGCCCACAAACAGTCGTGGATTGAAATGACTAATTTTATTATTGTTGGGTTTTTTGGGGGGAGTGGGAGGGATTATTATTATTAGGCAGTGGAGTAAGGAAACTTGCCCAAGGTTTCACCCTGACCTGCCTGGATTCGAACACAGGTCTCCCCAGCTCAGTCTCCCCAGCTTGCAAGACAAATGCTCTAACCACTGAGCCACAGGAGCTCCACATAATCCCTGACTGGAATCCCAGGCTCTGTCCTGGTCTCTTAGTGGGTGAGTATTCATTCACTCTACTTTGTGGTCTAGTGGTGGGCAGACAGCCAATCATTGGCACATAACTGTGCCTGTGCCTGACTGTGGGACAAAGATTCTTCCAAGGCCCTGGTGGTTCAGTGGTCAGGATATGTCAGACCCCTTGAGCTCTATAGGGAAAGATACAACTTGTATTTATATAGTGCCCTTCACGCACGGTACCATCTCAGAGTGCCTAAGAGTGGTGGAGCTTGACATCCATTTACCCAGGTGGTAGATATATACATCTGGTTCCTGGCAGTTTATAATGGAAGCATCTGTGAACAGATATTGATCAATTTGGATCAATTAAAAATGCATTTGAAAACTATATAACGTAAATTCTCCAAATTGCGGATAATAAAGGGTTCAAGTACTGAGAATCTTCAGGAGCACACTAGAAAACTAAGATACAACTAGAGAAGACATAGAAAAAGGTTCACTGTAAGGAGATAAAAATTCAGATAGCTGTTCTGAAGCTTTGAATTCAACTATTGGTGGAACTGCCCTCTGGGGTACACAAATACATCCCTTCACTATTGCCCTTGTATTTCACATGTTCAGCATCAGTCCAGGCTTACGTTCTGTACCATGGTGATAGCAAACATGCAGTAAAATTCCCTTGATTCCATAGTCAAACTATATTTAAAAAATCCTTACCTTCAATACAGCACCTTTCAAGTCGGAAAGATTTCTCAAAGCTTTAAAGGTTTTACTACAAACTGCAGTAATTATGTGTTTTTTGGGGGCAAATGCTAAGCCAATTGCACACATCATTGTTCCACAAACAGCCACAAAACAAATGACCAACTTTATTCAGGGAATTGATGGTCAGTTCACTGGAAGAGACTCCCGTCTTTTTTTTAAAAAAATTAAAAAGAACTCGGGCAGCTTCCTGTCTCACCTTAAATTAGTACTGGTATGACTAACTATCCCATTAGTACTTTGATGATTTTAGGAAATTCTTCAGCAGATTGAGTTAGTGAATACCAATTTTTGGAGCAAACTCACCCTTCCTTGGTTTGGTTTGTAAACCCACTGCCCAGTGTGACACTGAGCTGTAGAAATCCAGAAGGTCGCAGGTTTAATCCTTCATCTGTGCTGAGTTTGCTGATCTCAGCTGGAGCTAAAGTGACTCTGAAATCAGGCTCACATCCAGGGTCCAAATGAATCATAAAGTTAGTGGCATGACCGACAGAATTTAGAGAGAAGTATAAAGTAATCAATCATGAAATTCTACCAAAAGTCCATTAACCTTTTTTGTATTGAGGAGTGTTACCATATCAGATGTACCCAAATAACAACCATTTTAAAATATATCTTATTATCAACCGCTCAGGATTCCTAGGTCATCATGAAAGATAGAGTTTTAGAACACTAGTAATGAAACAACACAGCAAGTAGGATCAAAAGTAGTTTGTAACGATTCTGTCAGTGTGTGAGTCCCATTTGGCAACATGAGTCTGTCAGGTAGTATAGCAGAGATGTTTCTTAGCTCTTTTCTCATTTGAAGATGATTATTTAAAATAAGAAGCATAAATCTTTAATCATGAGATGGCAAGGCTTTATACATAAGAACATAAGAATTAGGAGCAGGAGTAGGCCATTCGGCCCCTCGAGCCTGCCCCGCCATTCAATAAGATCATGGCTGATCTTCTAATCTAACTCCACCTACCTGCCTTATCCCTTAATCCCTTTATCCACAATAAATCTATCAATCTCAGTCTTGAATATGTTCAAGGACTGAGCATCCACAGCCCTTTGAGCAGAGAATTCCATAAATTCACTGAATGAAGAAGTTTCTGAGTGAAGAAGTTTTTCCTCAACCCAATGCGAAAGGGCTCACCCCATATTTTAAGACTGTGACCCCTGGTTATCGTTTCTCCAACCAGGGGAAATAGTCTCCCACTATCTACTCTGTCGTGCCCCTTAATATAGGTTTCTTGTGGCCTCTGTTGTTTTCTTCCCTCCCCCACACATTTTCCAAACCAGAATGCCATGGCCTCTTGAACTTCCATTTCCACTACAGAGAACAAAGTCACTCTCTACATACAAGCCTCTTGCAAGAAAATCTCAATCATAATTTAAATATTCATGCTGTATGCTGAAAATCACTGTACCCCGCTAAACAAAAATCATGTTACATGTTGATTCTGCCTTATTCTTTGAATCCTCAATTACCCACAAAAGCAAAGTGTATTTGTGCTTTTCCAAAGTTGTGATGTAGTACATGGAAATCTCTTTATAGTGCGGGCAAGTGGGTCCAATGGCTGCAGCACAATCAGAATGGGAAAACATTTCCAGGTCACCAGGGTGCCACTGATGTCACTTTCTGTGTGTTGTACACAAGCTGCTATGCTCAGGATGCTGCCAATTTCACTTGCTTCACAAGTGATGTGAGTGATGCTTCCGGCACATAGAACTCGTGCACAGCTTTCAGGAGGTGACATTAGTGACACTTACTGTGTACAGCACAAATTAACAAATTACATTTGTATAGAGCCTTTAATGTTGGGAGGACATCCTGAGGCACTGGACAGTCAAGGATTTGGATCTGAACAGGATGGATGTTGCAATCAGGGGTGTGTGGAGGGCAGGGAAAGTAGGGGTAGGAGAGTGGCAAATGCGCAGTCAAAGAGGAGTGTCTTCAGACATGCTTTGAAGAAGGCAAGGGAGAGAGCGAGGCAGAGAGACTGTGAGATGGAGTTCCAAAGCGTCAGGACAGAGAAGCTGAAGGCCCATCCACTGATGGTAGGGTACAGATATTCTGTCAGGACAGCAGTGCAGCAAAGCCATGGAGGGCCTTGAAGGCAAGCATAAGGATTTTGAACCCTATTCACTTAGGGAGCCATTGGAACAAGGGGAGGGTGGAATTGATGGGGCCTTAGTGCCTGGTGCGGGAGAAGACACAAACTGTCGAATTCTGGATGATCTGCAGCTTGTGGAGAGAAGTGTTGGGAAGGCTGACAAGCAGAGAGTTGGCGTTATCGAGCCTAGATTAATGAATGTGTGGATGAGGATTTCAGTAGCCTGAGGTAAAAGACAATGGCAAAACCAGACATTGCTGCAGAGGTGAAACAAGACACTGAGGTTCCGAACTGGCTTGGTGTGGTAGAGTATAGATCCCTCGATGGTAATGCCTGAGGTGTGGAGGTGCTGACGGGAGCCAACCAGGAAGGCTCAGTCTTATTGATGATCAACTGTAGAAAGCTAGCTCTCAACTAGGACTTAATTTCTGACAGACAGTCTGTCAGGACAGCAGGGTCCTGCAGTTGAAGGTGGAGGTAGAGAGATAGAGTTGGGTGTCCTCTGCATACATGTGAAAGTTGGCCCCATGTCTATGGAGGATGTCACCAATAGGGAGATTGTAGATATTGAAGAGGATAGGACCACAGACAGAGTCCTAAGGAATGTGCAAAAGACAGTATGAGATCTGAAGGAGAGGTAGTTTGTGGAGGCAAAGTGGAGCCGGTGTGAAAGGTAGGATCTGAATGAGTCAAGGACAGAAGCATGAAGGTTGAGGTGAGAGGAGAGGCAGTGGAGGAGGATAGAGTGGTCAATGGTATCAAAGGCAACGCAGAGGTCAAGGACGATGAGGAGACAGAGACAGCCCTGGTCACAGATGGACAAAATGTCATCTGTCACTTTGACCAAGGTTTTTTCCTTATTGTCGGCAGCACAGAAACCCAATTAGAGGGATTTGAATAGGGATTAGTGGGAAAGGAAGAGCAAAGTTTTGACAAAAGGTCATCGACCTGAAATGTTAACTCACTTTCCTTTCTCCATAGATGCTGCATGACTTCTGTTTGTATCCTGTACATACAACCGATTGTGTTTGTATCGCTTCCAGTTACAAAGAGTACATTTATCTCTGGGTAAAGTCGTTGCAATTGCCTATCTACACTAAATGAATGTATCAATTAGGGATGTCGCTAGCAGCTATTTCATCTCTGGACATCAGTAAGTCCTTATAGCAGCAACCTTTATTTGTTGCATATGCAAAATAAGCAAGTGGTATCGTATCCTATCAAAAAAGACAGCAAAGCCTTTCTTCTCTTTTGAGTGTTTAAGAAGCAGGACTGGGAGGGAAAGCAGGTGCAGTGAAGACGACACCTTTACTGGGCTCCTGGTGTGATCCATGTTGCGTGATTTTTTGAATTGTCAAAGAAAACCTTGTAAGAGCTTGTTGAAGGCTAATTTAGAAACATAAGCAAGCACAACCTGGCCAATTACTTTTCATATAATACAATCAAATATGTTCTTTGGCGTAACATAAGGGTGCAATAAGAGGTACAGATAACAACATAAGAAGAGTAACATATTAAACCATAGCCGATTTTTAATAATTTGATCCACCTTTGGTCTATGCTCTTTAAAACAGTAACTGTATCTTCCATCTATTGTCTGTCTGCCTGCCTGCCTGCCTGTCATTTAAACATCTTGATCAACTGTGTATCAACAGCCTTTTTTGTCAGTGCATTTCATATTTTTAAATCCTCTTTATGATTAGTTTCTCATCTCACTTTAGCTTTAGTTTTAAGATCCTGTATCCTTGTTTGCTTTCTCTACAGATAATACAGGTGGCCGTAAGCATGGTCAAAAAGGAAAAATTTCAGTTGGGACTTGAAAAACAGCAGAGATGGGGCAAGGAGGAGGGATTGAGGAAGAGTTTTCCAGAGTTTGGGGGCATAGTGGCTGAAAGTGCGACTTCCAATAGAGGGGAGGAGGGTGTGATGGACAAGCAGGAGTCTGGTGCCGGTCAAGTGGAGGCACTGGGTGGTTGATTAGGGAATGAGGAGGTCGGAGAGGTAGGGAGTGAATGGATTTGTACATAAGTATGAGGATCCTGAAGTCAATCCGTTTGGTGATGGGGAATTAGTGGAGCCAGGTCAGAACTGATGAGATGTGAGTACAGCGTTTGTGGGATCAGTATGTGGGTGGCAGAGTTCTGAATCAGCTGGATCTTCTGGATGGTAGGATCTGGCGATATATCGTTAAAACCCGATATATTTTTCGTATCGATATGCTGATATAGGCATTTCAAAAATCGGGATGTGCGCGCACTGAACTACAAGACCCAGAATGCTCATCTCTATACACAATGCACAGACCGAGGTGCAAAGCCGCCATATTGTAGTCATAGTACTCGAATGCACTATACAGGTATGCAAGGGACGGGGGGGGGGGGGGAAGAGAGACGCCGGGGGGGGGGGGGGGGGGAGAGAGGGACGGTGGCGGGGGTGGGGGAGAGAGGGACGGCGAATGCCTTGCGTGCATGCGCAGTACGAAAACCCCGCAAATATCGATATTTCGGTATATCTCGATATGAGCCCATCGATATATCTAAATCAGAAAATTTCCATATCGACGGACCCTACTGGATGGTGGAAGTACGTTGGAGCATTCCCAGTGAGGGTGAGTAACGCATTCATGAGGGTTTGGGCTGTATTTGGGGTAAGGTATGATCAGAGGTGGGAAGATGTAGGGAATAAGGCGATCCAGGGATTGGATGTGGGGTAGGAAGGTCAGGGGGTCGAACCAGAAACCGAGATTGCAAAATGAAGCATTATAGTAAAACGTGCACTGTTTTATAACAAATTCAATTAACCCTCCAAGGAGTGAAATTACCAATATTTCACAACAGATTAAATGTTATCATGTTAAAATATGAAACCCAAAATTCCATTTAGTATTATCCTGTAGTATCATTTGTCCTAAAATCTAAGATTATGCATAATTGTGGAAGATTCTTAAATAAAGTCTTAATTTGGAAGCATCATCGAAGCGTCTCAAAGCGCTCCACATTTAAATCAGAGTGTCATTGTAACATGATTTAATCAGGATTTTGATTGGCTTTAGCTATGCTTATGCAACTTGCCTCCAACCTGTTTTGGACATTTTTGAAAAAATATGTACAAAACAATACATTTTTGAACTGGATTACCTCATTCTCTTGGACTAAATACAACAACAACAACAACAACAATTTACATTTATAGAGCGCCTTTCACGTCGGGAGGACGTCCCAAGGCGCTGAACAGGAGGCGTGTGACCCGAGCTGGGAGGGGAGTGTTTGGGAAGGGGTGAAACACGAAGGGGAGGTAAAAGAGTTCGGGGTGGAACAAAAGGCACAATCGAAGAGGAAAGTCTTCAAACCGGCCTTGAAAGAGGAAAGGGAAGAGACGAAACGGAGGGATTGAGGGATGGCATTCCATCAGAATAACTATTTTAAATTAAATATTTGGAAAATGTGTGATTCAGTGGAATAGTGGGAAATATATGATAACTACTTTATATTGGGGAAGATTATCATTTGTCTCGTGTGTTGTCATGTTGCATTGCCTAAACATAACTCACTTCTCACTAGTAATATTATTCCTTACAGTTAATATCACATTTTTCACAGCAGGAGGACATCTCAAAGTACTTCACATGATAAACTATAAAGTGTATTTGTGCATTTGTAATCAAATGCAGCAACCAATTTGTACACATCAAATCCCCACACACAATCATCACATTTTATTTGGGGAATTGTTAACCAAGTCACTGGGAGAAACATCATTCTCTATTCGAACAGTGCCATCTAAAGATTAACATCCACCTGAAAAGGGGTACAGGTTCTTGATTTAATTTCTATTCGAAAGAAGGCACAACCGATAATGCTGCATACCCCAAACAATACACTGGAGTGGCAGACTGGATTATATAAGTTCAAAGTCCCGACATGGGCTTGAACCTGCAACTTCTCATTCAGAGACAAAAATGCTACCAACAAACCCAGGCTGTCACACAATTGATAGAGGTTGATACATTGATACAGTAGTTACCCTGATAGAATTAAAATGAACAGGAGCTGAGGTCAGTTATTTATTTACATTTCATGCTATCCTTTTTGAGCTGTATGCTTTTTAGTTCTTTGGGGGTTCACATGTAAAGTGATAAGGCAGGCAGAGAGTGGTGCAGAGAAGCTTTATAGAAGGGCATTACAATTATTTGTAGTCTTGTTACTGGAGATTGACAGTAAAATGATGGGCAGTTAATTCTAATGACTTACATTATATCAATATTGACTGTAGTGGACGGTTGTAACAGCAATTTATTGACTCAGCCAGTTACAGGATTGACCAAGAGTGCTGTTTGCTCAAACCTGAAGGTTACAAACACTACGGTGCATTTGGGGTCACTTTTGTAACTCTCCTGTCAATTGTTGACTATAACATTCAATATTTGGCATTTTCTTGGAATGACATTCATTACAATATTTATTTTTGGAAAATAAAACAATCAAATATTGTTTATCTAGGCTTGATTTTGTGAGAAATTATCACAAAACCTTTTCCAAATCTCTTTTGAGTTGCATCCATCAATTATGTCTTAATACACACAACTCCTGTGGCTTCCTGTATGTTGATGTGGAGCTCCTGTGGCTGAGTGGTTAGAGCACTTGTCTTGCAAGCTGGGGAAACCAAGCTGGGGAGACCTGTGTTTGAATCCAGGCAGGTCAGGGCGAAACCTTGGGCAAGTTTCCTTACACACCTAATAATAATCCCTAAAAAAAAAAAAAAAAAATTGGTCATTTCAATCCACGACTGTATGTGGGACACTGCTGTGCGCAATTGGCTGCCGCGATTCGCCCACAAATATATACAGTTAATTCACTTTACAGTATATTCTGTGAAGCGCTTTGGGATGTTGATAAGATGTGGAAAGCGCTATATCAAATGCAAGGATTATTATTGATCATGACACTATAAGGGTAAATTTCCTCCTAGGAATTTGGCAAATTGTTGAGTTCAACCTAAACTTTGAAGCCAGTGCAGCAACAGTTCACATATAGGAAGCCAATTTCCTCACGGTAATGTTGAATAAGCAGCCAGGAAGTGACTGAACAATTTTATTTGGGGGTCCAATACACCAGGAGAAACTCACTTTTCTGATCGAATAGTTGTGTGGGATCTTGTAGTTCAGTGGTTAGAGCACTTGCCTCACAAGCGAGAGACCTGGGTTCAATTACTGGCATGTCAAAATCTTGGGCAAGTTTCATTACGTTTTCACCCCAATATTCCCAAAACAGATCAGACTAGTATTCTATACAATTGTAGCAGCATCATATTGATTTTGTATTCCAGACCATTCAATATAAAGCCCAGTAGATTGTCATTGGACGTCAGCACCTTTTGAGCACTTCCTATGGTCTTGAAAGTAAATTAATCTTGAACAGTTTTTCTGGCCTTTCGTTTTAAAGTTATTGTAAGATTGCAACTCTTCTTCCAGTCCCCCTTCCTTTCTGACATGGTGTATGTTTTGTTTTTACTAAATTCTTCCCAGGAACAACATGACCCTTTGCCTGGAGGAACAGAACTTACTGTTGGGTTCAGAAATTATCTTGATCCCTGAATATCTCTGCCACCAGGTAATCAGTTCCTCGTTAGAAACAAATGTTTCTTTCCCAGGCCTTTCTTCTGTCTTCCTTTATCGTGATTTGTGCATTAATACGTGAGGGTACACAGTACATTCATTCTATGCCAACATTTAAATCAGAGTGTCATTGTAACATGATTTAATCAGAATTTTAATTGGCTTCAGCTATGCTTATGCAACTTGCCTCCAACCAGTTTTGGAGCAAGCGCTCTGAGATGCCGTCCGGCATGGAGGGCGCTATATAAATCGAAGTTGTTGTTGTTGTTGTTTTCTGTATGTCTTAGAAGAAACGCACAGAAAAATGAATTAAGACTGGTTTAAGAAATTACCAAATTCTATACACTACAAAACGCTAATTTAATAGAATACATTTGGACCTAGGTTGAATTTCACCCTTTATGCGGCTTCTCCTATTCTACTCCAGTGCCTGTCCCCTTTACTCAGTGGACACAGGTCTGCTACGCATTCCCCAACCCCTCAATATCACTGTTGGTGGCTACGCCTTTAATCACTTCACTCAGAGGCTCTGGATTGCCCTGCCACAATCCCACTGCCTCATGCCCCCCTTTATCTACTTTAAAATCACACCTTAAAGATCCTTTTTGACTGTATCTATCATCACGTCTCTCCCCTTTCTGTATTTGCATGAAAGGCAATATATAATCCAACAAATATGCAGCCAAAAAAATATTCAATCAATACAGTATATTTTGTGAAGCGCTGTCACAAGTCTCAACAACATGAAAAGATGCATATCAAAATGCACAGATTATTATTAATATAAATGCAAGTTGTTGATGTTGTACATCTTACACAAGTTTGTAAGTATAGTTTGCTTTATCCCTGCAATGTGCTTGTCTTGAGAAGCAAAAATTAAAATAATTATTTCACTATTACAAACAATCATATATGAAAAATCAAATCCATTCACACAACTTATTTCTAATGACTGCCTTAAACTTCATCCCTGATTTTACAAACAATACACAACAGTAATGTTATTTCTGCCAGGATAAAACTGAACATTTTTTGTAAGCTTAAAGACTATTCAAACACTGAAGAAAGGATTCCTGGCAGCCTCACTTTATCCAATCACTGGATTGCAAATTAAAAAAAAACATTGTCCCCTGTTGACTCAATCTTTCAGTAGAGTTTGTTTGTACACTTTGCAAATAGAGGTTACAAAGGGGTAATGGTTCAGAGTCAGCAGTGCATTTTGATAACTGGTAAAGATTTTGTTTTCAGGTTTGTAGTAAAATGAAAGGAACACCGTTGATCTAATTTAAAAGTAGATATGTTGAAATCAGGCTTGGATACTAAATGGAGTATATAGTTATGGAAAATTATGAGCTCTTTTTATTTCTTTCTATCTTCAGTTTTGTGACATCATTAAGCAATACTGCAATGATATTTTGTATTTTGACACCGGCCTCACTCAATGATAATCAATATCCACTGTGGAGTTCTGCAGCGCATTGATTTACAGCATTGGCCTTGCAAGCGAGAGACCTGGACTTGATTCCCGGCAAGTTTCCTTACTCCACACAACTCTGTTTCCCTAGCCATGAATAATAATCTGGTTGTTAGTCAGTTGGTGGATCACTTTCCGCAGGTAATAATCCCTTTTTTAAAAAAAAATTGGTTAATCAATCCATGTGGTACACTGCTTTAAACAATTGATTACTGCATTGTGCCCATGAAATATAGAGTAAATTCATTTTACAGCTGGGTCCTTTGATATAGAAATTTTCCAATATTGATATATCGGTGGGCTCATATTGATATATATTATACCGATATATTGATATTTCCAGTTTTTTTTATACTGAGCATGCACGCGCATTCAGAGGTGCGCGCGCATTCGGAGGTACAACAACAAACAACAACAAATTACACTTATAAAGCGCCTTTCATGTCGGGAGGACGTCCCAAGGTGCATTTGGGGTGTGCGCTTTCCGGTGTGCGCGTGCATTCGGATGCGCACGCAATTGGGTGCATGCGTGTATTCAGAGGTGTGCGCGCATTCAGGGGTGAGCGCACATTCGGATGTGCGCACACAATTGGGGGCATGCATGCATTCAGAGGTGTGCGCTCATTCAGGAGTGAGCGCACATTCGGAGGTACGCGCACATTTGGGGGTGCGCGCGCATTCCGGTATGCGCGTGCATTCCGTGCTCTAGGCCCAGGAGGTTTGCAATGCCGGCGACAAGATAAGTTGGAAAAGTTCGTATTATACCGATAATACCGATATATCGGCGGAAACGATATACCAATATTTACGATATACCGATATATTTTTATATCGAATTTTTCGATATATCGATATATTTAAAATTCCGATATCGGCATATCGATATGAAAAATTATATCGATATAACTGATATATTGATATATCGCCGGTCACTACTTTACAGTATATTCTGTTACGCACTTTGAGACATCGCAAGGATGTGACAATGTGCTGTATCAAATATAAGGATTATTATTACCATTAAATAGTGGCCAAAAATAACTTTCCATCTTCACCTGACTGCTCCTTAGTTATTCATTTGTTTTACTCCGAGGGTATAATACAGTAAATAGATTTATACAGTGTGACAATAAATTTATACTATTCCACAATTGTTAATTTGCATAAAACGTCATCTGTGCACCTACATAAACATCACAAACCTGTTAGGAGCAGTGTTTATGGAATATGGATTTGAATTTGCTACTAAGTAGAATAGAATGACCGCACATAATTTGACTGAATATGGTTGTTGACTTCAAATGGCTTTAATCACATGCAATCCTTTCAAATGTTTCTGACATCAATCTCATACTCACTTACACAAAATAATCAATTCCCAGCATTTTACATTCCTTTAATACGTCCACTCTTCTGAAATGGAAAACAGGTATTGAAAGCCCTCCACTCTACATACAAGCACCAGCCACAACCCTGAGATATCACCACTAAACTCTCCGACCTTCTGAACTCAATAACTTACCATGCAAAATGCTGAAAATATTTTAAAATGTAGTTTTTACTAATTTTACGATGAAAGGCTGTTTGTATATGAAGTGCATACTTTGGAAAGAAAGCTAGATTAATTGTTCTGGTGTATTTCCATCATGTAAGGTTCCAAATACTGTATCTTCAAAGTTCACATTTCTCTCATTGTAAATTTGTATGTTCTTATGTCCTGGTTGACAATCAGTAAACAGCCATTAAGCAGTTACTATACTGTACACTATATATTTTGACACTGGTCAACAGTGTCAAAATATATAGTGTACAGTATAGTAACTGTTTTATTTTTGCAAGTGAACTATTGCTCTTCTACAAAAACAGAAGTTAATGGGAACACTCAGCAGGTCAGGCAGTATCTATGGAGAAAGGAAAGTGAGTCAATGTTTCGGATCCACTACCTTTTGCATAGCTCTTTTGTCTGACGGTAAAAAAAACAGGAAACCAGAATTTGTTCAAACATTTGCCTGAAGGATATCGAACAAAACTGGGATTTGGATCTTCCATATGAATCTTTCCTATCTGGATGTGGCTAGGATAGAGTTGGTTCCCTCTGGAATCAATCCATTCTATGTCAGAGGGACCGAATGATTTGTGTAGTACATGTAGCTCTCTTGTTTCCTCATCCCAAAACAATCTGAGATGGTGTGGTGTAATTTGCAGTAATTGTTAACTGGATTCTTTAATAAAGAATTGAAAGCTGTGCAAATGGAAACCACTTCCAGAAACATGTATTGTAAATACAGCACGAAACATGCTGAGAAGCAGGGACGCATAACAAAAAAGTCAATTTGTGGTCTAAATATTCCAAACTGTGATTCATACAAAAACCGAGGTGGATTCAATCCAGGGTCTTCATTGGTACCCATCTGACTGACAACTTTATGAGCAGTATTGAGTGACAATTCTGTGTAATTGTCGCATCATGAAAATACACACTAATGCAAAGTAGCTCAATTAGATTTTGGTCAAATTCCATAATTTAGTCTAAATTAAGATTTTTGATCCATATTCATGAAGCGTTTCACCATGACCACTAAGTGAAACATCAAAATATGGATGCCATACGCAAACCAAAAAAATGTCATGCCAACCCTCTGCTCTGAAAGTAGATTGTGTCTGGTACAGTTCATGTGGTTTAGACTGCCATATTTTTCGATTCGTGCTAAAGAATCCCATTAGAAATGACCGTGTATGAAACCCCATTGTGTGTGTGTACATTTGGATTTCCTTACTTGCTAATGGTAGAAGCATGGACATGCTTTGTTCTAATTGTATCAGACTTACATTAGTCGAAACTCTAGTTACTCATGTTTCTGTTTGATATAATAGTAAGACATAAATGAAGACAGAGATTTCTGAAGACATAACTTTATTTTGCTTTTGTGAGGGGATTGATCATTTAATTTCCTAATGAACTGATCCTTCCCTTCATACAGTGTAAATTATAGGCATGTAACACACATCTAGAAATTCTTTCTTGATTGCGGGCATTGTAATTAAAATGAATGCAAAGGCAACCTACAGTTCCAGGGATCAGCCTGTTTGATCATGCAAACAGATTACTTCACAATGACAATAAATCCTAGATGGTTTTATGCTCAGTTGAAAGATCCTCATAATTGGCTTATGAAAAAATATTACTGGTATGATTGATATAATACAATCATTGCAAATGTTGATAGCAGCACTGAAGAGACTGAGCATTGTAATATGCCACTCAAATCTCATATTTATATAGGCAGATAAAAATATTAGTCAGATAGGGGAAATGTTCACAGGGTCTCAAGAAAGGTTTTGATGAAGAAGACTCATCCACCCATTTGATCTCATCCTTCCAGAACACCCATCTTATCACAGTCTCATCACAAAGCATGAAGTTGATTTTTTAAATGAGTCCAAATTCCTGCCTTCCAAGTCTTCCTGGTAACCTGTTCTAGTTATTAATTACTTTCTGGTTAAATAAATACTTCTTAGTGTCTGTCCTAAAATTACATTTCGCAATTTAAACCTGTCCTCTTCTTCTGCTATCTCAGTGCATCACATTGTATTCTTCTCGGTTCACTTTGTGAATACAATTTAAAATGGGACACTGCTGTGTGCAATTGGCTGCCACGTTTCGCCCATAAATGTACAGTCAATTCACTTTACAGTACATTCTGTGAAGCACTTTGAGACATCTAGAAGATATGAAAAGTGCTCTATCAATGTCTACCACTGTAAAAGTTACACTCAGACATCTCCATTGAAGACTGAGGAGTCATAGTTTGTCTAATTGTTGCTTGTAGTTCATTTCTTCTTATTGCTCTCCTCTTTGCTTCCTTTTGAGCCTGGTCAATTCCCTTATGTTAGGGGGGTACCGAACTGCATGCAATCTCTAGATATGGCCTTCTGGGGATCTGAACAGGTTTGACATCTTGTTTACTTTGGTTTCTTGTTCACCCAATAGATATTTGGGCTACTCGGAATGAGATAAATATAGAAGACAACTCATTAGCCACTCTAATTTGGATCAACTCCATTGCTGGATGTGGAAACAATGGGGATAATTGAATATCACAAAAAATGTAAACTAGGCAAGGTAAATGGTAACCAAAAACCTTTTCAAACGTTATGCTGTCACTGCGATCACACTGTACACTCCCCCTACATGCCCACCCGCACCCTCCGTTCAACAGGACTTGGCCTGCTCCAAGCCCCCCGCCCGAACCGCCCCACCATCGGAGGCCGGGCCTTCAGTTTCTCCGCCCCCACTTTATGGAATGCCATCCCTCAATCCCTCCGTTTCGCCTCTTCCCTTTCCTCTTTCAAGGCCGATTTGAAGACTTTCCTCTTCGATCGTGCCTTTTGTTCCACCCCGAACTCTTTTACCTCCCCTTCGTGTTTCACCCCTTCCCAAACACTCCCCTCCCAGCTCGGGTCACACGCCTCTTGTTTAGCACCTTGGGACGTCCTCCCGACGTGAAAGGCGCTATATAAATGTAAATTGTTGTTGTTGTTGTTGTTGTACCAACCCTCCTTTCTATCTGCCTTTTCCTCTCTTTCTCTCTCGGCCTTTCTTTCTCTCTCTCTCTCTCTCTGATTCTGTAACAAATTGCTGAATGACACACTTTCTTTGTGCTGTTGGTTCCCGTCACTCTGTGCAGATAAATTATGTTCCTAGTAATACCACATACATACATTTTATTTTTGCCAATACATTATCATTGCTTCACTTCCACAATAGAGCCAATGTGGACAAAGGTTTGTGCTGACAGTTGGCATGCAAGTAGTTTGATTGCAATAGATAGATATTTAGGAAGTTATAGTATTGAGAAGTAGTAAATAATAAATAATCCTTGTACTTGATACTGTCACGTCAAGTGCTTCATAGGATTTACTACAATGTGTAATGACTGTGTATTTTTGTAGGTAAATTACACAGTGGAGAAAATGCAGTGAAATGGAAATAAAAGATCTGTGATGGTTTATTAAACTAGCAGAATAGGCTTGACAAGTTGAATCACTTTTTTATGTCCCTATGTTCTTATCTATCCCAAAGTTTACTTCTGCCACATTTGAACTAATTTTGATTAATTTGCTCTTTCAATCCCCTTACTCTACAAATCATGCCACAACTGAGATTAGGCATCCAGACCTCTATCAGCTAAAGGAGGCTTAAAAGAATGGGAGGGCTTTCTTTCATTTCCTATGTGAGTGCATCTTACTGGCATCCAGTCAAATTCGCTCTTATTGACAAATGGAAATTATAATTTTTCTATATGTTAAAAATATGTCTATAGGTGCTATTTTGCTTATTTTTTTAAATCTCTCTGGCAGCCTATGACTGAGCTATTTTTGTTTTCAATAGCTATATTTACATGAACATGAACATGAACAGGAGTATAAGAGAAATAATTAGTTTTCTAAATATGTTTGTTTTAAATATTTTATGATCTTATAATAAATGCAAAAGACTTCTATAGTTAAGTTCAATAAAATAAATACTAGTCAGAGAATCAGAAGTTTCTCCAAATTAATCCGATGCTTAGGTATAAAATAATAATGCTGCTGTGATGATTACAAGTACTGTACTTAGAAAGCATGATCCATGGCTGTAAGCAATTAATAGCACCTGTATATTGCACAAGTGATTCTATGCTCTTGCTCCCCAATTTTGAAGATAATTATAAGAACATAAGAATTAGGAGCAGGAGTAGGCCATTCGACCCTTCGAGCCTATTCCACCATTCAATAAGATCGTGGCTGATCTTCTCACCTATCTCTGATTACCTGCCCTATCCCTATATCCCCTAATCCCTCTATTTTTCAAAAATCTATCAGTCTCAGCCTTGAAAATGTTCAAGGACTGAGCATTTGCAGCCTTCTGGGGTAGTGAATTACATAAATTCACTACCCTCTGAGTGAAGAAATGTTTTCTCAACTCTGTTCTAAAAGGCTGACCTTTAATTTTAAGACTGTGACCCCTGGTTATAGATTCTCCTACCAGGGGAAACAGTCCCTCAGTATCTACTTTATCTAGGCCTTTAAGAATCTTATATGTTTCAATAAGATCCCCCCTAATTCTTCTGTACTCTAGAGAATACAGCCCTAGTTTATTCAACCTATCCTCATAGGTCAGTCCCCTCATCCCAGGAACTAACCTAGTGAATCTATGCTGCACCCTCTCTAAGGCAAGTATGTCCTTTTTTAAATAAGGAGACCAAAACTGCACACAATACTCCAGGTGCGGTCTAACCAAAGCCCTATACAGTTGCAGCAAGACTTCCCTACTCTTGTACTCTATGATCAAATTATGATCAATTTGCCAATCATGAGTGAATAAAGCTGTATAATATTAGATATCTTAAACTGCTTGTCAGTTCGACCCCCAACTGTCCTTCCTCCCCCACCAGCACCGGCTTCTTCCACCTCCGTCGGATCGCTCGTCTCCGGCAATACCTCATCCCAAAAGCCGCTGAAACCCTGGTCCATGCCTTCGTCACCTCACGGCTGGACTATTCAAATGCCCTCCTCGCCAGTCTCCCCTCCACCACAATCCATAAAATCCAACTCATCCAAAACTCTGTCGCCCGCATACTCACCTGCACCAAACTTCGCTCCCGCATTACCCCAGTCCTTGCCAGATTTCACTGGCTCCCTATCCCAGAGAGATCCTCACCCTTGTCTTCAAATCCCTCCACTCCTCTGCACCCCCCTACCTCTAGGTCCTCCTCTCTCCTCAAACCAGCTCCCATTGCCTTCGCTCCACCAGGTCTGGCCTCCTCCATGTCCCCCGAATCCTCCACTCCACCCTCGGAGGCCATGCCTTCAGCCACTATGCCCCAAGACTCTGGAATTCCCTTCCTCACTACCTTCGCCTCACCCCCTCTTTTCTCAGCTTCAGGTCGAAGACCTTTCTCTTCGACTGCGCCTTTGGTCACCTTTCTACCCCTGCCCCTGGCTTAGTCCCGGGATCCACTATTGTGAAGCGCTCTGAGATGCTGTCCGGCATGGAGGGCGCTATATAAATCGAAGTTGTTGTTGTTTGTAATTTTTCATTTAATATAGTTTACAGATAATCTGTAAATCCATGAAATTTGATGTTCCTAAAAATTTTTTTATGTTGTGCATTTTGAACTAACTGCACTGGGAGCAGTTTTTTTTGATAGCAAAAACAGAAATCACTGGGAACACTCAGCAGGTCAGGCAGCATCCATGGAGAAAGGAAAATGAGTCAACATTTCGGTTTCAAAACACTTAGTCAGAACTGGGACATGTTGGGAGGGAGAGGCCTTTTAAGCACTAACAGAGAGGGAAAGGCAGGGCAAGGAAGACAAAGGAGAAAATGGGGTAGAGGACAAGAGATGATGAATTAAAGAATTGTTAATGTTCTGAAACAAAAGGGGGGATTGCAACAAAACTGGAGAGAAGAGGTGTTAATAATGTTAAACAAAGAGGGGCTGAAATTGCAAAAGAACAGGAAGATCAGATGGTCACAGGAGAGGTGAAGGGGGAAGGTGAACTGTTATGGCCTGAAATTATTGAAATCAATATTAAGGCCAGAGGGCTGAAAGGTCCCTAGCAGATAGATATGGTGCTGTTCCTCGAGCTTGCGCTACCGTTCATTGGAACAGCGTAGGAGACTGTGGATGGAGAGATCAGACCGCGAGCCCAGGTAGCAAGCCCATGTGGGGCCCGTATGGGCATGACCCGGGCCATATGGGCATGGATCAACCCATATGTATCCCATATGGGGCCCATATGGGTTAGTCCATATGGGGATCTACTTGGGCTAGCCCATATGGGTATCATATGGGAAAAACCTGGGCAAGCCCATATGGGCAAAATATGGGCTGGCCCATGGGGGTATCATATGGGGAAAACCTGGGCAAGCCCATGTGGGCAGAATATGGGCTGGCTCATATGTCTTTCATGTCAAAAGAAGGTTTCAAAGTGCCTCACAGAGTTTTTACCGAAAAGTATTGTGACTGTGTATTTTGTAGAATCACAGCAAAATAATCATTAGTTGTTTTGTTGCTTTTGTACCAAGCTTAGAATTGTGGTCTGTTATAAACATTATCCTCTGAGACATTACCATGTACATTCTTGAGTTTATCGTTGTGTTGGCAAGGTATGGAATGGCATAGTTGTATCTCAAACTAGTACTGTGTAAAAAATCCTCTTTCTATTGCTTCATGTTCTTTCTTTGCAGTTGGCTTCAGCTTGCTGAAAGATCTCCCCACCTCTAACAGGACATTTCAGAAGTCACTGGCAAGAATGAACAGGAAGTTATATCTAGCTATTTTATCCTATTTTCCCTTTCCTGGGTAATACTGCAGTGCCCCAGTAATCCCCTGAACTCAATCACTCCATGAGCCAGGACTTGCTGATAAAGGAGCTTAACCCAATCCTTCCCCCTTCCTCTTCTCAGGCTAGGGGACAATTACCTTTTTTTTTGCGGGGGGAGTGCAGTTCCCACTGAAACAGACATTTATATGTGTCAGACAAGATCCTAACCTCTTAGTCTTAGGAAGAGACCGCAGTGCCTCGTTCTGAAAACGGTTTCTGATTATTGATGGTCCTGCCATCAGTTTTGACCCTTACAGAGATAGTGGTATAAAGATCACTTTTTGCACATGGCTCAGCCTCGAACTACCTCTGGAGAATTCTACACATATTTGGCTGACAAAAGATACCAATTGCCTGAAAATCCTATTCTCGGTGGGGGAGTGGGGGGAAGAGGGGGGGCAGGGGAGGGTACAGTGTGAAAAGAAAGCCACATCATCATGTCCACTGTCTTTTGTACAGAGAGTAAATTGGAACATTATTATCACAAAGGAACTCTGTGGAAATGCACTATGCGATTTGTACCTAATCAACAGCAGCAGGAGGTTCCTGTAATTTATTTTTCCACTAAACAGCAATAGTTCAGTGTAAAACATGTGTACATTAATTTACGATGGCTTATCTCTGGGTTTAGGTTAAAGTGTGGTGTGCAAATTCAGTCATTAGTAAAATCTAATGGTACAAAAATAGTGTTTTGATTCAATTTTGTGACATTCTACGATTATGGGGGAGAATAGCTCAGCACTTATATCTCTATGGGGAGTCTCCATATTTCGCAGGCACTTCTAGTGTCAAAACGCGGGTATGATTCTTTACTCTGCGCATCTGCAGCACTCAATAAATAGGAGATAGAATGTGACAGTTTCTTAAATGCAGACATAGAGAGGAAGAAATTCAACCTGGATCCAGATTTACTTTTTTTTAGCGTTTCTGGGACTGTGCAAGTTGTATATTCTTTTAGGAACTGCAGATAACCAAAGTTAAGGCTGAATCTAATAAATTTGTCAAATTCGGCATACTAAGAACATCTAAGAAATAAAATAAATTCCTTCCACTAAGTATCCACCTGAACATATAACAGGGAAAGTCCCAGATCCAAAAATGTCCATTCAGGACAGGCTGTATCCACCAGTTGAATTGTAGGCTAATGTAATAATAATAATCCTTGCATTTGATATAGTGCTTTTCATATCTCATCGACGTCTCAAAGTGCTTCACAGAGTAGACTGTAAAATAAATTGACTGTATTTGTGGGTGAAATGTAATGTAATTAGTAAAGCATCCCACTTTGGATCAGTTGATTATCTGTTGATCAGAGCACCTCAGACATGAATGGCTCAGGTCTTAATTAGCACACTATACAATACAATGTTCAGCTCAATGCATTCGGTAAACCTTATTCATGTTTCTAAATGTTCATGTAGTCATGTCGCACACAAATATACAGTCACTACACTTTACAGTCACTGAGATTGATAGATTTCTTGTGGATAAAGGGATTAAGGGATATGGGGCTAAGGCGGGTAGGTGGATTTAGAATAGATCAACCATGATCTTATTGAATGGCGGGGCAGGCTCAAGGTGCCAAATGGCTTGCTCCTGCTCCTAATTCGTATGTTCTTATGTTCTATGTACAGTATGTTCTGTGAATTGCTTTGAGATGTCTAGAAGAAGTGAAAAGTGCTTTATCAAATGCAAAGATTATTATTATTGTTATTATTAGATTTTTAAAAAATGTTTGCTGTGTTTATTTTGAACGATCTGTAGGTAGGAGTAAACTCAGAATATCATAGTCCTTGTCTGATTCCTTTTGTATCACAAGAGAAATTTATGCAAGCAATGCTTCTATTACCATTTAAGAATAAGGCAGTTAGAAACAGAACTGTGTTTTCTCCATAACTAAATAAGCAGCCAACATTCACTGGATCATGTGTCATGCTGATCCTCGGGAACCTTACCCGAAAGGAGACCATCTCAGAGATTCCACTGAAGTGGAATTACTGTAAGGTGTCACATATCTGATTACTATCAGCATTCAATAGTTGTAGTCTAGGTTATACCTCCTCCAGTTTGTATCCCATTAACAAAGGTTCCCCCCATTCTACAAAGGTCCCCAATTCAACACTTTGACAAAGTAGCCTATCACATTAACCTGACTTTCTCTCTTCAGATACATTTACCTAATATGAATTTCCATCTTATTCTGTTTTTATCTCATCCTCCCACAAAACACACACATCACTTTACAGAATATCGTGTGAAATAGTTTGAGACATCCTCATTTTGTATTTAAAATGTGCTATAACAATTGATTATTATCTGGCATTTCCCTGATATCTGAATGATTTCTGAGTTTGTTTTATTATTTTTTAATGACTTTGCATTACAGTTAACATGTAATAATAATTTGCAGTATGTACATAGGAAACTGATCCAGATCTTTGCTGGTATTCTGACCATAGAGAGTTCACATCATATTCAATGCCAAAATAGTTTTACAGCAATGTCTTCCATAGACTATAGTCACATTTATCATTTACAACCCATTACAATGCCTACATTATACTCGAATAGCTCATTCTATTCTATGCTGAGTAAAGGTGCCGGTGGAATTTTCCACCTTTATTCACATTGTATGAAAATATCACCTCCAACAATGCAGCATTCCCAACACGCTATTGGAGTGTCACATTAGACAATGAGTTTCAATTCCGGATTTAGGGCTTAAACTCACAGCTTTCTGATTCAGATGCGAGTGCAACCAACTGAGCCAATCTGATGCATAAAAATATGAATGTGCATTCTATCATTATTTTCAGGCCCAGTAAACAAATATTAATAAATTATTTCCATTTGTTATTAAGTATATAACTAATGGCACTTGTACATATTTTGTACACTTGTTTTTTACAGATGGCATTTTTTTGAGGGATTATTATCGGGTGGGTGCATGTGGAGTTTCACTCTGGTTTCACTCTGCCTGGAATTGAACACAGGTCTCTCATGTAAGGCAAGTGCTCTAACCACTGAGCTACAGGACTTCTTAATCTGTCACTAGGAGGTGCTAATTTTGTCCTCTGAGAGACTCGCTCCCTACTTACCCTTGATGCTGGAGTTCCGCGTGCTCTCCACATACTGCACAGCACCATGCCTGTTATGGGATAATAGATCGCCCACAAATATATACAGTCAATTCACTTTACAGAATATTCTGTGAAGCGCTTTGGGACGTTGATAAGATGTGGAAAGCGCTATATCAAATGCAAGGATTATTATTATATTATTATTCCATTACACATACCGTGAGTGCTACCTTCAAACAAAAGGAGTGCTTTTGGTTCTGCCACCAAATTGTTTGTTTAGTATCATCTCAAGGCTGGCTTGAATTTAATGAATCTGTACAAAGCTCAGCACCTATGGAATTGTGACCAATGGAATGTATTGGTTTCATAACCTTACCACTAAATTTAATGGCTGCTTGAAAAAACATTGGAACATGTAGTTAATATTGTTTATACTGCCACAATCATAACTTCTGTTTAATCTACCAAACACAAAATTGCATTAATTCCAATGGCAACTGGAATTTCACCTTCTGGAGAGATAAAGGAGGGAAATCATAAAGTAGCTTAAAATAAACACTTTCACCAATAGGTTCATATCTTCGCATACTATTAACTGTGTTCAGTTAAAATGTTATGGTAATTTTGTGTAACCTCTCAAAGGACTTGCTCAGCACCTATAGAACTGAATTTCAATACTTTGCAGCTCTCAGCTGGGTCAACAATTGTTGGGTCAACTTGGCCCTTTATGAGGAATGAACTTTTTGCAATCTTAGCTGACTGCTGAATCTAACTGTAAAAATTGTGTAATCCTTAATGACAACCATTTATTTACTCAGGCTATTTTAACATGCAGCTTGTTGTGTTCCTAATAAGCCATTGCTTAATCAGATTTATCAATCAAAGTGCTGTTTGAGCTAAGTGATCATAAAATGGAGTGAGATTGTCTTTATTATGACACACAACTGGAAGGATGGTATAATGCAAAGCTGGGGAATAATTTCCTTTCCAATTAATCAATTTTAAAGCTTATTAGTTCAACCTATCTATAGAAGGCTAATGATCAATTAATCACATAAAATTTGGAGTTTATGAAAAGAACAGTACAGTCATGTTAAGATTTCCTCATCTGAATGTTGTCAATTCATTCAGTATGTACTTTTACATAGTGTATATGATTTCCCTTACAATGTACTGACATATTGCACTACATTATATAAATAAGTGTTTCCAATGCAGGTAATCTTTTATGGCAATTGTACACTGATAGGGTCACACAATGCTTCACTTCCCAATCAGAGCAATGAGCAAAAGAGCGAGGGATATAAAAAGTAAATCTGTTGTTAATGCACTTGCATTTGTGTTTAAATATGAAGTAATGTGTCTAACACCCACATAAATCTATTGCCATGCTTAAGAATATTCAAACCAGACTGATTTTCATGGAAATTTACCTTTGACTTAAATAGAGTATGTTTTCTCTCCCTGGAGGGCTGCATCCTGCTAAGACAATTTGGTAAAGTATTGGACACAGGGTGACAAGAGCTCAGGCTTGGGGCCAGAGAGTATGCATTGGAGTTTAACCAACTAAAAGTTGCAAACTCTGTCTGGCTCCATTCCCACTACTTACACAGCTTGGCCCACCTTACCCATTACGAATTTGACTTGCAGTGTTGAGCAAATTGGGAAAATTCCTGCCCCCAGTGACTGGTCTGCCCCTCCAAGACTTGTCAGTGAGCCAGACTGGCTGGTCTGAGATCAACAATGCATTGAAATATTGGGATGGGGGGAGACCAATGGCACGGTCAAAGAAGAAGGTCTTGAGGTGAGACTTAAAGCAGGCTAGAGAGGGGATGAGGTGGATGAATTGCGGGATGGAATTCCAACGGTTGGGGGCACAGTGGCTAAAAGCTCACTTGCCAATGGTTGGGTGGGAGGGTCAGGGGACATGGAGCAGCCAGAGCCCACTGAATGGAGGGAACAGATAGGTTGGTTGGGGTTAGTAGGTCACAGAGGTAGGGGGAGGCAAGTCCATGGAGGGCTTTGAAGGTGAGGACCAGGATCTTGAATTGAATCCTATGTGCAAAAGGAAGACAGAGACCAGTGGGGAGGGGGTGAGGGGGAATAGGTGTACCCGTGGGGACTTGTGGGAGCAGGAAGTGGTTAGGGGAGTTGATGGGGGCAAAGGTGTTGAGAATAATAAACAAATTTGTGGGAGGGCTGTGTTTCCATGGCAGTCCATTTATATAAACCTCCCAGCAAAACAAAATGCTCGGAAGGATTGAAAGATGTTGAAACAGCTGCAACAACACTTATATAGTGCTCTTCACAAGCGGTAGAGTCTCACATCACTTAACGGTGGCAGAATCTTATGTTGATCTGGGGGTGGGGGGTGGGGGGGGGGTGGGAGGAGAAGTTGATTGTAAGCACGGTTGAAGAGGAAGGTCTTCCAGCATGATCTAAAAATACAGAAGGAGGGGGCAAGATGGAAGGATTGAGGGAGAAAGTTTCAAAGTTTCGGGGCATTGTGGCTGACAGCTATTGGCTATATCTCATGTTTCAGTGACTTTGCAATTCAATACTGGCTGGTAACTGGCTATTCAGCTGCCACTGAATGTTATAGTACTAACACCTCTTGCACAGTCTCCAGGACTCAAAAGGTTGTCAACCAGTGCTTCCTGATGGAAAGTCTATTGATATTAGCCAACTGGCTCATTGCCAAGTCTCAAAATGCCAGGTCGCTTGGTGCTGTAGGAAGATAAAACATTAAAGGTGTCTGACCAATAAGCATTTTTCTTGGATGGGTAGAGTGGTATTCACTTCTGCAATAACAATCACGCTGATGTGTTTGGGAATTTAAAAACCTCAAATTTACTGTGTAAATGCGGGAAAATGTATTAAGCCTTTGTAATTCATGAAATAAATTGTCTGCTGTTTTCAGTTATTTATCCCCTGATCCTTTTGCTTTTAGTTATGGATATCTTTGTGAGCAGAGTTTCAACCCAAATCTCTGATAAACTTTGTTTCCTGGAGACTTTGTTTCTGGCACGTTTAGCTTTTACTTTGGAGAAATGATTTTTTCCGGTGTTCTGGCCAACAATCCACCAGATAAAGTTGTCATTCCCTTCATGGCTCTTGGTGGGACATTATTGTATGGAAATTGGCTGCTGTAGCTCATCTACAAAATACATAGTCCTCTTACTCCACAACAAAATCTATTACTGTGAGACATTTTGATGACATGATAAGGCACTTTATCAAATGCAAGGAATAGAGGCTATTACCCAGTGGAATTACAGCACGTTGCATAAAACCACCTTTCTATATGATACAGCTCAGAAACAAGCCATTCTGTCTATCCAGTCTGGTTTTTACACTCCACACTAGTGCCTAACCTCAATCCCATCGCAAGTCAAGTATCCCCATATCCCTCAACTGTATTACTTCTTCACCTATTTATCCAGTTTTTTTAAAAAGTCTTTCAATCTTGTTTGAAGAAGAGAAAATTCTGTTCTGTGGGATTCCTGTTCCTTGAAGAATATTCTTTGCAGTATGGAATTATTTCTTTATTTATTCTGTGTTGTTTTGCTTGAATTCTCTGTGGCTATTGGGATTTTCCTTCAAACTTTAGCAATGAGATTCAATCTTACATGTCAAAACTACTAGAAACATTCAGCACAAAATTCATCAGAAGGCAGACCAGCAAAACACCCAGCTTGTCTCATGGTATGGTCACCAAGGGCTGCTTCTATTAGAAATCCTGTGTCATTTCAGCATACAGATCCATATATTTTCAGTCCAGCAACTATCAAAACTAGAATAGTTACAGACCACAAAGACTTTTCCTTTGGGTTGTCCTCTTTGCTATTTCCTGTAGTGCCTGACATCTCCTCCTTTATTTATTTCTTCACATTCACAAGCCTCTCAAACATGGCCATGGTCTTATCCAATATGGATCCTTTCCATTTCTTTTGAAAGGCCCTTTAAGAGACAAAGAGGTGAGAGTTCCTGCATTGTATTGTAGTAGTTGTCAGGCTATAGAAACAAAAAACAATTGTATGCCATTCAGCCACCAAGCCTGTTCTGCCATTCTGATCTATACCTGAAGTTCAATTACCCACCCTTACCCCACATGCCTTAATACCCTGACCAACAAATATATATCCACCTCAGTCTTGAGGATATGAATGGATCCAGCATTCACAGATTTCCACTACCATTTGGGTGAAAAACAGCCTGCAGTTTCACTTCTAAATGATTGAGCTTTAATTTTAAAACTATGACCCCTTGTTTTGGATTCCAAACAAAATAGTTTACTTGTACATAACAATGTCCTTTCCTAGGAGAATGCATTGTAAAAAAGAGTTTTACATTATAATTTTTTTAAATTATTCATAATGCAACATTGTATCCCCATTCCTGACTTTCCTCTGGGATAGAGCATGTTTTCTTATTTCTCTTACCTTGATTCTTTATTCATTGCTTGATCTTTTGTATTTGAAGCTTCCTTCAGTCTCCAAATGCAGTCTGGTCAGATTTATTCTTCACTCTTACAAATGATATCTATCCTGTAGAGGCGTTTTTAAGACTTCAAACTACTAGGTACAACTTTCTTAGGAGGCCCGTCATAAGTGTGCATGTGCACTTTAGTAAGAGCTTGCGCAATTTTATTTTATGCAAAAAATAACTTTTGCCGGGTACGATGTCTCTTTAGGCGGACCGCCTGCTCTGCCGGGCTGGGAAGAGCTCTGGTTTTCGCTACACGGTATTTAACAAAAGACAAGAGCACAGCAACTCAAATCCTCCCATTTCAATAATTTTTTGAATTACTTTGCAATATGAGGGGCCTGTCGGTGCGTTGCACCGATTGCACTGACGTTAAAAGTGCCTCTGCTATCCAGGGTCTGTGAAGACTGAATTTTCTTCAGTTAGATCGTCTCTTGACTTGGATGCCCAGAATTTTGTTATTTCCATACTTGTTTTTTGAACGTGGAATTCTAAGACACAGTAAATTAATTTTATTTATTTTATTTACAATGTTTGCACAGATTTTGACTCAGTCTGTACGTACTTACCCACACACTGATTAAACGTTCCTGTGGAGCTTGCACTTTATCATTCGAAATACTGTCTTTACATAGTTTTGATTAAAGTACATATTCAACTATTACAAAACAGTCCTCTTCACAAATCTACATCTTCCTAACTTCAGAAATAGTCGCTAAATCTTTCATTTAATATTTGCTTCTCCGATAGTCACTGGAGTCACTCGTCACTTACCAAATATATATTTCAGTTTTCCAGAAAGAAGGAAAATATGCTTTATTACTTGTTATACAACAATCGATCCCTGCCACCCCTGTGGTCTCAGCCCAAAGGAGAACCTGAAGATTTTTCAGTTCTGATAATGCTATCGATCATGTAAATCACATCTTGAGTGAAGCTAAAAGCTTAATTTGCGTTCTGTGAAGCAATATTCAAATGTAGCCTCTAAGTGTCCAAAACAAACACATTGAATCCACAGTTGCCAAGGTAACACTCCTTATTTTCAAACTGGGAATAGAGTGCATTGTCCATCCGACAAGACAAAACATTAAACCTCGGTTCCATCTGCCTGTTCAGGTGGATGTTAAAGAGCACTCTTTGAAAAAGAGAAGGGAACTTCACCTAGCGCCTTTGGTCATCCTTCCTATGTGAAAGCTGCTACACAGATATAATTCTATTGTTGTTGCTCTGGCTCACAATCCACTGGATAAAATTGGTCATTCACTTAAAAATTGTTTGACATTACTTTGTGCAATTTTGCTGCCACTTCGGCATACAATATACACAGTCACTACACTATACACAGTCACTACACTTCATAATGTAAAGCATTTTGAAAAATGTTTCTCTAATAAAAGGCTTTATATCAAATGCAAAGATTATTAGTATGGTTGATCTATTTGTAGAAATTGTCCATACTTTAAATTTCCATCAGAAAATGTATTGGAATTCTCAATTTTCAGATGGATTCTGTTGGGAATATAAATCAATTCCAGAGATAGTGGTGTTTGTGGGAACTTGACTCAATTATGGACAGTACTTCACCATGGCATCGTCCAGCCAGAGAACTACTGTCTTACGATAAATTCAGACTGAAAGATACACACACTTACACACAGTCTGATTTTCGCAAGTTTTCAGTGTTCATAACATTTATTTGGTTGTATACAATAAAATAATCAGACATCAATCTCTGTTGAATGTCAAACAATGTTAACAGTTGTCAGCACTCGAGTTAAGAGCAATGACTTCTGATCAGGAACTGAACTTCCAAACCCATTAATAGACAAATGCTGGAATTTCCATATTAAACTGTTTCTTATGGGTTCTTTTCTACATTGATCTTGCATTTTTTTCCTTTACTGGTTCTTTCTTGCCAGCTCTGGAGCTCTTGATGCAGTTGAGCTTAGTGGTAAAAATCAATAAGAGTGATGAATCTGAAACCCCTGCATTCCCTTCTTCATGCACTAATGACCTTGCTGCCTGCACATTATGAGATCATTTAGTGCTGTAGGGCTCCCTTTACGTGAATGGCATCTTAAATTCACCAAACCATGGGCAGCACGAGCTGCTCAATAGAAAATTGTATCATTTCCTACATTCAGCAATCGGACAACTGAAACTGACTATATTTTTCTGAATAGTTCTCAGCAAAGGGAAATACAGCCGTCTGCAGACTTCACACTAAATTATATGCTAATGGACGGTTGTGATTTGAAGTAACACTAAGTTAAACATTTATGTCAGTCCCTGCTCACAATCAACTCTGCAAATGTCGACAGGATCAATTTTTTAAAGTCCATATTTTGTATTTGCTTATATTTGACAAGAACAAATGCATGAAAAGATTTTCCTAAGTAAACTGGAGCCAGTCTTATTTGGGGTCATCTGGATTAAAGTGAGCATTTTTAAGGTATGTATTTGTTGATGAGAACATCAAAGTCACAAAATTTAATTTAAGTGAATAGAATTAAAAATATCAATCTTCAGATTATGCGGTACAAACAATTATTCAGTTTAATTAATGCATTAATGATAGAACATATGTGATTATTTGTTACTCTCATTTATTAATTTAGTTATTAATAGGAATTCACTGTGCAACATTGTGGGATCTTTGAACTAAGATATGCAGAAACATATCTCTGTGGCAAGAACATAAAATATCTCTTCATGGGTAATTTGTTGTGTAATTGCAAACTATAGTAAGAAACTAGTAAGTGTTCTGTAATAGTACTACTAATATCACAATTCAGGTTAACAAAGTGAAAGATAAATAAAGTAGTTATATTTTCCATTAAATATAACAACCTGCAAAAACAGTAATTGTGCACATCTTCAAATGGTCAATTATCACATGTTAAGAAGAATCAGGAGCATAAGCTGGGTTACAAATTGTTGTATAAATAGTCCAGATTTAACAATGGTGGAAGTAAACCATCTCCCCACTAATATTTATATAATTGTATTCTCATTGTTGTTTGTTCAAAAGGCATTATTATTTTTGGGTGCAGCAGATATATTGTGTTTCACTTCTTGCAGTGTCACCTCTACCCAAACAGATGTTGAAGTCTCTACCAACGCTAGTCATGAAAAATGTCCATCACGTTTCTTGCTGTCAGTTATTGCCAGACAAAATTGACCAAAACAGTAATAGATTAAATTACTGTCAGAGGTAATCACTCCTATCTAGACCAACATATCTAAACAGACTATACTAGCACATGATCACAGTGAGGGCTGTTTGCTGCCTCCATATTTTTTTGTGTGAGAAGACATTGAGCTTGAAAATATATGGAAATTGCCAACACTGACCATTTAGTGACAATAATACAGCATTTTAATCGTGCTAATTTCAGATACGCACATTGTAGATTATACATATATACATATATAGGACCAGTTGCATCTTTCACAATAATGATCAAACTATACCTTTCAGGTGATCAAACTATATCCTTGATTTTCAGAAATATTGAAGCTTGGGGTGAGAATATTTGGGGCATGTAGTTCTGCTTACAAAGAAACACCAGTTTGGGGTAGAAATCCATTTACTCTATGTATCATTTTCGATGTCCAGAATATGGTGAATTGTTGAATTAAAAGAATTTACTGATAACTTCAAAACTAAGGCTGTGTTTATGATTTTGACAAATTGTAATTCTTGGAATATATGAATACAAATTGTAGGAAAGATCTAATATATAAAAGTATACAACAACAACAGAAATATATACAGAAAAACACAGAGATGGAGATAGTGAGAGACACAGAGAGAGAAATATATTTACCTCCTGAGGAGATAGGCCCCGAATGCGCGCGCACCCGGAACACGTGCACCCTGAATGCTCGCGCACTCCGAATGCGCGCGCACTCCAAATGCGCGCGCATTCCGAATGCGCGCATCGCGCGTGCATGCGCAGTACGAAAACCCCCAAAATATCGATATTTCGGTATATCTCGATATGAGCCCATCGATATATCTAAATCAGAAAATTTCCATATCGACGGACCCTATATATATGTGGGCGAAACACATCAGCCAATTTCGCACAGCAGTGTCCCACAAACAGTCATGGATTAAAATGACCAATTTGGGGGGGAGGGATTATTATTAGGTGTGTGGAGGAAGGAAACGTGCCCAAGGTTTCACCCTCAAGTCACATTTTTCATTCCTATGTTTAACAGAATCTATGAGTACTTCTGATACTGATGGAAAGACCTGAAATCAATGTTATTATCAGAATGAGTCACAGCTTTTATTGGTCACAAAAATCCTTGCATTTGACATCTTAAAAGCGCTTCACAGAATATACTGTAAAGTGAATTGACTGTATATTTTGTGGGCTAAATGTAGTTAAATTTGGAATTGGAATTGATTGCACCTTCTGACGAATTCATTTGAAAGGGTAGAATCTATTGTATATTTTACAGGATGTGCATCTAACAATATCCTGCTCTATTACAGAAAGGCAATAAGAACCAGTCTGAAAATTCCTAATGGGCTGCATCAAGATGCCGTTTCAATTAATAAATGGGAATTGCTATGCTGCCCCAAAGCAAAAGGAAGAAATTGGTGGGAAATTATTCAAGGATAGGAAAGCACTGGAGAAAGCGGAAAAATAATAATTATGGGCAATTTTAATTATTGCAATTGAGAGGCAGGATGATGGGATCTTTCAAAATAAAGAGGTCATTTTTTTTAGAGCTAATGCAAGAACACTATCTGATACAGCCTGTTAAAATTGAAACTGAAATAAACGGAAAAAAAGAGTTTTGCCCATAAAATATACAGTCAATTCACTTTACAGTATATACTGTACTGTAATTAGGAGGTGTATCAAATGCAAGGATTTTGAGGTATATCAAATGCAAGGATTATTATTATTATATACAGTACAGTACTCAATTTGAGTGTCAAGAATTAATGTGTGAGGAGCACAGGGATCAAAATGGTATTCATCAAATATGAAGGTAAGTTAGAATTGACAAAAAGGAATTGGGATGTAAAGCGGGCGAATATCGTTTGATGTCACTCACACTGTATATCAAACGAAGTGGTGAAATAGGACTGTATCACAGTATTGCCTTTTGATTGTTGAAGCATTGATATCCCCCACTATGACACCTGTCATCAATAAACTCATTGAAGGTGGAATAAAAGCAACACCACAAAGTCTGTGCATATTTTATGGAATAATGCAAGTCAAGGTGTCTTACAAGGATATAAAGTCAAGCATTTGGCAGTGCATCAATACAGGTCGAAATGGAATATATCCGACAACACTGGGCTGGAACAAGCACAGAGATGATGAGTGGAGTTTTTGTAATTATGTGCTTAGTGGACATAGGAATGATAATCGCGTGCAATTCCCTGCTGTATTTCGTCCACAAAATATACAGTCAATTAATTTTACAGTATATTCTCTAAAGCGCTTTGAGACGTCCCAAAGATATGATACATAAAATGTCAGGATTCTTCTTACTATTTTAATCAGAGGGCAGGTGGATAACTAATTAGTTACTCTTTAGATGTCTGTAGCTTCAGGGGATTCTGTATTACCCCAAATTTTACTTTTAAATTTCAACATTGAACAGTGCACATTGATATAATGAAAGTAACCAAAATACTGTATTATGGTAATAAAGCTTTTGAGATACCTGCAGTCATTTTATGTCTGTGCCATTATTAACATGTAGAATTAAAAACAATGCAAGATAGAATTTTTTTTGGAGAGAACGTTATTTCTAACCATACTGTCACCTATTTATCATTCTTCACTGCAGTGTCCTGGCCAACAATGCCTCCAGAGAAAACTGGCCATTCACCTCAAGGGTGTTTGGGGGACATTGCTGTCCGAAATTTCTTTCTCATTTGTCTACAAAATACAGTCATTATACTTTACAGTAAAGCAGTGCATTGGTGTAGTTGAGCCGGAATGTGATAGCCACCTTTGGCGATCTTGAGGGTGAGATAATGGCGGAGACAGGCAATATTGCAGAGGTGAGGGAAGACAGTTGAGGATTGAACAAGACACCTAAGTTCCTGACTGGTTTGATGACGTTAGGGCTTGTTGAATGTTTGTGATGTTCATGAAATGTTTGCATTGGCTGGACATGTCAATAGCTCCAGCCGAAGCTTTTTTCTGGCATATGGCAGTTCTATGTATAAGTATTTTAAAGAAGGTTTTGGAGCAGAACTGGGGCCATATGGTCTGTTCCTGTATTTTCTTGGAACCGGGTGTACTGTAAAATTCCACTGAGGTGATGTAGCCCTTAAAAATGGAACGCTTCCTGAACTGAATTGAATTCAACATGATATCATTGTGTGAGCTGCAGCCAACATCCTAACAAATAAAGAAAAAGAACCCAGGCCCAATTCCCATGGGAAGGAGCAATTAAAAAAATATTTTTTTGGGGGGAGGGAGAAATGAAAGCTACGCTGTGTATAATTGTTTGCATTTTGTTTTCTCATTTCTTAGAGGTGATTTGGGTTAGTAACATGTTAAGGATGTTAGTGCAGAAGAAATTGTGCTACTTCAAAGCTTTACTTCCCTTGTATTTCAACAGGAAAAATGGAGCTCCCATTTTAGATATTATTCCTACAAACATTTCCCAAGCTTTGTTGCTGAACATATTTTCTGGACTGAATTGATTTTCTGGAATATAAACATAAGGCCCCAGCAGTGTCCCCAATTCATAAATGTATTGGTGGGGTCAGCTGGGTGTCTAACACATGCAGAAACAACATCATCATGCTTAAGAGCATCATGCATAATTTTTCGCCCATAAATATACAGTCAATTTTCCTACTCTCCTTTATCCTGCCCTGACTCTTCCCTACCTGCTCTTGTCCCTACCTGACTGTTCAGTGCCTTGGGATGTCCTCTCAACGTGAAAGGCGCTATATAAATGTAAGATTTTATTGAAGAGTATCCAAACATAGCTATAAATTCCACGCATCCCACCTACACATGGAAATCCCAGAGATAGATTGTTGGAATGGAATGCACACTCACTCCATGGAGGGATGCATCCTGCTTACCTAATTCCGAAAAATATTAGGCGCAGATTGGCAAGTTCCAAGGCTTGGGGATCCCAGAGTGTGTATTGGGGTACTGCTGGAGTCCAACCAGCTAACACCAAATAGCCTGCCATTGATATTGCTATACTGTATAGCAAACATTCCTGCTGCTTATCCAGCTGGGATTATCCTTCCATCCTTTCCAGTTCGGCTTTTGCTTGCAGGGTTAACAGGAGCTGAGTGGGATGACTTTCTGCCCCCAGTGACTGGTCGGTCCTTCCAGGTCCTGAAATGTCTCAAAGCAGTTCACAGTATTTACTGTGAAATATCATGAATGTGTCTGTATCTGTGCAGGTAAACAAGGCAATTTATTTATGCACAGCAATACTCCACAAACAGTTATGAAGTAACCTAGTAAGAGCTTCACCTTACCCATTCTAGCTTCTGTATATTCTCTATCCTCCAACAGTGATCAATAAATAATCAAAAACAACAATAATACAGCAGCTTTCATTACATTATTTACCTCTGAAGTACACCTCAAAGTTCTCAAAGGATGCACAGTGAAGTGTTGTTTGTTAGGAAAATATCTGATAAGACCATTGAATATTCATTCATCTTGCCACTTTCAGCTTTGGTCTCCTTAGTTATCATTCTCTCTACCTCAGGCCCCAGCAAATCATTGAGCTCTTTGGAGCAATTATTTAAGTCTACAGGTATTCCTATGTACTGCAATACTGTTCTCAAGCAGATATTTATCATCAAATGAAGTTATAGATGCGGAATCAACCACTCTTGTTGTAAGTCTGTTCCACATAATTCACTACTTTGTGGGGGGAACATAAAACACACATTGTCTAAATTCTAGTCTGATTTGAAGATTTTTTAAAATTGTAAACATATGGTCTCTAGTTCTAACCTCATGGTCTAAGTCAAATAGCCAACTTACATTTAGCTCTCGTTATTTTAAAGACCTGTATCATGTTTCCCCTCATTCTCTGTTTTCTCTATTGAAAACATTTAGCTGCAAGTGATTCTCACCATACATTAGAGCACAGATCCCCAAATCAACCTTGATCCGCACCACTCTTCAGTTAACTTGCAGCTCAGGCTCCAAGCTGGGCAATGTGACGTGTGTATTGTGTGCAGTACTTTGAGACATCATAGTGATGCAAAAGGTTCTATGCAAATGTGAATTGTTGCAGTTGTTGATTTTTTTCTATCACCAATTTCCCTTTGAAGCCAGAGGTTTGTACATGTTCAAAGACAATGTTTAAGGGCAAATGCAATGTACTTCTGGCATATGTCACGTTATTTAAGAGAGGACATGTGTGTGTGTGTGTGGCAGGCAGGCAGGCAAGCGAGAGAGAGAAGAGGAAGAGATAGCATGTGTGAGAGAGATTCACAGAGATAGAGGGAAAGGACAAGTTTCCTAACAAGAACTTTGATTTATATAGCGCCCTCCATGCTGGACGGCGTCTCAGAGCGCTTCGCAATAGCGGATCCCGGGACCGAGCCAGGGGCAGGGTTAGAAAGACGACCAAAGGCACAGTCGAAGAGAAAGGTCTTCAGCTGGGACCTGAAACTGAGAAAAGAGGGGGCAAGGCGAAGGAAGTGAGGAAGGGAATTCCAGAGCCTCGGGGCATAGTCGCTGAAGGCACGGCTGCCGAGGGTGGAGCGGAGGGTTGGGGGACATGAGGGACATTATTAATAATAATCCCATAAGAAAAAAAACATAATAAATTGGTCATTTCAATCCACAACTGTTCGTGAGACACTGCTGTGCGAAATTGGCTACCAAGTTTTGCCCACAAATATACAGTCAAGAGACATCTAGAAGATACGTAAAGTACCTTACAAAAGCAAGGCTTACATTTTATTATTATTATAGTGTCATTTCATGTGTGGTTCACCCACAAATATACAGTCAATTTTCCAACTCTTCTTCATCCTGTCCCGACCCCTCCCTCCCTACTCTTGTTCGTACCTAAATGTACAGTGCCTTGAAACATCCTCTTGACATGAAAGGCACTATATAAATGTAAGCTTTGATTGATTCATTGATTCATTGATTGTTAGAGCTATCATGTCATCTCATGTACATGCCAATACATTGTATTTCTCTGCACATTAAAATTACGCAAGCTTTACTTACCTTTGTTATGAGCTACATGGGTGGTTTCAATGTATTTTTAGTATTGATTGTTATGAAAATGCAATAGAACATAAAAACATAAGAATAAGGAGCAGGAGTAGGCCATTCGGCCCCTCGAGCCTGCCCTGCCATTCAATAAGATCATGGTTGATCTACTAATCTAACCCCACCTGCCCGCAAATCTCTTAATCCCTTTATCCATAAGAAATCTATCAAATTCAGTCTTGAATGTGTTCAAGGACTGAGTATCTATAGCCTTTTGGGCTAGAGAATTTCATAGGGTTAAGTTGCAAAAATGCTATATCTCTGATGAAAATTTGAATTGGGAAATTGTCTGCTGGCAAGAGCACCATCCTCAGAGTCCCACGTGCTGTGTCTAAAGTCTGTGTTAGCAGTTCAAGCTTTGCATTCTCTCTGCTTTGTATTTTCTTTGAAAATGTACAGTACATTTATTTATTAATATATTTGGTACAACAGAAATCCCAAACAAATACAAGTACAATACAGTATCTTCTTTTCCATTTTTCCTTTCCCGATACAAAAAAAATTTGGTTGTTTGTGGTACATTTTTGCTTTGCAGGTTTTGATGTTCATGTCACCCCACAACATGCAGTGCTGAATATTAACAGAATAACCCTGCTTTACCTTTCCCAAAACACGCCCACACCCCCCAGCCAGGGGAACAGATTCATGTTGCTTCACAGTGTTTGGTCGGCTTTAAACCCAGTGAGGAATCTGCCAGGCGGTTGCCATGGAAACAGGGCTGCTTCCAGCATTTACTTCACTCATGGATTGGAGGTGTGTTGGGGGTTGGGGTGGGGGGATGTGGTTGGAAAGAGAAAGACTAGGTAAATCACAAGACTTGCTGATCATAAAGTGATAAAAGAGGGTCACAGTAAATTGATGTGCTTGACAGCTGCTTCAGTGCAAGCTGACGGTTAGAGCATTGATAAGGACAATAGTGATGCATCCACTATACAATTATGCATTTGAAGCCCAAATATGATAGGAACCTGCATAGATTTACACTCAAAGTCTATGTGCCTTCACTGTCAAGGGGTGACTGAAGCAGAATGCAGTATTACTCTTTGATAACTTGATATAAGCACAATTACAGGACATTTGTAACATTCAACATTGGAAAAAATAATAAATAATAAACCGGTGGACATAACCAAGCAGCAGTGCTAAACTAAAACAAGCTCCTTCGGAGGAAATGGTATTGAACTCCAGGATTTTCACCAGCCTAACAACACATAAACAGCATGTTTACAAAGAAGAAAGCTATCTCGACTTACTGGTGCTCAGAACATGCCAAATAATGATCTACTCGAAAATGGCCTTAGTTTTATTTCCGCCACAAATGAATAAAACTCATTTTGTAAAATATGTAAATAAATAAATCCCTGACTCACCTGGTAAATGTTTAATCGCATGGAATTGCCGAATCTGTTTTCAGCAGCTGCCCTGATATATTTTTAATGTACAACATATTTTTCGCAGGATATATTATCATATACCAGTTCAGTTTCTGTATTGTTTTATCCAACATTTAATCTGTTGCCATTATTCCTCCCACTCTCTCACATTAGTTTCACCTTTATAGTGGGTATTTTGTGATAATTTATCCTATACGTTTGTGTGGAAGAGTATGCACATAGTATCTATTTGATGCACTTTTTGATCATGGAAAGCACTCAAGTTAATTCAGAGTGACCCGTAATGCTTAATCGAACTCTACTCCTACACTGTGCAAAGTCATTCAGTTACAGATCCTGATTTTCCAACCTTAATTGTCATAACTATTAGCTTTCGAATGGCATTAAATAGCACCCTAATGAAAAGGGTGTTAGTTAAAATACTTGAGAGTTTTTGACAGAGAAATGTCTTATGATGCATAAATTAAACTATTTGCAATACAACGTGAAGAATCTTGGTTTCCAACGTACTTGAAACTAGTTAGGGAGCTCAAGTCTATAAACCGGAAACTGAAGAATAGAAGCTTAATTCTGTTTGTAACACTAATGCTGTGGGGGTTTTTTTTATAGAGAAGGGGAAAATATTATTTCTCCAAACAGAAGGAATAAGAACATATGAATTAGGACATAGCTTAAAAGCAAAATGTTTGTCATTTCGGTGCCTGACCCGAGGTTGTGGTTGAGTGAAATAACGCAGGGAAAGAGGAGTCACCCTGTTCTTGTCCACCAGAATGCCTCTTTACGGCCGGCAGCATGGCCTTTCCAGCATCAGAAAGAGATAGGGTGGCCAAAATACCTTGGCCACACTTGCAATATTGAGCTATCTATTTGTTCCAGTCACAGAAGCCCAAATCAGTTAGCAGTTGTAGCAAGCCAAACCTGTCCTTACATTATTGTGTAACAAATAAATCACGTTTTTCTATAATCTAAGCAAAATCCCTAAGAATATAGGAAAATAGAAAGGAGGAAGCCATTCAGCCTCTCGAGAAGTTTATTGAGTCTTGACAGATCTTCAGTTCCGTTGTCTTACCCTTTTGCCATATCCCTTAATACGTAGGTTATGGGATCCAATGCACCTTCAGATCCTAGAGCATTACGTTTATAAAAATCCAAATTTACCAGGATGGTACCAGGAATAAGGGACGTCAGCTATGAGGAAAGGCTAGAGACGCTAGGTTTATTCTCATTGGAACAGAGAAGATTACGAGGATATCTAATAGAGGTTTATAAGATCATGAGGGGATTCAACAGAGTAAACAAGGAAAAACTGTTTCCACTGGTGGGTGTATCAATGACTCGTGGTCACAGATTTAAAATAGTTTCAAAAAGAAGCAGAGGGGAAGTAAGGAGAATTTTTTTCATTCAGCGAGTTGTTCGAATCTGGAATGCATTGCCTAAAAAGGTGGTGGAGTCCGATTCGATAACAACTTTTAAAAGAGAGGTAGACATTTATTTGGGGAGGACAGGTTTGCGTGGTTATAGGGAGAGAACTGGGGAGTGGGATTAAGTTGCTCTTTTCAAAGAGCTGGCACAGACTCGATGGGCCGAATGGCCTCCTTTTGTGCCGTAAGATTCTATGATTTTTAGTCTTTGTTGTATGTCGCACAACTGTACGTCAATAAAAAAGGAGAAAATCACATCAAGGACATGGATGACCACAAGTTGAGCAAATCAATTTTAACTGAAAGGCAGCAATTGATATGGGTTGTAGCTGATAACACAGTTGTATATTAAAGTAAAACCTCAATAATCCGGCATGGTTGGACTCACTCACCTCCCAGATTTCGGAGTTTGTTGGTATATAGAACCTACCCTAGAAATGGCTGGGGAAATAAAAGCATTAGAAAGTGGGCGAAGCATCCCTTTGCTTCTGTTACCAGGTCATAAATTAATTCAAGGTTATATCCGAGTAACTGGCACGGAAATGCCACAAATCTGCAATCAATCTTTAATTGCTACAGGACACTTTCAGGTCCAGCCATGTTGCATTTTTCAGCCATACCTTTGGTAAATAGCCGCCTCTTTTAGTGTTTAACATCCCATCAAACCATAATAAACACAAGACCAGCCTCTGGGCTTAAAAGTTCTTGGGACGTTCTCCTGATGTGAAAGGTGTTCTACAAATGTATTTTGTTGTTGTTCTAGTGAAGAGGTGAATGAAAAAACACACCAAGTGCAGAAGTAAAGCAAAGTCTGAAAATAAATATAGGGGAAAAGAACAGTGTTATATGTCCTTATTCAGCTGTTTCAATTCAGATTTTTTTATGGTTCTAAATTTCACCTTGGAAAGCCGAATCCGGAAAAGGCAGAAAAAACACACAATAAACCGGTTCTATGATAAAATCACTTGACAGGAAAGAATAATGAACCGCGGATATTCATTGTTTTGTAGACCAGAGTTTGTTTATATCCATTTTCCTTCTTCGGTGTTTATTTCTGATAGATTGGGTTATTTGAGGTCAGATATTTCATTTACAGATAGATTCTGCATTAACCTCCACTGGCTCCTGAGAAGCCCTACAGCATCCTGTATAGCAAACAAACAGGGGTGATTATTTTCTGTAACCATAAAGAAAATCTGATGCAATTGATTTTTTTTCTTTCTAGTCTAAACCATTTCGCTTGAAAACTTCTTGGTCTGCAATTGTATGTTTTTTTAAACAAAGCTCATCCTTCAAACGGAGCTGACTGTAAAATATTCTCCATGTGGGGGAAGAAACAAAATGGAAATGGCCTAGATCCAAGCTCATGCAGATTAAATAGCACTTCATGGTGACCATTTACACAGTGTTGATGAGGCTCTCTCAAAATTGGTCATGTTAGGTTTGTAAAATAAAACTTATTAAGCACTCCACCAGACTGCTTGATAGAACACTGGACCTAGGTGAGGCATTGGGAGAAAGGGAAAAAAACAATATTCTCTTTAACCCATCATCTCATATCCTCTACACAATTTTCTCGTTTGTCTTCCTTGCCCTGCCTCTCGGCTCTCAGTTAGTACTTAAAAGCCTTTATCTCCCAACATCCCCCAACAATGTTGACTCATTTTGCTTTATCCATAAATGATGCCTGAGCTGCTGAGTGTTCCCAGTGATTTCAGATTTTGTTTTAAAAAAATATTATCTGTTTCAGTCACATTTGACTAAAACAGATAATCCCTTTTCTATCTACAGAAGAGTGCGTGGAAATAGAATTATAAGGAGTCATATTTAGAGCAAATTAATCTCATGCTTTGTTTCTTCATCTCCTTTATTGATCTAATTTTTAAAAGAGGAACCAGCATAATTTCTTTAATTTAACATGGAAAAAGCAACTTATAGTACAGCCCAATTATAATACAACTTATTTACTGTCTGAATTTGGTTATAATCAATTGCAATGTGTACACCATTCACATGATAATGCTAACAATTCTTGCATGTGATAAGGCATCTGATCATATCATTGAGGTGTTATACTGTACTGTGAATTTTGCAGATCAAATGAGGCAACCAGTTTGCACATCGAAATATCTCACAAACAGCATGGAGTGACCAACTTTATCTCAGGGATGGGTGGCCAGAATTCTGGAAGAAACTCTCTTCTCTTTTTGTAAAGTGCCATGGGATCTTTAAAATCCATCTGAACAGGCAAACGGGATCTCAGTTAAACATCAAAGCAAATGATGGCATGTCTAACAATACAACACAACCCCATCACTGCATTGGAGTTTCATCTTAGACTATATGATTCCAAATCCCGACATGGGTCTTGATTCCATAAACTTCCAAATTATAGGCAAGAGTGCTACTTCTGAGCCAGGCTGACACATTAAACACAGCCGGCTTTGTTTCCCTTTAAAATGGTTAAAAATGTCAGTACTCCGAGATGCTATCCTGAGTGAAGAGTTATTCAACAATAACAACAATTTGCACTTACATAGTGCCCTCTCTATGCAGGGTAGCATCTCACAGCGCTTAACAATGACAGAGTTTGACTCTGACATGGGGGGTGGCCGTAAGCATGGTCAAAGATAAGATTTTCCAACAGAACTTGAAAAAGCAGAGAGACGGGGCAAGATGGAGAAGGGTTGAGTGAGAGTGTTGCAGACTTTCAGGGCACAGTGGCTGAAAGCACAACCTCCGATGGTGGGACGGAGGGTAGGAGAGTCAAGCAGGAGGATTTATCATCATGGGTGAGATATTATGGATCCAACCATTGTGTTATATTGAGGCTCCACTGCACTATCTAGACCACAAGATTAAAAAAGAGATTTGGGTAATAGAGCTCCTTTGGCCTATTTAATCTCATCTCATCCCATCTTTTTTGCATTACAGAATAAAGCTTTTCCTAGTCCTTCTATTATATACAATTCCAATTATATCCACTCTTCTTGTAAACCGGTTCTAGCCATTGATTATGCCTGTGTAAATAAATAGTTTATGCCCTGTAATTATGCAGAATCTAGGATTTTGTTTTCTGCTACTGTTGTGTACCTTAAAGTTCTTGGTTTACCTTCTCTTTCCTATCTTGTCCACCTCTGTAAGGAACTGTCTAAAACATTTATTTTTGAGGTTGAAGAGCCATAGATTATTTAGGTTTCCTCATAGTTTATCTAACCCAGGAGATCAGACATTGTTTTTGAATGCTCCAAGACACTACCTTGCATGAATAAATGTAAGTTGTTGTCACTGTTGCTGTTTCTCTGCACTATGTCTATGGTCAAGACAGATCTTTATGCCATGGCAATAACTATATCTAATACTGCAGGTGTTCCCTCATCAGAACACAGATCAGAGTTGTGCATGGCATCTAGGGATTAGAAGTCCACAATTCCACCTAGTTCTAGTTTATAAGAATATTTGATAATTTTTGAAAAAGTGGTCTTGCCCCATCTCTACAATTTCATCAAACCGTTGCAACCCGCACTCCTTCACTCAGCAGGCTCCAGCCTGCTTCATGTTCCCCACTATTGACGGTCAGGTATTCACCCTATCTTTGCCTATTCTGCTGCTGCTGCGTTTCACCCACAAAATATAGTCAATTAATTTTACAGTGTATTCTGTGAAGTGCTTTGAGACGATTTGAAGACATGATAAGCTGCCATATCAAATGCAAAGATAATTATTATTGATGTTGCACATCTTGTGTTACTGAATTATACCATGTACAGACCTGGGCTTCACTCATCCTTGTTTGAGAATTTCAACAGTCCTCCCCGCCACATGTTGCCAATCGCAGTTAATTTATTGGGAATAGAGGTGAGAAGAGGCACGGTGCCAGCCAATGTGAGTGAGGGGAAGCTGGCACAAAGTCTACCTGCAGTCACACTTTAGTGCTATTAACCAGCTGTTCCTAGAGCAACATTGGCTGATGTTGCATATTGCTTTAAGGACTTAAGTGCCAATTGAATATGGATGATGCAAGGATAACAGGATGCTGGGAAAATGACTGGGCAGATTTGAAAGTGGTTGATTTGTAAAGTAGGAATTAAAGGACCAAGTGAATTTATATTTTGGTTGGAGTAAATAACATTACATGGTGTCAGAAGTGAAAAGGAAAAACCGTATGGTTTCGGAGGAAAAACTTGAAAACAGAAGGCTGTATCAAAGGAAAATTTGGGGGGAAAGATAAACACAGATCTTATTGGGTAAAAGATGAAAAACGAAAGCTATATAGATGAACATCATGGAGATCAAATAAAGAAGATACAGGAGAAAAAGGAAAAGCAGAAAGAAGAGCAAGCAGCAGCAGCAGAAATTGTGAGAACAACCAAGTGTGGGAGAGAAATAAAAAGACCACAAAGAGTGATAGAACAAGATTGGTAAAAAATAGAAGAAAAGCAATTCACTGCCACGTTTCGCCCACAAAATATATAGTCAATTCTCTTTTGTGGCATCCTGTAGCTCAGTGGTTAGGGCAATTGCCTTGCAAGTAAGAGAGCTGATTCCGAGCAAGGTGAAGCCTTGGGCAAGTTTCCTTACTCCACATACCTGATAGTAATCTCTCCAGAAAAAAAAACAATAATAGTTTGGTCATTCAATCCACATCTGTTTTGGGGACACTGCTATGTCCACAAATATACAGTCAATTCACTTTACAATATATTCGGTGAAGCATTTTGAGATGTCTAGAAGATGTGAAAAGCGCTATATAAAATGCAAGGATTATTACTCTCTCTTAACAAAAATAATCTAAGATTTACACACAAACCAGGGTGCTATGAGGATGAAGGAAACCAAAATATGTTCCTCTTATTTATTCATAAAATACTGAAGAATCATAACTGTCAAGTTACTGAGGTCATCTGCTGCTTCTTAGCTATTGAAAAAATAACATCAATAAGGATTAACATATTAGCTGCTTTGAAGAATACTGTAGATACTTTGGAAGAAGGTAACTCTCACATCTCAGATGGCATGGAAAGGCCGAGTAAAGAGGAGCAATAAATAAAGTGTTTTTCATGTCTTCTAGCCACCTCAAAGCACTTTACAGAATATACTATAAAATTAATGACTATATTTTGGGCAGCAGAAACATGGCAGCCAACTACGCAAAGTAGTGTCCCACAAACCGGCGTAGATTGAAATAGCCAATTTTTTTTTAGGGATTATTATCAGGCCCATGAAGTAAGGAAACTTGCCCAAGGTTTCGCCCTGCCTGGAATCTAACCCAGGTCTCTCACTTGCAAGGTGAGCGCTTTAACCATTGAGCTACAGGACTCCACGAGCACCAAAACAAAATGGGAAATTCTATATTCAAACATGGTATAATTAAGACTGCTGTGAACTGTGGAACATAAAATGAAATGCGTTCATAATCCTAGTTTGGCAGTCATTGTGCTTCACTGATTCTGTGGAAGGCATAAGAGTAAATAATAATAATACAGTACTTGCATTTGATATAGTGCCTTATCACTTCGTCAAGACGTCTCAAAGAGATTCACAGGCTGTACTGTAAAGTGGATTCACTGTGTGTTTTGTGAGTGAATGCAGCAGCCAGTTTGTGTACAGCAATGTCCCACAAACAGCCACAGAAGGAGTCATCAATTTTATTTGGGGATTATTTGCCAGGACACCAAGAGTCGTTTTCGAATAGTGCCATGGAATCCTTACCGTCCACCTGCACAGGCAAACAAAGCCTTGGTTTAACATCTCATCTGAAGGATGGCACCTCCAACAATGCAACCCAACCCCAGCACTGCATTGGAGTGTCACCTTAGATTATGTGATTCCAAGTACCAACATGGTGTAAGAACCCATAACCTTCCGACTCAGAGGCAAGAGTGCTAGCACTGCACCAGACTAACACTAAACTGTTGTGTAAAAATATATTGTTTTATATGGGAACATAGGAATGTACATGCACAGAATACTGCAGTATGAGCCACCTGTCCAAAGTTTAGAACTAATCTATCCCCATATCACTTCTTTGCCAATTAACTATCCAATTCCGTCTTGAATTTGTTTCTATAATTCACCTCTGCCTCATTCCTGAGTAGACTCTTCCACCTTGCACTCACTAGGTAAAGTTAAATTTAAAATCTCAGTTTCCCTGTGCTAAGCTTGAGAGCACAATTGCTTACTGTCAGGGATAAAGCTGCCTCACTGATTTTAAAGTACATAGTGTGCCAGACGTGACACAACTATTCCTGACCTTAATCTATTGTTATGAGGTAAATTCTATGAGCTGAGAAAAATTTGCAACGTGCACCTTCTTCAAATGTTGTAATGTTGTAATGTGAGGACTACTGCTACTCATGGTAAACTCTTGAAACAGAGTCCTATAGCTTAATGGTTAGAGCACTTACATGACATGCAAGAGGACCTGGGTTCAATTCCCGGGCTGAGTAAAATATTAGGGAAATTTCCTTACTCCACACACTTCCATTTACTTAGCAGTAACAACATTAATAATATTAGCAGCATCTTGATAAGTAAACAATTAATATTATTGCAATACAACAACAAAACAACAACAAAATTACATTTATAGATTGCCTTTCACGTTGGGAAGATGTCCCAAGGTGCTGGAATAAAAAAGGAGTATTGTCCAAAGCAAACACTTTCTGAGCAAGTAAATAATATAAAGAAGGACATATAGAATTCAAGAAAAGATGTGGACCAATTCTGTACTTGTCAGATAAGTGACAAATTGATGTTAATACTGATCAATGCATAGTAATGCATTTTAGGACAAAGTGCTATACACTAAGTGTAAACCACCATCTCAATGTATTGTAATGAAGTAATCTGGATGGACTGGGAAAAGATTCAACTCTGCATCTTGTTCAATCCTCACCCCCGCTATGAACAAAGGTAAGACATATATTTGCAGAGATGGAGAAGGAAACAACGTTGGCTTACTCATTGCGATACAAAGCCTCTTGAGAACAGTACTGTATTGAAGATATAGGGATAGGTGTAAGCTGAGATGAACAAATAATGGATGGGCACAGTGATTCCAGTGCTACACATGGGGTAGAATATTGAAATTAAATTGGGATAGTGCAGATTGATGAATGTTCCAGAGATTTTCCTTGATTATTTTACTTAAAGAAATAGAATGCCTAAATGAAATTTGCAATAGAAAATGTTTGTACAGTATAAGTCTGTGGTCAAATGGTCTTTTCTCATTGCTTGATTTCGTAAGGGTCAAAACATTAAGCAAATTCTTCACTGCTTCATTAATTTTCACACAAAAAAAATAGGGGGCTAGTAGAATGTACGAAGGTCCATACATTTTTTGACCTTGATGAACCAGCCACATATATTCGTTTTATTACTGTAATAGCAATACACTTTTATTTAAAAGGCATAAATCAGTATTTTATAGACAATATATTAAATAACAATAGAGTGAACATTTGGCCCTGCCACTTGTTTCTATTAAATTCTGAGGTTAGAACAATAACTCATAATTGGCTACCTTTATAGTGGCATTTGTGTAAATGAATTCAACATGTGGTAATATTTCACAAGCATACAATTCTGATGCCTTTTCATCTGGGAAAGAGACAATATGGTGACTTTAACAAAAATAAAACTTAGCATTACGATTATGTACTAATTGCTTTGTTCTGTATTAAAGATGAATAAACTGTGAAAAATAATTAAATATTAAGGCTTTATTTTGAAAAATAGCATTGCCCAAATTGCTGAATAAAATGGAAAATATTAAATTAACGGATAATATCTATTTAAATCAATTGGCCTGGCACATATTGTATTATTCAAAATAATATTTATAAAAAACTCCAAAGAATGAATTTGTAAAATCTAGAAATATTTTCACATTCAGATACTGTGGCACATTGCAAATACACTGACATCAGCTTCACATACAATGCATGACTAATTACTAAATTCCTTCTTAATGGTCTGTTACCAAGTGATTGTCATTTCACAAATAAGATGGATAACAAGCTCCTCACTCTGGCAGCTGGAAAAATATGTTCAACCTTTAAAATAATTCATCTCCGAAATATGCAGTCACTCCACTTTATAGTAAATCCTATGAAGCCTGGAAGTCCTCTCAACATGATTATATCATTGCATCATGTTGAGAGTGCAATAAATATTATTTGGGATTATTATTCATTCAAATGTAACATAGGTTAAATCAAACAAGCAATATGTTCCACTTAATACAATTTTTTTTGCAATCTGATGCAAACTCTTCATGTTCTTCACTCTATATGAAAAGATATGTAAGATGTAAAAATACATCTACTATTTCAGCGCCTTGGGATGTCCTCCCGACGTGAAAGGCTCTCTATAAATGTAATGTGTTGTTGTTACTACATATGCTTTCTCAATAAAGCAACAAAGCAAGTACACTATTTCAAAATTCACAATGAAAATCTTCTTTCCTGTAGACTTATGTCATTCACAACTATGGAAATATTTTCTTTACTTTTATAATTTCTACAAAGTATGTTCCGATTCAGTAATCTTTGGTGACTTTACCCATTGTTATCTTTGCAAAAATAGAAAGTGCTGGAACAGAATAATCTGATCATTGGGAAAAATCAGCAGATGCAAAAAGAGACAGAAGTTACTGTTCACTCCTGGTGTCATGTCAGGCATTCTTTTACTATCCTGTAAATAAACTCAACTTTAAGCTTGGCAACTTTTTCCTGTAAATAAGCTCTACTTTACTATCCTGTAAAGATCAGGAATTGAGCACCATATAACTTCACATTACACAATACCAAGTCAATGTTATTATATTTCTAAATATATTCTATTTGTTAATTGTAATAAATAATAATCATAATATATTATAATAATACATATATTATATATAATCTGATCATTGGGCAAAATCAGCAGATGCTAAATATGTATGTATAATATATTATATACTACATGTATTATACATATACAGCACCTTATCATTTCTTTGAGTCATCTCAAAGCGCTTCACAGGATCTACCATAAAGTGAATTGACTGGGATGTCTTCCTGGGATGAAAGGAGCTATACCATTGTAATTTGTTGTTGTTGCATATTTGTGGGCAAAATCTGGCAAAAACTGTCGTAGATTGAGTGACCAAATTATTATTTGGTATGTTTATTTTTGTTTTAAAGGGATTATTACCTTCAGAAAAGTGATCCGTCAATCGACTAACAATTGGGTTCCTACTTACTGCTAGGTAAACAAGGAATGTGAAGTAATAATAATAATCCTTTACATTTGATATAGCACTTTTCACATCCTCTAGACACCTCAAAACGCTTCACAGAATATGCTGTAAAGTGAATTGACTCTATATGTGGGCGAAATATGATAGCCAATTGTGCACAGCAGTGTCCTACAAACAGTCGTGGATTGAAATGACCAATTTATTATGTTTTTTTCTTGAGGGATTATTATCAGGCGTGTGGAATAAGGAAACTTGCCCACTGTTTTGCCCTGCTTGGAATTGAATCCAGCTCTCTCGTTTGCAAGGGGATTGTTCTAACCACTAAGCTACAGAACAAGTATTTGTCTTTTATGACTCTTGTTTTGGATACATCCCTATTAAATGCTTCCCTACCAAATATGAACAAAATTAAATTAAGACTAAGTTCTTTTTCATGAGCTGGGTCTCTGATACATGTGGAAGCCCATCAACATGCTTAAGAGTATCCAAATCAAACCAATTTCCATGCATCCCACCTCCAAATGAAAATTCCAGTGTATTGGAATGGCAGGTTCACTCTCTCCCTGGAGGGGCATATCCTACTTACCTAATTCAGGAGAATTAGGTGCAATGATGTTGCAATTTGCTTTTCTAGAACAGATGATTTATAAAGATTTGGGTGGATTAAAAAAAAGTGAATATAATTCTTACTGAGTTACTATTGGCCTGGTAATTGTGACTCAAAACTGTAGTACTATACCTCTTTTCAAAATGTTCAATTTAAAATTTAAAACAGAATTCAATTTAAAATTAATCACAAACATAGTAGTGAATAAAACAGTTTCCCCAGTGTCTTAAACTACTGTATTAAGAACAGCAACATGTAAAACTGATGTATATCAGCATTATTTCCAAGTACAGTATCAGGAATCATGTCAATGAATTGTACAGGATGCACGGGTGTCAACAAAGGAATAATCAACATCAAACATAGATGGTAAGAAATAACCTCACTGAAACAAACAGAGCCAACCAACTATTGCCACATGTTGGGGACACTGATTATAAGGGACATCAGCCCTCTTTCATTTTTCTCTTCAGAATTAATGTTCCCACACATTGGTACATGCTTTACATCCCTGGAATCCTCTCCAGCACTGTCCAATAGATTTTCAGATTTTAGAGGAGCCTGTATAATCCCATTGTGGGAAGGCGCTGTTACCAAAGGTCAGCAAAGATCTCCGCTATTTCCACGAGTTGTCTTTAGCTTGGGACCCACATCAGGAACTGGGGCAATGTGGTAAATGGCATTTTCTTGGCTTTCCACTCTGTCAGCTGGCTGTGTGACCCCAATTTGCTTTGCGCAATTGAATGTCGCGTTTCGGCCACAAAATACTCAGTTATTCCACTTTACTGAATATCCTGTGAAGTGCTTTGCGACGTGATAAGGTGCTATATTAAATGCAAAGATTATCGTTAATTTTTTATTGCTCATGCTCCTTGCTGCTGGAAAGCTTCTGAACCTGCAGTCACACCACCTACTCTCTGATCACACCTTCTGTGGAACTGGACCACATGAACACGACAAGATTTTGTTAAGGTAGAAAAGTATCAAATTGAACGAGTTAAGAAACATTGGAATTTTTAACAGCCACCTTAATAGATTCAATGTTATCCAAATTAATCTGTTTCAAAACAGCAAATATTAGAAGAAACATGAAAGCTTATTTGAAAAAATGATATTTGGTTTCAATGTGCGATATTTGCTAAGGATAACAAACTAAATGGCATCTGTAATTATTAATCCTTGCTTAGATTCGTAGTATCAGAAGCATTACTCTATTGTTATACCTTGCCCTATAGCTTATCATGTGCGATCTTACTTAAAGAGGCTGCTTTTGATCACTTGTGCCCTTCAGGCCCTGAGAAAGGAAACAGCAGCTGCATTGTGTTAATGGTTGTGGGTAGACAGACTGGTGTGCTACACTTCCTGTCTATCACTGAACCCATCCTCCTCTCCCAGACAAACACCACATCTAAAAGTCAGCAATGTGGCTGCCAGCTCAGACTGTCTCAGTTCACTGTGACTTTAAAGCTGAACCTCAATTAATCATTAGTATGAGTTTGAGGTAGAATAAAAGACTAAAATGATCAGATGAGGTCATGGCAACCACCTACATGATAGAGTGGGCTAAATGGCCTTATCACTTTCCAACATTCAATGTTCTTATCACTGCTTTAATCTGTTGCTAATTAATTCACATGCAAAAGGCTGGCTGCTAAGTATCTGTGCAGAGAAGTAACAAGTGTAAGTGAATGATGCTTTTTCGACACGTGTGAGTGGTCATATTTAACATGATTGAATTGCAGTATCAGAGGGAACAGGATACACATTGCATTTATTATAATTTATATTTTTCAGCTTCACGGTATTTTAACCTTGGAGGTTCTAGATTCTTGTTTTGAAACTCTGCCACCTCAAAAACAAAATCTCATATCTTAATGTCAGTGTGTGATGTGATGTATGGGTTACACTGATTCCCAGCCTAAGATACAAGCAGGTGTCTTTAAATTCAGATTTTTTATCTAATCAAAAATAATTTTGTCATGTGTAAATTGACTGCTGTGTTCACTCACAAAATGTACACAGTCACATCAATTTTGCAGTTTTACAGTGATTTTATATATCATGTGAGGTTCTTTGAGACATCTTTCAGACATCTCGATGATGTGATAAGACACTGTATCAAATCCAAATATTATTACAGTATTATTTTGTAGAGCTCTGACAAACTGACGATTTTAATTTTTAAACTAGCATTAATGCCGTGTCTATTTTCAACAATTACTAACCGAACCAAGTTATATGTAGCTATGGGATGAAAATCACAACATATGATATTTTATTACTGTTGATAATTTTCAAAATGCTGATAAAGGTGACCAAGACTGCTGACAACTAATGACTAACCACAAATGTGACCCTTTTCTGTCTCAGTGGTTGGGCATGAAGTTATCCACATTGGTTCTGAGATATCAACCATCAGTAACAACTCAATCCGTCTTTGTATGTCATCAAATCACATCTGATACTCTGCTGCCCGCACCAATCTTCGCTCCCCCATTACCCCAGTCCTTGCCAGCCTCCACTGGCTCCCTGTCCCCAAGAGGATCAATTTCAAGATCCTCACCCTTGTCTTCAAATCCCTCCATTCCTCAGCATCCACCAACCTCTCTGACCTCTCTCCTCAAACCAGCACCCATTGCCTTCGCTTCACCGGGTCAGCCTCTTCCATGTCCCCCGAATTCTCCGCTCCACTCTCGGCGGCCGTGCCTTCAGCCACTATGCCTCGAGGCTCGTGAATTCCCTTCCACATTCCCTTCGCCTCATCCCCTCTTTTCCCAGTTTCAGGTCCCAGCTGAAGACCTTTCTCTTCGACCGCGCCTTTGGTCACCTTTCTACCCCTGCCCCTGGCTCAGTCCCGGGATCCGCAATTGTGAAGACCGCATCTGGCGTGGAGGGCGCTATATAAATCAAAGTTGTTGTTATTGTATCTGAAGTCTAAATCTATGGAGACCCTACAATAGAAATTTATGTTTTTTCTTGGATTTATCTCTAATGCTCATAGCACCATCCAATATTAGGGAATATTCTATGGTAGATTTTGTGGTCAAAGGAACAGACAAGAAGTCCTGTTGAATTCTTTGCTGTATATCATGTACCTGACCAATATTTCTTCTCACAGCTGTTTTCTATTAATTAATTGTTAACAATGTGGGCCATCGCAAAGTTTTAACTAAAACAGAAGTTGCTGGGACAACTCAGCAGGTCAGACAGCATCTATGGAGAAAGGAAAGTGAGTCAGCGTTTCGGGCCCACGACCCTTCAACAGATCCAGGGGTTTTGTGGTCAAAGGGTCATGGACCCAAAACTCACTTTCCTTTCTCCATGGATGCTCTCTGACCTGCTGAGTTTTCCCATCAACTTCTGTTTTTGTTTCAGATTTCCAGCATCTGCGGTATTTTGTGTTTTGTCAGTTTTAACTAATTGAAGCAAAATCAAAAAGCAATTTTTGCTTTTTTGAAGCAAAAAAGACAGAATACTTCAGGTATTCAGTTCAAAGAGGACCACAACAACAACAACAACATTTTATTTATAGAGCGCCTTTCACATTGGGAGGCCATCCTTGCTAAAACATGTTATAGACTTTAGGTTTTTAAATAAGATTATATTCCGACAAGAATTGCTTTCTATTAAGGAACATAATCTTCATTAAAGGTGTTTGTTGAACTTCTTTTTCTAAAGTTACCGCAGGATTAAGGCAATCATGCTAAAAGACAATCTACCACTTGCATCTAGTTTCTTTATATAAAGCAAGTTTCTTTGTCACAAAAAAACCCCTCAAACATTGTTTCACAAAAATGTTTCCTCCAAGAGAGGTGCTGCTAACTGGTTAATAGCAAATCTCTAAATAGAAGAACAAAATAGGATGGAAGCCAGATGAGAGCCATAGCAAACAGGATAACACAATAAGACCAATATTGATGGGAGAAGCCCTAAATCCGATAACATTTACTAGTCAATTAAAGATAGGTGGCTTTGTGACCTATAAAATACAATTCTGCAAGAAAGATAATTAAAATGAGAGATCTGAATAAACTGAATAGAATAGCCATTTTATTTGATTATGAACAGTTACACTGATCTTTACTTCAAAAGAGCTTGTTAAATTTTGAGTGCTGCTGTTATATTACTACAATTTTTCATAAATTATGTTTAAACAGCACTTAACCCTAACTATTAAAAATACTGGAACTTCATACAGCTGAATGACTAATGCTTAAGAAGGTTAGAAAATAATAACATTAATCTTTGCATTTGATATACAGTAAAACCTTGAAAATCCAGCACAGTTGGGTCCACTCACCTCCCGGATTTGGGAGTTTGCTGGTGTTTAGAAACCTATCTTGTAATGGCTGGGGAAGCCCTGCCCCATATACCATGTGTGCTGTAAACATAGCACTGAAGCTAAAAAAAATACTCAAGCTCCAACCACAGTGCCGGATGACAGTGACCAAGCTGGGAACTATAAGCAGCTGTTCCGAACTTCGGGAGATTTGCCAACATCTAAAAAAATCTGGTACCATATGTACAGGTATCCTGCCCCAACCATGGCCTCGCCAACCACAAAACTCATGCATCCACGGTTTGCTAAATGCGACAACCCTTGCAAACCGCGTTTTGCGCATGCGTGATTTAAAACCGCGGGTTTAAATTTTCAAGTTTCACTCCTCCAAACAAGGGATCGTATTCATCCGCATATTGGTGGTATTCATCTGCTCCATGTTTCCCGCCTATCAGCATCTTTACTACCCCATGTGGTCTATCTGCACTCATGGATCTACAGGTACTGTGTGTGTGCGAACAGCTAGTGATTCGCACTAGGACCCAGTTTGCTATGTTGCAATCAACCAGCGACAACGCTTCTCTCTTAGAATTAAGGTAACTACAGTAACATGAATTTATTGTTGCTTCTCCACAGCCTAGCTAGTAAGTTTGGGAGCATTGGCTGCCAGGATCTGCAGATCTCGCTCTCTGTGCGTAAGTGTATCACTCTCTGACTCACCTTCTCTCTATTTCACCTTCTCTTCCCCACACCCCTCCTTCTCTTTCACCTTCTCTCTCTGATTCACCTTCTCTTCCTTTCTCTTCCTCCCCCTTTCTCTTTGTGTCTGTCTGTATCAGTCAGTCAGACAGCCCCCACAGCCCTCCCTGTCACCATTGCCCCACCCTCCGTGTTTCTCTCTCTCTCTCTCTCTAGCGGATTGCTGCAGATCCTGGCAGCCAATGCACCCAAACATATTCCCCCTATCCCCATGTATGTTATAACTGTATGTGTTTTTTTTGTATTTAGTTTTACTAAATGCAAACTACTCCCCGTATCCCCATGTTTCACATAGGGCCCTGAATGTCCCAACCATGAAAAAGCAAACTTACTCCCCGTATCCACGTGTTTCCCAAAGGGCCCTGCATTTTCCAACCGCGAAGGTTTACAGGAACGTATCTCCCGTGGTCGGGGAGGGATACCAGTATTTTGAAATCTTGTCGGTTTTAGGGAGTTGCTGGATTTTGGAATGTCAAATTATCAAGGTTTTACTGTAGCATCTTTCACTTAAGGCTGACATCTCAATGCACTTCACAGTTTATATTCTAAACTGTGTATTTCATAGGCAAATGTGGAAGCCAATTTCCGCACAGTTATGATCTACAGACACCATGAAGTGTATAATCAATGTTTATGTGATTTTTACGGTGTTCCATCTAGTGTTATTTTTCTCTATCTCCTCTTTGGTTCCCAGCTTTCCTGTTTCAACAAGGATGGTCCAACCTTTAAGCACACCCAGTTACAACTCTGATGCCACTGTCATTCCAATCATTGAAACTACAATTCTAGAACACAAATTCAGGTGAGCTGTAAAAACAACCATAGAGCATTGAAATATTGTAGATAAACTCATGGTTGATAGATCTCAGTTCACAATCTAGAAATAAACTGCATTCAAACCAACATTAAATATGGGGAAAAAACCCTGACTAATTGCAGTAAATCTTTAACTTCTTCATTCTTATTATGCCTCAATAACATATCTTGGAATGCTATAATTGATGTACAAATTCCAAATAATTATTGAACCTTTAATAACAATAATGAATTGTTAGATTGTTCATTTAATTTCTGCTTAAGGTAAGATTTGGAAAGTTAGAAGTTTAATCTTCAAAATCAGAAACTCAAATGTAAAATATCTGAGCTCCAACTATTGAAACTCCTTCATTAAATCATCGCTCATTTGGAAGTGCATTTGTATGTGTATTTGGAAGTACTGGGACTCCTCAATTAACATTAGGGATGTGTTCTTGCTATACATTGTTTCACTTAAAATCGCACTTGAAAAGTGCGATTTTAAGTGAAACAATGTATAGCGAAACCTAAATTACCAGGGAGGCCTCTCTCCCTCCCTCATGCCGCGTCCTCAAACAGCTGATCGCTGGCACGCGTTTGCGCCTTCGTACATTTTTTCTAAAGTTGTCGAAATGTACGAATGAGCAAACGCATGGCAGCAATCAGCTGTTTGCGGCCGCAGCGTGAGGGATGCCCCTCTGGGGGGGATCCATACAAGAGGCAGGTAATCCTGTCCCTTCATCTGAATGACTCTACCCCCTCGTACTCACTGACCACATCAACCGTCTCCAGTCAGTGTTCTCTTAATTGTATTTATTATCTTATTTATATATTTACTAAACAACTAATATAAAAGGTAATCAGCTTCAATTAATCCAATTTTCTGATTATTTTTTCTAACTATCTATTAATTCATCAACAATGTACAATCGAAACAACATATATTGGGACAACAAATAGAGTGGAGTACCAATATATTCCTCTCTCTGAGCTCCACCATTAGAATGTCACCATTAGAATGGCATTAGAAGGAGTCTGATGCACATGTAAAACTGGTCTGTTGACGAAAGGGAAAATTTACCCAGAAAACCATTGTAAATGAAAGTAAATTCTACATGAACAACTGTAAAAACAGGATTTTTAATAGTACTGTACAATGAAAAAAAATTGATAATATGGTAATATTATCATGATTATTATTGATTAATAATGAATAACATTAATATTATCATTAATATGATAATAAAAATGATAATATAATACAAATAATATTCTTTACATTTGCTATTTATCACATTGTTGAGATGTTTCCAAGCACTTCACAGAATATACTGTAAAATGTCGACTGTATATTTTGTGGGCAAAACGTAGCAGTGTCCCACAAACAGTCGTGGATTTATTGAGCAAATTATTGCTCATGTATTTACTCAAACACCCTCTTTGCTGGTCTCCCCAGCTCCACCATTCACGATATACAATTAATTCAAACAATGCTGCCTCCATTCTCACTGACACTAATCCCTCTATCTCCATTATCCCAATCCTTAGCAAACTTCAATGGCTTGCTGTCACAGAGTGCATCGATTTCAAGATCATCACTTTTGTATTTTCTCCTTTCGCCTTGTCCCCTCTCTCTCCTTCTTCAGGTCACAGTTGAAGATCTTCTGCTTCAACTGTGCCTACAGTCATCTTCCCCCTAACCCTGGCTTAGCATTGGCCTTTCCCACTGTTAAGCGCTCTGAAAAGCTGTCCAACATGAAGGACACTATATAAATGCAAGATGTTGTTATTTATTTGAAGAAAGTATTATCCCTTGAAAGCAATCCACCATTCTACTAACAACCAGGATCCTACTTACTACTGGTAAGCAGTGTGTGAAGTAAGAAAACTTGTCTACGGTTACACCTTGCCCGAGAATCGAACCCTATTCTTCTTGCTTCCACAATGCATATGTTTAGAGGGACATTTTATCCCTTGTAGGCAAAGGCTGTTATAACTCCACACCCCCTCAGTTAATCAAGTTCAGAAAACAAAAAAACTAATTTGTATACAACAAACTTGTCTTTGATCTTAATTCATTATTTTACACTGTTTTCAAATACTGTACATAGAATTTATAATAATAAAATAATAATAACTCAGGCTTTGTGGTGTCTCCTACATACAGTGCCATTGTACTTCAGTATCACCATTTTCCAAAGGAAGTTTCAAGGTTATGTTCAGTATAATTATGTTCAGTGCCAATTTAAACATTATCTTCAAATGAGCCATGCAGAATGTGCTTTCACTGTTCTACATGATAGTAAAACTCCTTGAGAGTTATAAACCACTGCGCAAAGCTGTGTGAATCAACCAATGTAGGGAACTTTTACACACCCTGCAGTTACGTGACACAAAGGAATTCTTGTATTTTTACAAGATTCACTAAAGTGGCAACTCTTCAACAAAAATCCTTATCAGATCCTGAGTATTGTGACGCGGCATAAAATGATAAAGAAAAACAAGGATTCAGGCGTAAATGAGGAATTCTTCACTAACCGAGAGAAACATTTTATTATTTAAGATAGTTTAAAAAACATATTCAAGTTCTCAATCAATCATTCATTCATTCATTCATTCATTCATTCATTCATTCATTCATTCATTCATTCATTCATTCATTCATTCATTCATTCATTCATTCATTCATTCATTCATTCATTCATTCATTCATTCATTCATTCGTTCGAATCCAGGTAGGTCAGGGCAAAACCTTGGGCAGGTTTCCTTACTCCACACGCCTAATAATAATCCCTCCAAAAAAATCACAATAATAAAATTGGTCATTTCAATCCACGACTGTGTGTGGGACACTGCTGTGCACAATTGGCTGCCGCGATTTCACCCACAAATATATACAGTCAATTCACTTTACAGTATATTCTGTGAAGCACTTTGGGACGTTGATAAGATGTGGAAAGCGCTATATCAAATGCAAGGATTATTATTATTATTATTCATTCATTCATTCATTTTTCAGCCCTTTTATCTGCAACGTTATAACTTAATGATTTCACAGCTACATGCAAAATTGATGCAACTGCAAATATTTTATTTAAACATTAGTCATTTTACATTTCACAGTAGTTTATAGGTGACATCTTGAAAAATATTAAATGAAGTGTGAAGAGTTCCCGTAGTTGCTAATTTTATTCAGAATGGGACTTGAAAGGTGGCAATTTCAAATGGGGTGCACTAATAAGACTAATAAGCAAATGGGGAATCTTCTGGTAACCAGAAGTATATCACACATCCCCGAGGAAACTGCACTCTGACATGATCTACCTTCAGTGTGGAACTTCTGTGAGCATGGTTCTGGTTATTAGAAGTTATTTTAAAAAACGAATTAGATCTTTATTTAGGAAGAACAGATCTATTAGGTTATGGAGAGAGAGCTGGGCAGTGGGATTGAGTTGCTCTTTTCAAAGAGTCGGCACAGACTAGATGGGCCGAATGGCCTCTTTTTGTGCCATAAGATTCTATGATTCTATGATTTTCATTTGCAATTCAGAGTCTTTATTATAGTATCCTGTAAATGTGTGTAAAACACAGGTAAATTAGGGGAAACTGATCTTAATGGACAACTGTGGTTTGCACACCTCCTAGCTTTCTTACCCTCCATGAAGTGCGTAAAATTAATTTGCAAAGATGGAGAGAAAATAATAATTTAGCTGATTAAGGTAAAGTGAAAGCAAAATCACTCAGTTGAGTAAGTGCATCAGAAATGGGACTAGGAACCAGTGTTAATAAATGTTACGACAAAGAAAAGGTGCAAAGTATCCATAGCAAAAATCAAAGCAAATTTTACATGTAAGCTTTGTGCTTAAAATCATGGAAGTAGAGCAATGTAAATGAGGAGAATGAGTGGTCAATTTATTCTCTCTATATTTATGTAAATCAAAGTCACCACAAATGTAAATTTATTGTGCACAGTTCTTGTTTTCTACCATCTCCATCACGTCTCTATGGAGTAACCTTTATTGCTGCACTGTCCACATTTCCTGCTTATTAATATTCAGCACATTGGTTTCATTTAATACAATCACCATTCTATTCACATTCAGAATAACTACAGAACAGGAATCCGCAAGTATAAAGTGTTGGAAGTTTGAACTCTGGGGAGTTTGTCAAAGACCCTGATTGCAGAATGTACCAGATGTCCAACTAAAATGTTGCAACATTTATATTTACGTCACCCACAGTAACAGTTGGCTGTCAGCTAGAATGGTCTCACCTCACTCCACACTGGCATTTTCTGTCCATGAGAACATTTGTAAAATATATGGCAATACATTTACTATTTTGTGTTATGACTCCATAAGATAAGTCATTTTGGTCATCTAGGCATCATGCACATACAGAGACCTATCACCATGCTTTAAGAGTCTCCAAACCATTGAAACATATGTATGGTCTATATTTTGTCTAGTATAGAGTACACACTCTCTCCCCAATAGGATACATCCTAATCCTGGTGTGTTGAGGCATAGGAGCAAAGGCTTGTGGACCGTGATGTGTGCAATGGGCGCCTGCTCGAGTTTAACCTACTAAAATATACACAAGCATTCCATTGCTTGACCAATTATGACCATCCTACCCGTTGGGGTTTGACCTTCAAGACTGACAGGAACGAAATAGAAATCATCCCACTCCACCGTGACTGGTTTGCCCCTCCAAGGGCTGCTATTGGTCCATGCTGGCTTGTCTGTCATCAACAATGATTTGGAGCATAGCAGCCCTACTTATCATGATGAACTGGACTGCAGAGACTGTCGCAAAGATACAGCAGAATTTCAACCTTCCAATGCTAGGTATGTCACCTTAGGTCTGAAGATCAGAACAACAATCTTGTTGTAGAGCTACCGAAGGACAGGGAACCTGTAGCACCAATGGAATCTGACAAGGATGGGGGTGATGTGCACATAGAGTTTGGTCTGTACAATGCAAATAGTCTGTGCATTGGATCAATTGTTAGAGTAAACAAATGAGTAGATTGGAGTTAGAGCTAATGTCAAGAAGTTGCTGGCAAGAGCCAAACAGAAAGGCTTCAGTTTTGTTGATGTTCATATTCAAGAAGTATAGTACTATATTATTGTTAACATTTGCCGTTCAATTCAGCACTTCACCACGCATAATTTTGTTACTTTAACCTTCCCTAATGTGTGTATTTGCCCTGTGGTCCATTGTACACTGAAATGATTGTTTTAGTTTGGAGAGTTTTCTTCAAATTGTGCAGTTTCCTGTGGACGTCTTGCATGATTCTCTTACACAGTGTTCACATTCTGTGATAAATTCATCCATGTTTGACAACTTCTTTGTTGAGGGGCTGTTTTCTCAAAAATACCACTGCACCACATCATCACCATCTTCATAACGTGCCAGCTTGGCTCAGAGGTAGCACTTTCTCCTCTGATTCAGAAGATTGTGGGTTCCAGCCCCATATCCAGACTTGGAATAGCATAGTGTGAAATGACACTCCATTTACAGTTTTGGGGGTGTTTGCTGCCCTTTTTTGGAGCTGGCAACCTTTAGATGAGACATCAAACAATGGTTCTGTCTGCCTGTTCAGGTTGACATTAAAAATCCCAATATTCGAAAAGTGAAGGGTGTTTCTCTTGATGTCTTGGCCAACAATCCCCCAAACAAAAATAGTCATTTACTTCATGGCTATTTGTGGGACATTGCAGTGCACAAACTGGCTGCCATATTTCAGACACAAAATACACAGTCAATCCACTTTACAGTAAATCATGTGACACATTTCGAGATGTCTCAATGATTGGATAAAACACTATATCAAATGCAAGGAGTATTATTATTAATACTACTGTCTCTAAGAAATCCACAAATCACAATTGGCAACATTTTCAATATTGTGTCATTCACTAAGGCTAAGAGTTTGCTACCTGGATTTAAAATGACCTAAAGCTGCATCATGTGGACCATGATCTGTGCATGCTTTACTCTGACAAACCCAGAAAGTGATTGTGGAGTGTCTGTAAGTTATATTTACCCTCTTTCAGTTATCAGCGGGAGTCACAATTTCCAAATCTAGGCTGTCAATACCCCATTTTCACTTTTTGAATCAATAAAGTACTTACGAGAAGCAAGTACAATATAAGGATTTACATTGGCATCAATGGCCACTACACAGTCATTAACTCTAAATGCATTTCTCAGAAGAATATGGGAATATGTTAATAATCTTTACATGTGATTACAGCACCTTATAATATCATTCAGATATCTCAAGTGGAGTGACTGTGAATTTAGGGGTGAAAATAAGCACATAAAATTGTGGGAGCTCATTTGATTCTGTTTGTCTATCTTTAAAAATATTGTTATAAAGGATTTCTGCCTGTGTTTAACAGCAAAGAGAATGTAATCCGCAGAACAACTGAATGTACAGTACTTGGGTTTGAAGCAGAATTTTAAGCACATTTAAACAACACAGCTTTAAGTAATGTGATATTTGAATGAAATACAAAGAAAATTATAATGAGAAAGGCAAGTAGGATAAAACACAACCTTTCTCAAATATCCTCCTCCGATGTCTCCAATAATAATAATCTGATGTGTGAAGTGGTTTACAAATTGAAATATGACATATGTAAAGTAACTATTACTTATACCACCTATAATTTGGCTGATAATTAATTGAACCCAACTAATTCCATTGTCCTATCTACAAGACCCTTTCACATTCAGTTGTTCAGTCTGCCCTTAACTACACATGTATACCAGAGAACCTCTGCCGAGTTTCTTGCTGTTGCCATCTTTGTCTGTAGACACAGCACTGCAGAAATCATGGCGTAAAGCCAAATCTACATTAGTCTAATCATACAGTTGCTCCCACGCATATTCTACTCATGACTTGTACCACACTGCTGTTTCAGAGAGTTGGGAGTAGCTTCCTGAGGGAAATCTGCATCCAGCTGTGACACACAAAAAAGGAGCAATCCAAATGTGAACAGTAAAGGTCAAGATTAAAGTATATTTCCCATGTTAAAAAGATAATGATACTAATGCCTCTCACATCATGATGACATCTCAAAGCACCTCACAGGATTTTACTATGTAGTAACTACATATCTTGTAGGCAAACAATGGATGCCTATTTGCACAAATAGACATGAAACAGAACACTGGGAGAAAAATCCCTTCTCTTTTCAAATAGTGCCATGAGATCTTGAATATCTACATGAACAGGCAGATAAAATCTCAGTTTAATGTCTCATCTGAAAGATGCCCATCACATATACAGTAAATTCACATTACAGTACATTCTGTGAAGTTCTTTGAGACATTTCAATGATGTGGTAAAATGCTAAATCAATTGCAAGGATTATGATTATTGTTATGACAATTCCAACAATACAAAACACCTGCAGCGCTGCACTGGATGGATTGTCAGCCTAGACTGTGAACTCAGAGTCCCGATATAGGACTTGAAATCCAAATCTCATTATTCAGAGGCAAGAGTGCTAACCAATTGAACCAGGCTGAAATCGAGGTCAATCTTTCAGCCTGTGATAGTCACAGTTTTCTACTAATGCACTTTGAAAAGTTATCCTTGAACATTTTAGTTCATACTGCAATCTAATTTACAATATCTGCAAACAGAAGCCACAATTGGATGCCAGCCTTGGTCACTTCATAGAATCTTACTTACGAGTTAGAAAGTTATACAGAGGTTTCAAGTCCTATAATGGGATTTTTAACATTTTAATGCAGAATACTTTTTTTTTATAAATCAGAACTTTGAATCCTAATTGCAAATACTGCAAATTAGACCTCATGTTTACTGCTTTTACCAGCAATAATGACTGAATCTAGCAGTATTTTAAAATAGGTTTCACTGAACACATTTGCTTGATGCTTTCCTCTGTACCGCAGTAAGCTTTGTAGTCATTTTTAAGACCTATCTTCATGTAGGCACGTTTTGTTAAGGAAAGCACAAGAAAGTTATAAAGATGCTCTTTTTTTGAATTTTCAAATTATAGCAAAAGGCACCACTGCAAGAATCCAGACAAGTGGGAGGTTTTCCTCTGTGTATCTGAAATCTCTGAAAGTTTATTGAAACCACACTGAGTTTGTGCAAACAGAAAGGCAAATCTCACAAAATTCTTTCCACTCTGGTTCATTTGGTTCTGATGTAAATGCACCGTATCACTTTTGCAGTTACATATTACCTGCAAAGAGCAAAATCATTAACTGTACTAAGATAAGTGCCATTACATTTTGAACAACATTGTGCGTTTTGCCAAATTCCTCCTCTGTAATGCACCACCCTGCCTTGAATTTATCAATAGTGTAAATTTAGACTCCTTTACTGAAACCGTAAATGCTGATAACTCAGAGGAATTCAAGATTGCTTTGGATGAAGAAGACTCTTTGAACCATCTGATCTCAACCCTCCAGAATACACAATTTACTGTCCTGCCATCATAACATCAAGCTATTTTTCAAATGAGTCCAGTGTCCTGACCTCAATGATGCTTCCTGGCAACCTATTATTAATTATTAATTACCCCCTGAGTTAAAAATAACTTTCCTGATATCTGTCCTAAAATTGCTCTTTGCAACTCTAAACCAACAACTCTAAACCTCTCGTTCTACTGTTTTGGTGCATCCTAAAATATTCTTAGCACAGGTCATTCATCTGTGCCTGAAGAAGGTTATGGTCAGCCAGTGCTGATATATGTAACCTGCTCCTGTTTTCAAAACAGAAGCCTCAGTAAGTGAGAAATAAAGATGCAGACTGGGTTTTCAGATGGGTTTGGATGCTGCAACACATTATTCAGAAGTTAGTGGGAGGTGGACAAAACACATTTCATTAAGGAACAGATAATGTTGAGGAATACAATGAAATTCTGTCAATTGAATACTCAATTTGACAGTGAAAACTATTCAATAACCCGAACCATTCATACAACCACACTCCTACATAAAAGGAGACCAATTTCAAATAAACCAAACTATTCATATAAGCGGATTTAAATCTACCAAATGTTTGATCCATCTTTAGTTCCTTAAATAAGCAATAGAATGTGTTGAGTGCCTTTTAGGTTTGTTTTGTGTTTTGACTCACATTCATTATTGTTCAAGCAGTGCCTGAGTTAGAATTTGTAATTTAGCTGTTGCCTCTGCTACCAAGTTGTGAGCTTCTGTTTCTGTGAATAATATTTATTCCACTTCTTTTGGAGTGTAATCAGTTTCACTTTGGAAGTCTGTTAGGATGTCAACAATTTCATTTTTAAACAATGAAGCAATGTAAATTTTAGTACTTTTAGTTTGTTGCAATATAAATTTCTGTTTCTCTTCATTTGTCTTCTGTCACTTAGTGATGGTTACTGTTTATAGAGTGCAGGTTTGAAGTCTGCATGGTGTGCATTTCAAAACTGCTGTGATTGTCTGCTGATGGATGTTGCTATGGTGCTGGGAAGCACAGGAGCACTGTGGTCTGTTTTATATAGAAGGCACAAGAAAGGACAGCTTCAAGACTGCAATCTTCCGGATACACACACGCATGTCAAATGAAGCATCTCTTGATTTCATGGATGGAAAAAAATCATTTCCAACAGCAACTTGCCAAAACACAATATTCTGTCAGCTCACGGAATACACACACGAAAACACGTTTGGAGTCAGGTTGGTTCACATTATAATTATATAGGGGCTGCTCTTCTCCTTATAGTAAATTTGTTGCATTTTATTCTCCAGTTGTTGGTAAATACACTAATCTTTTGCCCTGTGCATTTCTAATGGGCAATCTCATTAATAGAGAACACTACAAAAGGTCAGTAAATTTATCAGCAAGAAGAGCATTAGTCTCTTTGTTCACAACTTCTAAAATGGGGGTCGAAAGAAGTTGCTTAGATTTTAATCAGATGCATTTTCTACAATCAAGTTGTCTTATCTTGTGTCCAAAAGATTCTGACTCATACTCTTAAGGTCCAGGGACACTGGACACGTTTCGAGACCAGTGATCATTTTCCATTCAGGCGCAAACTGAGTAACTGTGGGTAACATCACAGCCAAGTCCAATCCAGGAGCTGGATCATTGACATAACAATACCTGAACTGTATGTAGACTGATAAAAGCAATTATACTGGGGCTTGGATGATTTCATGTATTAGGGCACAATACTTTACCTTTGGGAAATACCTTTAAATACACCTCAGGCGAAATTCCCTCTGCCAGGTACAAGGTTCTCAGAATGAATACAAGGTCATCTCAACTTGGTATCCAGTGCACTAAATTTTACAGCCAGAAATATCTATATTTTGATAGTAATCAGCACAAGATTATTAATCTTGCATACAGAGATTAGAATTATAATTGATGGGGAAATTAGCCATTGCTGATACCGAATTGTCCCTGATATGAAATGCAAAAGTCATCAAGCACATTGATGTTGGCTGTTTTCTTCGATGGTAGGAATATTTGTTGGGGTGACTGATCTGGGTAGGTTTTAAACTGAGGGGGAAAAGTGGGAAAATATTACATTCCCAGTCCTAAACTTTCTTTCTTATTTTGCATATTCTCCAAATCATTCGCGCAATGGTTGTACATTTACATTGCAGATTGGATTTACATTGCATAGTACTGAGAATTAGTACTATGCTACAGGACTGATAATATGTGCATCCCTCTATTGCGAGACTAAAGAAGAATCCTTGCATTTGATATGGCACATTAAGACATCTCAAGAAGCTTCACAGGACAGCCACCAAAATTTCTAGAACTGTGATGGAGGTGCTGGGCATCTGTCAACAAGTTACCAGTTACCAGTTGAAGTGCTCAGATAGGCTCATGAACTGCAAGACTGAATCCTGTGACCAGAAGATGTTCAGAACAGCAGCTGATACATTATCAAGAACACAATAGAATCAAAGTGCAGCACCATTCAACGATTAATCCAATAATCTCACAAAATCCTGCGCTATCAAAAAGTGTTGGGTTTATATGATTTAGATAATTTTATAAAATGTCATTTTTACTGAATGAATGTCATATGAATATACATAAAATGATTCTTGAAAATGAAGCAACTGTCCTGTTGTTTGTCTATTCTGCCTGCAGCAAAATCAAACAGGCTCCATCGCGTCATTCTGGTTACGCAAAATAACTCAATAGGACTACAACAGTTTTAAAAATCACTTTCATAGATGCAGGTTTTCCTATGGGACGGTGTTCGAGTCACATTCCTGCTGCACATGGACAATTGGATTCAGATGGCCTGTTGAATGAAAGCCAGTTGGAAAATAGAAAATCTGTCTCTGGTCAATGTTACAAATACACCATTTTACATGTTCAAAACATATTTAACTCTCAGAGTTTCTGTAATCAGGAATTAACAACATTTTTGTTTTCCTCTTCATCACAGAATAATTATTTTTGGAGCCTTATAGTAGTGAAGGAAATAGTCATGCAGATTTCATTGAAGGCAGCTGTATGTGATCTGAAGTGTACAGTGCAATGAGCTGCTAAACAACTAGGGCTGAACTTTGTTTATTTATGAAAAATTGGAATAAAGGCAGGTTCATAAACTGCCGAAATCCATGGATTTAAACTCAGATTAGTATCTGAAATTGATCAATGCAGGAAACAGAAATGTAGTTTGTTACCAATAAGTAGACATTATCAATAAGAGTTTCAGGCTGCTAAAGTAATAATCATAATAATAATATTCCCTGTATTTAATACAGCGCTTTATGTGTCTTCTAGATGTCTCAAAGCACTTCACAGAATATATTGTAAAGTGAATAAACTGTGTATTTGTGGGCGAAACATGGCAACCAACTGCACACAGCAGTGTCCCACAAATCGTGGATTTAAATGACCAATTTATTATTGTTTATCGAGGGATTATTATCAGCCTTGATATTATCAGGCTTGTGCAGGTAAGGAAACTTGCCCAAGGTTTTGCCCTGCTTGGACTTGAACCTAGATCCCTCACTTGCGAGGTGAGTACACTAACCACTGAGCTACATGGTTCCACAAAGTACCTTAATGATCCAATGTGAGAGGTTTTTCATAACAAATTAATTGTATTATAACACATGTGGGCTGTGGAATTATGGGAATGGAGAGGATATTGTGTGATTAAAATGTTCCTAGTCTGGATTAAGTGTGGATCAGCCTGGCTCACTTGGTAGCAATCACATCTCTGAGTTGGATGTTTGGCGCCTTTGGTCACCTTTCTATCCCTGCCCCTGGCTCGGTCCTGGGATCCGCTATTGTGAAGCGCTCTGAGACACCGTCCGGCATGGAAGGAGCTATATAAATGAAGTTGTTGTTGTTGTTTATGGTTCAACCTCATGTCAGGACTTGAATCTCATATGGTTTATGGTGGGGTGATCCAACTGGCAGCTGACGGGCCGCATCTGACCCATGGAACAATTTAATCTGACCCCCCCACTCTGCATTCCATCTGGCCCACCCACTCCTTACATAACCCGTAAATGTTGTGTTATGTTTCTGGAAGGGAAACACAAAAAATATTGCTTATGCATCCCAAAAATGTTTCTCAAATATGGCATTTGGCCTTCAGCAGTCAAAAGGTTAGACCAGCCTCGTCCAGGCTCATACTCAGGTGGAATGCTGGGGCTGTACTGCATTGTTGAAGTTGCCATCGTTTGATGAGTCATTAAAGTAAGGTTATGTTGGGATGGTTTGGTTGGATATTAAAGATACCATGGCACACCTACAAAATTATACATAAACTTTATGATATATCCCGCAAAAAGCTTTGGGTGTCCTGCTGGTGTGAAGGGTGTTATGTGAAATGCAAGGAGGATGTGCCTCAAAGTGCTTCACAGGATGGACTGCGAAATGCCGTGACTGTATTTTTGTAGGCAGACAATTTGCAGACAGCAACGTTCAACGAACAGCCATGAAGTCAATGGTGAATTTCAGTGATGTATGTGTATTTGTTCTGATTAGTATTGTTACAATTGGGGCAAGTTCACATTAGTGCAGGAGTACATCTATGCAGGAGAACTGCACACAAGAGTTAAATAGACCCGGTGACATTGAGCAGATAGATTTACACAGCATGACATTCATTTTATTTTACTTGTATGTTTGGCAATGCACCACTCTTGTGTGTAAAGGAGAAAGTCAGTCATGGAGCAGCAATGAAGAATGAAGGTAAGCTATAGGCAGTAAGTACTGAGCAGGAATGTTAATGACGGTCCCTGTAGGGCAGAGCACACTAGAACAACTGGACAGTGACATCTTCTGGCACTTGTCACCCAACACGATATGACTCATCAGCTAATGGAGACAGCCTCTGTCATGCAATGGGTTGCCTGGTAAACAGCACATCAATTATCTTCTCCATTTATTAACTTGATGGAGAGGCAGAAGACAGCCCTCATGGACAAAGAGTAGAGGAAACCAGAATCCATTTTGTTAGGAGACAACTGTTCCTGAGAGGCTTTAAATACTTTCATGCAGTCTGTCCGGTCCGATCAAATCACTCCCCACCCTTTATTCCCCATTCACTCCCATGTTTTAAATTGCTCTTTCATTCAGGTCTGAAAGTGTTTTTAAACACTGTCCCAGACATGAACTCATTCTAGTGCCAGCAGTATGGAGAGAATTAAGTCAGACATGCCTGTCAAAATCTAGTCCTTTAAATTAAGCATCTCTCTACTTTGCGGTGTGTGGTGGGTGGGGAGGGGGTAGAGAAAGTATGGGCTGTTGTTAACAGACTTTCAATTTGTGGCAACTACAATTGGTATATTGTCCTCACCTTCAAAGCCATTCATGGCCTTGCCCTCATTCAGTAGATTCCCACCAGTCATTGGCTGACAAACTGCCTTGCCCCATTCACGTCCTTGCACCCCAATACCTCTCTGACCTGCTGTCTCCCTATGAGCCTCCCCGCCCCACTACGTTCAGCGGGCTCCAGCCTGCTCCATGTCCCCTGCCCGACCTGCCCCACCATCAGCGGACGGGTTATCAGCCTCTCTGCCCCCATACTCTAAAACTCCATCCCATAGTCCCTTCACCTCGCTCCCTCCCTCCCTCGCCTCCTTCAAGGCCGGTCTCAAGACCCTCCTCTTCGACCGTACCTTCTGCTGCCCTCCAAACTCTCTCCCTCCCATCCTAACTCTCTCCTGCCCTTACCCCCTGCCCCTCCCCTCTCCCTTGCTCGGGTATCGCCCTGACTGTTCAGTGCCTTGGGACGTCCTCCAGAAGTGAAATGCTCCATATAAATGTAATTTTGTTGTTGTTTATTGTTGTTGTATATATTTTGACTTTATCAGCAAGGTTTGTCATACTTGCATTACAAATACTCCCGTTGATGCGCCTCCTGTGTAGTTTTAGAAATTTAATGCAGGATTTCAGTAAATTTCCAATTGATGACCTTAGTCTTCAAAGAAAGGACCCTTTCATCCAGTCACTCTGGAATGCAAGGTGGCTTGTCAGACAGTTCTGGGTAGCTAAATCAGATGACTTAGGACCAAAATCCCAGTGGATACAATGAGGTTTCACCTCACAAGATCGCTAAAGGAGGACTATGTCTCAGAATAGCTTCAGGTAGACTCAGCCTGGGATTGAACTAGCCCAAGTTTCACATCTGATAAAGCCAGGCAGATGTGCAGCAAAAGAAGACACTGTTGATCATTGGAAATACATGGCGATGTCATTGTCCTGAACTGTCATTGTCCTGAAGGAAAAGTTTGAATGGGCGGGATAGGTTTAGCTGGACAAGTGTTAAGGCGAAAACTGAGAGATTACCATTATCTTATTAGAATCCAAGTCTGTAATTATACATTGTGAGGCAGGCACTCCTTAAAGATTTTCCACATTGGCCAGGCTTGTGAAACAGCAGCCAAGAGAAAGCAGAAAAAGAACAAAGGCTTACCGTTAGCACCACAGAGACAAAGCGGTGCAACAGGCTGAAAGAAATTCAAAGTGAGCTTTAGAAGGGAGGTAGAAATGAAGATACTGTAAACCAGATATAAAGGAGGAAAACTGAAAGAAATAGAATGAAAGAAAAAGGATTAGCAGCAAAGTGGAAAGCAGACAGTGTGTACTGCAGAAGTGAGACATGATAACCTGATATCATCTCCTACTTTAAGAACACACGAGTAGTTAGTTTAATTAATATTCGTTTTGTTTTCTTTTTATGTTTGTAACCACAAAGCAGAAAAAAATCCGGGAAACTGTGCTTGTTCAGGAAAAAGGCTGACCATGAGAGCAGCTGTCTGGATTCTGCAGTGTGGTTGTTAATATCGTCAACTTATCCTGTTGCTATGATACATTGCTAAATTTCCAGTGACCAAATATACTGGTTTCAGGAGCCATTTTCACAGCTTGATACTAGGGGTTTGGGTAAAGAAGGCCCCTGGGCCAATCTTATCTTGTCCTTCCAGAATATCAAACCTGCGTCTTCCCATTATAGCATCAAACTCGTTCTTAAATTCCATTACATAATATCATAGAGCAGATCAATTCTGGTAAAAAAAAAATCACACAATCCTTTTCTAACAGTAACAGACTGTGTACTCCACTGGTGTGAGACTGAAGCTTGCTGAGTTTAACCTTCAGACACAGGGATACTCCCATGAGATGAGTGAGAGCCAGTACTTCAATGGTAAAATATATTTCACTCTATTCACAGCAAACTAAAAAAATGTACAGTATATAAAGTGTAAAGTATAACAGCAAGCTTATGTTTTGATTATTTGTAAGGAAAATATTAAATCAGTCTATAAAAGCTCCTAATAATTTTTTTACACAATGATATCAACCACTGATTGTTCCCTATAATAACAACAAAATTAACTGCATTATCCCACATGTACACAGTTGGATAGAGCATGTGTCAAATTCAGTTTAGGTTTCCTTCTCTGCAGCTTTGTTGATGAAATTTCAACATCGAGAACAGTCAGGGCTGTTTACCTCCTGCTGTAATCTAAGTCGTGCATCGTGGGATTTTGCTGCTGCTGTTCCCTCTCTGCCTGGGGCTCCTGCCAGTCTCTGGGATCAGTGAGGTCTGCAATGTGTAAGCATCCAGGTGTTACTGGAGACAGTGGGCTGCTGACAGAAACATCTTACAAACCAAGGTCAAATTCACCATCTTTTTGCTCATGTTGAATATTATATTGGTATTGCTCAGTCATATATCTTTGCTCCTTTTAAGCAAATCCGTAACACAGCACAAAACAGAGGCATTTGAAACAATGACCACAACATCAGTCACTCACAGCTAAATGCTTCTGTACGGTGATAATAATAACTATTAAGAATAATAATCCTTGGATTTGATATAAAACATATCATGTTGGGAGGACATCTCGAAAGGCTTCATAGATTTTACTCTACTGTGTACATTTTAGACATTACACATATTTTTATGAAATATGTTTTACTGGAATTACATTTCTTCTCACGTTCTTCATTTTTTTCACTAACTCACATCCTTTTCTGTGCTGGATATGGCACTGAAATGTTTCCAGGCATGTATTTGCAAAAAAAGAGTCCATGAATGATTGTAACCAAACATTTATTTTGTCTTTTTTGCAGCAGCTTGTTTTAAGCCATGACAATTCCCAGAGCAGTGTTGTCAGCTGTGCCTGTGCCATCATGAATCTGAAGTTCTGCATCCCAATGAAACCTAGGGAGATTTCTGTTCAACATTTCTAATGCAGAAACTGCTGGCTAAAATATTCATTAAAAACATCTTTTGTTGACCTAGGCTAAAAACATATTTATATCTCATTCAGCTAACCATCTTTGTGAGTAACAAGCCTGTGTGTCTATGGAGCTGCTGGGTTAATCATTTCTTAAATTGATAACAATAAAGACTTGGAAGATATTTATTATTTTTTATAATTTAACCATTTATTTAAATGGTTCAATAAATAACTATTTATTAAATGGTTTTAATAATCCATTAATGGTTTATTAATGTGATAAATAAACCATCAGAATATAATAACAATAATCTTTGCATTTGCGCCTTATCACGTTTTCTAAATGTCTCAAAGCGCCCCACAGAATATACTGTAAAGTGAATTGACTGTATATTTTGTTGGTGAAAAGGCGCAGCCAATTGTGCACAGCCATGTCTCACAAACAGTCATGGATTGAATGACCAAATTGTTATTTTTTCAAGGAATTATTACACCCGGAAACACAATCCTCCAATCAACTAACAACTAAGTTCCTACTTACTGTTAGGCAAACAAAGGTGTGTGGAGTAAGGACTCTCTCTTGCTTAACATTTTGCCCTGCCCGGGAATCAAACCTAGGTCCTCTTGCTTATGAAATGAGCTCCAACCACTAAGCTATTCGACTCAGAATCCCCTGGAAATTATTTATGTCACAACATAACTCAATTTATATTTTATATGTGCCTTACCAAGTCAAATCATCTGAAAAAACTTATTAGAATTGTGGTCATGGAACTTTAGTATAGAAATGTATGACAACAACAACAAAATTGCACTAATATAGCGTCTTTCACGTCGGGAGGACGTCTCAAAGCGCAGAACAGTCAGGTCGGGACCCGAGCGAGGGGGGGGGGAGGGTCGGGGTAGGGGGAAGGGGAAGGAGAGTGGAAGAGGGGGAAGAGTTAGTGGGGCAGCCGAAGGCGCGGTCGAAGAGGAAGGTCTTGAGATGGGCCTTGAAGGAGCAAAGGGAGGAAGCAAGACAGAGTGGCTGCGGGATGGATTTCCACAGTGAGGGAGCAGAGTGGCTGAAAGCCTGGCCGCCGATGGTTGGGCGGCTAAGGCGATGGACGCGGAGCAGGCCTGAGTCTGCTGAACGGAGGGTGCGGACAGGCTGAAAGGGAGACAGTAGGTCAGAGAGATAGGCAGGGGCAAGGCTGTGAATGGCTTTGAAAGTGAGAACAAGGATCTTGAAGGATCACCTCTGGGTGACGGGGAGCCAGTGGAGATGGGCGAGGGTGGGAGTGATGTGGTTGCGAAGCCTGGTGTGGGAGAGTACACGAGCTGCAGAATTCTGAATGATCTGCAGCCTGTGAAGGGAGGAGCTGGGGAGGCCGACGAGGAGAGAGTTCCTGTAGTTGAGCCTGGAAGTGATAAAGGTGTGCATGAGAGTTTTGGCGGCATGGAGGGTGAGGTACTGGCGGAGTCTGGCAATATTACAGAGGGCCAATGATTCTCAACATAGGAGGCCAATGATTCTCCCATTTTAAAAAAAACCTAAATATTGTTTAACATAAATCCCATACAACCAATTAAAAGCAGATCTTATTTTAGCAGCACACATGGAAGACTACCTTTTAAAAAATAAATGATTTCCTTTATCAAACTGATAACCGAGTTCTTTGTTGCCTTTCCAATTTGTGGTCTGGTCACACTCATCATTTTTCAATATAATTTTGATGATCAAAGTAAATCCAAAATGCCATCCAGTCAATCAAAAGTATTGACCCCTCACGTTGGAGTCCTGCAGTTTTGTAACATAACATGACTTTAAGCGCTCTGAGAAGCCATCCGGTGTGGAGGGTGCTATATAAATCAAACTTGTTGTTGTTGTTGTTGACTTTGCATTGTTAAGATAAGCCAAATACTGACTGGGGTCTGAAGTTATTTATTTTTACTTTACATAATATTGTAGATAATTTTAACTTGAGAGATGAATATTACACCATTTGGAGACATTCACTTGACTCTCTTTTCCTTTCCTGATTTACTTGAAGTAAACATATTGCTAAATTGGATGGCCCAGATGTTAGCACTGATGTGAATTATTATTATTATTAATATAAAAACAAGATCATTTGAATTCATATAGATGTGAAGCATATTTTAGACACACTATTTCCCAAGAAAAATGCAATTGAAATGCCAGGAATAAAGGAAAAGCTGTTGTTGACAATTTATAAAGTAACTTAGTGAAAACAGCAGATATATCAAATATGGTGGAGGCATTTTAGCTTTAGAATCTAAACTGAAGAAACGCAACCTCAACGTCTGTATTCCTTGTGAGGTCAATCCGCTTTATGAAAAGATTAGCATTTTTGAGGTTTTAAAACGGACATCAATAAAATGACTTTTCTTTGTATTTTGCTGTACGCCTCAAGTTTAATTCCTCCAGAAAGCATTCACAGTAGAACCACATGAAGGCAGACCAACTGTTTCTAACAATTATCAACCAGAAATACATTAGGGGTTGGTTCCTGCAATAATTCATGACATTCAATGTACATTCAATACCATCAAATCTGTTATGAAACGTTGCATTTTGTGTGATTATTAAAGGTACTTTAGGATCTGGAAGCCAGTGCTGCTGAAGAATGTTTTTCTATTGTTGGTTATTCTGTACAAGGCTGCATTCCCCACCTCTCGAAGCCAGTCACGAACCTGGGTATCTTGTTTAACCCTGAATTGTCCTTCCTCCCTCACATCCGCGCCATGACTGGTACTGCCTTCCACCACCTCTGTAAAATCGCCAGTCTACACCACTGCCTCACCCCTCAGACTGCCAAAACCCTTGTCCACGCATTCATCACATCAAGGCTCGACCATGGAAACTCCATCCTCGTCGGCCTTCCTGGCTCTTCCCTTCATAAGCTGCAGATCATCCAGCACTTCTGCACTAAGCTTTGTGACCACATCAATTCCACCCTCGTATGGCCCCATTGCCTCATGCAGCTCATGCACTAAGCTTTGTGACCACATCAATTCCACCCTCGTATGACCCCATTGGCTCCCCATGCCCAAGAGAATTGAATTCAAGATCCTCATCCTCACTTTCAAGGCTGTACATGGCCTTGCACCCTCCTATCTCTCCAATATGCTGTCTCCCTATGAACCTGCCCACCCTACCATTCAGCAGGCTCTGTTCCATGCCACTGCCCGACGCAGCCTACCATTGGCGCATGGGCTTTCAGTCTCTTTGCCCCCACACTCTAGAACTCCATCCCACAGTTCTTTCTCCTCACTTCCTCCCTTGCCTCCTTCAAGGCCGGTCTCAAGACTGGCCTCCTCTTCGATCATGCCTTCTGCTGCCCTCACAACTCTCTCCCTCCCCTCCTAACTCTCTCCCTCCCCTACCCCATACCCTGCCCCTCCCCCTTGCTTCAGTCCCGACCTGACTGTTCAGCCCAACGTAACGTCCTCCCAACTTAAAAGGCATTCCATAAATGTACTTTGGTTGTTAATTTTGTTGTTGGAATTGTATCAGGAAGATACAGTGATATTTAAATACACTCCTTAATCATGCATGAATAACTTTTTGCCAGATTCTAAATTTCACTGTAAAATCTTGTGAAATGATAATGTGATAAACTAATATTTTAAATGCAAGATTACTATTATTCTCAGGAGCCGATATATTGAAAGTTTAACAGTGGAGCAAATTTTCAATAGTGCACAGTCCTTGAGTTTCAACATTGCAATTGCTCACAATAGCAAATGTGTAATGAAGGCATGTTGCTATTTCTCTTGCCCAAGAGGCATTAACTAATATTTCTAGTGTGAGAATGTGTGTCCCTGATCAGTCACGATCTTGAATATGGTTTCTGGTAACTAACAAAAATATATCTTGATTTTTGTAATTCAAAGAAGCAACTTTTATTTTAACTATTGATGGTATGTGTTTCCAGCAACGTGCCTCAGTGGAATAAATAGAATCTGCTGTAGATTAAATATTCATTTGACAGCAGGTAATTTCACATGAAAGAGGCAAAAATAGGAGAACAACAGACTGGTAAGTCTAATGTCTGTTTTTTGGAAAATGGTAAAGTATATTCTAAAGAAGGAAATAGTGAAGCATTTGGAGAAATATGGAGTGAAAGGGAGATTCAGCATGTCTTTATTGGAGAGAGATTGTATGTGATAAAATGAATTGGGGTTTGTTGAGCAAATAACTTGAGAACAAAGGAATCTCAGTGGACATTATCTATTTAGATTTTTAGTGGAATTTTGATAATAAAGTTGTACAGGATGCTGGCCAGACCACAACGGAATACAGTGTTCTTCTGTTTGCTCTATGTTAATAAGGAAGTTTTACCATTGGAGGAAGTATGCCAAAGGACAACTATCGTTGGCCTCCAATATATGGACCAGTACCTAGCCTAATTATATTCCTGTCGCTAGTCAATTTATGACAGGGCTGTAGAAGTCAGGCTGATTTCATGTACCATGCTTGAATGACATGCAGTTATCTCAGTACTATTTTCTGTCTGTGCTCAGATGCTGTATTTCAACTCAGTATCTGTGCTGGAATTTGGTTTCTGAACCACACTGTTCAGCCCCTTGGGACGGCCTCCCAAAGTGAAAAGCGCTCCATAAATATAATTTTGTTGTTGTTGTTGCATTTGGCAGTATGAATGGTGCCAGTCACTGTTGAAGGTTTAAACAAAATGATCTCAAATTTTCTAATAAAGTCTGGAACTGTCAAATAATAACCCAAAGGAAAGGATTCTGGACCAATATTAGGTCTAGCCAATAAATAATTTGTGAGATCAAAGAGCTGTACATGAAGTTTTTATTCTAAGTAGTTGATTATTTTTAAGACAAAACAGAGATTAGACAAACCAATAACACAGAGCACTGCAATGTCAACAACAACAAATTACAGTACATTTGAATAACACCTTTCACATTGGGAGAATGTCCCAAAGTCCTGGACAGCTACTTTGCTGTGACACTTCCGGCCTGCGTTATACCTACACTTATGGCACTATAAATGTGCCAGCTTTCAGACACTTTTCCCTTGTCCTTTGAAACTCTCTTCCCGAATGTCTTCACTTCACCCTCTTCATCTTAGCTGTCAAAACCTTTGTCAAAACGTATCCCTTTCTGCTTTTGCTTTTAATTTTTAACATGTTCTATATGAAAATTTTAAGTTGTTTGGACCACAACCATTTGAGCTGAAGTCAGGGAGGAGGTGTTCTGTTCTTTCCATGTATTTGTTCATTTTTAAGGAATAAATGAACATTTCATCAAATATTCTATCACATTAAATCTGATATGAAGTGGCAGTTTTTATTAGGTGGTTTTTATTGGGTTTTAAATACTTATAAACCATTTGCCTAATAGTGTAATAATCTATTTTAAAAAAAGGTCACTTCAATCCACAACTGTTTGTGGGACACTGTTGTACGTAATTGGCTGCCGCGTTTTGCCCACAAATATACAATCAATTCACTTTACAGTATATTCTGTGAAGCACCTTGAGACGTCTAGAAAAGTGAAAAGAGCTATATCAAATGCAAGGATTATTATTATTATTTGAGCATATAATCACATGACATCATCTGAATCCTTTAAGCATTTGTGTTTCCGTATTCTTCCATCAAAATCTGATACCTCTCTCAAGATGCTGAATGCTTATTTGCTTTATCCTAACAATATTTGCAATTTTCATTCCTCAACAGCTAAACAGTAAAATTCATCCTCAAACTGTCCCCCACCATGAAATAAATCTGCAGGAAGGACCTGTAAACACTCAAATCCAGTTGTAGTAACAAATACAGATACTACACTTTATGTAATAACAAATAAAAATGACTGGCAGAGGCTCAGCGCAGTAATAGAAATTCTGCTAATGTTTAAAAACCACAAGAACAAAGCCCTCACAAATGATGTATTTATCAGAACTCTCAGTTTAATTTTTGTCTAATGTCTCTTTGCCAGATATCTATTATCCTGTATATAACAGCTATTCGATATTTAATTGTTTGATATTCAGTTGAATGATAATTCATAAAGTTCCTGCCGGGAAAGGTCCAAAAAAGAAACGTGGGAAGAAATTACATTTGGGTCTAGATTTACTGTTTTTTAGGGTATCCAGAATTTGACAAATTGTTGAATTCAGTCTGAACATTAATGTGGATTTTCTGCAGTTTGCAAACAAATGTACAGAAAAATGGCTTCAAAATTAAATTTGCATTTAAGAATTTGCAAAATTCTGGACACTAAAATCAAAGTTAATAGAGTAAACCTTGACCTGGTGGAATTTCTCCTCAGTAGAGCATAAATCATAGGAAGTGATTGTTCACAATCCACTTGTTAGATATTTTCCGAACTGGATTCAAACCGATTTGTATCTAAACAGATGCGCTTGCTAGTGAGTTAAAGTGCCACATGGAGCCATCAACTACGTCAGTTCAAAATTTTCTGGAAATCATAGAATCATCATAGAATCTTACGCACAAAAGGAGGTCATTCGACCCATCGAGTCTGTGCCGGCTCTTTGAAAAGAGCAATCTAATCCCACTCCCCAGCTCTCTCCCCATAACTGCACAAACCTGTCCTCCCCAAATAAATGCCTACCTCTCTTTTAAAAGTTGTTATCGAATTGGCCTCCATCACCTTTTCAGGCAATACATTCCAGATTCAAATAATTTCTCCTCATCTCCCCTCTGCTTCTTTTAGAAACTATTTTAAACCTGTGACTACGAGTTACCGATACACCCACCAGTGGAAACAGTTTTTTCCTGTTTACTCTGTTGAATCCTCTCATGATCTCATGATCTTGAAAACCTCTAGTGGGTCTCCCTATTTAACAGATTACTCTCCCCCTATAAGCCCACCCGGACCCTCCGTTCAGCAGGAATTGGCCTGCTCCAAGCCCCCCGCCCGAACCGCCCCACCATCGCAGGTCGGGCCTTCAGTTTCTCCGCTCCCACCCTGTGGAATTCCATCACAACTCAATTCCACCAACAGATTTCAAAAAATATAAATAACTTTGGGTTTTCTTGACTGTTGTTATACCCTCTACATCACCTTCTTTTATGCCAAGTTCTGAAATGAGTTGATAAAAAATTTATTAAAATGAATAGAGAAATTGAAAGCCCTTAAAAAAAGTATAATCCCCTGTACTCAAGGTTTAATACATAATATAAAGAGTGGGATTCTTAGGCTGGCAAATGTTACTCAAAGTTTGTTCTAATTAGCCCCAAAAATAGCACTGTCACTTTAACCAGATGACTCCTTATTTCAAAAAACATCGTTACTTGCCCACATATTTCTTGATACAGTATTTATATTAGACCGTAATTATTTGGTTACCATCACATATTCTAGATTGCTCTTACATAGTTTACCAATCTCACTCTCAGAAAAATCACATCTACTCCAAATGCGACAACAGTTTTACTACATAAGGTGTAATGTTTTTTTTTATTGTTTGTCATTATTCATGCTAGAGTCAGGAAATCGTACATATGAACACCACTGAATATATTGAAAGCTTCACTAAAACCAAATTGGACAACAAAATGGGAAATTTACAAAATGAATAGAGCAGGTTGGCATTGGGGATAATTTAAGCGCATAGTGGGATTTTCATATGTAAAAAGGAGTTATGAAACCTTTGATCAGAACAGTGAATAGAACTCTGAGGAGTTGAAATTCATCTAGCCTTACAGTCTTTCAGTACAGGGGTCAGGATACTGGACCAATCGAAAGTGTTTGTGCCAAATGTTAACATATGTGAATCTTTCCTGTGGTGTGGTGCCACACATGTGAATTGTAGTTTTTCACTGAGAGTCTCGAAGGTATAGACACATGCAAGCTTTCTTCTCAGAGGAAGATTTGACTGATCCAAAACTAGATCATCTACAACCAGTTGAGTGAGCCCCACAAGTTTCAGGTCTGATAATGGTGGAGAAGATCATGGAAGTGGACCCATATTGTCCCATGATCTCTTCCAATATGTAGCAATGTTATATAATGCAAGTGCAGTAAAAGCTCGTTTATATGGCACCCGCGGGACCTGGCCAATGCCAGTTAAAGCGCCTATCAGATATTTGGGCGGCCCGCTGTTGAAAACCCACCACAAAAAATTAAAGTTCTTTTAACACACACCATACACACCTGACTAAATAATAACAGAATATTGTATTGGTACTTATTGTTAAAACTACTCTCCTGCGCTTCTCACCTTTACTGGTTGACATTTACAGTCCAGCGATTCTTCTTGCAATGGAGGATGCCGTGCGGGTGACAAAAATGGCAGAGCAACTTTAAAGCCTTAGTAGCGGCAAGCCGATACGGAAGTACCGGTTCATTAAGTCAAGGATAAATGGGCTTCTACTGTAGATTGTATGCTGTAGTAACATAGCGCAGATTAGTTCCCTCATCTCCCACATAAAAAGTGCAAGATATTATGTTGTTTTTCACAGTGTATTTTTATGTTAAAAATTTGGATTTTGTAATTGTATTTTGTTCACTCAAAGGGTGGTAGAAATATGGAATTCTCTACATCAATAGCTCATGGATGTTGGAGCGATCCACACCTTCAAGATTGACATGGATAAATTTAAGTGGTATGGGGAAAAAGTGGAAAATTGGAATTAAAATTATTAGTAGAGATACAGATCAGCCATGATCTAATTAAATGATAGAACAGGCTCACTGGGCTGAATGGCTTACTCCCATTCCTATGTTCCTATGTTTTATTAACGTTATTAATTTAATTTTATTAATGGGACATCCTCTCGACGTGAAAGGTGCTGTATAAATGTTTTGATTGATTGATTGATTAATACAATAACTCTATTATCATTAACTATTCTGCATGTTAGTATTTCCAATATACAAATATATTCTCTGAGTGTTTGAGCTTCCCAGCAACACAACATGTAGTTTATGAGGCTCCAAAGAACTGCAGATCTACATTCTTGCTGTAGTTATGGAAAAATTAGGTATGTCCCTGGTGCTGACAATCCTCCCTATCAGCATTAAAGACATTTTTTTAACCCACACCAATTCTCATAATGTCTCATTTCAAGCAATAATTGTAATGGAAAGTGAGTTGATGGAAATGTAAGTAAACATTAGTTTAGGTACAGTCTTACCATTTGGCTCCCATCCAATTCAATGATGTTCCCTGACAAATGAAGGCAGCTTGGTATGAAGTTAATAGGACATGAAAGACATATAGCTACAGATTTACAGAGAACTAATTTTCAGTTGGTAGCTGGGAAACTCTTTGTTCAGTTTAGATTGTAAAAATGTGACTGCTGGTGTTGCCTTCTGCTTTTTCCGCATCAGCCTCCAAAATGTCCGCTCTGTCTGCAACAAGGCACTGGCCATCAACGATCTCATCCTTGGTGAGAACGTTGACATCATGGCCCTGACGGAGACTTGGATCACCCCAGGCGACACTTTCCCCCTTGTTGAAGCCACACCACCCAACTACACATTCCACCATGCTCCTCGACCCAACCGTCGTGGCGGTGGCGTGGCCCTCATCTTAAAGACATCCCTCACCCTATCCCCCTATTCCTCCGGCTCCTTCCCCTCTTTTGAACAACTCACCCTTTCTCACTCCTCCCACATTTCTTTCAAAATCCTACTAGTTTATCGCCCCCCCCAAACCCTCCCCCACTTTCATTTCAGACTTTTCTTCACTTTTAACTTCCCTTTGTGCCTCCTCTGATTGCCTTATTATTCTTGGCGATTTCAACCTCCATTTCACCCCCTCCTGCCCCATTTCCTCTGAATTTTCCTCTTTACTTTCGTCTTTCAACTTCTCCCTTCATATCAACACTGCCACCCACACTCACGGCCATCCTCTCGATCTAGTGATCACCCGAGGCCTCAACGTCTCTGGCGTCACCATCACAGACAAGGCCATTTCCGACCATTTTTTCATTTCCTGCAACACCTCTATCCCTCCCCCTTCCACTTCCAAACCCACCACCATCTTCTACCGGCCCTGGAAGAAGATTCCCCCTCAAACTTTCACCTCTGCCCTAGAAACCTCCGACCTCCTCCCACAATGGCATTCTTTTTGTACAGACCCATCCTCCGCCTCCACCGCCCTCCACAACACCCTATCCACTACCCTTGACACCCTGGCCCCCCTCACCTCCAAAACCATCTCCCATTCCCGATCATCCCGTGGTACACATCTCACCTCCGTTCCCTCAAAAGCCAAGTGAGAGCAGCTGAACGCTCCTGGCTCAAATCTGGCCTCACGGTCCACCGGCAAATCTGGCTGGACCGCATCAAATTTTACCGCTCCGCCCTAGCCACCGCCAAATCAGCCTTCTACTCCAGGATAATCCTGGAAGCGAAGGACAACCACCGCCTCCTCTTCGCCACCACCAACCAGCTCCTCCGCCCCCCCCCCCCCCGCCTCACCTCGCAGATCCTCTCCTCAAACGTTCGTTGCAAGGAGATGCTGGATTTCCTCGAGTCCAAAATGGAGAAAATCCGCTCTGCGGTTTCCTCCCCCCACCACTCCTCCACCTCCGCGCCCTCATCAGCTACCTCAACCCCTACTCACCCCCCATTTCACACTTTCAACCCCACCACCCCGCTTTCAGTCACAAAAACAATCACCTCCATGAAACCCACCACGTGCTCATTGGACCCCATCCCCACCCCCCTCCTCCGCACCCAGCTCCATTTGTTAGCCCCGCTCATTTCTGACACCATTAACCTTTCCCTCTCCTCAGGAACCGTCTCTACCTCCCTTAAAACAGCCACCATCACCCCTATCCTGAAGAAACCCTCCCTTGATGCGTCGCAACCATCAAGTTATCGACCCATCTCCAACCTCCCGTTTCTATCCAAGGTCCTTGAAAGAGTGGTTGCCTCCCATCTCCGCTCTTTCCTTTCAAATCACTCACTTCTTGAACCCCTCCAATCAGGTTTCCGCCCTATCCACAGCACAGAAACTGCCCTGGTCAAGGTCACAAATGACATCCTAACCGCCTGTGACCAGGGCTCCCTCTGCCTCGTCCTCCTTGACCTGTCTGCTGCGTTCGACACAGTCGATCACACCATCCTCCTTCAACGTCTTTCCTCTCACCTCAACCTTCAAGGCACAGTCCTTGACTGGTTCCATTCTTATTTGACCCACCGTTTACATTTTGTTTCTTCCAATGGCTTTTCTTCAAACCCCCGCACAGTTTCCCACGGCGTCCCTCAAGGCTCTGTCCTCGGTCCCCTTCTTTTCACCCTTTACACGCTCACTCTGGGCGACGTCATCCACAGACATGGGGTAAATTTCCACATGTATGCGGATGACACCCAGTTGTACCTTTCTGCCTCATCCCTCAACCCCCAGACGATCGATGTTCTGACAGCATGTCTGTCCGACATCGAATCGTGGACGAGGGACAACTTTTTGCAATTGAACGTGAATAAGACCGAGGCCCTCCTGATTGGCTCAAGCCAGCGCCTCCGCACATCGGGCGCTGCCCGCCTCAACATCCAAGGCTGCACTCTCCACCTCACAAAGCCAATCAGGAACCTCGGCATCATGTTCGATCAAAAACTTTCCTTCCTCCCCCACATCCGCGTCTTGACCGGCACCGCCAATTTCCATCTGCGCAACATTGCCAGGCTCCGCAACTATCTTACCCCCCCGCGCTGCCGAAACACTTGTGCATGCTTACATCACCTCACGGCTGGACTACGGAAATTCTCTCCTAGTCGGCCTCCCCAGTTCCTCCATTCATAGGCTGCAGACCATCCAAAACGCTGCAGCCCGTGTACTATCCCGCACCCACCTCCGCTACCACATAACCCCCACCCTCGCCCATCTCCACTGGCTCCCCATCCTCTAGAGGATCGAGTTTAAGATCCTCGTCCTCACCTACAAGGCCTTACACGGCCTTGCCCCATCCTACCTAACCGATCTACTCTCCCCCTACACGCCCACCCGGACCCTCCGTTCAACAGGACTTGGGCTGCTCCAAGCCCCCCGCCCGAACCGCCCCACCATCGGAGGCCGGGCCTTCAGTTTCTCCGCTCCCACCTTATGGAATGCCATCCCTCAATCCCTCCGTTTCGCCTCTTCCTTTTCCTCTTTCAAGGCCGGTTTGAAGACTTTCCTCTTGGATCGTGCCTTTTGTTCCACCCTGAACTCTTTTACCTCCCCTTCGTATTTCACCCCTTCCCAAACACTCCCCTCCCAGCTCGGGTCATACGCCTCTTGTTCAGCGCCTTGGGACGTCCTCCCGACGTGAAAGGCGCTCTATAAATGTAAATTGTTGTTGTTGTTGTTGCTTTAGTCAGCATTCTTTCACCTATTAAAATAACAATAATCGTTGCATTTGATATAGCGCTTTCCACATCTTATCGATGTCTCAAAGTGCTTCACAGAATATAAAGTGAATTGACTCTATATTTGTGGACGAAATGCGGCAGCCATTTCGAACGGTAAATGTTTCATGCCCTTGGTGTTTAAGAGCATCATTATTTATTCAGTGTTTTAATTTTCCCCGGTAGTCCGTGTCTAAATTTTTTGGGAAGGTCGAATGTGTTCGCCGATAAAAGCAAACACGATTGTTGACTCGATGATGTACGGAATGTGAACGATAAAGTAAATTACAATCCAATTAAAACAGTACAATGACGAATGCTTGATAAATGTATGCGTGTAAGAGAAAATGATCATAAACTACAGATTGACGGTAATTAATAAGTTGTTCTGCAATGTTATCCTAAGACTCAATTTCTTTCAGACTATAATGAACAATAATGTAAGAGTAAAGTATGAATTATGTGCTCAGATATTCCAGCAAAGCAAATTTAAAAGACAAGAAAATATACAGAAACTGAAAATCAGTGTAAAACAGTTAATTCACACGTGTTACAAGCCTGTTATCAGCATTATCCTGAAAATATCGTTGAACTGTGAGCAATTGTGCAGTTAGTTTTTGTTTATTTATTTAGAATCAAAATTGAAGGAAGTGACCCATCAAGCAATACTGATCTGACGAAAAAATACTTGAAAAAATAAGGGAGGGAAATTAATTCTTTAATAGCGTTCCATATTCGAGACGCCTTGGTTGCTTTGAAGCGAATACGTCAACCACTCTACCAATATCGATTTCCATATTATAATGAATGTGCATTAACGCGAGTGCTGAAAGTCGCTCCTATATGGAGCAGAATGCTGGACACTTACGCAAACCTTGACCAGGACATTAGGTGACTCATGAGGTATATACCAGGCTTCTAAGAGACGCCCTGAATGTTTACTGGCGACAGCATCTGCCAAATAGTGAGCTATATGGTACACTACCACACTGGTATCACAGACATTACTGCAGAGGCGTCTTAGGTTTAGCGGACATAGCTGGAGAAGCCGGGAGGAAACTGTCCATAGTCCTACTATCCTATGGGAACCATTACACGGTCACAGAACACGAGGTAGACCGACCCTAACCTACGTCGATACTCTGGAGCGCGATTCGGGTATTGGCAGGCGGGAGTTGTCAGGCTGCATGGAGAGAAGGGATCAGTGGAGAAGTGTGGTTGTCAATGCCCGAGTTCGCTCGATCAGATGATGGTGAAACTATTTTTATGCCAAATTCGTGCGACATTGATGTTTTTTCACTCTGGGTACAAAACTGAATGTGAAATAAAGTAGCACTGTTTATCTTTGCAGTAATATTTTTTTTGCATGCCAGTGGACGTCTCTAAAAGCAATTTTTAATTACAGGAATACATTTTTAATAATATAAATCAAATGTGATAATCAAGTCAAAACAAGAAACGTGATATTTCAGAAACACGCCTATCAAAACTTAAGTCATTTTTACTTACATTTATCAGATTAAAATACGATTTCAGCTTCCACAAAGTGGTGCTACCTTTTTATGTAGTGACTGTATACGGGATGATTTCCAATTGACACACCACGTAGACATAGGTGCTAAAGCATAGGCCTACGTCCATGAGTATCTTTTTTAAAGATAGGCATTCCTGTCCAGACACATATAACTTTTTTGTTGGGTTCTCAAAAGCTTTAATTTTTCAGAAGCTTGTAAATATGTTGTAATTGTTTGCTAGCATTACAGTCACACCTCTCAAAACTTGAGTAATTTTTACTTACGGTGATCAGATGAAAAGATGATTTTAACTTCCAGAAATGGTGCTGTCCCTTGTGGCTGTTTACGGGATGATTTCCAAACGAGGATGGATTTGAGTCTTGGCGCGCGCCTATGTTTATCCAGTCACGAGTCACAGACTCGCCGCGTCATTGACTCGTCTATCGACGCGGTATGTTTTGGGTAGACGCCGATTCTGGTGTGCGACTCGATAATTTTATATTAATACTAAAACATTCAAAGATGTGTATTTATAATTTATACATAGTTTTGAAGAACTGATTGTTACACAAATGCTCAATAAATTTACTTTACTTGGTATTTAAATTTGATAAAAAATACAATTCTCTACCCCGGAAAATGTGGACCTTTTATAATTTGGGGGGGTGCGTACGCACCCGTCGCACTCCCCCTGCGTACGGGCCTGCCCTTATATGTCAGGGCCTCCTCGCTTCTCTGCACTGCTGCCTTTATTTACAGGGAGCAGTTACAAAGGGGCTAATCCCAGCTCCACCTTCCCTTACCGGATGGTAGGCCAAAAAACAAAAACACAAAACAAACAAAGGGAAACTACTCCGATGCTCCCCCCTTTATGGGGAGAGGCTTCTACAAAAAAAAACATTCACTTGGGGTCACTCTCTGGTTACAGGTCGAGCGTCCCCCCCACAAGCACTGAGTATAGAGTCCCTGACATTCTAAGCTGTTCTAACCAGTGGCATTCCCCTACGCCCCCGAAACTTCCCATACTAGGTCACGCCCCACCTATCCTTGGCCTCGTCCGAGCCTATTTCCAGGGCGTTCCTGATAACATATTCCTGGACACTTACCATCGACCTCCTGTAACAGGCCGACACTGACCTATTTCCATGTCCGGAGGTCTCTTGGTTGCGGCAGACCCATAGGCCATGCTTGACCGAGTTGATGACCCTCCAGGCACATTGTAGGTCGGTCACTTCGTGTGTCCCCGGGAAGAGGCCATACAACACCGAGTGAGCTGACAGAGGGACTCCCGGGATGAACCGCGAGAGTAGCCATTCTGTCTTGTTCCACACCTGTTTGGCAAAGGCACAATGCAGGAACAGATGTACAATTAACGTCTCCTCCCAGGATGACTGGCTTGGGTGTGAGCAGCCAGGGAGGTAGCATCCGGAAAAGGGCCTCCCGGTCCTGACTCTTGGACGGAGCGTACACATTAATTAGCCTAATCGGGGCTTCATTATACATCACATCCACCACGAGGATTCTCCCCCCCACCACCTCCTTATAGTCAGTGATGGTGAGGTTTTTCCCTCTCAGTAGGACCGCCACACCAGAGCTAAGGGAGTCATTACCCCCGGACCACACAGAAGGTCCGTAGGAGTCCCACCACTTTGACCAAGTTCTGTAACTGTTGGAGTGTGGAATCCTGCACTCCTGCAGAAACAGAATATTGGCCTTGACTCTGGACAGGTACTGAAGCTTCGCTTCACAGCGCTTTGAATTTTTAACGCTGCGTACGTTCAGGGAACCTATCCGCAGTGCCATTTACATTTACATATTCATACTTACCCATTTCCTCTGGTCTTCCATCTGTTCCCGTCCTTTTCCATCTCCATCTCCTCCGGGATTGTTTTCTGTCTTGGTCCTCTTCTCCCTCTCCTGCACCGGCGGTGTCGGTCTTGGTCTTGGAGTCCTTCCAAGTTCCTCTCCTATTTTTGTCGCCTTTGTTTCTTTGTTAGAGGTTCTTCCCACTACCTCCATTTGCTGCCTCTATTTTTGGGGGGCAGGGAATCCATCCTCCTTTCCCCCTCGTGTCTCCCTCCTCTTTCCTCCGTCACTGTCGCTATCATAGTCACTTCCTCGTTGCTGTATCCCCTTGTTTTTCCGGCTACGTTTCCCGGCTACCTGCCAGGTTTCTTTTTCCCTTTTTGATGTGTCCGATATGTCCATATCATCCCCACTGGTGTGTCCTGACTCAAGCTCCCTCCTCTCCAAAGGGATCTCGACAACCCCCAAATCTTCCCTGCCCAGTTCCTCGTCCCATCCTTTCCCTTCCCCTGGCTCCATTCTTCCTTCCTGTCCTCCAACCTCCCGGCTTTGGGTTATTTTAACCCCCTTTCTTTTTGGGCACGTGCGGTAAAGGTGACCTGTTTCTCCGCATAGGTCACACCTCTTTCCCATCGTGCACTCCTTTGCCACTTGTCCAAGTCCCTTGCAATTCCAACACACCATTTGTGTGCAGGCTGCCACATAGTGACCCACTTGACCACATCTTAGGCATGCTCGGGGTTGTCCAGGGTAAAAAATAGTTCCCCTGAAGCTCCCAATTGTGAAACGGGAGGGGATATGAACCACATTCCCCTCTCCTTTCCTACCCAACTTCAAAAGGACTTCCCATTCAGATGTCCAGATGCCGTCCTCCATTACTTCGGAGATCGACTGGACCTCCTCACATTGCCTTTCCAGATATAGTCTTATTTCCAACGCAGGCACTTGTGGGTCACTCATCCTCACCACGGCTTTCCTCTCCTGCCTCTGTCTTTCTTGGAAAGCCGTCGTCACTTCATACAAGGTCATCAGTTCATTTTCCTTGTTTTGGAGTGCCACTGCTTTGAGTTTCACCGCCTCGTCATACGAGACACATGTGACCTCGTATCTTCTCCTTTCCCAGTCTTCATAAACACATCTCATCTTCTCTTTGGTACTTCCACACATCTCCATGAGTACCCTCCGGATAAAGGTTTTCCTGTCCATTTTATAGTTCTCCTTGACTCGAAATAGCACAGTGCCCTTGATGTACACCTCCGCTTCTTTTCTTCCTCGTTTTGGGTTCTTTTCCCTTTGGGTCTTCCTTTGGGCCCCCCTTTTTGGTCCCCACCACAGATGCATAGGATATGAGTGTGGGGGCGGGGCTTCCCTGGCTGGTGGTCGCCTCCTCCACTCACTGAACTAAAAAGAGAACTGGAAGGCTCATCTCCACACACAATGCACGGACGGAGGTGTCGCCGTCAAGCCGCCATATTACGTAGTCCTCGAATACAATATACAGGTATACAAGGGGTGGGGGGAGAGGGGAAGGGGGGGGAGAGAGAGGGAGGGGGGGAGGGGGGAGAGAGAGAGGGAATGTGATAATATACAGTGTTTATAATAGATGGATAGATAGACAGACAGATAGATAGATATAGAGATTGGGGGGGGGGGGGGGGGGGATGTGAGAGAGGAGACAGACACAGACAGAGACAGAGAGATGGAGAGAGAGAGATGGAGAGAGTGAGAGTCACACAGAGAGATATTTACCTTCTGAGGAGATAGGCCAACACCTGAGCCAGATCCACATCCTCCCCCCTCCCCCCCTCTCTCCCCTGTCCCACTCTCTCTCTCTCTCCCCTGTCCCACTCTCTCTCTCTCTCTCTCTCTCTCTCCCCCCTGTCCCACTCTCTCCCCGTCCCACTCTCTCTCTCTCTCTCCCCTGTCCCACTCTCTCTCTCTCTCTCTCTCCCCTGTCCCACTCTCTCTCTCTCTCCCCTGTCCCACTCTCTCTCTCTCTCCCCTGTCCCACTCTCTCTCTCTCTCCCCTGTCCCACTCTCTCTCTCTCTCCCCTGTCCCACTCTCTCTCTCTCTCTCCCCTGTCCCACTCTCTCTCTCTCTCTCTCTCCCCTGTCCCACTCTCTCTCTCTCTCCCCTGTCCCACTCTCTCTCTCTCTCTCTCCCCTGTCCCACTCTCTCTCTCTCTCTCTCTCCCCTGTCCCACTCTCTCCCCGTCCCACTCTCTCTCTCTCTCTCCCCTGTCCCACTCTCTCTCTCTCTCTCTCCCCCCCCCTGTCCCACTCTCTCTCTCTCTCTCTCCCCCCCCCCGTCCCACTCTCTCTCTCTCTCTCTCCCCTATCCCACTCTCTCTCTCTCTCTCTCCCCTATCCCACTCTCTCTCTCTCTCTCTCTCCCCTATCCCACTCTCTCTCTCTCTCTCTCTCCCCTATCCCACTCTCTCTCTCTCTCTCCCCTGTCCCACTCTCTCTTTCTCTCTCCCCGGTCCCACTCTCTCTCTCTCTCTCTCTCTCTCCCCTGTCCCACTCTCTCTCTCTCTCTCTCTCTCCCCTGTCCCACTCTCTCTCTCTCTCCCCTGTCCCACTCTCTCTTTCTCTCTCCCCGGTCCCACTCTCTCTCTCTCTCTCTCTCTCTCCCCTGTCCCACTCTCTCTCTCTCTCTCTCTCTCCCCTGTCCCACTCTCTCTCTCTCTCCCCTGTCCCACTCTCTCTCTCTCTCTCCCCTGTCCCTCTCTCTCTCTCTCTCATCTCTCTCCCCTGTCCCACTCTCTCTCTCTCTCTCCCCGTCCCACTCTCTCTCTCTCTCCCCTGTCCCACTCTCTCTCTCTCTCTCCCCTGTCCCACTCTCTCTCTCTCTCCCCTGTCCCACTCTCACACACTCCACTGCTAGAGTTATCTGTTAGCTTTCCTTCTAAACTACTACACCTCCCAGCCTCTTTTTTCCCATTCTACCCCTTATTCCTTCTTCCCATGGTTGGACCAAAAAGGCACCTAACCAGGAAAAAGGGAATAATTCCCCCACAAAAAAACACCCAACTACCCTCCCTTTTACACCAAACTAAAGAAAAAATAAAATAAATTTAATCCCCGTCCTTTTACAGTCCTCCACCAGCCAACAAACCAAGAAACTGCTTTGACCCACGAGGCAGAAAGCCTGGCCACCCATGGTTGGGCAGGTTACACCAGGCTAACCCGCCAAACTATTCAACAACAACAACAACAACAATTTACATTTATATAGCGCCTTTCACGTCGGGAGGACATCCCAAGGCACTAAACAAGAGGCGTATGACCCGAGCTGGGAGGGGAGTGTTTGGGAAGGGGTGAAACACGAAGCGGAGGTTAAAAAAAAAAAAAAAAAAAAAAAAGAGTTCGGGGTAGAACAAAAGGCATGATCGAAGAGGAAATATATATATAGTCAGCCAATTATCTAAACTAGTTAATGGGGCATAAATGACAGGATAGTTCCTGACTGATGTCAGATGCCCCCATGGACGCAGGGCCTTCAATTGGACCTCATGGGAATGTCATTGCCCTGTTGGCCACATGATTGAACTGAAAGCTGTGAGTATTTAACCCTGAGGCTGAGCCCACTCCAACCAGGCTTGTGGATCAGAGCATTTCTGAGGTTTGCTTTTTAGTGGTGGACTCTGAAGGGATGGGGGATTTAATTTTGTTTAGTTTGGTTTAAGAGAGAGGGTAGTTGGGATTTTTTTGGGGGGTGTTTATTCCCTTTTTCCTGGTTAGGTGTCTTTTTGGTCCAACCATGGGAAGAAGGAATATTCCCATGGGAACGGGGAAAAAAGAGACTGGGAAGTGTAGTAGTTTACAAGGAGGAGAGCTAACAGATAACTCTAGAAGTAGAGTGCAGAGCAATAGCACTGGGAGAACAGAAAGTAGTGAGAGGGGAGACAGCAGGGGGGGAGAGAGCAGGGAGAGAGAAAGAGTAAGGAGAGAAATCAAAAGGAGAGGGAAGAAAATAGTAGGGAAGGAGGCAGTGGGGAAAATGAAGGTGAGTAGATGCAGAGCTGCCAACCCTTTTAAACAAAAAAAAGTACTCTTGAAAGCTAAAAACAGTATTTTGTAGTTAAAAAAAAGTATTTTCCCCAGAACCTACTGGTACTTAACCAAAAAAATTACAGCCTGAAAAGATGCCAAGTAAAAGGGAACTTCAACACCCCCTGTGTGGCAAAATTATGTTAAGAGGGAGGTCCCTACTGTGTTTCTGTGTATGAAAAATATCATTCCTAGTTATGCCTTGTGCCTAGTCTAGCGCTTAGAGCTAACATTTACAGTGTATCGGTGACGGCGTAAGGCACGTAGCACTGCTACTGAAGGCAGGGAGAGAGAGTTAAAGAGAAAGAGACTGAGACAGAGAGAGATAGACTGTGAGTGAGATTGTGACAGCCAGAGACTCAAATAGAAAGAGAGAGACAGAGACAGAGAGAGAGAGAGAGCGACCTAGACAGACAGACAGAGGGAAAGAGACACGGAAAGGGAGAGAGACACACAGAGGGAGACTGAGACAGAGAGAAAGAGAGACAGACAGAGCATGGAATTTCCCCAAAAACATATTTTAACAAGAAAAATCGTATTGCCATATTTACTGCAATTTATCGTATTAAATACGGCAAAAACGTACTGGTGGAAGGCAGCTCTGTAGAAGCAGGTAGACCCCGGGGTAAAGGAAGGAAAGACCCTAAGGACCAAACAGGTAAGGTCCAAATCAGAGGAGGGAACCCGGGAGGCGCCGGCGGGAAGACGGGAGGCAGCGGCGGCAGGAAGATGGGAGGTGTGGAAACCATGTTAAAAATCGGAAACCATGTTAGCTGTTTCTTAGTTTCCCCTGGACATTGTTAGCTGTTTCTTAGTCTCCCTTAGAAATTCCAGAGGTTAGTAGGGGTATCAGCAAACGTCAGTTGTATGACATGGTCCAGACCGAAGAAGGGAGAAAGGCTTGTGCTTGTTTAGATTAGACATTCCCTGCTTGTTATTGTATTTGGTAATCAATTGCTTCAGTATATGCCTGATCATTAAAGACGATTTACTTCTTTCTTTGAAAATTGTAATCTACCAGTTAGCAACTTGTGGTTGTCTAGTTCTGTTTTAACAGATGCTGCCCTTTTGCACCCCATGGCTAATGTAAATGGAGTTCAACTCTCTTCCCACATTCATTTTTATTGATTAGGTGGATCGCTGTAATTGGTTAAAGGAACCTATACTACTGTCACGCGGTGTGCAAAAGAATAAGATATAAACTGTTGTATTTCTATTAGTTCCTTAGAAGTACCACCTCGGGTATCTGACCTGTGAGGGTACTTCTCCTTTCGGCCGTTGGTGTATTAAATGACTGTTTGTGCTTTACACGAATAACCTGATCTTTGTGAGTTATTCCACAAAAGCGGTGGCAGGAGGCTGCGGTGGGGAGACGAAAGGCCATAACAGGAGTCTGTGAGGCCGCGGTGGGAAGCTGTGGGACGGGAAAGGGGGGGAAGCCACGAGGGGATCCCGTGAGGCAGGACAGGCAGAAGCGGAGACAGAAGAAGGACCGGAGAGCGGAGAGAGGAGAGCGAGGAAGACGGAGAGGGAAACAGCACTGGAGATGGAGCGACCAGGGAGAGCGGAGGGGGAGAACCCCCAGCACCGAGCCTGGAGGAGAGAGAGCGGAGACAGGATCTGGGAGCGGCTGAGGAGCGACTACCGAGGGAGAGAGGGAAACATTCTGCCCATCGAGTCTGTGCCGGCTCTTTGACCGAGCAAGTCACTTTCATTTACCCCAATCACCAGCTTTCTCCCCGTAACCCTGCAAACCTATCTTCCCCAGATACCTATCTAGTTCTCTCTTAAAAGCTGCTATCGGACCTCACTACCCTTTCAGGCAGATCATTCCAAATTGAAATAACTCGCTGAGTAAAAAAAATTATTCTAACTTCCCCTCTGCTTCTTTTGGTAGATATCTTAAGACTGTGACCATGGATCACAGACACACCTACCAGCGGAAACAGCTTTTCCCTATCTAGCCTGTCAAAACCTTTCATGATCTTGAAGACCTCTATCAGGTCCCCGGGTAACCTTCTCGGCTCTAATGGGAAAAGTCCTAACTTCTCCAGCCTGTCCTCATAGCTAAGGTTCCCCATTCCTAGTATCATTCTCGTGAATCTCCTCTGCACCCTTTCCAGTGCCTTATTGTCCTTCCTGAAGTAAGGTGCCCAGAACTGGACGCAGTACTCCAGCTGAGGCCTAACCAGTGTTTTGTATAGATTAACCATAACCTCCCTACTCTTATACTCTATGCCCCTACTAATATAGCTCAGTACACCAAATGCCTTTTTTTTTTACTGCCTTATCTACTTGCCCTGCTACCTTTAATGATTCGCTTACTTGAACACCCAGATCTCTCTGTACGTTCACCCCCCTCCTGATTGAGCTACCAAGTCTATATTGCCTCCTATCATTTTTCCTACCTAAGTGTATCACCTCACACTTATCCACATTGAAATCCATCTGCCACATGTCAGCCCATTCCACCATTCTGTGTATGTCTGCTTGCAGTTGGTTACAGTCCTCCTCACTATTTACTACCCTACCTAACTTTGTATCATCCGCAAACTTGGAAATAGTGCTCTCTATGCCCAAGTCCAGATCATTAATATATATTAGAAAGAGCATTGGTCCCAATACCGATCCCTGGGGGCCACCACTGCACACCTCCTTCCATTTTGAGAAACACCCATTAACCACCACCCTCTGCTTTCTGTCACTCAGCCAGTTCTTAATCCAAACTGCCACTGTCCCCTTACTACCGTGGGCCTCTAGTTTCTTTATTAATCTCTTATGCGGTCCTGTGTCAAAAGCCTTTTGGAAATCCATGTAAATAACGTCCACCGCATTTCCCTCATCAACCCACGCAGTCGCCTCTTCAAAAAATTCTATTAGATTTGTTAGGCAAGATTTGCCTTTAACAAATCCATGTTGGCTGTCTCTAATTACCTGGTGTTCCTCTAAGTAGAGATTCATTCTGTCCCGGCAAAGCCACAGCGAAGGATCAGCCCAGCCCCCCGGAAATGACGGAGATGGGGTGGAAGAAGACGGGAGAGGGATGACCGGAAGTTGCAGCCCCCCCTAGAGTGGACCAGGCGATCACCAGCCAGGGAAGCTCTGCCCCCACAATCATATCCTACGCATCTGTGGTGGGGGCCAAAAAGGGGGGCCCAAAAGAAGACCCAAAGGGAAAAGACCCCAAATGAGGAAGAAAAGAAGCGGAGGTGTACATCAAGGGCACTGTGCTACTTCGAGTCAAAGAGAACTATAAAATGGACAGGAAAACCTTTATCCGGAGGGTACTCATGGAGATGTGTGGAAGTACCAAAGAGAAGATGAGATGTGTTTATGAAGACTGGGAAAGGAGAAGATATGAGGTCACATGCGTCTCGTATGACGAGGCAGTGAAACTAAAAGCAGTGGCACTCCAAAACAAGGAAAATGAACTGATGACCTTGTATGAAGTGACGACGGCTTTCCAAGAAAGGCAGGAGAGGAAAGCCGTGGTGAGGATGAGTGACCCACAAGTGCCGGCGTCGGAAATAAGATTATATCTGGAAAGGCAATGCGAGGAGGTCCAGTCGATCTCCGAAGTAAGGGAGGACGGCATCCGGACATCAGAATGGGAAGTCCTTTTGAAGTTGGGTAGGAAAGGAGAGGGGAATGTGGTTCATATCCCCTCCTGTTTCACCATTGGGAGCTTCAGGGGAACTATCTTTTACCCTGGACAACCCTGAGCATGCCTAAGATGTGGGCAAGTGAGTCACTATGTGGCAGCCTGCACACAAACGGTGTGTTGGAATTGCAAGGGACTTGGACAAGTGGCAAAGGAGTGCACGATGGGTGAAAGGGTTGTCCAGGGTAAAAGGTGTGACCTATGCGGAGAAACAGGTCACCTTTACCGCACGTGTCCAAAAAGAAAGGGGGTTAAAACAACTCAAGGCCAGGAGGTTAGAGGACATGAAGGAAGAATGGAGCCAAAAGAGGGGAAAAGACAATGCGAGGAACTGGGCGGGAAATAATTGGGTGTTGTTGAGATCCCTTTGGAGAGGAGGGAGCTTGAGCCAGGACACACCAGTGGGGATGACATGGACATATCGAAAGGGAAAAAAGAAAACTGGCAGGTAGCCGGGAAATGTACCCGACTAAAATACAAAGAAGGGATAAAAAGATCCTATACCGACCAACACAAGGGGTTACAGCAAAGAGAAAGTGACTACGATAGTGACAGTGACAGAGAAAAAAGGAAGACAAAAAGGGGAAAGGACGATGGATTCCCTGCCCCACCAGAAAGACACAGCAAACGGAGGTAGTGGGAAGAACCTCTAACAAAGGGGACAAAAGTAGGCCAGGAATTAGTAAATACTCCAAGACCGACACCGCCGGTTCAGGAGAGGGAGAAGAGGACAAATACAGAAAACAAACCTGGAGGAAATGGAAAAGGACGGGAGCAGATGGAAGACCAGGGGAAACGGGCAAGTATGCAAATGTAAATGGAACTGCGGATAGGTTCCCTGAAAGTATGCAGCATTAAAAAATCAACGCGCTGAGTAGCGAAGCTTCAGTATGTGTCCAGAGTCAAGGCCGATATTCTGTTTCTGCAGGAGTGTTGGATTCCGCATTCCAACAGTTACAGAACTTGGTCAAAGTGGGGGGACCCCTACGGACCCTCTGTGTGGTCCGGGGGTAATGACACCCTTAGCTCTGGTGTAGCGGTCCTACTGAGAGGGAAAAACCTCACCATCACTGACTATAAGTAGGTGTTGAGGGGGGGAGACTCCTCGTGGTGGATGTGGTGTACAATGAAGCTCCGATTAGGCTAATTAACGTGTACGCTCCGTCAGGGAGCCATCACCAGATGCTACCTCCCTGGCTGCTCAAACCCAAGCCAGTCACCCTGGGAGGAGACTTTAATTGTATACTGGAGAGTGACGGGAGATCCAACAGATCTGATGGGAATTTAGGGGCTTCGTCCAGGCTGCTTCAAAAAGTGGTTGCAGATGGACGTTTGCATAACGTTTTCAAGGCTCCAGATGATGGGGCCCCCAAACGATTCACCTATTCTAACCCCAGTGCGTCGGTCTTCTCACAAATAGATTTCCTATTCGTTTCGAGAGGACTAGAAGTTGTAAATACTGACGTTCAGCCGACATTTTTACCGACCATCGCCTCTTGCTGACGAGCTTGCTAGTTCATGGAAGCACGAGGAGAGGTTGAGGGACGTGGAAGCTGAACGTGAATCTATTGACCCGTGAGAATGTAGAGGAGTTGCGGAAGGAGTACCGAGGGTGGAAAATCTTGAGGGACTTCTGTGACTCCTCTACAGAATGGTGGGAAATGGTGAAGAGTCAAATCAAAGAATTCTTTGTTCGAAAAGGGGTTCAGTTGGCAAAGGCCACGAACCGGGAAAGGGAAGACTGCAGAAGGAGTTGCAAAAGCTCCTAAAGCAGCAGCTAGAAGGTACAGATGTTAGGGAGGCAATTAAAAACGTGAGAGACCAGCAAGGAGTGCTGCTCGCCTCGGAAGCCTCCAAGATCTTTTTCCGCTCCAGAGTGCGCACGATAGAACGAGACGAGAAGTGTACCAGCTTCTTCTTCCGAAAAGTGAACAGAGGCAGCTGCGTGATTTCCGGGTTGAAGGATGGAGATGACTCAGTGTGCATGGAACAAGAAGGCGTGAGGAGGATCGCAAGATCCTTCTATGAGAAAGCCACGGAGAGCATGGCCACTCGGGATTTTCTGTCTACCCTCACTGAAGTGGTGGACGAGGGGAGTCCTTCAGGAAGGAATCATGGCTGACTCGATGCGGAAAGGTAACATCACCTTGATTTATAAAGAGAAAGGCAAGAAGGCGGAGTTAAAGAATCTGCTAAATGCGGATTATAAGATCTTGGCCAAGGTGATCTCAGAGAGGATGAAGACTGTAATGGAGCGGGTAATTCACACCGATCAGACCTATGCGGTGCCAGATCGGAGGATCTCTGACAACCTTGTTGTTTAGGGATACCATCGCCTACATGCAGGAGAGAGGGGTGAAGACCTGCCTCATCAGTCTGGACCAAGAGAAAGCCTTTGACCAAGTATCTCATGACTACATGTATGAGGTACTTGCCAAAATGGGTTTTGGACAGAGAATTCGAGATTGGGTCCACCTGCTCTACAGAGATATCTGCAGTGCAGTGTTGGTTAATGGAAATGAAATGCTGCCTTTCCCCGTCAGGTCTGGAGTAAGGCAGGGGTGCCCCCTCTCCCCAATCCTGTTTGTCTATTGCATCGAGCCCTTTGCACAGGCAATCAGGAGGGAGCAGAGCATCAGATGTGTCACCATCCCGGGCAGCCGAGGCATGCAAGCCAAGGTGTCCTTGTATATGGATGATGTCACGGTTTTTTGCTCGGATCATCGATCGATCGAGAGCCTGATGGGCATCTGCAATCTTTTTGAACGGGCTTCAGGTGCCAGAGTGAATCGCCAAAAAAGTGAGGTGATGCACTTTGGCAACTGGCAAGACCGCACGCGGGTTTCATTTGAGGTCAAACCTGACAACATTAAAATCTTAGGCATCTGGTTTGGGGCCGCCAGTCGAGGGAAAAGAACTGGGAGCAGCCTATAGTGTGCATTTGGCAACGATTGAGGCAGTGGCAAGAACACACGCTATCAATCACTGAAAGAACCTGGTGATTAGGTGTGAGGTGATCTCTGGGTTACTGTATGTGGCGCAAGTTTGTCCCTTGACCTGCATTGTGCCTTCGCCAAGACGGAGTGGTTACTCTCACGATTCATCCCGGGAGTCCCTCTGTCGGCCCACCCTGTGATATATGGCCTCTTCCCGGGGACGCACGAGGTGACTGACCTACAATGCGCCTGAAGGGTCATCAACTCGGTCAAGCAATGCCGGAACCGAGAGACTTCCGGGCTTGGCAATAGGTCAGTGTCGGTCTGCCACAGGATGGTGATGGCAAGAGTCCGTGAATATGTCATCAGAGATGCCCTGGAAATAGGCTCAGACGAGGCCAAAGATAGGTGGGGCGTGACCTAGTCTGGAGGTTTTTTTTTGAGGTGCGCGTGGGGGAATGCCACTGCCTGAAGTATCAGGGTACCTATGCGTAGTGATTGTAAGGGGACGCTTGACATGTAACCAGAGAACGTCCTCAATTGAATGTTTCTTCCCGGAGAAGCCTCTCCCCATCAAGGGGGGAGTAACAGAGTGCGGTGTTTTGTTTTTCCTGGGTGTGTTTTTTTTTTTTGCCTGCCATCCGGTAAGGGAAGGATGGTGGAGCTAGGACTAGCCTTTTTGTAACTGCTCCCGGTAAGTAAAGGAAGCAGCGCAGAGTAGCGAGGAGGCCCTAGTTATATAAGGGGAATGTGGGGTATAAGCGTTGATGTATGTGACAAGAACGATAGGTTTGGTTTAGTTTTCCCACAAAGACTGTGGAGACTGTTTTTTTGATGTTTTTGCGTGGGTAGCCAGACAGGGCCTCTGCGCGATTGTCACGAGAGAAAATGTTTTTTGATTTGTATATGCGTGTTGTGTAATGGGAAAAAGTTTAAACAAACAAATTATACATGGTTTTAACAAAAAAAAAAGTTTGTTTGAAAAATATATCTTTGTTTTGGTTGCTGGTGGTGGAGCTTGGCCCTGGCTGGGCTTCTCTGAGAATAATATGCGGTAAATCTGAATTATTGGGATCCTGGGATTATAACAAAATTGTAACCTGTTTCTCTCTCTGGCATCTTTCCACATTTTGGGTTTGACTACACTATGTGGACTTCATGCAGATCACATTGTAGGTCAAGATGAGAAGTTGTTAGGAACAGAGGCTAAGGTTTGATGGGGACAGGATGGGGGAGATGTTGGTGGATTAATGCTGACTTGGTTCAGGATCGATACTTGGTTGAGTTTGTTCAGGGCTGAGAATTGGTTCCCGTGAGGGCTGGTTTGAAGCAGGTCACAAAGTCAGTTTGCTAGCGACTGGCATTGTGTAGCTGCCAAGAATTAGTTGATGTCTGCGTTGGTTGAGGGCTGAGTTGCTTTAGTTGGTACATGGCTGACAGTTGGTTCCGTTGATTGGATTCAGGGCTGAGTTGGTTTAGTTGTTGGGTTGACTGCTCTTTGTGAGTCAGATGGTACAATTTGTTATATTTATGGATGAATTTCTCACGCACCGTTTCATCATTTTGAGGTTTGAAGAGGAGGCTCCTTTCTGTCGGTTGTTGTTTGGCTGGGATCTCCTTGGTTATTCTGAAGGTGACCTAGAGCCCATCCATGCTTGTTCACCCCTGGGCTTCACCTCAGCCGTCAACCGAATGTACGTCTGAAACTCGCACTGTTTTTCTTTCCTTGTGGCTCTACCACCTCGGGATTCGTGGAACATCAGGTGAGTGTAATAGTGGAAATGTCAACTAAAGCTATTGTGCTCTTTCTCTCTCTTTGGTACATTTCTACACACATTTTAGTGTGGAGCTCACAGGTCAGATTGAGGATAGAATTGATCAACACAGAATGTAGCAACACAGAGATTGAGGTTAGGTGCTACAGTTACAGTGTAAAATAAGATTGAATCATTTCTGTTGCAATAGTTTCAGCCAGGATGAGAGAGTAAAGTTGTTTGTACTTGGAAATGTAGAGTAGCTGTGTGAAGGTTGGTTGAGTTTATTTGCCCAGAGGTGGTGTCTGCGAATCAGTTTCTGAGAGTGCCAGTGGTCGAGCTCTAGTTTGTTCAGTGCAGGGGTAGAGTCAGTGTCTGTTTGCCGAGGTTGGTTGCGGGCAGTTGTGGAGGGTCAGAGTCTGTCAGCCTGGCTCAGTGGAGTTCCCTCGGGTCAGGCGGAATGGGATCATGGTTGGGGTTCTTGACGGCTGAATTGTTAACTTGGCCGAGTTGGTTCTGGCCCTTACCTTAAGTGGGTGGTTGAGTCAGCTCAGGGCTGAAAGTCTGCAGTTGTCCTTCGGGTCGACTGTAAATCATGTGCAATGGTGTTTCTCTGTGGTGGTGAAGGGAAAGAATCTGAACATTGGATAATGGGAGCGCTGTGGGATCGATCGTTGTTACTGGTTTGACTGATCTTTGTGAGAAAATACAATTTGTTGCATTTATGAATGATTTTTCTCTATTTCATCATTTGCAGGTTTGATGAGGAGGCTCCTTTCTGTCGGTTCTTGCTTGGCTGGGATATCCTCAGATATTCGGAAGTTGACCTGGAGCCTGTCCATGCCTGCGACCTTGATCACCTCTGGGCTTCCCCTCAGCCATCAACCCAAGGTAAGTCTGTGCTGGTTGGAACAGTTCATTGCTGACTGAAACTCGCTCCATTTTTCTTTCGCTGTTTCTAGCAGCTCTGGATTCATGGAATGTCAGGTGAGATGTAATAGTGGAAACCTTACGGTGGCAACTAAAGCTATTACACTTTTTTTCTCTCTCTTTGGCATTTTTCTACACTCCAGAGGTTTGGTAACACTATGTGGACTTCATGCAGGATGTCGGACATGCGAACACATATGAGCCAATCTCTGGATCACATTGTAGTTTGAGAAGGGAAATTGTTAGGAACAGAGGCTGAAGTTCGAAGGGGACAGGACGAGGGAGATGTTGTTAGATCAATGTGTAGCTCACAGAACGGGATGACAATAGCGCTGGTGAGCACGGAATGTAGGAACACAGACATTGAGGTTATCCACAATAGTAGGCTGTGCGTGCGTGAGTCGGTCAGTCAGTCGCCCGCGCCCCAACCGCACCCCCCGGCGCCCCGGGCGGGCCGGGGGGTGGGGTCAGTCGCCCACCTGCATATATTCCTTATATTTGGTAAAGTGCTTTTAATATTGGAAGATCACTCAAAGCACATCATCAGAAGGTACTGTAAAGTGTCATGACCATATTTATTTGCAAGTGAGAAACCTGCGTTCGATTCCAGGCAGGGCGAAACCTTGGGCAAGTTTCCTTACTCATTTAGAGACTTCTACTCTGTATAAAATAATGGTATGATAAAGCATTGACAGATGTGTTCTAATGTAGTGGTCTAGAATGGTATGTGGTGACCACTTAACCTACTGTTTACCCAAGGAAATGGGAAGCTGTCCTATGGCAATCCAATTCTTTATCCAACACTTTACTAAAGCCATACAATTTACTCAGTACCAGAGCTGTGACACAAACCCAGTTTTGACTGTTATTTGGGTTATTGACCAATGCGTGATGTTGAATCCTTGATATAATTGATGCTTGCTTTATGTTCCATGGCTTATTGTCCGGTTGGGGAGGGGGAGTTCAGTATTCGGCACATGCACTGATTTTTACATTTACAGTCCATTCAAAACCAAAGTGTTCTTCCACTGTACAATGTTTAGTGACTTCCTACCAATCCGTCCACTGACTCAGCTCAGCGGGCTCTGTCCTGCTTCACGTGTCTCACCTTACCTATCCGACCTCAGGCGGGCGGATCTTCAGTCTCTCTATCCCCAACTCTGGAACTCCATCCCATACTCCCTCAACCTCACACCATCCCTTGCCTCCTTCAAGACCCTCCTCTTCAATTATGCCACCTCCTCCAGCACCACCCCCACCTCCCTTGGTCCCCACCTCTTCTGATCCCAACTACCAGCTTGGGTGTGGATCCCTGACAGTCCAGTGTCTTGGGATGTCCTTTTGATGTGAAAGGCACTATAGAAAATGTAATTTGTTGTTGTTTATGGTAATCCGCTCGCCTTCCCCCTCTCAACATTTTCACTTCCAGTTTCTGCACTGTAGGCATGTGACCTTCACAGATACCTCAGCAAGGTTGCTGAAAGATTATTGCGAAAAATTGTTTGGAATGATGTTTCAACAATTCAAGGGCAATGTAGGACATTTTACAGCTGCTTTATTGCTATTCTTCTCCTGTTTAAACTGTCTTTCATGTCAAAAGTCTTTTCCTGCTCACAGGAACAGTTCTGATGACCATACTGTTCTCCTAAGATGGTCTAAGGGTTTCGGCCTTTGATCATTTGTATCACTTGCAATTGAGTTCAAAATAGGGAGCTGCAGGGAGAAGCCTGCTGTATGTTTGTGGCCTGGGCTTCCTCGCTGCATTGAAAGCCACTGCATTTTTTTTGCTGTGCCATTGTTGTTTTCCTTTGTTGTCTGAGAATACAAAGAAAGACCTTGGGTGGGGAAGGAATTGGGAGGACAGCTCCTTGTAAATATTGCATCCAGGCTACAGTGAATGTTGCATATTTGCTTTAACAACATAAGATTATTGATTATGGATAAAAATAATAATAATCCTTGGATTTGATATAGCGCTTTTCACATCTGCTAGATATTTTAAAGCGCCTCACAGAATAAACTGTAAAATTAATTGACTGTATGCTTGTGGGTGAAATGCGACAAACAATTACGTACAGCAATGTCCCACAAACAGTCCTGGATTGAGTGACCAACTTATTATCCTTTTCTTTGAGGGATTATTTTTAGATGTGTGGAATAAGGAAACTTGCTCAAGGCTTCGCCCTGCCTGGAACTGAACCCAGGTCTTCTGCTTACAACGTGAGAGCTCTAACCACTGAGCACTGGATGGTACAAGTATAAAATAATTCTGGGAAGAGCGACTTGCAGATTTGAAAGAGTGTGAAAGAGGTTGATTTGAACGAAGTTGATTTATAAGGTTTTCATGAAAGAATTGAGTGAATCTACATTGTGTTTTGTGGATTAAATAACATTACAGTGAATGGGATCACTCAGTGAACAAAGTGGGTAGTGATTCGTATCAGGAAATAGCATTTACATTTCTTATGGATAGAGGGATTAGGGAGTATGGGGATAAAGCGGGCAGATGGAGTTAGATTAGAAGATCAGACACAATCTTGTTGAATTGCGGAGCAGGTTTGAGGGGCTGAATAGCCAACTCCTGCTCCTTATTCTTATGTTCTTAGTACACGCATTTACTGCATACATCAATTTGAAAATATATGTAGTCTATATTAGGGAACGGCGATATGGGATTTTTCCGGATATGGATATATTGGTTTGCTCATACCTGCTTAAACCGATCTATCGAGTTTTTATACTGCGCATGCGCGTGCATTCGAAGTGTGCGTGCATTCGAAGTGCGCGTGCATTCGAAGTGCGCGTGCATTCGATGGCGGGCGCGTGCATTCGAAGTGCGCGTGCATTCGATGGCGGGCGCGCGCATTCGATGGCGGGCGCGCGCATTCGATGGCGGGCGCGCGCATTCGATGGCGGGCGGGCGGGCATTCGATGGCGGGCGGGCGGGCATTCGATGGCGGGCGCGGGCGGGCATTCGATGGCGGGCGCGGGCGGGCATTCGATGGCGGGCGCGGGCGGGCATTCGATGGCGGGCGCGGGCGGGCATTCGATGGCGGGCGCGGGCGGGCATTCGATGGCGGGCGCGGGCGGGCATTCGATGGCGGGCGCGGGCGGGCATTCGATGGCGGGCGCGGGCGGGCATTCGATGGCGGGCGCGGGCGGGCATTCGATGGCGGGCGCGGGCGGGCATTCGATGGCGGGCGCGGGCGGGCATTCGATGGCGGGCGCGGGCGGGCATTCGATGGCGGGCGCGGGCGGGCATTCGATGGCGGGCGCGGGCGGGCATTCGATGGCGGGCGCGGGCGGGCATTCGATGGCGGGCGCGGGCGGGCATTCGATGGCGGGCGCGGGCGGGCATTCGATGGCGGGCGCGGGCGGGCATTCGATGGCGGGCGCGGGCGGGCATTCGATGGCGGGCGCGGGCGGGCATTCGATGGCGGGCGCGGGCGGGCATTCGATGGCGGGCGCGGGCGGGCATTCGATGGCGGGCGCGGGCGGGCATTCGATGGCGGGCGCGGGCGGGCATTCGATGGCGGGCGCGGGCGCGCATTCGATGGCGGGCGCGGGCGCGCATTCGATGGCGGGCGCGGGCGCGCATTCGATGGCGGGCGCGGGCGCGCGCATTCGATGGCGGGCGCGGGCGCGCATTCGATGGCGGGCGCGGGCGCGCATTCGATGGCGGGCGCGGGCGCGCGCATTCGATGGCGGGCGCAGTCATGGTGCACGCACATTTCGAAATGCGTGCTCTAGGTCCAGAAAGTTTGTAATGTTGGTGTCAAGGTCTGTTGAATTATACGATGTTGTTTGCTCCCTACCTCCCCCTCTCCTTCTCTCCCTCCCCCTCTCCTTCTCTCCCTCCTCTCATCTCTCCTTCTCTTCCTCCTTTCCCCTCTTCTTCTCTCCCTCCCCCTCCACTCTCCCTCTCTCCTCCACTCTCCCTCTCTCCTCTCCCTCCTTTCCCCCTCTCCTTCTCTCCCTCCCCTCTCTCCTTCTCTCCCTCCCTCCCTCTCTCCTTCTCTCCCTCCCTCCCCTCTCTCCTTCTCTCCCTCCTTTCCCCTCGCTTCTTCTCTCCCTCCTTTCCCCCTCTCCTTCTCTCCCTCCCTCTCCTCTCTTCCTCTCTCCTTCTCTCCCAACTTTCCCCCTCTCCCTCCCTCCCATCTCTCCTTCTCTCCCTCCTTTCCCCTCGCTCCTTCTCTCCCTCCTTTCCCCCTCTCCTTCTCTCCCTCCCTCTCCTCTCTTCCTCTCTCCTTCTCTCCCTCCTTTACAATGAAGCGCTTTGAGATGTCTTCTGTGCCGTAACATTCTATGATTCTATGATCTAGAAGACGTGAAAAGCAATATATCAAATGCAAGGATTATTATTATTATTGTTGTTACACAGTGGCTGGGATCCAATAAGATGAGGTAACAATAACTGGGTCACACCCTCTTCATGCTTCTAAGTGCTCTGAGATGCTGTCCGGCATGGAGGATGCAAGATAAATCCAAGTTGTCTTTGTTGTTATTTCCATGCAAAAAGATAAAAATGCTGACTTCCGGGTTAGAAGGTGACCACTGACAACACTTCCTATGTTCTGCACATGCACAAAGTAGGAAAGACAAGTTCAACAACAACAACAAAATTACAGTTATAGAGTGCCTTTCACGTTGGGAGGACATCCCAAGGCTGAGGATGTCCCAAGTTTGGAAGCCTAATGATCTCCAAAGTTAGCCATTTTGCATGAAACCAAACAGCACAAAGGAAGTGAGAAGGCTAACAACAACAACAACAACAAATTACATTCATATAGCGCCTTTCAAGTCGGAAGGACGTCTCAAGGGCAGCAGTGCACTTGTGCTTAATAGGGTCTACACTTGCATTATAATTAATGCACTTTTTGTAATGTCATTTTTCCACTGCTTGCCAATGTAAAACGTAGAATGCAGCGCACCAACATTAGAGCATGGCCAGGCTCCAGAGCAGTAGGCACCTATCTTCATGGTCAGTCAACAAATACATTTTTCTTTATGGAATTTTTCTTCATGCATGGCCATGCATATTATGGCGTGGTTTCTACTCAGACCTTAGTGTTGCCTAGACTGAAGCAGGTATTTGCCAGACCACTTCTTGATGATTCAAGAGATCGATCATGATCGACAATGATCAGAAGGATGATCCTTAGTATTAGAGCCACAACAACAAAATTAGATTTGTAGAGTCCCCTTCATGTTGGGAGGACATCCCAAGGTGCTGAACGGTCAGGGATCAGAATCCAAGCATGGGGAGGGGTGGGATGTGGGGGGCAGTCAAGGTTGGCATGGGGATGGCAGAGAGGTAGGATGGTGACTGAAGGCACGGTTGTGGAGAGTCTTGAGACCAGTCTTGAAGGAGACAAGGGAGGGAGCAAGATGAAGGAATTGTGGGATGGAGCTCTAAAGCATAGATGCAGAGAGGTTGAAAGCCCAGCCACCGATGGTAGGGTGGGTTGGACGGGAGACATGGAGTAGGCCACTGCCTGCTGAACAGCGGGAGTGGACAGGTTAGCAGGGGCTCAGCAGGTCAGAGAGGTAGCAGGAGCAAGGCTATGGAGGGTCTTGGAAGTAAGGACAAGGATCTTGAATTTGATCCTCTGAGGAATGGGGAGCCAGTGGAGCCGGGCGAGGGTGGGAGTGATGGGGTCGCAGAGCCTGGTGCAGGAGAAGACATGAGCTGCAGAGTTTTGGATGATCTGCAGCTTGTGGAGGGAGGAGTTTGGGAGGCCAACAAGGAGGGAGGTCGCAGAGGATGAAGAGGCAGAGGGAGCCCTGGTCACAGATGGACCAGGTGTCATTTGTGACATTGACCAGAGCAGTTTCTGTGCTTTGAGCAGTACAGAAACCCAATTGAAGGGGCTCACGGAACAAGTGGAAGGAGAGGAAACAGTGAAGCTGGGAAGCAACGACTCTTTCAAGGACCTTGGAAAGAAAACGTAGGTTGGAGATGCGCCAGTAATTGTAGAACAGTGATGCCATCCAGGGAAGGTTTCTTGAGGATGGGAGTTATTGTAGCTCAGTGGTTAGAGCACTCGCTTTACAAGTGAGAACTCTGGGTTCAATTCAGGCAGGGCGAAACCTTCAGCAAGATTCCTTACTCCACAGACCTGATAATAATCCTTCAAAAAATACAATAATAAATTGGTCATTTCATTCCATGGCTGTTTGTGGGACACTGCTGTGTGCAATTGGTTGCTGCATTTCCCCGACATATATACAGTCAATTCACTTTCCAGTATATTTTGTGAAATACTTTGAGAAGGATTACTTTTATTATTATTGTTATTGTGGCTGTTTTGAGGAGGATGGATAGGGCGAATGGCAGCTGAAGGGAATCCCTAGATTTTCCATTCGAGAAAATCCAGTATCTCATCACAGTGAGGGAGGGGGCAAAATGGGATGGTGTGGGAGTGGGTGGGTGTGGGTTGTTGGGTTGATTGGATGGAAGAGCTGGTTTGTTGTGGACAATAGGAGGCTGGGGTTGCCCTTCAGCTCCAAGATTATCTCGAAGTAGAAGGATGATATGGCGGAGGCAAGCGAGGAGTGGTAAATTTTTGATGTGCTCCAAACAGATATACCGGTGGACCGTTAGGCCGCATTTGAGTCAGGTGCGTTTGACCACACACGTGACCCTTGAGGGAACGGTGGTGGCTGGTGAACCAGGGTGAGATTTGTGAGGCAGTTTGTGAGGTGAGGGATCAAGGGCAGTGAGTGTAGCGGAGTGAGTAGTATGGAGAAGAGTTAGTGAGGATAGGTCAGTGATGCAGGTAGACCAGAGTTCAGATGACTCCAGGGCTGCAGAGAGGGATTCTGGGGAGATTTTCTTCCAGGAGACGTATAGGATGGAGGTGGGTTTGGTGGAGGTAGGAAGAGGGACTGAGGAGTTGAAGGAGATTAAGTGGTGGCCAGAGATGGCCTTGTTGGTGATGGTGATATCCGAGACACTAATGTCCCAGGTGATCAGCAGGTTGAGTAAGTGGCCAGGAACGTGGATGGTGGAGTGGATGTGGAGTGAGAGGTTGAGAGAGGAGAGGAGAGAGGACAAGTCCGAGGAGATGGAGCAGATGGGGGTGAAGTGAAGGTTGAAGTCATCGAGTATAAGGAGGAACAACAACAAAAAAATTATATTTGTACAGCCTCTTTCACATCTAGAGGATATTCCAAGGCACTGGACAGTCAGTGTTTCAGACCCGAGCTGGGTGGGGATCGAGGTGGGTGGAGGGAAAGGAGGAGAGGTGGGGTGACTGATGGGATAAAAGAGGAGGGTCTTGAGGTGGAACTTGTAGGAGGCTAGGGAGGGGGAGAGGTGGTGAGATTGCAGGATGGAATTCCAGAGGTTGAAGGCAGAATGGCTGAAAACTCGCCCGCCAATAGTCGGGCGGGTGGAATGGGGGACATGAAGCATGCTGGAGCCCACTGAGCAGAGGTATCGGGCAGGTTGGTAGGGGGTTAGGAGGTTGCAGAGGTAGGGTGGGGCAAAGCCATGGAGGGCTTCAAAAGTGAGGACCAGTATCTTGAATTGAATCCCCTGGATGATGGGGAGCCAATGGAGTCAGGTGAGAATGGGGGAGATGGAGTCACGGAGCTTGATGCGGTATAAAGGAATAGAGGCAGAGAGAAGCTAGGAGGGTGGAGATATCGAAGATGAAGGTGAGGGAAGGTTTTAGGGGTGGTAACCGAGGAGAATTTTGAGGGAAAGATTGGAGTGCTGGCAGAGGTTAAGGTTGTCAAATGAGGTAAATGAGCCAGAGGAGTAGGGGGATAGAGTGAGTAGAGTGAGTGATGACCTGGAGATGATGGCAAAACCACTGCCATGGTGGTTGGGTGTGGGGTTTGATGGAAGTTGTAACTGGGTGGTGTGGCTCCAGTGAGGGGGAAGTTGTTGCCTGGGGTGATCCAGGTTTCAATGAGGGCCATGAGGTTGGTGCTTTCTACAACAACAAAATTATATTTGTATAGCTCCTTCCACGTTGGGAGGACGTCCCTAGGTACTGGAGCAGCAAACTATGAGCAATGAGTTGACAAGCTAGGGCTCATCAGTCTTGAAAGGACTCATAGAATCATAGAATGTTATGGCACAGATGGAGGCCATTCGGCCCATCGAGTCTGTGCCGGCTCTTTGACCGAGCAAGTAACTTTCATTAACCCCAATCACCAGCTTTCTCCCCATAACCCTGCAAACCCATTTTCCCCAGATACCTATTTAGTTCCCTCTTAAAAGCTGCTATCAAATCGGACCTCACTACCCTTTCAGCCAGATCATTCCAAATTCGAACAACTCGCTGAGAAAAAAAAATTATTCTAACCTCCTCTCTGCTTCTTTTGGTAGATATCTTAAGACTGTGACCACGGGTCACAGACATACCTACCAGCGGAAACAGCTTTTCCCTATCTAGCCTGTCGAAACCTTTCATGATCTTGAAGACCTCTATCAGGTCCCCACGTAACCTTCTCTGCTCTAATGGGAAAAGTCCTAACTTCTCCAGCCTGTCCTCATAGCTAAGGTCCCCCATTCCTGGTATCATTTTCGTGAATCTCCTCTGCACCCTTTCCAGTGCCTTAATGTCCTTCCTGAAGTAAGGTGCCCAGAACTGGACGCAGTACTCCAGCTGAGGCCTAACCAGTGTTTTGTATAGATTAACCATAACCTCCCTACTCTTATACTCTATGCCCCTACTAATAAAGCTCAGTACACCAAATGCCTTTTTTACTGCCTTATCTACCTGCCCCGCTACCTTTAATGATTTGCTTACTTGAACACCCAGATCTCTCTGTACGTTCACCCCCCTTAAGATTGATCTACCAAGTCTATATTGCCTTATCATTTTTATCACTCAGATACCATACAATAACAATACATTGATTTATATAGCACCTTACATGTCAGAAGTACATCCTAAGGAGCTGGAATGTCCACATCTAAGCATTGACCCATTCAGCTTTCCCCCACTTCTGCAACATTGCTGTCTCCGCTACTCCTTCTTGCCTCAGTCTGCCAAGACAATATACATGCTTTTAGCATGTTCAGGCTTGACTATACTAACTCTCTGCTCACCAGACTTATGGAGGAATATTCTCCGTGTGTTTTGATACTCTTTAGAAAGATGATGATTTTCCATGTGTTGATGGATAGAGATGACCAATAAAATAAATGGAATTCATAAATTCAGTCACTGCACTTTACAGTAAATCCTGCGAAGCACTTTGAGATGTCCTCCATAAGTGAAAGGTGCTATATCAAATACAAGAACTATTATTGTAATAGTGGTGCTTCTAGATGTGGCAGAAATGACTGGAGAACACCAATGGTAGAGCAGAGCATGCAAGTTAAGTGAGTGTCAAATGTTGTTCCAAAGACCTTAGAAAGAACACTGCATAAAATATTGAAAATAAGTAGGTGTATTTTAGTGATCAGGAATCACTGCACTTTACCCAGTGGCTCTGCTCTGCATGTTTCACATAATACTTGAGCTACTTCTTGTTAAAGGAAAAGCAACAAACTCTGAAAGAGATGATGGAGAGGACTGATGATTTGTTTTCATCCTTACTGCTTGGATAGCTCAACATGTTGTCCAAAATTCCATCTAGTCTTAGCCAGCAAGGCCATTTTGCCTAAAATGTACGATCTCAAAAAAAGCATGGAAAATTCGTAAACTCAGTCGAATTTGAAACCGGTTCATGGAAAATAAGCTACCTAATAGAGACTAAATTTAACAATCTTCCATAATTTTGCAATCTTAAATTTTAAGACAAAAGTTTCTTATAGATTGAATCTAGGTGGTAAGGTGGAGTATCATAGTAGTTAGCCTGCTCGCCTCACGAGTGAGAGGACTCAGGCGGGGCAAAACCTTATGGAAGTTTCCTTGCTCCACACACCTCTGTTTACCTTGCAATAAGTAGGAATTTGTTTATTTGTGGATTAGCAGATCGCTTTCCAAGTGTGTCATAATCCCCCTCTCCCCACCAAATAATATTCTGGTCACTCAATCCACAACTGTTTGTGGGACACTGTTGTGTTCATTTGGCTTCTGTGTTCTTCTTCTTATTATTATTATTGCAGGCCCATGCTTGGTTGGATCTTTTTGCAATCAGAAATCTTAGAAAGTTATTCATTGCTACTGTACTTACATCATTTCAGTTCAAAAAATGTGAGGATTAATTTGCTTCCACAATAGAATTATTCTCTAGCTCCATTTGATACAATTTGGAATTGCAGATCAAATATTATGATTTAAATGGTTATATTTGAAGAGCACATTAAAAAAAAACATCTTTCAAACCAAACACCGAAACAAGAGCCAGTTCTTATATCTTGATTATATATATAATTGCCCGCCTCCATTGGCTCCCCAACTCCCAGAGGATCGAATTTAAGATCCTCGTCCTCACCTTCAAGGCCATCCATGGCTTTGCCCCCTCCTCTCCTACTGCTGTCCCCCTATGAACCTGCCCACTCACTCTGTTCAGCCGTCTCCGGTCTGCTCTATGTTCGCCGCCTGACCCGCCCTATCATCGGTGGATGGGCTTTCAGCCTCTCTGTCCCTACACCCTGGAACTCCATCCCACAGTCCCTTGACCTCACTTCCTCCCTTGCCTCCTTCAAGGCCGGTCTCAAGACCCTCAATCTTTGATTGTGCCTTCTATTGCCCTCCTAACTCCCTCCCTCCCCTCATAACTCTCTCTCTCCCTTCCTCCTAGCCTGCCCCTCCCTTTTGCTCGGGTCCCGACCTGACTGTTCACTGTCTTGGGATGTCGTCCCGACATGAAAGGTGTTCTAGAAATGTAATTTTGTTTTTGTGTTTGTTGTTGTAGGTAAGCCATGTGGTTGGAAACCCTTCTATAGCTATCAGTATCATCTGCACTATAATCATCCCATAATAGGTTAATTCAGGCACTGGTGGTGTTTTAATTGAGCAGTGTTGCATTTGGAGGGAGATATGTTTTAAACCCATTACTCACTTTGCAAGGTTACAGTTTCTACCACAGTGAGGTCAAAAGCTAACCAGAGGAAGTCAATCAGCTTGTAATTATATGCCTTTAATTGTCCAGTGAAGCATCCTAAAAGAGTCCTGTTCAACACAATTTAAAAAAAGTCAAAGTACACTGCTTAACCCAATAGCACACACTTGAATCTGTCACCTGTGGGATGCCATATTGTAGTTCACACCTGCTGGAATTGTCAGTTTGGGCTCTTGCTGCAAGGGCGCTTGGAATACCAACTCTCACAATGTTCACTCCAATGCTTCTTGAACATAGTTCTGCTTATGCTATCTCGCTGGTGATATTGAAATTGAAATTTGTCAGTGTAAAGGACATCAGGGGAACACTATTACATTTCACAGACAAATTGTAGAATCCTGTAGCATATTGGTTAGAGTACTCCCTTCGCAAGCGAGAAGATCTGAGTTTGATTCCCATGCAGGGCAAAGCTTTAGGCAAATTTCTTTACTCCACTTGCCTCTCTAGTAGAAATAGAAGCCTTGTTGTTAGACAATTGGCAGATCGCTTTCCGAGGATAACAATCCCTTTGAAAAAAACAAATTTGGTAATTCAATACGTGAATGTTTGTGAGACCCTGTTGTATGCAATTGGCTACCATGTTTTGGCCACAAAATACACATACTGTAGTGTATTTCGTGAAGAGCTTGGAGACATCTTGCTATATCTAATGCAAGGATTATTATTATAAAAGGAATTAAGAGAAGCAAAGAAAAGAAAGTTTACAACTTCGCCATTAAAATTCCAAGTTTGCGTTGACTAGTTCATGATGTTCTAAGCTCTAACTCTTTCCTTCTGAAGTTAACAATTGTAATCCTGCTCCACAAATGTTTCACTCCTGCTGGAAGCAGAAAAGACATTCTTACTGATAACATAGCAATTGATAAATAGCTAAATATGACTGTCTAAGACATTCAAACTCATTGTCTAATATTTCAGCACAAACTGCATATCAGAGTTCATCCCTATTATGTCTCCAATTTGCAGAATAAACATGTTAGACATACATGGCACAAACAGAAGTTCTAATTGCTTGTACGAGAACATGATATTTACCTGTTTTACCATAGTGTGACCTTGAGACCCACGTACCTTCCTGTCCCTTCAGGGGCTATTCAAAGTTTACTGATTTGGGGACACTGAATAATTCAAAGATTGACAATTTTTTGACATTAATTACATGCTCATGTTTATGTTCATGTTTCAGGTTATGTCTAGTAGGAGAATGAAGGAACAGTGCACCACATCTCACGCTTGTAGGGTGAGCGCTCTAACCACAAGGAGCTCCATGCAGAACATGAATCAGTCTGCACTGTAATCACAATAATGGTCATTAAAAGATAAAGTGATTACAATAGAGTATCATTATAGATATCATATAGTTGTGCTTATGAATATTTTGTAAACAATTAATAAAATAAAAGAACAATGCACATTGACTGTAGTCAGGATATTGGTAGGTAATAGTTGATAGTAATAGTAATAGTTGATCAATCCTCCAGTGTAAGAGAAGCCAACATGAGCACCTTTGCATAGATTATTTTCTGTATCAAGCAGCAAAGTTGACACAAGTAGGAAGATCGGAGTTCAGATAAGGGTGTGTTTCCCTGATTGAATTACAGTTTTGAAAAAGTCCTTTAAGAAGGAGCAATAAATAATTTCTGTAACTGTAGTTACTGGGTCTCCATAGGTCTCAATATTCATGAATTCAAAGCAAGAGCAGTTATTGATGACTCAAATTTAATGGTAACAACATCAGCACTTGGGAGGAAAGTAGCAGTAGCCTAGAGACATTAATGCCCTCTGGGGAGGGTGGGAACATGTGTGAACTGGCCTGGATATGAAAGGATGAGTCAGAAAATCAGCCTGTATCCTGCTGCAGTTAGTATTTACTATTTATTCAGCCCATGTTATGTAATGGATCAATTATTTTAGCCAATCGCATTTCATGAAATCAGCTATAACCTGTGGCAATTTATACAAAATTCTAAATCACAATAAGATTTGTATGTTACTGCACTGTAACCACAAAGTTAAAGTGAAAACAATGTAGTCAGTGATGAAGAAAACGATAAACAGCAATGAATGAAAGTGTATATGGGGTTTATCATGCTGAAGATTGTATCAGCATGAGGTGGAACTGACTAGTAGAAAACACAACCAAGGGGCCAAAATTCCTCATTGCATAAGTAAAGGGAGTTACCTTTGTTAGAGATAAATCTTGAGAAAATGTTGAGAGCAATACATTTATGTCCTTTTTGTGGGTGAACGTTTTTGCTTCAATGAGATCTGGAGCACAGTGCTGATGATGTGACCAATGAGAATTCATTTGCATGAATACCAATAATGAGCATTTCAATTAGCGCAACAAAGTGATTAGAGCGTGACTAGAATTTAAAGTGCCACAGGCTAAAAATGCGTGAGGTAAAATTGTGTACAGCAATGGCAAACTCCTACCAGACAAAATAAGTGATATTTCCCTGGGAGTGCTGGTGATAGTTATGGATCTGAAGGAGTAGTTATTTGGTGATATTGGCCGTGCTGGTGCCTCCTAGGCCGAAAGAGGGTTATATCAAAAGAGTGACTGTGTAATAATAATAAATAATCCTTGCATTAGATATATCGTTTTTCACATCTTATCGACATCTCAAAGCACTTCACAGAATATACTGTAAAGTAAATTGACTGTATATTTGTGAGCGAAATGTGGCAGCCAATTGCGCACAGCAGTGTCCCACAAACAGTCGTGGATTGAAATGACAAATTTTATTATTGTGGGTTTGTTTGGACCGATTATTATTAGGCATGTGGAGTAAGGAAACTTGCCCAAGGTTTCGCCCTGATCTGCTTGGATTCAAACACAGGTCTCACATTTGTAAGGCAAGTGCTTTAACCACTGAGCTATGGGAGGTAGCTCAGTGTATTCAATGCCTGAATATTTCTTCTATTTGTCAGGCTGTAGCATGTGCCATTTATATTTTACTAGCTGTATTGGTTGCAGCTATGCTTGTAAACAACGTATCCAATATGATTTGTAGATTTCGGTGATACCACTCTCAAACTATTTAAAATGCCATAAACATTGTATGTACCCCTCAATCAAAATGTGTTTGATGAGCTTGTTTAGGTCATAGCTGATCAACAATAGGAGATACCCCTCATGACGCTCCACCATGCAAGACTTTTCTGATGGGGGTATAAATCATGTCTCCAAGTCAATCTGTTATTCCGTTATTGGCGGACAGACACACATGCAGTATGTGAGCTGTGCTAGGATCTCTCTCTGTAGACTCCTGGTGCTCAGTCAGTCTGATCAGGTCTCAGGCTTCACTTTAACCTTCTCTCCTCCCTCCCCACTGACACATTCACTCACAAACACTCATATAAGCTTTTCCCTCTCCCCCTGCCCTCTCTCAAAAAACCCTCTCTTATCTCCTCACTTTTACCTTCAAGAGATTATGAGATTCAGTGTATTTTTTTGTGGGGGGGGTTGGTGGGGGGATAGGGAAGAAATAATTTTTTAAATGTAGCATTTAATTTTTATTCACCACTCTTTCCCTCCTTCCCTCTCTCTTAGAATCTCTCTAAGATTTCTCTTGAGATTTCTAAGAAATAGAAATCGCTGGGAACACTCAGCAGGTCAGACAGCATCTATGGAGAAAGGAAAGTGAGTCAATGTATCAGGTCCATGACCCTTTGTCAGAAAAAGACCTTTGTAGTGTTTGTGGGACACTGCTGGGCGCAATTGGCTGCTGTGTTCACCTGTAAATATACAGTCAATTCACTTTACAGTATATTCTGAAGTGTTTTGAGATGAGTAGAAGATGTGAAAAGCACTATATCAAATGCAAGAATTATTCCTATTAACGAGGTATAAATCAAGGCTCTACATCAATTGGTTATTGTGTTCTTGGGGGACAGACACACACACATAGACATTTTGTATTAGTATAGAATAATATCTTGCCAAGGAGAACGGAATCCCTTAGTGGAGTATTTAGGGTACTCCCCTTGTAAGTGAGAGGACCCAGGTTTGATTTCCTGATCGGCAAAATCTTGGACAAGTTTCCTTATTCCACGTGCTTGTTTACCTAGCAGTAAGAGGAATCCGGTTGTTAGTCAATTGACAGATCACTTTCCGGGCGTGATAATTCCTCCACCCCCAAATTTTGGTCATTCAATCCAAGGCTGGTTGTGCACAATTGGCTGCCACATTTTGCCCACAAAATATTGTCAATCCACTTTATAATATATTCTGTGAAGCATTTTGAGACATCTCAATGACATGATAAGGCACTGTTTGAAATGCAAGGATTATTATTTTAGCTCACTCATGATCCTGGAGGTAGCTGGCATCAATCTATCAAAACTTACATTTATATACTGTAGAGCCTTTCATGTCAAGAGGATGTCCCAAGGTGCTGTACAGTCAGGTAGGGACAAGAGCTGGGGAGGAGGGGTCAGGGCATGATGAAGGAGAGTAGGAGAATTGACTATATTTGTGGACAAAACCCACAACAAACCCACAACGTTCACAACATGAACGTTTTACAAATGATTTGTACTGACAAGTAGAGGCCCTGGCAAAATGAGAGTGCACTGGTGAAAATTTTGCAGCTCAAGAAACAATGCATGTTATATATATTGGATACTGATGGGATGCAATGGTTCTTGTCTTTGTCTATCGACATTCTTCACTACCCCAGAATATGGTAACATATTTCCTTCAATGACATGTCGTCTAACAGCTACCTTATTGTTTGTGGCAAACCAGACTACCACACAATGCAGCAATACAAGGAATAATGGTGCGGGGTGGTGGGGAGGGTTCATTTTGAGGAGAAAGTTGAAATCTACTGAGGAGGTTCAGGAGGGATGACACTGAAGAGGTTAAAGTAGGTGAATACCAGTTTTCTGAAGGTAAGTATGTAATACCTGTTTATATAATCCTACAATGCAGATGTAACCCCCTTGCCCTCCATCCGTGGTCCTATCAGCTAAAGCAATGTTTGCAGCACATAATGTTGCTGCAAGTGCAATGCATGCTGAAACATCCCAACAGCATTTCCAGAGGACAGTGATATATGTGGTAGTTGATAGCTCACTCTCTGATGGTGAATGGGAGGGAGTGTTGTACAGGCAACAAACTGGAATATAAAACTGTAGTACAAAGTGCAAATATGATAGAGGACAAATGCGCATGAATCTGCAATGATATCACAAGACCTGTTAAGACTGGGTTAAATTGTATACGGCTGCAGTGCTGCTGTGTTCGGCAATATCTGCATTTAAACGTGAGCATCAGACACAGGAACTGCACTGTGCTGGAAGAGGAATTTCCTTTGTTGTACCAGCAAATAAATATCACTCTATGACTGGAAAACCTCTGTGGGTGGAGAATACGAAGCAACGACTTCAACTTGCCCAACCAGAGATGAATTTGATATCCTGAGGGATATTTTACTTCTGGCCTGACTGTGAGTAATATGTCTTTTCCAAATATCTTAAAATCCAATGTTCTGCTGTTGTAAATTACATTATTCCTTACTGTTAACTAGCATCATTTTAAAGTAGAATGTAACATGAATTAGCAGCAACATACACTCTTAGACAGGGTTATACAGCCTTGCGTTCCCATGGCAACATCCAGACCTGAATATCCAGGGTTTGGAAAATGTCTTACTCATCAATGTCTTTCCCACAGCATGAAGACAGCCCTGGTCGAAGTCTCTAACAACATTTTAAACATATGCGATCAGGACTCTTTCTCTTTCTCCTCTTTGACCTCTCTATCGCGTTAGACACTGTCGATCACACCATCCTACTGCAACGCCTCTCCTCCCAGCTCAATCTTTGCAGATTTGTGCCGCTACCTCGATTCCAGGACAACTGCTGTCCTAACAGACTGCCTGTCAGACATCAAGTCTAGGATGGGAGCTAACTTGAATGAGCAAGACCGAGGCTCCCCTGATTGACTCACTCCAGCGTCTCCACACGTCAGGCACTGGCAGCATCAACTTCCATGGCATCACACTCCACCTCACCAAGCCAGTCAGGAACCTAGGTGTCCTGTTCGATCCTCAACCTTCATTTCTCCCGCACATTCACGCCATGACCCACTCCACCTTCCTTCACCTCCGTAACATTCCCCGACTCTGCCATCACCTCACCCCTCAGGCCGCCGAGACTCTCATTCATGCCTTTATCACGTCCAGTCTCGACTATGTCAATGCCCTGCTTGTTGGCTTTCCCAACAACCACACCAAGCTCTGTGACCCATCTCCCCCATTCTTGCCTGGATTGGCTTCCCATCATTCAGAGGATTCAATTCAAGATCCTGGTCCTCACTTTTAAAGCCCAACATGGTCTTTCCCCATCCTACCACTGTAACCTCCTAACCCCCTACCAACCTGTCCACAATGTCTTTTGTGGTATCCTCAGGCTCTATACTCCAGTTCTCTGCTTCCACCCTCAACTCCAGAACTACCAGCATCCTGAGTGCCTGCCTGACTGACAACAAGTCTGGATGAGGGACAATTTTCTTCAGCTCCAGACCAAGGCCATTTTGTTTGGCTCACATCAACGCCTCCACACCTTGTGTGTTGGCAGTATCAGCATCCACGGCTGCACACTTCACCTCATGAAGTCTGGGTGTCTTGTTTGAATCTGAATTGCGCTTTCTCCTGCACATCCGCGTCATAACCAGCACTACCTTCCACCACCTCTGAAACATTGCCAGACTCCGTCACTACCTCAACACTCAGGATGCCAAAATCTTCACCCATGCATTCGTCACATTTTACTACAGAACCTCTCTCGTCATCAACCTTCTCAACTCTTTTATTCACAAACTGCAGATCATCCAAAATGCTGCAGCTTGTGTCCTCTCCCACACCAGCCTCCATGACTCCATAACTCCCACCCTCGCCCAGCTCCATTGGCTCCCTTTCCGCCAGAGGTTTGAATTCAAGATCCTCATCCTTACTGTCAAGGCCATCCATGACCTTGCCCCCAGCTATTTCTCCATCCTGCTCACTCCCTACTGAATTGGCTACACCCTCTGTTCAGTGGGCATTGGTCTGGTCCATGTCTCCCACCTGACTCACCCTACCATCGGTGGTTGGGCTTTCAGCTTCTTTGCCTCCACACTCTGGAACTCAATCCCACAGTCTCTTCACCTCGCTTCTTCCCTTTCCTTCTTCAAAGCTGATCTTAAGATCCACCTTTTCAACCGTGCCTTCAGCTGCAAGATGGTTTCATTAATAATAATAATAATCCTTGCATTTGATATAGCGCTTTCCACATCTTATCAACGTCCCAAAGCGCTTCACAGAATATACTGTAAAGTGAATTGACTGTATATATTTGTGGGCGAATTGCGGCAGCCAATTGCGCACAGCAGTGTCCCACACACAGTCGTGGATTGAAATGACCAATTTTATTATTGTGTTTTTTTTGGAGGGATTATTATTAGGCGTGTGGAGTAAGGAAACTTGCCCAAGGTTTCGCCCTGACCTGCCTGGATTCGAACACAGGTCTCCCCAGCTTGGTTTCCCCAGCTTGCAAGACAAGTGCTCTAACCACTGAGCCACAGGAGCCATAGAATGGATGCTGAAACATTTAGGACAATCTTTTCCACAATAGGCTTCCCTATATTGCATCTATAAGGTCCTTTTTTCAAGTCTGAAGAGCCCTTATATTATGTTGTTGTTTGCCATAATTTACCTCTTCAATACTAAAGATCAGTCTCATTGTTATGGTCTGTACTGCTTCTGTAATATGAAAACAAGGCATGGGGTAAACTTCCACATAACACCCAACTCTATTTTTCTGCCTGCACTCTTGATTCCAGGACAACTGATGTCCTGACAAACTCTGTCAGACATCAGGTCCTGGATGAGAGCCAACTTTCTACATCTGAATGTCCAAATATGTATAGTTTCCATATGTTGAGTTTAGAGAGATCAGTTAAAGCCACTAACCAGTTAAAGCCACTCACCTTGCATTTGCAAACACTGGCGAGCTTCCGCCGCTTTTCAGGCAAAACCGTCCTATCAGGGCTATTACTTGCGGGGTTAAAAAAATCCGAATATGGAAAATCCCATCTTTCAAATCTGCTGCTTCAAAGTCTACTACAAAGACAGACTTACATGACTGCCATCAACAGTGCCTCTAACTGTTCCCTGATTGGAGAGCTTCAGCTTCCAAGTAGGAAATAAAAGCATCAATAGTTTTAGAATGTCTGAATTTGAGGAATTTAAAAATCTTAAAAATGAACTATTTTTACTACTGCAAGGTTATTTCCAGACCACATTATAAATCACTGTATATTTTTATTGTACACACTTTTTATGTGATTGTGTTTTCTTGTGAGAGCTGCTTCAATGTGAACTGAAGGGGGAAATGGTTTAATCTGGTACCTGGAGTCAATTATAACTAATCAGCTCCAGGTATTAGTATAATTGGTGCCTTTGTTTTGTTGCACTGCATTTAGGTTCATTTGACTGCCGGAGATTTTTATAGACCATGAGGACATTAAATTAAATTTTATACAAAAATGGTCTGTTGCTTTGGATTTCTATGATTAGAAACTTCTAACATTACATTTAATGTCAAACTGTACAGTACTAAAATAAACTCGCTGTGGATTACTCATTTGAACTCTTTTAACATATTCCCGACAATCTCAGAGAATCAAGCTAAGCACAGTGGACATCAGCCACTTTCATTCTTTGCATGCAAGCCTGCACTCAGTAAACACCTTGCACATTTTCGCTGGGAGCACAAACAGAGTCAACTGTAATTTGTCAGGTTCACTGCAAACAAAATCATTCCCAGCAAACAAGAAGTGCCCAGCTCTCCAGTGTGCCAGATGTTTCTTCTTGATCACATTCTGCACGCAGCACAAACAATTTATTTCCTTACTTTAAACATCTTTGCATCCCAATTACTGTTGCAGTATGTTTGTCTCCTTGACAAGCTAGGTGGATTTTCCCCTTAATCAGCATTTCCTTCCTTCAACGGGAATCTGTTGCAGTACTTTTGCTGCAGTATAGTTGAATTGCCAACAGTTGTTATGCAGCAACGCGATGCAGGTTGCTGTGGTAGCCTGACAGACTTGCTTGTCTCATAGCATATATTCAGCAAAGCATGCAGGTAAAGCTATACACTCCACCTCTCCCTAAACCTTTTGTGTGGGCCCATCGAGAAAATAATCCTGAGAGCATTGATGTATCGTAAAATAAAATTATCCCTACAATGCAACAAAATGCTCTCACCTAAAACACATACATATAGCAGGCACTGGAACATATAGTTCATATATAATGTACTATAAACTAACAAAAAACCTCCTAGACTATATATAAGGCACACCCTATCACCATATCTATCACCATAACTACAATTTGTCCTGACACAAAGGAGAGCATCTTGAAGTGTTTTACGTGACTTTGTGGGACATGGATTTAGGTGGGAAAAGGATAGGGAATAACAACAACAACAACAATTTACATTTATAGAGTGCTTTTCACGTCGGGAGGACGTCCCAAGGCACTGAACAAGAGGCATGTGACCCGAGCTGGGAGGGGAGTGTTTGGGAAGGGGTGAAACACGAAGGGGAGGTAAAAGAGTTTGGGGTGGAACAAAAGGCACGATCGAAGAGGAAAGTCTTCAAATCGGCCTTGAAAGAGGAAAAGGAAGAGGCGAAACGGAGGGATGGCATTCCATAAGGTGGGAGCGGAGAAACCGAAGGCCCGGCCTCCGATGGTGGGGCGGTTCGGGCGGGGGGCTTGGAGCAGGCCAAGTCCTGTTGAACGGAGGGTCCGGGTGGGCGTGTAGGGGGAGAGTAGATCAGTTAAGTAGGATGGGGCAAGGCCGTGTAAGGCCTTGTAGGTGAGGACGAGGATCTTAAACTCAATCCTCTGGAGGATGGGGAGCCAGTGGAGACGGGCGAGGGTGGGGGTTATGTGGTCATGGAGGCGGGTGCGGGATAGAATATGGTAACAAAAGGCAAAATTGAAAAGAGTGGAGTTTAAAACCAAAATTAACTTTTGGAAATATAAAACCTGAGGCAGTCAGAATCAGTGACTGGAGCCCAATGTGTATTTTAATAATATGAATTATTCCACTAAATTCTTATTAGAGCTCTAATTGATATCGTAACAATATCCATAAGCAAATTCAGAGATTAAATTGAAAAGTTATCACAGTTTCATTATTTTATTCCAGTTTCAATATTGGAGTGTAACATTTCAATAAAACAACATGCATTTGTATTTCTTCCAAATTATAATCAGTATCTATATATTTTCTGTTTATATTTCATTTGAACTTTTTTTGATGTGGAGTGTCTCTTATATACATTTCAAAGGTGAAGAAGGATGAGATAACAAAGATATTATACAGGTCTGGGTTTATTCACAGGTCTGGGTTATTGCACGCACTTCAAATAATATATGCCATCATTAATAATGATCATTTGTCTTGAAGGTAGGGCTCTTAACATTATCTCCATGCACACATTCGCTGTCTGATGCTGCTACCTTGGAGAAGGGCACTCAGCTATTCAACACGTTGAGGCTTTCTTTCCTTTTACTGCTTTGCTTTCTCTTTTGTCTCCCTTATTTATTCTGCCCGTGTTTGAATAAGCCGAGTGGGCTGCAGCCATATGAAGGAGACACAAGTAAAAGAACTGTATGTAGACATCATTAAGGAGCAGATGAAATCTACTTCCTTTGTTCCTCTATACCAGCTGCTAAAACAAGGCACTGCACCTTTTATTACACTAGTACATCACTGGTAGTTTTTTTGATTGTCAGCCGGGTGTCTGACACATGCAGAAACCTACACATGCCTAAGACTATCCAAACCAAGTGGAGATTTCCATGCATCTCACATACACATGGAAATCCGATTGTTGGACTGGAATGTGCACTTGTTACCTGGAGACACCCTGATTACCTTATTTCGGAAAGTATTACAACAACCACAAAACCACATTTATGTAGTGCCTTTCACGTCAGGAGTTCCATTATTAGGCACAGGTTGGCAAAAACCAAGGCTTGGGGACCTTAAAGTGTGCGTTGGGGTCCTGCTGGAGTCTAACCAGCTAAAACCACATAGTTTACCATTGATATCCCTATCTAGCAAACTTTTCCACTCCTTGTCGAGCTACAACCACCCTACCTGTTAGGAATTTGATTTGCAGTGTTCAAAGCAGCTGAATTGCTAATCCCAGTGACTGGTCTGCTCTTGTAAATCCTGCCGATGAGCCAGACAGGCTGTGCTGTCATCAGCAGTGCCCTGGAATACTGCGGGCCCGTCGTCTGGCTCAGGAAACCAACTACTGAGACTGCCACAAAGGGCTGGCTTGATTCTTACATTCCATTGTTAAACTTGTCACCTTGGAGCCAGTTCAGCTCCAAGTAGACCCCCTTACCTCCTCCGAAGGTGGATAGACACTAGTTTGTTATTTGACATCCAGTAAGTGTGGGTTTGAGCCCTCACCAGGTATATGATAGGAACCAGGAACTCACATCAAACTTTCTGGTGTGCAACACATCTCAGCGTGAAATCTGTGAGAGCATTGCTGCTACCTTACTGTCCATAAGAAAATTCTGAGATTAACACATCCTTTCCGCTTGAGTGATAGTTCCACAATACACGTCCTCCTAAATTAAGTTTAGCTTGTGTAATATCTTTGTTATCTTATCCTTCTTCACCTTTGAAATGTATATAAGAGACACTCCACATTAAAAAACTTTCAAGACAGGAACCGAGTGATACATTTCTGTTTAAAACCGATCCTTTATTGCTCAACCACATCTAACATAGATTGAGCTTGAACCAATCTTCTATACTAATAAAGATGCAATGCCTGTGTCTGTGTCAGTCAAGAACTCAACCGATTAATCTAGAGACATGATTCATACTTCATTGCAAAGGTCTTGAATGGGGTGAGGGCGGTGAGGTTGTGGGGAAAGGGTGTCATGAGCGTATGTTTGTGGGGAGGATCTCCTACTGTTGATTCATAGATTCATAGAACTTTACGGCACAAAAGGAGGCCATTCGGCCCATCTAGTCTGTGCCGTCTCTTTGAAAAGAGCGATTCAATCCCACTGCCCTGCCCGCTCCCCATAGCCTAATAGACCTGTTCTCCCTAAATAAAGATCTAATTCCCTTTTAAAAGTTGTTATCGAATCAGCCTCCACCACCTTTTCAGGCAATGCATTCCAGATTCGAACAACTCGCTGAGTGAAAAAAATTCTCCTCAGCTCCCCTCTACTTCGCCTTGAAACTATTTTAAATCTGTGACCACGAGTCACAGATTCGCCCAGGAGTGGAAATAGTTTTTCTCTATTTGCCCTGTCGAAACCCCTCATGATCTTATAAACCTCTATTAGGTCTCCCCTCAATCTTCTATATTGAAAAATATGTATTTTTAAATGCTTTCATTAAGCCTAACAGAGGTATGCATGGTATTCTGCAACAGCGTACTGACAGAGGTCATACAGCCTTCCAGAGAGATACACCTATATAAATTAAACTTGTATGTATGTGTGTGTGTGCCTGTGTCTGTGTGGCAGTCCTCCCACTGGATTCCTCCCACTGAGTCTTCCCAATAGGATTCCTCCCAACAGGATACTAATAAAGACGAAATGTCTGTCTATGTGTCATGAGTCCTCCTATTGGGTACGACCTTGAGCTAAGAGAGTACAGAGGCAATGGATAAATCAACTGGTTAATTTATTAATCAAAAAAAGGTTATTAAACAGTTCCAAGTTTCATGCTTACAACTGCAGAAGATGATTCAGTGCAGGTTGATTTCAACCTTCCCTGAGGACACCAACACACCAATATCCTTTGGTTAATTGTTTCACTTGTGTCTCCGTCATATGGCTGGAGTCCACTCGGCTTGGCATCCAGTATCTCACAGTGTCCAACTGTGTCTCAATGGTGCCCAACCTCTTAACATTTGTTTAGTTCTTTTATACCCCAAATTTCAGACACATGATGATGAAATAAGAAGGTGTATCCAGAGACCATTCTACCCGATCAAAATTCGCAGTTTGATTGTTTAATACAAGTGTAATTTTGTTGTTGTTGTTGTTTGCTTATATTCCTGAACTGATCCGTCCAATCATTTTTCACACATGGGAGGCCCCAAAGTTTATCAAGGTATTGATCTCAGGAGTTCCTCTGCTACCATATGTGAAGTGTTCAATTTGACAGTTGATTGTCCTTCCTTGACACTTTCATGTTCTAAAATCCTTTCAAGATTTTGTCCAAACAGACTAGAAGGCATCACGTTTCAATTAATCACGACAATGTCAGGTTGACTTGAAGCCACACGTTTCTAATCCCGTGAATGTTGACTTTTGTGTCGCAAATGGAGGTGGAAAAGTAGAGTTGGGTGTCATCCTCAAACAAGTGGAAGTTATTCCCATGTCTGCGGATGGCATCATTGAGACAGAGCATGTAAATGAGGAAGACAAGAGGGCCAAGGATGGATACTTGGGGTACCCCGCAGATGATCGGGCGAAAACAAGAAGAAAAACCATTTGCAGAGATGTAGTGCTGGTGGTTTGTGATCACCATCGTATATCAGTGGAATATTTTCTTAAAGGGATTCTTTAATAATTAAATATTGCAAATTTATTGAACATATTGAGAGAGAGCAAAATTCCTTTGTGAAAACAGGATAAAAGTCTGATTCACCAACTTTCAGAATTCAATCTAATACATTTGCAGTAACACAGTGTCTAGAGCAGTCGTTCCCAACCTTTTTTTGCTGTGATCCTAAATTGGCCACCAACAAGTCCTCCCAACCCTTAGACAGCACGACTGAAGTGAAGCTCAGCCAAGACGATATCTCCTTCTCTTTTGTGGACTCAGTGCAACTCGCTTGCACGTTCTTCCAGACAAATTGGTCGGCGGTGTCGCCTTGGGGAATGTTTCAGCATTAACAAAGAAAAAAAAATTCTGATGACTCTTCACAATCCTACTGAGGACCCCCACAACCCTGATTTGGGTTGGAACCCGAGGTTGGGAACCACTGGTCTAGAGTGATTGGAACTACAGTAATGTTGCAATAAACAGAGTCTTAGCAGCCAACAAACAGATACTTTCAATGCTTAGCAGTTTACACTAACAAGATAGGGGAATGATCCAATAGAGGCTGATAAATGTGGAAAATCATTATTGTAATCTTGTGACAGAATATTTGGAGGTAATGGAACAGCAAACAAAATGTGCATCTCATGTAAATAAAACTTTTTACATAATTGTGGGTGATTTTGTCCTCAATCCCGCTCTGCTCTGGCCTCCGCCAAATCTTACTTCTACTCCAAGATAATCTTGGAGGCGAAGGGCAACCCCAGGCTCCTATTCTTCACAAGCAACCAGCTCCTTGGTCCATCCCACCCACATTTCACCTATTCTCTTCTCAAATTCTGACTGCGAGGAGATGCTGGAATTTCTCGAGTTTAAAATTGAGGGAATCCGTTCAGCTGCCTCTGCCATCCAAACTGCTATTCTCACCCCTTCTCCCTCATCCCCCATTTCGACCCCTACCCATCCCTCCTTCCACATTTTTTAACTTGTCTCCCCCTCCACTGTCATCACCACCATATCTACCAAGAAACACACCACCTGCTCCGTTGACCCCCATCACCACCCCTTTCTTTGCCTCCCAGCTCCACCTCTCTCTACTCTCCAACACCATCAATCTCTTGCTATCATCTGATACTGTTCCCATCTCCCTCAAAACAGCCACAATCACCCCCATCCTGCAGAAACCATCCCTGCATGAATCCCTGCTTTCCAGTTCCTGGTTCACCTCCAACCTCCCTTTTCCTTCCAAGGTCTTTGAATGAATCATTGCTTACCAACTTTGCTCTTTCTTCTCCTTCCACATCCTCCATGAACCCCTCCAATTGGGTTTCCACTCTGCTCACAGCATGGCAACTGCTCTGGTCAATGTCACAAATGACATCCTGTCCATCTGTAACCAGGGCTCCCTCTGCCTCCTTGTCCTCCTCGACCTCTCTGCTGCCTTTGACACTGTGGACCACTCAGTCCACCTCCTCCCCTCTCAACTCAACCTTCAAAGTTCTGTCCTTGACTGATTCAGGTCCTATCTCTTACACTGTCTCTACTTTGTCTCCGCCAACGGTTTCTCTTCCGTCTCATGCAGTGTTCCTCAGGTCTCTGTCCTTGGTCCCCTCCTCTTCAACCTCTACATTCTCTCCCTTGGTGACATCATCCACAGACATCCGGTAAATTTGCACATGTACATGAATGACACCCAACTCTATCTGTGTGCCTCCACCCTCAATTTCAGGACCACCGCTGTCCTGACAGACTACTGTCAGACATCAAGTCCTCGATGAGAGACAACATTCTACAGCTGAACATCAACAAGACTGAGGCCCTTCTGATTGCCTCGTGCCAGCACCTCTGCACTTCAGGCACTGGCAGCATCAGCATCCATGGATGCACACTCCACCCAATCAAGCCAGTCAGGAAGCTGGGCATGTTGTTCAACCCTCAGCTGTCCTTTCCCCCCATATCCATGCCATGATCAGCACGGCCTTCACCACCTCCGCAACATTGCCCATCTCCTCCACTGCCTCACCCTTCAGGCCGCTGAAACCCTTACACACGCATTTGTCACCTCAAGGCTCGACTATGGAAACTTCCTCCTTGTCGGCCTCTCTAACTCTTCTCTCCACTAGCTGTAGATCATCCTGACTCCACTGGCTCCCCATCCCTCAGAGGCTAGAATTCAAGATCCCCATCCTCACTTTCAAAGTACTCTCCGTGGCCTTGCCCCCTCCTACCTCTCTGACCTTCTGACCCCTATCAACCTGTCCGCTCACTCTGTTCAGCAGGCTCCCGCCCAACCTGCCCTACCATCGATGGCTGGGCTTTTAGCTTCTCCGCCCCCACTACTTGGAACTCCATCCCACAATCCTTCACCTGATTCGCTCCCTTGCCTTCTTCAAGACCCTTCCCAAGACCCTCCTTTTCGACCGTGCCTTTAGCCACCCCACTAACTATGGACCCTTCCTCATCCCAAACTGCTTGACTATTCAGCGCCTTGGGACGTCATCCTGACATGAAAGGTGCTCTACAAATATAATTATATTGTTTTTGATGGTAAGATAATGAACACCCATAATAGGTGTGCAGTATGGAAATATGAAAGTAATCACCTTCAATTCAGCACAGCAAACTTTGTACAAATGCATTTAAATTGCAATGTTTATTAGAGCTACTAATTTTGATAAGTGCTATTAATTTTAACAAGTAAATAACTGTTGCACACATGTTTTGAGGGATAGGAGCTTGTGTTCATCTAATTAGTAACCTATCCATTAATATGTTAACATAATATAATAAATGACAAGTGTGGAACATCTAACAATTATGCACCAGTGTTAATAACAGTTGTTAACACCATTTTCTCAGTAATATGTGCAATGTGTTAATAGCTCAGGACTTTACTCTAAAGGAAATTATGTAACCTCCTAACAGTAAAGTGTTGTTTTGATTATCTGCCATGTTCACCCACATAACACACAGTCACTCAGTGTTGCAGTACACTCTGTGAAGCGGTTTGAGATGTACTCCCAATATCAAAAGGGCCATACCAAATGTAATGATTATTAAGATTATCACCATTTTCAAAACCTGATAAGAGGCAGGTCAGCGATAGGAATGCATCTCTGCAACTCTGCCTCTATCCCTCCACCTTGAAATCCTTCTTGAAGACTTACTTCTATGACCGGTCCTATGCTCACATCCGTCTCTCTGTCTCTCTCTCCCTCATTGGTGTCCAACACTGCCATTGTGCAGCATTCCAAGTCGCTATACTACAAGAAGAGTGCTATATAACTGCAAGTTACTGTTGTTGAATGGAAGGACTGCAGCTTAAGTTCTATTGCCTGGCATTCTCTTAATGTAAAACTGTTTTTTAACCCTTAATAACAGCAACGTGCATTTATATAGTGCCCTTCATACAGGGTAGCACCCCAGAGTACTTCACAGTGGCAGAGTCTGACCTCAAGCCAGGGAGAGGTGGAGGTAATGATAAGCACAATCAAAAAGGAAGGTTTTTAGATAGGATTTCAGAGTAGGGAGGAAGAGAGCAAGGCAGAGGGATTGAGGGAGAAAATTCCAGAGTTTCAGGGCAAAGTGGCTGAAGGCACGACCACTGACTATGGAGTGGAGGAGACAAGGGCCAAATAGCAGGCCGGAACCAACTGAGCAGAGGCAGCATGTATTGGAGTGGGGGTAAGCAAGTTGGATGGGTTGGGAGGTCCAAGGGCATGATGGGATTTGAAAAAAAGTGAGAGGATCTTTAAAGAGCCTGGAGAGGAGTTCAGACCCTCATAGGAAAGAAGACATTGACTTCCCAAAGAGTATGATCTCCATCTTGCTGGCAGGAAATTTGCTCTCATCCAGGTCTTGATGTCCATCAAACAAGCTAACAGGCCACCAGCAGATTGGAAGTAGATTTGGATGTCATCCACATACACATCGCCAAGAGGGAGCATGCAGATAAGGAAAGGCAGAGGGCCAAGGAAGGACCTTTGGGGTACCCCAAGCTGACCGGATGGGGTAGGAGGAAGAAACATTTGCTGAGATATTTTGTTGTTGGTTTGTTAAGTAGGTCTTGAACCATACGAGTGGTGTTCCATTAAGGTAGACGAGGGAATAGAAGTGCTGGACAAGGATGGCGTGATCGACTATGTCGAATGCAGCGGAGAGATCCATGAGAATGGGAAGGCAGAGGGAGTCCTGGTCATCAAGAAAGAGGATGTCAATTGAGAGCTAATCCACCAGATACATCACACAGAGTCCTATACGGGACTGATGCTTCATATGCTCTATTTAGGCCCACTTTCATGATAATCACAAATTATCAAAGTGCATTAACAGCACCACATCCATTTGACATGTTATAATATTTCTGGAAAGTTCACTCACAATACAGAGTTTCTGAATGAACTCAATGAAGCAATGCTAAAACTGCGCTCAGCAACAGTATCTAACTTTCATTGCAAAAAATAAAGATTTCTATGATTAATTTCTGAGCTGCCATCAGATTCAGACCTTGTGCCAATGTTGAGGGTGGCAGGCAAGGAAAGAGACCAACTCTACATCATTAAATAACTATAGACTTCAAATCACATTTTTTGACAATTGCCACAAACTCACATCTCTTACCTAATGGTCCTGTAAATCTTTATAGGAGAGTGATGGAACTACTACAAATGATTATAAAGGAAATAGGTTAACAGTATCTAACAAGCAGATAGGTAACAAATCAAGCACATCACAATGCTATACAAACAGTAGTGAAAACCTGTGAGGATCCAATGAAGTAAGGTTTCTCATAAAATTCTTAGGGCTAATGTGAATGTTTATAAGGTCATGAAACAGGCTGTATATTGGGAAATGAATAGACCTGACAGCAGGAAGCTAAGGAGAATTAGTTATAACCGGGCTGCAAAGGCCAACTGAGCCCCATGAGATCAATGATGAAACTAATGCTTATAAGTGACCTTGATGAAGTAATTGAACACAAAAATTAACTGATTCTATCAAATTATGTGGGACAGCAAGACATTCTGTGGTGAAAAATATATATGATTCAGAGATTATAGAGATGAAAATTGGAAGTACATATCAGGGAGCTTGTGTAAAACCATGTGTAAAATAACAAAGCTAAAACTGTGCTCTGTGCCATAGTAACTTTTTCTATTGTTTGTGTTTTATTACTTCTTAGAAGAATTTAGATTTTGTGCATAACATCTGCTTTAGGAGTATACTTAGGTGTATACCAGTGATGTACATTTAAGTGAAGATTAATGACATGCATTGGAGAAGAGCCATACAAGCAATAGGTGAGGTTAAGATATTAATCTAAATTATTTATTTGATAGAGCTTTTAATGTATGGTTGATATTTCAAAGGGCTTCACAGGATATAATCTAAAGTGACCATATGTTTTGTGGGTGAAAAGACTAGATGAAACCAAACAAAGTCAATAACCATATTGCCTCACCTGTTTCAGTCATAACCATCTGTGGTCTTGATTCATCTTCAATAGGACTCAAATCTCCTTCACATGTCTGCCGTATACATTCTGCTATATGAAAGTGTTGGGATTCATAAAAAAAGGGGGAATTGATTAGCAAGTTGAAAAATAATTACTGGCGGTGGTCGACCTTTCACATACCATATCCCAGAAGTGTCAATGAGAAACAAGTGAAGCAAGTTGCTGTCCTACATTTCCAAATCAGTTGAATTGAGATTACTAGATCTTGCACTTCAGCTAATTCTGAAACACTCAGCATGAAACACTCAGGTGGTGATATAGTGCTGCCATCATGGAACATGTGTAAATATGCCAGCAGGCAGTCTGTGCACTGCTACTCAATGTGCATGATAATACACCAATAATCCCAGCATTTGATATTCCAAATATGGAAAGAAGTATCTCAAAGCACGTTACAGATAATTTGCTGTCAAGCATAGCGACTTGTATTTGCAGGCTAGCAAAGTTCCATATGCAACCATACAGTGAATAACCAATTTGCTGGCTGGGTCACTGGAATACACTCCACTCTTGTTTTGAATGGTGTCATGGGATGTTTGACATTGATCTGATGATGTTATGATGTTCAGCTGTGCACTTACAGGTGAGGACATGCATTTAGCCGGACTTCTGCCACTGCACAACATGATGATAAAGTTCTCCAGAAGCACAGACATCACCCTGGTTACATTACAATACTGCTAGAAACATCAACCCAGCCATTGGCAGCAAAAGACTAATCAAAATTCTGTGGATAAACAAATGACTTTTCAAAGATTTCAGAAGAATGTGGTGCACAGAAACAGACGGCTTGGCCCAACCAGTCTGTGCTGATGTTAATACTGCGCATTGGCCTTGAATCATTTCTTACCGCCTCCCAAATCCTTCCATTCCTATCTCCCACATATGAAGGTCTAACTTCCTCTTAAATGCAGCTATACTTTCAGATTCAATTTCTGCTTCTAGCAGCTCAACGACAGAGAGTAGCAAGGGCAATCTATGTGAAGTAGTTCCTCCTAAATTCGCTTTTAGATCCCTTAATTGCTGTCTTACACATGTGTCCCTTGGTTCCAGGTCCTCTCGCTTGCGAGGCAAGTTCTCTAACCACTGAACTATTCGATTCCACTTGCAGCTTGGAAGTGCTTGACTATGACTTAACAGAATTTTAGAACCATAGTCATCTGAGTTGGCTGAAGTGACGTACATGGATTTCCCATTTTAGAAATGGGGTAGGTATACAATGTGAAGCAGTTGCTCCGGCCATTTGCTGAAGGTTACTTTCGCTGAAGGTTACATTCGCTGAAGGCTACTGATTTTCCAAAATGGCTTTTTTAATTCACAAATGTTGAGATAGTATCAGGAATGAGAGAATTTGATGAAAGTACTAAAACAAATTGGGCTATATTCACTAAAGCAAAGTAATTTAAAAAGCAATGTGACAGACGTGTCAAAACTTTGGGTTTAAGAGGGTTAAAAAATAAAAAAAGTTTTTCCACTGCCTGAGTGAATCAGACAAGGAGGCATAAATTCACAATTATGACTGTAAGCATATCATGGAAGTTAAAATAATTTATTAAGCTATGTAACGTGTTACCACAAATGGGTATTGCAGCTGAGTCAATTACAGTACATAATTTAATGAGAAAATAGATATACAGTTGAAGAACAAAGCTATAAAGGGTAGGGAAAGAGTAGAAAAAATTTATTTTAAAAAGGCACCTCCAGTGAGTAGTTATGAAAACACAGGCAAAATGATATCCTATTCTGTTAACATTTATATAATGTAAATGCTACAGAAACATTTATATTTGCATATTTAAAAAATATGCTGGCTGTAAATAACACTACTGATTATATAACCTATATAAAACTAGACATTGGGGGTGGCCATCAGCACACACATACTTTCCAGCAGACAGCCTCAGAGGGTTTAGCTGCACAATCAGGGGAGGATGGGGAATTCTGAGATCTTTAGTTCATGACATCAGCAGACTGCTGTGGAGAGATGTTTAAAAGACAAAAGAGATTCTGAATAGAAAATGAAGAGGAGAGTTATTCCTGTGTTAATACCATTAAGTCCCAGTAGCTGTCTCATCATGGCATTGGCAAAGGCTTGGAACCCACAGTTGATGCACGGACAAGTGGGCCAAGGAGGACTAGGTTGTAACAAGGTGATTCATGCCCTCAGTAAGATTACCAGAGAAAAAAATGGTTATTGCACAGTAAGATACAGCTTGATCAAACTTGTCTTATATGTCAACACTTTATGGTAAATATTGTCAATTGCAGTAACTGTTTGCTTGTCCATAAACATGCGAGTCACAAAGCAAGGTTTCACAAACCGTCATGTGAAGTATTTTTAGGCAGGACTGAATACAGCAAACCAGGAATCACCACATGGTAGAATGGAGGTCATCTGTAATGTCATATTTAAGACCACAGAAAGACAATTTCTTATGTACCCAGTTCCCATTTATTCATTAAAAAGTACGTTTGGAATCTAATACAGGTACTTGTAAATTGAAATAATTAAACAGTGATGCTGATGCTTTATGTTCACCTCAACTTTGGATAACAATTGCTATCATTGTGAATTGAGCATATGAATCAAATGAATGTGAATTGAGTTTGACTTTGAAATTAATTTGGAGTTCTTCCTTAACTATAGGATGAGTAAATTCTTTCTGGTTTCTAATTTATTTCCTTTGTTGAGTTCTATAGCTCAATAGTTAGAACATTTGCCTTGCAAGCTAGAGACCTGGGTTCAATTCCAGGCAGGGTGAAACCTTAGGCAAGTTTCCTTACTCCACATGCCTAATAATAATCCCTCAAAAAAAAATTGGTTATTCCAATCCATGATTGTTTGTGGGACACTGCTGTGTGCAATTGGCTGCTGCATTTCGTCCAGAAATGTACAGTCAGTTCACAAGAAGAAGAAAAGCTCCTTATCAAATGCAAGGATTATTATCATTATAAAATCATTTAAAACAATATTTGTATTTGTTTTTCTATTGATTAAACAAATTGCTCAAACAAATTGCTCACACATGGGTTATCCACTAGTGTGTATTTCATAAATGCAGTAACTAAATGATGTTGGGAAACTGTCAGTCTACAAATGCACCAGTATTCTCCCATAACAAATATAACTGGATTGTTAATTCAGTACTGCACATAACGGCTTTCAGGAGATAAAATGGTTATCAGCAAATAATTTTAGAATTATATTAGTAGAAATTCCACCTGGGTTGAGATTCATTCTATTAATGTGGCATTTCAGAAGGTAAAGAATGTTGCATATTTTTGAACTTGGTCTTAACTTTGAAGCCAGTTTTCTGTTGTTTTTCAAAGAAAAATCTAGACCTAGTTGGGAGTATTTATCAGGACCTGATCATTTGCTTATTTGGTAATTGTTTAAAAAAAATGTGTTATGATTAATTATTTTAAGATTTATTATTTTGCTAAAAAAAATGGTCTCTGCCATTATTTTGGAGTTTCATCAAATAGCATTGCTCGGCGTACAGTATCAGGTTGGTTGAAACAATCTTGGACAAGATTTGGGCAAAAGGTGCAATCGTTTGTCATTCGAACAAAGGAAGAGATGAACTGAAGTAATTTATTTGCTAATTAGTTGTACAATTGACGGATTGCCTGGATCTGTGGCTCATTAATGGTCGGATCTTCTAATTATAATTCAAGGAGCTTGGGATGTCCTCCCGACATGCAAGGGACGATATAAATGTAAATTAGATTGTACATTTTATTGTAATTGTTAATATTCCTATAAACTCAGCAACAAATTTATATGGTAGACACATTTTATAAAAATTCCAGAGAAAAAAATCCATATGGCTTTAAATATATTATTCTTTCAAAAACTAGATTTGTTTCTGTGAATAAATGAAATAATAAATCATAATAAATCTTTCATTTGATATAGTGCTTTTCATTACTTTGTGATGGAAATGACATGACTTGCACCAGCAGAGAGTTTCACAGAATACAGTAGACCCTCGCAGAACACAGGGTTACGTTCCTGGAAAACAGCGCACTCAGTAAAATCGCGTTCGGTAAGCTTAATAAGTAATCGGAAAAAAGGGTTAGGGGAATCCATCCACAGGCTATCCAACCTCAAGCCTCCAGGCACATCCACATCCGACTAATGCAAGGAACATACTGAGGCGGGCTACAGCTGGCTGGCCCACTCTCCCCGCTCATCACTCTCCCCGCTCTCACTGACTAAATGGAGACAATAAAACAGCACCTTACACTACTACAGCTTGGCTAAATTATTTTACCTTTGGTCCTGGAAATGTTAGCCTATATGAATACAGTAAATATGAACAAAACAACCATAATTGTACTTTACCATGCAATGCACATCGGGTGCTGCCAGCCTCAACATCCAAGGCTGTACACTCCACCTCACCAAGCCAGTCAGGAACCTCGGCATCACGTTCGACCGTAAACTCTCCTTCCTCCCCCACATCCGTGCCTTGACCGGCACCGCTTATTTCCACCTGCGCAACATTGCCAGGCTCCGCAACTACCTCACCCCCCATGCTGCCGAAACACTCGTGCACGCATACATCACCTCATGGCTGGACTACGGAAACTCTCTCCTCGTCGGCCTCCCCAGTTCCTCCATTCACAGGCTGCAGGTCATCCAAAACTCTGCAGCCCGTGCACTATCCCGCAGCCACATCCGCGACCACATAACCCCCACCCTCGCCCGTCTCCACTGGCTCCCCATCCTCCAGAGGATCGAGTTCAAGATCCTCATCCTCACCTTCAAGGCCTTACACGGCCTTGCCCCGCCCTACTTAACCAATTTACTTTCCCCCTATAAGCCCACCCGGACCCTCCGTTCAGCAGGTCTTGGCCTGCTCCAAGCCCCCCGCCCGAATCGCCCCACCATCGGAGGCCGGGCTTTCAGCTTCTCTGCTCCCACCCTGTGGAATTCCATCCCCCAATCCCTCCACCTTGTTTCTTCCCTTTCCTCTTTCAAGGCCGGTTTGAAGACTTTCCTCTTCGACCGTGCCTTTTGTTCCCCCCCGAATTCTTCAACCTCCCCTACGTGTTTCACCCCTTCCCGAACACTCCCCTCCCAGCTCGGGTCACACGCCTCCTGTGCAGCGCCTTGGGACGTCCTCCCGACATGAAAGGCGCTTTATAAGTTTAAGTTGTTGTTGTTGCTCCGAGGCCGAGGAATCATCGGACTTAGGCGGGAGCTGGAGTTGTCCTCCTAAGTGTGCATGTGCACGGGGCCGGCGTCCACCCAAGTGCGTATGCACGCGGAGGCAGCCTGCGCGTATACGCAAATTTTACTCGCGTTCCGCAAAAAAGTGCCGCATTTATTTCTTCCCTATAGGCAAATTTGCACTCAAGAAAATCGCGTTCAGCAAGGGTTGACTGTATGCTGTAAAGTAAACTAACTGTATCACATCATGGTTTGACTACGCAAATGCCTTGCTTCCTAATTCCTTCCTCCATAGGTGGCAGATAATCCAGAACTCTGCGGCCCATGTCCTCTATCGCTCCAAGCTTCATGACCCCATCTCCCCCATTTTCACCCGACTTTATTGGCTCCCCATCATCCAGAGGATCCAATTCAAGATCCTGATCCTCACATTCAATGCCCTCCACGGCCTTGCCCCATTCTACATCTGCAGCCTGCTAACCCCCTACCAACCTGCTCACCCCCTCCACTCAGCAGGCTCCAGCCAGCTCCACATCCCCCAATCCAACCGCCTAACCATTGGTGGATGAGCCTTCAGCCACTCTGCCCCCAACCTCTGGAACTCCATCACACAGTCCCTCCACCTCCCTCCCCTTCCTGGACTTCTTCAAATTCCGACTCAAGACCTTCCTCTTCGATGGTCCCATCAATCACCCCAAATCCCCCACTTTCCCTTCACACACCCCATCCCCAGCTCAGGTCTGAAACAATGACTGTCCAGCACCTTGGGACATCCTCCTGATGTGAAAGGCACTATAGAAGTGTAATTTTGTTGTTGTTGAATATTTGCGGGCAAAACACGGCAACCAATAGGCATGGATTAAGTTCCCAAATTATTTTTTTCCTTTAGGGATTATTATCCTTCAATAATAATTACCTTGGGATGTCCTCTCGACACGGAAGGTGCTCTACAAATATAATTTTGTTTGTTGTTGTTCAAGATAATCAAATGTATTGATTGAAGGTGAAATGCATATACAACACCAACAACAATATTCCATTTATGGAGCACCTTTCATGGGATTATTCTTTCAAAAAATAGATTTGTTTCTGTAAATAAATGAAATAATAAATAATAATAATCCTTTCATTTGATATTGTGCTTTTCACTATTTTGTGGTGGAAATGTCATGACTTGCACCAGCAGAGTGTTTCACAGAATATACTGTAAAGTAAATTAACTGTAACACATCCCAGCTTAACTACGCAAATGCCTTGCTTGTCGGCCTTCCCAATTCCTTCCTCCACAGGTTGCAGATAATCCGGAACTCTGCGGCCCATTTCCTCTACCGCTCTAAGCTTCGTAACCCCCATCTCTATCTATACAGGATATAGCTGATGCAGATCCATTTGGATTCTACTCAGAGTTGCACTTAAAATTTTTAAAATACTTATTTTCAATGTTATAAAAGAGAGAATTGTGCCATTGTCTTTTTAATAACATTAATACATTAATAAACAAATACCAGTTATCACACTACTGCATATGCACAGGTCCAAGTGCTCCGAGTTCTCTGCAGATCCCAGCAAGAGTAACTTGGATTAAGACATATAAATACTGCAGCCTGCTCTTGAAAGCTCTATTGGTTCAAGTCATGTTACACTATTTCCACCAATATTAAGCTATGCATTAAAGGACCTTTGTTAATACATATCCTCGTCCAAGTGCTGTATCACTTCATTCCTTATTATTGATCTCTCTCAAATCTGAGAACACTGCTATTGCTGATTCAGTTTATGGCTTACCATTGTGGTTCATAACAGAGCAGGAAAAGTTTAAACACACCCTTAAGCATTGGCTTGCAAAACAATGCAGTCCTCAGTAATAATACTCCTGAACGTCTAGAGATTGGTCTGTACTTGAATGCAGCTGATTCAGGTTGATGGTCTGGAGGTAGTTAAGTACATAGATACAGAAGGAAAGTATTGCCGCTTCATAGTGTACACGCTAATCTCATTTGTTTTTGGTGTGCATTTAGATCACGTTCAATCTAAAAATGTATAATCATCTACCCAAATTTGGCCATTACAAATTTGTAAATTTGGAATAAATATGGAATAAAAAAGAAACATTGTATTATTTTGGTAGGATTACCATCTTAAATTTATGTTAGAAAACACAGTGTGCTGCCGTGAAGGTGATAGGATACACCGGTTCCCAACCCCCATCTATAATAGCTTGACCATTGTCCAGTTGGGAAGGTCGACAAGCAGGGAGTTGCCATAGTCGAGCCTAGATAATTTTAATAATAATCTTGCATTTGATATTGCATTTTTCACATCACCTTTAAAGCCCTCCATGGCCTTGCCTCACCCTACTTCTGCGACCTCCTAACTCTTTAAGGCTGAAAATTTGAAAGCTATCCTCTCCTGGTCATCAAATGCTTCCATGCTTTTTTTCCCCAACATGATGTCTCCTCCAATCCTGTAATATAAAATGCCCAGTGTTTGTTACAAAATCTCTTAACTTAATTAAGAAACACATGAAGATTTAGCAGTAAATGGCACCATTCTCCAGATAAGTGGTTTGTTTCTCTCAAGGTCTTTGAACCACCATTTCCCGAACCCAAGGGAAATGCAATTTATAAAATATTAAATAGAATGGAAAAACTAAACCCTGAACAAGACTTTAGGATGCACAAATACAGTAGAACAAGAGGACATAGGTATAGAGTAGCTAAGTGCAATTTCAAGAGAGATACCAGGAAGAGGGTAATTAAAGACTGGCAGAGGTTTGTCAGGATGGATGGTTGATGCCCAGACACTGGACTCATTAGAAATCAGCTTGATCCTTGGCAGGTGTCCTGAAGGGTTGAGATGGGCTTTCATTCAAACCAATTTTGCTATCTATTTTCTAAATTTTAGATTGAGTATCAGACTCTAAATTTTTCATTTAATCAATATTGTTTTCCCCAGAAAGATGTGCCTAGGAGACTGAAATCGTTACCAACAGGACCCCAAAAAGTAACTTTTAGCAATCACCCAGCAGGCTGCAGACCCAGTCCACCCAATCGCTGAAAGTTAATTTCAAAATTCTCATGAATATATTTCATTAACTGTGTCACTGAGTCACTTCTTTAGATTTCTTTCCCTGTTTGCTGTGCAATATGCATTTGTCAAGTGCTTTAAGATGCCACTTAACATGAAACAGATTATATAAATACAAATTGCTGTGTATTGAACTGTAGTCATCAACATGCTCATAGTTCAAAAGATGATTTGCATTGACAACAGATATATTAATTTATTGTTAGGATGGATAGTGAAATGAAAAAATGAGAGATCACAGTGTATTAACCCTGAGGAGTTAACAACATACCTCCTTCCTAAAAGCAGGGTTCTGTTTACCTATTCAGAGGGACATTAAAGATTCCATCGCATTATTTGAAAAGACAAAGTATTTTCTCCTGCTATCCGGCCAACAATCCCTCAAAATAAAATAGTTCATTCACTTCATGGTTTTTTGTGGGATATTGTTGTTCACAAATTGGCTGCCATGTTTGCCTACAAAAGTATATAGTCACTATACATTACAATATATAGTACTTTGAGACATTCTCCACTTGTGAAAAGCATCACTGTATAGAAAATGCAAGGCCTGTTAAGGAATCACTGGAATGCCTAAATCTGACCAAATAAATGTCTTAACTAATGACCGACCATTCAACATAAGACGAGATGTTTTAATTTGATTGTGTGTTTGGTGGGATCCCTCTTATTCCTTCTGATGTGAAAGGCGCACTATAAATGTAATTTTAGTGGTTGTTGTAGTAGGCTTCATTTTGTGATCGACCTCGCATAGGTTTGCGGATGAGCATTTGCAGAGGTCCTGTTACAGTGCACAGCATCTCCAGCCATCTTGGGTGCTCCTTCCTGGCACATCAGAAGCTATGCCTAATGGTCGGATTGTGCAATAAGACTCTAGGCAGATTGTCAGTCTGGACCCACTCATATTATATTTAACATGCATCAATCATGCAGCACATTTTTTATCAATATTTTACTTGCTGTTTGGCACTCACTGTTATCACTGGTATGTTCCTAGCACCACATTAAGGTACAATTGAATGTATATTTATCATGTTATTCAATGCACATTTACTGAGGACATTGTTCTAAAATAAATTCCATACACCATTCCCCCACAACTACTGTATATTTTAATGACTCATCTTGAACAGTATATTTGTTTACCAAATTTAGAAACCGGAAATTCTTCCCAGTTACAAGCTGAGATAAACATTTTGTCTTAACATTTGAAGTTGCACCTAACAGTAGAAAATTGTAAAATTCATCCTTAATTTGGAAACTGGTTTTCTGCAGTTCTAAAAAATATAATTCAAGAATTTCCCTCACCTATGTCAAACTTAAAATGCATGAGAAAATGGTTGCACGGACTAAAACTAGATGGAATTCCAGTTACTGCTCGATAGTCCGAAGGTGCGTTAGTCTGAAGGTTCATTAGTCCGAGCTTCCCCTAACCCTAACCGTAACTCTAACCCTAACCCTAAAGTTTGGACTAACGAACCTTCGGATTATCGCACCAAATGTTCGGATTAACAAACCTTATTTCATTGTCGGTTCGGACTATTGAGCGGTAACCATGGTAACCGCCCAGGGTATAGGAAATTTGTGTGTTCGGACTATCGAACCTTCGGACTAATGAACCTTCGGACTATCGAACCTTTGGACTATCGAGTGCCCACCGGAATTCCAGGCATCCATATCCCACTGGAAGGGGCACTGTCTTCTCAATGCACATAATTGATCATCTTTCTTTTGTTTGGGAGCCCTATCTTATTTCTATCACTTGCATTTGATGTAATGATGTGTTTCAAAGCCATTTTGACAAAGGTGTTTTCATGAATACAGTGGCCCTTTAATTGAATGCTTTGCTGACGAATGGGATCGGATTCCAGTTTTTCACCACATTCTGGCCGAGTCATTACAATGCACAACAGAGTCGCTCAGGTTTATCTGTCCAAGTGTTTTTTTCCGGAAGCAAAATTATCTGATAGAGGAAATTGCTTCAAGAACTTTTAATTCCCAGTCAGTTAGGAGATGGTTGGTGCTCATTACACTTGTTGTTTACAGCCAGATGGTTGAACTGGGCTTGCCACACCTGACTTCAGATCTGAGCAACTTTAGTAAATTGCAACTTGCACTTGGAAGTGATCCTAGCAGGTGGCCAGTGACTGCAGATTGAGATTGTGCAGTTAATAATTAATAAGCATGTAACTTGGTGCCGCAGGATTCCCTAGGCCTGTGCTTATAATCAATAAGTTAGTAGCTGGGAATTTTAAAAAGACCTACACTGTATGTAGGTTTAAATGTCAACAACTATAAATCTGAGATTGTTTCCTTATTTTATAGATGATCCTATTATATGCCAATATATTATACGATCAATATAGTTAATAAGCAGATCAAGGTGTCAGCATACCAGCATTTTTTATAACAGCCTGTGAAAAGCAAAATGTCTCTTGTGTAAACTGTGTAACACTGAAAGTTGCATAAGATTTTTTATTTAATAGCCTGAACCCTCACCGAGGAACAGAGAAAGCAAAATACTGTAATACAATTTAGAATTCATCTTAATGTGGCTGTTTCATTACAGAAATAAATGAACATCAGCAACTCATTTTGATTTTACTTTTAACAAGACCATAAAAGTATTTCAATTGGTTGTGTTAAATAAGGATTTCAGGATGTTTCAAGAATTGTCAACATGTGTAGAAACTCAGCAACATGGAAACTCAATCTTCATTTGGAGGTTGACAGGTTCTGTCAAACGGTGCACAAGTATACAGGATATAAACATTTCAAAAGTCTTTAGATAGCATTCTGTTCTGTACACAGAGCATGAATAATTAAAAGATTTCAGTGATATTAACTGACTAGATGGTAGTAGAAGAGTTAGAAATTATTCATACTTCTTAGATGAAAATTTCATGAACTTTCCAAAGTTTTACTTATATTAAATTGCTGTGCTCACTTTAGCAGAGGGATATCTGGAGCCAAAGTCCTCCCGACTCTGAGAATCACTCCAACTTCTCCCGACAGTGAACAGGACTCCAACTCCTCCTGACTGGTACTCTGCAGAAGGGACTCTGTACATTGTCATTTGTAGCTCTTTCCTTTGCCCACAATATACACAGTCACTACACTTTTTAACAGTTGTTGTGAAGCTCTTTAAGACACCATCCCAATGTGTAAGGTTCTAAATCAAAACCAAGGACTATTATTATTATTATCATACCAGAAACAGAGTCACAAGGTGACTGCTTGATAAGATCGGATTTCAAAATTTTCCAGGAGTATTTTAGGGAGTGGTTTCCTGCTCTGCAGTATAAATGTAGGTGGTGCCAATAACAGGCTTTATTCAGAAATAGCCTTTTAAAAAATATTCTTGGGTAATCATTAGACCACTGAAGAATTTTGAATAGTTTTTTAATATTAACAAAGAGCTGTTTGCAAGGCCAGCTCTTTAATAACATTAGAAAACAAGAACCCTTTAGCGTAAATTGGCAAACGGCTGATTCTTGGCCTATACAATTAGGAACAGGAAGAATCAATCAGGCTTCCAGCTCCACATTGGCTTCGTGCTGGAAGTGATATAAAAATGGGTATCGGTGAGTGCAGCTGAATAAACGCCAGAGCCTGCTGTCAGCCAGCCATTTTTCAGAGATTACCACAAATCTGTGTTTGCTGCATGCAGTTGGCAAACAGAATTGTACTTTATTTTCCACTCTTTAATGTGTCATTTGGGCTTTTTGTATTCATTTACAAAGTATTAAAATACATTCATGATTAGACTCTGAAAAGCTCCGGGAATTTCATGCTCTGATAGCCAGCAAGCTTCCTTTTTATACTGCCCACACAACACACTGCTGAAATTCCAGAAATATTAGTAATGATAACATGCAATTCATGTAGGGGTGGATCATCTAATTATAGGGAAAAATGTGTTATGTGATGTGAGAAATATCACTGATGTGATTTACTAATTCAGGCTAACACCCTATCTCTGGATCCTCCTTGAACCCGAACAACTCAGCTAAGTAGACACCAGCCTTCATTCCCATATGTCCTTCATCCTTTCTGCTCCACCATCAACAAGGAGGCTCTGATTCCCTTCTTCTCTCATCTCATTGTTTCATGACATGCTTATTTAATTATGGTTTTGGTCATCTTTCTCCTCCCATTTCAGCTTCCACCTCCAGCTCGAGTATTCATCAACAGTATGAAGCACTGCGGGACTTCCTTGTTACTCATTTTCTTGTCCTTTTTCAAAAAATAAATGTTATTTCTACACTGAATGTTTCAGTGCCTTTCCCCTGTATCTTGCCCCTTCCCTTGTTGTTTAAAATCCCACCTGAACACTTTGACTATGTCCCTGGCCACCAACCTGTTAGTTCCCTCCGAGGTCAGACTCCAGCTCACCATTTGTAAAGCACTTTGAGATGTTCTCCCAACATGAAGTAAACAATAAACATATCTCCAACAAATACACAGTCACTCCACTTCACACTACAAAACCTGTGAAATGTTGTTCCGATGTGAAATGTGCTATACCAAATGCAAGGATTATGATTATTATTATCCCAACATGAAAGGTATTGTATGAGTGGAAACAACTTCCGAGGTCATTATGGTTTGGAGCTAAGATCCACACACTTAAATGTTGTTTGGTAGAAATCCAGCTTTGAAAATTATTTTGTTGCTAACCAAGGCTGAGGACACTGAAGGGTAATGTTATTCAAAGAACTAGGTCAACTCTACCATGTTGTTGGGAGCCCCAGAACTTCATCGGCAGTCCAGAAGCACAATCAAAGGGAGCTTTCTCACCAGCAGTGTTCAGAATGCTAAAAACACATTTTTGCGGCATCATCTTACATGCATTAAAGTCACACAGAATGGAAATGCTGCAGATCATCAAACATGTCTTTTATGTGTATTTCATATTCCACCCTTTTATGGAATTGAGTGCAAAGAGTAATTTCTGTGTTGAGGCATTCTTAAATCAGATGAACTTGGTACCAATGCAATGCGCCCATTCATAATAATAATGATAATCATCCTTGCATTTGAAATAGCGCCTCAAACTCAAGATCCTCATCCTCACCTTCAAGGCCCTCCATGGTCTTGCCCCCTCCTATCTCTCTAACCTGCTGACCCCCTATGAACCTGTCTGCTCCCTCTGTTCAGCAGGCTACTGTCTGCTCCATATCTCCTGCCCAGCCTGCCCTACCATCAATGGCTGAGCTTTCAGCCTCTCCTCCCACACACTTTGGAAATCCATCAAACAATCCCTTCGCCTTGTTCCCTTCCTTGCCTCCTTCAAGGCCGGTCTCAAGACCCTCCTTTTCAAACATGCCTTCAGCCATCATCCTACTTCTTTAACCTTCCTCATCACAATCCCTCCCCCTCCCCCATCCCCCACAATGCTCAGGTCCTGACCCCTGACTGTTTAGAATGTCCTCCCGATGTGAAGATTCTCTACAAATGTAATTTTTGGTTGTAGTTATTGTTGTTATCGTGTTTTACAGATGCCTCAAAGCGTTTCACAGAATATACTGGGTGAAATACAGGAACCAGCTGTGCCCCACAAGCAGTACGATGTAAAAAATAAATTAAAAAGCACTTCATTCTACTTTTAGAAATAAAGTGTGTTAATGGGTTACTTTTTCCGCAATAAGCCCAAATAAAAGCACTTGATCTTTATCAAAAGACAGAAAGCTTCAGGCATCCCATGTGAAGTCTTTGAACTCATGTTCCAATGCAGAGTTGGAGGTGCGATTCTTCAGAAGAGATATTAAATTGAGGTCCTGTTTGCCTATTGAGGTGGATGTTAAAGATCCCATTGCACTCGTGAAAAAGAGAAGTCAGTTTCTTCCAGTGTCCTGGCCAACAATCTGCCAGTTAATAAATACATAATCAATAATACATCATTAATTTCATGGCTGTTTATGGGACATTGACACTGTGTACAAATTGGCTACTGAATTCACTTCAAAACACACAGTCACTGCACTTTAAATTACATCCTTTGAATCACTTTGAAACATCCTCCTGACATGAAAAGTGCTTTACCAAATGTAATGATTTTTATTTTGCTTATTATCTTGATATGAATCTGCTATTTGATGCTGTCTCCATGAAAGTATAAGTGGCTTAAGGAATTTATAAATTAAAACCATGAGTAGACCCCACAGCTTCCCCTTTGCCAGATACATTTATGGTACATGTAGTCAAAAGTGACAAAAAGACAAGCATTGGGCAGTACTATGATTATCTCTGCTATTATATTTTAATTTTTTGTTTCTGAATCAGCCATCAAACAACTAGCAATTTAGATTCCAATCTGCATCTTAAATATAATGGAGGAGGTTTATTTGCCACATGCTGTGCAATCAATTGGCTGTGTAATTTGGAATTGCTCTATGTAAACTTGAAATTAAAGTTTTGTTTTCACCAACATCATTTTTGGGTACATTCCAAACACTGCGCAGAAGACAGCAATGATCCTGACGACTAGAGGGATGAGCTACAAGGATCAAGTAAATAAGACAAGGTTACTGAAGCTTAAAAGGAAAGTTCTCAGAGGTACCTTATAGAGATGACTAAAGCACTACATTAATTGAGAAAATAAATCAAGAACAATACTTTCAGATATGCCCGGGCAGCGGGACAATTACCCCCTTACATCCCTCTTCCTCCCTCCCTCTCTCCCCTTACCCTCTTTTCTCCCCTTCTCCCTGGCCCCATTTCCACAACTGTTTGTGGGACACTGCTGTGTGCAATTTGGCTGCCGCGTTTCGCCCACAAATATACAGTTGGTATTCCTGCTCTCTTTCCCCCGACCCCGACCCCTCCTCTTGCCATCATTCCCCCTTTTCCATCTTCCCCCACTTACTCCCCTAATCCCACTTCCATGTTCGTGGGACACTGCTGTGCACAATTTGGCTGCCACGTTTTGCCCACAAATATACAGTCAGTTTTCCTACTTTCCTTCATCCTTCCCCGACCCCTCCCAAAAGCTCTTGTCCCCACCTGACTGTACAGTGCCTTGGGATGTCCTCTCGACGTGAAAGGTGCAATATAAATGTAAGGATTGATTGATTGATTGATTGATTGATTGATTGACAAGAGGTTGTGAAAGGCAGACACCAACTGAAAGCATTTATTTGCAAAGAAGGTAATTAATGGTTGAAACAGGTTAACAGTGAGAAGGTTAAGTTCAGAATTCTGAAATAATAATAATAATTCTTGCATTTGATATAGCTCTTTTCACGCCTTCTAAACGTCTCAAGGCATTTTACAGAATATACTGTAATGTGAATTGATTGAATATATGTGGGCAAAACTCGGCAGGCAATTGCACACAGCAGTGTCCCTCACTGCTGAGGGATTGAAATGATCAATTCTTTTGTTATTGTTGAGTGATTATCAGGGCTGGAGGACTCGAGTCCTCTTTTGAAGGACTCGGACTCAGACTCGGACTCGGCTGTACACGAGTTGGACTCGGACTCGGACTCGACAGCAGGGACTCGAGGACTCGGGCTTGAGACCGCCGCGAGTCTGGCAGGTACGAGCCGAGCTGCAGGGTTTTCTGCAGTTCGCGCAAATACTACACTGGCCGACTTACTGGAAATCTCGCAGCGAAAGTTGCTTGTGAATGAATTGTGACGCGGTATCCACGTGGGATACTACTTCCTATCTATCACATGTCAATTTTCTACCAATAAAAAAAGCCCTTTAAAAAGTGACCCGTTTAAATCCAATGCCCTGGATTGCCACATGTTTCAGTTCCATTGTGTGAGCACTGATTTCTGCTGAGACTCTGTGAGTATTTGTTTGGACATTGTCTTGTGTACTAACTGTACAAGGGCTACCGTACTAGGCTTATATCACGAGCTACGCACTGAAACCTCCCTGATTCTTACCTGCCCAGCGCATACGAGCATCACCATGCCTGCCATGTCCCGAGTGATTGGGTACGGGTACACGGATCATAAGGAATTCACAACAACAGGAGGGAACAAACATCACGCACAATGTAAGTTTTGCAAATGTGTTATAACTCTCCTCGACACAAATGGGGGTTGGGGAAGAGAGAGACAGGGAGAGACACATCGAATTTCACACGCCATCTGCAGCGACGTCATAAAGAAAAGTAAGTTTTGTACTCCTTTACGATTAGACTATACAATAAATTAAGTGTGTGTGTGGACTTTTGTCAGAACGCGTTATTCATGAATCATGATAAATTTTGTCATGTTAATAGTCTTGAAGATTTAATCTAATAAAGACTATTTTCTGAACTATGTTGGGTAGGCTTCAGTCTACAGAAAAATCCATCTGGTTGGAGGAGTTGTTGCTCTCCTCCAACACAGGTGGAAGTCTCACATATAAAATACTGCTACTTGCTGAAATTGGCCTTACTAGGGGTAGATCTTAGGTCTATGTAATAAATATATACGGAGACAAAAATCTAGCCCCATAGAGATACGCATAAAAAGTAGAGCACAAAGCGTTCTACTGTCTTTGAAATGAGGATTCGAGACCGGTCTTGAGTCCGAGCCCAGGACTCAAGTCCTACAGCCCTGCAATTTTCTTCTTTGTGTGCAATGCACTGACTCGTACTTGGATCAGCAGCATTCACGAGCGCTCGGTCACACACCAATATATACAAGTACAAGCCTAGGCAAGCAATCTGCAGCTAGACTTTTTATTTGGAAAAAAAATTAAAATCTCTCTCCTCGACACAAATGGGGGTTGGGGAAGAGAGAGACAGGGAGAGACATATACATACACGCATACAAGCACACAAAAGCCCACCCAGTCCATCTGTCTTCAATTGGGGTTTATACATGTGCATTTCCAGGAAAATCGTGCCAGGCAGGCCTTTTCAACTACATTTGCCAAACAAGGTTTAGAATTATAAATCTAGATGGATTTGGAGATCATAGAATTGTACAACACAGAAGGAGGCCATTCACACCATCACGAGACATCTAGAACACATGAAAAGCGCTGTATCAAATGCAAGGATTCTTCTTCTTATTATTATTATCATGCCTGTGCCATGTGAATCCTTGCCTCTCCAAATTAAAGGTTAGACTTGATTAATGCTTCTTAAAGTTTGCCCACAGTCAGATACCTTCTGGGTTGACTTTATAAATCTGCTTCAGACAGAGGAAGGGAGACAGATGGGAGTAAGTGGGAGTCAGTGGGAGAGATAAGACAGGGAGCAGAATGACGGACAGAAAGGAAAGGAGAATGGAATTAGAAAACACACAAAATTAGGGGACTCGTAAGAAGAATTCACTGAATTCTTGTCCACCAGTTTGAATAAAAGCGTATACCACAAGCCAGCCAAGTTACTAGTTCCAAGTCAGCTTTAAACAGCAAAGTCTCTAAATTGCAGTCAGACGTTTGAGCTAGGGAATGGCGATTAATCGGTTTTTCGATTAAACCCGATATGATTTTCAGATCGGTATGCCGATATGGTGATTCTAAAAAAACTGTTATATCGAGAGATTCGATTTTAAAAATATACATCGATATATTTTTAATATCGTTCCTGGCAATATATCAATGTTGTTGGTATTATCAGTGTAATGCGATCTTTTCCAGCTTACCTTGTCGCTGGCATTGCAACCTCCTAGATCTAGAGCATGGAATGCGTGTACATTCGGTGCGCGCGCACAATTAACGGGCGCGCACATCCGATGCGCGCGCACACTTTACCGTGTATACTCGACGTGAGTCGTGGCGTCTTAACAAAGTCGCATCGCTGAAAATTGTAGTTTGAAAATTTACCTTTCTCATCATGGGGAAAAGAAGCCCCGTATGGGACTACTTTGAAAACAATGCAGTCAGTAATGGTGTGTATAGATGTACGGTTTGCAAGGTCTTGGTTAAGACATCTGATTCGAGCACGAGCAACCTGCGACATCACATTAAGCAGCACCACCCCGCCCAGCACGCTGCCCTCAGAGCGAAATCATTGTCGACAACAGCAGGAAGTCGAACCAGCGCTTCGGAGAAAGCGACAGGTAGTGGGGCCAGTGCAGCTCAAACAATTCCTGCTTTATTTAAGAGGAGAACATTGTACCAGAGAGGGGACAAAAAGTGGCAAAGTATCACGAACGCTGTCACTTTTTGCATAGCAAAGGAGAGCTTGCCAATGGCGAAGGACATTAATTCAGACTTCAGACTACATAAAAATAAGTGGCATTTTGTGGCTGTAAGTGTTATTTTTGTGTGTGAGAGAGTTAGAAGCCAAACTATCACTGCTTCTATGTGTGTGTCTAGTCAGACACACACAGCAGTGATAATCTGGCTTCTAACTCTAACAGTCAGACTGTCTGTCTCTCTCTTTTCTATTGTAATAGATCTCATTTACACGTGGACATTACATGCTACTTTCAAGCAAGAAATGGAGGAGAATAAATCTCTAGATTTTGTTTTTGGTGTGTGTGTGTTCTATTTTGTGTTTAGAGATGGAGGGAGAGAAGGAGAGGGGGAAAGTTGAGAGAGAAGGAGAGAGGAAGAGAGGAAAGGGAGGGGGAGAATGAGAGGGGGAAAGGAGGGAGAGAAGGAGCGAGGGGAAAGGAGGGAGAGAAGGAGAGAGGCGAGGGAGGGAGGGAGGGAGGGAGGGAGAGAAGGAGAGGGGGAAAGTTGGGAGAGAAGGAGAGAGGGGAGGGAGGGAGAGGGGGAAAGTTGGGAGAGAAGGAGAGAGGAAGAGAGAAGAGGGAGGGAGAGAAGGAGAGGGTGAAAGGAGGGAGAGAAGGAGCGAGGGGAAAGGAGGGAGAGAAGGAGAGAGGAAGAGAGGAGAGGGAGGGAGAGAAGGAGAGGGGGAAAGGAGGGAGAGAAGGAGCGAGGGGAAAGGAGGGAGAGAAGGAGAGAGGGGAGGGAGGGAGAGGGGGAAAGTTGGGAGAGAAGGAGAGAGGAAGAGAGGAGAGGGAGGGAGAGAAGGAGAGGGGGGAAGGAGGGAGAGAAGGAGAGAGGAAGAGAAGGAGAGAGGAAGAGAGGAGGGAGAGAGGAAGAGAGGAGGGAGAGAGGAAGAGAGGAAAGGGAGGGAGAGAAGGAGAGGGGGAAAGGAGGGAGAGAAGGAGCGAGGGGAAAGGAGGGAGGGGAGGGAGAGAAGGAGAGAGGGGAGGGAGGGAGGGAAGGAGAGAGGGGAGGGAGGGAGAGAAGGAGAGAGGGGAGGGAGGGAGAGAGGGGAGGGAGGGAGGGAGGGAGAGAAGGAGAGGGGGAAAGGAGGGAGAGGAGACAGGGAGGAGGGAGAGGAGAGAGGGAGAGTGGAGGGGGAGGGAGAGAAGGAGAGGGGAAAGGAAGGAGAGAGGAGAGGAGGGAGAGAAGGAGAGGGGGAGGTAGGGAGCAAACAACATCGTATAATTCAACAGACCTTGACACCAACATTACAAACTTTCTGGACCTAGAGCACGCATTTCGAAATGTACATGCACCGTGACTGCTCGCGCATCGTCAGTGCGGATGCACCGTCAATGCGCGCGCACCGCGACTGAGCGCGCACCATAAATGCGCGCGTGCCATCAATGCACGCGCACTTCGAATGCACGCGCATGCTCAGTATAAAAACTCGATAGATCGGTTTAAGCAGGTATGAGCAAACCGATATATCCATATCCGGAAAAATCCCATATCGCCGTTCCCTAGTTTGAGCTAGAATTTTTTAGTTGGGCAAACTTATCAATTTGAAGCACTCCAAAAGACAAATTTAATAAGGCACAGGTTACTGTGGAACTCCTGCTTAACTGCATGTTTGGAGAGGACACTTGTTTTTCATGCCCGACCGCGTTACCTTCCTCAAATTAATGAATGGATATCACTGTCTTAGCATTTTGTGAATCTTCATTTCAGTGAATATCAGTGCAACGGCTCTATCAGATAAGTGACTGACTACTTGAGAAGTCAATATTCCTTGTACTTCAGGGACTAAAAATAGAATTTTAATTTGTTCTTGAACCAAACCATTAAGCACTTGAACTTTGGGATAATTAGTCAATTTATTGCATAAAGCCATGAAGTAAGAAACCAACCCTTGTAAACAAAGTGTAGCAAGCAATATACATCAAAAAAAGGTATAAGACTGAAATTCTAGTATGTATAAATTGGTGATGAACGTGAATTTTTACATGGAGGACTCGGACATTGAGGACTCGGACTCAGACTTGGACACTAGGGACTCGGACTCGGACATTAAAAAGTGGCAGGGACTCAGACTCGGGCACCAGGGACTCGGACTCGGACTTGGAGGACTCGAATACTGCCCTGGTATTATCAGGCACGTGGAGTAAGGAAACTTGCTCTAGGCTTTGCCCTGCCTGGAATTGAACCCAAGGTCTCTCCCCTGTTGGGCGAGTTCTCTAACTACTGAAACAAGGACTCCACCAAATCAGTCAAGAAACAGATTGAGGTTGTAATGGGAAGAGTCGAAGCTCTGGAAGGATTAGATTAAATGGGTCAATGGGTCTTCATCCCTACTTCTCATGATCTTGTAATTTTTTGTGTGAAGATTGCACACTGAATGTAAATTTATTCCAACAATCCTATGCTTAGCTCCTTGTGTAGCATTCAGGGGAGGCATCAAGCTTTGCACATATGCATTTGTGTTCACAAACCTGGAACCCAGCTTTCACCTGCATGGAGTTTTGGGAAAAAGATGTACCCGCTGTGAGCCAACTGTGCCTTTAGGAAGCTGAGTGACAGGTTGATATAGGTCGGAGCCTGTCCCCTCAAAGCTACTTCTTATTTTTTAATCCTAAATTGACCTCATAACTTGCTACAGTACTGTGCATTGGGCTGAAACAAAAACGTTTCATTGTATTCCGAGTAGCTCCAAACCATGACAAAATGCTTAGACACACATACATCCTGTATGTCACAAGCTTAAAAATATATACTGTAATAATATAACATAATGCACTTGATAAAATGCCTTATCATGTCTTTGAAACATCTCAAAGCGCTTCACAGAAGATACTGTGAAGTGTATATTTTGTGGGCAAAACATGGCAGTCAATTGTGCCAGCATTGTCCCGCAAACAGTTGGCGATTAAAGTGACCGATTTATTATTTGTTTTAAGGAACTATTATCCCTGGAAAAGAAATCTCCTGTCAAGTAACAACCAGGTTCCTACTCACTGTTAAGTAAACAGAGGTGTATGGAGTAAGAAATTTGCCCAGTTTCGACCTGCCAGGAATCAAACCCAGGTTTCTCACTTGTGAGGCAAGCGCTCTAACCACTGAGCTACAGGACTTATGCTTACCTTGTATTAAGATTTTTCTATCATCAAATAGAATGATCAGAATGCCTTTTCAGTGTTGGCTTGAAGACAGTCTCCAAGCAAAAGTTGGTGCTCGCAATAACTCCCCAGATTCTGATAAAAATCAACGATCAGGATGGATATCCCTTCATCTTCCAATTGATAACATCAGAAGGACAGCTCTAAGATGAGTTGAGAACTCCTGATCTGTAAGATCCTTGCCATTCCCACCTCCTTTTCAAGGATGATGTTTATGAATTTACATTAATGCCACCTATGTACCTTACCAATAACAAGATGATACAGAGTGCAGAGTCCAGATTGAGTCTGTTACAGAGCTAGTATACATTTGTACCAGCCCAGACTGGCCCTTCTGGCCACGACTGAAGATAGACTTCAGGAGGCAGAAAAAGATTTGGGATTGTTCTTGTGAGTTTTTGATCCCTTACAAAGTCATGCTTTTCCTCCTGAATGAACCCTTTTAGCCTCATGATGTACTTAATCATATTACCTTTACAATAATCCTAGATTCCTCCAAGGAGACTTCTAATACAGTTTTAACCATCTTATTTCACTTAATACCTCTCTTCCTTTTGCTGTTACCTTGAGAAGAAGAGTGAAAATTCATAATTCGGGAATCTTTTGAGATAGCTAATTATAGCTCTATTATTAATACAGTAGAAGGCTATTTTGTGAGCTACTAAGAATGCAATTTACTCCTTGACTAGAGGAATATGTTTGTGGACTGAAGGCAGAGAAATTGTGGCTATTTGAAAGAAAAAGATACTTGATGAAAAGAATTGAGGTATCATATGTTACTGTTTTATGAAAATTAATTTGGAAATAATTTAAAAATCATATTTTATGTTACATATTTATATGCTAATGGGGTCATTCTACCAAACCATGTAATAACACGTTGTCTAGTATAAATTGGTCATTTCTTGCAAAGTCTAGTTTGATATTTTTCCACCCAAGACTATTTTGTGCATATTCAAGTCCCATTTCTTTTACCCTCTCCTCTGATACTATGACATTGATAGCATCCTCTCCTTTTGCAAAGACAAATGCAAAGCATTCATTCAGTACATCAGCCATTCCTCTGCCTCTACAAGAAGATTTCATCTTTAGTCCTTAATTAGACCCACCCTAGCTTTCATTAACAATTTATTCTTTATATGTTTATAAAATACCCTAGAGTTCGCTTTCATGTTAGCTGCAAAACTTTTCTCAAACAATGTCTTTGCCTCTCTTATTTCCTTTTTCAGTTCTCCTCTGTACTTGTTATATTCTATTTGATTATCTTCTGTATTTTGGACCTGACATTTATCATAAACCTCCTTTTTCTGTTTTATTTTAATCCCAATTTCCTTAATCATCTAGGGATGTATTTATTCTGTCCCCAAACCATCTCCTCCTTAAAGGCTTCATATTGCTTGTTAGCTGTTTTACCTGCCAATCATTGTTTCCAGTCCACCTTGGCTAGGACCCTTTTTAACTCACTGAAATTAGCCCTCTTCCAGTTTAGTATCTTCATCTTTGAAGTCACACTTTGTCGCCACCAATGGTTTCTCCTCCAGCCCCCGCACTGTCATCTGTGTCATCCCCCAGGGTTCTGTCCTTGGCCCCCTACATTTCAATATCTACAAGCTCCCCCATGGTGATATCATCTGGAGACATGGAGTCAATCTCCACATGTATGCGGACGACACCAACTCCATCTTCCTGCCTCTACCCTCGATTCCAAGACCACTGCTGTCCTGACAGACTGCTTGTCAGACATCAAGTTCTGGATGAGAGCTAACTTTCTACAGTTGAATGTCAACAAGACCAGGCCCTCCTGATTGTGCCAGTTCCTTCACACCCCAGGCACTAGCAGCATCAACCTCAATGGTTGCAAACTCCACCTCACCAAGCCAGTCAGGAACCTATGTGTCTTGTTTGATCCTAAACTGGCTTTCCTCCCCTACATCCAAGCCATGACCCACTCTGCTTCCCTCACCTTCACTACATTGCCCGACTCTGCCACTACCATCAAACTCTCATTCATGCCTTCATCACATCCAGGCTCGATTATGGCAACTCCCTGCTTGTCGGCCTTCCCAATTCCTCCCTCCATAGGCTGCAGATGATCCAAATTCTGCGGTCTGTGTCCCCTACCGCTCCAAGCTCCGTGACCCCATCTCCCCCATACTCGCTCGACTCCATTGGCTCCCCATCACCCAGAGGATTCAATTCAAGATCCTGGTCCTCATCTTTAAAGCCCTCCACAGCCTCTCCCCACCCTACCTTTGTGACCTCCTAATCCCCCACCGAACTGCCTGGTCCTTCCACTCGGTTTAAAGTCTGATTTCAAGGATGACACCTCTAACAATGCAATGTAAAGGGAACTAATGAGTTGAAATTCTAGTTGACATCAGATATCTATGTAACATTGGCAATACACAATTATAATGGGGAAAATCCCACTTGTGGCCAACACTGTCAATGCTGTAACAAACAATATCAATCAATCAATCAATCAAAACTTACATTTATATAGCGCCTTTCACATCAAGAGGATGTCGCAAGATGTTGTCCAGTCAGGTAGGGACAAGAGCGGGGGTGGGAGGAGTCGGGGCAGGATGAAGGAGAGTAGGAGAATTGACTGTATATTTGTGGGCAAAACGTATAATATCAAATGTATACTCAGCCAGAAATTATTTTGTTGTTTAAGACAATAATGCAGTAAATGTTTGGGATAGTTACACATTTAATTAATTTAATGATGCATTCTGTTTCATTGAATGACCCATCTTGGGTACTTTGAGAACATAGTCTAAGTTTGACACTCCAGTGCAATGCTAAATTGTTGGAGCTTCATCCTTCAGATGAGACATTAAAACCTGATCCCACTTGCCGGCAGAGACAGACGTTAAAGATCCCATCGCACTATTCACAAAGAGAAGGGAGTATTTCTCAATGCCCTGGATAAGTGACCTCGGATTCTGCTCTGCACAAATTACCTGTGGGAATTTGTCAAGAGATACAGTTACTACATTTAACAGTAAATTACTGTGAAACACTTCGAGATGTTTCAACAAGACAGGATGCCAAGATTATTATTGAAAATTAATGTCATTATGTATCTCTGAAGCAGACCCCATTGACACCAGCCTTAATGGTGAGATCTTTGAAGCTGAGTCTGCAGACAAACAGCTCCTTTTTGACTGCTGGTTAGAAGTATTCATTACTTTGAGTTTTTGGTTTATTAATTAATTAATTAATTATCCTTGCATTTGATATAGCACTTTTTATGTCCTCTCGACGTCTCAAAGCACTTTGCAGAATATACTGTATAGTGAACTGACTATATATTTAAGTAACTAGTATCCAGTTAATCAATAATAACAACTTCCATTTTTCTATCTCTCTTCATGTAAAATAATGTCTCAGAGTGCTTTACATTGATGGGATTGGATGCCTAACGGGGGGTGGGGGGGGTGGGGGGGGGAGGGGAATTGATAATAGACACCGGTGAAGAGAAGGTTATAAGGTGGAGTTTAAAGACAGATCCAGAGAGGGTAGGATGGGGATGAGAAGGGGGTGGGTGGGGTATCTAATGGTTGGAGGGTTGAACAGTTGAATACCTAGATCTGCAGCCACACATTATCATTGAGCACCCTGTTGGGGGATATGCCTGGCACAGCCAAATAAATTCAACATAATAAACATTGACTGCATTGCTAAATTGACTCCAATGGATAATTCAAAATGCAAGCTGTGAATCCAATTTTTATTTATATTGCTTTCTTACAATCCTTCTGCAATGGGAGCTATTGAAAGATAAACCTGTTGTTCTATGGATTAGTTGTCTTCACAGTAGACATTTGTACCAGTAGTCAGTAGCCAAGCTACCCCACATGAAGGGCGCTATATAAATGCAAATTATTATACATTATTTAGTTTGGGACACAACATGTGAATGTGACTGTCTGGATGGTGGATGATGAATTGGATGAACTTTGGTCTTCTTTCATCTAGCAAATTCTTCTGTTCACCATAGCTCACTTTAACTCATTTTAGAGTGCTGATTGTAATCATTTTACTATTCCAACTTTCTTTTTTACTTGTATTTTTTGTTGGTTGGTCAAAATATTTTTCCAAACGAACAACTGCAAAGGAAATCTGATAGTGAAAAAGAGTATGAAGATAAATGACATACCCTGCAACAAAGTTAACCCATCAACAGAAGTTAATAATAACTTTGAGACGTCTCAAAGCTTTTTACAGAATATACTGTAATTGAATACATTTTATCATTTGTTGGCAAAACATGGAGGATAATTGCACACAGCAGTGTCTTTCAATTGAAGTGATCAATATATTAGTACTTTTTGGACAAAATTATTGCCCCCAGTAAAGTGATCCGCCAATCGACCAACAACTGGGTTTAATTAATTTAACCATGGATTTGCACATAATTTTTTTTATGCAATGACAGTTTCAATTTAGAATGTAAATTGCGATATGGACTTAATCTAATGCATCATTCAACATGGTCATTTGATTGACAGTAGTTCTCAATGATTAAATAATACCCCTTTGAATAGATTATTGTTGTTCACTCTTTATTCAATTTGGCCTCCAGAAACAAGTAGGCTTCCTGCTTTCCATGATGATGCTAAATAAACCAAGAAGCAAAGTATAGTCCTACAGAAGGAAAGATATTATGACAAATGTCAATGTGACCTCCCACACAGTTTATTAATGTGACTGTAGAGTTGCCTGCAGTCTATAATAACTTACAGTCAATTAGAACATAATTTAAAGTCTAGACTTCTGTCTCTACACATTTAGCAACAAAGATTCATCGTTATTTTACAATTGCTCACTTAAATTTATGGATCAGATTCCATAGGAGACAAGCATGAAATTAAATTGTGTAGAACATTCATAAATGTACAGTTAATCATCTGCAAATAACCATTTATGCTTCTGATTATCTTCCAACAAAAGATTAATTAAAACACTATATCATGTCATTATACATTATATATCACTTGGATTTATTGTTATTAAATGTTTCCTTCTTTAATGGTTATTTGATCTAAATGAATTACACACTTAAGAGCACTGTAGCTTCCTGTCTTATCTTTGATTATAATAAAACCAGTTAACATGATTGCCTTGTGCCCTCTCTGCTTTGATATTTCAGAGACAAATCATCAAATCAAACTCCAAATGAAATTACCAACAGTTGCACTTATGAAGTCAATTCTTGACAGTTAAATGAGAAAATTCTATTTGGCACCAAGATTTCTGAAGGTTTTGACAGTTAGGTAATAGTTATTTCATTTCTGGATTTTTTAGTAATGTACATATATAAAGATATCAGAGGAATGACAGGGGATAGAAGTCTAAATATAGTTCTTCAATCTTACACTCACATTCACCTTTAAATCATCTCAGAGTTATGCAGCCCAGTATCAGAAAAATGCATGAATTGTGTGTTGTGCTGTCAGAAAACTAGCACTGTTTATAGTTTGTCTATAGAACACACGTTAGAGAGGGTAATGCCTGAATAATTTTGCAATGAAGTCTTCCATTTAATCTTAATTTAATTTTCATGGAGAGGATTATTTGAAAAATATACTTTTGCTCAAATTCAACATTCTTTAAATTTTGCTCCATCATTCAACTCCCAAAACATGGCTATTCACCAAAATTAATTCAGACATTTCATTTAAAATTTGTCCAGTGGTGGAAAGAAGTGAATACAGTATTGGTTTCAATTATTCAAAATGTGTCAAGTCATAAATGATCCATTTTCATGTAGAATCAATGCAAAGAAAGGCAATGGAATGTTAATATTTGTTTAAAATATTTAAACAAGGTTTTGTTTGAATATGTTATTAAAATAATGCAAACTGTAATATATTTTAAAAATACATCGTTCAATATCTCAGGAGTACAATTCAGCAGGAAACCCCCAAATAATTATTCACAGAACAGTAGTTTAATATTAATAGGGTGTACAATATAGGGTGTACAACACTATAACATATTGTAGGGGGCATAAGGGTTTCAGGGTACAAACAGTCAATGCCAGCTATAGTTATAATAATATAATAATAATCCTTGCATTTGATATAGCGCTTTTCACATCTTATCGACGTCCCAAAGCATTTCACAGAATATACTGTAAAGTGAATTGACTGTATATATTTGTGAGCGAATATATTTGTATATATTTGTGGGTGGCAGCCAATTGCGCACAGCAGTGTCCCACCAACAGTCGTGGATTGAAATGACCAATTTTTTTATTATTGTGGTTTGTTTGTTTTTTTGACGGATTATTATTAGGTGTGTGGAGTAAAGAAACTTGCCCAAGGTTTCGCCCTGACCTGCCTGGATTCGAACACAGGTCTCCCAAGCTTGGTCTCCCCAGCTTGCAAGACAAGTGCTCTAACCACTAAGCCACAGGAGCTCCACTGGAGCACAGGAGGTCCTAGTTGGAGAGCAATCAAGAACAATCAACTTTCTTGAATCATGATATTATTCTACAAGAGAATTTATTTTGTTGGTCCTAACCAACAATGCCCCAGATAAAATTGGTTATTTGTTTAATGGCTGTTAATGGGACATTTCTGCATGCAAATTGATTGTCACTTTCACCCAGAAATAATACAGTATTATATTTTATAATGAATCCTGTGAAGCACTTTCAAATGTTTCAACAATGGAGGAAGATGCTATATCAAATACAAAGATTATTCTTTCTTATTACAAACAACCCAATCATGTTTAGAAGGTACCCACAGTAAAGGGTATCTACTCCTTGTTAGTTTCAGTGTTCTCACACACGGAGAAACCCTTAATAACACCTTCCCCGAGTTTCTTAATCCCATTGTTATATTTTTTAAAACTCAGTTGAGCTTCTCCAATGCATTTTGTAACATAAGTGTGAAATGAAATGAAATGAAAATGGGATAAAATTTGTAGCATTACTAATGTAATTACTAATGTAAAGTAACATCAGGTAGAGCATCCAATCATAACTCAGCCCTCCAGATAAATGGTCTCTTGCTTTCCAAATCCTTGGGACGTCCTCTCGACGTGAAAGGCGCTATATAAATGTAAGTTTTGTTTGTTTGTTTGTGTTTATTGAGCTAAGTTGGGTTATTTGCTTTCAGAAACTTTGGGATTTAAGTTCTATTTTTGTTATATACTGTATCTTGTTCTTGTCAAAACCCACTTTCACCATGGCCAACAAAATGTATTTTATCGAATGAGCAGGCTACGCCTGAGGCCTCTGGGTTGTTCGCTAAGTAGTGTGTCGCAGCATGGGAAAATGGACTTGCTGATTGAGCAAGCCCTGAAAAATGAATATTAGATTTCAATGGCAATAGTGGCTGGAATCCCACAGAGAAGAAAATACCTGTAAGGAAAGAGCTGTAAAAATAAAGGCAGCCTCCCAGGTTACAAAAACTGGGGAAACTGCCAGAAGCGGCTTAATGGTATGTAGGACAAAGACAAAATGTCCATGATACAAAGTGCTACAAAAGGCCACTGGTTGTGCAATGACAGTAACTAATTGTTGGAGAACAAAACTCTAGAAATCTTCTCCCAAGTCAGGACTTTTGCTTTAAATTTGTTTATTTGAGGTTGCACAATCTTCATACTAAACTGGTAAGCATTCTTCAAAAAAATCTTCAAATTTAAATTAGGAAAATATGGAATATTTGTAACAATTATATTTCCAATTGTTCTAGCACTTTTCAGAGTACAATTAGTTCTCACTTAACGCCATAGTTGTGTTCTTGAAACGTGCGACTTTAAGCGAAACAACGTTAAGCGAACCCATGTTTCCCATAAAAATGAATGTATAAACTGGAGTTAGGTTCTTTTGGACATTTTTCATAAAAACTTCTTTAAAAAAACATTATAAGATGAAATACATGTACTGGAACTACTCGTTATATGTCTCGATATACATTGTTTCGATTATACGTTGTTGCTGAATTAATAAATAGGTCGAATTTTTTTTAATTAATGAATTGAAGGGATATTAGCTGATTACATTTTATATTAGGTGTTTAGTAAATATATAAATAAGATAATAAATACAATTAAGAGAACACTTACTGGTTGATGTGGTCAGTGAGTGCGAGGAGGTGGAGTCATTCAGATGAAGGGGCAGGATTACCAGAGGGGCGTGACCATCTCCAGTAAGTGTTCTCTTAATTGTATTTTTATCTTATTTATATATTTATTTAACTTTTATTTTAAATACAGTGGTGTTGTTTTTGGTCTTTATACTAATAATAATTCTTGCATTTGATATAGCGCTTTTTACATCTTATTGACATCTCAAAGCGCTTCATAGAATATAGTGTAAAATGAATTGACTGTATATTTGTGGGCGAAATGCAGCAGACAATTATACACAGCTGTATCCCACAAATAGTTGTGGATTGAAATTATCAATTTTATTATAGTGTTTTTTTTTGAGGGATTATTATTAGGTATGTGGAATAAGGAAATTTGCCCAAGGTTTCACCCTGCTCTGCCTGGATTCGAACACAGGTCTCACACTTGTAAGGCAAGTGCTCATACCATTGAGCTACAGGAGCTCCACATTATTTATTTAATATTAGTGTAAGAAAATTTAGACCAGAAATGTACTGAAGGAATGTAACCCCTAATGATAGCATTAGGGCCTATGGTAATTTAGCTTTCGCTATACAGGTACGTTGTTTCACTTAAAATCGCACATTTCAAGAACACATCCCCAACATTAATTCAGGAGTCCCAGTACATTCATAAATGTAAAATATAAAAATATTTAAATAACACAGCATCAAAACGGGTTAAAACATCTAATTTCATTTCAAGAGTAATAGTTTTCCTGTGTTTTTTTACTACCAGACTCACAACTGTCACTTCCTGGGCATTTTTGACTCATGTTTAGAGGATTGCACAAATAAATTATAATAAAAAAATTACACATATCACACCTGCGCACAAACTTAAAATTACCCATATCACACCTGCGCTGCGCACAAACTTAAAATGGCGAAGTTAAGACTGAGGATGTAAGAATACTGGATGGTAGTCTACACTACCCAAAGCACAGTAGTTTGTTTTCACCTGCTGGCGAATGACAGCAAATGTCGTGGCATTAAATGGATCAGCAACGTAATTGACCAAAGCAACGTTAAGCGAGGTCTACCTGTATATCTAAAGTGCTTCACAGGATATAGCATAAATGGACTATTGGTCAGAGCCCTGTGAGAAACTCCTTTGTACAAATGTAATTTTGTTATTGTTGTTGTTATCTTTTTAAATAAAAAGACTCAAAGCCGAGTACTGCCGCCTGAAAAATAAAATGCACATACTGTACTTGTAAAATTTGTGCCTTGCAGAATACACACGTATGCACTTCAACATTGTTTTTGTTCATTTCTAAAAGGATGCTGTGTAATTGCAGAAATTAGTACCTCTCCAAGAAAAAACATATTTATAATATTTTTGAGCTTGAGTAACCATTTTTAAAAACAAGTGCTTCTTCATTTCTCTGAGTTGAACACAATTAGCCAATAGAGACAAAAACAGAAATCGCTGGGAACACTCAGCAGGTCAGGCAGCATCTTTGAAGAAAGGAAAAGTGAATCAACGTTTCAGTTCCATGACCCATTGTCAGAATGGTGGACCCGAAATATTTACTCATGTACCTGAAACGCTGACTCACTTTTCCTTTCTCCATGGATGCTGCCTAATCTGCTGAGTGTGACCAGCGATTTCTGTTTTGGTTTCAAATTTCCAGCATCCACAGTATTTTGCGTAATTATAGCCAACAGAGAACATTATTCAAATTGTAATCAAATCTAATGGATTATTAATGCTGCCTAAGTGCACCTAATGTAAATGAATTAAACATTTAAAGTGATGCTTACAATTCAGATTAAGAACCAATTAATAAAATAACACATAACACACACTTTTTCTTACAGTTGAATTCTAAATCACAATTGTTCTAACATGCTTTCCAAATGAAATTATAGCCTACAAAATTTATTTAAAATATGAGCTAATAGGTGCATGAATCAGATCACTGTATTTTCATTCCGTCATATGGAGGTGGAGCAGTCAAAAGATCAGCACTTGATTTCTCCACTATACCAGTTACCTCTACATCAAAGGTGTATTGTTTCTTTCCAATATAAGATATGATTTGTGACTTTTCTTAACACTAATTCAATAATTAACCTTGACACATGTGTAGAATAAAATGTAGCCATGGTCACTTCAGTAAAAATTAACTCTGAATATGGTAGTTTCAGATTGGGACAGTTTGAGTGTGTAGGAACAGGAGAAGTCATTCAGCTAACCAAGTTAATCCGCAACTCAATTTCACTTACCTCCCTTTCTCAATATTCCTCTGAAGCAAGTATTTATCTATTTGCCTTTTAAATTTTTCAGTTGACTCTGTCTTCACTGCCTTCTGGGTTCACTGCAACACTCCCAACACCATCTGTGTGAAACAATGCTTCCTCATTTCACTTTTAAACAGAGGAAACAGTTTTACACTCTTCAGCTTGTCAAATCCCTTTTTAATGTTGTTAAATTATAAGACATTTGTATAGCTTAAATTATGTATGCAGCAGTAATTGTATAAGTGCAATGATTGTCCTCACACCTATTAGTCCAGTGAGATTTCATCAACAAATTCAATTGAAATATTGCTGCAGCTGAGTAAAAAAACTGTACTGTATTCTGTTAGAGAATAAGTTAGATGATTGATCAGTTGATTCAGCAAGCCAGGACACATGCTGTCCAGACACAACCTCTAGCATACTTTACTAAGCCAGTACCACAACAAACCTTTGTGCTGCACAGATAAACAGGACAACAACAACAAAATTACATTTGAATAACGTCTTTCATGTCAGGAGGATATCCCAAGGTGCTGGACGGTTACTGCTTCAGACCTGAGCTGAGGACAAGGTGGGTGGTGGAGGTGGGGGGGGGGGGGAGAGGAGTTGCTGATGGGTCCATCGAAGAGGTGAGTCTTGAGGCGAGACTTGAAGGAGGCCAGGGAGCAGATGATTTGGAGACCGATGCGGAGGGGGCAGTTTGTGGTGGGAGATTTGGCAGGATGAGGGGAGGAGGATTTGCAGGGAGAGTGGGTATAGAGATGAGGCAGGAGAGGTTGGCCCCCAGTGAAGGAGACCAGTAGACTTTGTGGTGGGAGTGGAGAATGGGGCAGATGGGGTGGGTGCTATCGGATAGCCAGTGGCGTCTGCCTTGGTGTGCGCGACAGAGGATGTGAAGAGAGGAGCAGAGGGAGGCTGTGGGACGGTCGAGAAGGGATAAGAGTCAGGGAGGTTGGAGGGAGAGAAGGGTTGAGCGGGAGTAGCGGAAGGTTGGGGACAAGGATGGGGGCGTTTTGGAGAAGCAGCTCGGGTCTATTGCGGCAGCCATAATGAGCACGCTGTGATGGAGAAGATGGCGGGGGTCAGGGAGGCATGATTAGACCACTGGGCTGGTGTAGGGGAGGGGGAGGGGGAGGCTGATCAGTTATTGAGTATGGGGGGAGAAATTCAAAAAATGAGGGCGTGGTGATGTCACAGGCCTGCGATGCTTGATTGGCTGACGCCTCGGCGGGTCGGGAGATGGAGTCGAAGGTACTTTGGCTGACCAAGTGTAGGGCCTAGATGATCTCCGGAGCCTCGGGGCTTGTGTCGTCGTTGGGGTCGAGGACCGGGGCGAACACCACGAGGAAGACGGATCCCCGGGGTGAGCTACGCTGCCCTGGGTACCATTACCTTATGGGCCGCACTATGGACCTGTTCTGGTCGCAGAACGGCTGCAGGTGAAAGCTGCGGGACCGACTCAAGGCGCCAAGTCCCTGCCGCGATTCGGGCTGTTCAGGCCCCCGCACAGACGAGTTTTTTTTGAAGATCCCGAGTCCAGGCTCTACAGAGGACGAAAGACCTCAGGAGACAAGTGCTGAAAAGACGTCCCCGTTTGGGTCGGATTCGCGTTTTTTTTTCAGGAATTTTGATCAGACTTGAGGAGCACTTGGTAATATCAGCCTTTCATCCACCACCATCTTGCAATCTGACAACCCGAATTAAGTAGAAAAAACACATTTTTTGCACAATAAGATCTCAATTTACTGGCAATCAAACTATATGTTATAAAACATACAGGGCATGTTATAGAACCTACAGAATGTAATAGTAATGATAAAGACAATAATTCCTGCATTTGATATAGTACTTTTCACATCTTCTAGATGTCACAAAGCACTTCACAAAATATGCTGTAAAGTGAATTGACTATATATTTGTGGGCGTAAAACGGCAGCCAATTGCGCACAATAGTGTCCTACAAACAGTCATGGATTGAAATGACCAACCTAATTTAAAAAAATTCTAGATGGATTATTATTAGGTGTGTGGAGTAAGGAAACTTGCCCAAGTTTCGCCCTGCCTGGAATCGAACCCAGGTCTCTCGCATGCAAGGCGAGTGCTCTAACCACTGAGCTAAAGGTCTCCACAATGCTGTATGTATGTGATGGGAAGTTATCAATGCTGGTTATTATTACTACTGTATTATATTTCTTTTGAACAAAACCATGTGAACAAACTCAGAGAGGTGGTCTCTCCCCATGGCAGTTAAAATGGCAGCAGTGACCGTGTATTTTATAGGCGAATTTGGCAACCAAATTGAACGCAGCAATGTCTCGCAAACAGCCACGGAGTGAATGACAAATTTTTCGGTGGACGTTGTTGGCCAGGACAAGAAAAACTGCTCTTTTTGAGTAATGCCATAGGAAGTTTAACATTCACCTGTAGGCAGATGGGACATTCAATCAATCAATCAAAATTACATTTACATAGCGCCTTTCACGTCGGGAGGATATCCCAAGGCGCTGAACAGTCAAGTAGGGACCAGAGGATGGGGGGGAGTGGGGGGGCACTCTTGACTTGACTTAGAGTCAAGAGTGCTAACTGCCGAGCTCGGGCAATTACAGTGCAATTGGATAAACATTTTCACACACAACTTTATCAGAGGGTGGAATGATTTGGCACAGGTATTAAAGATAATCCTTTGGCAGAATATGCTACTGAATTGAAGGAATGTGGAACGGGGAGGATTATATGAAGAGAAATAGAGAGGGGGGAATAGAATTGGAGAGCAATAGCAACAACTTCCATTTATATAGTGCCCCTCAAGCAGGGTAACATCCCAGAGCGCTTGACAGTGGCACAGCACAATGCCTAGCTAGAGGGTGGGTGGGGGTGGGGTGGGTTAGTTTCGAGGCTAGTGGCTGAAAGTACAGTCATGTTTGGTGAAATAATAATCATCCTTGCATTTGGTATAGTGCTTTTCACGTCTTCCAGATGTCCCAAAGCATTTCACAGAATATATGTTGAAGAGAATTGACTGAATATTTGTGGGCGAAACATGGCAGCCAATTGGGCACAGCACTGTCCCACAAACAGTCATGGATTGAAATGACCAATTTATTACTGGGTTTTAGGAATTATTATTAGGCATGCGGAGTAAGAAAACTTGCCCAAGGTTTTGCCGTGCCTGGAATCGAACCCTGGTATCTTGCTTGTAAGGCAAGTACTCTAACAACCGAGCTACACAACTCCAATAATAGCAGGCACAAGGAACAAGCAGGAGGCAGCAGATAGTGGGCTGGTGAGTGCAGGTTAGCTAGATAGGGAGATGCTAGAAGGCCAGTTATATCAGATGAGGAGCTATCAGTAGCATAGGTACAATGGCCAAATGGTTTCAGCCTATTCTGTAATTCTATGATTTTAGATTCATTACTATGACCGGTAATGGAAGGTACACGAATGCTGCAGCCTCAAAAGTGTTACCGATAATTAACCTAAGAATCATTTTAGTTCCACATTTCTGGCCAAAGGACTGGTGTGTTTATGGCAAATCCTACTAAATGGGTTACTAAACACTCATATCCCTTGGCATTTCCTAATTTTTACTGAAACAGTTTTTATCACAGAGATAAACTTTAAACAAGTCCTTGTGATTTTTGAAGCATTTTTAGTCCTTTCGTGGTTAATATTTTATATTCCTTTCAAAACTAAAACCATCTTCATAAAGTAGAAAAGTGTTTTAAGTTGAGCTCTTCCTGAATCTTGCCTACTCAATCCACACCCACACAGGAGGAATTCTCTTGATGTCAGACAGAGCAAACCTAGGTATTATTGGATCGGTAATAAATTCTTCAGGTCAATGGCTCCAGTTGATGCTGGGATTTTCCCTACCTCCTTCCACTTTCCGCAAACCTGCATGTAAAATTGGACCTGCGTGTAATTTATTTGCAAACTTTAAATTTAAACACCCACACGCTTCTGCTTGCAGACTCATCTCAGTTGCTGGCAGAGGGTTTGGGGATAAAAATAATAATGAGACAAATAGCAACTAAATACGTCACATCATTTTGTTTCTCACAGTTGGTGCACATTTGCCTGGCTTCGGGTGTCAGTTTGGCTCACTTGGGAGCACTTTATCTCAGAAGATTATGGGTTCAAACCCCATGTCAGAACTTTGAGGTTCTATAAATCTAGACTGACACTACAAAGTAGTGTTGGGGGTATACTTTCCTTTGAATGAGGCGCTATTTAAAACATTTGGGCCCCAAATCTCCCAAATACAGTAGAAGCCCATTTATCCGGCGCCAGCAGGATCTGGCCAATGCCGGTTAAAGCGCTTGCCGGATATTCGGGCGGTCCGCCACCGAAAATCCACTACAAAAAAATTAAAAGTTATTTTAACACACACCATACACACCAGACTAAATAATAACAGATAGTGGTGGAATATTGTGTTGGTGCTTGTTGTTGGGGCTGCTCTCTTGCGCTTCTCACCTTTATTTATTGGGGTTTGCAATCAGCGATTCTTTTTTGAATGGGGGGCGCCCGGGGGGTGAGGGAGGCGGCAGGGCGATTTTAAAGTTGTGCGACTTTACTAGCTGCAAGCCGAAGCCCTAGACTCTACTAGTAGCAAACTGAAATACTGCACCTGCGCGACAATGTGAGTTATTGGCTAGCATTATCGGCTTGCCGCTAGTATGACTTTAAAGTGATACGCGCTCCGTTTTTTTCACCTGTTTGGCGTGCTCCATTTTGGGAATAGTCACTGAACTGTAAACCTCAACCGCAGCATCATGGCTTCAAGCGCAGCATCTACCAGCGGGGGTGGGGGGCGCGGGAGACTGGTTTTGACGGTGAGTGCCAATACAATATTCTGTTATTATGTTACTATTTATGCATTTACAAATACTCCACTGCTATTGTTCCGGATAAGTTCCGGTTTATTGAATGGGGACTTTTTCTTTGGCGGAAGCGCCGGTGCATCGAGTCACAGATAAACGGGCTTCTACTGTAAAACTGATCATTTAATTCAAGGTGTTTATGGGGTATTTTGGTGTGCAAATCAGATGCATGTCCATCTGCAAAATAGTAACTTTACTGTACTTTACTTTAAATCCTGTGTAGTGTTTCAAGACATTCTTCTGATGTGAAAGATGCTGTATCAAATGCAAGGATTTTTTTTAAAAAGGAAAATTTGTGTAGTGTGTCACTGTTAATGTTTGCAAATTTAGCATTCTGCTGTATTTGATGCAAGTGGACATTTGAAATTAGCCATATGTTTGTGATTTTATGAATAGCAGTGGATTCTGAAAATTTTAATTTCTGTGCCAGTCTTAACTGCATTCAATTATGGAAAATAAAGTTGCAGACTTTAAAATGGATGATGGCTATTGGCATAAAATAATTCAGCAATATAGATATCTCTCAGGATTTGCAGATGGCACATTGCTTTGATTGATTATTCTTTTACAGATTGTTTTGCAGATTTACATTTAATAAGCAAAAGTTGTGTGACCTACTTGATGGTTTAAGAAAGAATTTGCAGCATGAAGCTCACATGGTGCACTTCTGGTGAAAGTGACAGCTGAGCATACTTTCCATGCTATCAGGCAACTTTCAAATCCCTTCAGTGCAAGCAAAGGCATCAATCAGTATGTCTGTCACTCCGTCAGTCAAGTCAGTCAGTCAGTCATATCTCACGTCACTGCTGCTTTGCTTGGGAGCACACATCAGTGTATCAGCTTCCAAGCATCACTGTTCCCATTAGCTAGGAAAAAGACATACTTTCTTTGCCAGTTCTCTCCTCCTCCAATCTCTTGGGGGTTTTATTAAAAATACACATATACCAAGTAGTGTTTAATTAGAATACATGCATCTGAGTTAAAGGAGAGTCTGTCATTCTATCGATATAAACTGCTTTTATTTAACGCCAAGTATTTTTACATGGATATGTGTGCCACTTTACCCTATCAGCCCCCATATCCCTTTGTAAACTAAAAAAAATGATACATATCAACTAGGTAAGAGATTGATATCAATCAAAACTCACTGGCTGATATGTTTAATTCAAGTCAGCCTCAAAATTAATGTCTGTAGTCTTAACTGGAGTACAAAACCCTAATGATTTGGAAAGATATATTCTAAAGGTGATAGTAGCTGCTCAAGTTTATTGCTAATACTATTACATTTAAGTCGGTTGGTTCTAGATGGCATACCAGGACTTGAATGCATAATTAGGGCTGCAGGTTAGTCATGATGGTAAACAAACAGTCATCATTTTTCTGTTTGTCTGTGACGTTTATTTTATCCATAATTTTAACAAAGTTGACTGAAAAACAGAAGCTGTGTGGAGGTGGACAGTGATTATTGATGGAGGGGAGAGGACCAATAGGGAAGTGCAACATTTCCCTTGCTTGTCAATAGTATGAACAGCTTCAAATCTTACATCTGTCTGGGGCAGAGCATTCCACATCTTCACAACATCTGTATGAAGAAATGTTCATGGCTGCAGGTCTAACTTTCTTGGTTCTGATTTTAAAGATACGTCATGGCTGAATTGTCGTTTATATACTCCACCAACATTGAAATGTCATCTGTGAGTAGCAGTTTCTCTTGGCCATCCAGCTTTGTGAATGACAATTTTTTCTGCACTATTCATCCTTCGGGGTTGTTGTATGGACGTTTCAGTTTGGGAAATATATATCCAAGACATCCAACCTTACACTTGGCCCAAGTGTATGATTTACTGTGAGATTGGGACCCATTCTCATCGGTAATAGGAAGATAGCAAATAAAATGGGAAAAGAGGATGGGAAGAGTTCAGAACAATTCCCAGTTCAGAAAATGATTGGGAAGGTGTGGTAAAGTTGACAAGAGATGTGAAACTTGGAGTCTAAGAGTCAGAGATAAAGAAGAGAATTTCTAGTGCCTACTTTCTAAATATACAGTACAGTTGGCCCTCGCCGAATGTGGGGGTTACCTTCCTGGAAAACAGCGCACTCGGTAAATTCATGTTCGGTAAGCTTGATAAGTAATGAGAAAAAGGGGGTTAGGGGAATCCATCCACAGGTTATCCAACCTCAAGTCTCCAGGCACCTCCACATCCGACCAAATCAAGGTACGTACTGAAGCAGGCTACAGCCAGTTGGCCCGGTCTCTCCGCTCCCCTCTCTCACTGACTCACTGGAGACAATAAAAAAACAATAAAGCAACAAAAAACAATAAAGCAACAATAAAACTACAGCTAGGCTTATTTATTTTATCTTTGGTCCTGGAAATGCGAGGAGACTCTCTCTCTCTGTGTCTGCAATGTAATGCCATCAGGATGTTCCGAGGCTGAAGAGTCATCGGACTTCCCAAGTGTGCATTGCGCACGGGGCCAGCCAGCCGAGGAATCATCAGATTTAGTCGGGAGCTGTCGGCGTCCTCACAAGTGCTCATGCGCGCGGGGCCAGCCAGCTCATACACACAAGTTTTACACATGTTACGCAAAAAAGTGACACATTTTTTTCTTCGCGTACAGTTGAATTTGCAATCAAGAAAGTTGTGTTCGCCAAGGGTTAACTATAATTGAATAACATCTCCAACAAAGCACAAAGGAAAAAAACTTTGGAAAGGCTTGGATTTAGATAAAAATAACTTTGTGAGCTTCCTTTGCACAAAGCAACAGATTCAATTCCCATTAAAAGGTGATACTTCCTCAATCAATCAATCAATCAATCAATCAATCAATCAATCAATCAATCAATCAATCAATCAATCAATCAATCAATCCTTACATTTATATATCACCTTTCACGTCTCCTTACAGCGTTGTCAAGGTGCTGTACAGTCAGGTAGGGACAAGAGTAGGTGGGGGAGGGGTCAGGGCAGGATGAAGAAGAGTAGAAAAATTGACTGTATATTTGTGGGCGAAACGCGGCAGCCAAATTGCGCACAGCAGTGTCCCAGAAACTGTCGCAGAAATGGGGCCAGGGGAGAAAGTGGGAAAAGAGGGCAAGGGGGGAGAGGGAGGGAAAGGTGGTGTAGAGCAAGGTCAGGGAGGAAGAGGGGGGAGAACAATAGCAAACAGAGACCACTTGTTTTTATATGATGAATAAATCTTGCTACTAGAAATGGCAGAACAACAACAAAATTACACTTGTATTGTGCCTTTCACGTCAGGAGGACATCCCAAGGTGCTGGATAGTCATTGTTTCAGACCAGAGCTGGGACAGGGGGTCGGAGGGAAAGGGGGTATTTGGAGTAGCCGATGGGATTATCGAAGAGAAGGGTCTTGAGGTGGGACTTGAACGAGGCCAGGAAGGGGGCGAGGTGGATGGATTGCTGGATGGACTTCCAGAGGTTGGGGGCAGTGTGGCTGAAGGCTCGTCTGCCGATAGTGGGTGGGTGGGTCACGGACGTGGAGCAGGCTGGAGCCTGCTGAGCGGAGGGTGGGGGAAAGTTGGTAGCGGTTTAGGAGATCCCAGATGTAAGGTGGGGCAAGGCCATTGGGGCTTTGAATGTGAGGACCAGGATCTTGAATTGGATCCCCTGGATGATGGTGAGGGAAGGCAGAGTCATTGCTTGGATGTGGGGGAGGAAAGACAGTTGAGGATCGAACAAGACACCTAGGTTCCTAACTGGCTTGGTGAGGTCGAGTGATCTGCTGCCAGAGCCTGATGCATGAAGACGCTGGAGCGAGCCAATCAGTCTTGTCGACATTCAACTGTAACATGTGCCTGCAATTATTTCTACCGTATCAGTTTTGAAATATTGATTCTTCAATCCAATCATTGCTAAGTAATAGGAAATGTTTTTCAACCAATTACAGTAATTAAGTTTGTTTATTGTATGTATGAAGCCAGTTCTATTAACCTTTTATTAGTATTTATTTGTTATCACCTCAACAAATTGGTAGCACTCAGTGAAATGAGCAGATAATTGTCTGAGCAAAGGCTTGTGTATCTCACAGCAAAGAGAAAAGGAAATTGAAAGAGAGAGTCAGACTCTAGTGTTCTTTCGCACTGCATTGTTAGCATTGCTGTACACTGAGGGGCAAACATCAGGCCAACTGGCTAAGGAAGATAGGCAGAAGGTGAAGAAAGAAACTTACCTGAACATTCACTTTTTTAAAAAGTTAGGACTCTGTTTAAAAATTTATGTGACTATATACTTAGCTGTAAGACTTAGCTACCAGCTGTGGAAAAGTTTCCTTGGCATTTGATTCCCAAATTAAAGATTAATTCAAAGTATTTTGAGATGTTAGAGAAAAATGTGAACTTCAGTGCCCTAAACTCTGAGAATACATGTCCAATTTCAGACACAGGGATATTTCCACGTGTTAAGTGTCATCCATATATTGAACTCTGTTTTGGTGGATGCACTTAAGCATTTTGATGAGTTTTTGCATGTGTCAAACAATCAGTGACCAAAAGAAAATCTTAACAAGGTTATCATTAAAATTGCAATGTCTCCATTGAGCCCCAAATTCCAAAGTATCAACAATGGCTCCTAATCAACACAGAATTTAAGAATTTTCCAAATGTTAAATTTCAATACAGTGGTTTTATGAATAAAATCAGATGTGGTTTGGTCTTTAGAATGGTTAATCTCACTCTGTACGGTTTGCCTATTTTCCATGTTAGATTTCTGTATGTTTCCCTTTAATGATTTATTTCAGAATGTGCTAAATAAATTTCATTATATTTATTTGAGTTTACTATAATGCACAAATATTTGCTGTCTTGCAGGATATTTCTCTTACAGAACTAATTCAAAATGCAGTTTACACTGTTAGCTAATTGTCCCAGATTTCATTGAGGTACTAATTTCATAGCAGATAAACAAAGCTCGGGCATCTGAAGATGCTTAAACTTTGAAGAAACTCAGATGTGCATAGAGGATAGTAAAGCAAAATATACATCAGTGGTCTGTACAATTTAGCCTGCTACGATCAGAAAAGAACACTGTGACAGTGTATCTCTGCCAGCAATGATTAAAGTGATTTTACTGCTTCTTGGGCACCTGTGGAAATCACTGTAGGTTGATCTATAACCCAATTCAAGGACAAATGTAGAGTAGATGATAGTCATGGCTCTGATTTCAAATCCTATGCACTTCTTCCCCCCTCCATCTGCACATGCCTCACTCCAACAGTCATCCCTAGCCTGCAGCTATTTTAGCTTACTTACATTGAACACTTATGGGAACTGGTAAAACATGTTATTAACAGCACAATTTCACCAGCCAACAAGGAAATGGTTCTCAGATGTATGTGTGAGTGCAGATGATGATCTCTGCATGAATGCTTCTCTGTCACTATAATGGAAATCTGTGATTTAGATCGGAAAAAAAACTGAAACTTGCCTGAGGAAGAAGATGGACACAGCAGCAGAGAAACACCCACACAGTTGTAGGTGAGAAATATAGTTTTGCATAAATCTCCCCACGCCTCTTAGGATTATGTTACAGTTCCCCGCCTGAAAAATATATTAAATGGAAATCCTCTGAAAGCTGAGTTTGTGGAAATTTTGGATTCTGTTACTATCCTAAGGGAGTCACAGCACTTTTTGAAATTTCTCTATTTTGTGGCTACTGAAACCGACGCCTGATAACAGCTATTTCCAAGCTTTCTGAGGAGGAAAGATAAAGGTTAGATCTTATTGTGGTAATCTGCTTACTCACAGTTCCACTTTCCAATCAGCCCAAGGACCTAGATATTTTCATTCTGATTCAAGTAAAGACCGCTGAAATTACCCACCGGTGCAAGATAAATTCTCCAGCTTCGAAGTGGCTGTGCCTTCCAGTAGAAGAGGACAAATGTGAGCCTCACACAGATCTGATGGTATATAGCCTGGTACCAGATTTAGAGCCCATTTTAATGTTTTATTATAATGCTGATTTATGACCAGCTAAATATTGGATACGTATTTTTAAAACTTTGTTTCTTCCCAATTTTCTCCTCCACTTTGAAAATGACTGCTTTGTGCTGGATAAGGCACCCAGGCCCCAGTTGCCCTCTTGTGCTTTTGCCCCAAGGGACATTCTTCACCACTGAATCTGTACATTGGGTATCAGAAGCAGAGCTGTCTGTACTGCGGTTGAATTTTGCTGTACATTCAAAGTAAAATTAAAAAATAACAAAATTGGGTCTCAGTTTCAGCCAATGATAAACTTACAATGTAGTTCTGCTTACTAGTTTGGGGAAGGGAAAATCCGATTGGCACAAGGACTGAACAAAGCAAAAACAGAAGTTGCTGGGGAAACTCAGCAGGGCAGGCAGCATCCATGGAGAAAGGAAAAAGAGTCAACATTTCGGGTCTACAACCCTTGTCAGAACTGGTAGACCCAAAACGTTGACTCCTTTTCGTTTCTCCATGGATGCTGCTTGACCTGCTGAGTTTCCCCAGCAACTTCTGTTTTTGTTTCAGATTCCCAGCATCTATAGTATTTTGTATTTTGTTGACTGAACAAAGCAATTGTTAAAGTTCCTTTCTGTTATCCTTGATAACAACTCAAATATCACCAACATCCATGAAATTAAGTGATTTGTATATTATGAAAAATATAGCTTTGCTGATAGTTCAGTGGCTAAATGCACTTTGTGATGCGGTACTGAGCCATATAGATCAGGAGGGTATAACATTTGATCTTTGGTCTTTGAGTTGAATAATCTCAATTTAAGATCGCCTGTAGAGGCGCCACAAATTGGCCACTGTCTCCACTCACCAGAAGGAGCAAATAATCAAGCTGGATTTCTGCTCCTGACTACTATCCACTGATAACCATGTATGTGTCCCTGTTTGTGGGACATTGCTGTGCGCATTCAGCTGCCGCATTTCGTCCACAAATATAGAAATATTTGCTGTCTTGTGGAGTCCTATAGCCTTACAAGCAAGAGACCTGGATTCGATTCAACAACAACAATAACTTGGATTTATATAGCGCCCTCCATGCCAGACGGCATCTCAAATCCCAGGGCTGAGCCAGGGGTAGGGGGGAAAAAGTGACCAAAAGCGAGGTCGAAAAGAAAGATCTTTAACCGAAACCTGCAAGTAGGAAGAGAGGGGGCGAGGCAAAGGGAGTGAGGAAGGGTGTTCCAGAGCCTCCGGGTGTAGTGGCTGAAGCATGGCCTCCGATGGTGGAGCGGAGGATTCAGGGGACAAGGATGAGGCCAGACCCAGTAGAATAAAGGCAACGGGTGCTGTTGTAAGGAGAGAGGAGGTCAGAGAGGTAGTGGGGTGCAGAGAAGTGAAAAGATTTGAAAACAAGAGCGAGGTTCTTGAAATCAATCCTCTCCAGGACAGGGAGCCAATGCAGACTGGCAAGGACTGGGATAATCGGGGAGCGGAGTTTGGTATGGGTAAGAATGCGGGCAGCAGAATTCTGGATAACTTGGATTTTATGAATGGTAGCGGAGGGGAGACCGGATGTGGGGGAGGAAGGATAATTGGGGGTCGAATCTGATGGCTAGGTTGCATACGGGTTCAGAGAGTTTTAGGGGCAGGTTGGATAAGTGGAGGAGGTGAGAGCAGTGGGATTGAAGACGTTGATGAGAGTCATGGCTTCCGTCTCATCAACATTTAGCTGAAGGAAGTTTGTGCTCATCCAGCTCCTGATGTCTGACAGGCAGGCTGACAGAACATCAGGGTACTGGGGGTCGCAAAGTGATGTAGAAAACTAGAGTTGGGTGTGATCCGCATACATGTGGAAGTGTACCCCATATCTGCAGATAACATCATCAATAGGGAGCAAGTAGATTAGGATGCACAGTCTCTGTCCTGTGGGCAGGGCAGAAACTGGACTGGAGGGGTTTGAAAAGGGAGTGGAAGGAGAGGTGTGTGCTGAGTTGGTTTGCAACAACGTGTTCTAAGACTTTGGCAATGAAGGGCAACTTTGGAATAGGGCAGTACTGGCTAGGATTTGAGGGATCTAGGGTAAGTTTTTTGAGGAGTGGGATGATGATAGCGGTTTTGATGGGGGCAGGGACTGATCCTGAGGAGAGGGACTGATTTATGATGTCTGCCAACAGTGGGCAGAGGAGGGGGAACTGGGTGATCAGTAAGTTGGTGGGAAGGGGGTCGAGTCAGCAGGTGGTGAGTTTCATTGAGGTAATGGTGGGTGAGACAGAGAGAGGAGAGATGGGGAGGAAGGAATGTAGGATGGGGGTTGTAGTAGGAGCTGATGATGGGGAGGGTGAGAGGGGTGGAAGGGAATGGTGGGCAACAAGAGGCAGGAGGATAAGGCTAACTGACGAATATAATTTATTTTAATGAAAAAGAAGTCCATATCCTCGTCGCACTTGGCATTTGATGTGAGGATTGGGGAAGCTTGAGGGGGTGCTTGGAGGAGGTAGTGGATGGTGGAAAAAAGGACTTTAGGGTTGTTTTTTACCTCCAGAATGATATCGGAATAGTACACCATTTAACAAAGAACGGCGGTAGCTGTGGATATGCTCCAGCTACTGTTGCTGGTGAACCGTCAGGCTGGTTTTCTGCCACCTGCGCTCAAACAGTTGGGTTTTGTTTTCTAGTGAATGGAGATGACTGTTATACCAGGGGTATCAGGTAGGCTTAGAGATGATTACAGGGGGGACGAGAGAGTTGAAGGTGGAGGAGAGACGATCATGGATCAGCTGGATGACTGCTTCAGGATCTCTCTAGGCGAAAGGCCAGAGGGATACTATGTCAGTGTATGTGAGGGCCTTTGTGAGAGTATCAGGGGTAGCCTTTTCCATGGGCATAAGAGTATAGTTGAAGGCTTGGTGGAAGAGAGAGGGATGCGAGAGGAGAAGGGGATAAGGAAGTGGTTTGAGATGGCCTTGTCCATTATGCTCAGGTTGGAAATGTCAAGACCATGGGTGATGACGAGGTTGAGGGCTACAGTTGTGGGTTGGTGAGTTTATATGAAGGGTGAGGTTTAGGGAGGAGAGGAGGGCAGTGAAGTCAGAAAATGTGGTGCAAGGAGAGTTTAGGTGGAGGTTGAAGTCACCCATTATGAGCAGGCGTTCAAAGCAGAGGGACAGAGAAGAGAGGAGAGTAGAGATGTCAGAGAGGAAAGAGCCAGGGGGTTTAATGGGGTGGCAGACCAGAAAATTTTTCAGTGGGAGAGAAGGATAGTAGAGGGTGATGTGCTCAAAAGAGGGGAAGCAGCCAGAAAAATAGGGGGAAACACCAAGGGAAGCTTTGGAGATGAGGGCCAGCCTGCCGCCACATTGGTTTGGACAGGGGGTGTGATGGAGGTGTAGCCTGGAGGAGAGGCTTCAACTAGGGGACAGCCAGGTTTCTATAAGGCCAAGGATGTCGATGTGCTCATCCAGGATGAGGTCATGGATGGTGATTCCAGGCAGGGCTAAACCTTGGCCAACTTTCCTTACTCCACAAGCCTAATAATAATCTCTCAAAAAAAAGTAATAAATTGGTTATTTCAATCCACGACTGTTTCTGGGACACTGCTGTATACAATTAGCTGCTGCATTTCTCCCACAAATATACAATCAATTCACTTTACAGTATATTCTGTGAAGCGCCTTGAGATGTCTAGAAGAGACATGCATTATATCAAAAGCAAGGATTACTATTAGTATTATTATGTACACATTATCTGAGTGAAGGATTGTGCCTTGCATTTTCTGTTTACTCACACAATAAGATGACAACTCGACTGAGATACCTGAAAGCAGCTGACACTCGTTATGCATTATTTCAGTGTGAATCATCACTTCAGGAAAGGAGAGAAAATAGTGGAGGAAGAGTTCAAACGTCCCACAGCTGCACTGAGGTTAAATTTTGCTGTGCAGCCAAAATGAGACTTTAAAATACCTAAATTATTTTTTACTCGAGGTGCAATTAACACAGCATTTGTGTTAGGTTAGTTGGGTGCACAAAACAAAAAGCAATCTCTTGAAGTTGGAGTCCCCAGTTTCAGCCAATGATAAACTTACATTGCAATTCTGTTTGCTAGTTCAAGGAAGGAAAAATCCTATTGGCAGAGGCCAATACTTTGGGGACTGGAAAATGGTAATGATTAATTCTAATCTAAAACCACACAATATACCAATGGAACATGTGAGTACGTAGTATGTGAGTACTATATGTCATGTCTGCCTCTTCAGTGCACGTTAAAGATTCCATTGTACTTTTCAGAAAGAAAAGGGAGTTTCTTCCAATCATCCAACTAACATTGATCTTTCTCTTCATGGCTGTTTGTGGGATATTTCTGTGCACAAATTGGATGCCATGTATGCCTACAAATAGGCCCAACATATTATAGTAAATATTGTGAAACTCTTTGAGATGTCTTCCTGATATGACCAAATGCATATTACAGTACAGGTAATAGTGTCCTCTATTTAGGACACTTCTATTTAGGATGTTTCAATTGAAGGCACATCATTTTTTAACACCTTTTGATCAATATCGGACACTTGGATTCGTTTTAATGAATACAATTTTTTGCACATGTGCAGTACATATTTTGAATATTGTGGTCGCATTTTGCGTGTCCTTTTTGTTCATATGCACAGTCCATAGTGTATTTGCAGGTAAATCGTGCTCACAATTGATATAGTACATCCTAGCGTTTGAACTGGCCAATAGCATGTCACTACATCATTGTTTAAAAGCCAGCTGATTTTGAAGCAACACCACCCCACGTCAGTATTACAGTAATTTACAAACATTCCTGAGCAACTTCGAGCGATTTACAACCTCTATTGGGTTTATACCATGTCGGGAAAAGACAGCATTACGTGAAATGAGTTGCGGTTATACCGCTAGTGGCCAGAAACCCTGCAAAATCATCACTTTAAATACTAAATTGGAGTTGATAAAACGCATTGATTCTGGTGAAAAAAGGTACAGACGTCGGGAGGGCTTTAGGGCTAGCTAGATTGACAGTGGCTACTATAAAACAGAATAAGGACAATATACTGGCAAGTTCAAGGTGTGTTACAGCTACAGGTGCAAGCAGATTAGCAAAATTTAGGAGTGATGTGATGAAAAACATGGAAAGAATGCTGAGTGTCTGGATTGAGGATCAGAACCAACATAATATACCACTCAACACTTTGGTTATCCAAGAGAAGGCAAAATCATTGTTTAGGATCAGTTAAATGATCAGGAAGGACAAGGCTCAATGGCACCACCTTTCAGTGCTAGCAGAGTGTGGTTTCAAAGGTTTAAAAGACGCTATGGGCTCCACAATATCAAGATGAGTGGAGAAGCTGCAAGTGCCACTGCCACTGTCACATTGCCAGAATTAAAGTTTGCCAGTATTAAAGTACAATACTATACAGTTACCCCAAGTACCCCTTCTTGCCTATGTGTGTTAATTTGTGTGTTATGTTGTGTGGTTTTGTGTGTTATTTAGTGGGTTTAAGGTCTGAAAATTTCCTGTGAAAAGAACGCATCTCTGGTTATATAATGGGAACGCATGGGAAATCGTATTTCGATTTAGGATGTTACGATCTAGATACAGTTTTTCAGGAACGCAACCCTGTCCTAAATAGAGGTTTACCTGTATATACCAAATGCAAAGAGAAATATTATTTATTATCGGTTTTCCTGGAGTCAGGAAAGTTTTAATAGTCAGTTAGATCTCATTGAAGGGTTTATATAATTCCTGCTTTTTTATTTTTATCTTGTTTATCTCTCTCTCCTTAATTCTCAGTTTTACATTTTAGTGAGCCTTGACCTATGGTTTTTAATGGAAATAGAATACTGTGAGATGTAAAAGTGGCATTGATGTGTTAATTATCACTGTAGTTGTTATACTTTCAATCAATATGGTCATGCTACATTGATCTAGCCACTTCCCTCCCTCCGCCATGAATTTGGCACAATGGTTGTGTGAATGTTGGGCAAAGACATTGGAATCACTGGTCACATTTGAGTGCCTGTTTGTAGAATATTAGGATTGCTAAAACTGGCAGCAGCCTCCCAGGGCTATGCAAAAATAAATGAATCTAGGTTTCTGTTCCTTAGCACTGTTGAGCAACCCCTGTAGTTGTTGTTTTAGGGAGGATCAGGCTAGAGTCTGATGCCTGTTAATTTGGAACTGCTGAACTTCCCTTCCCCTCCACAAATAAAATTGGTATAACAATATATAACGACAATACTCCTCAGTACAACAACAACAAAATTACATTTGTATAGTGCCTTTCACATCAGGAGGACATCCCAAGGCACTGGACAGTTACTTCTTCAGACCCAAGCTGAGGAAGGGCCAGAGAGGGGGTGGGTGGGGTGGGGGGAAGGAATTGCCAATGGGTCCATCGAAGAGGAGAGTCTTGAGGCGAGACTTCAAAGAGGCCAGGGAGGGTGCGAGGCGGAGGGACTTTGGGATGGAGTTCCAGAGGTTGGGGGGCAGAGTGACTGAAGGCTCGCCCGCCAATGGTTGGGTGGGTGGGTCGGGGGACGTGGAACAGGCCAGAGTCTGCTGAACGGAGGGGGCGGGCAGGTTGGTAAGGGGATAGGAGGTCACGGATGTATGGTGGGGCGAGGTTGTGGAGGGCTTTAAATGTGAGGATCAGGATCTTGAATTGGATCGTCTGGATGATGGGGAGCCAATGGAGTAGGGCAAGGATGGGGGAAATGGGGTCATGGAGTTTGGAATGGTAGAGGACATAGGCCGTTCTGGAGTTCTTGATTATCTGCAGCCTGTGGAGGGAGAAATTGGGAAGGCCGACCAGCAAGGCATTGGCATAATCGAGCCGGGATGTAATGAAGGCATGGATGAGGGTTTCAGCGGCTTTAGGGGTGAGATAATGGCGGAGTCAGGAAATGTTGTGGAGGTGGGGAAAGGCAGAGTGAGTCATTGCTTGGATGTGAGGGAGGGTTGAACAAGACACCTAGGTTCCTGATTGGCTTGGTGAGGTTGAGTATGCAACCATGGAGGTTGAGGCAGCCAGCACCTGATGCAAGTACACATATTATGTCTCACATTTAAAGCCCTCAATGGCCTTGCCCCATTCTACCTCTGCAACTCACTAACCCTCTACAATCTTGTCCACTCCAGCCACTCAGCTGTGTCACCTGACCCACCTGCTTCACTACTAACTGGCAAGCCTTCAGCCACTCTTGTCCCCAACTTTTGGAATTCCATCCCGCAATCCCTCCGTCTCGCCTCCTCCCTAGCCTCCTTCAAGTCCTGCCTCAAGATCCTCCACTTTGATATGTCATTGCTTACCCCTCTACCCCTCCCTTCAGTCTGCCCTCTCCAATCCCGATCCCAGTTCGGGTCCAAAACATTGATGGTCCAGCACCTTGGGACGTCTTTCTGACGTCAAAGGTGCTATACAAATATAATTTTTTTTTGTAGGTCAAGTAGAGATTTTTTCATCTACAGATGACATGATAGCAAGCATGTTCACTGAGAGAACGTAAGATCCCTAACCTTTTCATTTCTGAATCACCAGCTGAAACATTTAGCAGGCCAACATTTTGTAACTTAGTACTGTACCAATTGGGTTTTGCATCCTTCGGCATTGCTGGGTAATTTAATGACTTACTGCCAGCTTGAAATTGGCATCCAGAGACAGAAAGGATGCTGATGCCCATTTGTTTCAAAACAATGATTCACTGGTTAGAGTGTGGTGTTGAAGTGAGGTGAGAATGAATCTGTGCTTCCATCTGACCTTCTCTGACAGGCCTTTCTGGAGATATAGAGGGCAATTGCATTATATGGAAGCTGCGGTGTTTTCCATTAAAGTTCCTTCAAAACAGAAGCTAATTTTTTTCATTTGTAATTAATTGCAAACATTTTAAATGTTCATATTTGACTTTAAAGTTAAAATAAAAATGTTACATATATTCTATCTGCTATCTTGTTGGCTTTGGGGCAATGGTTTTATAATCTACTGTACAATGATACTTGCATTTGTTATAGCTCTTTGTCACAATGTTAAAGCATCTGAAAATGGTTCACAGGATTTTACTTATTGTAGTTAGTAGCTATGTATTAGTAGGCAAACTGTATGAACATATGATCAGTAGAATAACATCTCCACTTATTATATTTTTATAGTGTAACTTTCACATTTAAAAAAATCAAAAAGGTAAATCAGTTTCCATCTATAGTTTCACTGAATAAACAGTATAAAGGAAGACTATCTATAAGATCCCACTTGCCGATGTCATCACAGACTGGGGTTCAATTCTACATGTATTCAGATGATAACAGCTCTCTCTCTCTGCCTCCACCCTTGATTCCAGGACCACTGCTGTCCTGACTGATTCCCTGTCAGACATCAAGCCCTGAATAAGCTTTAACTTTCTCTAGTTAAATGTTAACACGACAGAGGCTATCATGCTTGCTTGCATCAGAGCGTTCTCACCTCAAGTGCTGACAGCACCTTGCAGAACTGGTGCTGAATCCGCAGTTTATTGTTTGACTCCTTTAACTGTGCTTTGACCTGCTCAGCTTTCCTCCACCTCCAAAGATTGACCACCAATTCTCCACTTAGGCAGCCAAGATCTCATTCATGGATTACATCCAAGCTTGAGTACACCAATATTATGCACACCTACATGTTGCTTCTCTACACAAGCTGCAAACTATCCAGAATTTGACAGCCTATGTCCTTGCCCTCATCAGACTCTATGAGCCTGTACTCGCTCATCTCCATAAACTCCCTATCTCCCAGCGGAACAAGTTTTAAATTCTCATTCTCACTTTAAATCTCTCCATAGTGTCTTTGCATTCTACCTTTGTTACCTGTTCATACCATACTGACCCGGTCACACTATTCACTCAGCAAGCATCAGCCTGCTTCACTAGCCCCCACTCCATCTATACCACCATCATCTAGTGAACTTCCAGCCATTTGCTTCCACTCTTTGGAACTGCAGCCCAGAGTTTCTGTGACTTGCTCTTTCCCTCACCCCATTCAAAGAGATTGACCTCTTTGATGAGCTTTCAAATCCCTCTCAGCTCCCACACCCAGCTCGGGGTCCCTATCAGTGCTGTGTTTTGGGAGATACTCCCGACATCTATCCTCACAACTCATTTGAACAACCATTTATGAATGGAGAAGTCATGAATTTTTCAGAAATACCTTCAAATACTTTAAACAACTAAATCTGGAAAACAAACTTTTGTTTATTAGTTTCTCTCATTAAAGCTCAGTGGTTAGAGCACTCACCTCACAAGCGTGAGACATGGGTTCTATTCCCAGCAGGGTAAAATATTGGGCAAGTTTCCCTACTCCATGTGACTCTGTTTACCTAGCAAGTAGTAGGAACTCAGATGTTGGTCAATTTGCAGAGCGCTTTCCAGGGATAATAATCCTTAAAAAAAAATTGGTCATGATTGTTTGTAGGACACTGCTGTGTGCAACTGGCTACTGTGTTTCGCCTATGAATACACAGTCAATTCACTCTGCAATAAATTTTGAGACATCTAGAAGACGTGAAAAGCACTATTTAAATGAAATGAATATTATTACTGTATATTCAATGTTGCTAAAGCAGGCCTATCTGAACCATGCAGACCTTCTCTCACTCCATTTGAATTGCTTTCTGAGAGAACTGTGGTGAGAGATAAATTGTCTTGTGGCTGTTTAAATATCTCTGAGCTGTCATGCCCAAATGACTATTTGGAATGGAGTCAATCTGAGAGAATGAGCCTGGCGTTTAATTAACCTTTGAGCAGTGAACAGGGTCCTTGGGATCTCATTCATTCAGCAAGGGAATCATGCTTCAGATCAATACCATTTAATATAACTTACAAATATACTGAACATCTGCCCTACTGTTGAGAGAAACATTGGAGATAGTGTTCAGGAGGTAAAAGCATAATCTAGTCTATTCAAACACCTATCATGTTTTCAACGTATCTCAAAGCACTCAGCATTTAGTCCAAACTATAATAACTGCGTATTTTGAAGGCAAAAGCATCAGCCAATTTTTGTACAGCAATTTTCTCCAACCACGTAGTGGATGATCAATTTCACCTTGGCGATTGTTGGCCAACAAACTTCAAGAAATTCCCATCACTTATCAAATAGTATCATGGGATTTTTAACGTTAACATGAATAGGCTGATGAGATGGTTTAACATCTCATCTGAAGGCACCACCTCTGACAATGCAATGCTTCCCACTGTCAACTTAAACTGAGTTCAAAATCCTGTTTTAGGATTTACCTTCTGAGTCATACGTGAGAGTGCTACCAACTGAGCTAGTCTAACACTAGCTATGTTATAGAATTGTTCGAGTCTTGGATATACATTCTCGTTTGAATCTTCTCTATTAATGACAGCCATTGTTTTGAAAATGTAGCTTAGTATTTATCATATCTCTGTCACTCACAATGCTTTGTATAGAATTTTATTTTTACACCGCCCATAATAAAAATCCGTGCATTTGATATGCCACTTTTCACGTCTTCTATATGTCTCAAAGCACTTCATAGAATATACTGCAAAGTGAATTGACTGTATATACGTGGGTGAAATGCGGCAGTCATTTGCACACAGTTGTGTCTCACAAACACTCGTGAATTGAAATAACCAATTTATTATTTTTTTGAGGGATTATTATTAGGCATGTGGAGTAAGGAAACTTGCCCAAGGTTTCACCCTGTCTGGAATTGAACCCAGGTCTCTTGCTTGAAAGGCGAGTGCTCTAACCATTGAGCTACAGGATTCCATAATTAGTTACTTTCAGGATTAGATTACTGAACCAACAAACTAAAATTTCAACCTTGATTCAACCTTGAATCCTTTTCATTTCTAAGAATTTGGCTTGTTCCTTTTTAAAACTCCATAATGAAATTTGTTCTACCATTTGTATCGATAGTTATTTATTATGATTTTAAAAAAAATATTTATAAAAATTTATTGATTATTTTTCCCTTATTGGTAAATTTACCAATCTTTGGCAGCATTGCATTTTTTTATTCACTTATCAATAAATGTTGTGGATATTACCTATCATGTTTATTAAATGTATCTATTATATTCTATTAAAAGTATTGCTCTCAATGTCAAAGGTTGTTGCACGTACTGACAAGGAGAGAATAACTCTACCATATCAAAAAGGCATGCTAACCTTTATATCATTCCTATTTTGCACAGTAACAATAGCGTCTATTGCTAAGACAATACATAGGATGCAATTAATTACTTCTAAAACAATGGATTTTACCAGCACTTGAACCAGCCAATTATGAGTTAATCCTAGTTTGATCACAGGGGAAATCCATTATATTTACAAATGACAGCCGTTAATTGATTATTTTCAAATATAAACCACAGAGCAGTTCACGGTGGCTTATCGGTTCCAATGGTTCCAATACAAGGACCAGACTAAGGCTTTTAATTTGATTTTTGTCATATAATCAATTGTGCAATTAGTTCCTACTCCACACAACACCTGAATAGTCAGTCATTCTTGTATCTAGATTAGCGGCAAATATAACGTCTATAATCCCAGGATAAAACTGATGATATCAACACTTTCATGGGTGTATCAGAGAAAGTTCATTTTGATACTGTCATAAAACATTGATACACGTATATAGACGTGGGAAAAAACAAACTTTTAGCAAAAATATTCATAGTTGCTAAAATGTACTCTTTCCATTATAAACATTTGTGCCAGTGTCAAATTTACAAACTATTTCCATTTTTAAAAAAATCAGTTAGATTGTTTTTTACTCACAATACCTGTAGGTAATTAAAATATTAATTGAAATGGAGAAGTGTAAATTAATTAACACATGCATTGAATTTAGCAACCTTATCATAACAATAAAAACAAATTGTAAACTACCGTATATACCACCCTTGACATAAGTAATGCCATGGAGTGCTTAACAGTAATGTGGTCCGACACCCAGGAAAGTGGCAGCCATTTGCACACAGCAGTGTCCCACAAACAGTCGTGAATTGAAATAACAAATTTATTATTTTTATTAAAAGCTGGAAAGAGAGGGGAGGTGACCAAAGACACGGTCAAAGAGGAAAGTTTTCAGGTCTGATTTGGAGATGGGCAAAGAGGGTGCAAGGCAGAGGGATTAAGGCAAGGAGTTCCAGAGTTATAATAATTAATACAATGACTGTTTCTTGTGTGTGACAGACACAGTCCCCACCCCTCCACACCCCACTCTCTATTCCCTAACAAGCTTCTCAATTACAGTTATAGACTACAGTAAATAAAGCAGGCACATTAGACTTCTAGCTCTCGGTACTGATTATTGGCTTTATGATGTTTTTACTTTAGTTATGCCATTATCCCACTAAGCAATATTTCAGTGCTTCTAACAAAATGTATCTACATGCAAAATACACCAATGCACCAACTAATATACTCGATCATGAAATATCTAGATAAAGCTCAGTTGGTTGTACAGTACTCCACAAGTGTTGATGGGAAGAAACAATACAACTGGTTATATGTAGCTATACTGAATGCTGAGCTAACAATCATGTTAGCAGATCTAGTACAAACATAGGATAAAATTCTTAATCATATACAAAAATGCAAAATACTGTAGATGCTGGAAATCTGAAACAAAACCAAATCGCTGGGAACACTCAGCAGGTCAGGCAGCATCTATGGAGAAAGGACAGTGAGTCAACATTTCGGGCTCATGACCCATCGTCAGAACTGGGGCATGTTGGGAGGGAGAGGTTTTTAAGAGAGTTCTAGAGACTAACAGAGAGTAGGGAGGCAGGGCAAGGAAGGCAAAGAAGAAAATCAGGTACAGGACAGTAGATGATGGGTTAAAGAGATGTTCATGGTGTAAAACAAAGGTGAGATTGCAACAAAACTGGAAAGAAGAGCTGTTAATACCACAAAACAAAGAGGGAGTGAAATTGCAAAAGAATAGACAGATCAAATTGTCACAGAGGAGGGGGGGGGGGGGGGGGGGGGGGGGGCGGGAAGATGAGCTGTTATGGCCTGAAATTATTGAAATCAATATTGACACCAGAGGGCTGTAAGGTCCCTAGTAGATAGATAAGGTGCTGTTCCTTGAGCTTGTGCTGCGGTTCTTTGGAACAGCGTAAGAGACCGTGGATGGAAAGATCAGACTGCAAGTGGGAAGGAGAATTGAAACCGGTAAATCAGTGTTGCATTTGTGGACAGAACAGAGGTGTTCAGCAAATTGTTCACCCCATTTGTGTTTGGCCTTCCTAATGTAAAGGAGACCCCAACGTGAGCAGAGAATGCAGTACGTATCGGTGGTAGTACAGAACATGTAATTCACTGTCTCACGTAAAAACTGTGTGTTTTCCAAATGCAGATTGAGTGACTGATTTGCCTGAAATCCATTCTGGATTTCTCCCTGTGTTCTGACCAACACTCCAAAAAATTGATCATTCACATCAAGGCTGTTTGTGAGACATTGTTGTCACTCAAACTGGCTGGGGCACTCGCTTACAAAATATTCAGTCACTAAACTTTACAGAAAATCCTATAAAACACTTTGAGATGTTTTGATGCCATGATACAACATATCAAATGTAAGGATTATTGTTATAATAAATTGCTGAAACATCGGACATATGGCAGAGTAAATAAACGATGTATGGTGAAACATTCTAAACCATAAACTAATATTATAAATTAATAGGACTGACATCGTAAAACACAAAGAATAATAAAGGAGGTGGCTGGTATCTAGGAAAAAGGTATTTGAGATTTAAACATGAATAATGAAAATTAGGAGTAAAGAGACAAGAATTTTGAAACAATTCCTTTAGCCTGAATACACCATCCAAAAGGACCAATGCTTCCTCTCTGAATGCTGAGAAATAAGAAGACTATTGCCTTGATTGACTTCCTTAACAGTGTAATACTCCTACTAATGCTAAGCTAAAGTCATTCTGATTGTTAGCTAGAAGCAAATTCTCTCACTATGAAAACGTAGAATAAATCAAAGAAATAAAAATGAGAAAAACTTGAAAGAAGAAAGTTCAGAATGGAACAATAGAAAGAATCAAAAGCAGCCTCATAGCAGCATTTGAACAGAGGTAAAATAGATCAACTGACAGCAGAAAACCTCCAGAAATACGCTGAAAGGAAACGTACACGAAAGAGAACAATTAGCTTTGTGGAAACTTATTTCAGAAGAAACTCTGGCCTACCTACATCTCACAAAATTATTTTGATGAAGAAGACTCTTTGCCCCATTTGATCTCAGTCTCCAGAATAGCTCCATCCTAGTTTTCTCATCACAGCATCAACAACAATAACAACAAAATCACATTTTCAGAGCGCCCTTCACATCGGGGGGACATCCTAAGCCGCTGAACAGTCAGGGTCGGGACCGAGCAGGTGGTGGGGAGCAGCATTGGAATGAGGGAAGGCAGAGAGGTAGGAGGGCAACTGAAGGCAATGTCAAAGAGGCGGGTCTTGAGACCAGCCTTGAAGGAGGCAGGAGGGGAGAAAGGTGAGGGGAGAAAGGTGAGGGGATTGTAGGAAGGAGTTCCAAAGTGTAGGGGCAGTGAGCCTGAAGGCCCAGCCGCTGATGGTAGGGCGGGTCAGGAGGGAGACATGGAGCTGAAGCCTGCTGAACAGAGGGAGCAAACAGGTTGATAGGGGGTTAGTAGGTCAGAGAGGTAGGAGAGGGCAAGGCCATGGAGGGCCTTGAAAGTAAGGTCAAGGATTTTGAATTCGATCCTCTGAGGGACAGGGAGCCAGTGGAGCCGGACGAAGGTGCAGGTGAAGGTGTCGAGGAGCCTGATTCGGGAGAGGACACAAGCTACGGAGTTTGGATGATCTGCAGCTTGTGGAGGGAGGAGTTAGGGAAACCAACAATGAAGGAGTTGCCGTAGTCGAGCCTTGAGGTGACAAAAGCATGTTTAAGGATTTCAGCGGCCTGAGGAGTGAGGCAGTGATGGAGACAGGTGATGTTGTCAAGGTGGTGAAAGGCATGGTGCGGATATGGGTGAGAAAGGACAGCTCAGGGTCAAGCAAGACACCCAGGTTTGTGCCTGGCTTGGTCAGGTGGAGTGTGCATCCATGGATGCTGATGCTGCCAGTGCCTGAGGTATGGAAGTGATGGCATGAGCCAATCAAAAGGACCTCGGTTTTGCTGATGTTCAGCTATAGAAAGTTGTCTCTCAACCAGGACTTGATGTCTGAAACAAATATGTGGGGGAAACACGGCAGCCAATTGCACACAGCAGTGTCCCACAAATAGTTGTGAATTGAATTGATCAATTTATTAATTTTCTGAGGGATTATTATTAGATGTGTGGAGTAAGGAAACTTGCCCAAGGTTTCGCCCTGCCTAGAATTGAACCCAGGTGTCTTTCTTGTAAGGTGAATGTTCTAATCTCTGAGCTACAGGACTCAAGTTGTTTTATTTTAAATGCCAGCCGATCTTTCATCGGTGGCCGACATTTCCAATCCTATGTCCCTTAACCTCTGAAGCTCCATACTGTCTCATCCCCTCTCCCTATGTATTCCAGTCTCTCCCCAAAACCAAACTCTTCCCGCTTCCCTCACTAACCTCAACCAGTGTAAAACACCTGTAGACATTACCCTATTTGAAGGGTGATATATAAATCCAAGTTGTTATTCTGGATACCCATTTAAAATGGTAGCAAACATTTACTTCAAGACTACCCATTGTGAAATAAAGTATCATTGTATAGGCTCAAAGAGATCCACTATTTCACATCTTCATTTTCCACCTCAGCCACACAATAACTTACAAGAGGAAAACCTTGAAATATAGAACTTTAAATAAAACTGCCCTGGGATCAATTCAGATCTTCCATATCCTAAGAGGGGAAAATTACAATCAAATCAGTATTTCATCAGAAGGCAGATCTTCTTAGACTTTCATTCCCCATCAAACAATTATTTGGGATTAGACATGTATATGAATAAGGAATATAATATTCTTAGAATATATAAATAAAAAAAATTCAAGGTCTTTAAGTAAAGCAAGGTAAAATTCAATTTTGATTTTGTAGTTCTTGCAGTAACTGAATCTGTATTCTAGATTCTCAATTCTCTGAATATCTGTAATTGATATATATGATCATATCATTCTGACTGTTTGCTAAGTGTTGCTGACTGTTAATTACTGGGTAGGAAGCTGAATTCATTGATAGCTTATAAAATTTGGACTGATCAAGTTTGACACATCTCTTATGTCGATTTATGCTACCTGCTGTGTTACAACAGTTAAACAATGTACAGTAGTTGGACAATCCACATAATTAATTTGGAAATCCATCAATATTTTATCAAAGAGTATTCCACAAACAAAATGGCACAGGGAGCCATGTGCTAAAGCTTATTTAGTGACAAAATAGTGGCTCTGTAGACAATATTACCATCATTGCAAAACCTCTCGCATTTTAATTTTACCAAAATACAGGTACTGAATGGTGTACATATATTTTTAAATTGAGAAAGTATATTCTTTTCTCACCAAAGAGTATCAACAATATTTAGTTGTTATGTGGAGCATCCTTATGTGGAGCTCATGTAGCTCAGTGGTTAGAGCACTCGCCTTACAAGCGTGAGACCTGCGTTGGAATCCAGCCAGGTCAGGGCGAAACCTTGGGCAAGTTTCCTTACTCCACATACTTAATAGTAATCCCTCCAAAAAAAACACAATAATAAAATTGTTCATTTCAATCCATGACTGTTTGTGGGACACTGCTGTGCGCAATTGCCGCGTTTCGCTCACAAATATAGTCAATTCACTTTACAGTATATTCTGTGAAGCACTTTGAGATGTCGATAAGATGTGAAAAGCATTATATCAAAAAGCAAACATTATTATTATGTGTGGAATAATTTGAATGGTTCAAATCTTACATCTCACACCATCTCCACTTCAGCTTCATCTCCTCTAGCCTTGGCACCATCTCATGCAGAGTTCCTTGGTCCCCTCGTCCCTCCCTCAATATCTACCGTAAATACCCGCGTATAAGGCGCACTTTTTTTCACGTGGGAAGATCTCGAAAGTTGGGGGTGCGCCCTATACGCAGGAACAAGAAATTTTGAGCCTCGGAAATACAGTAAACAGGAGGGGTGGCCGGCGCGCTGTCAGCCGGGGTTTGGTCAGTGTCCGGTGGGGGTTGGGGGGGAGCGGGTGATGGGGCTTCGGCCTCGGCCGCCCGGGCAGCGGCAGCAGCAGCGGACTTCAGTGCTGTGTCTGCTGCCTGCCTTCTGCCTAACCCAGTCTGCCTCCCATCCTCCCTCCCTCTCCTGCCTGCCTGCCTGCCTGCCTCTCCCTCCCTCCCTGCCCGCCTCCCTGCCTCCCTGCCTCCCCCTCTCTCTCTCTCCCTCCCTCCCTGCCTGCCTGCCTCTCTCCCTGCCTCGCCCTCTCTCTCTCTCTCTCTCCCTCCCTGCCTGCCTGCCTGCCTCTCTCCCTCTCTCCCTGCCTCCCCCTCTCTCTCTCTCTCTCTCCCTCCCTCCCTGGCTGCCTGCCTGCCTGCCTCTCTCCCTCTCTCTCTCCCTCCCTCCCTGCCTGCCTGCCTGCCTCCCTCTCTCCCTCCCTCCCTCCCTCCCTGCCTGCCTGCCTGCCTCCCTCTCTCCCTTTCTCTCTCCTTCCCTGCCTGCCTGCCTCCCTCTCTCTCTCTCCCTACCTACCTGTCTCTCCTGCCTCCCTCCCTTCTGCCGGCAATATCATTGAAAATGCTTCCGTTTTTTTTCACCAAGAAAAGGTCAAAAGTGGGGGGTGCGTCTTATACGCGAGTGCGCCTTATACGCGGGTATTTACGGTATATTCTCCCTCTTGGTCTGCAGACCTGGATGAGAGCTAACTTTCTACAATTGAGCATCAACAAGATTGAGGCTCTCCTGATTGCCACCCATCAGGGCCTCCACACGTCAGGCACTGACAACATCACTATCCAAGGATGCATATTTTACTAAGCCAGTCCAGAACCTTGGGGTCTTGTTTGATCCTCAACTATCCTTCCTACCCCACATCCTTGCCATATGCTGCTATGCTGCCTCCCACCTCTGCAACATTGTCCGGCTTCGCCACTGTCTCACACCACAGGCCATCGAGACCCGCATTCATGCATTCATAACATCCAGGCTCCACCACACAAACTCCCAGCTTGTCAGACTTCCCAACTCCTCCCTTCGTAGGTGCCGATCATCCAGAACTCTGCAGCCTCTGTCCTCATCCTCTTTCTCGCCCTGCTTCACTGGCTTCCCCTTCCACAGAGGATAGTTCTGGATCGTGGGCATCACATTCAAAGTCCTCCATGACTTTCTGACCCCCTACCAACCTGCTGGCTGCCTCCGCTCAGTGGGTTCCGGTCTGCTTCATGTCCCCTGCCTCGCCTGCCCCATCATTGGTGGGCAGGCCTTCTACCACTCTGCCCCCGCCCATTCCACAGTCCCTCTACCTCGCCCCATCCCTTGCATCTTTCAAGACCCGTGTCAAGACCACCTTCATCGACCATGCCATCAGTCACCCTCCTTCCCCCCCTGCCATCCACCCTGCCCAATCGCAACCACCAGCTCAGGTAAGAAACACTGATTGTCCAATGCCTGGGTTGTGAAAGGCACTATACAAATGTAATTTTGTTGTTGTTGTAATAAATGTATTACTTTCAGGGATACAGAAACATTGTGCACTTTCCAAATCAGATATAAAGTTACATGATGTTAGGGAACATTATGGGAGACCTTCACACTTGCATAGCTCTCATTGTTAAAATTGATTGGACAATTAAAAACAACACTTATTTTTATATGTTTTAATTTTAATAAATAGAATGTATAATAAATATTCAATTTTTGGTATCATAGGAGCCTGCTAAATGTTTAGCAAGTGCTTTGAAATGTCTCAAAGACGTGATACATCAAATTTAAGGATTATTATAGTAATATAATAAACTCAGTGTCCCCTCTATATGTTCTAAAGAAATAAGACATATGCCTTAAATGTAGTGAAAAATATTTTCAACTCAAGAACCAACACTTAAAGAGAGGGAAACGTAAGGATATAACAAAATAATAAATGAAGCCAAAACAGAAATTGCTGGGAACACTCAGCAGGTCAGGCAGCATCTATGGAGAAAGGAAAAGCGAGTCAAAATTTCCGGTCCATGACCCATTGTCAGAGCTGACAAAACATTTTTCCATAGATGCAGCCTGACCTGCTGAGCGACCCAGTGATTTCTGTTTTTGTTTTAGATTCCCAGCATCTACAGCATTTTGCGTTTTTGTTTAATAAATGAAGCAATTGAATTGGAAATAAAAATTGGTACTAGGATTACACATTTACCAGTAATATCTTATTTTACTTACATGCTTACCAACAGTTAGTCACTTTTCCCTATGTTGTCTGTCTCGCAGCTGGTTTTGTTCTTCTGTCTCCCCGCATCTTAGTTGTTTCCTCCTCACTGCCTCTCTTGAACTGTTCTGGTTTATCTATCATGAGGCTGCTGATATGAACACAGGAACGCATAAACTTGGATTGGATTGAGTTGCCAATAACATTGCTTTTCAATGGCTGCACGTCTCGTAATATCAAACTGGCATCCTCCCTTCCTCTATACAACAAAGGATGTCGTGGAAAAAGTTGACTAAAAAAGAAACCATTCAGAATGTTAAGAAACCAGAGGCTGTAATATAAAGAGAAAACAGAAAATCATAGGTACAAACACTAATCTATACTAAATTAGTTGATCTCAACTGAAGCAATCGTTTGGAGTAGAAGATCAGTTAATGTTCCCGTTCCTCATTATTCTCCAGAAACATTTCCTGGAAAGAAGTTTAATGTGGATGTTGAACGAGAACAAGATTGGGCTCAGTTTTGAAGGTCACTAATCCCCCACAAGTACTCTTCCTAAACGCCTATGAAACCACATGTAGGTAAAGAAGAAATGAATCAAATGCCTTTCGGAGAAAAGGAAGGTTGGAATAAAACTGACAGGAGAAAAAAAGGACAGCTGAAAATAAAACTGCAATCGATTTATTATTGAAAATTTAATTGCTTGATCAGGCGACTAAACAATAAATTAATTACTTAATTAGTTTTAATTTTAAGACAAATAAAATATTGAAGAAAAGTTCCATTTGGGTATAAATTAACTCCATCACTGTAACATTTAGGGTGGCCAGAAGTTGTCAAATGCTAGACATTCTAAATTGTTACATAAGTAGGAAGAATTTCTCCCCGACGTTGGTTAAGAACATGAACTGAAGAGCTTGGTGGCTTGATTATTCCATTGTAATATTGTGTGGTTAAACATAATTCTTGTTTTAATTATTTTCTAGTAACATTTAATTCCAGTTTAATCAAGCTGTTAGTCCCACTGTGGGTAAAATATAATAATAATAATAATCCTTGCATTTGATGCAGCGCTTTTCACATCTTATCGACATCTCAAAGCGCTTCACAGAATAAAGTGAATTAACTGTATAATTTTGGGCAAAACGCAGCAGCCAATTACGCACAGCAGTGTCCCACAAACAGTCGTGGATTGAAAATGACCAATTTTTATTATTGTGGGTTTTTTGGGACGGATTATTATTAGGCATGTGCAGTAAAGAAAGTTGCCCAAGGTTTCGCCCTGATCCGCCTGGATTCGAACACAAGTCTCACACTTGTAAGGCGAGTGCTCTAACCACTGAGCCACAGGAGCTTAATATGAAATATATAATCACATCCACTGGGGCAGGGATTCTGCTCCCATTAACCTTGCAAGCTAAAGCCCTAATGACAAGTGCTATATTAGCTAGACAGGCAACAGGAAGCTTGTCAGGCAGTGCTCTCAAAGGTAAGCTATGTTATTTTAGCTGGTTAGACTCCAACAGTATCCAACACACACCCTGGGGCCTCAAGCTTTGGCTCACACCTACCTGTGCCTAAAACTCTCAGCATTTAGGTAAGCAGGACAGGTCCCTTCAGGGGAAGAATGTGTATTCCATTCCAGACACACAGAAATTTTGATTAGGTGTATTGTATTTGTGCAACACTGTGGCTTGGATATTTTTGCTGACCCCAAAAAATCACATTGGCTGATAATTGGGTTAAAATGAATCTTTAATTGTCAACTATTTTTACAGTTAGTTGACCCAACCCTCCTTATTGCTGACACTGAAGGAGCACACTTCTTCAGTGCATGTGATAATTCAATCAGCATTAGGCCAGTATGCATTGAAGCAGGATAGTATAGATGGATCACTTCTCTCAAAAAACACAAACAGAGCTTTGTGTATTTGGTCAGTTATTGAATTGAAAATGAGCATTTGGAGGACATTTTCAAGCACTTACACATCTAGCTGGTCCCCTCGGGTGAATTTACAACTTACAACTTAGGCGATAATACGATTTATAATGTAATAGAATAATAAGAAGAATAATCCTTGCCTTTGATATTGTCTTCTCTTCATGTCTTCAAGACGTCTTAAAGCACTTCACAGAATATAATATAAAGTGAATTGAATGTATATTTGTGGGCGAAAAGTGGCAGCCAATTACGCACAGCAGAGTCCCACAAACAGTTGTGGATTGAAGCGACCAATTTTTTTTATATATAAAGAAGACTTGTGCACTATTCTGACACAGATATTAGAAATGGATGTTTGTAAATGGAGAGTAACCAATTAGTGATTTGGGAAAATTATTTTCCAGAAATGTGTAGAATATTACAGGCAAAAGATAACACAGAACATGAAATGGATAGGATAACTAACAGGTGAGTAGATTCTGATATCGTAACAGATCAGAATAAATTTCAAACTGCAGCATCTGAACATCAGAACAACCAAAAAAAATGAATTACAGCTTTAAATTCAATATTACTGCTGTATATAATACAATATATTCTCAACAGTATTCAAACATTCTCATGCTTCCCTTAGTCGATATGCACAGTGCAGTGTAGATAGGAAGTAAAAAGTGATCAATTGTATCAACTGACAATACTACACAAGGTACTCAGAGTGTATAGTGTCCTGTAGCTTAAGTATTCTAGTATTAGAATACTTGCCTCGCAAGAGGATCTGGATTCGATTCCTGGGAGGGGTGAAATCTTAGGCAAGTTTTCTTACTTCACACACCTCTGTTTGCCTAGCAGTAAGTAGGAACCCAATTGTTAGTCAATTGGCAGTTCATGTTCCGGAGGTGGTAATCTTTCAAAATAAAAATTGGTCACCCAATCCACGACTGTTTGTAGGACACTGCAGTGTGCAATTGGTTGCTGCATTTGATGCATTTGATATAGCACCTTAAAAGTCTCAACGGCATCATAAGGCGTCTTTGAGATGTTTTAAATGTAAAGATTATTATTAAATTTTTAGCGATGGATTATGTGTAGACCGTGTGTAGTATTAGTTGTATATCACAATTGTGCTTTTATGATGATTTCCCTTATTCCCTCTACATCTACTTTCCTGTTGCTTTCTGTATTGGGGAGAGTGGCACAGAAGCTGTCAATATCATTAGTTGATGGATCAGTCAAAAGGAATACTTGCTCAATGAAGAAAAATATTATCTGTACCCCACATGACATTCATTCTTCTCTCCCATTCACATCTCATTGGAAGAGGGAAATTTCAAGGGCAATATAGTAATTTAAACCGTTACCACAAATTGAAGGTCCAACCCTTTGGGATTGTAACTGTAGTACTTGGCCAGCTAAAAACATTATGTTATAAATGGTAACCACATGTAATCATGGCATTCAGAGGATTGATAAGGTCAATTGCACAAAAGATGTTTTAGTGTATCACTGATGGCTTTTGCCTCACAATTAATATTCAGAGAGTGATGCTTGGGAATGCCAGTTTCCTGAGGTTTCAGTCTGAGCTTTAGGTCTGTAAATCTAAAGTGTGGAGGATTTTATAGCTCTATTTTCCCAGAGGATTTGTCCAGATTTCTTGAAATTCAATATCATAGACTGTAGTTGTGATTCTGATGTTACGTTCATGATTCTTTCCGATCCCTGCCAGATTAACCCTTTAAAGGCACTGGTATTTCTTCAGGCTCATGATAAATACTACTATATAATTAATCATTTTAATTGTACAATATGTAAAATATACATGATAATCTTTGCATTTGATATAGCACCTCATCACATCTTTGAGAAATCTCAGCGCTTCACAGAATATATTGTAATGTGAATTATTTGTGTATTGTGTGGGAGAAACGTGACAAGTGTCCCACAAACAGTTGTGAACTGAGTGACCAAGTTATTATTATTATTTTGTTTGAAGGAATTATTAAACTCCGGAAAAGCGATCCAACAGTGTAACAACCAGGTTCCTACTCACTGCTAGGTAACAGAAACAGAAATTTGCCCAACATTTTGCAAGAGAGACCTTGGTTCGATTCCAGGCAGGGCAAAACTTTGGGCAAGTTTCCTTACTCCACATGCCTGATAATAATCCCTCAAGAAAAAATAACAATAATAAATTAGTCACTTCAATCCATCACTGTTTGTGGTATACTGCTGTGTGCAATTGGCTACCGCATTTCATCCACAAATATACAGTCAATTCACTTATTGCAACATTAATGCTCCAACCACTGAGCTACATGAATCTACAGTTTTTGTTTTAGTCTAAAAGTAGTCTGATTAACTCTTAATTTGATCTAATTTAGTACAATGTATTGTAAGACTAAAATTAGTTTTACTATGCATTGTACCAAATTGAATCCACAATGTGCACAATTTGAAAGATTGAACATTAAAACAGAGGTAAAATTTCCCCAAACAATATATGCTGTAATAAAAATGTTAACAAAATATTAAAGTGGTATCCATGCCATGAGATACATGGGTATCGCTAACCCTAACCCTATAACATCCTATTCATGAACATACAGATGAGAAAGTCAACCACTGACAGATTTGCCTATTTATTTCACTAACCACAATTACGCACCCCATTTTGTTGTCTGCTATAGGAAGTCCATTTGGATGCACCATGGCTCAGGTGGTAGCACTCATTCCTGTAAGTCATGTGAGTTCATGTCGGACATCAGAACTGTGCTGAAGATGCACTGTTAGAGGTTGCATTTTTCAGAAGAGACGTTAAACTGAGGTAAAAACAGAAGTTGTTGGATAAACTCAGCAGGTCAAACTTCGTCTTAGTTCTGATGAAGGGTTGTAGACCCGAAACGTTGACTCCTTTTCCTTTCTCCATGGATGCTGTTTGACCTGCTGAGTTTCCCCAGCAACTTTTGTTTTTGTTTCAGATTTCCAGCATCTGTAGTATTTTGTGTTTTGTTAAACTGAGGTATTGTCTGCCTGTTAGGTAGACAATAAAGATCCCATGTCAGTATTTGAGAAGAGAAGGGAGTTTCTCTTGGTGGCCTGACCAACAATCTCCCAGATATAATTCACTTAATGGCTGCTGATGGGACACCTCACAACGCAGGCCTGCAAAACTCTCACACAAACATTCATATCATCCAGGCTTGACAACGCAAACTCCTTACTGATCGGTCTCCCCAACTCCCCACTCCACAGGCTTCAGGTTTTCCAGAACTCTGCAGCAGTGATCTGCCCTGCATTTGGCTCTGTGACCCTATCACCCCCCATCCTCACCCGACTGCTCTAGCTTCTTATCACACAGAGGATACAGTTCAAGATCCTGGTACTCATCCTCAAAGTCCTCCATGGTCTCGTTCTCCACTACCTCTGAGACTTCCTGACATCCTAACAACCTGTCTACTCCCTCCACTCAATGGCTCCAGCCTGCCATGTCCCCTGCTTTGCCTGCCCAAACATTGCCTTCAGCCACTTTGCACTATACAAATGTAATTTTGTTGTTGTTATTGTTCTTGTTGTAGTGTTTCAAAATTGATTTAAAGTGAATCACAATGGTTGCGTATTATACTACATATTTCATGCTATATTATTCAAGACCAAGTTGTGAAAAATGCTTCCTTTTGACAGTTTTATTAACTATCATGTTTACCATCAATTTACATTGGTTAAATTGTTTATCTGTCAGTATATAGAGGCTGCAATTTAACAGCAATCATGTGCCATAAGGAGGCTTTATTATTCAAAATCTCCTGACAGGTATTACATTTGGTGATGGAGGTGGAGTCCATTGTAATTTTCAAGAGCAAAGTAGACGGGCATATGAAAGAGAGAAGCTTCAGGAGATAATGCAAGTAGTGGGATTGAATTGATCTCCTTGCTCTGTGCTGGTGCTGATTCAATGGATTGAATGGCCTCTGCATTGAAGATTTATATGTTTCTATACAAAATCTTCTGACAAGTTTTAATATGTAGGTTGTATTATACACTGATTGCAAAAGTAGCAATATTTTGTTAGGTGAAAAAAAAATTAAGAACAAAATGCATTGTGCCATCTCAAATTAAAATCAAAGATTTTCCTTACTAAGAGTTTTAAATGTCCATTTGGAACCTTGCATTATCTTAGGAGAGTCTAGATTCTCATGTAATTAATAATAATGTAGTAATGATATAGTGCCTTATCACATCTTCAAAACATCTCAAAGTGCTTCACAAGATATATTGTAAAGTGTAGTGACTGTGTTTTGTGGGCAAAATGCGGCAACCAATTGCACACAGCAATGTCCCACAAACAGCCATGGATAGAAGTGAACTTTTTTTTTTGAAGGAAGTATTACCTCCAGAAAGTGATCCACCAATTCACCTACAAGCGAGTTTTTATTTATCGCTAAATAAACAGAGGTATGGGTGGTGTGCATGCGTGAATGCGTACATGTGGAGTAAGGAACTTTGCCTATAGTTTCTCCCTGACCACACAGCAACCAAACCCAGGTTGAGGCGAGTGCTCTAACCACTGAGCTACAGGACTCAAATGACTTGCGAATACAGTGATAGAGTTGAGAGATACAGAACTTATTCTTCCTTTCTCCATTTGTTTCATTTGTTATCTAGATTCCTAGAAATAATACCAAGAATGCACTTTTGGGGAATTTGCTACTGCCATAATGTTGACATTGCTGGTGAATTTGCTTACTGAATGTACAATCACTAAATCCTGTGAAGTGATTTGAGGCATATTCCTGACATGAAAGGAGTTGCATCAAATGTAGGGATTAATATTTTGGAATCAGGGTTATCACTGTCACATTAGAGTTATAATAAGACAAATGCATTAATACTAAAATAGAAAATATTTATTCCATCATGAACACGGATGTCATATTAAACCTGCCTTATTACTTCCTGGGTTCTCAAATTAGGTTCACTCTTGGGAGAATACATTTTCCAGCAATACATCCATTGATGGATTCAGAGAGGTGTGATCCCACACTGTTCCTGTCTCCACCTTGTATCCTCTATAACAAATTTCTGCTTTCCATACTTAAGTTTGACTATTTGATTCTCAGTGGGTATAAATTAGACATCTACCATAATATCCCTTCCTTTTTAGACCTTTCTACTAATTTTCCTTTCATGTCAAAATGTTGACCTTCTCCAGCAGTGTGGGAGGTGTTCAGTTCTTGGCATGCTAAAGAAATTGAATTTAACTTGTAAGATATTTGACAAGAATTCTATTCAATCTTATCTACCTCTTCAGTAGGAATTCCATCTGGAAAGAGTCAACATTTTGAAATACTTTTGGCAGCTCTTAAAGATTGATGATCAGCTACACTAGAAAAGCCCTTATCCATAAGGATTGCAGATGTTAAATGTGTTTGTTTCTATAATGCTCTTTTAACTAAGGAACCAGTGAGCTTCAGACATACATGCCATGTATGAAATGGAAAGAGAGGACATCTACTTTGCTGGGTTTTTTCTATCTGTATGAGCAGTAGGTAAAGGTTGAGACAGTTCACACTCTTCATTTTAATGCGCCACTTTATCAAACTCTAATTTTCAAAATAGCCGAAAACAAAACATGTGTGTGTGGGAGTGGACATGAAGAAATCAAAATGGTTATCCACATTATATATGTTGGTCCTTCTCCATGCTTGAGCAGTACTGAGGCACATGGAGATCAAAGTTATTACGGACATAATATTTGACCTAAAACCAAATCATACTGCATACTGTTGTTAGCCAAAGTTTCCTTCTCCTTCTATGGAATTGTATGTTGCCCCTTGACAACAGGGCATTCAGCCATCATGTGGGGCCTGGATCTAATGGACTGCACTGTCGAATAAATTATAATTTTTATCTGCGTTAATCAGAAGAAATACATGAATATACAGTCTATGTTTTGGAATATTACTTCAGACAACTTGGTTTGTTGTTTTTATCTCTTTAAATGAATCATTATTTGCTTAGAATAATTTCTCCATCATTGAGATCAAGTACCCTTTTCTGTTCCTTTTCATGACCCTTATATCTTCGCTATATTTGTGTTTAGACGTTTTTGCTCAAAATTAAATGGGCCATGAAAATTCAACAAATTACATGTTTCCTTTACTGAAATTGATACAATCCTTTGTAGTTACACAGCATATATTTGGGGTTTTCAAACACTTTGAGACGTCCTCCTAATGTGACAGGCACAATATTAATGTAAACTCATGGAGACCTGTAGCTCAGTGGTTAGAGCACTCGCTTTGCAAACGAGACCTGGGTTCTAGTCCCAGCAGAACGAAACCTTCGGCAAGTTTCCTTACTCCACACGCTTGATAATAATCACTCAAGAAAAAAAATTATTTGGTCACTCAATCCACGACTGTTGTGGGACACTGCTATGTGCAATTGGCTGCCTTGTTTTGCCCACAAATATACAGTCAATTCACTTTATATTCTATGAAGTGCTTCGAGTTGTCGAGAAGTCTTGAAAAGTGCTATATGAAATTCAGGGATTATTGTTGTTTAAGGATTATTATAAATTGCATTGTATTAAAGGAGAGAATTTGCACCATTTTGGGTTCTGTGCTTACTGTTCATCTTTCCTTGCCATGCAATGTCAACAGTCTGAGCAAGATAACCAGAAACTTGTTTGTAATCAATAGGAAGACTAATGTATTGCAAAAAAAATCATTTCATGATAAGATGCACAGGACTTTACTTTTAATGCAACACATTTTTGTTACGATACAAACTCTAGTACTATCAAGCATCTATTTTGTGTTCATTTGTAGCAGTTTCCATGGAGTTTATCACTGCACTGCAGTGCCAGAGCAGAAAAATTAATTACTCTTTGGCACATCAAGTGCTGAAACCAACCCAATTCCATGTATTGTGGTGACTGCTTCCACCATCACATGTGGCTTGACTGAACTGATTGTCTTTGTTTTTTCAGCTTTGTATATTACGTAATAATGAAAGGAGGGTCAGGTCTTGCCCTGGGAAAGTCATACTTGATGTACAGGATTCCCATTTTAATTTTGTCACAATTGCCAGGATGGAGTGCAAATGAACCCAGAAAAACATTAAATGAGCAGAAATCATAGATAGGAAATCTAGGAATTGGAGAAAAAAGACAAAGAAATCAAGACAGATGAGACACTGCTGTTTGCAATTGGCTGCTGCATTTCACCCACAAAATATACAGTCAATTCACTTTACAGTATATTCTGTGAAGTACTTTGAGACTTCTAGAAGTTATGAAAAGCACTATATCAAATGCAAGGATTATTATTTTACTGTATTATTAAATTAACGTGAACCTTGAGCTGTGTACCTTTCTTCAAAGAATGTGGCATCCTGTAGCTCAGTGGTTAGAACAATTGCCTCGTAAGTGAAAGATTCCCAGCAGGGCGAAATCTTTGGCAAGTTTCCTTACTGCACACACCTGATAATAAACCCTCAAACAAATATTGATTTTGGTCACTTCAATCCATGATTGTTTGTGGGACACAACCGTGCACAATTGGCTGCCATTTGCTCACAAATATACAGTCAATTCACTTTAGGGTACGTTCTGCGAACTGCTTTGAGACGTCGAAAAGACGTGCAAAGTACTTTATCAAATGGAAAAATTATTATTAGAATCACAACAGGTAACCATCACAAAGTAATCTGCACAGAATGAACAGACAATGCAAGTATTCATGTTTTATTTCTTTGGATTCTTTGGGTATATCCATGGATGCCACAGCCAAATTTAAGAGTTTTATACTCTTATGCAATCTTAAATCTTAAAGGAATCTCACAGACCAAGACGATGGAATTTTTGGCCTTTCACCGTCCCAGGGCCTTGGGACATCCTCCCCATGTGAAGGGTGTGCTAAAATGCAATTTTGTTGTTGTTATTTCAGCTCTCCTTCTACTCAGCAGCACAGAAATCGCTGTGCAACATTTTGTTATAATAATAATCCTTGCATTTGATATCGTGCTTTTCATGTCTTCAAGACATCTCAACGGGCTTCACAGAATACTCTGTGAAATTAATTGACTGTATATTTTGTGGAGATACACAGCAGCGAATCGCACACAGCAGAGTCCCACAAACAGTTGTGGATTGAAATTATCAATTTTTTGGTGATGAATTATTATCAGGCGTGTGGAGTAAACAAACTTGCCCAAGGTTTCCCCCTGCCAGGAATTGAACTAAAGTTTCCAGCTTATAAGACGAGTGCTCTAACCACTCAGCTACAGGATTCCACAAATTTCAGACTGCCCCTTTCCTTAATATCCTCTATTACTGTTCCAAAGCAGAAACTTATTCATTTATTTAACAAATAAGTTAAATTGTTTATTTTTGACCCAGGCCAATTATTTCTTTAACCAACATACTATATGGATAAAAACTATTATTCCAAATGCCTAGAGATGCCATGAATTCAATCTCAGTATTGATCTACTATAGCTTGTTGGACAAAATTGGGTGTCCTCTAATGTATGTTAGATAGCACTAATGCCATCTATTAGATGTTAAAGGACATTCTAGTTTGATAGTACAATACTGATAGTACCAATGTAAAGATGAAAAATAACCTTTCAAAATTTAAAATCAATTTGTCCTTGATATTTCCTTTGCTGCCCTCAAGATGTGCCCAGAATGTGTTAATGAATTGTTTTTGCTACTGCATTGAGAATTGCTCCCAATTATCTAACACCAACAACTTGCACTTTTACAATGGCTGTCATGCAGATAATATCTTAAAGTGCTTCATTGATACTTTTTAGAAATGTCTACATGTTGGGAAACGGGGTAGAATTTTGAATGTAGCAAGGGAAGGAGTGATGATGAAGTATATTATAATTAAAAATTATGTTAGGGGTCGAAGTCTGCATTTTGTGCCTGCTCTATGTCAAAATTCAGGCATAAACAGAGTTAAGGGTAAAAGTAAACTTACAATTTTATGGTGGCCTCTAATAATTTCTGCTCCTTCTGAGCTGCAAATTAATACAGATCCTTTGTTAAATTGAGCATCCAGGTTCAACTGTCCTTCAGACGATTTTACTAGCTTCAGTTTATTCTCATTAACTCAACTTAGAGCCATTCGGCGAGTAACATTTACAGCAGCAAATTTGTCATGTCCCACAACAAGTCATAAAGCAAATGACCAATTTGTTCTGGGGGAAACTGTTGGTCAGGTAACCAGTTTTGAATTGTGCCATTGGATGTATAACATCGACCTGAATGGACAAACAGGACCAATAAATATGACTGGCTCTGAAAATGACAGTGATGGTATAATCTTTAATGATTCAGTATTCCCTAAACTAAACTCAGTGAAAAATGATAACAGAACACTAAGGAACATTCTTTTGATGACGTGATAGATTATCCAATTATTTTCTGAGTTTTATAGGTGCATTTTAAATCTGCAAATAGAATCATTTTGCTAAACAAGCGGAAGATCCAAACAGATTGAAAGGGTGACTTGAACCCTTATGCTGCTCACATCACACAGTCAATACATTCTAGGAGTTGATTTTGCAAGATTTCAGAACAGATTTCTTAATTAAGAAATCAATGCATAGATCCGCACCAGTGACTGGAAGGGAAGCTCACTACAAAAACAGATTAAATTAGAGCAGTGTTCTCGCAAGTATGTGTCACAGATTTCTCAAATTAGTAATTTAATAAATGCATTAAGAAATATTACACATTTTACCCCACCCTTTGAAATATTAATCATCAAAACCCATGCAAATTTCAGGATAAAGCAAATATTATCTTCAAGCACTATATTTTCATAAGATGATTTAGACACAGAAAAGAAAGGCAACGTTTAACTTTCCAACATAAGCATAGTTTCACAAACCCCAGTACAGAGAATACTTTGTTTCTGTAGGTCTGTACTTTTTTGTACTCGCTCACATCTTTTTTTCTCATTTTTTTTTAAACTTCACAGCTGGAGTCTCTAAAGGAGTTTCTTGAAAATACTTTGAGGATGACAGCACTGTATGCTTCCCGACCAGGCCAGACAGAGTGGTTTCTCTGTGTTTTAATGTCGGGCCAAAGGCCAATCAACATATGTACACAGCGTGCTGCATAGACAAAGTGAAGAAACATACTGCACCATTTATGGTGTTGCAGTTCTGGGAGGCGAAAGTGCGACATTTGATGTGATAATTATCACCGGTGGTGATATCACACCATTGGAATTTCTTCCCCAATCCACGCCTGGCTGGGGGTGAACATCCCACCCTTGACTTCAGGGAAACAGTTGTACCTGAAGCCACTTGTATCAGCCATTCAGATGCACGCAGGCATTGAACAACAACTTGCATTATATAGCACCCCTCATGCAAGTTAGCATCCCAATACTGACTTAACTAAACTTATAAAATTCAGGATACCTCTCTGCCCTTGTCATAATTGTTGGGCCCAAAGAGCACCATGCCCACATTTTCAGGAGAATAACAACAACAACTTTGATTTATTTAGCACTCTCCGCGCTGGACGGTGTCTCAATGTGCTTCTAGAAATAAAATATTTGTGAGTATAAAAACACAATACTTTACCAGTATTTATTTAAGCCAAACAGTATCATAAAAAATAACACTCAATTGTTTCCTCTTGGTAATGAAATTGCCAATTTATTGGCAGTGCTTTGGGAGGTCCTCCCAACGTGAAAGGCGCTCTATAAATGTAAGTTTGTTCTTGTTGTAGGCCACAAACACATATTTGTTCCTACGTGTAAATGGCACAAATATCTATGCTACACCATTTCCTGGGTTGTGAGTTGAACAAAAAAAGTTTGTTGTAAATTTCATGCCACAAAAATCTGATGATTAATATACTATTTGATAAATAACATCATTTATTTCAGAAGTAAAGATTTATTATTGGCACATAAGGAAGTTTACTAATCTAGGTATCCAGCTTTCTCCTATTGGTCCACTGTTGTATGTTTAATTTATTGTCAGCCTCTTCCTGTTTGTTATATAAAATACTGTACATCAGATTAATTTTTACTTAACTAGATTTCTGCACTGATGTCCATAACCACACTTCTGGTTTATGATAATCTTGCAAAACTCCCTTTGCAGATTTCAGCCATTCAAACATAGCTACTTCCACCTACTTGCAATAATCTCAGCAAAACATCTTACAAGGAAGTGTAAGATGAACCTTCCAACAAAATATGGTTTACAAACATGTGTCCTCAAATATATTTAAAATAATAATAATCCTTGCATTTGATATAGCGCTTTTCACGTCTTCTAGGTATCTCAAAGCGCTTCACACAATATACAGTACTGTAAAGTGAATTGACTGTATATTTGTGGGTGAAACATGGCAGCTAATTGTGAATAGCAATGTTCCACAAACATTTGTTTTGCAGACATAATATTAAATAAGATGTGTGATTTATACACTGAGCCTATTGATTAATCAGGGCTGACCTAAATCAGTTCAGAGAGATATAACTAAATGGGGAATATAGCTGATCGAATATACAATGAGTCCATGTACTGGCAAAAGTATAATGTCAAAGAGAATTGTCCCTGATACAACCACAAAGTAATTAGATGCACAATTTATTTCTGTGTTTCAACACCATGCTGGCTCAAGTTGATGGGGAGGCAGGTGAGTCAAAATTTGCTTCAAGTGGCTGCCATCCAGCTGGCAGATCTCTTTATAAAAGTTTCTATCAAATGAAACATCTCACCTGATCATTTTATCGTACAGATGTCGGTTTTGTTTATGTATTATCTTTAGATTGCATCAGTTCAGTACACATAAGTATACATTTTCATAAGTACATTTGCAGAATGTTCTTTTTCTAAAATTGTGTGATAGTATCGACAACTCTGATACACCTTCACCACTCGGTAATGCAGAGTCATTGATTTACTGCTTTGATTGGTTCATTCCATTTGCTTTGATAGATCCATCCCTAATAGTGGCTATTTTAGGACTGTAGGAAAATAATAATAATCTTTGCATTTGATACAGTGCTTTTCACTTCTTAACAACATCTCAAAGCGCTTCACAGAATATACTGTAAAGTGAATTTACTGTATATTTGTGGATGAAACACAGCAGCCAATTGTGCATAGTAGTGTCCCACAAACAGTTGTGGATTGAAAATGACTATTTTTTATTAATGTGGCTTTTTTTGATAGATTATTATTAGGCATGTGGAGTAAGGAAACTTACCCAAGGTTCCTGATCTGCCTGGATTCGAACATAGGTCTCATGCATGTAAGGCGAGTGCTCTAACCACTGAGCTACAGGAGCTCCACTGAACGTAGTTTGACAATTTAGAATGGCAGAACTTTAGCTCAAAATCCTGTTTTACTTCCCCACAAAAAATTATATTTGGCAGAAAACCATCAAGGAATTATCAATAGCTGAACGAACCCACCCTAAGTATTCCTGAAAAATAATTATTGCCAAACAATCAAGATCCTACCATCCAACTCCAAGCAACACAATGGTGGCAGCATTACAGTTGTGGAAACTATTAGAATTTCAGAATTAAAGTGATGCCATAAAAAGGCAACAAATATAGAAACGAACATTGTCAACTCACATAAATTGGCAATTTCATTACCACATTCATATCAGCACTGCTTATAATTTTATTTCTGGATTGAGCAATCACTTCCTCAATCAGTTATTTTGTGCCTGTGTCATCTTGTAATTATGTTTCTACACGTCAGCTTGTGCAAACTTAATTATTATACAAATTCTGTTACTGTACTTTCAATATGTCCATCTGCATTTTTTATATGACTTAACCCACCTCTTGGAATACAACAACATCCAGTTATACGGAATGGTATTAAACGGAAATGCTTTATTTGCCTCCAAGGCATTTCTTACAAAAACACAGATAATTTAATGCACACATCTTATTGGATGCATCAATGAGTAATTTGAGCATCAAAAGCCATTTAACAGAGCCTGCATGAGCACCTATCTCTTAGCAGGTAGATAATAGCTGGGGAGCAATAATACAAGACAAAATTACATTTGTAAAGCGCATTTCGTGTTGGGAGGACATACTTGGTTACCAGTGGTCTAATGTGTAGTGACTGTATGTCATTCAAAGGGTGGCATCTCCAGCACACTCAAGCACTAGACTATCATGGGGCTTCACATGATTTTTACTGTAAAGTGATATATAATAATAATCTCTCATAAAGAACAATGATAAATTGGTCATTTCAATTCCCTACTGTTTGTGGGAATTGGCTGCTGCGTTTCACCCACATATATGCAGTCAATTCACTTTACAGTATATTCTGTGAAGCACTTTGAGACATCTCTATAAGCGCTATATCAAATGCAAGGATTATTATTATGCAACCATGCTCTTGTGCATGAAGGTAGCAAACGATTTGCAAATAGTAATACAACAACAAAGTTCCATTTATAGAGCGCCTTTCATGTCGGGAGGACATCCCAAGGTGCTGAACAGTCAGGGGTCGGGATCTGAGCATAGGGGAGGGGCAGGGTAGGGACAGGGAGAGAAGTGGGAGGTTGGCAGTAGGCACAACAACAAAATGACATTTGTATAGCGCCTTTCATGTCTGGAGGACATCCCAAGGCACGATCAAAAAGGAGGGCCTTGAGACCCTCCTTGAAGGGAGCAAGGCAAGAAACGAGGCGAAAGGACTGTGAGATGGAGTGGGGGCAGTAGTGGCAGAGAGGCTGAAAGCCTGGCCACCAATGTAGGGCGGGTCGGGCGGGAGACTTGGAGCAGACTGGAGCCTGCTGAACGGAGGGGGCAGGCAGGTTGATAGGGAGTCAGCAGATGGGAAAGATAGGAAGGGGCAAGGCTGTTGATGGTGAGGATAGTGAGGATTTTGAATTTGATCTTCTGGGTGATGGGGAGTCCATGGAGCTGGGCGAGGGTGGGGGTGATGGGGTCGCAGAGCCTGGTGCGGGAGAGGACACAAGCTGCATAGTTTTGGATGATCAAAATGTACTACAAGCAGCCATAATGTAAACTGACCAATTTTATCTGGGGGTCTGATTGTTAGCCAGGACATCAGTAGAAGCTTTCTTCTGACTAAAAGATATGGAGGGCAGAAATAGCCCTATGATTCTTTAGCAATTTATATTCTACTTCCAAAATTAATATATTCACCCTTTAATACAATCAGTTGACTTTACAGTATAATTTGTGAAGCACTTTGAGAAGTCTAGGAGTGGTAAAAGCGCAAAATGCATTAGCATATAGCAAAATGCAAGGATATTTTTACTTTTATTATTATTATCACTCTTGGGGGAAGATTTAGTGACTTTTATCTTAGCTTCTAGAGACTTTGCTCGTACATTTATATGTTCAGAGCACTCTATAATTATTTTTTTTATTATTCTACTATTTTTCTCGTTTGTATTTTGCATTCAATATCCATTGCCTTTTGTTACATAACAACCCGCTCGCCCATGCACTCTTCACTTCAACATTAGTAACAGCATTCACTCCACCATTCATTCAAGTCTGCCTTTCACTTGAGGGGGGTCAGAAAAAACATCAACTGTATAGTTTATTACAAATACGTTTGGTTGGAAAACAAAATTATACAGGATGTTGTTGCGGAAGAATGTGTGCACCCGTGACTAACTTTTGAGGTGAACACCATTCTCTGAAAATAGTTTGGGACTTCCACAAATTAACCACGCTCACAGACATCGTTTATGTTTATGTGTTCGATTCCTGGCCAGTGGGAAACCTTGGGCAAGTTTCCTTACTCCATACGCCTAATGAAAATCCCTCTTAAAAAAAAATTTGGTCACTCTATCTACGACTGTTTGTGGGACACTGCTGTGTGCAATTGGCTGCCGTGTTTCACCTACAAATATACAGTCAATTCACTTTACAGTATATTTGCCTAGACACAGTATATTCGCTGAGACGCCGTCCGGCATGGAGGGCGCTATATAAATCGAAGTTGTTGTTGTTGTTATTCTGTGAAGCGCTTTGAGACATATTGAAGACGTGATATATCAAATGCAAGGATTATTATTATTATCAGGATGCCAACGACATGTATATTAATTCTTAACCCCAGTCCAAGTGTCCTCTTATCTAACTTCTGAGATTGACAGTATCATGCAATGTGATTCCGCTCTCTTGCTCATTCCCTATTTCATTTCTTATTCCAAGCATACAATCACAATAGATATCTATGACCTTTTAATCTTGGATTGCCTGGCATTCAAAATAATTTTTATGGTCCATTTATACTAGAAGTATATTCACTACCTTTTGAAGTCAAATCCTGAAATACTTTGAGTGTTTGATGATGTGCTAAGACCACTATATTAAATGTAAGGTTTATTAGTATTATGACCAGTGGAGTGCAAAGAATGGGATGCCACTTCACATTTGAGCTCATTGTAAGTGGACTGACTGCTTGTCCCAAACAATGTGATAAGTGTTCCCAAGATCATAAGCTTGTTCTGATCTGGCTCGCTGATGCCCAGAAACTCATCTGATTCCAATACTAAATCTTTTCACCTGACCAAAATTTCACCTTCTGTCAAAATTTTGTGACACCACTTACTTGTAGTTTTGAATATAAAAAACAGAAATATACAGTACACTCACATTTAACAATATATTTAGCAAAAAAATTAATTAATTCTACTGATTGGAGATATCACATACGTCAATGTTTCAATTCAGGTTCTTGGGATCATGACATGTCATGTGATAAGATTGTTAAACTCACTCCGCAAAAAACATGATTGAAGCAAAAAGCAAAGCATTTTAGAGGAAACTCTATGCATGCATGAAAGAGAGGGATTAGAGAAATATGGAGGAGGCCAGAGACAGGGAAATAGGATGGGTGGAGGCACATGTGGAGTATAAACACTGACAAATTGCATCAAAAATCTTCTTTTGATGCTGTACAGTCTATGTAAATATCACACCACATACTATTTCCATCCAACCATTACTTTTTTTCTCTGCAATGTAGCATTTCAGAGCATCTAGCTACTTCCAGACAAACTGTGGAGTAATTTCAATTGTAATTTTGAAATGTAACCCAGAGGAAACCAGAGAAATTTTACAATCTACCAGAGTAGTCTGGAATGTCACTTGTAGTTAGTTCCTCCCTGACTCTCCTTCTGCAATTAAGTTTTTTCTGAACCACCTCACTCCTTTCTTATGAAGTAGTTCAGACTTACTGCAGAGAGAAACAAGCCTCATTGCTTAGGATTAGATTTTGAAAGGAAATTCTTGGTTAAAAACGTGAACCGACACTGGATGGTCAGTTGCTAGACATTTTCGGCATCAGTGACTAGGGCTCCCTTTGCCTCCTTACAATGTCAAATTGTGAACCGGCAAAACATCTCAAATTATCAGTGTGAAAATGAGCAAAAATATCAGCTAGCAATGGACATTTTTTCATTTTTTGCCAGCTTGAGATTTGCAACTTAATATTTGCAAACAGAAAATCATAAATAGTGCCTTGAATCACATTTGTGAATATGGTATTTTAGATCCCACCATCATGTATTGGATTTTATGTAAAAGGTCTCTGATAACCTAATGCTGTACATGGATATAACTGTTGAAAAATCTGTGTGTAAATATGAATTCATGTTTTGCATACCGTAATGATTGTTTTCAATTTGCCAGACTACACGGAGTACAATATTAGTGCAGAGATGATTCAAGCTTTGAACTGTGTGGCCAAATTAAACTGATGCCAATCCTCAGTATGCATGAATAATAGTTTTTTTAAAAAAACAATTGAATTCTATTCTTTCATCATCAATGCACTGCATTCATTAACTTCTCATTTCCTTCACACTGCAACCGTTAATGCACCGCTTCACAAAACGCTCTTCATTTCCATTATCACCTTGCATGAACACTAAAACAAATCCCAACGGTGTTTTGTCTTTGCTCCACACTGAACCTGAAACAAAGCAATAAAGGACACCTTGACACAAAGTTGAGATCGCTAAGTAAACTCACTCTGATCAATGCATTTCAGTCCCCCTTCAACACTTTCATTTTGTCAAATGATTCCAAGGATATTCCCATTGATGATTTTATTATACTTTGCTACAATTGTACTGTACTGTATCTTACAGTTGGAAGAAATGTACATGTTAAACGCATCAGGATTTTGTAGATGTTTATGCTTTATTGTTATAACTCAAAACATCCCCAAAAAGTATGTTTGGAGTTGTCACAACAATATAATATAGACATCTGTATACAGTATTTTGTTAAGCATCATAAAATACAAGTTGAATCATTTCTACTGTCAGAAGAACAGGACACTGTTACAACACAAAAAAAGTTACGATGACAATTAAAGCGGAATGGTTCCTTCCTGAGCAAGAATCATTCTGGTCATTAAAACCCCCCTGTGCGTCCCTCAAAAGATTCTATGGCACTATTCATAAACAGAAGAGTTTATGCCAGTGTCCCGGCCAACAATCCTCCAAATAAAATAGTTTTCACTTCATGGCTGCTTGTGAGATGTTGCTGCGTGCAAAATTCGCTGCCGGATTCTCCCACAGAAAAAATAGACATGCACTACACTTTAAAGCACAGAGTGTGAAGCAGTCTGAAACAACCTTCTGATGTGATAGGTTTTAGATCAAATGCAAGTATTATTACAATATAGTGCAGCAGTGAACAATAGCTGTATTGGTGAAGAGATTATTCTTCAGATTTTAAACTATTGTATGTCTAAATTCGCGGATGACACTAAACTAGGTAGGAGAGTGAGCTCTGAGGATGATGCAAAAAGATTGCAACAAGATATAGATAGGCTAGGGGAGTGGGCAGGTAGGTGGCAGGTGGAATTTAATGTAGGGAAGTGTGAAATTATTCACCTAGGTAACAAAAATTAAAAAAATTATTATTTTCTAGAGGGGGAGAGGTTAGATAGTGTTAGTATTCAAAGGGATTTGGGTGTCCTTGTGCACCAGTCTCAAAAAGTTAGTTTGCAGGTGCAGCAAGCAATTAAGCAGGCGAACAGCATGCTAGCATTTATTTCAAAAAGTTTAGAGTACAAGAGTAGGGAAGTCTTGCTGCAACTGTATAGGACTTTGGTGAGACCGCACCTAGAGTATTGTGTGCAGTTTTGGTCTCCTTATTTAAAAAATGACATACTTGCCTTAGAGGGGAGGGGGTGCAGCGTAGATTCACTAGGTTAGTTCCTGGGATGAGGGAACTGACCTATGACGATAGGTTGGATAAACTAGCGCTGTACTCTCTGGAGTACAGAAGAATTAGGGGGATTTTATTGAAACATATAAGATTCTTGAAGGAATGGATAAAGTAGGCACTGAGGGACTGTTTCCCCTGGTAGGAGAATCTATAACCAGGGGTCACAGTCTTAAAATTAAGGGTCAGCCTTTTAGAACAGAATTGAGGAAACATTTCTTCACTCAGAGGGTAGTGAATTTATGGAATTCACTACCCCAGAAGGCTGTGGATGCTCAGTCCCTGAACATTTTCAAGGCTGAGATTGATAGATATTTTAAAAAATAGAGGGATTAGGGGATATGGGGATGGGGCAGGTAATTAGAGTTAGGTCAGAAAATCAGCCATGATCTTATTGAATGGCAGGGCAGGCTCGAAGGGCCGAATGGCCTACTCCTGCTCCTAATTCTTATGGTCTTATGGTCTTATTGTCCCATCTATGTGCAATGGTGATTCAGTTGGATATTTACAAACAACATGGTGCTATTTTAAAGAAAATCGGAAACTGGTCCTTGTGTCCTGCTTAGTATTCCTCCCTCATCAAAATTCTCCCAAAACTGGTAAATTCATCTCATTGCTTTTTGTTTGAAAACATATTACATATTTAGAAACACCAAATATTCTCTGAAATATTGCATTTAACCCTTTATCTTTCATACTCAGTATTTACTTAGTACCGGTGATTTACTGACGTTTAGCTTTATACCCGAGCTGTTTTCCAGAGTAGCAGTGGTGGATGTGGAGTGGAATTGCTCTCTATATCACAGATGTTTCCGATTTACCTATGGATACAAAAAGAACAGGGTATCACAGAAGTTTTATTTCACAGTCCAAATCATTGTTCATGTAGAGTCTGGGGCTCAGAACACCCAGAACACAAATCTTTTGAAGCACATTCATAATTTCTTTAGCACAAGTTCACAGGTCTTTTCCATACTTTTGACCATACTTTAAGATTCATTGCAAGTGCTTGTTAATAAATCTGGTATTCCGTTGGCCTTTATATTGTAATCATATTTCCCCCAAAGAATTCAGAGTAAGTATATTACCATGACACAGAAACATTGGTTTAATATAAAACATACAGGTCATGAGCTATTCAGCGCTGGCTCCTCTTGAGAGAATAATCAAACCCCTTGCTTTCTATAAGGAATTGTTTTGGGTATAAATGTTTGAACTTTGTCACTTAAAACTTTGTGGGAAAGAATGTTTTACCTAGTCTCGAGGATAAAGGAAAATGAATACCTTATGTAGACATGAAAATGAAAAAACATATTTTTTATGAACTTTATTATTCTATACCACAAGTGAAAATGTACAAACAGTAGGTTGAGAAGTGAAGCCCAATCTTTTTAGATTGTATTTTTTAGAATAGGACACATGCTAACATTGTGCTTCAGTCAGTCTACATTCTATTATACATCTTTATACACAATCTATATTAATCAACAAGGGAATCCCCAAGAATAGCAATGATTAGATTGAAAATGCAATAAATAAACCTTGGAATTGATACATTGACTGTAACATTGTATAATCCCAAAGTATTTCACAGGTTACTGTTATCTAGTCTAGTGACTGAATTGATAGGCAAATATAGCAAGTAATTTTCATTTAGCAAGGTCCCACAAACAGCCATGAAGTGAATAACTAATTTTATGTAGAAGATCTTTTTCTGGATATGTAATAGAAACATTTCTCTTTTTGAAACATGCCAAATCAGCATCTACTGGGGCCTGTATTCAATGTATAATCTGAAGGATAGCACCCCTCACCATGCAGCGGTCTCCCTTCACCCCAACTCCCTTCCTCACTCCCTTCGCGTCAACCCCTCTTCTTATTTACAGGTCTTGGCTAAAGACCTTTCTTTTCGATCGCGCTTTTGCTCACTTTTTCCCCCTCCTCCTGGCTCAGCCCCGGGATCAGTTATTGGGAAGCGCTCTGAGACGCCTTCCGGTGTGGAGGGCGCTATATAATCCAGTGTTGGTTAGGACCAGGAGCTCAAGTTCCAAAGTTAGGCTGGAAACCAACTTTCTAACCTTAAGCCAAGAGTGTTACCAACTGAGGCAGGCTGAGCCCACAAAAGCCAAAAAGGTCACGTAATACAGATATTTCTGGAATGAGGAGAACTCAGATATCTTCCGTCTTTGGTTGATCAAACGCATAAAGTAAATAGTAAATAGTTGGATGTCACCCTAAACACTAGATTTAAAAAAAATCATTAAAAACAATTGTTGGTTTTTAAAAAAATGTTAGTCAAGTGAGCAAGAAGTAGGCATTATCAACAACAACAGCTTATACTTATATAACACCCTACATGCAGGGTAGCGTCTCAGAGCACTAACCTGGAGAGGGAGCACCAGGTAATGACAGTCCATCAAACATGTCTTAATTAAGAACATAAGAAGTAGGAGCAAGAGTAGGCCATTTGGCCCCTTGAGCCTGCCCCGCCATTTAATAATATCATGGCTGATCTTCTATCCTAATTCCATTTACCCACCCTATCCCCATATTCCTTAATCACTTTATCTTTTTTCATAATCTCAGAAAAGTTTGTTTTATTGAACTGACTAGGTATACACAAACAACAACAAAATTACATTTATAGAGCGCCTTTCATGTTGGGAGAACATCCCAACGCATTGAACAGTCAGGTCTAAAAATTTTATAAATTTTATAACACTACATGAAATAAGATTGAAAGATCTAAAAGAATGGCTTTTAGGGATGGCCTATGCTTGTTGTTTTGTGACTTCAGAGATGATCTGGATGCAACTCATGGGTTTACACTGCACTCACAATTACTCAACAATTTTCACTCTCATGCACTTATCTTATCTCAACTGTGGTATTCCGGGCAAAGGCAATTTGTGAGTAAAAGAGGTAGAATCAGAGAAATGGGTATTCCTGAACACTGTTATGTGCTACAAGCAGTTGCTACAGAAGAATAACTTATATTCCAGTAGTATCTCATCACAGAGAAACACAGAATTTCACAAGGAAGTATATGTGACTCCTAAGCATCGTGAGTTTGCTTTCCCCAATAAAAATAGAATCTATTGCTTAAACTAGATCTCCAGTTAATATGTAATATACATACGTTTTACAGGATAAGCCACTGGATGGAAATCACCAGCCGGAATCCCAGGATATATACTAAACTCCCGCCCACATTCCACAATGGAGGAAGGAGGCATGCGATGCACAAAAATTGGAAAGTAAACAAAACAATTTCCAAACACTGGAGATGGTTTTGCTGCAAACAATATTAATCACGAAAGGCTTGCAAGATACTGGAGCATCATTTTCATGAAGTACTGGGACAAAATTGCATTGAAAAAGTACCTGGGTCATGTAGCTAAAAACCTATTTGTGATAAGCAAGCGCTCTATGTCCAAAAATTATTATCTTCTTCTCTGAACGTTCACCACTACCACAATATTCCTAGATAATCTGCAGGGTGACTAAAACTGCACACAGTATTCCAGATAGGAATGCACCAGTGATTGATAGAAAATTAGAATAATGCCTCTCAATTTATAGCTTTGCATTGATGTCTAGTATTCAGTGAATGATCAATAACCACAACATAATCTTGTCCTTCTCTGCCTCACCCAATGGACATCCCTCCATCTCATTGAACACTTTCACAATTTCTTGTTCCAATATGCATTACATTGCATTTATCTGCATTAAAATCCAACTGACACTTTTTGACCTATCTGATTCATCGGTCTATTAATGTTTTAATTGTAGATGCCATTCATTATCAGATCCTCAGCAAAATGTCTCATTAATGATAAAGCACAACAAGTTTAAGTTTCCAATTTAACATTCAGGTGGCTAGCAAATAACATTTCATATTGTCAAATCAACAAAACAGAACTTAATATTGTATAGCTGCAGATTCCAGACAGTATTGAAGATGACATAAGCTCTTGCCCGAGGTCACAAGCAATTACTGAACTAAAATAGTGAACTCTAATGAAATAATCCATGGATTAATTTCAAAACGCTCACACAATTTAAATCTATTAGATTGACAAGAATTGAATTAAATACACGTATACATGTTATTAATTTTCTGCCAATTATGTCAGTCCTCTTTAAACATTTTCCTATACAACAAGAGTTCTTCTGAAGGTCTACTCAGTGCGTTCTAATGTAGTCAATTCTAACAGCATTCTTTAATGGGAAACCGAGTCAGGGCTCCTTCCAGTAACCTGAAGGCCATCACACTGATTTGTGTGAAATCCATTTGAAAACTAGATGGAATTGTAACAGAGTTCCTGCCGAGTTAATGTAATGTTCTGCCCTACACTTTGCACCTCCCTCCCTAAATACTTCTGCTCATTACCCCCTACTTGCCTTTAAGCAGGGAAGTTCTTTGTTTCTTGAGTAGAAGCGATTTTGTTTCAGATTCAATAGCATTTTCTTCTTCTGGAAGAGGGTGGGGAGAAATTATCTCAAACATGTGGTGAAGGGAAGATGAGAGTCCAATTTTAACAATTTTGGTAAAAGGGTAAATCAAGAATAAAATGGTCCTAAAGATTCCTTCACCTATAGTCTTGAGGATGTGTTTAATGTACACTATAAAGTGATGGGACTATATTTTAACGTTAAAAAAGGCACTATTTGAAAAGTTTATCCTGGTGTCCAGCCAACAATTTCCCCCAAATAAAAATTTATAGCCATTCACTCTATGGCTGTTTGTGGGACACAACCATGTACTGTATAACAATGATTATGCAGCAAATGTATAACTACTGTGTTTGCACAAAACACACAAGGTCTCTATACTTTATCGTATATCCTATGATTCACTTTGGGTCATCCTCCCAAAGTGAAAGGTCTATATCAAATGTAAAGGTTATTATTTTATGGGCAAATTATTTGTGTTCATGAATAATGACACCACTTTTTTTTCTGTAGAGAACTTCTAATCCACATTATTGACTTTGCTCATAGTTAAAATTGGTCATTCACATGATGTTTGTGGGAATTTATTGTATACAAATTGGCTGTCACTGTAGTCTGCAGTCAATTCACTTTACAGTATATTCGGTGAAGTGCGTTGACATGTCTAGAAGACGTGAAAAGTGCTGTATCAAATGCAAGGATTATTATTATTATTAAAAAGTTTTCCCTTACTTCTTTGATTGTGCCTATGGTCACCTCCTTCCTCCCAATCCTTAGTGTCTGGCATTATCTCTGTAAAGTACTTTGTGAAGTTATGCTTCATGAAAGGTATTTATAAATGTAAGTTGTTGTTAATCCAGTATCCTCATTGAAGGATATGTGCACATTCGACCCCAAATCACGGACCACACTTAGTTGTGTGTGGACTCGACCCACCTGCTTTATCTCCCGAAGAAAAATTCTAATCTCACAAAGAATGTTCTTACCTTCAGTACCTGGAATGAACTATTGCATTTTATATTTGTGGGCAACACAAATGTGAAAATATTGATTTAATGTAAAATACTAGGGTCCTATTTTAGTACCTCCATTCCATGATAATAATAAAAATTCACATGTTTTACAGCTTGTTTTCTATTAGTATAGGGTATTTGTTGATCTCATTTCTAAACAGAAAAGGGTATACAATACTTAGGTTAAGGTTGCAACAATAAAAATTTACAGATTTTTTCCCCCCATTTTGCTGCCATTCAGTCCTGTTCTCTTTTCGGATTCTTTCTTTTTGATATTTTCCACTGCTGCTATTTATCTGTCATTTATCTCAGGGATCTTTTCTTTTTGTTCATTACATCCGTCCAAAAAAACTTAATAAAAATTAGTCATTTTAACCCACGTCTATTTGTGGGACATTGCTGTGCACAATTGGCTGCTGCGTTTCGCCCACAAATATAGTCAATTCACTTTACAGAACTACAGTTAGAGTTCTGCATTTAGGCAGACAGTTAAAACTTACATAGGTGGCAATATTGAAATGTGTCTCTTGAATAGTAAAGCCAAAAGTCTAGATCAATGCAATACAAGAACTGATAGAATTTGATTCCAAGCTTTTCATGTTTCTCTACCTAATGTGTAGGAAAAGGGTTTTTGCAAAATGTCGACTCCCTGGTTCAGTGGTCTCAGTATTTTTTTTAAAAAGACAGTAAATTATTTTGTCTCTTCTAAGAGCCTTATTTATCTTCATTGCAGAGTGGAAGCCTCTCTGCTTGACAACATTTTTGTCTCTTCGGACGATTAAGGTTCTTTTTCAACCAAAGTGATAATTGTAAATTTTCATCTAGGACAAAAGGTCATTGGTTATTGTAGCAAATGAAGGCGCTCAACTGAGACACTTTGGTATCCAGGTTAATGGAGTGGATAATAAAAGGCAGCTTCTGTAACCAGAGGAAACCAGCAAGTTAATAACATAAAATTCCTAGTAAAGTGTTTCCTCTTGATTGCTTAGTGTTCTCATTACAACAGCAGCTAAACACTGATATGTGCATTAAAATAATCAGCCTTTAGATTCTGCAAACCTCCCTTGTAACACCTCATGCCACACTCACATGCCTCTGCGGTACATTACAACCAGACAGTCCTAAGTTACGAAAGCTACACACATCCCTCCCATTAACTGCATGAAGTCATCGTACCCTTGGTAACCAGGTTCTGACAACTGGGAGAAAAAGCAGAGCCATTGAAAAGCTCTTTTCTGTCTCCATACACAGCGCCTACTAACCTGGTAACTTCACTTTTCCAACTTCATTGGAGAATGAGGCGCAACCAACTAAAAGGAATGTATAAACTCAGCAAAATTGGATCAAAGATTCAGTCCACTTTATTAACAAAACTATCTCAAGCAGTTGTGAAGGAGAATGCATACTGTAAAATGTATGAAAAGATCTGCTCAACCACTTTCCATTCTAATGAAAATGCTCCATCTTAAAAGCAAAGCCAGAATGTGCCAGCATCTAGATTAGCTGGAGAATGTACCAGCTTCAGTTTTCTGTCCATTTGTTCACTGCAGGGAAGTTTTATTTATCATGTAAGCTTTCTTCTTCCCATTGCTGCTATCATGCATCATTTTAGAATCAGGAATAGAGAATTTTATGTATCAGGCAAGACTGTTGTGAGTGAATTATTTTGCAGTGTACTTCCTATTGAAAACAAAATGTTATTTTGATATTAAAAGATTTCTGGGCTCAATTTGACAGAAATATAAGGATATTACTCCTACATCTTCAGGGGAAATGGAGATTCTTCGGAGTGGGAGAATAAAAAAGGCTGTGGCAGCAAAATCAGGAATAACAGGACTCAGGACGTGAGCCTGGGTTGCAAAGACAGCAGATTTTTTTTAAAATGTTGATTTGTTTCTTAGCTTGGCATGCATTTCTAACAAACAAGAGTGTAGAGGGCAGGTTTAGTCTTGGTGTAATGTGGGTCTATGTAAATGGACCGCCATCTATTGGCCCAAAGTGGATGTTACACCTCCACTTAAATCAGTATGAATGGGATCTGTTCTGTCTGACACATGTGGAAACCATCACCAAGCTTAAGAGTATCCAAACCAAGCTGAGATTTCCTTGCATCCCACTTATACATGTAGATTCCTGAGATAGATTGTGATTGTTGGAATGGAATGCACACTCTCTCCCTGGAGAGACGCATCCTGTTTACCTAATTCCGAAAAGTATTAAGCGCAGGTTGGAAAGAGCAAAGCCTGGTATATCCCAGAGTATGTGTGCTGCTGGAGTCTAATCAACTAAAAGGCTCAGGAGCAAACTACTGAGAAAAACTACCTCAGAGGGCTGGCTTAATTCTGACATTCTATTGATTCTATTGTACATGGAGTCCTGTAGCTCAGTGGTTAGAGCACTCACCTTACAAGCATGAGACCTGTGTTCAATTCCCGGCAGGTCAGGGCGAAATCTTGGGCAAGTTTCCTTACTCCACACACCTTATAATAATCCCTTTAAAAAAATTGGTTACTTCAATCCACAACTATTTGTGGGACAATTGCTGTGAGCAATTGGATGTCGCGTTTCACCCACATACAGTCAAATCATTTTAAATACTCACCTCTTTCCCTCCACCCTCTCTGTCCCAGACCCCAGCTCGGACATGAAACAATGACTGTCCAACGCCTTGGGACGTTCTCCTGACGTGAAAGGCACTATACAAGTGTAATTTTGTTGTTGTATTGCCAAACATGTCACCTTGGAGCCAGTTTAGCCCAAAGGTGACCTCGCTTACCAGAGATTGGTATGAATTTCCATTTAATACTCAATGATTATTAAACGCTGGATCGTAAATTGCAATCTTATCAGCTCCCAGTTCCAATTGTGAATCTCCTATGTAGAACCACATGAAATGCTGTGCTTTCTCTGTTGATATTTGTGGAGTCCAGTAGCTCAGTGGTTAGAGCTTTCATTTTACAAGTGAGCGACCTGGGTTCAAATCCAGGCAAGGTGAAATCTAGGGCATGTTCCCTTACTCCACACGCCTAAAAAAACCCTAAAATAAAAACAAATTGGTCATTTCAATCCAAAACTTTTTGTGGTGCACAATTAGCTGTGGCATTTCACCTACAAAATATATAGTCAATTCACTTTACAGTAGGTATCCCCCGATTTACGACAGGGTTCCATTCCTGAAAAATGTCACGCAAATCGAAACATCGTAAATTGAAACGCGGTTTTCCATGCAGTCACATGCAGTACACTATGTATTGTGCATGCGCAAATGATTGGCATTTCCAACCTTGTATTACAGACTATACTGAATAGTCCTTTAGCCTTAGTAACCTGGACTTGTTAAAAGTAATTCAACTCAGCAGTTGCAGGAATGATAAATATTAAGTGGACATGCCATTTCAGTTGAAATAAAAGTCAGTTAAGTAACAAGACATGACAGATCAAATTGAAATTATGAGCAAAAAGTCAGTATCTGATCTATTTCTCCTGTGAGCACATCTTGATATGCTTCCCCAACACCTGCAACTTTAGCATTTCATGTACACGTAGGGTTTATACACTATAAATGTTGTGTCTGCAATCAGTGTATATGGCTAAAGACAGAAAGTGGATTTTTTTCAATACATTATCATGTCAAAACATCCCAAAACATTTTACTTTTAGATGTTAGCACCTGAATAGCGCTCCGGGATGCTACCATGCATGAAGGGCACTATATAAATGCAAGTTGATGGTTTACAACAATAAAATTACATTTATATAGCGTCTTTCGTTGGGAGGACGTCCAAAGGCGATGCACAGTCAATGTTACAAATACTTAGCATTAAGTGTAGTGCCTTTTTAGTTTTGAATGGATGGAAAAATATTAAGTTACATTTTGAGCCCCAAATTAAAACATATGCATATCTGTGATCTCAATAAATGGACATGATGGGACATGTATTAAGCTGAACATTTACTATGATTAAAAAAAGGAAGATGGGAACAAACAGTGATTTATAATTTTGTATCAAATCAATTTGAACAAGGCAAATAGCCTCCTTGGAATATTGGAATGGTATGCTACCCCACCAAATTGTTGCAATCGAAGCTAAAGTCAGACTTTATAGCACCATAAAAATCATAAATGTTAAATATGGTATACAAAAAAGCCTTTTAGAACAGAATTGAGGAAACATTTCTTCACTCAGTGGGTAGTGAATTTATGGAATTCACTATCCCAGAAGGCTGTAGATGCTCAGTCCTTGAATATTTTCAAGGCTGAGACTGATAGATTTTTGAAAAAATAGAGGGATTAGGGATATGGGGATAGCGCAGGTAATTAAAGTTAAGTGAGAAGATAAGCCATGATGTTATTGAATGGCGGAGCAGGCTCGAAGGGTCGAATGGCCTACTCCTGCTCCTAATTCTTGTGTTCTTATGTTCTTAAAATGTTAAATCTTTCAAAAATAAACTGAATTAAATTGAGCTATTTCAAAAGCAAACTGATAAGTATAATTGATTCACTGATCCTTAAATGTCATGATTCTTTAAATGTTGATGCAAAGCTTATGACTCAATCAAAACTACATTTATTGTTTTAAGTAACTCAAATTATAGGCAAAAGAATCAGCATATAAAAAGAAGGGGGTATAAGGCAGGCAGCAGAACAGGGAACCGCCCCACAAGGGAATGGTTCAACACAAAGTCCTCAGTTTCCAAATGACAAATTGTACCTGCATTCTGAAAGAACATCTCAAAAGGGCTTTCTGTGGAACATTTGTGAACTTTTCACACACAATTAGAGTTGAGCTACAGATTGGCTATGATCTTATCGAATGGTGGAACAGACTCCAGGGGTTGAGAGACCTACTCGTGTTCCTGTGATCTATACTGAAGCATATGTGAAGTATCATAACTTCTCCCATTGTCCTCTGCAATATACAAGGCCATGCAAAGCCAGCCAACAAACACAAAGCAAAAAGCAACCAACAAGCTATCTAAACATCAGAACATTACTGTGTTTACTGCTAATTGGTGATGAATTATCATTACCTGCTGCCGATATATGAATTGCCCAATGTACGTTTATGCCCAGTCAACAAACAGCACAACTGAACTGAAAGAAAATCCTCTACACCTGGTTGAATGAAGTTATATAAGTTTCCAAAACCCTCCAGAGAGTGATGAGTCTCTTGGGACTCTGATTTATGATATCAAACCATTGCAAACTCACAGAAGCCAACACTTTCCCCCCAAACAACTTCGTCATTGGAGCAGTATGTTCAATTCACATGCTTTAAAGATATCCTCTCATGGCAACTTAATAGACATTCATCTAATGCACTGATGTTTAAATACCAAGTGTTGGGGCTGTGTTACAGCAACAAGTTCAAAACACATCAAATACCTTTGGGAGAGAGAAAATTAGGAAGAAACCCTATGCTGTACGGCCTCTTCATGGGGATGCACGAGGAGACAAAATGGAGGTTCATCAACTCAATAAAGGAAGGCCTTTGGGTCTTCCAGCACTGGGAAGTCTTCAGGTATGGAGATAGGTTGGTGAAGGCGTGCTGTAGACTGGTGCAGGTGAGAGTCAGGGAGTACATCACCAGGGACGCACTGGAGTTGGGCTCGGCGGAAGCCAAGAACAGAAGGGGCCTGACCCTAGCCAGAGCAACTCCTTGATATGCATGTAGGGTTGTGTCACCGCCCAACACGCAGAGTACCTATGCTCAATGTTTGTAAAGGGACGCTCAACCTGTAACCAGAGACCATCCTGAAATGCATGGTGTTTTTGTATAGGTGGGGGAAAAAGTCTCTCCCCATAAAGAGGGGAGCATCGGAGTGGGGTTTTGTTTCTGTAATAGACATTTATTTTGTGACGAGAGCAGGGTTTGCTTCCACAAAGTAGGTTTTTTGGGGGTTTGTTGCGGGGTAAGAAAGATAGAGCTGTTGTGCACTTGTCACAGTGGAGAATGTTTACTTTTTGGCGTGTGTTGTTAAGGGTGTGTTTTTTGTTACAACACAAATGTAAATATATGTTATTATAAATATATATATATTTATTTTACAAAAAAAAGCAAATCAGGAAGCGATCATCTAATCAGAACGCGATAAAGCAGGGCCCAAATGCAAACTGGGGTCACCTTGCCCCTTTGGAGGCTTGGCCCAATCTGCATGTGGTCTTTGGGAGTAGAAACCGTGAATCACCTCATCCTGCAGTGTGTGTACGCCAAAGCCATCTGGAGAAGGATAGAGAGGCTGCTTTCGTGTTTCGTCCTTGAAGTACCCTGCAATAATCCTAACCATAGCTTTGGAGATAATACCTTACCATATCAGAAACATCTCAAAGAGGCTACTAGTAATAATAACCATTAAGTGTTGTGATTTTGTGTTTGTAAGCTAACACAGCAGGTAATTTTCAGACAGCAATTCACACAAACATGTAGGAGGTGAACAAACCAATTTAACTGAAATGTTATTGGCCAGGATACCAAGAGAAACATAGAAACAGGAATAGGCTAGTCAGCCACTCGAGCCTGTTCCTCCATTTTATATGATCATGGCTGATCTGTACCTCAATCTCCCTTCTCTTTTTGAACAGTGAGTCGGATTGTTAATGTTCAAGCTGGATAGGCACCTTGGTCTAACATAGCTTCAAGGTGCTTCCATTCAAATACCACTCCATTCTACTGTAATTGTGGAGTCATGTAGCTCAGTGGTTAGAGCATTTGCCTTATAAGCATGAGACCTGTGTTCGAATCCAGGCAGGTCAGGGCGAAACCTTGGGCAAGTTTGCTTACTCCACATGCTTAATACAGTAATAATCTTTCCAAACAAAAGCACATTAACAAAATTGGTCATTTCAATCCACGATTGTTTGTGGAACACTGCTGTATGCAACTGGCTGCCGCATTTCGCCCACAAATATACAGTCAATTCTCTTTACTCTGTGAAGCGCTTTGAGACGACTAGAAGATGTGAAAAGCGTTATATCAAATTCAATAATTATTATTATCCACTATCACGGCACTCGGTGCTGTACAGCCTCTTCTCAGGGAATCATGGAGACACTGACGTCCAATGTGCTAGGGAGGTCATCAACTTAGTGGAGGAGGCTCTTTGGGATTCCCAAAATCTGATTGTCTTCCAGCGTGACAACGTGTTGGTAAAGGCCTGCTGCAGATTCACACATGCCAGAGACAAGGCATTTATGTCATGAGGGACGCTCTGAAGCTCAGTTCGGCTGAGATAAAGGCCAGATAGAGCCTGACCCCAGCTAGAGCTGCTCCATGCTAGTTGCGCTCACATCAGTGCCATCTCCCCGCTGGACAGGCCACCTACTCCTTAAGGCAGTGGCTTCCAAACTTTAAGTAGCGGCACCCCCACCAACTCAGCAAAGTTTTCTTTGTGCCCCCCACCTCCTTCACATTGTATAATTTTCGCAAATGATAACAACAAATCCAATATTTTCTTTACCTGTGTTTTTTTTAAAGTACAGTAGTAACAAAAAACATTAAATTGTTATAAATTTTAATGAAATGAAAAAAAAATTAAAATTGTGAAACCAATTACGGTACTTACATTTACAATTTACAACACTTAGAATTTGTTAGTGTGATGTGTGAGCTTGCTTTTCATTGCAAAGTTTCTCCCTGACTGTCTGCCCGGCTCACACACTCTCTGCTGGTTTCACTCTCTGCTGGCCTGGCTCAGACCCTAGCGCCGTCACGCCCACTTTCCACCCACTGGCAAACAACGTATTAGCGAATGTCGCAACGTTAAGCGGGGTTTACCTGTAATAAGAACAATAACGGCCACGGCACCCAGTTTGGAAACCTGCCTTAAGGGGTTTACGTTGAGTCATTGGTAAGTGAATCATGGCAGAGCTGAGAATAGCTCTGCATTTTCAAGGAACAACTCAAAAGGACTTTCTGTGCTGAGAATAGCCCAAAAGTCCTTGGCGATCCACTGTCACGGCACTTGTTGCTGTACAGCATCTTGTCTACCCTATCCTCCTCTACCACCTCTCCTCTCACCTCAACCTTCACTGTGAATGGTTCAAATCCCTGTAGGTAAAGACAGCGGAACACAGGAGCGAGGAAGCCTTGGTCCCTCCATCTGAGAAGAGTGTGAGACAATAGAGGCCGCTGCAAGCAAATGGGTAATATGTATAACGAGTTTGAAGCAGTTGTGGTTTTTTTCTGTTACAGGTGTGTATGTGGGGTTTTTTGTCCATGAGGCAAATGGAATGTATTTTTTATACAATAATTAATATATTTGCTTGGAAAATAAGTGAACAGAGACATTATGCAATGTAACAGGATCAAAGCGTTTTTTTGTGTATTTTCCTATTCCTGTCATGGGCGTGGTTTTTCATGAGGAAAGTGCAATACAGTAAAAGCTTGGTATCCGGCACTCAACCAATCGGAACACTCAACCAACCGGTATCTCCCAATACAATTCACCATTCCAGCAACCGGATCGCATATCGGAGCCATCCGGCACACGCAAAGTATGCAAAGTATGCATGCGCAAAGTATGCTCACTTTGCGCATGCATTTATATGCAAACTTAACAAACGCAATTTTATCAAATGTGCTAGAATGCTTTATTGGTAAGTATCCATACAATATTCTGTTATTATTTAGTCTATTATTAATATGGTGTGTTTTAAATTAAGTTCATTTTTCTTGTAGGATTTTTGGCAACTTGCTGGTCGAATATCTGGCATATTTGATTAACCAGCACCAATCAGGTCCTGAGGGTGATGGATAACAAAGCTTTTACTGTATATTTTTCTATATAACAAGTATAATCACCAACTGCAATGCTAAAATGTCTCCAAAGGTGGACCTAGATAGTAACCAAATCCCGTTCCATCCCTCCCTCCATTTTTCTATTGTAAAATTGTTGCAATTCCGATGGTTGAGATGATTGGTGAGGATCAGAGTATGGCTGTGACTATAGGTGTCCTTCCAAATCCCGTTAACGTGGGAGGGGGGAAAAAGAAGCTCTTGTGTCTTTCCTTATTTCACCTTCCTCCAGTGTGGATCATTTTACCTCCGGCACAGGACCAATAATCAGGTGGAGAATCTTTCTTGTGCACACATATTAATAATGAAGGGGAACAGAAGATGAAATCCCCCCCCACCCCCCAATATGCACACATATCTGTTCTATCTATATCTAGTACAATGCAGTTAAAAAAACGCTTATTATCCAGCACCCTGGGACGTCTTTCTGACATGAAGGGTGCCACACAAGTGTAATTTGTTGTTGTTGCTATAAGGTACATAAGTAAAAGTACAGATTTCTCTAGGCACCGGTGCATCAGCCACAAATCTCCCCAAAAGGTTACATTTACAATCCATGCAAATGTTGTAATGTACATTAAAAAAAGAAAATTCCTTTACGCGCAGTCTAAACAGCTCAAAATCCCTCCAAAAGCAAACCATTTCCCTCTAACGTTAAACATAGCTGCATTGTATTCTTTGCACATCAAATCAATGTCATGCATGGTTGGACAGATAGGTCAAATTGTTTGATGCCTTCCTACAGCTGATTACTGTTGGTTAATAGTTGTCCCTCTCTCTGTAACACCAAGTGACTACAACTCCCGCAAGTCCTGCTCAGCTGTTTTGCAGGATCTGTGAGTGGCAGAGGACTGTGCTTGCATTAAAAACAGTTAAAGTGCTCCTCTGTGTCTCAAATCATTGTGCATTGCCGCATTTCACCCACAAAATATGCAGTCAATTCACTTAACAGTATCTTCTGTGAACCACTTTGAGATGTCTAGAACAGCGGTTCTCAATCAGGGGTACATGTATCCCAGGGGGTACAAAATTACTTCCAGGGGGTACAGGTGGCGGCACATTGATTTATTTAGCTCTCTTATTTAGCGGTTTATAGCCTTCCAAATTGTAGATTTAATTGTTACTCCCCTTGTTTTGTATAAACCTGCTAGTTATTTTGTTGTATAAGAAAAGCTTGGTCATAAAATGCAAGTGGAATGAGGTGGGTGGTGCATGTGTGTATGTGGTTGAGTACATGATAATGTTGAAAATTGATAAAGGGTACATTACTGAAAACGGTTGAGAACCACTAGTCTAGAAGATGTGACAAGGGGCTTTATCAAATGCAAGGATTATTACTATTATTATTAATTTCCTCTTAATAATAATCCTTGCATTTGCCTTATCAGGTTGCCTGGGAATCAAACTCAGATCCTCTCGCTTGCAAGGTGAGTGCTCTAACCTCTAAGCTATAGGTTGAAAACAGGGCAAAAAGAAGATTATTATAAAACAGAGCCAGGAATAAAACAGTGAGTTCAACAGGCATTCAGAGAGGCAGAGTTTGGGGAATGAGGGGTTTAAAAAGAGTTTGAAACAATTATGTGTGTGAAAAAAGATTGAACCAGGAACAGTAAGAGACCAAAAGCTAGAACCCACCACCTCTTCTCGGCTGGTTCTGGCATTCTGCTTGTCCCTCGTTACCTCCGTTCCACCATCGATGATCGCTCTTTCAGCCACTACGCCCCCAAACTTTGGCACTCTCTCCCATCCCTCCACCTTTCCACCCTCCTTCAACATTTTCAGATCACGGCAGAATAACTTTCACTTAGCCCTTGGTCACCTCTCCAGTCTTCCCAGCTCGGCGTCAGGCTCTGATACTAGTAAGCACTCCGAAAGGCTACCCTTTATGAAGGCATTATGTAAATTCAAATTGTCATTGTTGATGGGAGCCAAGCAGACGAGTCACTATCTTGTCAACATTCAATGTATCAAGGTTGTATCTTTGACATTATTTAATTTTTTTGCATGTATTAATATGCCATTAGAATGCTGCAGCCACATGCAAACTTTTAGCGCCTTGGGACGTCCTCCCGACGTGAAAGGCGCTATATAAATGTAAATTGTTGTTGTTGTTGTTGTTGTTGTTAATTGGTTAAACCTGGACAATAATAATAATCCTTGCATTTGATATAGCGCTTTTCACGTCTGCTAGACTTCTCAAAGCGCATCACAGAATATACTGTAAAGTGAATTTTCTGTATAAATGCGGCAGCCAATTGCGCACAACAGTGGGAAAGCATGCCAGACAGTAACATTAGTCACAAGCTACGTGGTTTTATGTGGTTAGACCCCAGCAGTATCCCAATGCACGTTCTGGGGTCCCCAGCCTTGGCTTTGCTAACCTACACCTAATACGTTCCACAATTAGGTAAGCAGGATATATCCCTCCAATCTCTCTGGAATTTCCATGTGTAAGTGGGATGCATGGAATTCCCTGTTTGGTTTGGATTCACTTTAACCATGGTGATGGGTTTCTGCATATGTCAGATCCCCGGATGACCCCCTAAAAAAATGAAAACATTTAAAAAAAATTAATAATGTGGTTGATGATAGTGCAGAAAGATTTGGAAATAGTGCACTGAATGTCACTGAGAAGCCAGGATTTCCCTCAATGATAATTGAATGAGGGAGAAACATCTTTTCTACATGATTGAACAATTTCATTTAGTATTATTCAATGGATAAGGAGAATTTTACTAATCTCTTATGACAACTGTCTTGATGTATAGTTAGTCCCTTGGGAAGTGAGAGTTGCAAGAGCTGGCTATCCTTGTCATTCTTTTTTATTACTGCCATTATGAAATTAATTAACAAAAAGTATGATGGCAGGGTACATAGTGACTGCATATGTTTTGTATCCATGAAGTTGCTCCATTCATTCTGTTGAATTATTGTTTCATGTTAATAGGATGCAATGTAAATTGATCGTGCTCAAACGATTCATCATCCCATGGCTAAGGACCAACTATTTTGGACACCTGACAAGCTGGAACAATTTTTGTACATCAGTCAATACATGCGTCAAATTGGGATTAAAATTGATGTAGAAATGTAACAATTTAATCAACGCACTGTAGAATGGTTGATATGATAATAATCCTTGCATCAGATATAATGCCTTTCCCATCTGGAAGAACGTCTAAAATCACCTCACAGGATTTACTATACAGTAAAATATTGTGCCTGGAATACTTTGAATTTACTCATTAATTTGTTGATAGCAAAATGTCATCCAATGGCCCTTATAAGAAAAACCTTATATTGTAAACTCATTCCCAATCTAAGAATATATCATATCAGTCATTCAAGGTCAACCACTCTGCAAGCAATAAGACATACTGTATATTGGGGCTGAAAATTGTGATGATCAATGTTGTAATTAATATTGATTGTGTTTATTCACACATTAAAGGAAGCAACCTGTTGATAGTTAACACATTATCTGGTCTCCCAAGATCCAAATTTCATTCTGGTTCAGGCTGAAAGGCTATTTTGTCTTAATATTAATTGTAGAAAATTCTTTAATTCAGTTTTCATTTCTGCAGTTCCTGGAATGACAAGCTTTCAACTTTAGCTGAAGTTAGATTCTGTGTAATCTTAAATGTTAAGACAAAATGGTCTAATAGGCTAAAAGTAGGATAAATCACTGTTGATTAATATTACTCATAGCAATGTTTACCCTCAAATTTCTCTAATGTTAAATGAGACTCTCAAATTCAGAATGATAGAAAGAGAATATCAAAAGAAGGATTTTAACTGAAACAACTTGTTTTGCTGTGTGCACAAATATTGTAAAATAATTTCACTCTCCCAGAACTTTCTTTTTAATTGTACAGTTCCGATTAAGGGTACATTGCACTAAATTCAAAAATAAATTGAAGAATAAAAAATTGTAAAATAAAATACATTTATTGCCACAGAAACTCTTCCGTAAGAACCATTGGAGCTTGGTGAACCAGGCAAAACTGGTGATTTGACTGCAAAGGTGGGTGGATGAATCACTGGTCACAATGTGGTCAGAGTATAATTCCATAACAACAAGTTGCACTTGTATATTTCCCTCTACGTTGGATAGCGTCTCAGAGAGCCTTGCAGTGACGGAGCCTGACTCCAAGCTGGGGGGTAAGTACGATCGAAGAGGAAGCTTTTCAAGCGGGAGAGAGTGGGTAAGGCAGAGGGATTGAAGGAGAGTATTCCAGGGTTTGGGGCTGCGTAGCTGAAAGCACGACCTCCGAAGGTGGGGTGGAGGGTGCGAAGGACAAGCAGGAGGCTGGTGCCAGCCGAGCGGAGCTGCCGGGTGGTGGATTGGAGAGTGAGGAGGTCGGAGTTGTAGAGAGTGCCAAGGAGTGAATGGATTTGAACACGAGTATGATGATCTTAAAAGTTGATCTGTTTGGTGACAGTGGTGTCTGGCCAGAACTGGTGAGATGTGATGATGGAGTTTGTTCCGGGTCAGTATGTGGGCCGCAGAGTTCTGAATCAGCTGCATCTTTTGAATGGTGGAGCTGGGGAGATGGCGGGACGTGACAAATGCATGCACAAGGGTTTTGGTTGCAATTAGTGTAAGGTACGGTCGGAGGCAGACAATGTAGCGGAGGTAAAAGGCGGCGGCCCTGGTCAGGGAATGGATATGGGGGAGGAAGGACAGGCAAACGGGATGCCTAGATTGCACATTTGTTTTGTGAGTATGAGGTAGAGTCCAGGGAGGTTGAGGCGATTAGAACCACAGGAGTGAAGACGTGGACGAGAGCTAAGGATTAATTCCAAAACTAATGCAAGATTTTTCATCACTCAAGTAAAATCTCACCAGTGTAAAAAACAAATATCCATAGCAGGAAATGTCAAATTTGCAATGTGGGCAAAGTCGTATAAGGTTGCTTTGCATTCTTGTTTCATTGTAAAAGATGGGCCTGTGTTGCGCATAGCTACAACAAATTGGGAGGAAATGTTCCAATACTAATACTCCTTGCATTTCATGTAGTGCCCTATTACACTGTTAGGCTGTCTCAAGGACTTCACGGGCTATACTAAAAATGGATTGACTGTCTTTATGAGGGCAAAGTGTTTGAAAAGAGGTACATCGGTTGCTAAAAAAAATTCATTTGCTGGTTATTTATATTATAGCAATATAATTACATGGCAATTGATAGAGCAGGTCATCTGACATGAGGCATTACATATATAGTCTGCTTTAGTTTTTATCTTCTCATTCACTGAGAGAAAGGCAAATTCAAAGGTAAATTAACATATTATACAGAAGCTAGTCCATCAAGTGGTGAGGCGTGATAAATTGGCACAATATAATTATGAACATGTGTAAGACCTTTAGAAAGATGTTAGAGCCTGGAGCTCTTTGGAAACCCTCAAGCAGGATTGATAGCATCAATAGATCACTATTGTACCCTGCTCTTATGCCATTGCTCTTCATAGGATTAATTTATTGCCATATAATGTAGTAGAATTAATTTTGTAACTTCCCTACTGTATGTGATTATAGGTTACAAAATGAATGCAAGTTTAAAACATAAAAATGTGAAACAAAACATATCTACAAGCATTATAAGTGAAGGTGAATGATACTGTATATATTTAGGAGTTGATTAAAAACACATGTCCATGGCAAACTTTCCATGTAAGATACCAAGGTTGATTTAGAAGACTTCTGTCATGGATATCTTCCTACAAAAACAACATATCTTTACTACATAACATATAAATATGTTTTTTTTAAAAAATGTGGAGTCTGCCCCTATCTCAAGAAAAAAAATGGCAAAAAAATCAAAATTCCCTAACAGAATTAAAAGAAATGTATTTATTATTAGAATACAATACAAAATTACATTTGTGTAGCATCTTTAACATTGGGAGGATGTCCCAAGGCGCTGAACCGTCCAGGATTTGGACAGGGGTGTAGAGTCGATGGAGGTTGGGAGGGTGAAGGGCAGGGATAGTGCGAGAATGGCAGAAGGCACGGTCAAAGGAGGATTTTGAGATATGCCTTGAAGGAGGCAAGGGAGGAAACAAGACAAAGGGAATGTGGGATGGAGTTCCAAACAGTGGGGGCAGAGAGGCTGAAGGCCCAACTGCCGATAATGGGGTGAGCTGAATGGGGGATGTGGAGCAGGTCAGAACTTGCCGAGTGGAGGGATTGGACAGGTTAATAAGAGGGTTAGCAGGTTGGAGAAGTAGGAGGGGGCAAGGCTATGGAGGGCCTTGAAGGTGAGGATTTTGAATTCTATCCTCTGAGGGATGGGGAGCCAGTGGAAGGTGTGGATGATAATAATAATAATCCTTGCATTTGACATAGCGCTTTTCACGCCTTCTAGATGTCTCAAAGCGCTTCACAGAATATACTGTAAAGTGAACTGCCTGTATATTGGTGGGCGAAACGTAGCAGCCAATTGCGCACAGCAGTGTCCCACATTTCGATCAGTCATGGATCGAAATGACTCATTTTATTATTGTTTTTTTTTAGGGATTATTATGGGGCATGGTGAGGGAGAGGACACAAGCTGCAGAGTTCTACGGGGAAGGGGAACATCCAGAAGTGGTGGTCCATGTGGGGACCCATGATGATGGGAGGAAAAGGCCTGAGATGCTCCAGGGAGAGTACCATAAGCTGGGGAAAAAGCTGAAAAGCAGAACCTCGAAGGTGGTGATCTCTGTATTACTCCCGGTGCCTCGAGCAGGTGAATTTCAAAACAGTGGGATAAGGCACATAAATGCTTGGCTGGAGAAGTGGTGTAGAAAGGAAGGCTTCAGGTTCCTGGATCATTGGGAGTGGTTCTGGGGCAGGTGGAACCTGTACAAGATGGATGGATTACACCTGAACAAGGCTGGGACCAATGTCCTTGCAAGGAGATTGTCTAATGTTGTAGGGGGCGTTTAAACTAATTTTGAGGGGGGATGGGAATGCAAACAGTAGTTCAGATAAGGGAGGGGTGAGACAGGGAAACAAGGGGAGGGGTAGGACAGGAGAAAAGTACAGGGCAGGTGACTTCTGTCTTGGAGTAGATGTATGTAAATGCACGGAGTTTGACAAATAAAATTGGTGAGCTGCAGGCTATAGTTGCTGCAAGGAGATATGATGTGGTAGCAGTAACAGAGACCTGGCTCAAACAAGGGCAGGAATGGGAACTCAACATTCCTGGCTATAAGGTATTCAGGAGGGATAGAGAAGGAAGAAAAGGAGGCGGGTTGGCAATATTAGTTAAAGACTCAGTTACTGCCATAGAAAGGAACGAGGTGGAAGAAGGCCACAAAACCGAATCTATCTGGTTAGATATAAGGAATAAAAAAAGGAGCAGTTACACTGTTAGGGGTATACTATAGACCACCAAATAGTGGATGTTGGGATATGGAGTCCCAACATGGAGGTCTATAGGGAAGGAGATAGAAGAATAGATCTGCAAGCGGATTTCGGAAAGATGCAAAGCCAATAGAGTAGTGATAATGGGAGACTTTAATTATCCCAACATTGACTGACAGAATAGTAGTGTAAAGGGCAAGGATGGAGAAGAATTCCTGAAATGTGTACAGGACAACATTCTTGATAGGTATGTTTCCAGTCCAACAAGGAAGAAAGCAGTGCTGGATCTAGTTTGGGGGAATGAGGTGGGCAAGTACAATAGGTTTCTGTAGGTGAGCACCTAGGAAATAGCGATCACAATATAATTAGATTCAGAGTAATTATGGAAAGGGATAAGGAATACTCAAAGGTGACAACACTCAACTGGAAGAAGGCTAATTTCAGTGAGTTAAAACGGGACCTAGCCGAGGTGGACTGGAAAGAACAATTGGCAGATAAAACAGCTAATGAGCAGTGAGCAGTCTTCAAGAAAGAGATAATTCGAGTACAGGAAAAACATTCCAACAAAAACAAACCTCCCTGGATGACTAAGGCAATTGGGGTTAAAATAAAGCAAAAAAAAGGAGGCTTATGACAAGTGTCAGGCCCAAGATACAGAGATCAACCAAGCAGAAAATAGGAAGTGTAGGAGCTATTTTTAAAGGGATGGGAATTGTGCCACCCTCTTAGTGAGTAAGATGGTGATAAAGAACAGGCAAAATGAATAACTATCAAGCTTACACTGCAGTATTGAATGCTGACTGACTTTTCTCTTAATTCTGTTTCATTTAATAAAATAACGGATAGGGATTTCATACAAAGACCCAATGGGGAAAATAAAATTTCAAGGTAGGCCTAAATAATTCAATGTGTGAGTTTTTGTTCTGCACTCAGGCATCCTGTTAGCACTATTGCACTGAATTCAATGCTAAACAAAATACCATTTTCCATTTGATTTTATTGGAATTTCCAACACTCATTGGTGTTGGAAAAAAGAAAGAAGTTTGTTTTACAGACCCTGTACCAGTAATATTGTACACAGACATCAACCTATATGTTTTGGTTACATTTATCGCACACAACATTGGAAGGAAAAAAAGAGATGGCATCAGTGGTTCTATTCTTTGATTCTCTCTTCCAATACTCCTTTTGAGCCATTAGATTTTATTGAGTTACATTGCATAGGGAACAGGTTCTCACTCACTGACTCAGTGTGAAAGCTGTCAAGTTTGGCACTTTTGCAAGTCCTATAGTTTGGAGAGGCAAGGATGAACCACAGCACTATGCATTCCTCATATATGTAAGCTCTGCAGACATGAAGAAATTACTTTGTTTTTTATAATTATCCCACAGTAAGATAAGTTTACTCTGAGGTAATAAAAATGTACTGTTCTTTGGAGGTAAAATACATTCCTTTTGCTCAAATCAAGTTTTTCAACATTTACCACATGATTTTCAATAAATCTATCATCCTCAGTTCAGTAACTAAATATGGCAGTCAGAGGATTTAAGTGAATTGTCACAGAACCATCACCGTGAGATTTTGTTTGTTTGTTAAAGCAGCTTCAGCTGAAGTGTAACAAAAAGAAACAAGAATAAAAACTAATCATTGTGAAATGGGAATTGAGCCTCTAATCACAATGTTTAAATGCACTAAAGGCTGAATAAATCAGTTGTAGGAGTGTTCAAAATGTTTTTTAAAAAAACGTTTTCTAAAAATTGCAGAAATGTCTACCAGTTTCTATATACCACATTCTTATATTTACACAGGGCGTAACAATTTATCTGAGCCATGTATTGTGTGATGAAACAGTCTCAGATGCAAAGGCCTAGTAAAGCATGCAATTCTCACATCCTCTCGCAGCTATTGGGACTCTTACTGCTACATACTCTGCATCTGTTCTTCTTTCATGGCTTACTATTTCCTTCTTTAACTTTGCTATTTGGGCTACTGTCCACATCCTCATCCATCACTTCTGGTTTTCTCGCGAAGAAAATCCCTGAGTTTTTCCTCACCAGAAGCTCTCCATCAGAAAAGTCTTCTGCTGGTAAATATTTCCGCAAGTGTTCTATAGTTTTTAAGTGTGTCTGCTTTTCTTGTTCCAAGGTACGGATCAAGTGCTTCATTTTATTCTCTCTTGTCAAAATACTTTCGATGCTGGTCTCCAGGTTCTGTATTTTGAAGCGGGCAGCCTGTAGAATGGAGAGTCACCACACAATTTAATAGTTTATTACAACTGCATATAACCAACAAGAATTTCTATACCAGGACTTAGTGACACAATATTGGGGTTTGTTAGGGTTGCTGCATTAGGTTGCACTTACCTGTAACCAACTGAGGTGACCCTAATAATTTAGAATGGATTTTTTTTAATAGTGTAAAGACGTTTCAACTTTAAATTATTTTACCATCGTTGAAATTCAGCTAGATTTACCTGGATTGGTTGGGAAGAGGGAGACTGGATCTTCCAATATCAAATTTTTAAGAGGATGGGAACAGTGCCATCCTCTTAGTGGGCCAGATGCTGGTAAAGTACAGAGGCAAAATGGATAACCAAATTGCTGCCAGTAATCTGTACATTAATAGACCTGAAAATGTACTCAGTAGAGAGACATCGTAATTAGGAACTTGTAAATGATTTTGTAAAGTGCGTCTCCTCCGACCCTACTGACATCACCCCAATTTACAAGACCCTCAATCGACCCAAGATCTTTTTAGAGTTAAGGACAAGTGGACCTGGGAGAGTCCTCTGACTCATGCTGCATCCCACTCTACCATTTTACATTGTTACTTTCTCACTGAGCATATTTTTTAATTCAAATATTCAATCAGTGTGACACTGAATAGGACAGCAGACTCTCTGACACCAAGGTCATTGGTGCTGAAGTCAGAGCAATCAGATCTGCAGTACAAAACTACCAGCTCACAGACCACAATTGGACATCAAGTCCTGGATGAGAACTAACTTTCTACAATTGAATGTCAACAAGACCGAGGCCTTCCTGATTGGCTCCCACCAGCAGCTCCGCATCTCAGGAACTGGCAGCATCAACCTCCATAGATACGCACTCCACCTCACCAAGCCAGTCTGGGTGTCTTGTTCAATCCTTAACTGTATTTTCTCTACCACATCCATGCCATGACCCACTATGCCTTCCCTCAATTCCGCAACATTTCCCGACACCACCACTACCTCACCCCTCAGGCCAATGAAACACTCATTCATGCCTTCATTAGATCCAGGCTCCACTACACCAACTCCCTGCTTGTCAGCCTCCTCAATTCCTCCATCTATATGCTGCAGATCATGCAGAACTCTGCAGCCCATGTCCTCTTCCACCCAAGCTTCCTATAACCCTATCACTCCCATTCTCACCTGACTCCACTGGCTTCCTATCACCCAAAGGATTCAATTCAAGATCCTGGTCCTCACCTTTAAAGTCTTCCATGACCTTGCCCCAGCCTAACTCTGCAACTGTCTAACCAACTTGCCCGCTCCCTCTCCTCAGCGAGCTCCGGCCTGTTCCATGTCTCCCGAACCACCATCAGCGGGCAAGCCTTGTTGCAACCACTCCGCCCCCAACCTTTGGAATTACATCCCACAATCCCTCTGCTTCGTCCCCTCCCTAGCCTCCTTCAACTCCCGCCTCAAGACCCTCCACTTCGACTGTGTCATCAGTCACCCCCCTTCCCCTCCCTCCACCCTCCGCGATCCCAGCTCGGGTCAGAAACACTGACTACCCAGTGCCTTGGGATGTCCTCCTGATTTAAAAGGCACTATACAAATTTAATTTTGTTATTATTAATTGACAAGATAGTGAGATAGGTTTATTTTGCTTACTAAAAAGGTAGTATCTTGCTAGATCCACCTAATCCATTTCATTCTTGGAATTTAGTGCTTTCCTACATGTAAAAGGTAATTTTGGCTTTCTTAGATCGGTGTTTTCAGAGCTAGTTAACCCACAGAATTTACATTACCTTCTCCACCTAACAAATTATTGATTTTGTGATACTGATCCTTACATTTGATCTTGTGCCTTTCACTTGAGGAGGACATCTCCATTGAGTTTAGAAGGTTGATTGGTGATCTAACAGGCTTTTTAAAATAATCAATTTGACAGCTACAGAGAAACACCAAAATATTGCTTACCCAAACATATCTCAATTCCGGCATTTGGCCCTCAGTAGCTAAAAGATTGGACCACTCTGGCCTAGACGATGAGTTCAAAGCGCTAAAATGGAGCTCAAACCCACACCTTCTGACTTCGGGGGTTTCCGGAGATATGCCAGGTATTTATTTAAACTCAGAATCATCCAGGCTCATTTCCCTTAACAAACCACTCCGTTAATAGGATTGTAAAGGTACCATTATTACTGAATGTCTCTCCTGTAACAATTTTACCGCCAAAGCATTTGTTCAGAACTATGTGGATCTCTGACCTGAAGTTTCTCTAGAAGCTCCATGTTTTGTCTCTTGAGCTGATTATTCGCCCTCTCCAATTTCTCCAGACGATCCCCTTCTTCAGAGGGAGACGAGGCCTCCAGCATCTCATCCTGCAGCACGTGGTACTCCACCTCATAGGCATGGAGCTGCTTAGAAATGTCCATCTCAAACACCTGCAATACAGAAGAGAAGGAATGAGTATTTCTACACCAACTTTTGTTTGGATAAGCCAAGACGACAGATTTGTTTTTGGTGGTGGGGTGCAATGATGTAGCGCGGAGCCCTCTTTTAGAATCACACTACAGGAGGTAGGTATGTCACATGGCACTTTAGCCTAAACTGGGTTCTGTTCTTCTCCACACTGTTGATTTACTGCAGATAAAATACAATCACAGTGCTGGTTCTGGTTCCGTACACTGAACAAATCCACGACAGATGGACACACACATACCATGAGAAGTGTGGAACATCTGAAAGGATTAAACCAAGGAAACCAAGTGATGAAAAGGAAGGCACATTCACATTGTGAAACTGGATAGGTGGAGAAACTGGTCGAACCCACCTTTGATCGTTTGGGTTGAGTCACCACAGCTGCTTACTGCATAGCAGCTGAATATGCCTCTTTGTATAAGTAAAGAGGAAATTCTCTCTATTTTCTCTTGTGGTTCAGTAACTCTGAATCCACTCAGCTAGCTGATACATCGAGGGATCCAGGAGTGGACAAATAACTTCTATTGCTACATTTGTTTGGGATGGGGAAAGAAAGTTTAAAAATTCTGTGTTGAAAGTTGTCAGCAAATAACTAGAAAGCTAGCAGCTGGCTCACCTGTCACACCTCAACCATCAACTAGACAATTTCATTCTGGCAGAGATCACAATTGTCATCCTTGTCTGTTTTATTGATCGTCTCTCAGTCTCAAGTGACTGGACAGCCTCGAGTGACTGGAAACCCACAGCAATGTCCTGACTTGCTCATCCTGGAGAGATCATTTACTTCATTACATTTTAGGAATATTGTTTCTGTTTTATCTCTTCAGTTCATGAACAAAGATCTGAAACCTGAAATTATGATTCAACTAAACAGTCGGTTTTCTGTGTGTGTCTGTGAGTTGTAGAAAACCTGGTGTGTTCATCTCAAACTCTTTCAACTGGTCCCATCTGACAATATAGTACAAAGGGACAGCATCAAAACTTCTTCAAACTCGCATGAGATGGGATAGCTAGATGTAAGAAACATATACATTGAGTCATGCACCATAAACATTTTTGCTTCTAAACAAATGAAAACAGGTTTCCCAGACAACAACAAAATTACACTTGTATAGCGCCCTTCACATCAGAAGGACATCCCAAGGCGCTGGACTGTCACTGTGCCTCACACGAGCTGGGGACGGAGGGGTGGGAATGGAGTTCCAGAGGTTTGGGGCAGAGTGGCTAAAGTCTCGCCTGCCAATGGAGGGGACGTGGAGCAGGCACAGCCTGCTGAGCGGAGATGGCAGTCAGGTTGGCAAGAGGTTGGAAGATCACGGATGTAGGGTGGGGCTTTAAATGCGAGGACCAGGATCTTGAATTGGGGAGAAAAGACAGTTGAGGGTCGAAGAATACACCTAGGTTCCTGACTGACTTGGTGAGGTTGAGTGAACAACCATGCAGGTTGATGCTGCCAGTGCCTGCCAGGGCCTCTGTCTTGTTAACATCAAACAGCAGAAAGCTCTCATCCATGACTTGATGTCTGACAGACAGTTTGTCAAGACAGTAATAGTCCTGAAGACACGATCGTAGTATGCCAACAAAACATAAATGGTGGTGCCTGGGAGCATAAATTTGATGAAACTGATGAGGGGAGTGGCGGTTAATGGCAGGGAAAGATACAATGACTTAGAGAGAGAAAAATTATGAATTTGTACCTGGGTGATTGTTTTCTCCATCTGTGCATGGCTCAAGTTCGGAATGGTGCACTTTATAAAATCTACAATACTTTCAAAGCTATCACACTCCATGATTAATTCCTTGTGACTGCTCAGTAGGCTTAGTGCTGCTTTAAATATCACTTCAGTCCCCTGAAGAAACATAATGTCTATTAAAAAGAAGATAAAGAATTACCAAACAGTAGGAGGGGAGTTCAAACTACCTAAAATCTGAACAATAGTAATAGCATTTAGCATAAATGAACACTAAATAAGATTGCTCATTTATTATTTGTTTTAAAAGTATATAAATAAATTTAAGAGTAATAAATGCCAATGGTTAATGATAGGATTAATGCTAATATTTTTAATTATATGCATTACATTACATCAGCAGTACCATGATCCTGATTTACTCTATTTATGTAGCATTTAGAGCATCCAAAATTTGGCAAATTCTTAAATTCAGCCTTACTAAATTGTCGAAGACAATTTTCTGTAAATTCTTAAAAGAGGGGAATTCAATCTATCCTAAATCTTAAAAGAGCTTACACTGGGTGAGAACTTGCTCAAAGGCTGAATTAACCAAAAAGTATATTCTGGCCCTTCTAAAATACTACATGAATAGACTAAATCTAGATCTAGGTGGAATTTCTCCTTAAGAATGTGGGGCTTCATCCAAAGAGGACTAACGCACAAGTGGTACAGGCTCAATTGAGTTGAAATTGCCTCTCAGAAGAGAGATTAATTAAGTTAAAGGATCCTGGTACCACAAGAATAATAGCAAATTAAATGTTATTACAATTAAATATATCTAATTTTATGACCTAATTATTTAGTGAATTCTTGCATTTACTAAAATGAGAGATGGGGTTGATTGGTTCATGGGGCCTGGTGCAGGGAGAACACAAGCTGGAAAGTTCTGACTAGTCTGCAGTTTGCGGCAGGAAGAGTTAGGAATTCCACCAAGCACAGGTCAGACAATAGTAATAATGTGAGCTTTCAGTAAGAAAGGCTCCTTCTGACTCAAGTCCTTATGATTGTGAATTGGAGCAGTGATCACTTACCAAAGACTCTGGCTACGAATCCTAATGGAAACTGGGAAGCGAAGAAGGTAAGGAACCATGGTGCTGCATAGAGGCTGGGGCTGACCTCATTGTCCTCCAGGTGGCTGTACAGGTCCCTGTGGTAGTCATGTAGAAGTCTGGATAGCTGGTACATCTGAACCTACTCAAACAACAAAGGCTTTCAATGTGAAATTCTGTTGCAGTGAACAGTAGAGATATTTTTCTCCACATATTTACAACAACCATTCTGAAATCACATGTTTCCTGGCTTGTTTTGATTTAAATAAAAAATGGCTTGTTTAGATTGCAGTAATTCTCCACCTCCTTTTTTGTAAAAAAAAGCTTGGTTCTTGATATTACTGGAAAATCAGCTCAAAGGATCAGTCTGTCATTCTAAATCTAACCCACACACCTGGACATATCAATAGGCGATGTTGGTCTTTGTTTTTAAGAACTGTAGGAAATTGGTTTACAAATCAAGACTGGATTTTTGTGTGAGTTTAAAATTTCAGACAACGGCTGTAAGGATATGAGAAATCGGGGATCTCAGAAAAGAACACTGATACAGTGACCATGCAATCCGCCAGTATCACATTCTAGCCGTGTCTTTCTATAATTATAATCATTCTTACACAAAAATAGAAGTTGCTGGGAAAACTCAGCAGGTCAGGCAGCATGCATGGAGAAAGGAAAGTGAGTGAACGTTTCGGGTCCATGACCCTTCGTCAGATTTCCAGCACCTGTAGTATTTTGTGTTTTGATAATAATCTTTACGTTTGGTGTAGCACCTTTTAATGTCACTAGTACACCTCAAAATACTATTTTTTCGTTAACACAAATGTGGGCACCCATCACCGTCCTGGAGTACTGTGGATCCACCTGGTTCAGGAACTGGACTACCGAGACCGCTACAGACGGATGGCTCAATTCAACATTCAGTTACCAAGCGCACACACCTTGCAATGGGTTCAGCTCCAAAGAGAGCCCACTTACCAACCCCATCAAGGAGTTCTTATTCTCTTCCCCATATTTGCATACAGATGCAAAATCTGTCATTTTCACAGGTGAGGGAGCTTTGTGTGTCAAACGGTAAAACCAGGGCTGAAGGCATTGTTCACATTTTATAGGAATATAGAGTGTTCCATTCTGGATCATCTATCTCACTGATCCAAAGGATAATAAAATAAAAATTTGAATAATTGCTATTCTATCTCTCAGACCCTCTCTGTTGAATTTTGAGTCAAATAACTATCAAAGGTTCATGGGGATTATTTATCCATCATTCAACACAATTTTTCATGAACATTTAACTTACTCTATTATTTAATTGGAAAAATAAGTTCTATATAGCACTGAATAGAAAACGATCTTACGCAGGAAAGCAACCACGGAGAGAAAAACAAAAACAACAAAATACACTTGTAATTTACAAATAACGTCTTTCACGTCAGGAGGACATCCCAACAAGGTTTCTAAACCACCTGACTTTTTAAGATGAATCGTTTCCACATGACTTAAATGGGATTTGCTGAAAGCCTTTGAATTTTCAAGAAATTGGTTTCTGGCAAGTTATCACATCACCTTGATAAATCCTGATACGGCAGCTGTCTGGCTGGCAGTGCTCTTGAAAAGCATAAAAGCACAGCCAGCCATACGTTAACTGGCTGATAAGCTGCAGGGGGAAGGGGGGGGCATTCAAAATGCACATCTTTAACCTCGATGATAGGGGATGACAGCGCTCCTCAGGGAAGACTTGAAAATAATCATAAACAAAATCTATTATATTAAAAATAACAGCCGGGTGCTCTAATGCAATCAGGAAACATGCTGGCTAAGAAAATTGCTTCTGCAGGGTTTTTCTGTAGCCTGTAAGCTGCAAACATGTCAGGAGAGAGTAATGGAAGAGCTGAGCTAATGCCGCAAGCAATGATCAAATCTTAAAAAGATCACTGAGTGACTGTGAAATTATTTAGGTACACACATTTGATCGAGTGTAGATAAAACACCCAGCACCCAATCGCTACCACTTTAATCGCACACCAGATATAAGCCAAGGTTATCTTATCTCTTTGCATTTTTAATCCTATTTAAATCCTATGAAACATTCTTCCAATTGTATTTTCATAACCCTGTTTAAGAATGTTAAATACATTTTTTTAAATCCTTATATTGACACTGCATCTTTCACATCATGTGGCCATCTGAAAACACTTCACTGTAAAGTGCAGTGACTGTACTTATGTAGGTAAACAACACAGCTAACTTGAGCACATGAATGTCCTCAAAACAACCATGAAGTGATTGACCAATTTTATTTAGGGAATTGTTGGCCAGTACATTGGGGAAAAACATCCTTCTCTTTTTTGAACAATTCCATGTACAGGTAAATCTCTATTTAGGATGGGGTTGCGTTCCTGAAAAACGGTTCTCAGATCGAAACGTCCTAAATCGAAACACAATTTCCCGTGCAGTCCCATTATATAACCTGAGATGTGTTTTTTTCATAAAATGTTCGGATCTTAAACCCACTAAATAACACACAAAATAACACACATAGGCAAGAAGGGGTACTTGGGGTAACTGTATAGTATTGTACTTTAATACTGGCAAACTTTAATACAGTCCTATGTTTTGATAACCTGGCTGTAACACACCTTGAACTTGCCAGTATACTGTCCTTATTCTGTTTTATAGTAGCCACCATTGATCTAGCTAGTCCTATAGCCCTCCCGACGTCCGTACCTTTTTTGCCAGATGCGCTTTATCACCTCCAATTTAGTATTTAAATTGATGACTTTGCGGGGTTTCTGGCCACTAGCGGTATTACCGCTGCTCATTTAATTTACTGCTCTCTTTTCCCGACTTGGTAGAAACGCGGTAGAGGCTGTAAATTGCTCGAAGTTGCTCGGGAATGTTCTAAAATTACTGTAATACTGAGGTGACGTGATGTTGCTTCAAAAACAACTGTTTTTCAGCTGATGTGTTTATTCATTTGTTTTCTGAATCAATTAATCTCTGTTAAGATTACAGTTAAACCACCCTGTGCCCGTTCCATGCTTTGTGGCCAATAAATCCTTCTTCAATCAAAGTGTCAGTATTCCAATTTGTTGTTCCATCCTGACTGCATGAAAACATGTAGGATCAACTTTGCATCTTAATAGTAAGCCATGAGTCTCATCTGGTGGTTAGTGACATTCTTGTACAAGTGAGTGGGGAAGTGGGGGGAGGGGCAGGGCAGGGGGAGGGAGAAAGCATCAATGGCTTTACAGGAGTGCACTATTTCTGTAAAATTCTGTAAAACCCGCTCTACCATCAGTGGCCAGGCTTTCAGCCTCTCTGCCCCCACACTCTGAAACTCCATCTCACAGTCCCTTCACCTCGCTTCCTCCCTTGCCTCCTTCAAGGCCTGTTTCAAGACCTTCCTTTTCGAACGTACCTTCTGCCACCCTCCCACTTCTTTCACTCCCCTCCTCCCTACCCTGCCCCACCCCCACGCTTGGGTCCAGACCCATGACTATTCAGCGCCTTGGGACCTCCTCCCGATGTGAAAGGTGCTCCATAAATGTAATTTGGTTGTTTGTTGTTGTCTCTCTTCAGTAATTCAAAGTATTTGTGTTCAATTCAACATACACCATCTAATAATGAGCTCGTCACAATTCACTTTGAAATAGCAAGTCTTCGCACAACAGTTCTTCAGTCTACACTTAATTTACTTCTAGCCTCTCCCTAAAAATCACAGGGAGCCCATCTCCCTTCAAAGGGTGGAGGCAATAGGGAGCAATAGTAACAAGTCTACTTGGACTGCATTTCACTAAAGCAGTCACATCCATGAAAGTAAATATTCTCATTCAATGGCCATGGTCACAGTCCTGACTCTGACTCTCCTCTCTTGTCTCTCCGCTCTCTGTGTTTAGTGCAGTGGAAACAATTACACTGCACTAGTGTAATTGTTGGGCACGGAGTATGGACCAGATGTGCATTTTATTAATTATAGAATTAAATTTCAATGATAAAATAAGGTTCCCATATGCAAGGAAAACAGAGCTGGGATCTCAACTCCCTCAGGACAAATTACAACTGTTTACCTACATTAAAAAAAATTACCATGAGTATCTGGCACTATGATTCACTGTCCCACACCCTCCACCTCCTCCCCCAGGGGTAGGATAAGATAGGAACCCTCAGTTAAGAGCTAGAAACCAAGCTAACTTTAGAACTGACCCACATGACAAAATCACAGAAAGTTAGAATCCTTTCAGGAGCTCTATCAATGACCATTTCTTTCACGCTGTCTCCCTCACTTTTATATCAAATATGTCAGTCGACAATAGAAACAACATATTATATTTGTAAAGCATCTTTCACATCAGGAGGACGATCCAAGGAGCTGGACATTTAGGGATTTGCACCCGAGCTGGACGTTGGGAGGACAGGGAGAGGAGGGATAGGAGTGTGACAGAGGTTTTATATCAAGCAATAATTCAGATTATTTTGTGCAAATTGACTGTGTGGAAACTACAACAACAACAACAAATTACATTTATAGAGCGCCTTTCACATCGGGAGGACGTCCCAAGGCGCTGCACAGGAGGCGTGTGACCCGAGCTGAGAGGGGAGTGATTGGGAAGGGGTGAAACACGAAGGGGAGGTAAAAGAGTTCGGGGTGGAACAAAAGGCACGATCGAAGAGGAAAGTCTTCAAACCGGCCTTGAAAGAGGAAAGGGAAGAAACGATACGGAGGGATTGAGGGATGGCATTCCATAGGGTGGGAGCGGAGAAACTGAAGGCCTGGCCTCCGATGGTGGGGCGGTACCTTTTGAAACCAAGTGAAGCAGAAAAACAAAAATAGTTTGCTCTGTTTAAATTCCATCTTAATACTTGCAGGGTCTTATCTCATCGAAACATCTCGAAGTGCTTCCTTTGAATTTGTACTCAAAGCACATCTCAAAGTGTGCCAACTTACTCTGAAATGTGGTGACTTCCTTTGTAGACAAACAAAACAGCTAATCTGTCCCAGCCACATACCACAGCAATCAGATGATTGATTTACCTTCTGGTTTTTTTTGCTGAATTTGAATGAAGACGAAACCTTGGCTAGGACAGCAAGAAAAATACCTACTTTGCCTCAAAATATTATCGTGGGATCAGCCTGGCTGCTGGTATTCTGCAATTGATTGCCTGAGATACAGAGGAGCAGCCTGGAGTCACTCACTTGTTGATACCCTCCTTTCCGCATGGGCTCCACCCAACAATATCTGCCAGTACAGAGGATACTAACTGTCCTTAGAAAGAGCCATAGAGAACTAACTCTCGGCTCCATTGCAAAGCATCAAGTAATTGCGAATAGATCTAAAGTTTAAAATCGAAAGATGAAGATTTAGAAACCGGGAGAGTTGCAGACACGATCCTTGAGACAATATCTTGGTCGACTTAATCAATGTAAATTCAACCAATTTGTGTACTGAGTCCAATTGTAATATAGGATATTCAATGTAAAAGTATTACCTCCAGACATATAGTAAACACATTCAGAGTACACACTGTACCTGTAATGACATCATGTCGGGCCTGTACTGTTTGCGGAAGCCTAGGTCATACATAAGGTATTTTAGCATCTGAAAGGCTTGCTCTTCACTTGTGTGCAGAAGAAGCACACCAGCAACGAAACTGATTCCTTGACAATAGCCAACCTCCTTGTCCAGCAATGAGTAGGCCTTCAGCAGATTAAACAATGACAGCTGCCCAGCTCCCAACTGTGCAGAGAAGTACGGATGGGTTGGAAATGTTCGTCCTATAGAAGAAGCAGCATTATTACTTTTAATGGAAGAGCAATTCATTGCAGGCAACAAGGTTAAAAACACTTTATGTAGTTAAGTGTAGTAACTATTTTGTAGGTGAATGCAGCAGCCAGTATGCACCAGGCAATGTTGTTGAAACAGCAATAAAGTGAATGACCATTTTATTTTATTTGAGAGAATGTTTGCCAGGGCGGCAGGAGAAACTCCATTCTTTCCGAACAGACTATTCTAATGGACCTTTTAGCTCAGGTGGTAGCTTATTGCCACACGGATAATATTTTTTAAATGTTTGCCACTAAAATAGGAAGAAAAGCAGTCACCTCCAGGGTGTCTCTTATATCAGTCATGTTACTGAATTTGAAATCAGGGTAATTTATAAAAAAGAGTTTGTATTTTGACATTTTCAACTGCTACACAATACCACAACTAAAAACGATAGCTACATGGCTGCATGGCTATGTCTATATTAAATGCAACATTTATCATTATTATTATAACAGTGTGACCACTAGTGGTCAAAACCTGGTTCTGCAGCTATAAAGAGCTTAACAGTTGTGAATGTCACAATGCCCTCAAGTCCTGGATGTGTGCCACAGAAAGCTAGCAGGATGCATTTAAGTCCTTATCTCCTGCCGTATTGTAAGTGTTTCTCAATCACCATTAGGAATGCCAAATAGCTGTTAGAGGTGAGCTGTTATAAAAGCCTAAAGGATTTAAAAAGCACTGCTTGCACTGGTGAGAAACAAGACCATATGGCCAGCACAATCACTGAATGTAATCATAATAATCATCCTTGAATTTGATATAGCGTGTTTCACGTTTTCGAGATGTTTCAAAGCACTTCACAAAATATAATGTAAAGTAAATTGACTGTATATTTTGTTGGCAAATTACAGCAACAAACTGTGCACAGCAATGTCCCACAAACAATTGTGTATTGAGTGACCAAATTTTTTTTGAGGGGTTATTATCCCTGGAAAAGCGGTCTGCCAATCGACTAACAACTAGATTGCTACTTACTGTTAGGTAAACAGAGGTGTGTGGAGTAACGAAACAACAACAAAATTACATTTATAGAGCGCCTTTCACGTCGGGAGGACGTCCCAAGGCGCTGAAAGGCATGACCTGTGTAGCCCACATTGCTTATTCAATAATTAATTTGAATCTCCCTTTATCAGCGCTTTGGGACGTCCTCCTGGTGTGAAAGGTGCTATCAAGTATAATTCTGTTGTTATTGTTGTAGGGTTTGCTTTCTGCAGGTCAATCCAACACTGTCCACTTGGCATTTGTATTGCAGTTCACAGTGGGCCTGTAACATCAGTGTATAATTGGACAATTTCTAGATCTGTAGCCAGGAGCCATTTATGGAGGACTCGGGGGACATGGAGGAGGCCAGACCCAGAGGAACGAAGACAGCGGGGTGCTGGGTTGTGGGGAGAGGAGATCAGAGAGATAGGGGGGTGCAGAGGAGTGGAGGGATTCGAAAACAAGGGTGAGGATCTTGAAGTCAATCCTCTTTGGGATAGGGAGCCAGTGAAGTCTGGCAAGGACTGGGGTAATGGGGAAGCGAAGCTTAGAGCGGGTGAGTATGCGGGCGGCAGAGTTCTGGATAAGCTGGATTTTGTGGATTGTGGTGGAGGGGAGACCGGCGAGGAGGGCGTTGCAATAGTCCAGCCGAGAGGTGACAAAGGCATGGACCAAGGTTTCGGCGGCTTTTAAGGTGAGGTATTGCCGGAGACGGGCGATCCGTCGGAGGTGGTAGAAGGCAGTGCTGGTGACGGACCAGATGTGGGGGAGGAGGGACAGTTGGGGGTCGAACCTGATGCCAAGGTTGCGCACAGGTTCGGTGAGTTTTAGGAGCAGGCCAGGAAGGTGGAGGAGGTGAGAGCCGTGCGAATGGAGACGTTGACGAGAGCCAAGGAGTATGGCTTCCGTCTTGTCAACATTCAGCTGCAAGAAATTTGTGCTCATCCAGCCCCTGATGTCCGAAAGGCAGGCTGACAGAACATCGGGGGACTGGGGGTCACAAAGTGAAGTGGAGAGATAGAGTTGGGTGTCATCCGCGTACATGTGGAAGTGTGCCCCATGTCTGCAGATCACATCCCCAAGAGGAAGCGTGTAGATGAGGAAAAGGAGGGGGCCAAGGAAGGATCCCTGGGGTACCCCGCAGGTAACTGGGTGAGTGCGGGAGGAAAAACAATTTGTGCAGATGTACTGCTGGCGGTTTGTGAGGTAGGAATCGAACCAGGCGAGTGCGGTCCCAACTGTGGTGGATGGCGGAGGACAGGCGGTGGAGGAGGATGGCGTGGTCGGCTGTGTCAAAGGCAGCCGACAGGTCCAGGAGGATAAGGAGGCAGAGGGAACCCTGGTCACAGATAGAGAGGACATCGTTTGTGACTTTCACAAGCGCAGTCTCTGTACTGTGGGCAGGGCGGAAACCGGACTCGAGGGGTTCAAAGAGGGAGTGGGAGGAGAGGTGGGCGCAGAGTTGGTTTGCGACAACGCGTTCCAGTGCTTTTGAGAGGAAGGAGGAAGGGCAGGTTTGAGATAGTGCAGTAGTGGCTGGGGTTTGAGGGATCTAGGGAGGGTTTTTTAAGGAGGGGGGTGATGACGGCAGTTTTGAGGGGGGCAGGGACTGATCCGGAGGAGAGGGACTGGTTGATATCAGCCAACAGTGGACAGAGGAGGGGGAGTTGGGTGAGCAGTAGGTTAGTGGGGATGGGATCGCTATTGCTTAAAGAGGAGCAAATTTACCTTTTTTTTCTTGTTATGAATGAACAAATAGGTTCACGCAATCTAACCCAACACAAGTCAATGTTTTGTTCCCATTTTTTATGCTGTTCGATTAATTAAAAAAAACTCTTACCAAGGTCTACCAAGATGGCATGTTGCTGTGAAGTTAATTGTTTCAAGAGTTCTTTGTACGAAATGTCACCTGGCTGGTATTTATCCGGTAATCTGTGCCTCAAGCGATATTGTTCAGCCAAAAACTGCCAGATCTCCCCTCGGCGACTCTTTGGTACACCTGGAACAAGCAGCAAAGTGATCAAAGTGCAGCAAACGGTTACACACCAGTTACGTACATGTCATGACTTATTTCTCACCAGTTACCAGAAGAGAGTAAGTGAGCCACTCATTGTATATAAACACAGATCATTTGGGGTACATCATGCGCCATGTATAAACCATGTGTATATTTGTGGGTGAAATGCAGCAGTCAATTGAGCACTGCAGTGTCCCACAAACAGCCGTGGATTGAGTGACCACATTTAGAATTTTTTTTGAGGGATCTGATGTGTCCAATGTTCGCACCACATGAGTTTACATAGCATTCTAGTGCAATTCATAAGCAGGTACCTCATGTACTGAGAATAATAATAATAATACTTATTTTCTAGATGTCTCAAAGCGCTTCATAGAATATACCCTAAAGTAAATTGACTGTATATTTGTGGGCGGAAACGCAACAGCCAATTGCTCACAGCAGTGTCTCACAAACAGTCGTGGATTGAAATGACCAATTTTTTTTTGAGGGATCGTTATCAGGCACGTAAAATAAGGGAACTTGCCCAAGGTTTTGCTCTGCCTGGAATCGAACACAAGTCTCTCGCTTGCAAGATGAGTGGTGTAATCATTCAGCTACCGGACTCCAAAGATTTAAACCATAGAACTCATTATGTGTGCAATTTCAGACCATGGCCCTCTGTGGTGTTGCTGAATAATGTACGATTGTAGTTTTTCCCCACACACACATCTCCTAACTGAGGACTGAGTCAGAATAAAACACTATCAGAACGGTTGATTGCTTCTCCCAGCAGCAGAAGTCTTGTCAACATTTACAAAAGATAACTGGGATAAAAGTAGGAACTTTGTAGCAGAAATAACAAGCAAATGGACGACTTTGAAAAACAATGTCACAAGGAGATCGCTGGAGATTTTTGTATATTCCTTTTAATGTGTCCCAAAAGAAAACACAGTCTCACTCAAGAGTCATTGCTGACTGGTTTGACAATTTTACATAATGTGCAGGTCAAAATGAACGGATGTAAAAGTTGCATTGATTTATTGCAGTGAGATCAAGTTGAGACTGTGTGGCAAAATTGTCATCAAAGTTTCAGTCCCAGTGATCGGAGACATTCCTATGTGCAGTTAACCATTCTCTGCCAGGAAATACGTTTTAAAAACTGCCTCCTCTCCTTTTCATTTTTTTCCAACAGTAAAAAGGTGACATCAAAACGTCAAATTAACATTGACTGTGTACTGCACTATCACAGGTTATTCACTATTTATTGTTAGCTGGGGAGTCTACTGACAGACTCAGGAAAACAAGATAATAAACCTGATAAATCTACAGAAACAGCAGTTTGTGTTTACTTGATGACAACAAATCACTGCCTAAATACTAAATAAATCAGCAGATTATTTGTTTGTCAAATAATAATCCTTGTATTTGATATAGTGTTTTAGCAGGTCTTTGAGACATCTCAAAGAACTTCACAGAATATACTGTAAAGTGAATTGACTGTATAAATATCAGCATAGTTTGCTATTGAAAGCACTCTCTGATAAGCTTTCCCACTGCTTGTTTAGCTAGGACCACCATACGCATTAAGGTTTAGGTTGTAGGGTTATCAGAGATGAGTGGGAAGAATCCATTGCCCAAATCCTATCAACGAGCCAGGCTGGCTAGGCTCTCATGAGCAGTACTGCGGACCCGTTTGGCTCAGGAATTGCAATTGCAGTAAAACCTCGATAATCCGGCATAATTGGGCCCATTCACCTCCCAGATTTCGGAGTTTGCTGGTATTTAGAATCTACCCTAGAAATGGCTGGGGAAGTCCTGCCCCATACACCACGTTGCTGTAAACACAGCCCTGACGCCAAACTATGGCCGAGCTCCGGATGACCATGCTGGGAGCTGCAAGTAGCTGTTCCGAACGTAGAGATTTACTGACATCGGGGAACAAAATCTAACACTGTATGTATTTAAAAACCTTGTCGGTTTTATTGAGTTGCCGGTTTTCGGAATGCCGGATTATTAAGGTTTTCCTGTTCCAAGATTATCATGGAGGACAGACCCTTTCCAACATTCTGCTACCAAACACGGTGGTGTCTGGCCAGCGTGGAGGGCATTATATAAATGCAAGTTGTTGTCAGAGTCTTGGGATGTCCTCCCGATGTGAAAGACACTAATGTACTTTTGCTATTGTTATTACTTTGGAGCCAGTTCACTCCAAGGAGACCCCAATTGCTTCTTCCCAAAAGGATAGTCCCTAATTGGTCAATATGACTATTTCTGGCCTTCAAGCACTTCAGTTAGACTTTGGGAATTCTACAATCAGTGAATACTGCAATATTTTAGAAAATCTCTTATAAACTATTAATAAAACACTAACTGCATAAAGTGGGCCATTTATGTCTGTTGATCAATTGGATTTAATCGGGATGACAATCAGTCAACGTCATGTCGAAAACACAAGTTTTGTAAAGTAAAATCCTGAAAAATTTGCTCATTATCTTGTTTGCAATTATGTTATTTAATTAAGAGGAATATTATCATTTTGTTTCTTTATATGGTTTAGCTTCTGTATTCAACCTTAAAGCGTTTATTTTTGATTGAAAGGTGGGGGGAGTGAAAGGAAATCCAGCAACTGGACATGGTGAGAGATAATGAGATAGAAAACTAACCTTGACTAAGAACAATCTGAACCTTTTCCATGTCAATCTTAACCTTCGCCCGTCCCGGCGTGGTCAGCATCTTATCCCAAACAGCAGACACCTCTTTCTGACAGGAAGCAAACTCTTCATAGTCCAGTTTGCACTTTCTGGTCTGCAGCTCATCCCTGCTTGCTGTTCAAAGAGAGGACAGGAAACCTTTCAGATTAGCGCACAATTGGCTGAGCAATAGAATGCATTTCACAAGAAGTACATATATTCTGTACAATTACAGAATATACTGTAAAGTGAATTGACTTTCTTTTTGTGGGCGAAACGCAGCAGCCAATTGCACACAGCAGTGTTCCACCCTGGGCCAGTGGTCCCTCTCTCACTCTGTTACAACCTCCAGTGGATGGGAAACATCCTGTCTGTAGCGGCCTAATTTATCACTATTGCCAACTAAACTCTTCTGCTGCCCTCCCAGCTCTCTCCTTCCCCTCCCAGCTATCCCTCTCTTCCCCCGCTCAGTTGCCAACCTGACTGTTCAGCACCTTGAAACGTCCTCCCGACATGAAAGGCGCTCTATAAATATAATTTTGTTGTTGTTGTAGAAATCCTGCTGTTCCTGGCAATAATATTGCTTTCCTTTAGCATCAGTTACTCAAAGACGCTAAAGAAAGGGTAACTCTTCATCAAGTACATGTTTCAGGAGACACCCAAATGCAATAGTAAGACATCCAAAGCAATAGCCAAACACCCAAATACAGCAGACTGGAAAATAACAGGCAGGTTAAGAACGAGGTTTACAATGCAGGTACTCAGACCTCCACAAGCTTTTGCCAGTGTGGGTGATATTCGGCAGGAAGCAGCAGTTCTCCCACGAACAAGGGATGGCAGCTAGGAATGAAAGCGGCACCCCGGGCAGACCTAGCTAGCACTAGCTCCTGAGCAGCTCGGATGAACAGCAGGATTCCCAATGCCCTCTTGTGACCAGTAATGGTAATGTATGAGGGCAAACTAGAGAAATTAAAAAAATTCTCAAAACAAACATAATTTGAAAACAAGTCTTTTTCATCCCTCCCTCAAAACATTCATGCAAACAGTGAAAGTGTGTGGTATGAAACAGAACATGACAGCCGGAAACTTATATGACCAAAAAAGGCATGAAATATTAGTATGTCAATCACAACAATAAATTGCATTTATACACCATGCAGGGTAACATATCAAACAACTTTACAGAGATAGTGGCAGACACTAGGCAGGGAGACTAGGGGAGGGGGAGGAGGGAAGTGACTGGCAGTCATGCTTAAAATAGGTAGCTATTCTGGAGGTTTTTAAGGACATGTTAATCGGCAGCTGATGGAGAAAGACAGGTGAGCGTTCCAAGTGTGGTTCTTCATTGGACATGATACGTTAACTTGTCTTTCACCATCTCACAAGGGTTGACCTGCTGTAGATTTCCAGCAGTTTTTGTTTTGCAGTTTGTGGTGTCTCAGGTCATGTGCTCCCAAGCAATCATTATCTTCTATTTAACCTAAAAATCTTTTTATATGAAAGGTTATTCCAGGTCACTTGTGTATTCTTACATATTTGTTAAATATATTTTAAAAATCAAAGGCTGTGGTGAACGGGGCAGTAAGATGTTATCAGCGCCAATGTTTAAGTTTGGCTTTGTTATACATTCACAGCGCTGCTCTATGGCTTTACAAATGACCTTTCCTCTGTGGACTTTTACAGATTTGAATTTTAAAAATAACAAAGGGCATCAAAGTCTAAACAAATTGAAGATTACTTTTAAGCCTTTGAAATTGCACTCCAGATTTGGACCCAGTGATATGTTTAACTTCATGTTGTTTATTTATTCTTCCTCTTTCTGTTTTTAGATCGACCTCAAGCCATGCTTATCTGACCAACAGAGTCTCTGTTTAAGAGCCAGGAACAAGCAAGAGAGGCTGAGCACAGTACAGGCAAGAGACTCCCTTTGGAGAGGGAGGGAAAAGACAGATCAAGTTCATTTTGTGTTTATGCAGCTCCAAAGCAGTCAATTCTAGAGCGAGTCGGGGATGCTCAACTGGGCACAGTCAATCAGGAATTGGAACAGAAATAACTCAGTGAGACTGACAAACATAGTAAGTCCCAAAGTGTGGGTGAAAATCAGATTTAAAATCTCTCATTGTTTTAATTCAGGTGCATTCAACTTTTTCTATTCCACGACAAATTCATTTTCTATTCTTAATGACGGTCAACAGTTTATAGGTATTCACTATTAGCAATGGATGACAATGGAACTGTTCTTACCTTCTAGCAAAGGCACAATATTTGAAAAGAATTGGAATCCCCTCGACAGCATTAAAAATATGATAGTCATCAATTACAAATCAAATTAGCAAACGGCATTGCAGCAAAACACGACTTTAATGAAACAGTATATATTGACTACATATGAGACACAAGTTTACTTTCTTAATAAAGAAAAGTTAGTATGAGGTTGGAGTATTTATGTTGGAATTAGTTTCATTGAGTCCAGAAAGGTTGAACATTCCAATTTGGGATCATAGGATAGATTCTCTAATTAGTATACTTTGCACACTCTATCATTCTATCCTCATCAGCTACATTAATGGTCTAAAATTCAACATTGTCTTAAAATTTAAAAACATGCAGCATTTTGAATAATTCTTAGATTTGGTCTTCATTTGGAAACTGGTTTTCCGTACCACTTTCTATTAGATAAAAGCAAGCTAAGACTGAACTCAAGAACTTACAGAACTGCTGCACAGTGTGATGGCTAAATCAGGAAGGATTTTGAACCAATCAGAAAATAATGTCAATTATAGCTCTATTTTTAATGCCTGAATCTGAAAGTGGACTGGATGTGGAAATATTGACAGGGCTACTTAATGTTAGGTTTACTGAAAGTAGCAACGACTTTCACCCACGTAATAGTACAATGTAGTCTATAGACTTGTATTTCGTGATGCCAGCAGAAAGTGTCTGTTGACCCTGTTGACATCAAACCAAATATTAATATTCACCGGCCTCAGAGGGCTAGCAAAAAAATAGTTCCTCTCCCCAGCTCCCAGCAACTCAGTGCAATGAAAAGTAAAATGGAATACAAAACACACCACTGGCATATTTTCATTCTAAGCCAGTAACTTCATGACAATTGACAAACCATCTGTAGAGCCCTTGCTGGATAGTTCATAGCTGTCTCCTGTGTGAAGCTAAGCTATGTAGAACAAAATGTTGTAGGTTTGACTCATAGTAAGTGGTGAGTAACCACTTACGTCTCAGACGTGGTTCTCCAATGAGCCTTGGTACTTGAGCTAAATAAGGAGAAAATAAAAAAGCTTGTGCGGTGTATACACTGCTATGCGCAATTGGCTGCTATGTTTTGGCCACAAATGTACAGTCAACTCACTTTACAGTATATTCTGTGAGTGCTTTGAGATGGCTAGAAGATATGAAAAGCTCTATATGAAATGCAATTATTATCCTCATTATACGCACCAGTATAGACTAGTTAGGCTGAATGGCCTGTCTGTGCTTTATTTACATTGTATGGCCAAAGGGAAAAAATGAAAATCTTTGTATGAATGTAAAAAAAAATCCAGAACTGTATGTGTAAAAATGGTGTCAGCATGTTAGGCTGTGCTAAAGTTAAAGTGCTAAAATAGTGGAGTTCACCTGAAGTTTAATGACATTCTATGTAAAACACAGCAGTTTACACACTTTAATTATGCATAGTGTACGCTTTATTTAAACCATATGCCAAACATATCACTGAAAAAAAAACGTCAAGCTCTCAAATCAACAAACTCACAGATTATATTTAAAGATGTTTTATAAACAACTACCCTAGATGAAATTTGAAATGAAAAAATATCATACACCAAGTAATGGTATTGACAGATCTCTGGCCACTAGATGGCACCCTCTGTATCTTCACTATTGATTCTAGGTTCAAATCTACTTGTATAATTAAAGAAACCCTCAAGCCTAACAACTGTATTCAATTAAATATAAAAATGTGTACTGTGGCTTTAGATGATGACGAATCAAGTTGATCAATATACATAGCTGAGCCATATACAGTACCAGGCAAGTATAAAACTATCAATGGTCTCAATATACAGATATTACTTTGTTATTTTGTTGTTACAGAGAAAGTTGGAGGTTTGGCCCAATCTCCCTACCATCTTTCCCCACAAGCCCCAACTCATCTAACATGAGATTGGAAATGAGATTTAGCTCGCTAATATGCTGCCTCACTGCCAGAGTCACAATCAATTTCATGGGCAAGTTGAGCAGATAGCTCCTTGACATTCCTGCAATTTGTTGCCCGACTTTGTTTCCCCAGCAACAGGTGGTATGATGCCAGGTCCAACAATCTTACTCCCAGCAGGTCGAGAAATCCACAGCTCGACCTTCTTCCCTCTCCAGCTGTCAAACTCCACATTTGTTCTATTGTTTTCTCCACCCCTCCAGTTTACTCTGTTGTAGATATCCATTCAAGGACAGACTTCTTCAATGCTCTTCATTCCAACTACCCGGCCTCCACAATCTCTGATTCACCCAAACTTTACAGCCTATTTTCTTTCCCACACTCGGCTCTGAAAACTGCATAATTACTCCCAGCCTCACCATGCTCCACTGACTCCCAGTATCCCAGTAATTGACTTTAAAATCTTTGTCCTTACCACAGCAGGTTGTTGTGGAAATCAGTAACACTGTGAGGAAGAAACATAGGGTTCTTGCTTTATGTCAAGATGTATCATTAAACAGTGTCTGACAGATTAAGGATCACATTCATTGGACCTCTTAAGAATTACACCCTAATGGTTTAGTCAATAAGAGTTGCAGCATACTGACCAGGAGCACGCTGATTTGAATCCCAGACTGTGCTGTTTACTGGGGTTGCGTGGAGAGGATAAATTGTCCTTGCCCTTACCAGTGTTGTGTGAGGAGAAAACAAGTTAGGGGTTCTGCACCTGATGTGGTTCTGCACCCACTACTGATTGTGTGAGTGTGTGGTGGTTGTGGTGGGGAAGGTCTGGCTCAAGTACAATTCCTCTACAGAGCGGTCCTGCTGATAAGTCACTGCTAAAGTTCATAATAATAATAATTACACTTGTATAGTATCTTTCACGTCAGGAGGACATCATATTTATAGCAAGAACTGAGTGTGGAAAAATATAATCCATTTGTTATTTTGAGTAAAGATTAGAGACATTTGTGCTGACCTCATTCATATTTAACAATAATAATCCTTGCATTTTGATATAGCACATTTCGTGTCTTCTAGATGATTCAAAGCCTTTCACGGAATATACTGTAAAGTGAATTGACTATTTGTGGGTGAAACGCGGCAGCCAATTGCGCACAGCAGTGTCCCACAAACAGTTGTGGATTGAAGCGACCAATTTTTTCTAAAAAAAAGTTTAGATTTAAACACTGCAGCTTTAAAATTCCACAAATATAATTTCTCCATAATTCAGATTACAGTATATGGTATATAAGAGGGAAAGTAAAAAAAAAAGACACTTTGAGGAATTCCTACATTGCTCTTAAAAGTTCATGCTCAACTTACTTAAAACATTGGTTTCTTCGTCAACCCATTGAAGTGGTATAATCATTCAATATAATCATTCAATAAAAGAAGCAGAACTATAATAGGGAGATTCCCTCAGGCACATTTTGAAGCTGACCTGTTTAACGTCCACAACCGATATTTTAATGGCAATTCTTGATACGTATGTTTTTGACATAACTAACCTTCTAGCCTTTGATTCTCCTTCTCCATGCGAAGTAATAGGATCTGTTGGAATATGGCTTTCCTCCACATGATACGGAGCTGTTCGGAGGAGCGCTTCTTCCTGTCTCCAACCAGTATGTCATCCCCTGCCAGCAGAGTTGCCAGGGGGTCCTCCTCCACATCAGGTACAAGAGGAGAAAGAGGTGGCAGATCAATGCCATCAAAATGATCTGCAATAAAAAAAGTGTTGGTACTTCAATATTATCTACCATATATACATGACAATATATACAGTATATATACACCAATATTATCTATTGTCCAAGTAACAAGATACTGTGTATATACCCAGTGTACGACAACCAGAAAGGTGTAAGATAACCAGATGGACTTTGGTATTTTTTCGCCTAGTATTTCTTATGTACACACACCAATATTATCTCCCATATATATAAAAATGGTAAAAATGGAACAGATCTCAAAGACCACCACCCACAACAAAATTACATTTGTGTAGCGCTTTTCATGTCGGAGAACGAGAGGGGGGACATCCGAGGGGCTGGACAGACAGTATTCTGGACCTGAGCTAGGGATCGGGGAGGGTGGTGGTGGAGGGTGAGGTGATGATCCAAAGCACAGTCAGAGGAGGATCTTGAGATGGGTCTTGAAGGAGACAAGGGATGGGGAAAGGCGGGGGGACTGTGGGATGACGTTCCAGAGGGTGGGGTCAGAATGGCTGAAGGCCACCAACGATGGAGCAGGCGAGACGGGGGATTTGAAGCAGACCAGAGCTCCCCCAGTGGAGGAAGCGGGCAGTTTGGCAGAGGGTTAGAAGGTCGCAGAGGTAGGGGTGAGTGAGGCCATGGAGGGCTTTGAAGGTGAGGACCAGGATCTTGAACTGTATCCTCTGTGTGATGGGAAGCCAGTGGAGTTGGGCAAGGGTGGGGATGATATGGTCATGCAATCTAATGCGGGAGAGGACACAGGCTGCAGAGATCTGGATGGTCTGCAGCCTTTGGAGGGAGGAGTTGGGGAGGCCCATTGTTACTCAAAAACATACCAAATAGATGAGACAAATATCCTTCAGCCCCATCAATCCTCCCACAGATGATACACACTCTACATAGATTTTACAACACTTGTTATAACTTGAGGGAACGTTCTACAAAATTTCTCCCAACTCGCAAAGTTAATTAAACAAATCTTAAGAATATCTACACGTTACCAGTATTCTCAGATTTCACCTAAATAACAGAATAGAATAATGCCTACATTTGATACAGTGCCTCTTATGGTGACATATCACAAAATGTTTCCCAGATAATAATAGGTGTCTCTATAGGTTGACTCTGTGTTTTTAGGCAAATGTATAAGCTAATTTGCACATAACAAGATCCCGCAGACATGGAGTGAATGACCAATTTATCTGGAAGGCTGTTGAAAGACAATGGTAGAAATTCCCTTCACTTTTAAAAATAGTGTCAAAGGATCTTTAATATCCACCTAAACAGGCACAGTTTTACATCTCATCTGATAGATAGCAAATCTGCCAGTCAGATTCTTCCAATAACCCAATGGAGTATCAGCCTAGACAATAAATGTAATTTCCAACATGGACATGAAACTACATGTTTTAACCTCATTCTATCATTCTATGAATTCTATCATAGCTGGCATAGCAGCACAATGTGCTTTGAGAAACTTATCATTTTTATTTTTCTTGGTAAGCAACATGTTTGTTCCTGACACGTGCGAAAACCCATCATCATGCTTAAATGTATCCAAACCAGCCTGAGAGGTCCACTATTTTGCATGTCATCTGTTCGTAGAAATTTCCCCAAGTCTGGAATTTCATGCGCACCCTCTCCTCCAAAGGAATGCTCCCCATTTATCTAAAACAAAAGTATTATTCATAGGTTGGCCAGGGGCCAAGACTTGAAGATTTCAGAATGTGTTTTGGTATACTGCTTGTAGTTTTAACCAGCTAAAACCACATAGCCTACCATTGAATGTAACATTTGTCTAGCTAAGACCATTGTATGTATCTATTAGCATTTAGGTTGCTGGGAAGCTGAGTGGGAAGAATCCATAATTTTGCCGATAAGTAGGCTGGCTGGTCTGACATCAGCTCTTATCCTTTCCTAAGCATATCATTCTTCAGCTACCTCAGGCCTAAGGACACCTCACTTACCTTCCTTCTCATCCCAACAAGGAATAAAATCACAAGCAGGTTGTTTGACATGGGTCAGCACAGGTTTAAGCCCTCATTAGCTGAACAGCAGGCAGAAGAACTGCTTGCAGGGGTCTAAATGAGCAGCATAGCTCAGCATGAAATCCACCGTCCTCTTGCCCATCGCTGGGACACACATTCCTATCCATTGAGCAAAGTTTCTTTCTTCTGGCTGGAATAATTTGTGTATATTCATCCTTGTAACCTTCAGTCCTCTTTACAGAGAGAACAATGGTCTTTGGTTATCATCAATTTTCGGTAGTCATCCTGGGGTCTGAACTGCGCAAGCTTCCCCCCCCACCCCCCCCACCGCCCCCGCCCCCCCACACACACCATCCCCACCACCATGGTGGAGGTTTTCTGCATGTCTCAGACAGCCGGCGGACAAAAAACAAGTGACTGAACATTCATACCCCACAGGTCTTTGGTAAGATATCCATCCTGAGTTTGTTCCAAGTTATTCCTCATACAAAAATACCACTGTTAAGATAACTACAATATCTGCAACAACTGTGTGCCATACCTTCTAGACCACCTTTCTGCTGCATGGCTGCAGAAGATTTGTTCATTGGTGAAGCAACTCGCAGAAAGATACGCTGACGCCACGAGACTCGGCGAGGGGTAAGAAGAATTCCACCTCCACTTAAAGATTCTGTACTGCAGCCAGAGAGGGTCCTCCTCCTGCCTTCACCATCACTGAAATGTAAATAAAAAAGAGATTAAGTGTTTTACACATATTTTAGCAAAGCCTTAAATTCATAGCTATATCTGAATGCTAGGGATTATTCAGTAATCAGTAATAGTTTACTGACATTGGATAGTTTAGCAAAAAAGGAACACACCATGCGGTATTAAGGACTGTACAAGAAAATGTATTCACGTTAGTGAGAAGGAATGGTATACACTTATACATTAGTAGGATTTATAATGAACCAAAAGACATGAGTGGACAATTTGCATGGCAAAACACAATGCTTGTGCAGTTAGCACAGTGAGTGTGGCAAGTTATAGAAGGTATCAAAGAGCAAGTGACAGCCAAGGCCAAGAAGTGGCCTTGGCTGTCACAACACTAATCATTATACCTGTAATAATAACACTGTACCTACCTTTTTCAGCAGTAGCTTTGTGAATTGATCTATTCTCACAAACCATCCAGGCAAATGCACGCAAATAACGTTATGTTTTGAGAAGTGCTAAGTGAATGGTTGGTACATCAAAAATCCCTCCCCCACAAAACCGATTCATTGAGGATAAAGTGGGAATATGATGCAAGAAAAAAACACACAAGACAGTTGACAGGCCAGAGTGAGGAAGGCTGACAGACCAGGACGTTTGCTTTTCATTGAATCAATTCTTTATCTGCTTTATTCCATGTGCACCTTTTTCCTTGTTTACACACTGAAATGTGTGTTTGAGTGAACTGGTGTGCTGACCTGTGAATTTCGATGTGTGACCATGTTGGTCACACATGGAGACCTTCAGTGTCTCAACAATGCAGGACATTGTCTCAAAAGTTGTGTCTAATGAATTAAGTTCTGAGATAAAGACTAATCAGCAGATAAAGAAGCTGCTGTAGAATCAAATCCTAATGTCACGTGGAAAAATGAACTCATTTCCTCTTGGAAACAGCCTTTCTCTGGTGAAACATCACATCGTGAATGCTTGTTTCAGATGGTTACTTGCCTGCAGTTTCAATAGCAAATAGGTTAAAGCAAACAAGTTATTGTTTAGGGTGAATTAGAACTCCTTAAATCCTTATTCATAGTTATTATTTGTTGTTATTTTATTCTTCTTTTCTGTTTTATCATTCACTCGTACATCATTTCAATGTGTAAACAAGGAAAAACGCGTTTTATTTGAAATAAGTTTTAATTTCAGATTTACAGTATCAGCCTTATATTGCAGCACAGTACAGTGTATGGTTCCTGTTTGTACATTTGCTAAATTTGTAGGACTATTGTGTAGCAATGTGATCATTAACAAAGCTCACCACTGGACTGCATGTTCCACTATTTGCAGCAACTGTCCTTCACAGAGGATATGTAATGGCAAACTGTGATGCTACTCTTTCTTACGGAGAGCTGGAGTTTAGGTGTAGCAAAGTTAGTGTGGGTCTGGTATTAATGCTGACATGATTCATTTCCTATATTGATTGGCATAGTGTACACACTGTCTGGAAGGGTACCAAAGATGGCTGTTACTATTCAGGGTATATTGTGGAGCCCTGTAGCTCAGTGGTTAGAGCACTTGCTAAAAAGCGAGCCCTGGGTTTGATTCCTGGCAGGATGAAATCTTGGGCAAGTTTCCTTATTTCACATGCCTAAGAATAATCCCTCAAAAAAACAATAATTGACTGTTCCAATCTATGACTGTTTGTGGAACACTGCTGTGCGCATTTGGCTGCGGCGGTTTGCCTACGTATATACAGTCACTTCACTTAACAGTATATTCTGTGAAGTGTTTTGCAGCATCTAGAAGACATGAAAAGCGCTATTTCAAGGATTATTATTAATAATAATGATCCTTGCATTAGATATAACACTTTTCACGTCTTCTAGACATCTCAAAGCGCTTCACAGATTATACTGTAAAATGAATTGTTTGTATTTTTTATGGGTGAAATGCAGCAGCCAATTGCACACAGCAGTGTCCCACAAACAGTCGTGCATTGAAATGACAAAACATTTTTGAGTGATTATTATCGGGCATGTGGAGTAAGGAAACCTCTGTGTCCGGCTTGTAAGGTGAGTGCTCTAATCACTGAGCTACAGGAGTGTGCAGCTATTACAAGGACTTCAGGAGCTCAGGTTTGGCAGCCCATCCTATTTAATTGACAGGCTATTGACAAAACCTCCCATGATTCTGTCAGAGAACGTGTTCAGTAACATTACAGGAAGAATATTCCAGGATTGAATTGGCTTAAACACCTTAACGTTTACAGCTAATACATTATAATATTTCACCAACTCACTTCTTTCTGTTCCTTAGAATGATCTTGGGGACCAGTAGTGATCAGAGAAAGATGTGCAGAAACCTTACAAGTTGAGCTATTATTTCTACTGCTGTTGGTATTATCCACTTTATGCCCTATTTTGTAACAGAATAGATTGAGCTGAGTGAAGGAAGCAGATCCACATGCAGGGATCACTTTCCAAGAATATCACAGTTACCAAGTCCTTGTCTAGGTATCACTCTTTGGAGGGTAATGTTAATCTCCTAAATTTCTCTCTGTTTTTCCTCATCTTTTTAGTTTGATCTAATCTCCCTTTTGCACCAATTCCTTTTCTTCATTGAATTTCTGCAGTTTTAAACCGTATATTTTTCTCCGCTAGAGATACTAAACCACATGATAGTCAACAGTGGAGTTGCTTAAGCACAGATGGGTATACTTGCTTTGAACCAGTGGTTGGATTAACTATTAACATCAACTACTTTCCAACCCATGCCTTTTGTGTTCCAAGTGAAAATCTGACCCAGAGTTAGTGGCCTCTGTGATTTGTTTAGATTGAGACTACAAAGCTATTTGCACCATAGTCTCTCTTATACCCATTCATGTCCTAAGGGAGAAACCATAAGACATGAGGTAGATGGTTAATATCTGTTATACGAGCAAACCTAAGGTAAATTCCTTGCAGAAATAATCAATGTAGACTGCTTCTCTCAGAGTTGAACTAACTGTACAGACCTGCACAAATGGCATTACTCAGATCTGAACAGTAACACTCTGCATAGTTCACAGTTGATGCTTTCTCAGGAGGCCTCTGTAAACAAATGGCTAACTGGAAAGGTGATTTTACAATCCATCTGTACTTACATATATATCAGGTGACTCTCGATTCACTTCTAAGTAATGCCTTTTCTAAAGAGATACATATCATCCAGTCAAATTTGCATTTTTCAGTATTTTCTTGAGTCATAAGAAAACAACAACACAGTTCACCAACGGAACTGTGCATTCACAAGGAATGAATGCATTTGGGTAGGATGAGTAGACTTCTGTTGTTTTTTCCCTATCTTCCCCCAAAAAACAAGCACTCTGCCAAAAGCCAGTCAAACACATCTGGAGTGCAGCCAAGCTTAGATATCTGGCAAACTGTGATTCAATATCAGCCCCTTCCCTGTGCTTACAAAAAAAACTCTCTATTGGCATAGCACCCACCAAGGTGACCAAAGTTTATGTTTCAAGATCCCTCCTTGCAGAGACTACAAAGTCCTTGCTTATTCTTTCTCGTGAATCGTAAATCTCATTACTTTCTGCCAGACCAACACACAGGGTCTCATTTCATCATATTAACATACAACAAATGAAATGGAGGGAGGGAAGCACATTTCCCATTCCCATATCTGCAGAGACATGCCTCGTATTTGATACACCTGCAGTTGCTGCAACAATCTGTAGTTCCAGTTGGTGCACCCTCCTACTAATGAATCACAGTGACAGAAAGAGACAGAAGAATGGCGGGATTGAAAGTTAATTAAAAGAGGGCAATTCAACAACTGCAACTCTTATTATATCAGCCTTGGAATTGTCCTCCTTAAGTTTTATATAGGAACACATAAACCTGCTATAATGAGTCACAGTGCAAATAACAATGTAAAAAATTTACCTTTAAATAAACATCAGTACATTGCTGACCATGTTGAGAAATGTGAATTGGCCATGATGTCAAAAGCCAAATCACCCCCATTATCTCCACATTTACTGGATCCAGCTGAAGCAGTACAAATTTCCATCAAATCAGCCACTTCAGCTCTGCTTTATTAGCATTAGAAGTGCATTCCACAGAATAAGTCTGGTCAAGCTCACTGATAGCAGCGATGAAAGATCACTGCAATCACCGCACAAATTTCCAGTGTATGTCAGTGTTGTAATCATCCACCCTTCCGAGCGAGGAGCTGAAATCTTTCCACCTACAAAGCTGATCAAGCTGAGACTTGCTATGTTACGTTGTCTTTGCTGTACCTTCTGCTGCGCCTTCCCTCAAATGAATCTGAACTCCGAGAAAAAGCAATCACTCTCCAGTCACAGACTATTAAATCTTCCTTTAAACTCTCCAGTCACAGACTATTAAATCTTCCTTTAAATTTACAGCATCTGCTTGGCATAAAAGATGACTAAAATGAGATATAGGTTGATGTCCACAGGGACTTAAAGGAGGAGGGAAATCAAATTTGCCCTGAGCAGTTATAAACACAGTCTTGTCATATCACACCCAGACAGGATGTAAATCTAATGGAACGCCCATGTAGACGACACCTGGTTGGTTATTCCTGCTGTCTGTCTACATTGTCTATGGTCACTTACAGGCTTAATCACTATGTGCTAAAGACACAGAATGTTCAGTCCTCAGTCACTGCTGGGGAGATAACCATATTAACTTCAGAATCAGAAGTCAGTGGCTTTATTTCCAGGAACAGTTCAAATAAAATTTCCTATAAGGAAATAAACAGAAGCACGGGAATTATTAAATTGTTGCAAAATTGATGAGCAAAGTTCAAATGAATCGCTCAGTAATCAGAGTAAGTGACTTATGAAAGGCAAAACATGAACATGTTTATATACTATTTTGTATAGTGTACTATTTTGTTGGAATTGCTTCACTATTGACAAACGACAAATCTCAAAGAGGTTTTAAAATGGTAATAAACAGGATAAATTATATCAAAATATGAGAGTAAGGGTAAATTTGCCAGCCCTTGTACCCCTGCTCTTTGGAACATCATCCTGCGATTTGCCCTCTCTCTCCCTCCACTTGAACTCAAAATCTGCCTGAAGGCCTATCTAGTCAGCTGCTCTTTGGGACACCTTCCCTCTCCACCTTATCTCTGTACCATAATGTTTCCTGCAATGTTATTGCGTAGTGAAGGGAAGCATTATGTGATGGAACTCATGACAGGGCACATTGACTTTGTTATAATAAATAATCCTCACATTTGATATACCATATAATCATGTTGTTGAAATGTCTCAAGGCTCTTCACATTATTTACTATAAAATGCAGTAACTGTATACATAAGACCCCGCTTAATGTCATAGTTTGGTGTTTGAAAAGTGCGACTTTAAGCGAAACGACGTTAAGCGAATACATTTTTCACATAAGAATGAATGTAAAAACTGAGTTAGGTTCTTTTGGACATTTTTCGTCAAAATTTTCTAAATAAAAAACCAACATACTCGCTCCCTGACTGCCTGCCCGGCTTATTCACTTGCTCCCTGACTGCCTGCCCGGCTCACTCACTGCCGACTGGCTTTCTCTTTCTCGCTGCCGGCCTGGCTCACTCCCAGGTCCTAGCGCCATCGTGCCCCCTTTCCACCCACTGGCGAACGACGTAATAATGAACATCGCAATGTTAAATGAATATATGTTCCCAATGTATCAGCAACGTAATAAACAAAATAACGTTAAGCGGGGTCTACCTGTATTTGTATATCTGTATGGCGAAATGAGTCTGACGATCCAGTGTCCCTCAGCACTGCAATATTGTGTCAGGCTGGAATTGAGCTTCAAGTCCCAATAAGGGTCAACCTTCTGACGTAGAAGTGTGAGGTGTCAACTGAGCCACGCTGGCACCTGTGGGGAGCTCTATGGAGGGATACTATGGTATTCAGGGAGTTTATTAAGTGATTAACACCTAATTAGTGCTTCTGCCTTTATGTGAATTTCACAAAAAATATTGGCACCAGTAGAAATTCAGCAATATGCCTCCATCTATGGCTTGTGCAGGACACCAAAGTATTATAAACATGGACACTAAGATTTGCTCCAACATTCAGGCTCAGTTATGCATATTAATACATTCAGAGTGATACAGCATGGCTATAGCGTATTCAATAATTGATAATCATAACAGAAATATTCTTTCTGTTTAGTGAAAATGTTATCACAACTAAATATGTTCAGCCCTGGCTGGTAAAACAGGAGTAAAATAAGCAGTGTTTTCAATGTTCAATTACAATACAACTAATCTGGGATTGATGATAAAGTAAAGGTTGAAAGCTGCATCCAATGTCAGAATGTATCACATAACTCTCTCATTCTCCATCGTCAAGATGAAATCCACCACCTGCTGGCTCAACCCACCTCCTGATCCAGCTACTGGTTGCTCAACTCCCACTTCTTCTCCCCACTGCTGGCAGACACCATAAATCAGTCCCTCTCCTCAGGCTCAGTCCCACTCCCATCAAAACAGCTGTCATCACGCCCCCTCCTTATAAAACCTACTCTCGATCACTCAACCAAACGCTCTACTGTCTCATCTTAAACCTGCCCTTCCTGACCAAAGCCCTGGAACATGCTGTTGGAAACCAACTACACTCACATCTTTCCGTCCATTCCCTCCCTAATCAAACCCCCCTCCAGCCTGGTTTCCATGTAGCCACAGCACAGAGACTGCACTCATCAAGGTAACACATGATAATCTCTCTCTCAGTGGCCAGGGCTCCCTCTACCTCCTTGTCCTCCTGGACCTCACTGCTGCATTCGACACAATTGACTACGCCATCCACCTCCATCGCCTCTTCTCCTTCATCCACTTAGTGGGAGCCCACTCGCATGGTTGGAGTCCTACATAACCAACCGCCTTGTTAACATCTTCTCTCCTGTGGGTCTCAACTCCTCAACCTACCCAGGCTCTCTCTCAGATTCTCTGACTCCTTAGACAATTTAGGCATCAGGTTCGATTACCAGCTTTCCTTCCTAACACACTTCCGTTCCCTGACCAGGATTGCTTTTTTCCACCTCCGTCACCATGGCCACCTCCGTCTGTACCCTGCAACAAACGCTCATTCACGCCTTGGTCACTTCCTGGCTGTACTATTCCAATGCCCTCCTTGTTGGTCTCCCCAGCTCCACCATACTCAAAATCCAATTAATCCCAAACTCTGGTGTCAGGTTACTCACCAGCTCGAAACTCTGTACCTCCATCACACTAGTCCTTGCCAGGCTCTGCTGGCTCCCAATTACCAAACGGATCAATTTCAAGATCCTCTCACCCATTTTCGAATACCTTCATGCACTTGCACCACCGACTCCACCACCCACCGCCTCTGCAGGGCTAACTCCGGCCTCCTATTTATCCCTTGTGCCCTCTGTTCCACCATCGGTAGCCAACCCTTCAGCCACTACACCCTGAAATTCTGGAACGCCTTTTTGATTGTGCTTACGGTCACCCCCAACCCCCCCACTTGGCTAATTGTCAGACTCCACCACTGTGAAGAGCTCCGAGAATGCATGTTGTTGTTGGCGTCGTCATCTCCAGAGATGTTTCAATTTCACTGTTTTCTCCCTTTTCATTCCATTAAAGTCCCCCACCCCCCAACTAAGTTCAGCAATTTGAGAACTTCTCATGAGATACCTTATATATGGATAAATGCTCGATATCTTTTCTAAAAACATATCTATTAACCCATTGTTCTGAGAAAACACTGCACTAGTTTTGACAAACAATTTTCTATGCTGAGTTTGAGATTTGAGTTTGAGATTGCAAATACTAAGAGGACAATGGTAGCAAAGATTTATAATGCTGTTGATTATCATGTTAACTTAATTACGTTAGTCTGATCACTGAACAAACTGAATGATACCACAAACTTACTAGTACTTACTAGACACAGAAGGTATCCCTTTGGGCCTCTTCCAGAGATTGTTGAATGTGATGAATACCTTCCCTTCAGTCACTGAGATAGTTGTTGGGCAGAATGTCACTGTGTGACACCTTCAGTTGAACTACCCTCTTGAGCGACCAAATACATTCTTACACTATCCCATATCCCTGTTCATGGAAGATCTTTTTGTTGACCTATTTTGATACTTCTCCCAGGTATTTAAGACCCAATACTCTGCTCCTGATCACTGAAAATATCCTCTGGTAAAGAACCATGTATGAAAAAGGATAATACCAAACATAAGGAAAATCACTTGTTTTTATATAATATATAATATACTTACTGCCAGAAGTGCCTTACGCAGCACGCCTTCCCCAGTGTTACCAGTCAAGGACAGACGGACACAGTAGAAGATATAAAACCTACCCTGAACCCCCCCCCCCAGCCACCCACCCACTCTCCCACAACATGAGCGAACCAGGGAAAACAGAACAGAATCTGATACCAATTACACAAACAACAAATCTAGTTTGTGCACTCTCCTTCAAAACACTGATAAAAACTGGGAACATTTAAGCTGATAAGACAAGAGCTGACCATATTTTCTAATGGAGAGCTCTTGCTCCGACAGTGTGGACTTTTTACAGCAAGGGAAGCTCCTTGTTATAACAAGCAGAGTGATTACCGGAAGCACCATCTTGCCACAACATGTCAAAGCAGCTGCTGACATGATGTGTTTGAGATGATCTAGAATAAGTCAGGTCAACCAGCAATCAGCATAAATGTTGTGCTTAACATTGCACTTCATGAAGAAATATAAACAGCCATTTATTCATAGATTCATAGGCAGACGGTTGAAGAACAACTTGCTCAGTCCTCTCAGGCACCATTAATTATTCGCCTGGTGTTCAGGCAGCAACGAAGCTCAGCAAGGAAATCAGGATGCTCCCTCTACAGTGATTCACATTCCCAAATCATAAGTCTTCCCTTAGGCCATCCGTGCAGCAGACACACCTTGCTATGGTCTGATGCCAGGTCCAGTTGGGAGTCTGCCAGGACCTGCTCAAAAAAAAAGCTCTTACACCTCCTTGGTGCTGGTAATATGCACAAATGGCTTTTGACCTTCCGCTCAGTGTCAAGTCGCTTGCAGCCAGGTATCTTGTAAGCCAAGTCTAGTTCAGCCACCATGCTCAAACATAATAATAATAATAATCCTTGCATTTTTGATAGAGCGCTTTTTCACATTTTCTAGAGGTCTCAAAGCGCTTCACAGCATGTACTGTAAAATGAACTGACTGTATATATGTGGGAGAAACGCAGCAGCCAATTGCGCACAGCAGTGTCCCACAAACAGTCGTGGATTGAAATGACCAATTTTACTATTGTGTTTTTTTGGGGGGGATTATTATTAGGCGTGTAGAGTAAAGAAACCTGCCTAAGGTTTCGCCCTGATCTGTCTGGATTCGAACACAGGTATCATGCTTGTAAAGCGTATGCTCAAACCACTGAGCTGCAGGACTCCACAAATCATCATCTTGCAGTTTTAATTTGCCAATTAAAACACACAAACCTATAGACTGCCATGTTGCGATGTGTTAATTATTATCATCTACCTACTAATTAACATATACACTGAATTTAGCGATGGTGTGATGTTCAACATATTAACTGTTCCCCCGTTGAACACCCACTCATCTGACACTCTACTCAACAGCCACACCAAGGAGCCACCACTGTAAGGGTTAGCTGCCTGCTCATTGACAGATATCTTGACAAAATTGAGAGTCTCAGAACCACTGCACAAATTCTACTTTCATTGTTGCAAAAAATAAAACTGGTCATTCAATTCATGGCTATCTGTGGGACATAACTGCCATGCAAATCAATTGCCTCGGTCACCTACAAAAATACACCATTACTACAATTTGCAGTATATTCTGTGAAGCACTTTGAGGTTCTCCTGACTTGAAAGATGCTATTTCAAATGCAAGGATTATTATTATTTTTTAAAACATTACATGAATAAACTTTTGCTATGTTGCATTTCAAACATGTTCTGGACAACCCTCCTCCTAATGTGGAAGCCTCCACATCCTTGTGCAGGCATGAGTTATTCCTCAAACTGTCATGTTAATGTTAAATTGAATTTTATCTATGCATCACTACATTTGTATCATTACTCCGGGTACGGACTTGTTAATGCTACAGACACTCTGTCCCATTTCCTTAATGAAATAAACATGACTTGTTTGCAACACTTAAATTCGCAGGAACACAGTGCAGCACAAATACAGCGGCAAGAAATACCCGTGACTGTTGATCATTCTGTTGTATATGATAATGTTTCCTCCTGAACTTTTACTTCAGATAGTCTCACTCTCTGTTTGAGTGTTACCAAAATAATTATAGAACTCTGACGTCTCTCTCCTCTTCAACCCCAGGTCAACCTTATCCATTGCTTGGAAAAACAAGACATTCTGTTTTTTGTGCCAGATGTTTCTTGGCAGATTCACTCTCCAACTGTCCTGAAAAAGTCATGCCTTTGAAGCACAAACAATTAAGAAATGGAGAGTGTAAATTAACCTCTGCAGTGTTCTCCGGTACTAGACATGACCAGCTCTGGAAACTGCATGGGGAAAAGAAAGGGTAATAAGATTCTAGATGCTCTTGCAGGATTTTAACTGACACACAATAAAGGATCTCATCCTGGTGAGTAACCAAGGAATCAACTGCTACAAGAGAAAAGGAATTTAACATGGTTCCAGAATGAAGCCTTTTCATGGAGCAGGGACCCCTGGAAGCCAATATATTATTATTGTACATGGTCAATAGTATTTATACAGTAGTTTGGTATGCAGTGTGCACTGTACAGATTGTATTGTATTGTTTGCATAGTATGTATTGTTTTGGATAATGTTTTGTCTAGTAATAAAATGTAATACACTGTGCATTATACATTTTGAATGATTCCAAGGTTGCACCAAGCTTTCAAAGTAGCAGCAATAAGTAAATTTTCCAGTCTGGATAATTTTTTGTACAAGAATTTCAGAAATAGAGTTAACTTTTTTCAAGGTGATAGGTACCATTAACAACATCATCAGTATTTGCAGTTTAAATCAATTTTTTTTTACAAACTATGTTAACACAAATTATTATTTGTGGTTCTTTATAACTTCTCTTTCTATAGTTGTCGGTCAGCAAAGCTCGTTAAATTCATTACTTATTCATTCCTTCTTTCTGTACTTATTTACCAGTTCATTTAGAATGAAACCAAAAAACGTTTTTTTTTTAATGGTGCAAGCTGGGTGCCGCAATTCCAAAATATTTATTCATCGTAAGCCACAGCATGTATGACTTGAATAAAGCACAGTGCTGAGCAACTGACATAGCTATAATGTGTTAGTCACCAGCATCGAGGGACGTGTGCAATGTTAGGGAGACATTTACAAATCAGGCTGTAGGCCACTCTCACCTCCTGGAGGTCCCGATCTCCGACTGCTGGAGCAGCCTGCCAGAGCTCGAGTAAATGGATTTCAGGAAAGAAGGGGCGGAGATGGATGAGGGGAGGCTGCCCAAATTGGATTCAGTCGCTGAATTACGTCTTACGACATTGTCGGGGCTGAGCACGGGTAACAAAAATAAAAATCAATGAACAAATAATGGCAGTGAGAGACATTGCAGAATTAATCATGTGTAAACTCGTGTGTAAACAAAGACATTTTAGTTACGTTTTCATTGTCTATCAATTATATATTTTAGGGCACCTATAATTCTCTTGGTACACAAGTGTTTGCACATGATTAGCACAACCGCAAATTAGATTCCAATATTCTACGTAGCATTTGACAGTGCTCTCTTGACACTTTAGATTTGCTACTAGAAATGGAGGAAACAAAGATGGATGAAAGATGTTTTAACTCCAAGTGAATTGAACATTTATATAATTTAACCATCTTCTGTCTAAAAATGAAAGATTCCCAGAATAGTGAAGAATTCTTAAATTTGGTAGCCTGTTAGCCTCAGTTCGTAAAGAGAAACCAGAATCCAATTTAAGATTGAATTTAAGAAGTTCACACAATTTTGCCCTAGCTTAAATTCTACAGCAAAATGTTCTCATAGTTTAAGACTCAGTAAAAGTTCAGGCCTCAAAAGATGTGTGCTGTAAATTACAGGGCATAATCAAACCTGTCCTCATAGAAAGTGTGTGAGATGTCGGATAGATTCCTTTTTAATTGTCACTTCCTGTCCAGCCAAGGCCAAGTTTCTTGTTCAAACACGCTATCTGATGTCACAACAGTCAATCAAATCAGGCATATTCGAGAGTACCAGTGTCAGAGTAAGTGTCCGATGTATAGAGGAAGTTCTCAGTAACTGGAGGTTCTTTTAAGTAAGACAAGAATTTCTGCACGACTTGTATGGTCGACTTACAAAAAGGAAAATTTGAACATCTCCCGAAATTACAGACTTTTATTAGCTTCAAGTCTTTCGCCATGTGATAACCAGCCTGTACCAATAAAATTGCCTCCTACGAACTGGAGAGAGATGAGTTAACAAGATAATCTTAGACTGGATGAGTCTTAGAAAAACACACAAAAGACAAGCAAAGTCCTCTTGATGGGCTCTGCTGAAATGGCCTTACTTGCCTATCGCAGTGTATGAGAAGCGGAATGCTGAATAAATACCATATTCATAACATTCATAGTGTTCCTTCAGAGGGCTTTCCCACATTTAACTAATTGTCCATGAAAGAGATCTGAACAATCACTATTTTAATTAATTCCCAAGTTTTTTAATGCTATACAAATGTAATTTTATTGTTGTTATTTATGCAAACTCTTCATGCACAAATGTTCAATGAAGCAGAGGAGCAGCGCCTCAATGTACTCATAAAAATCATTGTGTGACTTGCTTCAACGTGTCATTTGATTATAAATGCACCTTTAACAACTGCCATTTATATAGCATCCTTCAAGTGGATAGTGTCTTAGAACGCTTAACAGTGGTGTGTAAAGTTCGTGTTGATGCTGGGCCTGAAAGGTTGGTAGAGATTACCAAAGGCATGGTCAAAGAGGAATGTCCAGATATAATTTGAAGACAGGCAAAAAGGGGACAGGATAGAGAAATTCAGGCAAGTTCCAGAGATTTAGGGCATAGTGGCTGAAAGCACGCCCACCAAGTATAGAGCAGAAAGGACAGGGAGGTTCAGAAAACCCAAGCCAGCTGAATGAAGTTGGCAGGTAGAGGACTTTGATGTGAGCAGATTGGGAAGGTGGGGAGATGTCAGCTTGTGGATTGATTTGAAAGAGAGTGAGGATCTTGAAAATGGATCCATTCTGCAACAGGCATCCAATGGCAAGAACTGGGGGAATGGTGGTGAACTAGGTATGGGTGAGGACACAGCCAATAGAATTCGGAAACATTTGGATCTCGTGAATAGTGGAGATGTGGAGATTGGTGAGGAGCACATGGGAAAAACGTAGGATTGAGATGATAAAAGCATGAATGAGAGTTTCAACAGCATTTGAAGTAATTTGGGGCGAAGGTGGAGGACGGCAGTCCTGGTTAGGAACTGAATGTAAAGTAGGACGGATAACTAGGGATCAAATCTGATGCTAAGGTAGGTATAGGTTTGGTGAGCCTGAGTGAGAAGCAGGAAAGGCTAAGGAATTCAGAACTGCAGGTGAGAAGACATTGATAGAAGTCAAGCAGGATGGTTTCCGTCTTGTCCATATCCAGCTGCAGATAGTTAGTGCTCACCCAGGCCTTGATGTCAGACAAACACATAGTCAGAGCATAGATAGGACTGAAATTATGCACTAGGGAAACTTTACCAAAAATATTCTCCTGAAGACAATGCTCATTCTCCAATTTCATCCATCTCTTATGAAGTCGCTAAATCGTCTACAGTTTCACAGGCACTAACTACTCTTGAGCGCAGTTGCTTCCAAACTGTGAATAGCAGCGCCCCCCCCTAACTCAGCAATGTTTCCGTTGTGCCCCCCTTCACACTCGGTTCCACACACTCGGGTCCTCGGCTCCACTCGGGTCCTTGGCTCCGCCTCAGCTCCACATGCACTCGGAGGCTCGAGAAGCTAAAGCTCCGTGCCCCCCCAATAGTGTGCACCTCCCAAGGGAGGCCAGCCCCACAGTTTGGAAATCACTGCTCTAGAGCATCATCAAGTGGCCATTCTTCATGTGTGAACCTATAAAGTGAGTGCTAATATGCTATTTTACAATGGGATTATGTGAGTTGATATCATAGCCAAACCACCCAGTTCTCATTTGAGAACCACAAGACATACACTTATCAACTGGGATCACTGGATATCAATCAGAAGTGAAGCCCTGACACATTTTCTCCTCCCTAAGCTATTGATGCTGAGAGTAACTAGTGTGTCTCAACTACTGCTCCTGGTAAGAGCAATCAGAAGTATTCTCTACTTTGCAAGGAAAAAAAGAAAAATCCTCAACACAATTGACAAGAACTGTTGCTTTTAAATTGGAATTATGTTTGGCTCAAAATTTTGATAAACATCTGATAAAAACTGACAACCTGTCAACGTCCGGAGTGAGGTGAGGCCAGAATGAGAAAGAATTGGGTGAAAGTGGGAATTACTGCATTGCTGTTCAGTGAATTTCCCCTGTAATTAAATCACTCTGAACAGGAAGCACAGTGCAGCATTGATTAGGTGGTTAAAGTGTGCTGCCATCTCTGTGTAGATCTGGTTGTGAACAGTGTGGATTCAGTGCTCTAAGCATTGGATTTCAGCTCGTCAGGAAGCAGTTTATGAGGAGTTTCCATGCAAGTGTTATGTTTGGATCACAGTTATGCTGCGATCAGGATTTCTGTAACAATGTTCTGTTTATGTCAGTTCAACATTGCTTAGATATGTGCAAATTTGGCCCATTTTTACGAGTATAGCCTGTTTTAGCTTTAGGGTCGATGTTTAGTGCTCAGATGATTTTTCAATAAATAATTATCAACTCGAGCAGAGAAACCGGAGTGAGCTACGTCCGGAGTGAGGTGAGGCCAGAATGAGAAAGAATTGGGTGAAAGTGGGAATTACTTGCTTTAGTGTTGAATTGTATGAATGTTGCCTTAGTACTCCTGGTGCCTCGTGCAAGTGAATTTCAAAATGGTAGGATCAAGCACATGAATGCATGGCTGGAGAAGTGGTGTAGAAAGGAGGGCTTCAGGTTCCTGGATCATTGGGACCAGTTCTGGTGCAGGTGGAACCTGTACAAGATGGATGGATTACACCTAAACAGGGATGGGACCAATGTCCTTGCAGGGAGGTTATCTAGTGCTGTAGGGGAGGGTTGAAATTAATTTTGAGGGGGGATGGGAATGCAAAAAAAAGCAGTAGTCTGGAAAAAGGAGGGATAAGACGGGGGGAAAAATGCAGAATAGGCTAAGTCTGTCTTAGAGTCCATGTGTGTAAATGTGCAGAGTTTGACAAACAAGATTGGTGAGCTGCAGGCTCAAGTTGCTTCAAGGGGATATGATGTGGTAGCAGTAACAGAGACCAGGCTCAAACAAGGGCAATAATGGGAGCTGAACATTCCTGACTATAATGTATTCAGGAGGCATAGAAAAGGAAAGAAAAGGAGGGGGAGTGGCAATATTAATTAAAGACACAGTTACAGCCTTAGAAAGGGATGAGGTGCAAGAAGGCCTAAAAACAGAATCTATCTGGTTAGAAATAAGGAACAAAATAGGAGCTGTTATGCTGTTAGGGGTGTACTATAGACCATCAAATAATGAGAAGGAGATAGACGAGTAGACTTCGGAAAGCTTCAAAGCCAAAAGAGTAGTGATAATGAAGGACTTCAATTATTCCAAATATAGACTGGCAAAATAACAGTGTAAAGGGCAAGGAGAGAGAAGGATTCCTGAAATGTGTACAGGACAACTTTCTTGATCAGTATGTTTCCAGCCCAACGAGGAAGGAAAGCAGTGCTGGATCTAGTTCTGGGGAATGAAGTGGGCAAGTGGACCAGGTCTCAATAGCAGCTAGGCAATAGTGATCACAACATCATTAGATTCAGAGTACTTATGGAAAGGGACAAGGAACAACCAAAGGTGAAGATACACAACTGGAAGAGGGCTAATTTCAGTGAGTTAAAAGTGGACCTAGCTAAGGTGGACTGGAAAGAAAGATTGGCAGGTAAAACAGCTAAAGAGCAGTGGGAAGTCTTGAAGGAGGAGATAGTTCGGGGACAGAACAAATATATTCCCACAAAGGTAAAATGCAGAGCATCCAAACCTCCCTGGACGACTAAGGAAATTGGGACTAAAGTAAAACAAAAAAGGAGGATTATGACAAATGTCACAGCCAAAATACAGAAGACAACCAAATAGAATATAGGAAGTGCAGGAGAGAATTGGAAAAGGAAATTAGAGGGGCAAAAAGACTATATGAGAAACAATTAGCAGGTAACATTAAAGGGAACCCTAAGGTATTTTACAAGTATATCAAGAATAAAAGTTTAGTCAACAGTAGGGTGGGGCCAATTAGGGACCAACAACAACAACAAAATTACATTTGTATAGCATTTGACCAAAGAGGAAATCTTATTGTGGAGGCAGAAGGCATGGTTGAAGTACTGAATGAGTACTTTGCATCTGTCTTCACAAAAGAAGAGGATGCAGCCAATCCCACAGTATCGGAAGAAAGGGTAGAGAAAATGGATAGGATAAGTATAAACAGAGAGGAAGTACTAGAAAGGTTGACGATGCTCAAGGTAGATAAGTCACTCAGTCTGGATGGGATGAATCCTAGGTTACTAGGGGAAGTACGGGTGCAAATAGCAGAGACTCTGGCCACGATCTTTCAATTTTCCTTGGACACAGGGGTGGTGCCAGATGAGTGCAAGATTGCTAATGTTACTCCTCTACCTGGGAACTACAGGTCAGCCAGTCTAGTGGAGAAACTTCTAGAGACTATAATCAGGAACAAGATAGATATCGGTTAATAAAGGCAAATCTTGTCTGGCAAATCTTGACAAATCTTGCTTCCACATTTTAGGAAGGATGTTAAGGCACTGAAAGGGTGCAGAGGAGATTTACCAGAATGGTCCCAGGAATGAGGGACTTCAGTTATGAGGAAAGGCTAGAGAGGCTAGGTTTATTCTCATTGGAGCAGAGAAGGTTACAAGGAGACCTAATAGAGGTTTTCCAAGATCATGAGGTTATTCGATAGGGTAAACAGGGAAAAATTGTTTCCACTGGTGGGTGTGACAGTGACCCAAGGTCACAGATTTAAAATAGTTTCTAAAAGAAGCAGAGAGGAGGTGAGGAGAAATGTTTTCACTCAGCGAGTTGTTTGAATCTGGAATGCATTGCCTGAAAAGGTGGTGGAGGCTGATTCGATAACAATTTTCAAAAGAGTGGTAGATATTTATTTGGGGAGGATGGGTTTGCGCAGTTATGGGGAGAGAACTGGGGAGTGGGATTGAGTTGCTCTTTTCTAAGAGCCGGCACAGACTTGATGGGCCGAATGACCTCCTTTTGTGCCGTAAGATTCTATGATATGAAATCTGAGATGTGTTAATATTGCTGATGTTTTGGGATATTTTCCAACCATTGTATGTAAAGCAACAACCTGAGTAACATTACAATAGTTTCTCAAAAACAAATATAGAAATTCCATACTCAATGGCAAAGATTTCATAAATTCTATTGAAAGGTGCTTTTCCATCGTGGTACAGTTGTTAACATGACAGCTAGTATAAAGCAGATTATTCCAGATTCAAACCCCAATCTGTGTTGAGTTAGCTGTTCTCAGTAGTGGTGTAGTCCAGATTATACAATTGATCTCAGCACCTTGGGGTTAAGAAAGGCATACTTGATCAAGGTTCCCTAACATGACTGGAAGTGTGTATGTGACGTTTCATAAAGATAAGAGTCCTGCTTGACTATTGTTCTTCCACTCCTCCCGGGAACATAAGAATACATTGGAAAATACATTACAGAAACAGACTATTCGGTCCAACTGGTCCATGCCAACGTTTATGCTCCATTTGAGGCTCCTCCTGCCCTTCCTTACCTAAGACTACAAGCATAACCTTTTATTCTTTTTACCCTCGTGTACCTATCTAGCTTCCCCTTAAATATATACCTCAATAACTCCATGTGGTAGTAAGTTCTATATTTTCACTGCTCTCTGCTTAAAGAAATTTCTTCTAACTTCCCTATTTGATCTATTTGTGACTATCTTATATTGATGGCCCCTGGTTTTGGTCTCCCCCACAAGCAGAAACATCTTCCCTATGTCTACCCTATCAAAACCTTTCATAATTTTAAAGACCTCTATCAGGTCACCCCCTTACCCTCCCCTTTTCAAGTGAAAAGAGTCTGAGCATGTTCAGCCTTTCCTGATAGGTATAATCTCTCAGTTCTGGGATCATCCTTGTGAATCTCTTGTCGAGTTGGCTGTTCAAACATACTATCTGAGTTCATGCGTAAAGAATAGTCACTGGAATCAGGTATTGGAGAGCAGCCAGGCTCTTAAGAACAATCCCACAGGAAAAGTCAGCACCTTCAAAAAAGGAAGGCTGTAATTTGTGGTGGTGTGGAGGGATTTGTTAATCAATTACCAAGGCTACCAAGGCACATGTGCATTTACCATTACCTCCTGAAGGACTGTTCAACAAACAGAATTTGTGAATAAGTTTGTAGTTAAAATGCTCTTTTCCACATTTTAAAAATTGAGGGAATCTGGTGAAAATCTACTAGAATAATGCAACTTTCAAACATCAACACACTTCATGGAAGTCTAGACAGGGAGAGAGACTAAATGAGATGTGGTGAAAGTCTGCCCTTGAATTAAACGTGGAATGAATAGTATCTAAAATTAAACTGAAAATTATACACTGGATCATTTTGAGGGAAAGGAGAGTTGGTGAGTGAATAACTTAAGATTCCATTGTAGCTTAATGCTTCTTTTTTATTTAAATTGTTTCCTTGATGAATGGTTAGGTTGATGGGAAGAAAAAGACTAATGTAAAATGCAATAGGGTCTGATGATGCTGTAAAGGCAGCACATGAAATACAAGCCCAACAATTCTCCGGTGTTCCTTCTATTACGAAGAGCTTTGCAGGGTAGCTCTGATAGCTAGCTCCCTGTGTGGAGGAAGTTATATAAGTACAAGTTGTTGTTGACAGTTTTGCATGATACAAAACCAGCAAGGCTAGCAGAAGGAAGCCGTTCCAGCAACTTTCCAACTTTAAAACAATGGTCCACAGTTGGAAGTACAGTAGCTAAATAAGTCATCTGAATATTCAACTGTCCTTTAGATTTCAGATAGTGACTCACTTACACACATGTGCACACATGCAAGTGATCCACAAATGTGAGCACATGCATATATGTAATACAAACAAAGACACACATATGCACGTATATCTGCATTGTACAATCATGTGCGCACGTTCACACACACAAATATGCGCGCCCGGGCTCTCTTACCTGCTCCGAAATATCTCTGATTGCTGACGTGTGATCGGAGACCTATTGTGGTGCTGCCTTTCGTCAGGGAAACTAATCCGCCGCTTGCTGCTCGATGGTGGGTGGCTGAAAGTGTGAGCCCGTCTCCGGAACTGAGGCGATTTGGACTCTTCTTCGGCAAACGGATGGCCCAGCGAAGAGATGGGAGAGGCCCGCGGACTAACGGGTGGAGTGGCTGGAGGGGAATCCCCTGGTGAGCCGTCCTGCACAAAAACCACCGCAGGAATAAACAATGACACTGCTCGCTTCCAAACCAGAAGTCCTGCAAATCTGTCAGCACACTCTTTGACATCTATTGTAAGCTAATTTGTCCTGGCACTAACTCCTATATCCTGCTGTTCTTTATCCAGTGAAGATTTGAGAATGTAACTGTGCTGTGCTGATAAGTAAGCTAACCACCCAGGGAAAGGCTTAAAAAGTGCACCTTTCAGCTTTCTATTGTTGGTGTAATGACTTACAGTCTCATGAAAGTAATCCTCAAAAGTTGGAACTGCTTTCACAAACACTTCCTCTAGATCATAACAGCTGACTTCCTGTGCTGAGAAAAAATACCCGATCAAAACAACCCATTATTTAAAAGTATCATTGTTCAACTTTATTAGGAAGCTCTTGGTGACAGGAGTAATGTAGAGGTTGCTAGTGCTGGGAACTTACCCTGGATGCATCAGATGTCAGGCTGTTACAACGTTCAAAGCTGTCTATGCTTCCCAGCCGGCCACGCATCTTGGCACCCTTAAGGTAATGGAAAACGTAAATGAATGAATAGAATATTTAATAATATTAATCCTTATATTGGATCTTTCACATAGGGAGTACATCTCAAAGCTCTTCACGAGAAATACTGTAAAGTGTAGCGAGTGTGTATTTGTGTAGATGAACACTGATAACAGTAACAGACCTTATTGTAATCACAGAGATGTTCTCATTCTGCAGCACAAGGTCATACATGCGAAGGTGAATGACGATATTTTCGAGTATTTGTAAATGGAAAGTTTTCCACCCTAATAGCGGGTAGAAAATGTCTTCAATGCAATACGATAGATAAAGTATTTAGAATTAATAGTTTGCAACCAGGCTTTTAAAAAATTGTTGGCAATTGAATTTTGGCAAAATCTATGAAAATGTTAAATCTTATCACAGACACAAAACCATCAAGTTCGAAGAGTTTCCAGTGACACCCTGTTCTTCCCTACCATCTGAACAAAATCAAAGGCAAGAATTAAATTGGTTGAATTTTCTTTCTTTGGTTAGCCAGGTGTCTGACACATGCAGAAACCTATCACCATGCTTAGGGGTACCCTAAGCAAACAGTGTCATACATTCCACTAACTAACTCAGCAACCGGTCAGCCTCTCCAAGTCATACTTGTGAGCCAGGGTGGCTGGGCTGTTATCAGCAGTGCCCTGGAGACGACTGGCTCAGGAACCAGACTAGAAATTATCACAGAGGCCCAATTCAAACGTTCTGTCACCAAGCATATCACCTTGGAACTGGTTCAGCAGCTGGAGACCGCACTTACCTCATCTCTAAAGGGGATAGTAATTAGCTGGTTGATTAAATACAATGTAATATTGCACTTCAAATTAACGAGAAATATTGACTGGAGATGTGCCAACAACAATAAACCCCAAAGGACAGTTACTGTAACACTCATAGAATCATAGAATGTTTCAGCACAAAAGGAGGCCATTCGGCCCATCGTATCTGTGCCGGCTCTTTGAAAAGAGCTATTCAAAGTCAATCCCACTTCCCAGCTCTCTCCCAATAATCACTCAAACCATTCCTCCCCAATATATTACACCGTTGTCATAAATTAAACCACTAGCATATTTTTTTTCTAACGAGCACCAAAGGATATGTGTGCAACTCTGGAGCCAGTTAATCATTGGGCTGATTTAACAGTCAGTCCGTAAAGAAGAATGGCAGAAAATCAGGAACCTTCCAATACCAAAACAATACCAATTAACCTCTCATATTTCCTATATTTATTTTCAGCTCAAATTAGTCATATTTAGATGTGACCACAGAACTAGACGATAAGAGTGCAACATTGGCAGAATTTTCTACCTTCAATAATAACACTTGCATTTGACACAGCACATTCAATGTAGTGAGGACCAACATCAAAGTGCTTCAGTGCTAAAATTCTAAATGTAGTGACTACATTTTGTGGGTCATGATGGCAGAAAATTTGTGCATGGCAATGTCACAAATAGCCATAAAGTGAATGATCAATTTTATCTGGTGGATTGTTGGCTACTGAAAGGAACTCTCTTGTGTTTATTGAATAGTACCATGGGATTTTTAACATCAGAATGGATCTCAATGCAATGTCTCAACCAAAGGACAGCACCTCCAACAACAACACCTCCACGATATAATTAGGCCAAGTCAACATGGCTTTACAAAAGGGAAGTCATGTTTGACAAATCTCATAGAATTTTTTGAGGATATTTCGAGTAAACTAGATAGGGGTGAATCAGTGGATGTAGTCAATTTGGACTTCCAGAAGGCATTCGATAAGGTGCCGCATAAAAGATTGATTCAAAAGATAGGGGCTTACAGAATTGGGGGGAACATATTAACATAGATTAGGGAATGGTTAACAGGTAGGAAACAAAGACTAGGGATAAACGGGTCTTTCTCAGATTGACGGGATGTGACTAGTGGAGTACCACAAGGATCAATCCTTAGGCCTCAGCTATTTACCATCTACATCAACGAATTACATAAGGACATCAAGCTTAATATATCTAAATTTGCTGATGATACGAAACTAGGAGGAAACGTTAATACCAAAGATGGCATTAAAAAACAAATGCAGCGCGATATAGATAGGTGGCAGATGAAGTATAATGTAGGGAAGTGCGAAGTCATCCACCTAGGTCGGAAATACATCAGAGCAGGTTATTTTTTAGAGGGGGAGAGATTGGAAAGTGTTAGCGTGCAGAGGGACTTGGGTTGTAAGTCTTATACACCAACACAGAAAGTTAGTGCAGGTGCAGCAGGCAATTAGCAAGGCTAATGGTATGTTAGCTTTCATTATGAAAGGGTTAGAGTATAAGAGTAGGGAAGTATTGCTGTAGCTGTATAGGGCCCTGGTGAAACCACACCTGGAATACTGTGTGCAGTTTTGGTCTCCTTATTTAATAAAGGATGTACTTGCCTTGGAAGGAGTGCAGCATAGGTTTACTAGGTTAGTACCTGGAATGAGAGGGATGAGTTATGACGATAGGTTGATTAATTTGGGCCTATATTCTCTGGAATATAGAAGAATTAGAGGGGATCTTATAGAAACCTATAAGATTATTAAGGGGCACGACAAAGTAGATAGTGGGAGATTGTTTCCCCTGGTTGGAGAATCTAAAACCAGGGATTACAGTCTTAACATTAGGGGTCAGCCCTTTCACATTGAGTTGAGAAAAAACTTCTTCACTCAGAGGGTGGTGAATGTATGGAATTCTTTACCCCAAAGGGCTGTTGATACTCAGTCCTTGAACATATTCAAGACTGAGTTAGATAGATTTCTCATTTATAAAGGGATTAAGGCGTATGGGGATAAGGCAGATAGCTGGAGTTAGAGTAGAATATCAGGCATGATTGAATGACAGGGCAGGCTTGAAGGGCTGAATGGGCTACTCCTGCTCCTATTTCTTATGTTCTTATATTCTTATACAGCACCTCCAGTACAGCATTGGATTGTCAGCCTAGACAATACGGGTTCATATCCAGAGGGTATAACAACACCTTGGCTAGAACCATTTAGAGTATTGTGTCCAATTTTGGTCTCCACACTGTATAAAGGATCAAGAGTACAGTATAGGTTTATGAGGATGATACCAGGGCTACAGTCAGGATAGATTGGATAGGCTAGTCTTTTTTTTCCGCAAGAGAAGAGACGTTTAAGTGGGATTCTAATAGAAATGTTTAAAATCGTAGAGTTTAATAAGGTTAATTAGGCTGTTTCCACTGATTGAAAAGTCTGTAAACTAGGAATACAAATATAAGATATAAACTTGAGGAATTTTCTTTCTTGGGATACAGCAGAAATGCTATCAGCTTTTTTTTTAACAAAAAGGATAGCAACTGAAAGGGAATTTAAAAGGAACTACTTCATGCAGAGGGTAGTGGAGTCCTGTACCTCAGTGGTTATAACATTCGCCTTACAAGCATGAGACCTGTGTTCAAATCCAGGCAGGTTAGGGCGAAACCTTGGGCAAGTTTCCTTACTCCACACATGCAAAATAATAATCCCTCAAAAAAAATTGTTCATTTCAATCCACGACTGTTTATGGGATACTTCTGTGCGAAACTGGCTGCCGCATTTCGCCCACAAGTATACAGTCAATTTACTTTACAGTATATTCTGTAAAGTGCTTTAAAATGTCTAGAAGACATGAAAAGTGCTACATCAAATGAAAGGATTATTATTAGTGAGATTGTGGAACTCACTACCTAAAGTGGTTATGAAATTAGATAGTATGAATTAAAGAGTAAGCTATACCTTCACATGAGAGAGAATAGAAACATAAGAGAGGGAGTTAAGGAATGGGTGGAGATTTGTGTGGAGTAAAAAACACTGACACAAACTTGGTCGTTATTCAGTAAAGAAAAAATAAATATGTAGAAACGTTTCTGTAACAAACGCTGTTAACACTGTGGTGTTTAACTTTTTTAAGACAAAGTTAGACAAATATCTGTTTAAAAACTAAATTGATGGATGATAACAATGATGATATAAAGGTCATCAAATAAAGTACAAAGAAACAAAGGTCCATTTGTTGGATAAGTCAGCAATGGACTAAAACTAGTTAGTGGCTTGATAACTGAACCAATATTGTGGACTTTTGCTTATCTATGTGTGTGGGTGGAGAAATCTCACACAGCCTTAACTTGAAAGTCTATTTGATAAATGATTCTTAAATTTGATACAATTTCTTTCAGGTTGGGAGTTCATCACAAACTACTTCACAGGATATACTGTAATATAATAATAATAATCCTTGCATTTGATACAGAGCTTTTCACATCTAATCAAAGTCTCAAAGCACTTCACAGAATATACTGTAAAGTGAATAGACTGTTTATTTGTGGGAGAAACGCGACAGTCAATTGCGCACAGCAGTGTCCCACAAACAGTCGTGGATTGAAATGAACAATTTTTTTTTAAGACCGATTATTATTAGGCTTGTGGAATAAGGAAACTTGCTCAAGGTTTCGCCCTGACCTGCCTAGATTCGAAACACAGGTCTCACACTTGTAAGGCTCTAACCACTGAGCTACAGGGATATGGAGAAAATAAATGGCAAGAAAGAAGAATGAAAGACTTATAATAGACTTGATGGGTCTGTGGCTTGATTCGATCAATGGCCTGTGTTTCTATGAGCTAATGTCACTGGGTACAAAAAGTATTTTTTTTTCACTTGTTTATTGAATAAAATCAACAATAACCGCCAGCATTGATGTAGCTCCCTTCACAGAGCAGTGTCTCACAGTGCTTAAAGCTATTAGTATATGCAGTCCATTGAATTGAGTTATTAACAGAAGTTATACTTTTCAGGTAAGTGCACAACATACAGATTACATTACAATTTAAAAACAATTCAAGGTAATTCACATGATAAAGGACCTAGAGGTAAAAATTCCACCACCAGGTTGTAGATTTACTCTATTTATGTATATGTAGTGACTGTGTACTTTTGGCAGCGAATGGTAGTTATTTGGCCACAGCAAGTCCAACTATTGTTATTTGGCAGATTGTTTATCTATTTCAAACAGTGACATCGGATCTTTAAAGTTACCTGAATAGGCAAACAGGATTTTCGGTTAAAATCTCATACGAAAGACAGTCTAACAATGCGGCACCTTCAACAATTCAGTACACTCACAGCACTGCACTGGAATGTCAGTCCAGACTATAAAGATGCAGTGCTGAGAGTGCTGTTAGAAAGGGTGCTGAGGCTAAGATTCTGGACTTGATTAAATAAGCAGCTTGACATTTTAATAATAGGATGGTAAGGGATATTGTGGAAGAAAGGAAAATCATATTGAATAGTGGTTGTACATGACCTGATTCTACCCCCAGCCTTTTTAAATCTATAAAGAATAGTAACAATGGGAAGTTAAAAGAAGAAGTATAGTATACTGGTTCTCTTCAGTCAACAACGGCTTGTGAACAACAGGAAAATAAAAGCTACTCAGTGGATTGGAATACACATACAGGTTACCACATCCTGAAAATATTAATATATTAATATCTAATGTTTTGAGAACATATTGATCTGCTGCATCCCACATGCCTGTAATTTATGGACACAACCTGCTAATTCAGTGCAACAATGCGAGTACAAGGAATGCTTGAATCCGTCAGCGGAATGTTTCTCTCTGTGGCGCAATGCACCACTTCAAGTCAACAGATTGAATAGGCAAGTCAGAGCCTTGCCCCACAGAAATACTGCGCCCATTTGTACTCCAATTGCCTGCTCCTCACCACATTGTTTACCCACAAAATACACCATCATACCATTTTACAGTATATCCGCTGAAGCATTTTTAGATGTATAATTGGTATGAGAAGATGCAATATTAAATATAAGGATTATCAACCTCTCCCATCATAATTCCTCCTGAGGTAAACATAATTATTATTTCCATGCTGTAGATTTGCATAGCTTTGTCACTCAACAGTGGGAGGTATTTCCGTCAGGGCGGCACTGCTTTTCCTCCTAATACCATCTAAAAGAAGTCAGACAGATAATACAGTGAGGTGAATGTGGGAATTTCCAGAGTCTCTACCCACTAGTCACTATCGTCCTCCCAATGACTCTGATTCAGGGAGATAATCATTGTCGTATTGCTAACACCTATGCCTTCATACTAAATAGAATGGATAATTACTATAATGTATAAGCGAACGTGAACTCAACATCAAATGCTCACTTGCTTAGACTGGCAGAGTGAAGCATTTACCTGAACGAGTTCATGTCATGTTGATGATATCGTGGAAGGGCAATAGATGGCAACAGTACAAAAAACACAGAATGTAGTGCTTTGTGCTTGCTCCACTAATGATTCATTCAGTGTAATGGGCAGCCAAATGTGTAAGTGGTGAGTAATTTGTTCTTAAAGATCAGATTTCAAACCATGTATTAAAATCTTTTATGCAATGTACATTCAATGTGATAAAATGAAAACTCTCCTTACTCCAAAACTGTGACGTTTTTCAATGTTGTTTCAAAAAATACAAATTTACTTAAGGAATCTTATCTAATGAAATGCAAGAAGTAATATTTCACTTCATAATGTTTAACTAGATCTGTTTTCTGTGTAAACATCTCAAATGATAATGGAAGTGACACAGAAGTCTTGCATGTGCCTATGCAAACATATTGCTGAACATGTTTGAAGCTGCAATATGATGATTTTTAACATAGCAAATTCCCTTTCTCTCCCCCCCAAAAATTAGACATTTAGTATCGTATATTAACAACAACAACAACTTCAATTTATAAAGTGCCCTCCACACCGGATGGCTTCTCACAAGAATGAAAATCAAAATCTTAGTTTCAATTTCTATTCTACAGTGTCATCTATTGATTGACGATGGGAACTGCACCCAATGTCTACTCCAGAGGCATACTTCATTGACCTTAAGTACATTTATTGACATTAGAATTCTTAAATTTGATATAGCATCTTATCACCTTGTAAACATTTCTCAAACCATCTCACAGGATTCACTGCACAGTGCAGAAGCTATGTAAGCAAATTCAGCAGTCAATTTATGCCCAGCAATGTTTCAAAGAAAGCTATGAGGTGATGTACCAATTTTATTGCAGTAATTGTTGGCCAGGACACAGGGGGAAATCCCTTTCTCTTTTCGAATAGAGCCATGAGATCTTTATCTGTAATTAATTTATTATCCATCCAAACCGGAAGGCAGGACTTCGGTTCAGCATCTCACCTGAAATAAGGTTCCTCTGACGATATAAGACTTCCTCAGCTCTGAATTGAAGTGTCAACCAAAACATCTGAGCTCAAAGTCATGACGTGGGGCTTAAATCTACAACCTTGATACTCAGCAGGGAGAATGCTACGAATTGAGCCAAACTGGCACATTGATATGTCGATCATGCCCAATTCCCAACTGATCAGCAAACAATTGCTGCTCCTCATCACACAGATCACTGAACTGAACAACAACAGCAAAGCAATGATCACAGCACCCCTCCATGATACAATATTATAAATGTTAAGCAAGGATCAATCAGTGTCATGCTATTCTGCTTGACATTAACCCATGCGCTGTTTCTAATCAGATACCCTTGTGCATTTTCAAGCAGTTCCATTCATCTGCATTATCAACTACAACACCAACTGGCATTTATGTGATGTAGCGTCTCAAAGCGCTTGAAGATCAGCAGCACATTTGATGTACATATAAGTTAGTGATTATGTAAATATCTTTGCACTAATATTTCTTCTTAATTATTAAAGCTTCCTTACCTGAAGGGTGAAAAACTGTATTAAAATTATCAAATATTATTGCTTTTAACTTATCTGACCTATGCTCAAGTAAAAAGCTTTCCTTTGCCTTTGCTTCATGCAAACAAAGCAGACAGATGTTTGAGCAAACCATTTTGAGATAAATGCAATAGTTTAAAATGTAGATTTGTTTCAGGCTGTCTGCACCACTGAATTTGCAACAAACCACCACTTAATCTAAGTCTTGTTTCAATTGTTGAAGAGTAATTATTATTACAACAACAAAATTACATTGATAGAGCGCCTTTCATGTCAGGAGGACATCCCAAAGCGATGAACAGTCAGGTCGGGACCTGAGCATGGGGGAAGGGTCAGGGTAGGGGGGAAGGGGAAGGAGAGTAGGAGAGGTGGAAGAGTTAGGGGGACAGGCAGAAGGCACGTTCGAAGAGGAAGGTCTTGAGACCAGCCTTGAAGGAGGAAAGAGAGGAAGTGAGATGAAGTGATTGCGGGATGGAGTTCCACAGTGTGGGAGCAGAGAGGCTGAAAGCACGGCCACCAATGGTGGGACAATTAGGGCGGTGGACGCGGCACAGGCCAGAGCCGACTGAGCAGAGGGGACGGGCAGGCTGATAGGAAGACAGCAGGTCAGAGAGGTAGGTGGAGGCAAGGCCGTGAATGGCCTTGAAGGTGAAGAACGAGTATTATTATTATAATGATAACAAAAATAATAGTAATGATGAAGCTAGTTGTTGATTATAATCACATCAAGGGTGTTATTTCCACTAGCTTTATCTTTAGTGCGACTGAAATCTCTGTCTCAACCCCTCTTCCTTCCTCCCACCATCCTATTTTCATATCAAGGCTAAAGAGTTTCCTCTTTGACCTTGTTTACGGTGGTGTCCCCCGTCCCCAGTGTCAGACTATGCCACAAGCATTCTGAGATGGTATCCCAAGTGAAAGCTGCTATATAAATGCAAATTGTTGTTAGAGCTATTATTAGTACACACTAGGGCTGAGGGCTAAGCACAATACCTGTACTTTCAAAGTGTCATCAGCAATATTTTTTTCCTTGTATGTTTAAATGTGACCCCCTCCATTGGTATTGGTGCTTCAGAGCAAAGAAGAGATGCTAGTTTATGCAGTGCTCTTAATTCTACACCTAGTGTTGCCCATTGATACTAAGAACACATGGTAGATTTGATTGACAGCTAGCAACATAATAATTGATCTTAAATATGGTTATTGTGGCATCAAAAGCAGTCATTCAATGCAGGTTTAACGTTCTGTAAAACAGAGACCCACCCCCCCCACCCACAAACAACAAACCAGCACCATCTGCACTCCATTCTTACCCGTGAGAAGATATTTTCCAGGGAGGTGGTTAAGGATTTCCTCGCCTTGTTTTTCAGAACATCTAGTTTGAACCTGCCGGTGCTTGCCGAGTGCTCTGGGATCATACTGTTTGGTACATTCTGAGAAAAAGCAACATAAAATCATGCAGCTGAGACCAGAAGGATTGTGAACAAACCCACCCAGCCATGTAACCCAGGTAACATCAAGTTTCGACAGAGAACACCCCATTTCATCCCAGAAGCAACAAAAGATTCCGTGTCAATCAATTGGCTGACGCATTTCGCCCACAAAATACAATCAATCCACTTTACAATCGTTAGAATATAGAAATTATAGCCTAAATATAATGCAATAATTACCAGTCAGATTTCTGCAAGTGTTCCCCCTTATTGCACGCACTCCCCAAATTGCTAACTGATGAGAGTTTCAGTAATTACTTTAGCTTTAGTTCAGTTTAAACTGGCCTTGAACGGTTGTGGATTTATGGATGAAGAAAGCAGGAGAGCACATTGAGACTGGTATGAGCTGCTGAGATAAGGTATGGACAACATCTGCACACACCCAATTAACCCTTGTATGGGAGAGCTATCTCAAGGACTGGAAAAAGAAGGGAGGCGAGTACAGAACAATTAGGAAAGACCATGAGGGTAGGAGAAGAATGGGCAGAGTGCCATGAATGAATTATGTGGAGACCATTAGAAGAGGTTAGCCAATTAAAGGAAAGGTACAAGGAGGGAAGGGCCAGTTTTACAATAAGCGAGGCTGGTGTAGAAGTATAAAGATAGGAGGGAAAGAATGGCTCATCACAATAGTTGGGGAATGCCTCAAGATAGAAACCGAGATCTCCAGCCTGCCATTGTTGTCCAGAACTATTGGAACGGATAGCATGGTTCCAGTTGTTCTGTTTTACAGGCAGGGAAGGGTTAGTTATAGAAGGAAAGTGAGAAGAGAAGTTTTCCAGGAGATAAGGGAGGGACTAATTGGGAGATCCAGAGAAGTAGAAGAGGTCCATGGCTGTCAACTATTACTGTTGGCCGGGGGGGGGGGGGAAGGGAGGGAGAGACAGGGGGGGAGAGGGAGGGAGAGACGGGGGGGAGAGGGAGGGAGAGACGCGGGTGGGGGGGGGGGGGGGGGGGGGAGGGAGGGAGGGAGAGACCAGACAGAGAGACACAGAGAGAGCAATGGAGAGAGTGAGTGTGAGAGACACAGAGAGAGATAAATATTTACTTCCTGAGGAGATAGGCCCCGAATGCGCGTGCACCTCCGAATGCGCTCGCGCGTGCGCAGTATAAAAAACCCGAAAATATCGATATATCGGTATTTATCTATGAGCCAACCGATATATCCATATTGGAAATTTCCCATATCGACGGGCCCTACGGATAACAAAGGTTTTATTGTAATACCAGAAAGCATCAAGAAATGCTTGTACCAGCCAAATTAAAGAAGCTAAACAGTGCTTAATTTACTAAACGGAATGAAGCCTGAACAAAGCAAACACGACTCATATCCACGTATGAATTATGAAGGTCAGGTCACACATTTGACTATTTTTAAGTCTGTGATTGGTCCCGGAAGAACATTTCATTAAATGCCAAGGTTCTGTTAATAACTTCAATAGAGTTTTGATATATATTTATCTTTAATTTTTGGCAGTAGGGCTGTTATTGTTTCTATCCAGAAGATGACATGGTTTCTGACTTTTTATGGTGATGATCGCATTGTACAGACTCATTGCAATTAAGAAGAACAAAGAAAACACGGATAAAGAAAAGATCATTTGGATCGTCAAGCCCTGAAAACTAAGCCTATTGTGACCGCCACTCCACTCATTCGCATCAGTACAGATAGTCCTAGAACCCACAAGCAAAACCTGTGGGATATTCAGCCACACAATTAATCTGTGCTATCCAACCTTGACTGCTTTCCTCCACAAACAAATGTAAAAGCATTTGGGCTGGAGTAGAGTAGAATCATTCTTAATATTTTGTAGCACTTAGAATATAAGAAAACAATAATCAGCAATGACAATTACATATCTAAAAATAAGCAGAACAACAATTAGAATAGGAAGACGATAGTAAAAGAAATAAAATTACATTGAAAAAGGCACGGAGAGAATAGAGGAGTAAATAAGAGGAAAGTGATAGGATGGTGGGCGAAGTGTAATGTCTATTATTTATTAAACATTTTGTTTTTGATTTGTTGCTTATTACAGTACTAAAGCTATTCCTGATATTTGAGTAGCTGTAATACTCTAGAGTTATTATTTTTCTCAATGTCCTGGTGTATGAGCTGAAAATGTACAATGTCTGTTCACTAAAACAACAGTTACTCCGTAGACTTGCTAGAAATCTAAGGGTTGTAGTAATTTGTTTTGTTTAAAGGGAGCCTATAAATCTAACCACATCTCTCCAGAAAGTAAGTTTATTTTTTTCAAAAAATGATTTATAAAAAACACTCAGCCCTCAGCTCCTATCATGACCATCCAACATTACTTTTCCCCCATCTCTCCTTCCTCCCTCGCATCCTCCATCATCCTTATGAAATCCACAACAGCTGCCTCAACCCCCTCCCCTCCGAGCTGATGATCACCCAGCTCCCTCTCCTCTGCTCACTGCAGGCAGACACCATTAATCAGTCCCTCTCCTCAGGATCAGTCCTACTCCCCCTGAACACCTCTGTCATCACACTAATTCCTTAAAAAAAACTTACCCTCGACCCCTCCACCCTCAGGCACTACCGCTCTATCTCAAACCTATCCTTCCTGGTCAAAGCTTTGGAACACTTTGTTGCCAACCAACTTCGCACACACCTCTCCCAGCACAATCTATAAGAACCCCCACCAGTCCGGTTTTCGCCCTGTCCACAGTACAGAGACAGCGCTCATGAAAAGTCACAAACGATGTCCTCTCTATCTATGACCAGGGCTCCTTCTGCCTCCTCGTCTTCTCCGCTGCATTTGACAGTCGATCAGGCAATCTTCCTCCACTGCCTCTCCTCCATCAACTATCTCAATGAGACCGCACTCGCTTGCTTCGAGTCTCCACCTAACCAAGCCAGTCAAGAACCTGGGTGTCTTGTTTGACCCTGAGCTGTCCTTTCTCCTCCATATCTATGCCATGACCAGCACTGCTTTCCACTGCCTCCACAACATTGCCCATCTCCTCCACTGCCTCATCCATCAGGCTGCTGAAACCCTTAGACACATATCTGTCACATCAAGGCTCGATTACGGAAACTCCCTTCTTGTGGGCCTCCTGAACTCTTCCCTCCACAAGCTGCAGATTATCCAAAACTCGGCAGTTTGTGCCCTCTCCCGTATCAGGCTTCGCGATACCATCACCTCCACCCCCGTCTGGCTCCATGGCCTTGCCCCCTCCTACCTCTCTGACCTGTTGATCCTCTATCAACCTGCCCGCTCCCTCCATTCGGCAGGCACCAGCCTGCTCCATGTCTCCCACCTGAAGCGTCTTACCACCAGTGGCCGGGCTTTCAGCCTCTCTGCCCCCACGCTTTAGAACTCCATCCCACAATCGCTTCTCCTTGCTCCCTCCCTTGCTTCCTTCAAAGCCAGTCTGAAGACCCTCCTTTTCGACCGTGATTTGAGCTGCCCTCCTTCCTCTTTGCTCATGACAACCCTACACCACCCACCCTACCACCCCCAACTCCACCATGCATGGACCTGACCTCTGACTGTTCAGAGCCTTGGGACTCCCTACTCACGTGAAAGGCAAATGTAATTTGCCTCTACAAATGTAATTTTGTTGTTGTTGACCTATCTTACAGATCAGCAGCACTACATTTCCGCAATGTTTTTTCTTCTCACCCCCACCCAGTCACCTGCAGAGTACCCCAGCCTCCATCTGCCCAGAGTGGAGGGTGTTATATAAAGACAAGTTGTTGGTGCAATTTTTTAAAATAATTATTATTGTTGTAAAGTGTTTTTATTCATTAAAGAGGAAAGAAAGAGAACAGTAAATTAAATCCCAGAATGTCTTGGATCAATGAGAAACGGATTGAATGCTAAAACCACAGCATAGACTTAAGTAATGGAAAAATGCACAGGCATGAAGTGCATCTCACGCAGGGAATCCATCGAAATGTATTTAAAGCTCTGCTTTGGCTTCAGAATAGAGTTTTCACAAGTCAATGGAACTTTAATGATGTTTCTGTACAGGGCACATCCCATTGTACTTGCCCTGATACTTGTGACATTGAACCTTGCAGTTCAAGCACTTTTTCAACCACACTTCCCATTGTTTCAGCCTCAAAAACAGAAAGTCCAGAACATGTAAAGATATAAAGAGAAGAGCAATACCACAGGAGTTTCTCCAAGGTGCACATGGGTTTTCTGTTTGGTCTCACACATCTGTCTCAACATAAGAATCACCATTTCATTCTCATCTTGGTCATCAGTTGGCTTCATTTTCTGTCAAGACAAATCACCAATGTTTACCATCAGGCTCCCAAGAAATCCTTCAAGAAATGGGTACTTGTTGGAAATGTCTTTAATTCTACTAAATGTTCTGTAGTTTAAGCTATTTAATTTTTAATCACTTGGGATTGATATTTTCATTGTCATCCATCTCATTCCTATTCATTACTGGGAATAAACCATTTATTTATCTTCCAATAATGTCTCCATTAAAGTTAAACTTGAAAGTGATCATAGGGGGAAAATTCATCTGAAGCTTGACGTACAATTAAATTCTAGTCAAGATTGGAACAGTGCAGATGGAAAGTAAATTGTCAATAATCATAAGGAGCCAGAGATGGATGTGTTAGCAAACATCCCTCTCATATTCCCATCACAATACAGCTCAATCAGTTAACAACTGTCAGTTCAATGAGACTGAGATTGACCTTCAACAGATCAATGCCTTGGTGTGGATAAATAGGTAATGTTTCCACAATGAGGAATAAAGCCTGACACTGCCCATCTGACTCACAGTCAGAGACTATTCTGTCTATTAAGGCATGAAGTGGCCCTGAACTTCTAGTCAAGCTGTGTACAGAGTCAGCAGCTTGTTCTCTTGAGCTCCCAACTGAATGAGAGAGCTACAAAGGTCAGGAAACTCGTATAAAAATAACATGAGCCAAAAAAAACCAGTGACTGGACCTGATGAAACCTGTTACTGTAGAACAACCTTAAAGGAGAGCTACCTTCATAAAAATAATGCTGAAACCTATATTTACCTGAACACGCTCAAAAATATCTGCTTGCTCATTATCACTCAATAAGGAGAGCTGCCTCTGTATGGCAAGCTTGGCTCTCGGTGGGTAAAGACCTGGAACACACAATGCGGTAAATAGATAAGCATCATCAATGCACGTGTCATTTGTTTCAAACGTTGTAAAGAGACTGCTATTTGTTCGTATCAATTACAATACTTTAAGAATTCACAGCAACATCATTTCCATCACCAGTTTCCTCAAGCTACCTGACCTGTCCTTAAAACTCTCCGAACCGGTGCGCAACTTAGGCGTCAGGTTCAATCCCCAGTTATCCTTCCTCCCCCACATCTGGTCCCTGATCAGCACCACTTTCTTCCATCTCCGTCATATTACCCAAATCCAACAATACCTCACCCCAAAGGCTGTCAATACCTTTGGCCATGCCATTATCACCACTCAGCTGGACTATAAAGCCCTCCTTGTTGCTCTCCCTTCCTCCCAACATTCGCAAAATTCAACTCATTCTCACCCTCACCAAACTTCAGTACCTCGATTACCCCAGTCCTTGCCAAACCCCACTGGGTCTGGCCTCCTCCTTGTCCCCAAATCCTCCGCTCTACCATCAGCAGCTGTGCTTTCAGCCACTATGCCCCCAAACTTTAAACTTCCTTCCTCAACCCCTTCACCTCACCCTGTCCTTCCCCATCTTCAGGTCATGCCTAAAAACCTTCAACTTCGACTGTACAAACGGTGACCTCCCCCCTCCCTCTGGCTCACCCTCGGTCTCCACCAGTGTTAAGCATTGTGAGATGCTGCCCAGCATGGATGGAGGGCGATATATAAAAGCAAGTTGTTTTCTCATACTGCTAACCAAAAGTTATGGTGAAACATCTAGCAATTTTAGAAATGTCTCTAAGTACACACTGGCAAGGTTTTCTACAATAACCCCTTTTCCATAATACAACAGTGGTGTGAACATTGCAACATAATGGTAACTGCAAAGCGGGCATTGAGAAGCCTTCCATTCCAGATTTCATTCTGATCCACATCTGTGGTGTAGACACTGAAACTGCAGAAAAGTACTGCAATTATCTTATTAACCTTTGACTTGTCCTATCACACAGCTGCCAGTTTGAGTGAGTTTCACAATTCTGCAATGTATGTGTGTGTGAGACATTATCGGAGTTGTGTGGAGAGCAATAAGAATGATCTGCAAGGTTAGGGAGATAAGTTGTGAACAATGATTAGATAAGTTGAGGCTCTTCAGCCTTTAAGAGGCAGCCTCAATAGCCTAGTGCTAAAACTGCAACTTACAGACAAGAAACTCTGGTTTAAATCCCAATCAGGGCTGAGTTTGCAGGTTTCAGCCGGGGGTGAATTAGCTCAGCATTCCCTGCGTAAGGAAAGATAAACCCAAATGGGATTCCTACTTGTTGTCCATCTTCAGCATCCTCTGTTGGTAAGGCACATACAGTATGTGGCAACTGTGAGGGGAGAGATCAAGCTCAGCTGTGATGTCCCCTACAGGAAAATGGTCGGTTGACATTTACTGCCAAGCCTCACTTGTGAACAGCCACTTGGGTGAAGTACTCGAGGACAACCGGTGCTCATCAAACATCACCCAACAAAAGAAAGGCAAACCAGGAGCATAGAGACACACTGAGGCATAGTGAGGAAGAAGTTTTTTTTATATAAAAGAGGTGCACTAAATACATTTTTTAAATCTTAATATAAAAATTGAGCGATTTCAAAATATTACGCACTGAAGACTATAATTTGAAGAATACGACAATGTTCACCTAAAGGTAAACATTGATCACTTACCTTCAATCCTTTCACACAGTTTATGTAAATAATGCATAGGACAAGCTTCACACAGTTTGACTTGAGTCTTAGCGTTCTGGAGGGCAGCAGCAGTGCTAAAGGCCTGTTTCAGGGTCAGCATGACTTCATCCACCTATCAAGACAAAGAGTTCAAATGGATCAGACCCCAACCTGCTCCAAAGTTGAAGTGGCTCAATATCAGCCAGTACCTTGGGACGTCCGCCCAATGTGAAAAGCACTCTAGAAACATAATTTTGTTGTTGTTGCTACGTTTAAAACAAAACAAAGAAATACACATCATATAAATTTACATTAATACAGTAAAAAAAATGTGCTGGGTGAGCATCACAAAGTACCTTAACACTGCTGATTGGGGACCTAAGCTTGGGGTGGGGGCCAAAAGGAGAAACATTACCAAAGATATGACAAGCAGGCATGTGATGAAAATAAAGCTATGTTTAATAAATACCATGTGAGAATCCCTAAGTGAATGACAGCATCTGCTGATATTGGTATACAGTAAAAGCCCGTTTATCCGGCACCCGATCAACCATAATATCTGTATAACCGGCATCGCAAAAAAAAGTCAGCATTCGATTAACCGGAATTTATCCGGAAAAATGCATTGAAATATATATATATATTTTTTAAATTGCATTTTCGGCCAAATATCCGGCACGCGCTTTAACTGGCATTGGCCAGGTTGTCCGAGGGTGTCGGATAAATGAGCTTTTGCTGTACCTTCATTATATAGCTGGGACCCAGAAATCTTTCTCAGCCTGATACTCCAATTTACCAAAAGATCACTGGATTTGGTCAAATTATTAAATAGAGTGATCAGCAATCACTGGTTTAACAAATTTAATCAAAAAACAATTGGAAGCGCTCCTCGAATATCTCGGCCAATGTCAGTGGTTGAGCTAGATGGACAAGAACACAGTAGGTTTGTTCTCTGGTCTATGCTGTCTTAACTCTGATTGCAGTTGGGGAGTCAGTAGGAAGTACAATTGAACTCAATACACTGGGTTAGCCAGGAGAAGAACTTAGATAAGCATATTAACAACTGATTAAATATCAGCTATTAAATAGCTTTTGCTTGCATGTGAACTTTGGGCGAGGTAGAATTGGACTGGGCTGTGATACTCTGTGCTGTTGAATAATCTGCAGACACTTGCCATCAAGGTTAGTACATGAATAATGGGAACTTGGACCAAGATATTGGTATTATACCACAATAGAAGAGAAAAAAAAACACCTTAAGAGGAGAGCGAATGATAAATATTGGAGAAGAGGAAAAACAAGATCTGAGAAAGATTTGAATCTGCTTCTCAGCAAAATTAATCAGATGTATTGTATCATCCAGCTCCTTAGAGCAGGACTACACAAATTATCATCTGAGATGTAAATCAGAACTCCTGGTTATTTTATTTTGACTCTGAAGACCACTACAATAATTATCGATGTCAATATACTACACACAAAGTACACAAACCATCAAGCAACATCATAAGTTATTCTTAAAATAGATTTTCATCACTTGACTGAGCATTACAGTTCTTTTAAGAAGCTCATTAGTAAATGCCACCACATAGTAATTATGATGTGGATGGTTAATAACCTCTGACAGAGCACCTCTAACATCACAATTGTAAAGACATTAATTAAGAACAGGAGAATTTCATTGGAAGTTCATAAATTCAAATTGCTCCCAGATTAAGGCACTTACCAGTGATTCACTGGCACACTGGAACACGTAGCACACATACTGATTTAATCCTGGTTCCACACATTCACGACAAATGAAGCCAAAATGGTCGACATGTTTTATACCCTGGGAAAATACATTAAAAGAAACACAATTATTTAGCTGCAAGTGAAGTATCCAATACAAGAGAATGTAAACCATCTTCTGTACTTCCAGCTTCCACTAGAGTCAAACTGGGAGGCATTACCCTCGACTTCAGATATACCTTGCTGTTTGCATTTAATAATAATAATAATAATCCTTGCCTTTGATATAGCGCTTTATCATATCTTTGAGACCTCTCAAAGCACTTCACAGAATATACTATCAGAATATACTCGCAAGGTGAGTGCTCTAACCACTGAGCTATGGGAAAGTGTAAATGTATAAACAAGGAAGAGCAGTATTGACCTAATTTCACAATGGTATTACACATAACCCAAATACAAATTGTCATCAAAATACAGTAGAAGCCTGTTTATCCGGCACCTGCGGGACCTGGCCAATGCCGGTTAAAGTGCCTGCTGGATATTCGGGCGGCCCGTGGCCGAAAACCCACTACAAAAAAATTCAAGTTCTTTTAACACATACCATAACATCAGACTAGATAATGACAGGTAGTGGCAGAGTATTGTGTTGGTGCTTGTTGTTGGGGTTGCTCTCTTGCGCTTCTCACCTTTACTGATTGGGGTTTGCAGTCCAGTGATTCTTGTTTGAATGGGGGGCGCCAGGCGGGTGAAAGAAGCGGCAGCGCGATTTTAAAATCACGCGACTTTACTAGCTGCAAGCCGAAGCCCTAGACTTTACTAGTGGCAAACCGAAATACTGCACTTGCATGACAATGTGGGTTATCGGCTAGCATTATCGGCTAGCTACTAGTGGAATTCAAGTAGGGTCCGGCGATATATCATATATCGGTTATATTGATATAATTTTCATATCGATATGCCGATATCGGAATTTAAAACACATTGATATATCGAAAAATTCGATATGAAAAAAAATATCAATATATCGCAAATATATCGGTATGATGCAGACTTTTTCAACTTACCTTGTCGATATCCGAATGCGTGCACACACCGGAATGCGTGCACACCCCCGAATATGCGCGCACCCCCGAATACGCGCGCACCTCCAAATGCGCGTGCATGCGCAGGACAAAAAAAAACACGATATCGATATATCGGTATATATCTATATGGGCTAACCGATATATCGATATCGGAAAATTTCGATATTGACGGACCCTACTTTGAAGTCATACGCACTCCGTTTCTTTTGCCCGCTTGGTGTGCTCCATTTTGGGAGGGGTCGCATCATGGATTGAAGCGCAGCATCTACCAGCGGAAGTGGGGTGGCGCAGGAGAGTGGTTTTGACGGTAAGTGCCAATGCAATATTCTATTATTATGTTATTATTTATGCATGACTGATCACTATCTGAAAACGCAGGCTAAAAAGTGCATGAGAATTGGATGAGACTTAATACGCACCTTGGGACGTCCTCCTGATGTGAAAGGCGCGATACAAGTGTAATTTTGTTGTTATTGCTGTTGTTGATAAGATGATTAATTTAACCCTTATAGGTGCAAATCATACAATACGGCAAATAGGTACAAACCTGAGAACACGATGAAATATTTTTGAAATTCTTTTCTAGTACAACTGTTTTGCTGTCGGGGCTGATGAGGTTAATTTCAAACCGTCCAATCTATTGACAAAGAATGCACAAATTATTTTCCCTGAAATTAAAACAAAAGTGTTAACAATTTCAGCAAACATTTAGATGCCAGTCAGAAAACAAGGCCTGTACAAACACAAACTTTCTGCAGCTGAATGTTAACCAGATGGAAGGCACCCAACAACAACAACTTCGATTAATATAGTGCCCACCACGCCAGACGGCATCTCAAAGTGCTTTACAATAGCGGATCCCGGGACCGAGCCAGGGGCAGGGGCAGAAAGGTGAACAAAAGCACAGTCGAAGAGAAAGGTCTCCCACCCACTTGGCTCCCATCAACGTCTTCTCTCTTGTGGCTCCAACCTCTGGCCTTTCTCTCAGGCATACTGAATCTATGTGCAACCTAGGTGTTCTTCTACACTACATCCATTCCTTGACCAGAACCACTTTCCTCCACTATGCCACATTGCCCGCCTCCGATCATATCTCACACCCAACACAGCTGAAACCATTATCCATACATTAATCATCTCCTGCCATGATTTTTTCAATGCCCTCCTCACCAGTCTCTCCACACCAGTTTCTCCAGCTCTACCATTCATAAAATCATCCAATTAATTCAAAACCCCAGCCATAATCTCACCTGTATTAAACTTGCCCCCCCCCCCCACCCCATCACCCTAGCCCATTGGCAAACTAATGCAGAACGGATCGATATCAAGATCCTCACATTCCCATACAAATGAAAATGGTACCACCCCCAACTCTCAACCTGCTTACTCCTCAACAACAACAACAAAAACTTATAAAGCCCCTTTCACGTCAGGAGGATGTCCCAAGGCGCTGCACAGGAGGCGTGTGACCCGAGCTGGGAGGGGAGTGTTCGGGAAGGGGTGAAACACGTAAGGGAGGTCAAAACGTTCGGGGGGGAACAAAAGGCACGGTCAAAGAGGAAAGTCTTCAAACCGACCTTGATAGAGGAAAGGGAAGAAACAAGGCGGAGGGATTGGGGGATGGAATTCCACAGGGTGGGAGCGGAGAAACTGAAAGCCCGGCCTCCGATGGAGGGGCGGTTCAGGCGGGGGGCTTGGAGCAGGCTAATTCCTGCTGAACGGAGGGTCCGGGTGGGCTTATAGGGGGAGAGTAGATCGGTTAAATAGGGCGGGGCAAGGCCGTGTAAGGCCTTGAAGGTGAGGACGAGGATCTTGAACTCGATCCTCTGGAGGATGGGGAGCCAGTGGAAATGGGCGAGGGTGGGGGTTATGTGGTCGGGGAGGCGGGTGCGGGATAGTACACGGGCTGCAGAGTTTTGGATGACCTGCAGCCTGTGAATGGAGGAACTGGGGAGGCCGACGAGGAGAGAGTTTCCATAGTCCAGCCGTGAGGTGATGTATGCGTGCACGAGTGTTTTGGCAGCGTGGGGGGGTGAGATAGTTGCGGAGCCTGGCAATGTTGCGTAGGTGGAAATAAGCGGTGCCGGTCAACAACAACAACAACAATTTACATTTACAGAGCGCCTTTCACGTCGGGAGGACGTCCCAAGGCGCTGCAAAAGGTCAAGGCACGGATGTGGGGGAGGAAGGAGAGTTTATGGTCGAACGTGATGCCGAGGTACCTGACTGGCTTTGTGAGGTGGAGAGTACAGCCTTGAATGTTGAGGCTGGCAGCGCCCAATGTGCGGAGGCACTGGCTTGAGCCAATCAGGAGGGCCTTGGTCTTGCTCATGTTCAATTGGAGGAAGTTGTCCCTCGTCCAGGACTCAATGTCGGACAGACATGCTGTCAGAACATCGATGGTCTGGGGGTTGAGGGATGAGGCAGAAAGGTACAGCTGGGTGTCGTCCGCATACATGTGGAAATTTACCCCATGTTTGCAGATGACATCGCCCAGAGGGAGCGTGTAAATGGTGAAAAGGAGGGGGCCGAGGACAGAGCCCTGGGGGACGCCGTGAGAAACTGTGCGGGGGTTTGAGGAGAAACCGTTGGAAGATACAAAATGTAGGCGGTGGGTCAGGTAGGAATGGAACCAGTCAAGGACTGTGCCTTGAAGGTTGAGGTTGGAGGAAAGACGTTGGAGGAGGATGGTGTGATCGACTGTGTCGAACGCAGCAGACAGGTCAAGGAGGACGAGGAGGCAGAGGGAGCCCTGGTCGCAGGCGGTGAGGATGTCATTTGTGACCTTGACCAGGGCAGTTTCCATGCTGTGAACAGGGCGGAAGCCTGATTGGAGGGGTTCAAGGAGTGAGTGAGTTGAGAGGAAAGAGCGGAGCTGGGAGGCAACCACTCTTTCAAGGCCCTTAGATAAAAATGGGAGGTTGGAGATGGGTCGATAGCTTGACGGCTGCGACGCATCAAGGGAGGTTTTTTCAGGATGGGGGTGATGGTGGCTGTTTTAAGGGAGGTAGGGACGGTGCCTGAGGAGAGGGAAAGGTTGATGGTGTCAGAGATGAGAGGAGCCAAAAGGTGGAGCTGGGTGCGGAGGAGGGGGGTGGGGATGGGGTCCAATGAGCACGTGGTTGGTTTCATGGAGGTGATTATTTTTGTGACTGAAGACAGGGTTGAAAGTATGAAAGGGGGGGGTGAGTGGGGGTTCAAATAACGGATGGAGGGGCGGAGGTGGAGGAGAAGTGGGGGGAGGAAACCGCAGAGCAGATTCTCTCTATTTTGGTCTCGAGGAAGTCCAACATCTCCTCGCAACGTTCGTTTGAGGAGAGGATCTGCGAAGCGAGACGGGGGGGGGGCGGAGGAGCTGGTTGGTGGTGGCGAAGAGGAGGCGGTGGTTGTCCTTCGCTTCCAGGATTATCCTGAAGTAGAAGGCTGATTTGGCAGTGGCTAGGGCGGAGCGGTAAAATTTGATGCGGTCCAGCCAGATTTGCCAGTGGACCGTGAGGCCAGATTTGAGCCAGGTGCGTTCAGCTGCTCTCACTTGGCTTTTGAGGGAACGGAGGTGTGTTGTGTACCACGGTGATGATCGGGAGTGGGAGACGGTTCTGGAGGTGAGGGGGGCCAGGGTGTCGAGGGTAGTGGAGAGGGTGTTATGGAGGGCGGTGGAGGCAGAGGATGGGTCAGTACAGGAAGAATGCCACAGGGGGAGGAGGTCGGAGGTTTCGAGGGCAGAGGTGAAAGTTTGAGGAGGAATCTTCTTCCAGGGCCGGTAGAAGATGGTGGTGGGTTTGGAGGTGGAGGGGGGAGGGATAGAGGTGTTGAGAGAAATGAAAAAATGGTCTGAAATGGCCGTGTCGATGACGGTGATGCCAGAGACGTTGAGGCCTCGGGTGATCACCACATCGAGTGGATGGCCATGAGTGTGGGTGGCAGTGTCAACGTGAAGGGAAAAATTGAAAGACGAAAGCAAAGAGGAAAATTCAGAGGAGATGGGGCAGGAGGGGATGCAATGGAGGTTGAAGTCGCCAAGAATAATAAGGCGATCAGAGGAAGCACAAAGGGTGGTTAGAAGTGAAGAAAAATCTGAAATGAAAGTGGGGGAGGGTTTGGGGGGGGCGATAAACTAAGAGGATTTTGAAGGAACTGTGGGAGGAGTGAGAAAGGGTGAGCTGTTCAAAAGAGGGGAAGGAACCGGAGGAGTAGGGGGATAGGGCGAGGGATGTCTTTGAACATCCGACACCTTCACTCAGCTAGCATATGTGCCTCCTGCATATCCCTTGAGTCCTGTGCTCCACCATCAGTGGGCATGCTTTCATCTTGAGACTCTGGAACTCTGTCTCAATCTCTCTGTCTTGCCCCTTCCTTGTCCATCTTCAGATCATACAGGCTGACTTTCCTCTTTACTTTGCCTACGGTCACCTCTCCCTGGATTGCCGTCAAACTGCGCCACTATTAAGCATTCTGAGATACTACTATACAGTACATGAATGGTGTTATATAAATAAATGCAAGTTGTTAAGAATCTCACTGTGATGAAACATATTACTGTACTCTGCCTTGGTTCAAGTATTTACAGCTAATTTTAATGTTGCTGGGTGTTTGGTGGAAGACAGAAAACCGTAATACAAACATGCAGAATGGTGAGGTTTAGATCTTCTTTAGGCACAAGTGCTTCTTTCATGCCAACTCAGCAATGTACTGTACAGTTTGAAGCATGCAGCAGAGGAACACGCTTGTCAGCACACACCGGAAATGTAAGCAAATTTTAAACAAGACAATGTTCTAAATAAAAATCTACAGGGAAATAATTGCTGGAGGCATCGTTTCACCCACAAATTATACAGTCAATTCACTTTACAGTAAATTCTGTGAAGCGCTTTGAGACATTAATAAGATGTGAAAAAGCGCTATAGCAAATGCAAGGATTATGATTATTATTATTTTACTATGGTTTCGCAAAACTGTTGCACAAAGGAGTAGAGCACAGGTTTACAACCAACTATTTCTCCAAATGGTTAGTTTTCCAAACATTCAACCAAGTCACTATATTGGGATCACCAGGTACTTCTACACTGGGAGACAGGGAAGGAAATCAGAGACAGTCCTGCCACTTTAGCCAACAGTTTCTGCTTTAAAGTTACGCTAGGTGGTTTACACAACCTCATAATCTTACAAAATATGTCCCAATCTATCCTTCTTGTTTGAAAGCATTTATCTTGTGTCTATATCAACAATTGTATAAATAAAATAAAATAAGGGGTTTCAGCCAATTTGACTATTTGTGTTGCTCAAAGCCATCCTGAATATTTATTTTTAAACTATAGTAAAACTGTCAGCCAGACATGAGTTTGTTTCTAAATTGTTGCCAGCACACTGATTTGATGCACTATCAGAATATGTTATGCTTCCTTTAATAATCTTTGTGTTTATAATGTAATGTGCTTCTGATTATAGAACAGGACACACAGAAGGCTGGCCATGAGCCCCTTCGATAAACTTGTGCCTGTGCACATTGAGTAGTTGTCTTTTATATTGTTATTTCTGCACCCACATTATCTGATCATAGCCAGACTGGTCATGGATTACAGTATCAAAAATTCTACGTGCTGATGTTGGAGAGTGGGAGTGTCAGGTTCAGAGCCTGTCCCTGTCTCCCCCACCCCACCCCACCCATTGTTAATCAGTGGACCTGTTGGAAAGTACATGTGTGTTTCTGTTCAGAGCACAAAACAGATTGGCGATTTTATTGCAATTAGGTGTCAATTTGGCTGAGTTGGCGGAATGTTTGCCTTAGATTAGATTTGAAGGTTGTTGGTTGTTGGTTGACACCCCATGTCAATATATGAGCTCATAGTTCAAATTGACCTTCCCGTTTGGTCCCATGGTTAGATTATCAGATGAGGCATTATACCAAGCATCAGGCTGTGTTTTTTCAAGTAAACATTTCTACAGTCTTTCACATAGGAAGGATGTCTCCAAGCACTTCACACAGCTGACTAAGAGCTGAAATGCTTGGGGGAGGCGAGGCGGTGCAGTTGGAAAAGAGAAGGAAGTTTCTCTTGTGTCAACAATTCTCTAGATGAATTAATCACCCACATGTTTTTTTTTGCTGAACCAAATACTTGTTCCACAAGGAAAAAGGATTGAATACTTGAAATAGTTTATAAGGATTGTCATTAATAATGTAAATTAGTAAGCTAATATTAAATGTGGACATTAGAATGTATAGGGAGTATAAACACGGAAACTCCTATTTCTATTTCTATCCAAATTCACTAAAACAGATTCATTTTACTGTTGTTGTTGGGGCTTTCTTCGTGCAGATTAACTACAACATTTGCTTACAAATGCAGTGTCACTATACATCACAGTAGGGTCCGGCGATATATCGACATTTTAAAAATATCGATATATCAAAAAATCTATATATCGAGGGAAAAAACTCGGAATGCGAGCACACTGACCCAGAATGCTCATCTCTATACACAATGCACAGACCGAGGTGCAAAGCCACCATATTGTATTCATAGTCCTGGAATACAATATACAGGTATGCAAGGGGTGAGGGGAGAGAGATGGCTTGAGGGGGTGGGGGAGAGAGAGAGAGACGGCGGGGGGAGGGGTGGGGGGGAGAGAGAGTCGGCGGGGGGTGGTGGGGGGGAGAGAGAGACGGCGAGGGGGGTTGGGGGGAGAGAGACGGCGGGGGGGTGGTGGGGGGAGAGAGAGACGGCGGGGGGGGGTGGTGGGGGGAGAGAGAGACGGCAGGGTGGGGTGGGGGGGAGAGAGAGATGGCGGGGGGGGTGGGGAGGAGAGAGAGATGGCGGGGGTGGGTGTGGGGGAGAGAGAGACGGCAGGCGGGGGGGTGGAGAGACAGGGGTGAGAGAATAATTATAACCAGAGAGGAAGTTCTAAAAAGGTTGACGTTGCTCAAGGTGGACAAGTCACCTGGTCCGGATGGGATGCACCCTAGGTTACTAAGTGAGGCACAGGAGCAAATAGCAGGGACTCTGGCCACGATCTTTCAATCTTCCTTGGACACAGGGGTCGTGCCAGAGGACTGGAGGATAGCTAATGTTACTCCCTTGTATAAAAAGGGGCAGAAGGATAAGCCTGGTAACTACAGACCAGTCAGTCTAACGTCGGTAGTGGGCAAACTTCTAGAGTCCATAATCAGGGACAAGGTAGATCTTCACTTAGAAAGATATAGGCTAATAAAGGACAGTCAACATGGATTTGTTAAAGGCAAATCTTGCCTTACAAATGAGGTAACAGAATGGGTGGATAATGGTAGCGCAGTTGATGTAGTTTACATGGACTTTCAAAAGGCATTTGACAAAGTGCCACATGAGAGACTTATTATGAAATTAAAGGCCCATGGCGTAAAAGGGACAGTGGCAGCGTGGATCCACAACTGGCTGCGAGACAGAAAGCAGAGAGTTGTAGTGAGCGGCTGTTTTTCAGATTGGAGGGAAGTGAGCAGTGGTGTGCCACAGGGATCAGTTTTGGGACCATTGCTGTTTGTAATCCACATCAATGATCTGGACTTGGGTGTAGGGAGTACAGTTTCCAAGTTTGCAGATGACACTAAGTTAGGGAGAATAGTAAATAGTGAGGAGGATAGTAGCCATCTGCAAGAGGATATAGACAAATTGGTAAAGTGGGCAGACACATGGCAGATGAAGTTTAATGCAGAGAAGTGTGAGGTGATGCATTTTGGGAGAAGAAATGAAGGGAGGCAATATAGGCTAGATAGTACAATTTTAAATGGTGTGAAGGAACAGAGAGACCTGGGGATTTGTGTTAGTGACTCATTGAAGGTGGCAGGACAGGTAGACAAGGCTGTTAAGAAGGCATATGGGATACTAGGCTTTATAAATAGGGGTATAGAGTACAAAAGTCAGGAAGTGCTGACTAACCTCTATAAGACTTTGGTGAGGCCTCAGCTGGAATACTGTGTTCAATTCTGGTCACCACACTACAGAAAGGATGTGAAGGCATTGGAAAGGGTACAACGAAGATTTACTAGGATGGTGCCAGGATTGAGGGACTTCAGCTATGAGGAGAGGCTAGATAGGCTAGGGTTATTCTCTCTGGAGCAGAGAAGATTGAGGGGAGACCTAATAGAGGTTTATAAGATCATGAGGGGTATCGACAGGGCAAATAGAGAAAAACTATTTCCACTCGTGGGTGAATCTGTGACTCGTGGTCACAGATTTAAAATAGTTTCAAGGCGAAGTAGAGGGGAGCTGAGGAGAAATGTTTTCACTCAGCGAGTTGTTCGAATCTGGAATGCATTGCCTGAAAAGGTGGTGGAGACTGATTCGATAACAACTTTTAAAAGGGAATTAGATCTTTATTTAGGGAGAACAGGTCTATTAGGCTATGGGGAGCGGGCAGGGCAGTGGGATTGAATCGCTCTTTTCAAAGAGCCGGCACAGACTAGATGGGCCGAATGGCCTCCTTTTGTGCCGTAAAATTCTATGAATCTATGAATCTATGAGAGATAGGGGGATGTGATAATATACAGATAGATAGAGATGGGGGGGGTTGTGAGAGAGGAGAGAGACACAGAGACACAGACAGAAAAACACAGAGATGGAGAGAGTGAGTGTGAGAGACACAGAGAGAGAGATATTTACCTCCTGAGGAGATAGGCCCCGAATGCGCGCGCACCTCGCGACGCGCAGCATGCGCAGTACAAAAAACCCGAAAATATCAATATTTCGGTATATCTCGATATGAGCCCCTAAATCGGAAAATTTCCATATTGACGGACCCTACATCACATAAAGCTTTAAGGTGTTTTGACAGGATAAGATGCCATATCAAATGCAAGTTATAAAATAATAGGAGTAAAGATTGGAGCAGACAAAACAGAGGGTTCAATACTTCTTGTCTCTGGATTTCACTAATAAAGACATACTTTATTCGCAATGTAATACATCCCCAAGTAAACTTCAGCATCAAAACTCTATGCTGGAAGTGTTCAAGTGCCTTATACAATGTATCGGATAGCTTCAAACTCTACCAGTAACACATTTTAGGATTAAGATGTTATTAAAAAAAGTTTATTACATTTTATTTAGAAAATTCTGTTTTACGCTAGATTCTTGTGCAATGCTTGCTTTCACATAAATCATGCTTTTCTCTCCAAATAATATTAAAAAGTCTCACTTTGCTTTGCCAAAACTTGATCCTGTTGCAGGAGATATGCCATTATTCCCAGTTTCAGTATCTAGTTAGTGCACCAACAGAGGTCAGTATACCCTGATTTCAGTCACCCCTTATTCCCACATTTGTTCAGATACTGTAATACCTACATTTGAGAGTCTCAGATGTGAAAGGTGTTGGTATCTGCGTAACTTCCACATTAAAATGAGCTCAATCTCCATTTATATCCACTGATAGCCATCAATCTATAATACCCCCACTCTTCCTCTTTTTAAAAAAAGAGTGATCAAGGGGAATGTGAGCACATTAAAGACAAGTGTAGGTATGACTAAAGCGGAAAATGAGAAAATGGCTGACTTGTTAAATAATAATAATAATAATCCTTGCAGTTCATATAGCACTTTTCAAATAAATGCTTTTCAAATAAATACTTTGCTACTATTTTTACAGTAGAGAATGAGAACTTTAATACTAGCCATAAAGGGGAACCTAAAAATAAGTCAATGTGAAATGCTAATAAACTTTACATAAATTTAAAAAAATGGAGAAAATAATAACTCAAAATAGACAAATCTCAAGGACCTGAGAGTTTCCACCTCAGGATGTTAAACAAAATAAGAGAGGAAATTGGAAATGCATTTGTCAGAATTTTCCTAATGTTCACTAGATTCGGGAAATGTGCTCTTAGATTGGAAAATTGCAATTGTAAACCCATTATTTAAGAAGGGAGGGAGGGACAAACCAGGAAAGTACAGACCTATGACCTTAACATTAATTGTAGGGAAAATACTGGAATCCATCAGCAGGGCAGAGTGACTGAGCACTTGGACAGGTATGAACTAATCAAAGAGAGTCAAGTTTGCAGACAACACAAAGCTAGGAAGCTCAGTAAATTGTGTGGATTGTGTGGATGGGAGTAGGAAGTTACAAAGGGACTTAGACACAGATTGAGTGAAAAAAGTTGCGGCAGATGGAATTCAAATGTTCAAATTCAAATGTGCAAGGTCATCCACTGTGGATTGAAAAAAAGCAGAATATTTTCCTAATGGGGAGAGACGAAGAAACTGTGGAGGCGCAAAGTGATTTGGTTGTCCATATCAGCAAATCATTAAAAACTAGTTTCCACGCGCAAAACATAGTCAAAAGGGCAAATGGAATGTTGGCCTTTATCTCGAGAGGCCTGGAATACAAAGGGGAGAAATGATGCTTCAGCAGAGCGTTAATCAGACCCCACCTGGAGACTGTTCAGATGTGGGCACCACACCTCAGGAAAGAATACAGGTAAACCCCGCTTACCGAACGCCCGGTTACCAAAACTTCACTATAATGAGGGTTTCTATTTGTACCACTTCTCTACTTAACAAAGGCTGCTTTCGCTACAACAAATGTTTACGCACAATTTAAATCTCGTGGGCTTCTCGTGCACAGCTTCTCATGTGCAGCTTCTCTCTGGTTGCCCAAGCAACACACACTCAGTCTTTAGCGTGCCTCAGTTAAGCAGTGCAGTGCAGCGCCTCCCATATAACAACAACAACAACAAATTACATTTATAGAGCGCCTTTCACGTCGGGAGGACGTCCCAAGGCGCTGCACAGGAGGCGTGTGACCCGAGCTGGGAGGGGAGTGTTCGGGAAGGGGTGAAACACGAAGGGGAGGTCGAAAAATTTGGGGTGGAACAAAAGGCACGGTCGAAGAGGAAAGTCTTCAAACCGGCCTTGAAAGAGGAAAGGGAAGAAACGAGACGGAGGGATTGGGGGTTGGTATTCCATAGGGTGGGAGCGGAGAAACTGAAGGCCCGGCCTCCGATGGTGGGGCAGTTCGGGCGGGGGGCTTGGAGCAGGCCAAGTCCTGTTGAATGGAGGGTCCGGGTGGGCTTGTAGGGGGAAAGTAGATTGGTTAAATAGGGCGGGACAAGGCCGTGTAAGGCCTTGAAGGTGAGGACGAGGATCTTGAACTCGATCCTCTGGAGAATGGGGAGCCAATGGAGACGGGCGAGGGTGGGGGTTATATGGTCGCGGAGGCGGGTGCGGGATAATACACAGGCTGCAGAGTTTTGGATGACCTGCAGCCTGTGAATGGAGGAACTGGGGAGGCCGACGAGGAGAGAGTTTCCGTAGTCCAGCCTCGAGGTGATGTATGCGTGCACGAGTGTTTCGGCAGCGCGGGGGGTAAGATAGTTGCGGAGCCTGGCAATGTTGCGCAGGTGGAAATAAGCGGTGCCGGTCAAGGCACGGATGTGGGGAAGGAAGGAGAGTTTTTGATCGAACATGATGCCGAGGTTCCTGATTGGCTTTGTGAGGTGGAGAGTGCAGCCTTGGATGTTGAGGCTGGCAGCGCCCGATGTTCGGAGGCGCTGGTTTGATATGGGAGAAGCTTAAACAGCAGGATGCTTCGTGGCTTCAATAATAGTAAGTCGAGATGGGGGGGGATAGAGAGATTGGGGGGGGATAGAGGGGAGGGGGCATAGAGAGGGGTGGGTGGGGGCATAGAGAGGGAGGGGAGGTAGGATAGAGAGGAGGGGGGATAGAGAGGGAGGGGAGGTGGGGATAGAGAGATAGAGAGGATGGGAGGATAGAGAGATAGAAAGGGTGGGGAGGGGGGGGATAGAGAGAAAGAGAGAAGGGGGATAGAGAGAAAGAGAAGAGGGGGAGGCAGAGAGAAAGAGAGGAGGGGGAGGCAGAGAGAAAGAGAGGAGGGGGAGGCAGAGAGAAAGAGAGGAGGGGGAGGCAGAGAGAAAGAGAGGAGGGGGAGGCAGAGAGAAAGAGAAGAGGGGGAGGCAGAGAGAAAGAGAGGAGGGGGAGGCAGAGAGAAAGAGAGGAGGGGGAGGCAGAGAGAAAGAGACGAGGGGGAGGCAGAGAGAAAGAGAGGAGGGGGGTAGAGAGAAAGAGAGGAGGGGGATGTAGAGAGACAGACAAGGTGGGGTAGAGAGAAAGCGGGGGAGGGGTGGAGTAGAGAGAAAGAGAGGAGGGGGAGGAAGAAAGAAGCGCGTCCTGAGTCTGGAAATGCCTGGGTCCAGGTTGTGATATTTCGGTGTGGTGACTGTGAAGACTGTGAAGGCCTGGAGCAGGTAGGATTGTCATTTTTATTTCTGCAATTTTTGTCACATTCCGGATCTCCGGACTTTTGGCTGCTCAACCTGTACACCAAAAATGTTAGCGCTAGGAACCGCTAGGAACTAAACTGAACTTAGCGGGGAGGCTCGGGTAGGGATGGCATTTTGGCTGAGGCCAAATACTAATACAGTTAAACTCTCGCTTAACTAAATTTTCGCTTAACAAAGGGTTTTAAAGGCCCTAACCCCTTTGTTACCTGTATTGGCCATGGAGGGGGTGCAGTGCAGGCTCACCAGAATGGTGAAGCAACCCAGGCCTAAATGGGTTAAGTTACGAGAAAGACTGCATAAACTTAGATTGCATTCCCGTGAGTTTAGAAGATTGAGCGGTGATTTGATTGAGATATTTAAGATGATAAGGGGATTTGATAGGATAGATACGAGAAACTACTTCCTCTGGTGGGGAATCCAAAACAAGGGGGCAAAGCTTTAAAATTAGAACCCGGCCATTTAAAAGTGAAATCAGGAAGCAAGTTTTCACTCAAAGGGTGATAGAAATTTCCATCCCCCGAAATGCTGTGGATGCTGGATCCATCTACATCTTCAAGAATGAGGTTAATAGATTTTCGGTGGGACAGAGTATCAAGGGATATGGGGAAAAGGTGGGAAATTGGAAATGACAAGATTAGTTGAGGTACAGGTCAGTCCTGATCTAATTGAATGGCAGAACAGGCTCGGATGGCTGAATGACCTACCCCTGTTCCTATGTTCCTCCTTTCTCCCACGCACTGTTGGGTATGCTAAAAAACCTAAATCTTGGTCATACTCCAATCCCATTCTGGCAGATGTAAAGCATTTCCTGGCTTGGGCACCCAGTATTTGTTCTGGTTAAACCAAAACAATAGAATACCAATATAGAACACTGACTTCCTGCTCCTTTATCTGTATGAAGTGAAACAGACAACATACCTGAAATAACATTGTTCTATTTTTCTCCGAGTCAGATGGCTGCACATGGCTTGGAGCACTTGCATGACGTCTACGCGCCTGCACTTTGTTGGTGAGATCAGGCACCTTCTTTGGCATAATACTGGCAACACTGTTACACCTGGACCGGAACTCTGCTTGCTGGTCATCAAATGCCGGGTCCTCCAGAATGGACTGGGTTGTAGCCGGGCGAGAGGCTGACAAGCTGCTCTGGCTTTGGCTGGCTGAGAGTAAGTTAGTATTTACAGCAGCTTCGTAGGACGGATCACCAAATAAATTCTCAGAATTGGAATCCCCTGCAACATCTGCTTCATCCTGGCCAACATCTGCATCTGAAGGAGCCTGTTCATTCAGCAACTTGAGTCGCTGCCGCTCCAGTTCGTGCTGGGTAAACTTCTCTATGCAGTCGTCGATGAGGGTGGAGGGAGCCTTCTTGTGAGTCACCACCACCTTGCCACAGTAGAGCACCTCATACTTCTGTGAGTTGTAAAAAGCATCTTCACCATCTTGCCGGGATTTTACGTCCCCCTTCAAGGCCGCTTTGGAAACTTGACGGATACTGCTAATGACATCAGGAACCTGAAACAACAAAAGAAACGGCAATGTAAAACTGCTGAGATTCTATAATGACAGAACAGACTTGCTGAATTAGAGGGCATCGATCCTGCTTGTCTTTCTAAGATAATAATAATAATCCTTTAACTTGATATAGCGCCTTATAAAGTCTTCAAGACGTCTCAAAGCACTTCGCAGAATGTATTGGGGAGGAAATTGACTATATATTTTGTGGGCAAAACGCAGCAGCCAATTACACACAGCAGTGTCCCAGAAGCAGTCATTAATTGAAGTGACCAACTTATTATTATTTTTATTGAAGAAATGATTACCCCTGGAAAAGTGATTCGCTAATCGACTAACAACTGAGTTGCTACTTACTTACTACTTGCTAAAGCACTCTGAGACACCGTGGAGGGCGCTATATAAATCAAAGTTGTTGTTGTTGAAGTTGTTGTACTGCTAGGTAAACAAGCATGTGGAGTAAGGAAACTTGCCCAATATTTCGCCCGGGAATCAAACCCAGGTCTCTTGCTTGCAAAGCGAGTGCTCTCAGAGCGCTTCACAATAGTGGATCTCGGGACTGAGCCAGGGGCAGGTGTAGAAAGGTGACCAAAGGCGCGGTCGAAGAGAAAGGTCTTTCCTGGGACCTGAAACTGAGAAAAGAGAGGGCAAGGCGAAGGTAGTGAGGAAGGGAATTCCAGAGCCTCGGGGCATTGTGGCTGAAGGCACGGTCGCCAAGAGTGGAGCGGAGGGTTCGGGCGACATGGAGGAGGCCAGACCCAGTGGAGCGAAGGCAACGGGAGCTGGTTTGAGGAGGGAGGAAGTCAGAGAGGTAGGGGCGTGCAGAGGAGTGGAGGGATTTGAAAACAAACTACAGGAGCTACAGGAATCTATAAAGAAAACACCAGTTCTTAAAATACATGAGTACCGTACATCTCCGCGTATAAGGCGCACCCCCCACTTTTGACCTTTTCTTGGTGAAAAAAACAGAAGCATTTTCAATGATATTGCCGGCAGAAGGGAGGAGAGGGAGGAGAGACAGGTAGGTAGGGAGAGAGAGAGGCAGGCACGCAGGGAGGGAGAGAGGGAGACAGACAGGCAGGGAGGGAGAGAGGGAGGGAGGGAAGCAGGCAGGCAGCCAGGGAGAGAGAGAGGGAGAGAGGCAGGCCGGCAGCCAGGGAGAGAGAGAGGGAGAGAGGCAGGCCGGCAGCCAGGGAGAGAGAGAGGGAGAGAGGCAGGCACGCAGGCAGGCAGGGAGGGAGGGAGAGACAGGCAGGCAGGGAGAGAGAGCGGCAGGGAGTGAGGCAGACAGACTGGGTTTGGCAGAAGGCAGGCAGCAGGCACAGCACTGAAGTCCGCTGCTGCTGCCGCTGCCCGGGCGGCCGAGGCCGAAGCCCCGTCACCCGCTCCCCCCAACCACCGCCGGACACTGACCAAACCCCGGCTGACAGCGCGCCGGCTGCCCCTCCTGTTTACTGTATTTCCGAGGCTCAAAATTTCTTGTATCTGCATATAGGGCGCACCCCCAAATTTCGAGATCTTCCGACGTGCAAAAAAGTGTGCCTTATACGCGGAGATATACGGTAACTTGAATTTGTACAGCAACACTGCACGAGACTGCCTGCGATACAGCACATTGTACAATTTTTGCTATCTTACTGCTGTGCACGTTCATTCCTAACAAGAAGAAATTACTTCTGCAGCAACTGCCAATTTTGTCCAAACCCCAAATTACTCTACAAGCAAAGCTGGCCAATTCGCCATCAAAAATTCTGCATTGAAATACAATTTAAAAAAAGGCACAAAAGTACAAACATTTACAACATTTATTTCCCAAATTAATTATACCTTTTTTATCCAGTACAAAAGTGGAGCCATTCTTAAAAGCCACATGCAAAACCGTAGTATTGAAAGATGCACTCGATGCAAAATGTCCAGCTCTGAAATGAACTGATTTTAACTGAAATACAGATGCACTGGAGGGGGTTTGACGGTTTCAAATTTAAAAAAGAAAGGAAGCAACAGCCCAGATGTTATCAGACTATTTATGATGTAATGCAACTGGACTTCCCAACAATTATACAAAATAACAGACTCTGCACGTCTGGAAGTCTCAACCACTACTTTCACTGGCATCCGTTCAAAACAGCAGTTCCATATTTGTGATTTAATAGTTTATAATAATCTTAAACTGAAATTATTTCTCAAATTAAATAACTCTTTAAGAACTAGAATGTTTATACTCGAAGGACATTTAGTCTCTTAGCTTCATCCTGTGCCAAAACATTGACTGCGAGACCACATTACACCTAACTCTTGCAGACTGTTCAAATAACATGCGCATTTAATGTAGGAATGTGCAGAAATCAAATATATTTTCAGAATCACACAAGGCAGGAAAACAACTAAAGGTCAAAAATCACATTTGTTTTCTTTTACATAACAGCACAGACTTGTTACTGTGTTCTACAAACGTGGGTTTGGGACGTCCTCCTGATGTGAAAGGTGCTCTATAAATGTAATTTTGTTGTTGTTGTTTAGGGTTTCAATGCAATTTAATGTAGGCATTATTTTATTGTTGCAATAGCTATAAAACTGGATGGAGATGGCCTGATTTTATCTTAATAATAATAATCGTTGCATTTGATATAGTGCCTTATCACATCTCAAAGCACTTTACAGAATATACAGTAAAATTCTCTGCCATTTATAATAATAATAATCCTTGCATTTGAGATAACGCTTTTCATGTCTTCTAGACATCTCAAAACACTTCACAACATATACTGTAAAATGAATTGACTGTATATTTGTGGGCAAAACGCAAATTGCGCACAGCAGTGTCCCACAAACAGTCATGGACTGAAATCACCAATTTATTATTTACTACCTGTTCAGGTTGACATCAAACATCCCATGACATTATTCATAATGAAAAGGGAATTTTGACCAGTATGTAGGCCGACAATCTTCACAAATAGCTTGGTTTGGGGACTTTGTGCTTATTGGGTACTGTGCCTGCCTACAAAAATACACGGTCACTACACTTTAGGGTAAATCCTTTGAAGCAGTTTCACACTTCTTCTCAACGCGAAGGGCACTATATCAAATACAAGTGCTGTAGTATGAATGTCACCCTTCCCTTGATTTGTGTTTCATTCTACCTCCACCCCCCTATCTATTATCTATCTGTGAAGTCACCATCTACCTGCAAAGTAGCTCAGTGGTTAGAGCAATCGCCTATTGTAAGCTAGAGATCTGGGTTCGATTCCAGTTAGGGCAAAACCTTGGGCAGTTTCTTTATTCCAAACGCCTGATCCCTCAAGGAAAAATAACCAATAATAAATTAATCATTTCAATCCAGAACTGTTTGTGGGACACTGCCATGTGCAATTGGCTGTCATGTTTTACCCACAAATATAGTCAATTAACTTTGCAGTGTATTCTGTGAAGCACTTTGAGACATCTAGAAGAAGTGAAAAGCATTATATCAAACGCAAGGATTACTATTAATTATTGGCATAGTAAGGTGTAGCAAAATGTGTAGTATTTCTTTTAAACTCTGTAGAACAATTAGGTAATCTTAGAAATATTAGCCACACTGTCTGCATGAGCTAGCAAATATTAATAAAAATAATAATCGTTGCATTTGATACAGTGCTTTATCATGCCTCAAAGCGCATCACAGAATATACTGCAAAGTGAATTGACTGTATATTTGTGTGCGAAACATGATAGCCAATTGCTCACAGCAGTGTCCCACAAACACCCATGGATTAAATGACCAAATTAGTATTTGATTTATTTAATTATTTAAAATAATTTTAATTAAAATGTTATAATAAATAGTTCTTACACTCTGCAGAGTGTCCATGTGTGCATCCTCTGCACAGAAAAAAAAAGTGCAATCAAAAAGTACGGTAATAACTGACACCACGCTAAAATGTTAAGATATGTAAATCAATTTGTGTCACATGGCTGTACAGGTACAGTACTTATCAAAATAACAAACTGTTGTGGCAAAAGTAGGGGATTATTTCTGACAGTGAAATGCAGTCATTGGTGGTTAATAGTGATGGATCTAAGATATGCCTTCTCCTTTCAAGCCTTAATCGATTTAGTTGGATCCAAACAATATTTCACCAATCTTCTTCAGACAAAATCAATGGAATCCAAGTTGGTGTTCCACGTGAAGTTATCTTTTCTAAGGCATTTAGGAAAATATTTTGAATCGTTGTAAACAAAATCAAAGCAGGAATCTCAAAACTTGTTGCCGCATTTCACTCGCAAAATATGTAGTCAATTCACTAAAAAGTATATTCTGTGAAGTGCTTTGAGATGTCTCAAAGATGTGATGAAGCAGTAAATCAAATGCAAGGATTACAAATAATCCTGCTGCTATTGTCCATAGCAACACCAATGAAATTAACACAGAAGTGCATGAGGATGCAGCATTTTATCAACAGTTTGTTATTGGTGCTGATGTCTGCAGGAGAGATTTTGAAGGCTGCCATACTGTAGCCATCATTTTGTGGTTCAGGTTGTTTGTAGGAAATGATATGCTGAGAGTCTGTCAGGGCTTGCTACTAACATACTTGTTCACTTCTACTCCACTGTTTATGTTTTAACGCCTTAGCTCTTAAAAATCAAATTTAGCCCTGGGCTAATTACTTTTGTTGAGCCATTTTCAAGATGAAATCTGTATTCAAATGCCATGGGTGCAGTTTGACCCCATGAAAGCACCTCTTCACACTCTGTATTTGCGTCTTTATGGATGGACTTGACCAGGATGACTTCTGTCTCACCTGCTCTTTACTCTAATCAACAATCCCTTGGCTAGTGAAAGTTGAAAACAAGCCAATAATCTAGTCAATTTGCATTTGACTGATTTTGTTTCCAGTGGTGAGGAATTGTGGGAGCTAGTTTCTGAACTGATCAGTGACAAGATCCTGGTCCTCACCTTTAAAGCCCTCCATAGTCTTGCCCCACCCTACCTCTACAACCTCCTAACCTCCTACTAGGGTCCGGCAATATATCGATATATCGGTTATATCTATATAATTTTTCATATCGATATGCCGATATCAGAATTTAAAATATATCGATATATCGAAAAATTCGATATGAAAATATATATCGGTATATCGTAAATATCGGTATATCGTTTCCGCCGATATATTGGTATTATCGGTATAATGCGATCTTTTCCATCTTACCTTGTCGCCGGCATCACAACCTCCTGGGCCTAGAGCATGGAATGCGCACGCACGCTGGAATGCATGCGCACTCCCGACTGTGAGCGTACCTCCGATTGTGCGCACACCTCCGAATGCGCACATGACCCCGAATGCGTGCGAACCTCCAAATGCGCACGCACCCCCGAATGCGCGCGCACCCCCAAATGTGCGCACGCGCAGTATAAAAATAACACGGAAATATCGATATATCGGTATATCGATATGAGCCCACCGATATATCGATATCGGAAAATTTCCATATTGAAGGACCCTACCTCCTACCAACTTGTCCGCTCCCTCTGTTCAGCGGCTTCCAGTCTGCTCCATGTCCCCCAACCTACTTGCCTCACCATCGGCAGGCAAGCCTTTAGCCACTCTGTCTCCAACCTTTGGAATTCTATCCTGCAATCTCCCCACCTTAAGCCCTCCCTAACTTCCTTCACGTCCCACCTCAGGACCCTCCTCTTTGACCGTGCCATCGGTCACCCCTCCTCCCCTTTCTTCTCTCTCCCCTCCCCGACCCCAGCTTGGGTCCGAAGCACTGACTGTCCAGCATTTGGCGATTAAATTTTGTGGTTGTTGTCTATGGCATAATCTAGTTATTACATTTTTGGGGTCTATGTGGACCACAAATGATAGTACTGTAATTATCTGAACAAATTATTAACCCATGAACCCATGCAGACAATCTTTTGGTGAAAATCCAGTTAAAAACAAAGTCGGACTGACTCTTCAATCCAACTCAAGCCAATGAAATGTCTCAACACCTTGATAAGGAACTATATCAAATAGAAGAATACAGTATTATTATTTTATTATAGCACCCTCCAGTTTGGGAGCCAGTGCTGTGACAGCCACGGGCTTTAGCACATCAAGATTAAGGCCCACAGAATTAATGGGAACATATTAACATGGATAGAAGAGTGGCTATCGGGTAGAAAGCAGAGAGTAGCGATAAACGGATCATTCTCGAATTGGCAGGATGTAACTAGTGGAGTGCCACAAGGATTAGTGCTTGGGCCTCAGCTATTTACTATTTACATCAATGATCTGGACAAGGACATTGAATGTAATGTGTGTAAATTCGCGGATGACACTAAACTGGGTAGCACAGTGAGCTCTGAGGGTGATGCAAAAAGATTGCAACAAGATATAGATAGGCTAGGGGAGTGGGCAAGTAGGTGGCAGATGGAATTCAATGTTAGCAAGTGTGAAATTATTCACCTAGGTAGCAAGAATAAAATAATAGATTATTTTCTAGAGGGGGAGAAGTTAGATAGTGTTCAAAGGGATTTGGGTGTCCTTGTACACCAATCCCCAAAAGTTATTTTGTAGGTGCAGCAAGCAAATAAGAAGACGAACGGCATGTTAGCATTCATTTCAAAAGGTTTAGAGTACAAGAGTAGGGAAGTCTTGCTGCAACTGTATAGGGCTTTGATGAGACCGCACCTAGAGTATTGTGTGCAGTTTTGGTCTCCTTATTTAAAAAAGGACATACTTGTCTTAGAGGGGGTGCAGCGTAGATTCACTAGGTTAGTTCCTGGGATGAGGGGAGTGACCTATGAGGATAGGTTGGATAAACTCGGGCTGTATTCTCTAGAGTATAGAAGAATTAGGGGGGGGATCTTATTGAAACATATAAGATTCTTAAAGGCCTAGATAAAGTAGATACTGAGGGACTGTTTCCCCTGGTAGGAGAATCTATAACCAGGGGTAACAGTCTTAAAATTAAGGGTCCGCCTTTTAGAACAGAATTGAGGAAACATTTCTTCACTCAGAGGGCAGTGAATTTATGTAATTCACTTCCCCAGAAGGCTGTAGATGCTCAGTCCTTGAACATCTTCAAGGCTCAGACTGATAGATTTTTGAAAAATAGAGGGATTAGGGGATATGGGGATAGGGCAGGTAATTAGAGTTAGGTGAGAAGATCAGCCATGATCTTATTGAATGGCGGAGCAGGGTCAAAGGGCCGAATGGCCTACTCCTGCTCCTAATTCTTATGTTTTTATGTTCTTAATGTAACAAATTGCAAGCTTTACCAAATGTAGGACAATAAACTAAAGTCCCATTCTCATGTGCCAAAATTGTAATTAATTTACTCTGAAAGCTTTGGTTTCCCCTGTATCCATTGCTTGCTCTGCACTCTTGCAATGTATGGTATTTATTGATCTGCTCATAGTTTATTGCATTTAATGTTGTTCATTGAGTTTTTTTTATATACCTTCCCATCCAAGAGCTTACAGGAGCCAGTTGGTATTCGGTTGCATGAAATTAATTAAGACAATATCACTGGCATCTGAGATCATTCATCACTTTTTGTAGTGCTCAAGTTTGGAAACAGCTGGCTCGGTCATTTAACTTTAACCAGAAACATAACAGTTATCTGTCTGCTTTGGGTGTACTGTAGCTGCAATCAGAGGATTCAGAAAATTAAATTCCTGATCTATACTGCAGAGTATTTATTGCAAAAAATACTGCCATAGATTGTTAATCGTCTGTTTCTTGTTATGGCTCAATATGTTTTGTTAAAAGATCAGGATGAATAGAAATTCTGGACTCGCCATGTCTTGTTTTGACTGACAACTCAGTGAGAGCTCACCCATAATGTAGGACAATAAGTGTAAAAAGAGTAAGAGAATGGCATAAAGCAGGAAGTAGTCAGAGAGCAGTGGGTAAAAGTTTGGATGAAAGGCAATTAGCCTTTTTTAAATAATGTCAATGAAGAAGGGCAACTAGCGTTTTATTAAGTAAACACCGACTACGGTTGGTGTTGTACCAACCATAGTCATTCTGTTGTTGACACAAAGAATATCTACTTAACTGTTACTTCACTGTGGGTTTAAAACTCGGGTCCTAACTGATCGCATCATGTTTTCTGGGATGCTGCCCTTAGTGAGGGGCACTATATAATTGCAAGTTGTTGTTCTGGTTGTTGTCATTGTACTGCAAGAGTCACTGGGAGCATCATCAAAACAACTTGCATTGATGTAATTCCCTTCACACGAGGTAGCATCTCAAAGCATTTAAATCCAGAGCAAATCATTTAACAACCACATGCAGGCAGGTATAGTATGTTCTTTCATGTTGCTACATGCTGAGTAATCTCTTGCCTCCTATCAGTAGTGCTAATCAAGACCACGCTGCAATCTAACCATCCTGTGTTAGTTCAACTCCCTTGCAATATTTCACACAGTATTGAACCTTACTGTACACTTAGCAACACACTCATGTTTTCTTCAGTAAAATGATTGCTCTAGCATAAAAAAGTACAACACTTGATAAGTGACTGAGTTTGGTTCACTTCATTCTTCTGTGCAACCTTTGGGGTTGTCCTTTGGTGGATGCTAAAATCAAGCATTGCTTGTATTGTACGAATATCTCAGCTTACTTTTCAACGTCTTTGTTAGAAAGACCAGGAAATATTGAATGCTGGCTATTCATGCATGCTGTTATAGTATCTTATTATTAATCCAAGCTACACACTGCACAATATCAGTCTAGTACCTCCACACACTCCTGTGTCCTCCACTTCTCCTTCAGACTCTGCAGTATGGCTTTCATGGTCGATCATTAAAAACCAGAGGCTGGAAAGTTCTGAGGGGGAGGAAGGCCTTTCCATGTGTACCAGTTTGTTCAAAGCAACTTGCTTATTCTCAGTCATGTGGACAGTCTTGGGTTTGCATCATCATAATACACAGGAGTTGTAGCCCCCTGCCCCCCACCCCACCAGACCATCACCTAGGAGATTGTTTCAAGTGACTGGCAAGACTGGAATTCAGGCCTGGAGCAGTATCTGCCGTTAGCACCATTGAATGTTGTGTTCTCTGTATTCTCAGTCCTCCTGACATGAAAGGCATTATACAAATGTAATTTTGTTGTTGTTTTTCTGATGTGGGGCGTGGGATTCCATCCCACAATTATATTCATGCTGTTTTCTTCACAGGTGGTAAGCAAAACTTTTCAAAACCCTGCATTATACTTATGTTTAGACACACTGAGCTTTGGGGAAACGGAGCAAGGGAGGGAGAAATGTATTCAGCTGACCTCAGAGTGATTGATAAAGTGGACATCTCAACTCCACAGTCAGACAGTGTACCTTTATTTCACTGTGCAGTTGGCAAAATAAAAAACAATGCACCATTTTTAGGACAACATGCAGCGATATGGAAACACCACACTGCCTCCAATTATCAGAAATATTGAAAGCAAAGTTAATTCTGAGACTAACCTATCAGTAAAGGGAACTGGATTGACGTGCCCTGCAGGGGGCACTGTTGTCGGTTTCATTGAAGTCAAGCAGTTTTTCTAAACACTTAAAACAATTCTTGAGTGTGGAAAAATATAAACATCAAAAGAGTTTGAATGAACACGAAAATATTAACATATTTTATATGAACGTCAGAGTTAAACAATTTGCAAAAAAAGGAACTATTGATAAGCTATGCAAAATATTTAAACACATGTTAACGTGAAATAAAGTAAGACAATTCAAGCGCTCCAGGATGCCACCCTACGTGAGGAACACTATATAAATGCAAGTTGTTTTCCCTATAATTTTCAAGTAAAACTTCAGGAATGCTACAATCATGTTGATTTCATTACTTGATATATTTTCCCAGTATTCATCAAACACATAGCCAATATACTGCAGGCCAAGACGCATTGGGATGATATTATTACAGTAAACACTGTGTGTTTCTGACTGAAAGACTAGTGATAAAAATTCAACCCGTGCAACCTTAAATCCTTATCGCCTCTGGCTATCTGCATCACTATTGACACAACTTCTTTATTTTGTTTCAATGTCAATCAAGTAGATGGTTATAAAACAGACCTAATCTTTTTTTAAGCACTGTCAGCTGAGCCTGAAATACTAGCCTCATTAAATGCTGGGGACGGGAGTATTTCTGATTTTTTTAAATTAACAAAATGTCAAGAAACTTGGAACAAACTGTCTGCCCTTTCATTAAACAGATGCCGACCTTGGCCTCCCAGCTGGTTATTCCAGTGTTTCTTGTATCACTGCAATTTAGGGAACGGCGATATGGGAATTTTCCGGATATGGATATATCGGTTTGCTCATACCTACTTAAACCGATCTATCGAGTTTTTTATACTGCGCATGCGCGTGCATTCGAAGTGCGCGCGCATTGATGGCGCGCGCGCATTAATGGTGCGTGCTCAGTCACGGTGTGCGCGCATTGACGGTGCGCACTGACGATGCGCGCGCAGTCGCGGTGCACGAACATTTCGAAATGCGTGCTCTACGCCCAGAAACTTTGTAATGTTGGAGTCAAGGTCTGTTGAATTATACGATGTTGTTTGCTAGGTTAAGATATACCAGTCAGTTTCCCTTCCCTTCTGATTCCCTCTCTCCTTCCTTCTCTCCTCTCTCTCCCTACCTCCCCCCCTCACCCCCTCTGTCCCTCCCTCCGCTCTCTCCTTCTCTCCCAACTTTCCCCCACTCCTTCTCTCCATCCTCTCCCCTTCTCTCCCTCCTTTCCCCTCTCCTTCTCTCCCTCCCTCTCCACTCTCCCTCTCTCCTCTCCCTCCTCCCTGTCTCCTCTCCCTCCTTTCCCCCTCTCCTTCTCTCCCTCCCTCCCTCCCCTCTCTCCTTCTCTCCCTCCTTTCCCCTCGCTCCTTCTCTCCCTCCTTTCCCCCTCTTCCTCTCTCCTTCTCTCCCAACTTTCCCCCTCTCCCTCCCTCCCCTCTCCCCTTCTCTCCCTCCTTTCCCCTCGCTCCTTCGCTCCCTCCTTTCCCCCTCTCCTTCTCTCCCTCCCTCTCCTCTCTTCCTCTCTCCTTCTCTCCCTCCTTTCCCCTCGCTCCTTCTCTCCCTCCTTTCACCCTCTCCTTCTCTCCCTCCCTCTTCTCTCTTCCTCTCTCCTTCTCTCCCAACTTTCCCCCTCTCCTTCTCTCACTCACTCCCTCCCCTCTCTCCTTCTCTCCCTCCTTTCCCTTCGCTCCTTCTCTCCCTCCTTTCCCCTCGCTCCTTCTCTCCCTCTCCTTTTCTCCCTCCCTCTCTTATCTTCCTCTCTCCTTCTCTCCCTCCTTTCCCCTCGCTCCTTCTCTCCCTCCTTTCACCCTCTCCTTCTCTCCCTCCCTCTTCTCTCTTCCTCTCTCCTTCTCTCCCAACTTTCCCCCTCTCCTTCTCTCCCTCCCTCCCTCCCCTCTCTCCTTCTCTCCCTCCTTTTCCCTCGCTCCTTCTCTCCCTCCTTTCCCCCTCTCATTCTCTCCCTCCCTCTCCTCTCTTCCTCTCTCCTTCTCTCCCAACTTTCCCCCTCTTCTTCTCTCGCTCCATCTCTAAACACAAAATAGAACACACACACACCAAAAACAAAATCTAGAGATTTATTCTCCTCCATTTCTTGCTTGAAACTAGCATGTAATGTCAACGTGTAAATGAGATCTGTAACAACAGAAAAGAGAGAGGCAGACAGTCAGATACACACATAGAAGCCGTGATAACCTGGCATCTAACTCTCTCACACACAAAAATAACACTTACAGCCACAAAATGCCACTTATTTTTATGTAGTCTGAAGTCTGAATTAATGTCCTTCGCTATGCAAAAAGTGACAGCGTTCGTGATACTTTGCCACTTTTTGTCCCCACTCTGGTACAATGTTCTCGTCTTAAATAAAGCAGGAAATGTTTGAGCTGCACTGGCCCTACTACCTGTCGCTTTCTCCGAAGCGCTGGTTCGACTTCCTGCTGTTGTCTACAATGATTTCGCTCTGAGGGCAGCGTGCTGGGCGGGGTGGTGCTGCTTATTGTGTTGGCGCAGGTTGCTCGTGCTCGAATCAGATGTCTTAACCAAGACCTTGCAAACCGTACATCTATACACACCATTACTAACTGCATTGTTTTCAAAGTAGTTCCATACGGGGCTTCTTTTCCCCATGATGTGAAAGGTAAATTTTCAAGCTACAATTTTCAGCGATGCGACTTTGTTGAGACGCCACGACTCACGTCGAGTATACACAGTAAAGTGTGAGAGCGCATCGGATGTGCGCGCGCGTTAATTGTGCGCGCGCACCGAATGTACGCGCATTCCACGCTCTAGGTCTAGGAGGTTGCAATGGCGGCGACAAGGTAAGCTGGAAAAGATCGCATTACACTGATATTACCAACAATATTGATATATTGCCAGGAACGATATTAAAAATATAACAATATATATTTTTTAAGTCGAATTTCTCGATATAACGATATTTTTAGAATCACCATATCGGCAAACCGATCTGAAAATCATATCGGGTTTTACCGAAATACCGATATATCGCCGTTCCCTACTGCAATTTCCATCATAAGCAGGCATTAGAATTCAACATAAAGGAATGAGACCACGCTTGCAGCTGCACAAAGGCAGCTCACATGATACACTGAAATGATGGAAAAATCAACAGTTTGTTTTCAATTAAAAGCCACAAAAGGCATTTTTCAACGGAATGAAGACCCGGGTGTCTCTGGTTAAAGGTATTTAATTATACACTTTTTTTAAAATAAAGCTATTAGTAAAATATTTATTTCTCTAATGTAACCTCAAGAATGATGTGCCTGGCAGAGTTTGAGAGAAACACAAAATCACTAAAAATAGAAACAGAAGGCTGAGATCTGTGATCTTCTACAAAAACATGCTCTAGGCCATTCAGAGAGCTCACACTCCTCCAATGGCTGAATGTTTATCAGTGAACTTCAAAGGCTGAGAAATCACAGGTATGATGTATCTTCAGTCTCCGCAGTTAGCTGATTTCAGCTGGAAGGCATTATGGACATTTTAATTGGCATCAGCATCTGATGTTAGGCAGGAAGAAAGTCAGTCATTGTTCCCGCTGCTGATCGCTATGCAGTAACCAATCCTGATAGATGTACACACACACTACACACACACACACACACCAACAACAACAACAACAACAACAAAATTACATTTATATAGCGCCTTTCACGTCGGGAGGACATCCCAAAGCGCTGAACAGTCAGGTCGGGACCTGAGCGAGGGGGGGTGGGGGTTGGGGTAGTGGGAAGGGGAAGGAGAATGGCAGAGGGGAAAGAGTTAGGGGGGCACACATTTGAACATTGATGAGGGCACAATCAGGATTTGCTCCTACTTATTGCTAAGAGTGACAAATAACTAATGTTTTCTGTTTCCAGCCAATTATAGTGAACAATACACACCACTGCACTGCTGAGTGTTCTACAACCAAAACAAGACTGAGTCCCGTTTACACTATCCTTCAACGGAGTGGAGTTATGCATTCAATACGATCAGCCTTGTCATTGCTAACTCCCCCTCTCCCTGGAATTCTTGTGCTCACTTTCTAGGTGGCACTCCAGTGGCAGCAGTCACTCACTATGCCCCATCCCTCTCACACCTACTGCCTCTAACCCTCCGCCTTGCAGGCTGGTCTGTCTTGAAATCTCACCCTAAAACCTCTCCCCCAAATGGTAATTCTCCCCTTTCTCTTTTCGCTCAGAATTCCAGCCCACCTATAAAATATTCAGAGAGAAAGAAAAGCTCTTTGTCCAGAAACCTCTGATGAAGCCATTTAGTGAAAAGTAATTCTTCTGAATTATTCGGCTTCTGTTGGACATGAATTGGTCACTAGTCAGGGAGGCAAAAAAGGAATGTTCTGCTTACTCATGAGGGGATAGCATTAAAATAGGAATAGGATCAAAGATTTACAAAAATCGGAATGCACTTAGTTTCACTAAATATTTTTTAATTAAACATCTGGGGAGTTCATGTACATTTGCTGCTAATGGGCACAAGCGGAAAAGTAGAGCAGTCTGATTCAAACCAAATTTGAATTTGTAAAATCTATTCAAAATCTATTCCAGTTATTCATGTGGCCAGTTATTGCACATCTGCAATTATAATAGATTTCCTGCATCAGTGACATAGCCAAAGAACTGGACATATCCACAAAAATACAGTGATTATTAATTCAAATCTAATAATAATAATAATCCTTGCATTTGATATAGCGCTTTCCACATCTTATCAACGTCCCAAAGCACTTCACAGAATATACTGTAAGGGGAATTGACTGTATATATTTGTGGACGAATCGCGGCAGCCAATTGCGTATAGCAATGTCCCACAAACAGTCGTGGATTGAAATGATCAATTTATTATTGCTTTTCTTTTTAGGGATTATTATTAGGCGTTTGACTGGGCCTTCCCAACAACTACTGGTAAGCCAGCTTTAAACTAAGTGATTTTCTGTTCATTAATAAAGAAATAATAATAATTTTGCATTTTGATATAGCGCTTTACATATCTTCTAGACTTCTCAAAGCACTTCTAGGAATATACAGGGACCCCTCCGCAACAGCGTTTTTTTCTACTCCGAACTTATCCACGATTAGCTCGCTGCGAACCCTTGCTAACCACGGCAATGGGTTTTGCGTATTTTTAACACAAACACTAACGTTTGGCGCTAGGACCCAGTTGTGATGTTGCAATCAACCAGCGACGATGTAGCTTCTCTCTTGGGATTTATTGTCGCTTCTCCGCATCCAGCCCCCTCGTGGAAAACCACTTACACCCAGTGCACAGCCAGGATATGTTACTTCTACATTTAATGATTTTTTTTTAGCAGGAATTGGCCATGAGTTCTTAATATGATCCAAATCAGTTCGAACAAGATATATGAGGGAAATACTGATCCACAATCCAAGTGAACCTGCACTCAATCAAGGCGCGTTCAAATGGGGTCACCGTGCCCTTTACTTTATATATCTTTACATTTATTTTTCTGCAAAGACAAAAGAAGATCCTGCTGTAGATGTGTTCATTTTAAACACATGTCTTTCAATTCTACGTTTATAGTAAAATAGTTTGTTTGCATCTATGGCAACTAGGTCTCTCAACATAGAAAAGATTTGTATCTAATTTTTTTGCTCAGGCGTGAACAAGTCCACATGTGTAACCTTGTCCTCCGAACCTGGAGCCATGGTTTTTTTAAAAACTTTATTTCTTCTTTGAATTCTCACCAATGCATCAATGTCTTTTGGAAGGTTGGTTTCCTAACACTGAACAATGTGTTCCAATGTGGCTTTGGAACTGTAATCCGGTGGGACACAGAAGGTTAGAATAATTTATTTTGCCATGAAATGCTCAAGATACGGTTTAGGATTTCATTAACATAGCAGATAACAGCTTTGCACTGCCTGGAACCAACGATTGATTTTCACACCTAAATCGTTTTTCTTCTTTCCCCCTTTCACTGAGAACACATTCACTGGGACAGCTTAAATGTGTATCTGACTTTGATCTCCACAGTCCAGGTTGACAGTCCATTTGCAGGCCTAGGGAAGTGCTGAGTTGTCAGATGTTGTCTCATCTGTCTGTTCAGGTGAACATTAAAGGTCATGCAACACTCTTCAATCAGAAAAAAGTTTCTCCCAGGCTTCTGGTCAAAAATAATCCAAATAAATTAATCATTCACCTCATGATGTGTTGAATTTTGCTGCATACAAATTAGCTGGTGCTTTTTCTATGCACACAGAGTCACTAAAGTTGACAATGATTATCTCTGGAATGCTTTGCAACATTTCAATGTTTTAGGTGCTGTACCAAATGCAAAGATTATTATAATTTACTATGATTTTCTTCAATGCTATTTATCCTATTTATATTAGTCACATCTCACAAAGCATGGTGTAATCAATAAAAAACAGAAGTTGCTGGGAACACACAGCAGAGTTAGGAAGCATCTATAGAGAGAGGTTAATGAGTTAATGTTTCTGGTCGATGAGCCTTATTTTCAATGGTTTTGACTGCATCTAACATCGATTACATTGATTGCTGTTGATTGTTCAATTTAATTTCTTGCTCAGCTTTGTACATAACTCCAAAGTAGGTTGATAAGTAACAGACATTTATCTGTAACTAATGAACATTACACTAACTTAAAAATCATTTTTAATCTACAACTAGGTAACTGGATTTCCTGTACCTCGTCAAAGCAACAGCAAAGTCCCTTAGTTAATATGCAATGAGACATTGCACTACGCTATTTCTCAAGTGAGGATACCTCATTGATTTACTTTACCAATCACATCTGATCTATTTTTAAGTTACAGTCCAAACTTAAATTTTATTAGGAAAATATCCATCCAACACAGAGAAAGGGAAAAGTTTCAGAAATGTATTTCCTTGCCCGAGTTCTATTAATCTATTGTGAGATACTGTACACACTAAGGCACGGAAGCCACATAAACTGATTTATCAGCATATTCTGTGCACATTAAACTACAAATATCACACCTCATGCCAACATTTCAGAGGTCAAAAAAGTTTTTAAAAATGTAACCAATAAAACATTTGTTTTGCAAAAATATGATTCCAGAAGATAAAACATTTAGTGTGCAATGTTACTTTAGTGTTAAAAATGTGTCATAGCTTTAAGAGAAGAGTCTTGAGTGAAATTCTCCCCTCCTCCCCACACGCCTGAGCCCCATGCGCGAGCATGTTTTCACAACACTAAGACATTTTGGCAGAATGTCCAAACTTTTCTTGGCAAATTATTGAAAAGATTGAAAAGTCAACAAAGTACTGTCTGACAATTTACCAAGAAGCAGCGTAGTGCATCTCAAGCACTCTTTACAAACACAGTTATTTGTTTTAAAGAAATGATCAAGAAGAGTTTTGCTTGGATGATGTTCAGAACTTGTACACTCAAGATCAACACCAATCACTCCAAAGTTTGTTCCATTGTGGTTCATAGGTCAGGTGTTCTCCACTGAATTACAGTGGCACTAGCCTCTATTAACATTTAACTGCCCTCAACAACACGATTCCTGACACCAATGCTTCTAAAACAAATGAATGCTTCTAAAAACAACTTCCATTCATATAGCAGCCTTCACATGGAATAAAGTCTATTTCAATAGCAGGGGCACCCAAGAAGGGGAGAAAGGATGAAGATCTTTATATGGCATTGTCGAAGTAGTAGCATTTAAGGCGGGGCTAGGAGACAGATCAGGAGGGGGCAAAACTGAGGGATAGAGGAGTGAGTTCCAAAGGTTACAGGCAAAGACCATGGTGGCACAGGTAAAGTGGGGGAACATTCAGGGAAGCCTGAGTTAGTGTAGCTGACGCTGGAGAGACAGCGAGGTAATCAAGGCTCTAGGGCAGTGACTACTGAAGATCCAGAACTGTCAGATTTAGGTCCGATCTGATAATTGTCATTCAAACAATTGCTAAACGAATAAGTTAGAGCACTTCTCATGCATTATTCATGAAACCAGCCACATTAAAAGCCCATTTATCCGTGACCTATCAACCGTAACTTCCGTATAACCAGCACCTCAAAAAAAGGTCCGTATTTGATTACCGTATATCTCCGCGTATAAGGCGCACCCGCGTATAAGGCGCACCCCCCGTTTTTGACCTTTTCTTGGTGAAAAAAAACGGAAGCATTTTCAATGATATTGCCGGCAGAAGGGAGGAGAGACAGGTAGGTAGGGAGAGAGAGAGGCAGGCAGCCAGGGAGGGAGAGAGGGAGGCAGGGAGAGAGAGAGGGAGAGAGGCAAGCCGGTAGCCCGGGAGAGAGAGAGGGAGAGAGGCAGGCCGGCAGCCTGGGAAAGAGAGAGGGAGAGAGGCAGGCCGGCAGCCCGGGAGAGAGAGAGGGAGAGAGGCAGCAGGCTGGCAGCCTGGGAGAGAGAGAGGGAGAGAGGCAGGCCGGCAGCCTGGGAGAGAGTGAGAGAGAGAGAGGCAGGCCGGTACGCAGGCAGGCAGGGAGGGAGGGAGGGAGGGAGGGAGAGCGACAGGGAGTGAGGCAGGCAGACTGGGTTCGGCAGAAGGTAAGCACAGCACTGAAGTCCGCTGCTGCTGCCGCTGCCCGGGCGGCCGAGGCCGAAGCCCCGTCACCCGCTCCCCCCAACCCCCGCCGGACACTGACCAAACCCCGGCTGACAGTGCGCCGGCCGCCCCTCCTGTTTACTGTATTTCCGAGGCTCAAAATTGCTTGTACCTGCGTATAGGGCGCACCCCCAACTTTCGAGATCTTCCGCCCTGAAAAAAAGTGTGCCTTATACGCGGAGATATACGGTAACCGGAATTTATCCGGCACAATGAATTTTTTTTGCTTGTTTTTGTGTCTTCGGCCGAATATCCGGCACACGCTTTAACCGGCATTGGCCAGGTCCCGAGGGTGCCGGATATACACGCTTTTATTGTACTTGACAAAATGACGCGCATAAGACAAGAGTTCAAAAATAACTTGGACCAGTTAAATGAATAAACTAAGGAAAAGCAGACAGATTCAAATGCAGAAAAAGTATGATGAACATCGAAACATGAAATGTGAAGTATCTAAATGTAATGAAGGGCTGTGGGATAATAAAACCGGGAACAAAAAATGTTTGCATTTGATTATTGACTATTCAAATATGTATTCAATATGATGCTGCTATCTACATGAGTCATCAAATTTTGGATTGCATCCCAAAGCTTTTGAACACCTATTCCAATTTTTTATACATCATGGATAAGACCACAGTTACTGCACAAAATTGCACAAAGAACACTTTGTGCAGTTTTGGTGACCCACCTTCGGAAGGAAATTGATGTGTTGGAGAGAAGAGCAAGAAGGATGCTTTTGTACTCAGGTTATGAAGCGAGTGCAACAGCAAGTACAAAAGCTTACTGAGCTGAACTTGCTCTAATTGGAGAAAATAAGACATGATGCAACTTGATCAATTGTAAGAATGAATAAAATATCTGTGGAGAAATGGGTTTCAAATAAAGATTTTTCCAAATTCTTGCACAATCTGAAATTTAGTATGAAGGGTAAGACTATCTAGGAACTTTATCAGATGACTAACTGTTACAAGGTTAGCTGCAAAGAGAGAACAGGGAGCACCACAAATAACTCTATCACCTTCAAAACCACATTAACAAATGCCTGTCACAAATCACTCCAGAAATTCCAGAAAGTATTAGGCTCAGGTTGGAAGGAGCCAAAGCTTTCAAACTCCACAGTGTGCTAAAACCACAAAGGCTGACATCAATAGCACTATCTGGAAATTTATTTATGCTTGTGAATAATACTATTGAACTTAATAAATGAAATTTTATTCCTACTGTAAATAGTAACGTGACTCTTGAAAGAAGCTTAATATAGGAAAGTTAGTATTTGGTGCTAAGTTCTGTGGATAATCAGTATGCATTAGCAGAGGTTAGGCAAGGAAAGAGTCCAAGACACAAACATTGCTCCTATATTTGGAGAAGCTTTTTTAACACTTCTTTTACATTCCTGTAAAGGATGCAAAGAAACGTTGATCTAGAAATTACAGCCTAGGAAGGTATTTACATGCTGCTTTATCTTAGACTCCCCCAATGGGCAATAATCCATCCCCAAAAAACACCACAATAATAAAAATTGGTCATTTTCAATCCATGATTGTTTGTGGGACGCTGCTGTGCATAATTGGCTGCCACGTTTCGCCCACAAATATACAGTCAATTCACTTTACAGTATATTCTGTGAAGTGCTTTGAGACGTAGATAAGATATGATAATCGCTATATCAAATGCAAGGATTATTATTATATCATCTAATGTACAAACTTTGTTACCACCTATAGCTTCCAAACCACAATGTCTAGCTATTATAATCTTTCATGGTTTATCAATATTTTTATTGTAATTCCTCCACTGAGATTTCCAAACATCAAATCTTCCCTTCGTTCATCTTCCTACTTGCATGTTCATTTTGTTTAAATATTACTGCTTTCATACAGCAAGAGAGGTAATTAGCAATGTTCAAATAGTCAAATCCAGATTGGTGAGCCAGTGGCTAGCTTCATAAGTGGCATATTGTTAGTCTGAGATGGTGCTTGAAAACACTTTGTTTAAATCAAAACCAAGCAAAAAACCTCCTTCTCTAATTTTTGATCCCCGCTGGACTTCAAGTCTGTTGAATGTTTTATCTTCCCCAATCATACCTCTTACAATCTACAGGTTTTTTTTAATCCAAAGATTTATTATTCTCCCCTCCTACTTTTCAATCCTGATAATGTCTTGCACTCTGCGCCTCACTCAGATTTTCTGCAATGGAATTATTAATGGAACATTCGGTGAAGCACTTTACAACCTTTTCTCGAAGTGACAGGCACAATATCAAATGTAAAGATTACCATTATTATTGCTGGTATTAGAGACAGCAGCAGAATGCATTAAAGACAATCGGTATCATGCATTTCTGTTTTTTTCTTAAAATAGTAGTTGCAGCAAAATTTGTTGTCATCATGTGCTGACATTTTTCCATCAAGAAATATTACCATCAAGCATTACCAGGTCAGAATAATCAGATGCAGAACAAAGCTCTTTGTATTCTGCCTATGACCATTAATTCTATTCTCTGAAGTGCACTCTGACAACTGCACTTTTCATGATTGCTGTCTGTATTATCTCTCAAAGTGAAAGTGACAATTTGTGATATGTAGCGAGTAGTTTTGTGGTGCTTTTGTGCCTACCGAAAAGTGGGTTACCCACCCTGAAATTGGTATTCTCTGAATAACAAATACATGAGGAGGCTAAGAATCACAAACCTCCTCAAAGTAAGTTATAATTCTATTGTTCGAGGTACCATTGACCTGATTGAACATAACATTAATACTCACAGAAACAAACATGCACAGCATTTGTAACCAGGTGAATATTTCAGAAATGCATACCTGTGTTTAACAGAAATTAAATAATGTATTTTACCCAAAGAAGAGAATGTTTCAACCAACGCATGTCCTACATTCCTAATCTCTGGAATGCCCTGCCTCAATCGCTTCGCCTCACCCTCATTTAATTCTTTATTCAAATCCCATTTGGAAACCTACCTCTTCAAACGATCACCTACCAGTCCCTCCCTGCTTGGTTTCCAACTGTGTCACTGAACAAATCTCAAAAGACATCATCCTGTGTAAAGGCCACTATATAAATGTAGGAGGTTGCTGTTCTTCCCACTGATTTTGGTGTTATTTCTCCATATCTCTTCCAGGCCACAGGCCTAGGACTGGGTGGTGCAGCAACATTCTTTCACTACTATACTGACACCAGAATAGAGCTCAGAGCTTAGGTTCCTCAAGAGTGGCCAGTGAGATAATTTAAATTTAAACTCAGTGTGTTGAAGAGAGTATTATTGGTTGACATCTAATTTAAAAAGAAAGTGAATAACAAGCGAGACATAGGTGAGAGAGCATTACGATGAAAAACAGACTGAAATGCAAGGAGGGCTGTACTGTAATTATTTATGATGTAATGTTCCAACAGAGTCAGGCTGACGCACAAAATGATGGTGGTACTTTCCCATCCTACCAGGAGGGTAGATGTATTTTGCTTTAAATATAATCTCTCCAAGAATATTGTGCAGAACAAAGTAAAAACAGATGGGTTCAGATTATCTTTCCCAGCCTCCAACTGAGGTTAGATTCAAACAACTAAATTAACAAAAGTTGCACACAGGTCCCTGATATCTCTCAGTGCTTCCACAAAGCTCAGCTACGGAACCCGACACACCTTAGGCCGGTGCGATCGGTATCTATCACAGGCTTCACAGAACATTCAAATTATGCCAAGACACTGACGAGATAGAGCCTTCATTTGAGGCAGTGGCAAGCATCAGGCCCCAGAAATTTCAAAATGGTTAAAGAACAAGTGTGTTTATTAATTCATGACAGAAGCTACAGTACATTCCAATTGCCGACACAACTTCATTCCTGTTTAGAGAGGTCATTGAAAAGTATAAATATTACCCGGTATATATTAAAATTATGTAAATTATAATAGAATTTTCAGATGCAGAATAATGCCAGATTTATTGATAGATTTTTTAAAAAGTAGGTTTTACTCTTGTAGCAAAACATAACTACTAACTCTGTCTTCCGAACAGATACACCAGTGATAGGACAATAGCTCTAAGTAGCATTTCAATACAATTGCATTGTTAGCATTTTTCCTGTACACTTACTTTGTACTCATAGCCTGTAGGAGGATCCCCAGATTTATTTTAATATCAGTTCCTGCCTCACAACGCAAGACTTTTCTACGTTGTACTTTTCCCATTACAAAGTATAATTCCTTTCTCGTAGCATGTGTTATTTGTATCGTTATTAAAAGTCGTATCACAGCGGATGACTGGGAAGAAAAACACAGGCACTATATACTATACTATGCTGGGTTATGGAAGGCAGGAAAAATCAAACAGTCTGCTTCCGATTACTATTCAAAGGCCTCCAGGTGGTTAATACACATGTGATTAGGTAAGGCAAGACTCAAGCTGTGAGTCTTCTACCCATGAATACCTTATCAACACTCACTGCCATGGTTCGTTCAGTCATTAGGAAGGGCCACAGGCTGCAATAATAATAAGAAACAATAAATAACAACAATCCTCGCGTTCATATAGCACCTCTCATATCGGGAGGACATTTCAAAGCGCTTCACAGGATATAATGAAACTCGAATTGCCTCTATGTTTGTGGACAAATGGCTGCCAAGGTATCATAAGACAGTTCACAGCCATAAAACATAACCAAAAGTCACCATCTTCTGTGGTTAATGTCAATGGGTAAAGTATTCTAAGTATACAGTGCACGACATGTTAAAATACAAACATGTCTATTTTGAAAATATTGCAGTGTATTTGGTTTGTCTCAGTGTCTCTTTCAATGTGTACACACAAACACATCTGAACATATGAACGTGTTAGTTCACAATGGCAATACTGTAAAAGATCTGGCCTCCGAATCAGTAGCACTCAATGCTTCTGTATCACACTTACACTCTTTGTGGACATTGGCCCAATCCAATTCTTGTTGGGTTCATTAAATGATGAAAGACTCAGTGTGAAAGTCCAACAATGGGCCACATTATGTCAATTTGGTACTCAAATCTTTGCTAGGGTTCTTAACCACAATGATCTGTTTTGTCCCGTTGCAGAAGCATGTTTTTAGGAACCATTTTTAGGAACCATTCATGCCATTAAGGACAACGGTATCACAATGGAACAGAAACAATATGGTTAGGGGTAGAAAAGGTAGCAAACACATTCACGTATTAGCCTTCAGAAATTCCAATAAAAACTGTCAAAGGTATGCAATTGGAGCTGCCAAATTGTGATTTTGATTTTGTGTTTTCTAGATGACTGAAAACGCAGCTAGAAAATGTTCTAAATGCTGAAATTTAGATAATAATTCTGATTGATAATGATGCATTTCAAAGACTCAATTTTCCAGGAAGCTCAGATATATCAGTTGATAGATATATCCGCACATCAGTTGCAATATATTGCACTTATTAATACAGGTAATATGGTTTTCAGATTCCCTCAGATATCAGTTTTATGACAAAAATATTGAAAAAAATCAATAATTTTTCTCACATTATTTATTAAAATATCCATTATTTATCATTATTACCACACTATTAAAATATACTATGTTAGTTATTCAAATACACTATTTCCCAACTAAAATGAAGCTGTCAAATTCTGATCATTCATTGATACTGGGGAATGAAACACTAGCACTGCCTGTGTCAGCTTCATGAACTGCCAGGCCAGATACTTTACTGCATTCTCTCACTGAACCAGTGACAAGTAAACATAAACATGAACTAAATAACAGCCATCAAGTCTGAAGCAACTTTTTAAAATCATATTGCATTTCAGGACCTTTGAACTCTTCACTCCAGCCAAGACTGTCTCTGAACAAACTAGCTAACTAATTGCAATAAACATGTTAGAAAGTTAGAATCCATTCAAATTCCAATCCAACACATTCAAAGGAAATTAACTTAACTAATGTGCACTGGAATGTACTATTCTTACAATTTTTTTAAAAAAGCTCATGTAAGTTAAGTCCAAAGTACATATAATTCTGTGACTTAGTCTCTTTTGTTGAATGTACATAAATGAGTCTGACACTGAATCACCATGATACCTGTTGAACTAACATGATCAGTCACAGAGTGTACAATAAGAGGTAATACAAGCAGATGACAGAATACACTAGGTTACAATAATTAGTGAAATATTAATGCTGCCTTTAGAGTACTTTCAGAAAGGACCGCGGCAGGTGCTAAATGCACTATGAACACTTTTAGAAATCTCAGTAAATGAACACTAGAGTTTCCAAGAATGAATGATGGAATATAACTCAAGTTTCACTGTAGGAAAGCCTGGGCTGGCTGCCTTCATACTTAAAGGTCATGTCTTGCTTGCTGAAGAAAAATGTCAGTCTATAAAATATCTTTATTTGGTGATACTGCGTGGTTGCGAATATTTGTATAAAAGAAATGACAGCAAGAAAACACAAGAAATCCTGTGTAATATTTTAGAGAAAGTAAATCATCTCTCTCTCACACACAAATAAAATGATAAATACTGATGGTTGTTAAGAATTAATCTGTGTGTGGGTGGTGGGGGGAGGGTTAGCGTTCACAAACATATCTAATGCTGTTCCATTATTGGCTGTTCACTCACTGTCCTCAGTGAATCTTAAAGTGATTTCTCCACACCAACACCAAAGGAAGGATCCTTCTCTCCTAACCCTGTTCAATCTAGATCATATGTCACTGTTTTAAGGTACATCCTTTGTTAGGACTTGTGTGTTACAAAGCCAATGTGGTAAAAGTACATAATTTTAAATTTTCCTGCCCTCATTCCCTTCCACACTATGCGTTCTCCATATATGCACTAGATTTTTTTTTAAGTGTTACTGAACCATATGGAGAGTAACTTTGGCTGACTGACTGACAACTCTAACAAGTAAATAAATCAATCAAACTATACATAACTCCATGTCCGTGAGGCACAGTGCATTTTGTGATCAACAATATTTCCCTGGTGAAACAGCAGAATTGACAGTTGCAAAATTCTCTGAAGCTATACATGACAATATAAGCAAAAAAAAAGAAAGCTGAAGGATGAAGAACATTCAAGTTCTAATTGATTTGGGATTTAGATTTTCCCTTAAAAAATATTTTTTCTCCACAAAGATCCTAACTCAATGGAAAAGATCAACAACAACAACCTGCTTTCATATAATGTCTTTTACCTTGCTGATGGGGTTTCTCAGATTGTTGTAAGATCAGGGATAAATGTTCAGTACTGTACTTGTAATAATAATACTAATAATCTTTGTATTTGCTATAGTACCTTTCACGTCTTCTAGACGGCTCAAAGCACTTCACAGGAATATACTGTAAAGTGACTGTATATATGTGGGTGAAATGCGGCTGCAGTATCCCACAAACAATTGTGGATTGAAATAACCAATTGTTTTTTTAGGGATTATTAGGCGTTGGAGTAAGGAAACTTGGCCAAGATTTTACCCTGTCTAGAATTGATTCCCACAGAATCAGTATTCTAAGTGGGAGTGCTTTGACTACCGAGCTTACATACAGGACTTCAAAAGATGTGTCCCAGTTAGTCCTTTTTTTGGTTTGAACACTCTCATAGTGTTCCATTGAATGCAAAGTGCAACATTGGGTTTTGAAGCACACCGATGACATGTGAAGAAAGAGGATGGGATCTGGATTTCCACATCAAAAACATTGGAATCCACAGCCCCACCATACTACAAACAAACCCACTTCATAAAAGTGTTGTCCTGCAGATTCAAATTAGAACAGAAACAATCTATCTCCTGATGCTTGGATTATTTTACTTTGAAAATGTATACTATACCGATGTACAGTACTCCCTTATGATTTCATCCATTGTGTTCCAGTGTCCAACAGAAAAAGGATCCTAGGGCCTCAATGTCTCAACTATTTAAAACTGCAACCTTTTCACCCACAATGTTCTGGCAGCCCAAACCAGAGAAAAATTCTTCTTGCTAACTGAGGCAAACCAGAACCCAGCTTTAACCGCTAACCTAGCAAATCATTACATGCTGCGGCACCATCACCAAAAATAATAAAATCATCATCATTGTATTTGATATAGTACCTTTTCACATCAGCAATATGTTTTCAAAGTGCTTCACAAGATTTATTGTAAATTGTGGTGACTGTACTTATAGATAAATACAGCAGCCAATTTGCACGCAGCTATGAAATGAATCACCAATTTTATCTGGAAAATTCTTGATAAAAACAAGAGAGAAACTGACTTCACATTAAATAGTGCAATAGGATCTTTGATGTCCACCTCGGGTTTCTCCCTAGCCTTGCTGATTTCAAAGCCCTTACCATCACTTATATATCCCCTTCCTTCTCCAGCACCTCCTCATCTCTCTGACATTCTCTTTCTTCACTCTTCTGCTCACCACTCCACTTGGCTAATTCAGGCTTGTTGCCAAACGCCACCCTCTCCACACCACCATGGCTGGCCAAGCTTTCAGATTTTACACTCCTACCCTCTGGAACTCCCTCCCTCTAGCTCTCTCGAAATGTTCTTTAGTTTAAAATCTCCTTCTGTCTCTCTTTCCACTGTTTTGGGGACTTGTTTGTGGGACAAACTGCTCGGTTTGCCTACAAAAACAGTCACTAGACTTGTCAATAATTGGTGTAAAGCCATCACGCTCACACACAAAGCATATCTGCAGCAAAATTTATGTAACTTGTTTACACAATCTGATGTAGCACATACAAAAACATTGCTTGCACATTACATGGAACCAATATAGGATCCTCTGTAGTATGGCTTTCGTTTTCTTTGCTTCTGCTCCAAACATTTCAAGCAACTTTTCTCCTTTCCCACAGAATCAGTATTTTAGGTGCCAAATTCACATCTATTCTTTCTAAACTGAACATCTGTTTATACTTAACATCCAACCAGTATCTGGTTCCCAAAGTCACACATCTTAAACATCCAGCTGGGATAGCCTTTCCCTTGCAATGCGCAGTATGTGAACACATGGAGGGGGAGTCTGAGATAAAGTCATGAACCAGAGGACAATGTTTGGAAGTTTACTAATGTCACATTAACCTTTATGTATGGGAGAGAAACTCCACCTAGATCTAAATGTGTCCTATTTTGTTAGCATTTCAGAGCTACGCAGAATTTGCTCAATTCTATTGTGCGTCCTTTAAAACCAAGCATGAGTTTAATTCTGCGTACTCCAAAATGCTAACGAAATAGGACTAATTAGATTCAGGTGGGATTTCTCGCTATATGTGTTATGTTATAGGGTACATTTGTAGGTGGGATCAATAATTTCTTGCTCATTATTAACTATTTTTGTCCCTGCAATAGGTGTCAAGGCCCTTCCAGTTTCCTACTATCCCCTGTTCCCCAGGAGAGTTTTTTTTTATGTGTTTGCTCACAAAAATCAATCACTACACTTTGACAGTAATTAGTGCAATGTGGTCTGAGACATTTTGATATTATAAACCTCTCTAGTACTCAAGTTCTATCTTTCCACCCATGAGATTCTAACAGCACTCAATAAAGCTCCTTCTGCTCCCCTCCTAACTCTTCCACCTCTCCTACTCACCTTTCCCCTACCCCGACCCTTCCCCCCGTGCTCAGGTCCCAACCTGACTATTCAGTGTTTTGGCTCGTCCTCCTGATGTGAAAGGCGCTCTATAAATGTAATTTTGTTGTTGTTAAGCTCCAGTAATTCTTGAAGATATGGTAGAATTCTCATGCTGAAGTTGCAATCTAAGGAGGGGAAGTCACCAAGATAGCTCTGCAGACAATCAAACACAAAAAACAGGTCCAGCATTCAATGTTGGATCATCAACAACCTCTGAACAATTTATATAACCAGCATCCAGCCAAGGGTAAATCTAGTCAAGTTTAAAACGGCAAGGTGTAAATTAATGTACAGTGTATTGATATTAAAGACCACATAAAATTTTGCAAGATCAAACCACCATTACTAATTCAACCAAACATCAAAAAGCAACAAGCAGATCCCATATTTTATTGTGATTTTAAACTGCACATTCAATTTCTAAAGTATAAGATTTTGGTTCTGACAAGCCTGATATAATTCTGTCCCTTCAGACAAAGCTTCCAGTGCTTCTGTGAATTACCACAGCAAGGACTAATTTATCGCCTGGAAATTACAATGAGAAAACACTACAAGAGTGCAAAAGTTTGATATTGATTTATTTTCCATTTGCTCTTTTTAATGCACTCTCCCCCAAAATTCCTATCCAAGAGGATAGGGACTTAAAAATTAGCACAAAGCCTGTACAATCTACGGTATATAATTAGCCCCCAATGAAATGTGGGAGTGTTCCAGGATTAACATTAGCAACAGTATAACGTGGCAATGCTTCTGACCTCTGACTATTATGTGTCATCTCTCTCCCGATCTCCACTGCTCTGAGCCAGAATAAAACACAGCACGTTCTTTCACCATGATTCAATTCTACATCACACAAAAACACTGCCCCGACCAAATAAACTACCGTATATCTCCGCGTATAAGGCGCACCCGTGTATAAGGCGCACCCCCCCCCCCCCCCCCCACCCCCCACCCCCCCCCCACCCCCCCCACCCCCGTTTTTGACCTTTTCTTGGTGAAAAACAATGGAAGCATTTTCAATTATATTGCCGGCAGAAGGGAGGAGAGACAGGAGAGACAGGTAGGTAGGGAGGGAGAGAGGCAGGCAGCCAGGGAGGGAGAGAGGGAGGCAGGGAGAGAGAGAGGGAGAGAGGCAGGCCGGCAGCCCGGGAGAGAGGGAGGAAGAGAGGCAGGCCGGCAGCCCGGGAGAGAGGGAGGGAGAGAGGCAGGCCGGCAGCCCGGGAGAGAGAGAGGGAGAGAGGCAGGCTGGCAGCCCGGGAGAGAGAGAGGGAGAGAGGCAGGCCGGCACGCAGGCAGGGAGGGAGGGAGAGCGGCAGGGAGGGAGGCAGGCAGACTGGGTTCGGCAGAAGATAAGCACAGCACTGAAGTCCGCTGCTGCTGCCGCTGCCCGGGCGGCCGAGACCGAAGCCCCATCACCCGCTCCCCCCCAACCCCCACCAGACACTGACCAAACCCCGGCTGACAGCGCGCCGGCCGCCCCTCCTGTTTACTGTATTTCCGAGGCTCAAAATTGCTTGTACCTGCGTATAGGGCGCACCCCCAACTTTCGAGATCTTCCGACCTGAAAAAAAGTGCACCTTATACGCGGAGATATACGGTAACTGATTAATGTTACATAGTTACTGTTTTAGAATATATTCTACATCTGGTTGTAGAATATAGATAGCTGGTTTCATATCCTTATGTAATAATCTTCCCCCTAATATAACTTAATATTCCTGTACATTGTGAGAGCGAAACAGGATTCAAAAGATTACTACATTTCTAACCCCATAATAATAATCCTTGCATTCAATATGGGGTCCTTTCATGTCGTCAATACATCTCAAAGCACTTCACAGAATATTCCGCAAAGTGGAATTACTCTGATCTTGTGAGCAAAATTCGGCATCCAGCAATGTCCCACAAACAACCATGGAGTGAGTGATCAATTTTATTTTGGGGGGATTAATAACTATGAGAAATTCCCTATCTTTTCAAATAGTGCCATGGAATCTTTAACATTCACCTGAACCGGCAAGACGGGACCTCAGTTTAATTTCTCATTTGAAATACATCACTTCCGACAATGCAACACACCTCCAGCACTGCATAGGAATGTCCTCCTAGATTAGATTATATGATTCCAAATCCCATGAATCCACAACCTCAGATTTTGAACTGAGATTGCTACCACTGCTCCAGGCTGATATGATGTCATACAGATGGATCAAACTCTGTCAGTTATTCATTACTGAATGCTAGAATTTAAATGGACTGCACCAAATTTACTTCTTGATCACACTATTTATATATCAGTTTACCTTTACTCTGTAAACAAAAACAGAAATCGCAGGGAACACGCAGCAGGTCAGGCAGCATCTATGGAAAAAGGAAAAGTGAGTCAACATTTTGGGTCCACAACACTTCATCAGAACCCAGCTGTTCCAACGAAGGGTTGTGGACCCGAAACATTAACTCACTTTTCCTTTCTCCATAGTTGCTCCCTGACCTGCTGAGTGTTCCCATCAATTTCTGTTTTTGTTTCAGATTTCCAGCATCTGCAGTATTTTGCGTTTTTTTACCTTTGCTTTTGAACTGCGTTCATTGGATCTACTTCAGTAAAAGCAAAATGTGTTATCCAAGAAAGAAGCTGAGCTTCATTTTGTTCAAACCATTTTTGTCAGTCAAATTATACATTCTAATTTTTGACAAGGAAATTAAAGACTTGTGGCTAAAGTCAGGGCATTTGGGGTCAAGGGGAAGATAGGTGAATGGATAGAAAAGTGGATAATATAATCCTTACATTTGATGTAGCACTTTTCACATCTTACGATGTCCCAAAGCTCTTCACAGAATATACTGTAAAGTGAATTGACTGTATATTTGTGGGCGAATCGCAGCAGCCAATTGCACTCAGCAGTATCCCACAAACAGTCTTGGATTGAAATGACCCATTTTATTATTATGTTTTTTTTCCGACAGATTATTATTAGGTGTGTGGAACAAGGAAACTTGCCCAAGGTTTTCACCCTGACCATCCTGGATTCGAACACATGTCTCCCCAGCTTGGTCTCCCCAGCTTGCAAGACAAGTGCTCTAACCACTAAGCCACAGGAGCTCTGCTAGAATAGAAGGGAGAAAACAAAGAGATGGGATTAAGGGAAATTAACCAAATTGGCTAGATGTAGAACATAAGAAGATAAAAACATAAGAATTAGGAGCAGGAGTAGGCTTTTCGGCCCTTTGACCCTGTTCCACCATTCAATAAGATCATGGCTGATCTTCTCACCTAACTCTGATTACCTGCCCTATCCGCATATCCCCTAATCCCTCTATTTTTCAAAAATCTATCAGTCTGAGCCTTGAAAATGTTCAAGGACTGAGCATCTACAGCCTTCTGGGGTAGTGAATTACATAAATTCACTACCCTCTGAGTGAAGAAATGTATCCTCAACAAAGGCTGACCCTTAATTTTAAGACTGTGACCCCTGATTATAGATTCTCCTACCAGGGGAAACAGTCCCTCCTTGTCTACTTTATCTAGCCCTTTAAAAATCGTATATGTTTCAATAAGATCTCCCCTAATTCTTCTGTACTCTAGAGAATACAGCCCTAGTTTATTCAATCTATCCTCATAAGTCAGTCCCCTCATCCCAGGAACTAACCTAGTGAATCTACGCTGCACCAGCTCTAAGGCAAGTATGTCCTTTTTTAAATAAGGAGACCAAAACTGCACATAATACTCTAGGTGCGGTCTCACCAAGGCCCTATACAGTTGCAGCATGACTTCCCTACTCTTGTACTCTAAACCTTTTGCAATGAACAATAACATGCCGTTCGCCTTCTTAGTTGCTTGCTGTACCTGCAAACTATCTTTTTGCGACTGGTGTACAAGGACACCCAAATCTCTCTGAACACTAACACTATCTAATCTCTCCCCTTCTAGAAAATAACCTGTTTTTCTATTTTTGCTACCTGGGTGAACAACTTCACACTTCCCCACATTAAATGCCATCTGCCACCTACTTGCCCACTCCCCGAGCCTATCTATATCCCATTGCAATCTTTTTGCATCATCCTTACAGCTTGCTCTCCCACCTAGTTTAGTGTCATCCGTGAATTTAGATAAATTACATTCAATGTCCTCGTCTAGATCATTGATGTAAATTGTAAATAGCTGAGGCCCAAGCACTGATCCTTGTGGCACTGGGCCTTTCATTGTTTGGAACTGAGAAGATGACAGAAGGTATGCTAGAGATATATAAGATGATGGGAGACTAAGATAGGATGGACAAGGAAAGAAAGATTTATTTCTGTGGGCTGGGGGCCAAAAATAGAAGGCACAGTTTTAGAATCAGAACTAGGATGACCAGAACTTTTTAAAATATAAACACAGAGAGTAGTGGGAGTGTAGAACAAATACATACAAAATGATACAATTTAATTTAATTTAGATAGCGGCCTTTCACATCGGGAGAAATTCTCTAAGTACTTGACACTGCTGAGTGGGAGCCGAAGAGAGTTGGGAGGGAAAAGATGATCGAAAACGTGGTCAAAGAGATATGCCTTGAGACATGATGTCCTCCTTGATTGAGGGTGGGGACAGAGAACAAGAAGGGGAGGTAAGCAGGGCTTCCTTGGAGCTGAGCTGCTACGTACTTAGCAAAGCAATGTCAGAATTCAGTCAATCCCCTGGGCCTGTCTCAGTAGTCAAGTTTCATGTCTGCAATACTCCAAGGGACTGCTGATGACAGTCCAGCCAGTCTGACCGGTCAGCAGAACTTGGAGGGCATCCAATCATTGAAGCCAGGGTTTCTTCCCATTCAGCTCCTGTTAATTCTGCAAGCCAAATTCCCTTCTCCCTCAGGAATGATTCAAGTTTCCTCTTAAATATGTCAATGATTTTTGATTCAACCACAGCTTCCAGCTGTGAGTTCCATTTTCACCACCCGCCGCATAAAGAAGCTCCTTATAAACCCTGTTTTAGATTTGCTACTGGCTATTTTATATTTATGCCTCCTCGTGGTGGGTACACTGAAAATTGGAATAGCAACAACAAATTACATTTGTGTAACGCCTTTCGCATCAGGAGGACATGAAGGACACTTCAGTGTACAAAAGCCTATTAAATCCAAAGTTTGACTCCTTTCATAATTTTAAACACCTCTGTAGGGTTCCCTCTCAGTCGTTTCATTTCTCTCTGATCTTTCTTCAAAGGTGTGTCCACTCATCCCTGGTAACATCCTGGTGAATATAAGCAGCACTCTCTCAAAAGCTGCGATCTCAATCTTGCTGTTAGTGACCAGAACTCTAAATGTTGTCTCACCAAACGTAACACTATTTTCCTAATTTTATACTCATTTGTCTGAAAATAAAAGGACTCTGCATTCTAGGATTTTATTTTCTATTACTTCATTTTCCACAGGGTTGTTGAGCCTTACCCTGTCCTGATCAGGATTTAAATATGAAAATAGGTTCTGCGAGATTATACAGAAACAGAGTTTAAATTAAATTAAATGAATCTATTTCTGTATAATCTAGAAGATCATATTTTTAGTTCCCGTTCCCCTAATACTTGAATCACACCTACATGTAAACTAAATTAGTGCCCTCCACAGCATAGTTTTATTCAGTTATTGCACATATACCCTTGTGTCCTCCTGCCCTGAAAGGACTTCCTACTGGTTTCCAATGTCATCTTACAGGAGAATTTCAACAAATGCCAAACATGTTTAAATATTAAATATGTGACCTTCACAGTGGAATGCTTCTTATACTCTGTTAGCCAAAGGAACTGGAGAGGTCTCAATGCTGGATTTTTTCCTTCACTGTCCTCACATCTGTCTGTGTCTTGTCTCTTTAGTTTACATCATCAGCCGAAATGTAGGACAGACTGCTTTAGTTCGACTTCAGTTACTGTGATATTTCTGATAACAATTGATATTTGTTAGTCAGTCACAGAAGAAGTTCACTTCTGTAAATTAATTCGGCTGACACTAAAGATGCTGAGAATCCATATTCTGCCATTAATTACGCCATAATTAATCAATACATCCTCTGAGTGACCTATCCCCCTGTTGAGTTAAATCCTTTACCCCTTCATCTGAAATGGTTTTGCAGACTACAATATAGTTACTTCTCATTGTTAGTACAGTAGTTTGTTTGCTACCCCATTTGTATGCTTGTTCATTGCAAAAATATGCATCTTAAAATGCTGCCATTGATTCAGAATGATTGGAGGCATGAAAAGCTGGAGAGAAAGCAACTGCAAAGGGCTTGGTGCTGATGCTAAAGGTGTCAATTGATTAACTTGTGTGTATGTTATTTTTCATCTGTTGGTATCGATTGCAAGGTTGCCACCAATCCTATTCTGCATTAATGTTTCAGTGTTATGGTCGGTCTAGTCCTTTAGTTCAGATCACCTGCCTAGTGGTGGTGCAGACTGTTTCAGTTCTACTTTTAGTTATTGTGGTGCATACATTTTAAAAGGTATTGCAGTGAAATACAAATTTACATTTATATAGCATCTTGCGCATCCAGAGGACATCCCAAGACAGTCCTTTCAACCAGTGAAACCTTTTTAATTTTTGTGATAGTTATTTGCACTACATAATGAAGATGCATAAAATTCCACATTATCTTAATATTTAAGATCACATAGAATTTTGGAAAAAAGAATTAATTCAGGTTTCATTTCAATGCTGGTTCCTTCTGGGAATCAGTAAAATCAGCTTCTAAATCAATACTAGATGTAAGTATTTTCTAAAATTACATACATTTTTCAATTTTAACACTAAGACCATGTGGTGCTCCTAAACAACAACAAAAAAAAATTACATCGATAGAATGCATTTCATATTGGGAGGATGTCCCAAGGCAACAACAACAAAATTACATTTATAGAACGCCTTTCACGTCGGGAGGATGATCCAAAGCGCTGAACAATCAGGTTGGGACCCAAGCGGGGGGGAAGGTCGGGGTAGGGGGAAGGAGAGTAGGAGAGGTGGAAGAGTTAGGAGGGGAGTAGAAGGCATGGTCGAAGAGGAAGGTGTTGAGACCAGCCTGAAAGGAGGAAAGGGGGGAAGTGAGGCGAATTGATTGTGGGATGGAGTTCCAGTGGGATGGCACTGAACACTTGGTTCCTAACCACAAAATTGTTACATTAAGATACTATCCTGTAATCCACGAATATTAGAAAGTAACGTGCTGCAGTTCTGTTCGAATTTGTAAAGGACTTGATTTGTATGAAGACAATTTTGCCTGTAATCCATGTAAAATTAACTGTAATCCATGAATATTAGAAAGTCATGTGCTGCAGTCCTATTGGAATTTGTAAAGGACTTGATTTGTATGAGGACAGTTGGATTCCTTGCCCAGTCAGAACAAGGCTGCCATTCAGTTTCAATTTTAAAAGTATTTTGTTTAAAAGTTAACTCTGCTTAATACAGTAGTGGTGGGCACGTACAGTTTGCCCTTTCTGTTGCACTTCAGAATAATTATTTACTGTATGAACAGCTGTAAGCAGGAGGTTCACAATGAAATACATTAAATCAGTGTGTCCTGCGGATCATAAACGTACAGTGTACATTACACAAGGCTGGTCTCCAACAACGCAATTCAGCCCTTAAATCAACACTTGGCACTGAGACTAAACTGCGCACAGACCTGGAGTACAAATCTCACTCCTACATTTCTCTGTACAGTTCCCAAACCCATAGAAACCACTTAACCTTGCCACAATTATCACTTTCAGCTTTTAAACTTTTTTTAACCTTATAATGTAGAAAAACAAGATTTTTTTTCCTGCTAATCTAAGTTATTCAATGTGCAAAACCAAATAACTTATTTTGTTAAATTGCAGAGATAAATTTAAATACATGTTGTACTCTTTTTCTGTGTAAACTTAACTCTACAGCACAAATTCTGTAGTATAATGACGAAAGGATGCATTTTGCTTGCAACCACCTTCATGCCTTTTCCACCTGCTGGTTGACACTTCTGACTGAGCAATTCTGTTGAGAATGAAGAACTGCAGTGCTTACTTAATCTAAAGGGATAAAGATGCCTAAGCAAAAATCAAACCTTTCAAGGACAAATAATGTCAGACGATAGAAAGAAAGCCGATTGAATGAAACTGGTTGCAAGTGTAGCTGCAATGGGTACAACTAGTACACTATATAACACTCACATTATTATTTTTACTGCTCTCAAGGAAATATATTTACAGTAAAAGCCCGTTTAGGGCATCACCGAGTCCCCGGGTTCACCGACTAAGGAGCCGGTCGGTTTTGGGGCCTGACACCACGCTGGGCCCTTTTTTTCCCGCCATCTCAGGGATCATCCAGGCGGGCGGCGAGGACAAGGAGTGGTTGCTGGACGATTGTTGGTTGTTGTTTGTTGCTGCTTTTGTTGTTAATATTATTGCTTTTGTTGTTTATTATTGTTGTTTGATTCCCCCTACCCCTGCCCCCATCTTCTTCTTCCCTCACTCCCTTTCCCCACTTTCTCTCCTCCCTTTTCCCCTTCCCTCCCTCTTCCCTCTTCCTGATCTTGCCCCCACCCATCTTTCCCTCCCTCTCTTCCTTACCCCCCTTTCTCCCCCCTCTTCCTCCCTAACCCTAACCCATCCCACCTTTCCCTCCCTCTCCCCCCTTACCCTCTTTTCCCCCTTTCTCCCCTGGCCCCATTTTCGCGATTGTTTGTGGGGACACTGCTGTGCGCAATTTGGCTGCCGCGCTTCGCCCACAAGTATACAGTCGACTTTCCTGCTTTTCTTCCCTCTGCCTCGACCCCTCCCCTTTTGCTTCTTTACCCCCTTTTGCCCCTAGTCCCACTTCCATGACTGATTGTGGGACACTGCTGTGCGCAATTTGGCTGTCACGTTTCGCCCACTAATATACAGTTACTTTTCCTACTATTCTTCATCCTGCCCTGATCCTTCCCACCCTGCTCTTGTCCTACCTGACTGTACAGCGCCTTGGGATGTCCTCTCGACGTGAAAGGCGCTATATAAATGTAAGTTTTGTTTGTTGTTGTTGTTTGTTTATCCGGTACCCTCGGGATCTGGCTAATGCCAGTTAAACCGTGTGCCGGATATTCGGGCGGCCAGCTGCCAAAAACCCAACACAAAAAAAAACTTTTGTTTAAACATACCATGTTAATAATAGACTAAATAATAACAGAATATTGTATGGATACTTACCAATAAAGCAATAAATATTGATTATAGTCTATAAATGCAGCACACAATCACAAAGAAAACTTCTACAACGGCAGACTGCAGTGTATTAAAGCGGTACTGCCATTTTTACATATTTTTTTCTTTCTTTCTCTCCCTCCTTCCCTCTCTCTTTCACACATACACTCAGTCAGTCTAGCTCCAAACCCAACCTCCCACCAACTCCTCTAATTTTCCATCTAAATTAATCAACTCACCCCCTTCTCTCTCTCCCCTCCCCCACCTCTTTCTCCCCCTCCCACTCCTCTCTTTCTCCCCCCACCCTTTCCCTCTCTTCTCCCTCCCCCACCCACCCTCTCTCTCTCCCTGCCTCTCTATCCTCCTCCCACCCTACCCCCCACCAAATTGGTGTATAAACCCACGATACCGTCAGGCTTCACAGGCAATGTAGTATCCGACAGAGAGAGGGGGAAAGAAAAGCAAAGAGATAGAAAGAGAGAGGGAAAGATAGGGAGGAAGGAAGGAGAGGTAGACAGAGAAAGAAAAAGAGGGAGAGAAAAAGGAGAGAGAAAAAATAGTGCCCCTTTGAGACCCAAACCCAGAAGTCCCACTTCCGGCAGCATTCAGAACTAATCGTACTGTACTCTCCTGCGACAAACAACTCATTAAATGCGCATTAAATGCGCCACAGCGATCGAATAACCGGTTAAGATCCGGTTATTCGAATGTAGACCTTTTTTTTGAGGTGCCGCTTATATGGAAGTTACGGTTGATTGGGTCACGGATAAACGGCTTTTACTGTATATGTATAAAAAACATACATGCACACAAGTACAACTTTAACACTATTACTGAATCAGTAAAAAAAAAACTTTGTTGGGGCGTAAATATAATTTCTGAAATAGCCCACGTGAGGCAATAACCATCAGGTTCTAATCACAGGGAAACTCAGGACATTTCCAATTCCTACAAAAACCAGGTACTCCCGCCCCTGGACAATAATGATAATCAGGCAGTTTGTCAATGGAAGAACCACAAATTAGTATAAATATTATGCCAATTGTGAAGTCAGCGATGATTGGTCAAGATCTTCTGCCTGCTGGGATTGCCTTATGCAATCTCCTTTCGCCCTTGGCAGCTGGGTATGAATCCAGCCCAGATTGATGAGACAAAAGTCCACTAGCTCTCTGCTGATATCTTGGGTCTCAAGTGAGTTGTGTTTCTAGACAGCCTACAAAAACATATTGTACTATGTATACAGTAAATGAAGTACAGTACTATCAATCATAAACTGACATTTTCAGCATCTGGTTGTGTCAAAATAAAATAATAATCCTAACATTTGATACAATGCTATATCATGTCAAAATTGCTCAGGACGCTTCGCATACGTGGTGCTTGTATTTATAGGCCAATGGAACAGCTAACCTTCACGCAACAATAACCAACCGACAGTCAATATGCATGAATGACTTTTTTTTGTTCCTGTTCTGAGTGTTCAATACTGTACAAAAAGTTGAACAAATGTTTCAACATATTCAGAAAGTATAGGATCAACACAAAGAAATCACAAGAAATCTACACCTGAGCAACAACCACAAATTACATTTGTTTAGCGCATTTCACATCAGGAGGACATCCCAAGGGGCTGGGCAGTCAGGGATCCACACCCGAGCTGGTGGTTGGGATCAGGAGGGCTGGATGGTAGGGAAGGTAGGGGCAGGAAGGTGACCGAGGCACTGTCACAGAGGAGGTCTTGAGACAGGTCTTGAAGGAGGCAAGGGAGGGGGGGAGGTGGAGGGCCTGTGGGATGGAGTTCCAGAGGTTGGGGGCAGAGAGGCTGGAGGCCCAACCGACGATGGTAGGGCAAGTAAGGCCCATCAAAGACTGGTGCAGGATATGAACACTGTATTTACTGCACATCACATGAAGGTTTTAAAAACTGAATTGATTAGTATCCATTGCTGGCGCATATTCTGTGACAGATTATTCCATTTACTCCTGTTGGTTGGTACATCATCAACGACAACAAAATTACATTTGGAGAGCGCCTTTCATGTCGGGAGGACAACCCAAGGCACTGAGATCCCAAAGCACATCAGACATAATATCAGGTGATAACTCACATCAGGTGATAAATCAGGACTGCGACCAGATGAATTTAGGAGAAGATCAGCCAAAACATTGACATGCAGTTATTAGCACACAACATAGTTTGCTAAGTTGACTACAGTGGCTGAGGCCATAAACATAAACAACAACAAAATTATATTTGTAAAGCGCCTTTCACGTCACAAGGACGTCCAAAGGAAATTGGTTAAGCATTTGAAGAGGCAAAACCTAAAATGGGTATCGGAAAAGAACAAGAATTTATGGTTAGACTCGCTGGCTCCAGGCTAAATGGCTTCCTCTTGGGCTGTCACTTTTATGTTTAATGAAGTAATATAGTAAATAATAACCTTACTTAATATAAATTTTAAACTAGGGTTTTCCAGATTCAAATCTATAACAGACTCAATACATTGTATCATGCTGAGCATAGCCAATGGCTTCCCACAATGTTGGTGTACAGACAGAAAAGTGTGTTAGAAAAAAATCCAAACCAGCAAATTAATATTCATTCAGGATTGGCACACAGTAAAGACTCCAGGGAATGCAGTGCAAATATAGTTCTGCCTCCTGCTGATTGCCTTTTTTTTACATGAATTCTGTAAAATTCAATTGTGAATTTCTATTGGTTTTATTTCTAAAGCAAGAATGCTTTCTATGAATTCTGTCACAAGGTCAATGAGGGGGGCTCTCAGTGATATCTTCTTGCACTGAAAAATGTTGCTACAGGAGGAGTGTGCCTTTTTCGATCAGGAAGCTCAGGGCAGGATACAATTTTCCCATCTTCTCACAACAGAAGTGATGTGCGATATACTGTCCTATTATAAGCCCAGCTCAGTTGTTAGCACTCTCACCTCCAAGTCGGAATGTTGTGGGATTAATCCAGGGCTTTAAACTCATAGAATTTGTTATGAGTTCACACTCATCATTAAAACAGAATAATAAAAGATTTTTTATTTATTAAAGCTAGTGAGACAAAAATTGAGACTGCAAAATATACGGTCAATTCACTTTACAGTATATTCTGTAAACAAAAATCAACGACAACAAAATTACACTTGAATAGCACCTTTCATGTCAGGAGGATGTGCCAAGGCGCTGGACAGTCATAGTTTCAGACCCGAGCTGGGGACAGGGAGAGTGGAGGGAAAGGTGAGGATTTGGGGTGAACGATGGGATCGTCGAAGAGGAGGGTCTTGAGACAGGACTTGAAAGAGTCCAGGGAGGGGGCAAGGCAGAGGGATGGATTTTCAGAGGTTGGGGGTGGAGTGGCTGAAAGTTCGCCCACAAATGGTCGGGTGGGTGGGTCGGGGGACATGGAACAGGCCAGAGCCTGCTGAGTGGAGGGGGTGGGCAGGCTAGTAGGGGGATAGAAGGTCACGGATATAGGGTGGGGCAAGGCCATGGAGGGCTTTGAATGTGATGAAAAGGATCTTGAATTGGATCCTCTGGATGATCCCAGGTAGCAAGCCCATATGGGCCAATTTGGTTTGATCCATGCCCATATGGGCCCCACATAGGCTTGCTAACTGGGATGGGGAGCCAAAGGAGTCGGGCAAGGATGGGGGAGATGGGATCACTGAGCTTGGAGCAGGAGAGGACACAGGCCGCAGAGTTCTGGATTATCTGCAACTGTGGAGGGAGGAATTTGGAAGGAGTTGGAAAGTGCTTTGAAGACATGATGAAGCTCTATATCAAATGCAAGAATTATTATTTAGTTTTGGACCATCAAAAAATGGAAAATATGCAGTGCTACAGGTAATTATGACCCCAAGTGACGCAAGATTGTGCTCCCCAAGCATTGCATGTCAGCTTAAGATCCAATTTCAAAATCCCGACATGGAGCTTGAATGCACAACCACTTTACCCAGACACGAGAGCTACCAAATGAACCAGGCTGACATTCGACACCTATTGTTATTAATAATAGTAAACAATGTTGGATGGCTATGATTGAACTCATTTTGCGACTGGATTATAGATGGGAACCTAGGAATCTAAATTATTCCCCTTCAAACTGACCAACCCCACGGTTTTGCTCCGAGATCCACCTCAGCCCCAACGCATTCTTTAAGAAGAATCCTCAGAGACCAATATTTGGAAATGCTTCCCCCACCCACCACATTGGTCCGATTCTTAGCCTAATTATGATACCTCTCAAGTACTGAATATTAGAATCCTGTACTTGGAAACCTTCAGTTAGTGTGAGAGCAGAGCAATTTGAAGCAAGGATACACTCTGTTTTCACACTGCTTTTAATCACCATCAGTGTGGTCTTGTCAATTCTGTCTTTCCCAAGACACCATCTGGAAGGCACAAAGATCCAGTAACAAGCTGTTTTCAAAAACAGTCAATTGTTACCTTCACCTGCAACAACACAAAATTACATTTATAGAGCGCCTTTCACGTCGCTTACGTCAAGGAGCACATCACAGCACATAACCATATCTGTCCGAGGCACTGGAGTCTCAACAAAGCCTGTGGATTTCACTGCTCATACAAACAAGTGCAACAATCCAACAGTCCTCAAAACTGGCAATAGCTTCCTCACAATGAGGGTGGACAAACTTCTGCCAGTCACACATCACCATGAACAGTCCCGCTTCAGATTAACACGTTTCTCGATGGGAAGTTTCCTACGGAATTGTCTGAATGTAGAAATATTTAATAATCAAAGCTTTACCAAACATTTTAAAATCTAATGTGTGCTTTATAAATCTGTTCCCAAACTTTGCTGGTGGCCAAATGGGTAAAGACTCACAAATCCACTCACTGGTGTAACAGTTGGGATGGTACGATTACACTTAGAATCAATGGATTAAGGATGGAACAAAAATTAGCCAGGTATCCTGCTCCTGATCACTGTGCACAAAGTCCTCCTGGAGACTGCAAGTACTTCAATGTGGTCAGAGTCACAACCTTCATTCTCCCCCCTCCCACCTATTCCGGTGCATAGCTGCAACACTCTACTGTCAAGACTCACACATGAATAATAATCATTCGGACAAGGTCCCAGCGGACACCTGGCATGTGTGAAAATGCACCATAAAAAAATTCCTAAGTGTCACTGGCAGGAAACTTGGTAGAAAAATACGTGCTCCTGTAGAAATTAATGAAGCCTCCAATTACATTAGCCACCAGCTCCCCACCATAGGGGGCTTTGGCTAATTATAAGGAGTGGGAACCTTGTTTTATATTCCCATCTGTAACCCCGTCACACAATGAGTCCAATCATAGGCTCCCAACAGCTACTCCAGATGGCATCAGCTCGCTCACTACAGAGAGTAATGTAATCCTGTGACAAAGTAAAGTAACAGGGTGGGAATCAGCACTGTTGAGCAATGCAGCACACCCTTATGGAAATAGAGAGTGCTGAAATAAGACCAGATTTTCTCATTCAATGATCAATAGCTGATCTGATACCATTCAAAACAAACCCTGGAAGGTGGCAGATTCAATCTCCAGTGTGTGCTGATCTTTGTTAAGGCTGTACAATTGGCGGCTCTGTTCCTTGGCTGGAGAGAGGAAAATCAGTTCCCTTTCCTGCTGTAAAGCATATGAATGTGGACACCTGACAAGAGCAGAATCAAACTTGGCTCTGATTCCTACCCAGTTAAATCACCCGTTGACACAATTAGTCTCACAATAAGTATTATCACTTGGTGAAGTACTGTGGGGCTGCTGGTATCTAAGGCGTTCTTGATCAACTAAGGGAGTAAACAAAGAAATAATCTTACCTTTACATCGTGCATAGCATTATCTAGTATATACATTAAACTTTGTGATCTACCTTATGCTAAAAAGATCAATGGGAAATTCCACTATAAACGCAGTGAAGAGATAACTACAGTTATTTGAAGTGATCAGTATGTATGTATTTTTACCAGCATATTAGGATTTTACCCAATTTGTCTTATCTGTGGATCTTATAGTTTATAGATTTTTAAAAATTATTCTTAGCTCCTAATTTTTGTGTTCATCAGTCAATGAATTTTAGAACTGAAACAGCTCTTGCAAAAGAATAGCCTAAACAGTTCCTCGACTAGACTAATGACATAAGGTTCAATAGCACTTTACATTCTACTATTTTTTGTTAATATGGTGTGGATTGCTCTCCTTTTGGCTAATAATATCCTGCAAAAATTGTACAAAACTTGCATCAAAGAATAAACATTACATTTAAAATATAATGTTAGGGGAGAAAATGGCATTGGGCAAGCTGGACAAAGTAAATTCCACTGACCTAGAGAGGTGTGCTATTGAAATTGATTGAATATTCATTAAATCACGCATGAAATGATACAAATACAGTACATTGCAAATTTGACCCTATTTGTCAGTTTATAGTAGAAGCATCCAATAGCTAATCAAATCAACGTTTAATACTCCACATTTTCACCAATAGCCAAACTACTACTATCTTTTATTATTTGGGGTTTTTGAGCATATTAAAGCCTGGCCTGGAGGATGTATCCACCTTTCGCCCTCTCTTTTTAGCACATCATGTGTTCACAAGTCACATGAGGAGTACTGCCAGGTGCAGAATAACTCTCCCTATTCTCTGTCTCGACAAGTTATTTGAAGTACTGTCTTTACATATAATGACAAATGATGTACTTCATTCAGTTTGCTGCACGGGTGGAAAAAATAACCAGACGTGATTTTAGAAGCACTTCTCGTTGCAAAAGAAACCTCCCTCTGAACACCCTGTCCATTGTAGTGCTACCAACAACTATCTGCTGAGAGATCATAGTGCACAACAATCAATACTGTAATCGAGGGAGGAAATTACACTTGCATGAGCTCACTGCAGGGCACAAGGTGCCAGGTCTGCAAGCCTTATATGAAATCATCCAGATGTGAGATGAGATCTGTCAGATTTCAAAAGCTATGAGTGCTTCTTCTTATTATTAAACAACCTATATTCCATGCCAGTCCAGAGGCAGCATATTTGCACATGGTATCTCATGATCACAGCTCTGATGCACCAGCTAGGAAAAAACTTGCCCATGCTTGCAGAGTTCCAAAAGGCAAACTGTGAGAATTAATCTTCTTCATATTCTGTAGGTAGCTGACAAATCTGTCATGGTTTATAAGCTAAAAAATTTGCAACAAGGTTCATATGAATAATGGCTGCTTGGAGAGAAGGGTATTGGTGTATTACTGTCCAATTTAGTTTCTGCAGTAAACTGGCAAGTGGTGTGCTCCTTGAGTACAAGACAGGAAACGTATGCTACATTTAGTAGTCTTGGCATTTGTGGTCAACACTACAGGCTCTATTTATAATCATGTGGGGAATAAAAATCACTGTGACAAACCTTTACCCTCTCAACCATATGCACATGCTGAGCGATTCCTACCATGTTTGAGATTCTTGGCACTACAGACGAACTGTTTGAAATAAGTAGACTTCAGGCTTAAAACTAAAATCACTTTTAATTTTCATTCTGAGATGCAGCTTGATTCTGACCACTTGGAGAATCACAAGACACCAGTCTGAGCTCGTAATGACCAGAGTCTTAAACCACCCTCAGAACACAACATCTCTTGCAATTCCAGCTGCAGATTCTGCTGCATCCAATACACAACATCTCAGCACATCACTTCAAATCGGTTGCTTATAGACTTCAAAGATTCCATATTCAACCCATGGCTGTGCCCAGTTAGCCGATCTAAGCCAAGGAAGAAATTAACAATTGGCCTCAATGCCTCTGAGTTAGGCAAGACAACATTCTGATGGAGAAAGCGTAGATCAGACAAGAACTGGATTGAACCCCAAACAACACTCCCATGCAGGAGTAGCTCGACAACATTCACAACTCAGATAATAATAATCTTTGCATTTGACTTCTTATAGATGTCTCAAAGCGCTTCACAGAATATACTGTAAAATGAATTGCCTGTATATTCGTGGACAAAACACGACAGCCAATTGCGCACAGCAGTGTCCCACAAACAGTCGTGGATTGAAATGAGCAATTTTTTTTTCTGAGGGATTATTATCAGGTTTGTATAATTCCCACATGGGGAAGGGACCTTATTCTGCTGATTCACTCTGACTCAATGCAAGCAAAGGGCAGTCCCTTAACAGTATTATTTTTCTAGTCTGCAACAGCTGAGAGAGCCCTAATTATAAGATATTGTTAATAAACTAGAAAATTTTCAAAGCAAGGCATAATAATCAAAAACTTTCTTTGTAGGCAGCACAGTGGTCTGGTACTGCCCCATATTCTGTGGTAAGCAAACTCCTGCTACTTGTATTTGATACAGTGGTGCCTTATTACTGTAAAGTGCTTCACATAAAAAGTTATTATGAAGGGCAGTGGACATTTGTTATCCTTGAGACAAGACACTAAACCAAAGTCCCGCTGCCTGTCCAGATGGACATCGAAGATCCCAATTATTGGAAAAGAGAAAGGGAGTTTCTCAGTGTGCCCTGGTCAACAATCCACTAAATAAATAGTCATTCACTTTATGGCTGTTTGTGCGATAATGCTGTGCAACAAGTGGCTGCCTTGTTCACCCACAAAATACGCAATCCCAGTACTTTACAGTACTGTCTATCCCTTTGAAACACCTTGACAATGGATAAGTTTTTCAAATCGTGTGGGTGGGTCAATCCTGGGCAGAGAGTTCTTTCAATTGGATGCCTGGAGACTGGAATCGGAACATCAGCAGACCCTCGAGCCTTGGTCTGGTGTACTGTATTAAATACAATTATTGAAATTTTTGTTAAATATCGATAAACACTGCAGGTATTTTGTAGCAGCAGCATCCACATCCAAGTCCCTATTAAATGTTATCATTTTGCACTGATAAAATTGGTCATTTGCGTCATGATTGTTTGTGGGACAATACTGTGCACAAATTGGATGCAGGTTTGCATGCAAAATATGCAGTCACCACACTTTACAAAAATTCCTGTAAAAATCTTTAAGATGTCCTCCTGAGATGAAAGGCACTATACCAAATACACAGATAATTATATTACTGTAATATATTAGCCAAAGAATGGTGCATGCAACAAAGCAATAATCCATCAGCATTGCACTGAAGTGAAGTGTCACCATAAATTTTGAGCTCAAATCTTAGGGTTGGGTTCAAACTAGGGTCCGTCGATATAGAAATTTTCTGATTTAGATATATCGATGGGCTCATATCGAGATATACCGAAATATCGATATTTTCAGGTTTTTCGTACTGCGCGCGCATTCGGGGCCTATCTCCTCAGGAGGTAAATATCTTTCTCTCTCTGTGTCTCTGACTCTCTCCATCTCTGTGTTTTTCTCTCTATGTCTCTGTGTCTCTCTCACATCCCCCCCCATCTCTATCTAACTGTATATTATCACATCCACCCCGTCTCTCCCCCCACCCCCCCCTCCACCGTTGTCCCTCTCTCCTCCCGCCACCGCCGTTCCTCTCTCCCACCACCCACCCCCGTCGTCTCTCTCCCCCCCACCCCCCAGCCGTCTCTTTCCCCCTCCCCCCACCCGCCGTCTCGTTCTCCCTCCCCCTGCCGCCGTCTCTCTTCCTCCCCCCCCCAGCCGTCTCTTTCCCTCCCACCCCCCCAGCCGACTCTCTCCTGCTCCCTCCCCCAGCCGTCTCTCTCCCCCTCCCCGCCACCCAGCCGTCTCTCCCCCCCCCCCCCCCCCCACCCCTTGCATACCTGTATATTGTATTCGAGGACTGTGAATACAATATGACGGCTTTGCACCTCGGTCTGTGCATTGTGTATAGAGATGAGCATTCTGGGTCTTGTAGTTCAGTGTGCGGCATTCCAATTTTTTACCTCGATATATCGACTTTTCGATATATTGATATTTTTGAAATGCCCATATCAGCGTATCGATCTGAAAATTATATCGGGTTTTAGCAATATATCGATATATCGCCGGACCCTAGTTCAAACCACAACTAGTGGGACCAGAGGTAAGAATGCTATCAACAGAACCATATGGCAAGTCACCTGCAATTTACTAGTCAGCACGTTTCTGCTGTGAACTTTGGCATTAGTTGGAGATGACGGGAAGAAATTGGGCGTCCCTACAGAGGACAGCAGAGTTCAAACTCAAAAACAGTTTCTATATTTGTCCTATTGCCAGTGAAACCTTGGGGAAGTTTCCAGACTCCACACCCCTAATAATAATCCCTTAAAAAAACAATAATACACTGGTCATTTCAATCCACGACTGTTTGTGAGACACTGATGTGCACAATTGGCTGCCGCATTTCACCCACAAATATAGTCAATTCACTTTACAGTATTCTGTGAAGCACTTTGAAACATCTAGAAGATGTGAAAAACACTATATCAAATACAAGGATTATTATTATAATTTACAATATATTAAATGCTTCTATCTCTGTAGAACATGTGCCAACTTTCCCCAGCAAAATGAATGCATAGCAAACTCCGGACGTTCAATCATTTCTCCAACTTCCAACACATGGCACAATAATTCATAGCACAGTAAATAGTTCCCAGAGTTATCTCCCATTTAGTTGTCATCATTTACAGTACAAGGTCGTAGCTTTGTACTTGCTGGAGCAGCTGTGACTACAGAAGGTAACAAACATTCTCCAAACCCACTACCACCAGTTTACACTGAGCTGCTCAGTAATCCACTACACTAGTTGGGACATCTGCCCGACATGAAAGGCGCTCTATAAATGTAATTTTGTTGTACATCAGGGGTGTGAAACATGCAGCCACTGGCAGCCCATGGATCTCCCAGGTCAGGTGCCATAAGATTCCTTTGAGCCAGCATACGGAAAGGCCTTGATTTGAGAGTTTGGGACTGCGTGGAGTCCAGAGACTTTCCATCCCTTGTGCAGGAGCTGGCTAGAGATTTGAGCTGCCACACAGGACGAGACTCGGTGGCGTTTCCAGACCAAGGCTCGAGGGTCTGCTGATGTTCCGATTCCAGTCTCCAGGCATCCAATTGAAAGAACTCTCTGCCCAGGATTGACCCACCCACACGATTTGAAAAACTTTCCGTAAAGAGGTTTGATCCTAAGCTAGGGCTGTATATTAATAGACTCGCAGAAGCTCAATTTGACTTGGTGTGGGGCCCACTGTTAGAACCTAGTCAGCATTTCAATAGAAAAGGAGCCCAGCCTCGGAAGGGCCTACAGCAGTCCAATTTAACTTGAATCAAGGAGCTACGCACATCCACAGCCTGCTTCCTGCTGCTCATCCCCTCCAGCCCCAGCTACCACCATTCCTCTTGAGTAAAAACCTTTTTTTATTTCTACATCTGATAAAATATATCAAACACGACACCCAATCTTAGCAGAGCCTCAGGCCAAAATAATAATCCTCACATTGCATACCATGTTTCAAAGCATACCCTGCAAAGTGTAATGACTGTATATTCTGTCTTGGGCCTAATAACTGTCTTAAAATTTAAGATCATGCAGATTGTTTTTTTTAGAAAACAATCTTAGTTCCCCAGTGGCCAAAAATCAGCGTCCAAATTAATACTGTTTTCAAAAATTCTGCACAATGGTTTTACACAATACTGTACATTATTTTAATACTGGAAAAATCAGAGCATTATTACTGTTCTATTTGTATACTTTCTTGCAATTTCTACCATCATCTTTAAAATACTTGTGCACAGCCTAGCTCAGTGGCAACACACTCACTTCTGAAGCCTATACTTCTTGGAAAGGTGTGGGTTCAAGCCCCACATCACGACATTTTCCGATATCAATATATGGTTTGCCCATATCGATATATATCGATATCGCGTTTTTTTTTTGTCCTGCTCATGCGCACGTGCATTCTGGTGTGCGCACGCATTCGGATATAGACAAGGTAAGTTGAAAAAGTCTGCATTTTACCGATATATACCGATATATTGATATATCGTCAAACTTATCCAAGGTTTCGCCCTGCCGGAATTCGAAGTCAGGTCTCTCACTTGCAAGGCGGGTGCTTTAACCACTGAGCTACAGGGCTCCACTGAAAATAATCGCTGTTTTGAGGACATTGCTGTGTTCAACTGGCTGCTGCATTTCCTCACAAAATTACTCAGTCAATCCACTTTACAGTATATTCTATGAAGTGCTTTCACATGTCCCAGTGACGTGAAAGATACGACTGTATACCAATTGCAAGGATTATTATTATTATTATATATACTGCTTCTTTGGACCAACAGCAGAATATGCCTAGTCTTCTAAAGAGAAACATTTTGTAACCTTGAATTTCCCATAAGCAAACAAATGTCAGTCAATTTGTCTCTGACACCCTTTAGTGAGAATGGCATCATCACATGTCAACGGTAAATGAATGATCAATCTCCCTTCAGCCATTTACATTCACACTCATTGCTTGCTCAAGAAAGGACCCTAACCTAACACAAAGCATAATCACCACACCCATTAACAGACATCCAGCACTCCTCTGCCACATCATTATACTATAATTTCTAAGTCAAATGTAGCAGTGTCTCTACTGTAAGTACTGCACTAACTTCCTCAATCTTACTGAAATCAGTGATCAACACAACAAATGGTTTATAACTCCCTTATATTTGATATAGCACATCAAAATATCCCAAAGCACTCCATACATAACTAATGGCAAGTGCAGTGACTGTGTATTTGTACCTAAACAGCAGCAGCCAATTTGCACACAGCAGTCTTAAATTGATTGACTAACGATTATACCAAGAGCATCTCTATCATATAATGTTATAGGATCTTTAACAACCAGCAGAAGTCGGATGTAACATCTCATCTGAAGGATGGTACCTGAACAATGGAGGGCTCCCTTAGTACTGCATTCACATGTCTGCCACGATAACAAACTCAGATTCCGACCTAATTGAATGGTTGAATACATACGTTTTTGCCCTTGTGGTGAGAATACTACCAACAAAGTCAGATTGACATTTTGATGCAGAGCAAGGACCAAATGCAGGTTGATGATCTAAATAGTATACATACCCTTGTGGAAGGTAAACATTCTTTTTTTAAAAAAAAATAGGTGATCCTGAACAAGCACCACATGTTATTTTGACAAGATAACTTTCCAACACCTTCTAACACTTGTGACACAAATTTCAACCTGTGATTTTTTCCAATGACTATTAAAACAGTTTCCAAATGACTATGCAGGGTGACAATGGCCTTCTCACACAACTCTATGGGATTGAGAACAGTACGTTTCACCACACGCCCAGGATGGTTGGGTGAGGAAATGGTCTAACTAAACAGAGAATGGTTGTTGAGGAAGAAAGTCTTTAAATGTAGGTATTTTATAATTTTGCTCCAATAAACACATGTTTTGTAAGGTAGCACATGATCTAGAAGTACTATATTTCTATAGTAAACTATAGAGTGTCCAGTTTTTTTTAGCTAATTTGTGAATGAAATCCAAATCTTGAAGCCAGTTTTCAGTTAGTATATTTTATAGAAAACCAACTTCAGAGTGAAGACAAATTGAATTCACCAATTTGCCAAATTCTGAGCTCTCTAAAGTGTATGTCAAAAAAGCAAATGTAAATCCAGGGGGAATTTGTACAAGTTTATAATTGGACGCAATTACACTGAAGGGCTAGTCAGTTCTGACAACTAGTGTGTAGCAGCAATTCAGTGGCTTTAATTTTAAATGTTTCAATCCAGTGATGCACCAATGCATGATCTCTGTTTACCAGAAAGTTGATAATTGTTGTAAATTGTTGTTGTAGTTAAAAAAAGCACTCAGGAATCAATCAATCAATCAATCAAAACTTACATTTATATCGCGCCTTTCACGTTAAGAGGACGTCCCAAGGCGCTGAACAGTCAGGTTAGAACAAGAGCAAGGGGGAGGGTCGGGGCAGGATGAAGGAGAGCAGGAAAATTGACTGTATATTTGTTGGGCAAAATAAGACAGCCTAGCATGTGCCATAGTACTATATTGATATGAGAAGGTTTGGAATATTCCCATAGATAAAGTTGAAGAAACTCACTGCATTGAGAGGTTAGTGAGCTGCAAATACCTCAAATTGATTTGTAGCTTTTAAAACATGATGTCATTCGGATATTTATGACTCTCGGGAATCAGCAAATCAATTGAAAGTTATTGCAGAGCCTCAGACTAATGTTGCTGAAACCCAATCTCTGGTAACTCCCATGCAATCTAGAAAACCACCTGGCAAAATAAGTATGAGCTCACCATCAGGGAGATACACAACACTGTCTGTCCCACATACAGTACAGTACTTCAATTTCTGACACAAAGTGGGCGCGGCCAAGACAATGTAGCCCAAATCTCACATCTTAGAATCAGTGCAACTTTCTTCTCACAGTTGGTTGAGGGTATGATAATTCCATTTTTATCTGAGAGGAATTTGAAGTTAATTTTTAAATGCATTCTTAGGATTTGAACAACAATGTGATTTCAGTAAGGTTGAGAAAAGTGTAATACTGCTTCCTTATTCATAGTAGAGACACTGCTACATTTGAGGTAGAAACTAGATGACGTGGAGGAGGGGTGCACATCCTCTGTAACCCTTGAGAAGCTTAGTTTGATTTAACTTTAAGATCTTTGGGACATCCTCCCAATGTGAAAGCCATTGTAAAATACAATTTTATAATAGAATATCATACTGCAATTTAAACGACAATTTGCACAAGCCACTGTATATTAGGTCCAGCGATATATCGCTAAAACCCGATATAATTTTCATATCGATATGCCGATATAGACATTTTAAAAATATCGATAAATCGGGATGCGAGCACACTCAACTACAAGACCCAGAATGCTCATCTCTATACACAATGCACAGACCCAGGTGCAAAGCCGGCATATTGTATTCATAGTCCTCGAATACAATATACAGGTATGCAAGGGGTGGGGGGGGGTGGGGGGGGGAGAGACGGCTGGGGGGAGAGGGGGAGAGAGACGGCTGGGGGGGAGGGGGAGAGAGACGGCTGGGGGGGGAGGGGGAGAGAGACGGCTGGGGGGGGATGGGGGAGAGAGACGGCTGGGGGGAGGGGGAGAGAGACGGCTGGGGGGGAGGGGGAGAGAGACGGCTGGGGGGGGAGGGGGGGAGAGAGACGGCTGGGGGGAGGGGGAGAGAGAGGGAGAGAGACGGCTGGGGGGAGGGGGAGAGAGACGGCTGGGGGGAGGGGGAGAGAGACGGCTGGGGGGAGGGGGAGAGAGACGGCTGGGGGAGGGGGAGAGAGACGGCTGGGGGAGGGGGAGAGAGACGGCTGGGGGAGGGGAGAGAGACGGCTGGGGGGGAGAGGGGAGAGAGACGGACTGGGGGGAGGGGGAGAGAGACGGCTGGGGGAGGGGAGAGAGACGACGGTTGGGGGGAGGGGGAGAGAGACAGCTGGGGGGAGGGGGAGAGAGACAGCAGGGGGAGGGGGAGAGAGACGGCTGTGGGGGGGGGGGGGGGGGGAGAGAAACGGCTGAGGGGGGAGGGAGGAGAGAGACGGCGGGGGGGGGGGGGGGGGGGGGGAGGGAGAGAGAGATATTTACCTCCTGAGGAGATAGACCCCGAATGCGCGCGCACCCCGAATGCACGTGCACCCGGAAAGCGCACGCACCCCGAACGGGCGCGTACTCCAAATGCGCGCGTCGCGCGCGCATGCACAGTACGAAAAATGAGAAAATATCGATATTTCAGTATATCTCGATATGAGCCCATCGATATGTGGGTGGCATGTTGGTGCTGAATTCGGCAAGCTTTTAGAGTAAAACTCAATAATCCAGAGAACCGTTCCATTATAAAAGGTAGCTGAGATTCATCTGTACATTAATATGGAAGGTATTATTGAACGTAATTGTGAAAACAGCAATGAAAATATTTATTGTTATGTGTAAGGTGTTTCTCCCCCTATTTGGTACAACAGTACTGCACGCCACAGTAATAATCTTACTGTAGTCACCATGACTTGATCTGCCCTCAAGGCACTCCCACATTACCTGAGGTGAAACACTGGTGGCAAAGATGAGGAAATCAACATTTTGTGTTAAACTATGACGGAGAACCCATATACAGTAAAAGCCCGTTTATCCGGCATCCTCGGGACCTGGCTAATGCCGGTTAAACGGCATGCCAGATGTTTGGGCAGCAAGTTGCCGAAAACCCAACACAAAAAAACTTGTTTTTTAAACATACCATATTAATAATAGACTAAATAATAACAGAATATTGTATGGATACTTACCAATAAAGGAATAAATATTGATTACAGTCTATAAGCATAGCACTCAATCACAAAGCAAACTTCTACATTGGCGGACGGAAGAGATTTTTTCCTCTTAAAGCAGTACTGTCGTTTTTTCCTCTCTTTTTTCTTTCTTTCTCTCCCTCCTTCCACCTCCTCTCTCTCTCACACATACACTCAGTCAGTCTGGCATCTCAATGGCTCCAAACCCAAACCCCCACCTCCACTCCTCTCATTTTCCATCTAAATTAATCAACTCACCCCCTCTCTCTCCCCTACCTCTCTCTCCCCCTCCCACTCCTCCCTCTTTCTCCCCCTGCTCTTTCCTCTCTTTCCCCCCCACCCCTCACTCTCCCTGCCGCTCTCTCCTTCTCCCATCCCCCCACCCAAAACAGTGTATAAACCCATGACTTTATCCGTCAAAGAGAGAGAGAAAGAAACAAAGGAGAAGAGATAGAAAGAGAGAGGGAGAGATCGAGAGGAAGGAAGGAGAGGGGGAGAGAGAAAGAAAGAGGGAGAGAGAAAAAGGAGAGAGTGAGAGGAAAATCAGACAGTGCCCCTTTAAGATGAAAAATCAGAAGTGCCACTCCTGGCAGCATTCAGAACTAATCGTACTGTACTTTCATGCGACAATCAACTAATTAAATGCGCCACTGTGATTATGTTGGATAAGATCCGGATATTCGAAAGGGGACATTTTCCTTGAGGTGTCGGTTATACGGAAGTTAGAGTTGATCGAATCACGGATAAACTGGCTTTTACTGTATTATTACAACGTTTGGTATATAGCAGCAGATGTTGGCCATGATGGTGCCACTGGCTGCCAATGTGATCCATCACTTTATGTATTCACAAGTATTTTCAAAAAGCCTGAGCGATGACTGAGAGGTTGCTGGGAAGAACGTAAAAGACGGCTGTAATTCATCTCAGCATGTTCCACAACCAAATCGATAACACCAACAAAATGAGATAGATTGCCATACTCATCTGACATTACATTGGCTACACACTGGATAAATGAATATTACTTGAGTACAGTAAATGTCCTGAAACAGCATGTATTCTACTCAATAATGGAACTGTATGTTGCCATAGCAAATGAGAATGTTGTATAGGGCCTCATTATTTAACATGTCTGCTATGTTGTTCTACATTACTATTCTCATGTAGATGGTATTATGATAGTCTAGCTTCAAGATTACTTTATACAGTACATGGGTAGAAAAAATGTTGGGCTTGGCTTCAAAACTACTACCGTTTATTCAAGTCATTTATTCCTTCTCTTTACTAAAAAGGTATTATCTGACCATCTTGCCATAAAGTAGATTTGTCTCTGTATTTGTAAATTAGGAGGGTTTTCTACTGGACATTTAATTCACTGATCTTGGTGGATGATCATGCAACCTTTCTTATTAATCGTTGGTCGATACATTTAGCGATCTTCAGCATCTAATAGGAAAATACCATAAGCTATCAGCTTCAGCACCCTGGGACATTCTCCAGACGTGAAAGGCGTTTTATAAATGTGATTTTGTTGTTGTTGTAATTACTGCTGGTGCCCCAATCACTGTACATTACTGCAAACAGGACTGACATGCATGGCAATTAGAAACAAAAACAGAAATCGCTAGGAACACTCAGCAGGTCAGGCAGCTTTTACGGAGAAAGTGAGTCAGCGTTTCAGGTCTATGACCCTTTGTCAGAACTCAAGGCAAAGCAATTTGTTGTGCCATTAAATACACCTAATTGATACACATTCTGTTTCAGCCACAGAACGATTGCAAACATATTTATTCATTTATATATTCATTTAGACTTTGAAGATCCCATGACACTTTTACTAGCCGTAATCCTCGGGTAAATTGGTCATTCACTGCATGGCTGTTTGTGGGATGTTGCTATGCACAAACTGGATGCCACATTCACCTACAAACAGTCACTACACATATATCCTGTGAAGCACTCTAAGACATTTCAACATCATAAGAAGCTTTTATAAATACAAAGATTATTGTTATCATTAGTCCCAATCCAGCCGAAAGAGCTTCCATTCAAGCAACTAGATTTTCTTTTCTAATAGAGGGAACAAAATCTCTTTTAATGAAAAAGGGATGAGTAACACCAGCTTTTGACCTTGTCCTTGCTGAATAAACCGAACTCCATAGAGTTTGCACCGACAAATACCACATTTAGCATTGGAAGGACCTACCTCTTCGACTGTGCCATCAGCATCCTCCACCTTCCTCCTCACAACCTGTCCTCACCCCACCCCTGCTTCCCTCTCCCACTCCTACTCTAGTTCTATCACAGCCTCTATAAATCACTCCCAAGATATCATTAGAAGTGAAGGGCACTATATCAATATAAATATTTGTTGCAGTCCAATATATGCTAATTCTTGTAATTGATACAACATAACACCAAAATGTCTTAAAGCCATTCACAGGTAATTGCTGATCAGTGATAAGACTATGTATTTGTAGGGAATACCCATGCAACAATTTCCCACAAATAGCAATAAAATGATTATATACTCTAGGACCCTTGATTCAACAAGCAATGGTTAATTCTGTATCCATTTAATTTGCTTAAACAGGCACTTAATCAGTGAAGTTACTTACTTGATCAATCAACATATTAAAATTGATTCTAACCCTTTCTTGTGAAAGCATCAGAAATGTTTTGTTCTCTTTTGAAATGTATTGCCACTTCACCAATTGTGGAGAACTGTGCAATGGTGTAGTTATATAATGCCAAGAACAATTGGAGAGGCATCGATTTAACATCACCAAAGGATGCAGATGTTTGGTAGCTCCTTATCATGAATATAAATCTCAGTGGATGGGAAACCTTCAGTGAAACCTGAGCTTCTTACAGCTCACATGTTATAGATTAGAAACACACACAATTCCCACTTCCATAGTTTTGCATTTAGCAATGTGACTTGTGCCCTGCGTAGTGCAAATCAAATTTCTACAATTTCTAATCCACTTCCAGGCATTCACCGCTCCTTTCGGTCTGGAATGTCACAAATGAATGGTCACACCTGCTAATATAATTATCAAACCGAAAAGTTACAAATGGTAAAAAATCTAAATCATAAAAGGTAAAAATCATAGTACAGTAGAAGCCTGTTTATCCGTGATCCGATCAACCCTAACTTCCGTATAACCAGAACCACAAAAAAAGGTCCACATTCGATATGCCGGAATTTATCCAAAAAAATGCATTTTTTTCTAAGTGTTTTGTGTTGCATCAGTATTTTGGAATGCTTTCACTAGGTGCCTGATGGTGGCGTAGGCTCAAAATGCTACCGGTACTGTAAAGCAATGCACTCTCCGGAGTGTACTCTTTGAGAGGCAGAGCGGGGTGAGTTGATTAATTTAGATTTAATTTAGCCACAAAACAGCAAAACATACACCCACCCTGAGCAAAGCTTGCAGATCAATTCATTGGCTTTTATTTTAATACAAAAAGACTCATCCCTGCCATGCTCGTTTTACAGAGTGCAGTGTTTCAACTTAGTGCATACATACACAGGCATCGCAAGGCTTTTTGGAAAGAAAGTTAACTGAACTGAGTGGCCGCCGCTCATTCTCTGCTTTCTCAATAACACAAGCTTTCCTCTCTTCTGCCCGCAATGAGATCAGTGTCATCCAGACATGCAACCTTTGCACTAGCTTAAAGATCTCTCTGAACTGCCTGGCCACTGTGTATAAAATGATTAGAATTATTATTTAATATACTATATTATCATATAAATTATTATTTAGTCTATTATTAATATGCTAAAAATATTTTTTTAAATAGTAATTTTTTTGTGTGTAGGGTTTTCTGCCAAATGTCTAGCAAGCACTTTAACCGGCACTGGCCAGGTCCCGAGGGTGCCGGATAAACAGGCTTCTGCTGTACTTGCATTTGGTGCAGCGCCTCTCACTTCGGAAGGAAATCTCAAAGCGCTTCACAGGATTTAATTTTGCATTTGATAAAAGAAATCCAGTTCAGAATTACAGTCAAACATGATTTCAGCAACCACACAGGGCCTAGACCAAAGTGAAGGATGGCCTATGTGCAAGGGTTCATTGGATTATTGACCAGGACTGAAACCATGTTGTTTTTTAAATTTCCCTCATGTGGACTCCCGCTGGACTCCTAGTACATCTACAAATGCCACATCACAATGCACATCATGTGCTGTGTGCATATATTCGCGGAGTCTGCCCGCAGGCCCTCGGAAAGCAGTAATGCATCACCAGTAAGTACACTTAAATTCACATAGAACGGGCCGCTGAAAAGGGTGTCTGTACACCAATAGTGCTTAAAAAAAAGAGTGACCACTGGTCGCGTTAGACAGGTGGTTGATGAATACAGTCGGCTTATTATCGAAAATCAGTCTAGAGTGTTCTAGGGTGGTTGTTGATAACCGATGAGTGCTGAGTAGAGGTAGTTGTTGAATTGAGGCAGTTGCTTTAACAGGTTTGACTGTACTGCAAACTAGAATCCCAATGAACAGTTTCTGTAACATTCCTGAGAAGTAGGGTCCGTCGATATGGAAATTTTCCGATATTGATATATCGGTGGGCTCATATCGATATCACCAGGTTTTTATCTTGTGCGCATGCGCGGAAATGGTGATTAGTGGGAGGAGGGGGAATGACCGGTCTGCGCATGTCTGATTGTGTTTGGTGGTGGGGGGAATGCGCGCGCATTCAGATATGCGTGCTCTACGCTCAGGAGGTTTGCAATGCTGGCGACAAGGTCTGTTAAATGCTATCTATGGTTTTTTGTTAGTTTAAGGGAGCGAAATGGGTATTTGAACCTTTGCTTGTATATTTTCTGTATGCTGTAACATTGCATTTGTTGATGATATACTGATATTTTGTGGATATACCATTTTTTTTCCATACCGAATTTTTTGATATACCAATATATTCAAATTTCCGATATCAGTATATCGGTATGAAAAATTATATCAATATAACCGATATATCGATATATCACCGGACACTACTGAGAAGACAGATAGGACAAGCTTTAAATTTTTTATAAATCAGACCAAACAAAACACATTCAGCGATGTTAATTTGACAAAATAACCCGCCACAGAATCACAAAGGATGGGCAAAGTGACTGACATGACGCTAAATCAACCTTACTCCCACGCTATCTTCTGAATGACATCAAGCTGTGGAGGAGAGGCAATGCTGCAGACATGGATTTCAAGCAGAGATCTTCAAACAAAGCTCTGCGGCTATCTTCGGTCAGTTGAGAATAGGGAGCGTTACACAACAATGTAATGTAACCATGATTGTTAGGGAAGACCCAATTCACTATAGCTCTCCAAAAACTATGTGAAGAATGAAGGAAATACTGCTCTCGCCAGCACAATTGGCATTAAATTTAAGCGGTGTAAGTACAGAAATTGACACAGGGACCTACACAATCTGTGCAGTACCTGACATTGCTGTGAAAGCAGTCAGCTGTTTAACTTGTATAATGTACTGTATTGTAAGGTTAGAGAAAAACAGACCACAGCCAGCCGTGCAGTAATGTCAATCACTGCAAGCACAGTTCCAGAATGAATATTGAGCTGTAAACAATTTTCCAAATAGAGGGCAGCATTAACAAAAGCAATCAGTGTTCTTACCAGATGGACTTAATGTTGCATTTTACTAGGAGCTTCCAGGTGCACCTAAGGCAGCTGTCTGACAGCTTGGAGTTGGTTTAGCAATTGAAGTCAAGTTCAATTCACTGGACCATAGAAACATTAACTAGTCACCAAATTAATTGTGATACACAAGCAAAATCTATAAATCTGTACCTTTCAAAATTATACATCTGTGCAATATGTGGCCTGCTTAACAGAGCAGAATAAATCTTTTTAACCTGAGATACATTTGTATAAACTAAGTGCAGGTATCAGGTGAATATCTTTGTATGACTTTGCACACACTTTCTCCTATTTCTGCTCACATCACACACCATATCCCAGGATGATGAGGTACACAACCCAGTCACACTGTAACCACTGTCCAAGAAGCTCACTTTCCCATTTTTTGCTTCATTCTTGACACCTACAATGTTCATCTGGAATTTGGCCCCAATCCAAGAACTAGATGGTAATTCAGATGGTAATTGAATTATTTTGTATTTATATTGCAATTCTACAGGCACCATGATGACGCTCCATGACCCCAGTCACGTACATGGTCCATTATATAGGAAAGTAGATTTAAATTATATCTTCACTGATAGCTCACTTTGTAAAGTCACCTATGAGTGCAAAACTATGCCATACAGGCAAGGTTATAATCATTTTGCACTCTTAAATCTGCACTAGGAACCAAACTCATCTGGGGCAACAGCAGGTGCTGTAATTGGCCTCAAGGATGAGAGAGAAATGGAAAGTGTGCTACAATTTATCCCAAATTAGAGAGCAGAAAAATCTAAAAATATTCTTACTCATGTTCACTATTGAGGGACCCATTGCCTTACCAAGTTGCCACACATGTGCACTACCAACAAACGGGCTTTTTCAGGGACCAGGAACAGGAATCCTGTCTGATTTCCCCCTTACTACCCCTGGGAAGGCAAAAGGCAATTGAATCTCTACTTTCAGCGCTAGTTAAAACAGATCAGGATTTAAACCAGTATTTGAATCAGTGAGCTCTTGAGCAGCAAGCTGCAGCTCGAATTGCCTTACCGTCAGCGTTGCAACAAACTTTAATTAAAGGTTGTGCATACAGTTGTTAAAGTTTGTTACATGCTGTATCGCCTGAATTCACGTTTTATTTATTGATCTTGGAAATAGTCAGTATGCTGAATAGGAACAAAAAACAGCATAATAAATTTTTTAAATAGATATTGTTCTGATCACTGGAATTACCCAGTTTCCAGACAACTTTCAATTGTTTAGAGAATAGCACAGGCAGAGAGAAATAAAGAGTGAGATTGTGGAAAGCAGGGAGAGAGAAAAAAAATAGACTGAGAAACTGGAAGTGACTGAACAATAGAGAAACGAGAGGGATAATAAACAGAGAGGCAAAAAGACCAGAAACACAATTTTGTTTTCATAAAATGATCTTGGAAATTAAGGATTAAGCGATACTGTACTTACATATCAGTTGCGCGTTAATCTTTTTACTTTTGTTCCAGCATTAGTTTTCATTCTCTTTCCAAATGATTAATTGACCACAAAACCACATCTGAGCAGCATTAAAAATGGCATTTTGTTTCTTTCATGCCCAATCACTGTATCCTCAAAATACAGTAGAGGACACCTTCATTTCTGTGTTGTTCTTGCATCACTTGATTATAACAGCTAAAGCAGGACACAAGTGTTCCCTTCACTGGAACATTTAAAACATTGTTTTCTCCCTCCCTTCAATGCTGTGCTTCAAAAACAAGAGACATGATTTGCATCGCTATAAGTCAATCTGAATACATGCCCACGGAAAATGGTAAGCTCCAATGGAGGCATCTTCCTCGTACCCTCCTCCCCACCATCAAAGGTCACGCAGTTCATCTATGAAATAAACTCGCAACAGATTACCATAACCACATGACTTCTGATGAAGCGATAACATTGTGACTGGGGATGTCTCTGACTGCTGCACGAGAGGAAAAATCTTCTCAATTACTTCAATCAATCAATCAATCAACCAACCCACCAACCAACCAACCAACCAATCAATCAATCAAAACTTACATTTATATAGTGCCTTTCACGTCGAGAGGGCAATTTTTCTTACATTAAAATACATAGTTGAAGAGCTATGCTTAACTTAGTGATTTTGGATGATAAATGCTGGATGGATCAGTTGATAAAGTCACTGCTGAGAAGGAACTGAATCATGCGAACTGTGATTACCCGCAGCTTCTCACTCCCACCTGTGCTGAGACAGCTAATCTCAATCAAGTTGTTACAGTCAACCTATAAAAGGCATCAGTGCATCACATTTTAGAACAAATACATTCGGCTTGGCTTCCTCCTGAGCTATCCAGTGACCCATGCTGGTTAGGGTGGTGTTGAATAGGTTCCCTATTGAGGCACAGTCTGCTTTTACCACCCACCCACAAAAATCTTAATTACCCTCCTTAATAGAATTCATTCATTTTGATTTGATTTTAATAGAAATCAAACTCATCAATTGTATCCAGAAAGTGTGTGAAAATATTGTAATATGTCATGTGTTATTTATGCCAATTATCTTATCAATTAAAAAATGTGGCCAACAGTCCATCACTAAAAGTGCAAAGACATTGGCATTGCAAATTCAGATTACCCGCAGCTTCTCCCTCTCACCTGTGCTGAGAACTCTCAGGGGTACTCTCTCCCCCATTCCAAAAAAAGTAAAAATAATATGGCCTGAAACTGACCTGCACTGCCCAACGGGTTCATAGAATCATACAGTATAGAAGGAGGCCATTCAGCCCATCGTGTTTGTGCCGTCTACCAGCACTGATTTGTTTTATTGCATTAATCCAATACCACAGCCCATTGTGACTACTTTTGAGATGTGGAGGATTGGGTTGGGTGGGTTGTCACATATATGGACCAGTCAATCTGTTAATTATCATGAATTAATTAAAACATTACTGGCCTCAATTTTTGCTTCATATGCACTTTCTTTCCAAACATTCCTGACAAACAAAGAGAAAGGGTAGGAAAGGATCCAAATCCTACAAAATAGGGAAATTAATTAAAACAGATATTTCAGCACCTTAAAGAGTTTTTGCTTTTTAAAAAAAAAGCCACAAAGCATCCAGGATATATATTTTTTAAACGTGTACATGATACAATTGCAGTGTGCAATTGGCTGCTGCTTTTCACCACAAAATACACAGCCGATTCATTTTACAGTAGGGTCCGGCGATACATCGATATATCGGTTATATAGATATAATTTTCATATCAATATGCTGATATCGGAATTTAAAATATATCGATATATTGAAAAATTCAATAGGAAAAAAATTGATATATCGCAAATATCAGTATATCGTGTCCGGCGATATATCGGTATATATAGGTATGATGTGGACTTTTTCAACTTGCGCACCCCCGAATACGCGCACACCTCTGAATGCGCACGCACCTCCGAATGCACGTGCATGTGCAGGACAAAAAAAACCTCGACATCGATATATCAGTATATATCGATACGGGCAAACCGATATATCGATATCGGAAAATTTCAATATCGACGGACCCTACTTTACAGTATATTCCGTGAAGCGCTTTTGAGAAGTCTCAACAACATAATAAGATGTTATATACAAGGATTACTTTTATTGCAAAATTACTGGAAAAAAACAGTAGGCCTGTAATTGAAGTTACTGGGTGGGTGTTGTGTTCTCAATTTCTAAGCCCTTTCCTTTGTTGACAGGAGTCATCTCGAGCTGTGAGTGGGAGGGAAGAAACAGGGTAGCTTGCTCCCACTCTGACATGGGAGTTTCTTCCTTTCCCTAGATAAGCTTGCGCACAGCCCATGAAATTCACCCTGTAAGAGAACATCATTTCAAGTACCACTCAAGGTTGGTGTTTTAATCTCATCTCTTGGTTAGACGTCATGTACACTGGGTTTGCAGGTCTGCCAGATAAAGTAATTCTAAACAATTCTGTGTACATGCAGCTTTTTTTGGCTATCTACACAAGGCTCCCCTGACAATTTAAATCAACTGAGATGGGTCAGTGCCCTGAAACTAATATTCAATGCAGGATTTTGTTTTTGGATATTATCCAGCTGGATTACAAGTCCTTGTCTACAATGTTAATGTATCTACATTTCATTGACCCTACAAAAACTGCTAGCAATATGTACGACCGACAGTGGCAGTGTATACAATGCACTTGGCATGTCTCTACATCATTCTGGCAATAATATCTACACAATTTACTAGTACTGTGTACATAGATCCGTACTATACACAGTACATTCAATACTATATGCTAGTAATGTGTATAGAAAATACTGATGTTATAGTAGTAAATTGCAGATACAGGTAAAAATTTATAAAGTAGGCTCGTAATGTGCATTCTCCACTATTTGTCCACATGACATGCACATATTGAATCTCTTATTTTGTAAAGCATTTTGAGATCTTTATTTAATTTGAAAGGCATTACATAAATAATCTTTGCATTTCATACAGCACCTCATTGCTTCATTACCTCATTTATTTTCAATAGTTAGTGTCTGTGTGACTGTGGGCAAATCCAGCAGCCAATTTTCCAACAGCGAAAACCCATAAACACCAGATAAAGTGCACAGACAGTTTTATTTCTGGATGATTGTTGCCCATAATAATGGGATTAACCCTCTTCTATTTACAAAGTGCAATGGGATATATTCAACTTCCATTTGAACAACAACTTGCACACATATAGCACCCTTCACACAGAGTAGTGTCTCTGAGCGCTTAACAGTGGTGGAGTCTGACTCTGAGCCGGGGGGGGGAGGGGGAAAGATAACCATAAGGCATGGTCGAACATGAAAGTTTTCAGGCGGGAGTTGAAAATGGATACAGAGGGGGCAAGGCAGAGGGCTTGATGGAGAATATTCCAGGGTTTCGAGGTATAGGGCTGAAAGTGCGATCACCAATAGTAGGGTGGTGGGTGTGAGGGATGAGGAGCAGGTCGGTGCCAGTCAAGGGAGGCACAGGGTGGTGAAATGGGGATTGAGGAAGTCCAAGAGGTAGGGAGGTGCCAGAGAGCGAAGAGATTTGAGCATGAGTGTGAGGATCTTGAAATTGATCCATTCGGTGATGGGAAGCCTGTGGAGCCTGTCCAGAACAGTAAGGTGCGGTTTGGTGGGGTTCAGGATGCGGGCAGCAGAGATCTGAATGTGCTGGATCTTTTGACTAGTGGGAGCTGGGGAGATGGGCGAGGATTGCATTGGAGAAATCCAAGTGGGAGGTGACAAACACATGCGCAAAGGTTTCGGCTGCATTTGGTGTAAACAACAACAACTTGGATTTATATAGCGCCCACCATGCTGGACGATGTCTCAGAGCAAAAGGAAGCTTAGTTTAATGTCTCATCGAAAGGATTATACTTTCAACATTACAGCTCTCTGTCAGCACTGTATCGGAGTGTCAGCCTAGATAAATTCAAAATCCTGTCGTGTATGTTTGAACCCATCAACCTCTCACTTAAGAGACGAGAGAGGTATAAATGAGCCAGCCTGACACCTAGGTACAAGAAGTTGTTATTATTGTTATCACTCATAACATACAATGTATACTTGTATACACTATACAGTGTATACAGTGTATAGTGATGTGTACATTCTAGCAATGGTGTTCTTGTAATACTTGTACTTATTCAGTCATGGAACCATGGTTGTTCATTTCTGATAACAGTCAGGCTAACACAACAAGGATAAGTTTGGTGTTCATTTTATTCCTGAAACCAACTCACGCCCCCAAAATATAATGTCATTCTACTATTACAATATATTCTGTAAAGCGCTTTGAGACATCTCAACGAGGTGACGAAGCACTATACCAAATACAAAGATTATTATTTATTATTTTAGCCCAGATTTGTAAATCACCTGACCATCCAATTGTTTCTTGATACAACTACTTACATTTATATATCACCCTTCATGATAAGCGCTCTGGGACATTATCCTAGGAGCGGGACCTGCATAAATGCAAGTTGTTGTTGTTTGTACAGGTACTGAGAAATTCAGTAACTTCAAAGTAGAATGGATCCAAATTTTTAATTGCTTTTTTCATGACCTCAACAATCCTGAGTAGTGATTTCTACAAAGATATAATTGTGAGGAAAATTCATCTTTATGTAAAAAAAAACTTTGAAATTGAATACATTGGCACATTCAGTAGTGAATTTGCTTTAAATTACTCAACTAACCTGTTTCAGGAGCTGTCTTGCAAATAGTGGGAACTAACAAGTCAGATCTAGTTGTTGTGCACATGCTTTGCAATACCACTGTACCCACAGCTAGACTAGACTTGTTCATTTCCACTGTTTATATAATGTAATTTTGTACCACATGTACTTAAATAATGGTTTAAAGTTGTTAAACAAATTTGTGATCTTGAATCAACTTCTAAATAAATACTGTATTTTAGAATTTGACAAATTCTGGATGCCCTAACATGCTAAGAAAACTGAGTACATCTCGACCCTAGTGGAATTTCTACTTAATGGTTTAATGGATTTGAAATTTATTGTACTAATAAACTTCAGCTAGTATCTCAGTTTATCGACTTTCACATCTATCAATATTACATAAGTTCTGTTTCAATCAGCAGCCTGCAGGTTACTGGTATTGGAGCCCAGACACTTTGCTTCTAGTTTCATGTCTGCTTGTTAACTCAAACAGCCAACAGGCTGTACTAGTTATGAACTGAATTGGAATTCAAACTATAACGTTTCTTCTTCAAAGTACAGTACTCACCAAGCACTTACAATCTAGATTTGCCTGCCTTCCGTTTTTGCATTCCCTCCCTCAAAATTCCTATACTTTCACATTAAAAAAAAACTCCTTTCCTCTCCTACAGCTTCCTAGTCTTTCAATGCCATCCATCCTTTGAATATAAATATACAACAAACGTTATAGTCAATTCTGTGAAGGGTTTGGAGGTGTTTCAATGACACGATGAGATGCCATATCAAATGAAAGGATTCTAACTATCATCTTGCAGCGGAGCAACCAAACGTAAAATCAAATCAAAATGTAAACCACACCGAGCTGTCTGTATGTGGATTACTGGTGTACGAAATGTAATTGATATAAGGTAATTTATGATTGAGCTGCTCCCACAGGACAAAGGGACTGATGTGTGCCCAACCACTCACCATTTATTCATCTATAAATACACAGATATTACATTTTACATCAGTGGTGGCCAACCTTTAATGACCAACAAAATACATTTTTCTTGATTGCATATTTCTTGATTTATGATCACATCATAAATATTACTCCTCAATAGCTACTGGAAATAAACTATTGATTTCACAGATTTACCTAGACTAGTGCGAAGGATCAGCAAGCCACTGTTTTACATCCTGCGAAGAGCTTTGAGACAATGCTCATTGATAACGTGTTAAGGTTCTGTTTAAAAGCAAGAAATATTTTATTGTGGGATGTCACCCACCATTTATTTCTCAGAAAGCCTTACTCTCAGAAAACCTTTAGATGGCAAGATTGTATATCAGCTACACTGAGTTAGTGGCACACTCATCTCCACCTCAGAAAGTTGTTGGTGCAAAGCAGTAGGCCTTGAGATTCTAGTCTAAGCTGAAACTTCATTGCAGTGTTCAACATACTCAGCATTGTTGGAGCTGCTGTGTTTCTGATAAAACATCCTACTCACGTTTTGATAGATCTTAAACATCCTGTGACATTATACGAAAAGAGCAGTTTATCTTGGCTACCAATCTAACATATAAATTAATCATTCACCTCCTATCTGTTAGACAATACTAAACACAAAATATCTGCAACAAATCCTTCCAAAAATGCAGTGAACTCTCAGCATTATATTATAATGATACAGTACAAGGAATCATTGCATTTGATATTGCACCTGATCATGTATTTGGGACGCCTCAAGGTATTGGAGTCTCAGCTTAGACCGTGAGTTCAAAGTCCCAACATCGGGCATAAAACTACTGCCTTCTGGCTCATAGGAAAGAGTGGTCCAAATGATCCAGACTGACACCATGATATGTTTTATTGGCAGTTATTCTAGAGAAGTGGCAAAGTTTCAAGTGATGAATGAACCTACAGATGCATCTATTAACAAGAAATGGTTTGCTTTCTGTCACTTTCTCACACGCATCATTACCATTTGCTACTCAAAGCTTCCTGAACATGTCCTTGTGTATTTCTGGGGGGAGGAGTAGGTTGAGCAGGTGATATGTGAACTGTGACAGAAGGTGACAGGGAATTAGACTTGAACAAGTAAAATGGGAAGTGGAAGAAATCATAGACAGTTGGTGTGAAAATACAAAATGTGGAAAGCTACAGGGAGTGAGTAATGGCAGAGAAGCAGATTCTGACTCCAACTGTGGGAAAGAATAATAAGCAGCTGCAGCACAAAATCGCGTGGAGCCTACATGTGAGGCTTTCACTCTGAGGGTTTTTAGGTAACCTCACTACTCTATCACAACATTCAATTGCCCTTGTTTTTTAAACTATTAAAACTGAATGAATAATGGTGGGATATCTACATATTTATACTATTCATGATCCAGAGACTGCAGTTCAAACCAAGAAGTGAATGGGCAAAAATTCAATTTAGCAGTTAAACACAGCGTCTTTGTTAATGCTCAACTCAAATGGGAAATCCCATTAAAAGTCGACATCAGCAAAAGCAATGCATGTAATGTTGAACATTGTTACACCACAGAGTGCAGACTGGCACCATGGTGTTTCTGGTTCAGAGTATTGCACAATAAACTGTAGTGCTCCATGTCTGATTCCAGGCCACACAAACTTCGCAATCCCACCAACTTTCACACATCTCCCATTGACCAAATCAAGAACAGTATAGGCCAAATACAATCTTACAATACAATTTACATTTATATGCCTTTCATGTCAGGAGGACATCTCACAACACCCTGGATGGGCACCTGGGTTGGTGGGGATGGGGGGATGTGGGGGGGCTGAAAGGGGCCACAGATTGGCCACAACTATATTGAATCATCTTTGGCTACAACTGGGAATGTACAAGGCACAGGCGGTCAAGCAGGAGCTCCCAAATTTTCACACAAATCTAGTTAAGTTTCTGTTTGATCGGTAGTGTGTTTTCAGTGTTTCTTGGATGAAGACTTCTAGATTCATGGCATAAAGTTAGCTACCACTGGTAGTCTAGACTGGCGCTCCAGTGCAGTAATGGCTGAGATGCTACATGAAGGTCCAGTCTGCCCATTTTCACATGAACTTTAAAGATCCCATGAGATTATTTGAGAAGTAGAGAGTTTCTCCCAGTATCTTAGCCAAGAATCCTCAGATAAACTGGACATGCACCTCACAGCTGTTTGTGGGACCTTGTTGGCTGACATAGCTGCCAAGTTTGCCTACAAAAACAATCAAAAAATAACATTACATTTGTATAGCGCCTTTCACATCAGGAGGATGTACAAAGGCGTTGGACAATCAGTATTTTGGACCCAAACTGGGGGTTGGTATTGGGGAGGGTGGAGGGCAGTGGGGGAGGGAGGGTAGGGAGGAGGGTTACTGAAGGCATGATCGAAGAGGAGGATCTCTAGCTGAGTCTTGAAAGAGAACAGGGAGGGTTCGAGGTGGAGGGACTGCGGGATGGAGTTTCAGATGATAAGAGCAAAGTGGCTGAAGGCCCACCTGCTGATGGTGAGGCAGGCGAGGCAGGGGACGTGAAGCAGGCCGGAGCCTCCTGAGGGGATAGAGCGGACAGGTTGGTAGGAGGTTAGGATGTTGCCAAGGTACGAGGGAGTAAGGCCATGGAGGGCTTTGAAAGTAAGGACCAGGTGTTGGGGAGGCCAACAAGTAGGGAGTTTGCATAGTCAAGACTGCATGTTAGGAATGTGTGTATGAGGATTTCGGTGGCTGATGGTATGAGACAAAGCCAGAGCCAGGCAATGTTGTGGAGGTGGGGGAAGGCAGCGCAGGTCATGGCATGGATGTGGAGTGACAACTAAAGTTGAAGTAATTACTTGTGAAGCACATTTCGACATTATAATAGCAGTGCAGTTTACCAATCCAGTGGCATTCAACGCTCATTGCTCTATGATGGATTTTTACCTCGGCGTTCTAATGACTGCACTGATAGAAAAGAACCATTAGGTTAATGGGGGCTGCACTTTGGATCAACCTGAGTGGCAATCTGGAGCTAATGAACCCCAGGAAAGCAGAACACCAGCAAACATAAAGGAACAATCAGACAATATTTTTATTTTCCTGGCTGTAGCATAGGCTCTCATGTCAAATCCACACACCCCTCACATTAAACTGTGGACCTGGCATACCTGAGTATCGGCTTCAACTGCACAACAACAAAATTACATTTATAGAGAGCCTTTCACATCGGGAAGATGTCCCAAGGCACTCACATCTCGTGCAGCCACACTGGGGCTTTAGCTCATAGCTTAGGCTAAGACAACAAAGCTATACTGTGGGGGTGCAGTATTAATGGAGATACTCTCCTTTGGATGAGAGGTAAAAACTACATTTTGTGACTCATCTTCAACTGAAAGACAAAAATCCAATGACACAATTCGTAAAGGTCAGGGAGTTTCTCCCAGTGACCTCCCCAACTACCAATCACTTCATAGCTCGTACAATGTGATTACTGCTGCATTTGCCTACAAATACGTAGGCACTTCAGTTACCTGTAAAGCACTGAGAAATATTTCAAGGTTATGGGTGCTATACCAAAAGGAAGTATTTTTATTGTTATTGCAAACAGCTGTAAACATTAATAGAAATGGTTCCAGCTAGGGTCTGGCGATATGTCGATATATCGCTAAAACCCGATATAATTTTCATATCGATATGCCGATATAGGCATTTTTAAAATATTGATATATCGAAAAATCGATATATCGGGGTAAAAAATCGGAATGACGCACCCTGAACTACAAGACCCAGAATGCTCATCTCTATACACAATGAACAGACCGAGGTGCAAAGCCGCCATATTGTATTCATAGTCCTCGAATACAATATACAGGTATGCAAGGGGTGGGGGGGGAGAGAGACGGCTGGGGGGGGGGGGGGGGGGGGGGGTGAGGGGGAGAGAAATGGCTGGGGGGAGGGAGAGAGAGACGGCTTGAGGGGGGGTGAGGGGGAGAGAGACAGCTGGGGTGGGTGGGGGGGAGAGAGATGGCTGCGGGGGGTAAGGGGGAGAGAGACGGCTGGGGGAGGCGGGGGAGGGAGAGAGAGACGGCTTGGGGGGGTGAGGGGGAGAGAGACGGCTGGGGGGAAAGGGGGAGAGAGACGGCTGGGGAGGGAGGAGGAGAGATGGCGGGGGTGAGGGGGAGAGAGATGGATGGGGAGGTGCGGGGAAGGGGGAGAGAGACGGCTGGGGGGGGAGGGGGAGAGACGGCTGGGGGGGTGGGGGGGGTGGGGGGGGGGGGGAGAGATGGCCGTGGGGGGGTGAGGGGGAGAGAGACGGCTGGGGGGGTTGGGGGGGGAGAGACGGCTGGGGGTGGGAGGGGGAGAGAGATGGCTGGGGGGGTGAGGGGGAGAGAGATGGATGGGGGGGGCGGGGGAGGGGGAGAGAGACGGCTGGGGGGGGAGGGGGAGAGAGATGGCTGGGGGGGGGAGAGGAAGGGGGAGAGACGGCTGGGGGTGTGTGGGGGGGAGAGACGGCTGTGGGGGGATGAGGGGGAGAGAGACGGCTGGGGGGGTTGGGGGAGAGAGACGGTTGTGGGTGGGAGGGGGAGAGAGAAGCTGGGGGGGTGGGGGGGGGGGAGAGAGACGGCTGGGGGGGGGGGGAGAGAGACGGCTGGGGGGGGGGGGAGAGAGACGGCTGGTGGGGGGGGGGAGAGAGACGGCTGGATTGGGGAGGGAGAGACGGCGGGTGGGGTGTGGGGAGAGACGGGTGGATGTGATAATATACAGATAGATAGAGATGGGGGGGATGTGAGAGAGACACAGACAGAAAAACACAGAGATAGAGAGAGTGAGAGACACAGAGAGAGAAAGATATTTACCTCCTGAGGAGATAGGCCCCGAATGCGCGTGCACCCCAAATGCGCGCGCACCCAGAAGGCGCACGCACTCCGAATGCGCGCGCACTCGGTATGCGCACGCCGCGCGCGCATGCGCAGTACGAAAAATCAGAAAATATCGATATTTCAGTATATCTCGATATGAGCCCATCGATATATCTAAATCGGAATTTCCATGTCGACGGACCCTAGTTCCAGCTAATAATAATAATAATCCTTGCACTTGATATAGCACTTTTCATAGCTTCTAGACGTCTCAAAGTGCTTCACAGAATATATTGTAAAGTGAATTGACTGTATATTTGTGGGCGAAACGCAGCAGCCAATTGCGCAGTGTCCCACAAACAGTCATGGATTGAAAATGAACAATTTTATTATTGTGTTTTTTTTTGGAGGGATTATTATTAGGCATGTGAAGTAAGGAAACTTGCCCAAGGTTTCGCCCTGACCTGCCTGGATTCGAACACAGGCCTCACGCTTGTAAGGCAAGTGCTCTAACCACTGAGCTACAGGAGCTCCACAATGTAGGAAAACAAGGAATTTTTGCTGAGGGTCAATTCTAATTTCATAACAAATGTTTTCAATCTATCGCTAAGAACAGAACAGAAAGTACACTGACTTGGTTTTCTTTCCCATTTTTAACTCAAGTAGTTCATCTAGAATTCCCAGATGATTTCAAGAAATGATTGCGATCCGTAGCATAATTTCAAACAGCAAGGAAAGATAAAGAATCCAGCACGGAAATGACTTGATTCACTGTTCAAAATATAAAGCAGGTTTTGAGAAAATCATTGCTCTCTATAAGGCTAGAGGTCTTTCACTTGTTCATATCTGGCAGATGCTTCTTCTTAACCTCATTCTCTCTGCTTGTGACAGGCCAAAGATGTGGATACAAACACATACCATATGGATTATTCCACCATGTTTGGATGGCTTAGTTAACAAGTAATGAATATTGTGGTTCCAAGTCTGTACATGTAGTCAGAGGTGTCCACTCAATAGCATATAGTTATTGGTGCTATTTGTTTTGCTATGTACAATATTACTGAAATTGCTGAATCATATAAGTATATCCTATGATGCTATAAATCACTGTTATACAGTATATTAAAATATAGTGTGACCTTTGTGGTACAATATGACTGCAGCTTTGGTCCTTTCTTCAATGCAATATTTTTCCATAAAATATCATTCAGTGTCACGTAAATCCAGTTGGTTCTTAGAAATGCTTTGTTAAAAAAAAAAGGTCTGCACAAAGGCTGAGTATCAGGCACAGTCCAGTGAGAATATAATGGGATTTAAATAAATTCCATCAAACTAGGTATTCTCCACATCATCATCGATCAGTTATCAAAAGCCCTTCGCACCCTTGGTCTAGGGAGTAGTGTTATACTGTAATAATAATAGTTGCATTTGATATAGTGCCTTATCAGATCGTGGGGATGTTTCAAAGTATTTCACAGAATATACCAGTACTGCAAAGTGAATTTGCTGTATATTCTGTGGGTGAAATTAATTTAATTGATTTAATTTTAAAATTCCAAGACTTCCACAATATTTTCCCAGTAAGAGTGAATTTCTGGTGTGGTCTTCAGCACTACAAATCTTCCACGTAAGCAAAGAAGCACCATGAAGTCTCTAACTAATAGTGGCAGTATACTGCACTTAAAATTGCCTGCATTAGGCAATGCAGGGGAGGGAAGTTAAAATGGATCTCTGGTAACTACTGTGTGCACACACAAATATACATACACATTCAACTTTTAAATGAGTTTTTTAAAATGCATAGATTTCAAGAGAAAAGTGCAGGAAGCTTTTCAATTGTTCTCCGTGCAGAGGAAATTCAATTCAATTCCAAATATAGACTGAAAACATTGTGAAATTCCATTTTCACACATTGCAGCCCTTGCTCCTAATTTTAGACACAAATTGAGGCATCTGTGTTGGGAGCTTCAAAGCCAAGGGCCCCTGCTTTACTACTTTTACATTACAATCTTACAAATTTTGCATGGTCCTATACTGTACAAGGAAGTAAAGGGAATGACAGCAGCAAAAGCTAGCCAGTTGCAAACTAGAAATTATGTGTTTTTATAAAAGATTTAAGAAAAATACGTTCATCCAAATGTATCGCTTGGCTCCATTTTATATGTGCCAACAAAGCAAGGGGAGAGGCAATATAACAATCCCTGTATATAATACACTACATATAAACATTTCAATGTCACATTCCTACTTCTGCTGCACTACACCCACCTGCAAAGCCTGCCAATGTGTGGACACTCTCACTCCCATATTTATAATCAACTGCTTGTTCACACGCAGAAACCTGTCTGTTTACTATTCGTCTGTAAATGTACTCTGACTTTTTGTGCCAGTTAACTACAAGGGCCAACCGCACCTTTTGCTGAAGGAAACCTCAGACCTAAATCACAATCTGCATTTACAGTAAAATAATCAAGTAGTCCTGGTTTTTTTTTACTGCAGGGCTGCAAGGAGAAATACTTTCAATGTAAAATGCAGTGAGTTGTTCGAATCTGGAATGCATTGCCTGCGTTTTACCCACAAATATACAGTCAAATCATTTTACAGTATATGCTGTGAAATGAATTGAAACGTCTAGAAGATGTGAAAAGCGCTATATCAAATGCAAGGATTATTATTTAGAATTTTTTAGTATCAAAATGATGCAATTACAGTTTCCTCCTTAGTAAGGGCCAATAACTTTTTACCACTATCGGTTGATTATAAAGTACCATCTGTCTGACTGCAGAAGGCTTTCTGCTTTCCCCACTGTTCAGTCATAAAAACATATCACAAGATGTTTACTGAGCTTTAGGAGTTTTTTTCACAAAATGATGTTACAGTAGCAAAGAAATCTTACTATATGGCTTCTTCAAAAGGAATATACAGTGTGTATTTTATCAGGCACTTTATTGGTCGACAATATGTGCTCTCTACTAGTTTTAAAAGACTGCAGTTTTAATATTAAAGTTCGTGGCAAACCTGAATGTTTAGTTGCCAAACAAATCTTGCGTCGCGGAGACACTATTTCTTGTCAGCACGAGATGAAAAATAAATTTCTCCACACATAAAGAAGGCACTTCTTCAACAGACAAACAAATGGCCTCTCATTTCTGTTTGTCTCAGTAGTTTTGACAAGGCACTCAAGCATATCTTAACAAAAGATACTTATGTTTTCTGACATCACATACCAGATCATCCTCTGAAACTGATTTATCACCCAGAACTCCCAACAAGTACATCCAGTTCACTTTTTTTTTGCATTATCCTACAGCACAGTGTAATTAAAGTACTTGTTCTGTCACTCAAATGAAATGCTTTCTTCAAAGGTAGATCACCTAACACAGGGGGAAAACAAAAACGATGGCATCTTGTAGATAGATCTGTGCGGACAAGTTAAAGTTATGGTTAGAATTAAGCTCTGAGTTCCAACTCAGGAACCAGGTCACACACATGGGACAGTCAAACCTAATGCAGTTTTAACCTTAACTCTTTCCTCCCCTCGCCCTGCCTTTCAGATCACATACCTGGTTGGGATCAGTGGCCCTGAAAACATGGCAAGCCATCTCAGACTCGGGGTTGTCAGGCTGGGTCCTGATCAAATAGGCAAAGTAGGTCAGATCTTGACTGTTGTGGATGAACCTGGTGATGTACTGAGCCTTGTGCTCGAAGATGAAGACCGACATGTTGCTGCTGGTGGAGTGGGGCACGCACCTGATGAGAGACGGGGTGAGGATCAGGAGGACCTCCCTGGCCGACAGAGAGGACGCCGGCTCCTGCTTCTCATTGCGTCTGCGGATCTCAGCCATCAACCAGGGCAACATGGGCAGGGTGGTCCTCCTGTCCAGGGTGGACCAGCCCATGTACCACAGTGTGAACCTTCTCTCGGATTTGCCCGAGTCGTCCTGTGGCGGCTGCTGCTGCTGTTGGCTGCTCTCCTCCATCCTCACTGGCTCGGGTTGGCAAAGGTGCAGATTATTGGTGTGGTTCCCACAGCGATAACACTGATGGTATTATCCCTGCACTGGGTAACCTGGGCTGAGCTTCAGCAGCTGAGGGCTGAGGGTGGGTGGTGCTGGTCACACCCCCCCCCCCTGGTCCATTGGCTTTCCACACAGAGGTGAGCAAACATAAGCTCTCTCGCTGTTCAAGTCCTTCCCTTTATCCACTGGCCAACCTTTCCCAGGGGACCCACCTTCCTGGTGATCAGCGTTGACTGTAATCTCTCCCTCTCTCTCTCTCTCTCTCTCTTTCTCTGGTCGGACAGACAAACAGATAGATAGGCAGACAGACAGATTGATAGACAGACAGACAGACAGAGAGACAGATCGGTGGCTTCTCTGCCCAGTTTAGCAAAGGGTGGCAGAGAGAGAGAGAGAGAGAGAGAGCAGTCCCCTCTCCCCTCTCTCTCCCAGCACCGGGAAGGGACTCACTCCGCACGTCCTCCTCGTGTCCTTGAGAGCAACGCTGGTAATCTGACTGTAACACAGACCCACACGGAGTGCTGCTGTCACTGCTGTTATTGCTGCTGTTATTACTGTCACCGGAGCTGCTGTTGTTACTGTTACTGTTGTTGTTACTGTTGTTACTGTCGCTGTTGCTACTGTCGCTGTTGCTGCTGCTTGTTGAGGGGAGAGCTCAGGCACTGGGTTCCTCCCTCCCTCCCTCCCCTCCCTCCCTCTGTCCTGTCTGTCTTACAGCCCAGCTCAAGTCTTTGCAAATTCACCAGACTGTGCTTCCGTCTCGTGTCCACTTCTTCACACAGATACAGACAGACAGATATCGATATATACAGTGTATATATATATAATAACCAGCAGATGTGTCCCTTCTGTTTTCTTCCTGGGGACAAAGACCCCGGTCCCAGGCTGACCAGGAAGGCGCAATCAAGCGATCCAGGCACAAGCTGCTCAAACGTGGCCTCGGCTTTCTGCTCAGCACATTTACATTTCACTACAGTGAGCCGCGAAAATAAAACCCTATGCAACTCTCTCTCTCTCTCTCCTCTCTCTCTCTCTCTCTCCCTCCCTTTCTCTCTCCTCTTCTCTCTCTCCTCCTCCTCTCTGTGCAGCTGCTGTGAGCAGTCTCAGCCCATGTCTGTCTGTGTGCCGGGCTACTTGGCAGTAGGTAAACCCGGGGTGGAGAGACAGACAGTCAGAGAGAGTGAGAGAGAGAGAGAGAGAGAGAGGGGGAATCCTGCTGCTGTCTCCAATCCCAGGTCCCTCCCTGGCTTGGCTGCTGCTGCTCTGGCTGAGGCTGCAGTTTGCGGTTGTTGTGTTGTTTGCCTGTCCCAGGCTGGGAGGTTTGCCTTCCACCAACTACAGCAGGAGGGTGGGGTGGGGGGAGAGGGAGGAGGGTCTGGGGTTTCACTTCACGTTGGCTGGAAACTGACTTGGTTCAGAGTTGCGTGAGCAGGGGAGGCGGGGAGACTGTAAAAGTGACAGCAAACATGTGCCAAGCAAGACTGGCTGGCTGGCTGGCCATCTGCTCTCACACACACACACACACACTCCAAGGAACATTTTATCCGCACTGCTTATTTCAATAGTAATAATAATTCGCCTCTTTTTTTAAACCGTGGCGGATATAGAGTTTGCCCAGAAGCCTGCCAGGACTAGCGGAAAGCACTGTAATAATAAATAATCCTTGCATTTGAAATGACTCCCGATCTTGTCACGAAGCCCTTCGCAGTATTCACCGCATAAAGTAGTAACTGTCCGTCCCGCAGTTGAACACCGCAGCCGATTTGTGCACAGCAATGATCCGCAAACTGTCCATGGAGTGAATGGCCCATTTCTCATCTTCCAGGACATTGGGAGAAACACTTTTCCCTTTTTAAATACTGCCATAGGATTGTTTAAGTCCCACCCGGTCAGGGAGAAGGCCTCTTGATTCAACATCCCCAGACTGAACTCACAGTATGGGGCTTGAACCCACAACCTTTTGACTCAGAAGAGAATTGGGTACCAACTGAACCAGTCTGACAACTGTACTGCTGGTTAAATGGCGCATTCCACTCACCAACAAATGGGGGAAACTCAATCAGGCAGTTATTGAAATGAAATAATATGGAGATTATAACAAGAAAAATGGATATGGCTTCCTGAGTAAAGAAATAAAACTGGCATTTTTTTTTAAAACTGGCAAAAATCAACCTGCAAATTTCTGAAGCTCGTGGAGCACCTGTAGCTCAGTGGTTAGAGCACTCGCCTTATAACCGTGAGACTTGTGTTTGAATCCAGGCAGGTGAGGGCGAAACCTTGGGCAAGTTTCCTTACTCCACATGCCTAATAATGAGCTGTCCAAAAAAACCACAATAATAAAATTGGTCATTTCAATCTATGATTGTTTGCGGAACACTGCTGTGCTCAATCAGCTGCCGCATTTTGCCCACAAATATAGTCAATTCACTTTACAGTATATTCTGTGAAGCGCTTTGAGACATCGATAAGATGTGAAAAGCGCTATATCAAAGGCAAGGATTATTATGATTATTATTATTCTCAACCTTCCATTTGCTGGATTCTGGAACATTAATACATAGAGAAAAATAGAAGGCGTGAAGGCTTGTATGAAGTATAAACACCATTAAGGATTAATTGGGCCAAATGGCCTGTTTCCAAGCCATATGATTCTAGGTAATTCTTTGTGTATCAGAAAATGATTTGTAGGGAATTTAGATTACCAGCAAATTCCTTTAAATAAAAATAGTGCTTTCACATTTTTCTTAATCTCATATCATTCTTGCATTCTGCTTGGAATGCCAGAGCACCTGCAGATATCCAGCTTTTAATTTTTTTTTGCTGTTCGTCAAGGTCACGTAGTTAGAACTGCTAGCTGGGAATGGAACACTGTTTTTTATTTTGGCATCCAAAGTCAGCATTGAGCCCTCCAGGCAAAGCTCCCTCTTGTGCCTTGCAATACACCTTCCAGGCTGAGAAAAGCACCCCCTGTATGGTTTGCTTCCATTTCCGATACCACCCATTCAGATTGTCCGAAAGAGATCCGCACTTTATAATAATCCTTACATTGGATATAGCGCTTTTCACATCTTCTAGACGTCTTACAGCGCTTCACAGAATATACTGTAAAGCAAATTGACTGTATATTTTATGGGCGAAACATGGCAGCCAATTGTGCACAGCAGTGACCCACAAACAGTCGTGGATTGAAATTATCCCCCGAAAATTGGAGGCATTATTATTAGGCATGTGGAGTAAGGAAGTTTGCCCAAGGTTTCATCCTGCCTGGAATTGAATCCAGGTCCAAGATTTTTTTAAATATATACGTTTATGTTGATCTATGGGAAATATGATATGGACAGTTTTATTTTATGACCACTGGAGGCCGGATTGGGTTTGTTCATGTTCACTTTACAATTCACGTTTATAATTCACAATCCTGACTGGATTCAAACCCTGCACTGGCAGATGAATGGGCAATATGTTAAGTCAGTGGTTACCCAACAAAATAAAGTTTTTTGATTGAATATTTCGTGATTTAGGCAATTAAAAGACACACTTTTTTTTAATGGCCTAAACACTTTTTTTTTAATAGTGAGTGAATGCTGTGCTGCATATTTCTGCATTGGAATTAGCTTGACCCAGACGAGCTGCTACAATTGAAAATAGTCAAGGCTAAGACTTGATAGAAAAATGAAAAGAGAGTTCAGCATTGGTGTCTCTTACCTTGATACCCTGCCCCCATTACAAAACACTGTGCTTATCCTATAACTAACAGCACAGTGGCTAGCCTTGCAATGGAGAGGTGAAGTTTAATTATTTAGGATGGCATACTGTCTCTTCTATGTATTGTTTATAAAGTGTTATAGTGGGCTGCCTTAGGCCCGGATCTATTTTAAAATGGATTTGTGAATCTTTGTGAGTATGGGGGAGTCAGTTGGTGATCTTGTGTAATGTTCTAATACAGCATTAAGCAGCACAGTTGCTATTAAAGTCACTATTAAAAAAAAGTTTTTTTTTGCAAAAAACTCACTACACTCACTATACTGAATAAATGTCACTATACTGTAGTGAGATTTATAACCACAACAAAAGACTAAAATAGAATTTGTTATAAGCCGTGGCTATTTCCCACTAGTTTCTTATTCTTAAATGGGGGCTATTTCAGTGTGACCAGAAGACCGCATCAGAACAAATAAGATCTGGCCAGTGAGATCAGGTAGTTTGGAATGAATTGAAGGCAGCATTTGAGGCTCTCTGGTGATCAGATGGCCAAATGTTCTACCATCACTGCAATTGGACTGTGGACTTAAACCTATTCAACGTGCTCTCAGTGTAACATTACATTCTGCACAGTCAACTAGCAATGGATGAAAATGGATGTGAAACAGACTTTTCACCTAATGGTATACTGGAAGGTAAAGTGAGCTCTTGTTTATGAAAAATGTCATTTAAATGGTGGATTTCTTTCTTTGATTAATAATAATAATTTATGCTCCCATCAATTTTCCTTGCACTGTTCCACCCTTATGTATCCGTTCTATATTTCCATGTACTGTAATTATGTATCATTGAATCTTATAATAAGGACCTCTTATGGTATGAAATTAATAACTAAAACATGTTATTTTACATTTGAAACATTACTGTACTACAGTACATTTGTTTCACCACAAATTTAAAAGTTCCATTATGCCAGAATGCTGATGTTTGAACAGAGAGCTCAAGATCATGTCCTTACTAGCGAGATATCTAGGTTTGATTCCCAAGCAGGGCAAAACCTTGGGCAAATTTCCTTACTCCACACGGCTGAGTCTTGTGGAGTCCTGTAGCTCAGTGGTTAGAGCACTTGCCTTACAAGCATGAGACCTGTGTTTTGAATCCAGGCAGGTCAGGGCGAAACCTTGGGCAAGTTTCCTTACACCACACACCTAATAATAATCCCTCAAAAAAACAATAAATAAAATTGGTAATTTCAATCCACGACTGTTTGTGGGACACTGCTGTGCGCAATTAGCTGCCGTGTTTCACCCACAAATATACAGTGAATTTGCTTTACAATATATTCTGTGAAGCGCTTTGAGACATCTAGAAGACATGAAAAGCGCTATATCAAATGCAAGGATTATTATTACTATTATAGTAATCCCTCAAGAAAAATATCTAATAATAAATTGGTCATTTTAATCCACGATTGTTTATGAGACACTGCATAAGCAATTGGCTACGTGTTTCATACACATATATATCTAGTCAATTCCCTTTAAGGTTTATTCTGTGAAACGTTTTGAGATGTCTCGAAGATGTGAAAGGTTCTATATCAAATGAAAGGAATATTATTATTAATAATTTTAATAATAGTCCTTGCAATTTAATATAGCACATTATCATAAAGTCTCAAAACACTTCGCAAAACTGTTAATTGTAGTGACTGAAAATGTCAGCAAAAATGCAGTAGCCAATTTGCACATAACCATATCTCGCAAAAAAATAAAGTGGATGATTCCTTTCTCATTGATGTGCTGCAAGAAAAATGATACAAATGTATCACTGAATGGTGCTACAAACAAATATATACAGTAATATAAAACTATGTTCATGTTGGATTCCTTCACTGGATGAATAAGAGAAATGATGATTCATTAGTTGTGGATTGGTTAATACTGTATATTGTGCTTTTAACTGCTAGAAAGAAGCAGGGTTTTATTTAAGAGAAAGCACAAACTTAGTTTGGGGAAAATTGTTGTGAAGATTTTAGTGAATAATTCAACAGATTTTACCTTCAAACCTCTGAAAGTTTTATCCAAATCCTCTGCACATCCATCATGACTATTTAGAACTGTATTTGCACACAACAGAAAAAACATTAAATTGGTTCAAATTGGCTTGAAGGGGATATTTTTATTCCTAGTTACTCCAAAAAACTTGTCATGTAATAAAAAGAAAAGTTATTTTGTCACTGATGTCTTATTTTAGTTAGAATTCTTTTCAAGCCCCACGTTAGGACTTTGAGCTCAGGCTTACACTCCAACAGTGGTGGAGGTAACAGGGCGTGGGGACGTAAATCCCCACCCTTTTAGCCTTTACGCACCTCATACCTCTCGCTCTGTCTCTCCCCGCATTGACTCTCACAAGGTTGTGCAAGGCAGAGAGACGGTATGGGAGTATGAGGCAGTGCAGAGAGCAACAGAAATGTGGCCTATCTCTCCCCTACCCCCCACCACCCCTTCCCCTTTTCTCCCAGTTGTAGTTCCCGGCCCTGCCACCGCACTCCAATATAATGCCGGGCAGCACTGAATTGTTGATTCTTCAGATCAGTCATTGAACCCAGATGCCATCTGCCTATTCAAATGGATGTTAAAGATTCCATGGTATTATGCAAAAGAGAAGGGTGTTTCCAAGACAAATTTGGTTTATTATTCATGGCTGTCTGTTAGCAAATTGACTGCTGCATTGACTCAGAAATGCAGTGGCTTCTCTAGAAACAAAAATCCTCCTGTGAAGCGCTTTGAGATCACATAATAAGGAGCTATATAACATGCAAGAATTACTATTCACCATAGACAAAGGGTATATTAGAACAGGTTTGCTCAGGAAACAAATTGATATTTGAGATATTCAGCAAAAAAAATCTGATTCATGAACTTTGTACATGTTCAATACATAACATATTACACATCTGGTTTTATAATTGAGCATCTGTGGTTTTACACATCTGCACACAATTCTGCCCCTTTCTCCCTCCACAGTGCAGGATGCAGTCAATGTGGCATCCTGTAGTACATTGGTTAGACCATTCGTCTCACAAGGGAGAGGACCTAGATTCAAGGACAGGTTAAAACTTTAGGCAAGTTCCCTTACTCCACATGTCTCTGCTCACCTAGCTGTAAGTTGATTGGTAGATCCATTATCCTGGGGGTAATAATCCTTTCAAAAAATGTATATACAAAAACAATTTGGTCACTCAATCCACTATTGTTTGTGGGACACTGCTACGTGTTTTTCCCACAAAATATACAGTGAATTCACTTTCCAGTATATTCTGCGAAGCGCTTTGAAATGTCATGAAGACGTGCTAAAGCGTTATATCAAGTCCTGATAGCTCAGTGGTTAGATCAGTTGCCTCACAAGTGAAAGACCTGGGTGTGATTCTAGGCAGGGCAAAACCTTGGGCAAGTTTCCTTGCTCCACACGCCTGATAATAATCCCTCACAAAAAACAATAATGATTTGGTCACTCAATTCACGACTGTTTGTGAGACACTGGTGTGCGCAATTGGCTGTCGCGCTTTGACCACAAAATATACAGTCAATTCACTTTATAGTGTATTCTATGAATGCTTTCAAATGCCTAGAAGATTTAAAAGGCATTACTGTATATCAAATGCAAAGCTTATTATTATTAATAGTAGTAATAGTACTGTATTATTATAACCAACTCCACAAAGCACTGGGGTTCGATCGCAGAATTATTACATGACTATACTCAGCTTCTGGTTGGAACTCTGCTGAGTGAGCATATGTGCATGAAATGATTCCCTGTCCCTACAATATAACAGCTGTTTAGCTACATGTGCACTGGAAGCAACAGAATGCTAGAACAAAGCCTTTATAAATAGGTTGCATCTTCTTTCGTTAACAAAGATGCAGCAACTTTGGTATTCTAATTTGAAACTAGACATAACTGCCTCAAATAAAGATCACAGATTACAAGTTAGGTTGGACGTAGAAGACCCTTCAAGTCCATCTGATCTCATCCTTCTAAAATACTCACTGTCTTCCCATTACATCATCAAGTTAATTTTTTTTAATGAATCCAGTGTTATGGCCTATCCATCCTTCCTGGTAATCTATCCGAGTTGTTAATGACCATTTGGATAAAATAAACTTTTCTATCTACCCTCTCTAAGCCTTTGTCATATCTCTTCTCCGAGCTTCAAAGAAAAGATAACCCCAGTTCATTAAACCTTTCCCTATAACGGCATTTCCCGATCCTAGGCAATATCCAGGTAAATCTTTGCTGTCTCTGATGCCTGAACATCTTTCCTATATGAGGAGCCCAAAACTGCAGACAGACAGAATTCCAAATGTGGGCTAACCATCATTTTGTATGGATTATACATGACTGTATCCTTATATTCTATTCCCCAAGCTATAAATACCCAGGAACCATGGGCTTTTCTAATGGTCTTATCCACAAACTAAATTCACTAACCTCGGTGATGGATTTGCTACCATTCTGCACCTTCTGCAAATTCACTAACATTTATGGATGTGCACTTAAAATAGCATTTTTCCCTTTATAAGATCACACTGCCACGTTTACTGAACACTGGAGAATAACACTCACTCAATGGCAAGGTCTGCATGTTTAAGATTATACTGTATAACCTTCAAAAGCATCCATTGTCTTACACTGTTAGAAATCATAATCACGCTGAGTAATAGCTTTCCATGTACAGCACATCATCCTAGGTGGTGACCTCAGTTCTCAGAAATCTGTGACCTACTTACATTAGATAAGTCCCACAAGCAGGCTCTCCTGTAATCCCCAAACAAATGCAATGATTTTACTAAAGATTGTTCAATTTACTGACATTTGGAAAATAATTATAATAACTTGCTTCATATAGTGCCTTCATGTAAAATGCTTTATTTAACCAAATAAATTTTAAAGGACTTTAAATGACATTGACAGCCTGCATTTCCCCATCCTGACTGACTCAGCTGGATTCTTGTCTCCAGTTCATAAAGTTCTGTGTTTAAGCCCCATGTCATCACTTTGAGCTCATAGTCCAAACTGACAGTCTAAATGCAATGCAATAGGGATGCTGGATTGGATGAGACGTTAAACCAAAGTCCCATTTGCCTATTCAGGTGGTTCTTAAAGATCTCATAACACTCTTCAAAAAAAATTCCAATTTCTCCTGGTTATGTTAGCCAACGATCCTCCAATTAAAATGGTCATTCACTTCACGGTTTTCTATAAGAGAATGCTGTGCACAAATGTGTTGATGTATTCACTTACAAAATGAGTCTTTACATTTGACAGAAATGTGGTGAAGCATTTTGGGACATGTTAGACACCATATCAAGTGCAAGGATTATTATTGTTACATAAAGTGTAACAATAATAGTCTGAGAACAGACAGGAAATTGGTTTTAAACTAATGTTATTTTAAAAATCTATGCCAATGTGAATTATGTAAATTTTATATAATAAAAAGGCCATCAAGTCCTTCTCAAGTTATCGTAAAATACATCTTACTTAACCTCTTTGAGAAAAAATTCTGTAAAATGAAAATGATCTACTCTTGCACCTGGGTTAGGTGACATTCACATGGTCTATACCAGCATTTCTATAAGGATTTGTTGAACTTCATGGAATATTTAATCATTCCTGATTATATTGATCCCTATTAATAGTAACAATTCTTATTTTAATTCTGCTCCTTCAAGGATGATGGTGGACAGAAACGAAGTTATGAGGAATACTGGTATGAAGGTTAGAGAGATTCTAATTCTAGGTGGCTGAAGATGATGCAGACTAATCTATTGTCTATGATTGTTCTATCTACTTTATATTTCAATATTGCAATGCTATTGGGATAACCTTTACAATAAGGATTCTACCCCCCTTGACCCCCCACCCCCACTGACAGATAGCGTGGTTAGAGCCCTTAATAGAATACAATTTATTTAGTGTGGTTTGTGAAAGGAATGGATTTCATAAGTGAATAATCTTTTCTCACATTCCACACTTTTTTTTTGTACTACTGTATATAACTGGAGGTTAAAGAAATCGATCAAACCCGTAAACATGTCAAACCCAATTCCCCCAATTACTTGTTGATGAATGTGGTTTAGAAGCAGTTGTTTCTTGTATTTGGAGATCAGCTTTGTAACATATACTGCTTGATGCAAAAACAGACCAGCAAACAGGTGAAGACTTGGTGAAATAGTTTAGTTGCTCTTCATTGTGTTAATTTTACTCCAACTATTTATTGGATTCTATAGCACGTTTGTTGTCTCTATGATGAATGCATAGTCACTACATTATACAGTATATCCTGTGAGGCACTTTGAGACTTCTCGATGAAGTGATAAAGTGCTGTATCAAATCCAAGCATTGTCATTAGTATTATTACGATGGTGATGATGACCTATTAGTTTGCGCACCTATTAGTTTGCGCATCACGATGGTGATGATGACCTATTGGTTTGGGAAATTCAGTTATTGATGCCGCTCTTTTTTTAAATAAGACAATTCCGTGATCTGTCCCTATCAAATAAATGTTTGTCATTCAAAATTCTATTAAAAGAAACTGAAAAAAAACATGAAAAAAATCACAGAAAAACTTAAACTTTCTATCTAACTCCTACAAAATGATTTCAGGATGAATGATTTATTTCCTTAGATCTTGTTACTTCATTCAATAAGGCATATCATGACATGTGAGTGGGTGTAGCTGCCCATTTTTTAAAATAAAAGGGCAAAGTCTACAAGTCTGAACACAAACAGTCAATGAAGTAGTTGGCTCGCTGCGGTTTGTTGCTGACAAAAGCCTCAATGACATGAATGCCATTTTTTCCTCGCTGTTTCTCTCACTGTAAGTGCTCTCCAAAAAGCTCTCAGCCTTCACCTGTATTTGGCGCAGAGGCTTTGAATGGTATGGTGATCAGAGATTATTAAAACTAGACCAACCACAGAAATGCTAGAAATTCAAGCAGGTCATTTAGTATCTAAAAGTGAAAACATGCCTTAACATTTTGGGCACGACCTTCCGGTGTCAGCTTGGCTCAGTTTATAACATTCTTGTCTCAAAAGCTTATATGTTCAAGCCCCATGTTTGAGTTCAGGCGTGACACGCTAGTGCAGTAAGTGAATGCTGCATTGTCAGAGGTAGGCTGTCCTGTCTATGATCTGTTGATCTGTTCAGGTGGACATTATAGTTTCCAGGACAACATATGGACAAGAGTTGATAATCCTTCAGATGAATTGGTTGTTCACCTGCTAACCATTTGTGGGACATGCTGTATGCAAATTGGCTGCCATGTTTGTTTCAAACTTTACAAATAGACTTGATTGCAATTACCTCAAGTGTTTTGATGTCATAAGCATTCCATCAAATGAAGGAATTATTCATTTGTAGTCGTATTATAATCCCAACTGAAAGTGGAAGCCACTTTAGATGCACATCAATTTACACTGTGTTGGCGGAAATCCCAACAACCGGAAGCTGGTAAATCGGATGAAATGCCTGGCCCCGATGTGTCTGTCTCACATGCCATCCACTGTTGTTGTCTGAAGAATTAAAAAGGCAAGTTAAACTAATCCTGGCATTTGAGATATTGTTTTGAGTATTCAAGGGTAGTGAAGAAAAAGATGGCATTGATCCAGAAGTTTGCATTATGCTTGGTTGGAGAATGTAGGAGTCAAAGTGGATAAGTAAGACTGAGAGAGGAAGAGTGCTGACACAGCAAGCCACTGAAAAGTCAAGTATTGTATATGTTTAAGGGCCAAACATTTAGCAAAGAACTTCTACCAATTTTCTGGTGTCAATAACATGGAGAAGAACACAATGCAAGTGTTGAAAGCTGTAGCTCCTGTAGCTCAGTGGTTAGAGCACTCGCCTTACAAGCCTGAGACCTGTGTTCAAATGTAGGCAGGTCAGGGCAAAACCTTGGGCAAGTTTCCTTACTCCACAAGCCCAATAATAATCCCTCCAAAGAAAACCACAATAATAAAATTGGTCATTTCAATCCACGACCGTTTGTGGGACACTGCTATGCTTAATTGGCTGCTGTGTTTCGCCCACAAATATACAGTCAATTCACTTTACAGTAGATTCTGTGAAGCGCTTAAACATGTCGATAAAATGTGAAAAATGCTATATCAAATGCAAGGATTTTTCTTATTATGATATAAATTGAGATTGGAATGCATTTTAAAAGAACAGGTGATGAGCAATAGTATAAATGTTATGTTGTATCTAGTTTTACTTTGTTTTCTAATTTACAGATGAGCTGTTGTGTGTTTCTAAAATACATGTTGTATAGTCATTCTGAAAGCAGTAGTTCTCCCATCATCATACAGTTCTGACAGACATTCATCAATGTTCTCTATATATTGTATAAATAGATAATACATTTTGTTTGGCTTCCAAACACTGTTTCATCAATCACTGTATCAAGTGATTGCAACATTTTTTGTAAGGATCTAATTCAAAATAAACACAGCTTCAATTAACAAATATGCATAAGAATCCTAGGAAAATATTGACTCCCAGCTACACTGTGATGAATTTCAGCAACAGCATTTGCACTTACCTGCTGCTCATGTTCCATCTGAAGAAGCAAAGAAAGCTGGCAGGACTACAGCGACATACTACTTGTTGCTGATGACTGGGCAGCATTCATAGCAGCTGTCCAAAAGACTGCCAAAAAGCCCCATGCCATCACCCTGGCCAACAGGGGAAGCATAGCAATATCAAACAGGAGCCAGAAACTTGAGTAAATGGAAGAAAAGATAACAAAAATAACAGTGATCTACAGAAACTTTAGAAATAGCCAGATGAAAGACAGATACACTCAGTATTCAGAAATCTATCTTACCCACATCAGTAATAAAAATAGCAAATATGATAGTACAGAGTACTGTGTTATTAAATGTGAATTAATGAAAAAAATGTTGACTGTGATGCAGGGCACAACATTGAAAACACTATCATAGTATTAGCCATTGTGATATGTAAAAATAGAAAAACTATTTCCACTCGTGGGTGAATCTGTGATTCGTGGTCACAGATTTAAAATAGTTTCAAGGCGAAGTAGAGGGGAGCTGAGGAGAAATGTTTTCACTCAGCGAGTTGTTCGAATCTGGAATGCATTGCCTGAAAAGGTGGTGGAGGCTGATTCGATAACAACTTTTAAAAGGGAATTAGATCTTTATTTAGGGAGAACAGGTCTATTAGGCTATGGGGAGCGGACAGGGCAGTGGGATTGAATCGCTCTTTTCAAAGAGCCGGCACAGACTAGATGTGCCAAATGGCCTCCTTTTGTGCCGTAAAATTCTATGAATCTATGAAGCATAGAGCCCATATATCCATATACAGGAATTATAAACCAAATAAATAATGATGGCATTCTACATTAGAGTACTGCCTCTAGCTACAGTCAAACTCTGATAACTCACCCCAGGGATGGGTCATCAATCCGAAATATCTTGTCACTTTCATAATATCTCAGCTATTCCAATACTTTTGTACATTTAAGATATTGTACTCTGGCCATTTCTAATTAGTCACCTCTGATAAGTAGTCGCTTGAGCAATTTCCCTTGGGATGAGTTTTCCTGTATGTCGTCATATTTATAAAAAATTGTAGAGGCTATAAAATGTATTTGTGAAGAAGCTGGGAGACAGGGTGTTATGAACTCATTGATCATTTCTAGCGTTCTGAATTTGAATGTTGTAGAAATCTAAACTCTACATATTTAAGACTTCAGAATAATATCTTAATTAAATCCTTGTTATAAAACTATAAAAACAAGACTCCTGCAGAATTAACGTTTATTACACAAAAAACACTTTTCTTGTGTTCAAAATAGCAATTTGTGCTTTATTCCTGCACAATTACATGGGATTTGGTAAAATTGATAGGGTAGGTAGGTTGGAGGAGGCCACACTGTATTGATGTGAATCGCTATAAATAACATAAATTAAGTAAATGTAAATGCAGAATGTACAAAGAGCCCTGTTGAAAATGCTGCATAAACAAGGGCAGAACAAATACCTTTTCCTTTCCCACGTTTCCTGCATTATAATAACAGTCATAATTCATTTTCTGTTATTACTGGAGCAGGATACTTCCTGGGAAGGTAGCACTTTAACAACAATAACAAAATTACATTTGTATAGCACCTTTCACATCAGGAGGACGTCCCAAGGTACTATCAGGACCTGACTTTTTCTCACACTGGGGCTCACGCATTGAGTTAGCTGCAACCAGCACTACAAAGTAAATCTGAAACTAAATGAAAGAATAGCGTTGCAAAAAAAACAAACATGATTTTATTTGATGAATGTTTCTGAGCATGCTTGATTTACACTCGCAATTTTTTCTTCTCCCTCCTAGAGGAATCCAGAACAAGAGCTCATCATTTAAAAATGAGAGTTAAACCAATTTAGCGTGCAATCAGAAAATATCTTTTCACACAACTGTTGTGAAATGTTGCATTCACAATTCCCAAATGGTTGCAGATGACAGGTCAATTGAAATAAGCAGTTAGGTGAATACAGTATTTGATAAGCAGCTTCAAGGAATGTGGTGAAAGGGTAGGATATCAGTCTGGCTCACTTGACAGCTCTCACTACTGAGTCAGATAGTTGTGGACCATGTCACAAATTGAAGATCACACTCAGTATGTGCTGCATATTCTGAGGTACTATCCTACAGATAACAACAAAATTACACTTGTACAGCATCTCTCACATCAGGAAGACATCCCAAGGTGCTGGATAGTCATTGTTTCAGACCCGAGCTGGAGACAGGGAAGGTGGAGGGAAAGGGTGGGATTTGGAGTGACTGATGGGACTATCAATTCACTTTACAGTATATTCTGTGAAGCGCTTTGAGACGTCTAGAAGACATGGAAAGCACCATGTCAAATGCAAGGATGATTATTATTCTTATCTACAGGATAAAATTTGTCAGCCACATTATGCCTGATTGTGGGAAGTTGCTTTGAACAAATTGGCTGCTGCAGTCACTACACTCTACAGTAGCAAATCCTCTGGAGAGCCCTAGCTTATCTAATTATTGTTCATGACCTCTACCATTGGGGATTCTCTTCACTTCCACGAGGACTTGAGCAATGCATTATTTCATTTTAAGTATCTATTTAATGATCCAAAAGTAATTCTACTAATTTATTTTGGCATAATATCCTGAATCACTATAATTTCATATATATGACATGCATACAAAACATTCTGCAAGCATTGTATTTGATACAACACCTTTCACATCAGGAGGACACCCAAAAGCACTTCACACAGTCAGACTGTGTGTTATGTGGGTGAATATGGGGAAAAGGCAAACATCAAGGGAGTGCAACTGAATGAATACTCCTTTCAGTGTAATCATGCAACAACAACAACAAAATTTCATTTGTATTGTCCTTTTAACACAGGCATAATGCATTTAATGACCTCCTTTTGTGCCGCAAAGTTCCCTGGTGCATTGTCATCACACAAAATCCTAGAATTCAACAATGAATGGAATTCACTAAATGACTGAGTGGCTTGAGTTTCAGTTGTTAGAGCTACTCTATTTTTTAAAAACAATTTAATAATTTATATTTATTTGTATTTAAACATAAAATATATTGAGGACACATTTGTTCAACAGGCAGACTTGATACTACAACATTATTGGGACTTACACAGGTGTGCAATCTTTGTTTTGCTTTGACTGTTGGATAAATAGTGTATCACTGGGTTACTGGTATATGCTGTGTTTATTATTCACTTAATTCTTTGCTGATGGAAAACAAGTTTCTTCCTAACACATTGATCTCTTGTTTGCATTACTGACATTTGCTTCTTTTACCTTTCATCTCCTGAAGAAACTGATTTGTGCTAGCGTACAATATCTAAGGCACTAGCAAACCTGTTTTTCACACAAGTGACCATTCTTCATGCATGACCTTAGGTAGTGGTTGGAAAATTGCACTGTTGGCAAAATGGTTTGTAAATAGTGGGTCTAGAACTCTATTTGGATATAGATGTCCTGGCATGCATCACAATATACTTTGGTTGCACTTTGAATATCAAAACTAACATTATAATAATAATCCTTGAATTTGATATAGTGCTCTTCACATCTTCTAGGTGTCTCAAAGAGCTTCACAGAATCTACAGTAAAGTGAATTGACTGTATAGTTGTGGGCGAAACACAGCCGCCAATTGAACAGAACAGTATTCCCACAAAAGATCATGGATTGAAATGAACAATTTTTTCTTTTGCCGTGAGGGATTATTAACAGGTGTGTGGAGTAAGGAAACTTGCCCAAGGTTTTGCCCTGCCTGGAATCAAATCCAGGTCTCTCACTTGTGAGGCGGGTGCTCTAACCACTGAGCTACAGGACTCTGATTGGTACCCAAATGGAGATCCAGATTATATAGAAGGAATTATCCACTATTTACATATTATTTTGCTATTATTGCAAATTAGGCTTTATTGAGAATTAAGAGGCAAATTAACAATCTTATCTCATCTAAACCCTGCCTTCATAGAATATGCCACACACTTGCCAGCACAGTGATTGAGAAGTACTCAGGAGATAAAGGCATTGGTGAAAGTATTCCTCTGAGATACTGAGACCAGTTGTAGCTTCATCCACAACCACTGCAATTGAGATCAGGAAACTCAGCAGTTTGTGAGAATCAATTGCTGAAAGGACCTTATTCATCTGTATGCTTCGCTATCACGCTTTGGCGCACTTACCCTCCAAACCATAGCATCTTTCATTGTAAGCATATTCAAAATCTTGATGGACTGCTTTTGAAATTAAACCATTTTGTTGTTTTAATAGCAAATAGAGGGGATTGAAATTACCTCACTGCTTCCATCTTTTGGTAATAAGTAGTATTGTGGCATATATTATTAATTCAGTTGCAATTTAGCATCCTTGCAGCCATGGTCTGGCCTCCTCCTTGTCCCCCGAATCCTCTATTCCACCATCGGCAGCCGAAACTTTGGAACTCTTTCCCTCAACCCCTACACCTCACCCCCCTCCTTTCCCATCTTCAGATCGTGCCTGAAAACCTTCCTCTTTGACCACGGTTACGGTCACCTTCCCTTCTCCCTGGGTTGGCTTCGGGCTCCGCCATTGTGAAGCGCTCTGAGACTACGCCCTGCGTGGAGGGCCCTTTATAAATGCAACTTGTTGTTGTAGTAGTTTGTGATTGCAGCAACACAAAAAATAGGTAACGGATATGAAACAAATATTTTTAATTAATAGATATGTTTAATATGTTTAACTGAACAGAAGAAATTCATTGTTGTCTTCATACGTTCACCAACTGTTCTCACTTCTCAAAGGTTTCTCTGCAGAATATAAATTACATTTTAATTTTTTTTTACCTTGGATACCTTTGTGGTGTTCCAATGTGCTTAATTATTAGAATGCTGTCAATTAGGAGCCATATATTAAAATTGTTAATGATTTTTTGATGGATTAATTGTCTCTCACGTTATGCCTTTTGTATGTTAATATAGATACCTCAAGCTTTGTAAATATTGAGGGGGATGGAAATGAGCTAGCACCAAGCAAAATCCCACCCACAGTCCATCATAAGCATATTCAAAGTCTGTTCACTGCGAGCTTGCATCAATTGGTAGCACTCTCTCCTTCAGATCAGAGGTTTTTGCGCTGAAGCTTGGAACAAGCCTTATGTCAAGCTCATAATCCATGGAGGCTTCTGTAGTGAAGAGTTAGATAGTCTAGCGAGCAGAGAATTAGTGTTGTAAATCTGAACATGATAAATGTATGGATTAGGTGTCATCCATATACATGTGTAAACCCCATGCTGGGGGATGACATCTTGAGAGGCATATAGATATTGAAAAGGAATGGGAATTTCTCTGGATGTCTTGGCTAATAATCTTCCAGGATAAATTGATCATCACCTGATGGTTAGCCCTTGCTGATGCAAATAGTTGCTGCATTGACTAGAAAAACAGTAATGTTTGGAGACATTTTGAACTTTGTTGAACTACAAAAATGCAAGTTGTTTCTTGGAGAAGACATCAGAGGACAAAAGCAAAGCAATAACAAAATACATTAAATAATTAATTTTGCATATGGAAAGATTGTCCACATTATGTTCAAACAATCCAGACAATAGCATGAGGTTCACCTTATGTTAAACAAAAGTACTGAGCATATGTACGTGATGATTAGCAGCTCGAGGGAACAAATTGAAAATTGCTAGACGAGTCCATTATCTATTGCACTATTCTGGGAATAAACTGAGGATATAAGAAAAAACAAACTCTTCTGCCTGCTTTGAATTTAATGCTTTCTCTGTGTCACCAAGAATAAACAGAGATTGCTCATGTGGTTTAATTCAATAGCGGGGCACCGTCACTTGTATAAACTTGACATAGTTGTTGATTAAACTGTGGCTATTATATGGCATCCTTTCTGCTCATAATTGTGGTGGTTAAAGAAGCCATTTATGGTCAACAGAGTGGATTCTACTGCACGATAGTGTCTCATTGCAAATTTTAGATTGAAGCTATGGAGCATTTCTTCCAAATACTCTGTGCCTGCAGCACAATCTTTTATATTAAGAATAATTGTTTCATTTGATTTTGCATCCTTCACATTGGGAGGTCATCTCAAACTGCTTCAAAGGATTTATTATACTGTACAGTATATTTAAGGATTTTTGTATTTTGTACGTGAATGCTGCAGGCAATTTGCACACAATGCTTCACGAACATCCTGGAATTTATGTTCGACCAATTCTGAGACAGATTTTCAAAGGGAGGAGTTTTAGCTTATCTGGGACTGAATAAAGATGTAATGCATCTTTCTACAAAATGGAATGAATGTGTGGGACAAATGTTCTAAAATGTCTCATTTTTTGTCTTCTGATCCCTAGCTATTCGTTCTGCTATAATATCTTATCTCAATTTGCTATTTTATAAGGAATGCAAAGTCTAATTATGAAGGTAAACAGTTGCTTCTTGAGAGTTAATTTTGGTCCTGAGCTCAGTGGTCAGAGCACTCACCTCGCAAGTGAGAGACCCGAGTTTGATTCCAGGCAGGGAGAAACATTGGGCAAGTTTCAATACTCCACATGCCCGTTTATCTAGCAGTAAGAACCCAGTTGTTGGTCGATTGGCAGATCGCCTTTTCAGGGATAATAATCCCTCCCAAAAAAAATTGGGTCACCTAATCCACATCTATTTGTGGGACTGTTATGTGCAATTGGCTATCGCATTTTGCCCACAAAATAAACAGTCACTACACTTTACAGTATATTCTGTGAAGCTCTTTGAGACATAAGGCATTTTACAAAATGCAAGGATTATTATTAGGAACAACCATGATATTAATGATCTTTTAATTACATATTGAGCTTTAATTGTATTAACACTTACTGAATCAATACAAATTGCTAATGGCGGGTGTCTAGAATATCTGATGTACGAACATCTGAAATATGGACTAAAACACAAGAAAAGTGAAATTAGTTTTATCAAAGGCCACTTTTTTTGTGGTTCACTATGTACTTTTGAGCAAGAAACAAAACCATATTTTTCTCCCTATGAATAAATCACTGACGTTACATTTGGGCCATTCCAATTCATGCTTCATATAAATGAAACTAATGCAGATTGTTTGCCAATAAAATAAAAGCTTATTTATTCTACAAAAGGCAGTGCAGAAAGAAATGACTTGTTCTGTAATTTGTTTCACATTGAATGGATAAAAATTCACAATAAATTGCAGCTATACTATATTTTCATTCCTATTCAGTTTATTTGTCTGAGCAGGCTGAAAGCTGGATTGGATAATAAGCACATATTCTGCTGCCAAGCTTTTGCTTGTGTTCTGATATAACTATCCTAAAATATGACACTACAATTTGACTCCACCAGATAGTTTCAGCGCCTTGGGACGTCCTCCCGACGTGAAAGGCGTTTTATTAATGTAATTTTGTTGTTGTAGTACAGCCTCCATTAAATTAATTGAACAGTGAGATTCAGAACTGTACCCACATTGCTACATTACACTAAAATTTATCTCCTCTGCTTTTATTGATCAACTGAAAACAGCTGGTGCAACTCATTTCTGCTAACCTCCTCAAAACTGTTTAATGCGCACCTTTTTTCACTGGGGTTGCTTAACTGAAGGGAAAACAAATAATTAAACCTTTCATCAAAACTCTACTAGCTGATCAATCATTGCATAATGTATCTTGAAATTTAATAATAAAAGAAAAGCAACATCCATGGTTTGTAATGTAGCTTACCAAGTTAAACATTACAGGCTAATGTGATATTTCAGCTTTGTGCTGTTATGCAAGAACAGGCAGGTGTGGCAGTGCAGTTCATATGTCAAAGTCCAAATCCTGGAGGCGATAGATTCACAGCTGGGGAATTTAACACCCAAAGCTATGCTTGGGACAATATTGATAGAAGTATTATTAGGCGTGTCGAGTATGGAAACTTGCCCAAAGTTTCGTCCTGCCGGGAATTGAACCCAGTTCTCTCGCTCGCAACAACAAAATTACATTTATAGAGCACCTTTCGTATCGGGAGGACATCCCAAGGCGCTGAGTAGGAATAATCCTCTTTGCCAGGTACAACCCCATGCCCAGTATCTATGAAATTTAAAACACAAAAAAAACACAATAATAATCTGAATAAGACTTTCAATCTTTTCACAGATTCAAATTCAAGTTTATTTTAGAAGCTTTTGGCAGTCATATAGAAGCAAGTTTAAGTTGTCTAAATAAAATACTACAATTTGTTTCAAGTAATTAAGATGAACAGAAACAAAACACAGCTCATTTTAACTTGATGGGGTAGCACCAAATGACTCTATGAAATGAACATTAATTAAAACATGTACAAGAGCTCCCCTGATAGATAAAGGCATTGCTACACAGTTGCGCTGAAACAGACAAACCCCAAGGTTACAGATTAAACTTCTGGTCTGTACTGAATAGAGGTGTGCAATATCAGTTGAGAACAGAATCATTTCCAGCTGTGATGCTGCTAGTTGTCATTACTCATTGAAACATATTGAATAAAGGGCCATCACTCACTGATACAGCGGGGTAAAGGCTACTGGATGAGGTGCAAAATAGTGCGTGACATCTGTAAACTAACAAAAGGAAAAGCCAATTGAATTCAGGTGAAGGGAAAAAAATGAGAAGAAAAAAAATTCCCGGGGTAATGTGGGAGAAAAGATTAAAAAGCTGAACAAGTATTTGGAAACTGAGCTATATTTAAAACAATGAAGAGGCAGAACATAGTACAGTACAATATTTCTATGGAAACAGTGCATATTAACTGAAAGATCCCTATATTTCTTTTTTGACAAACTTTTTAAATAAACAATATACTCCTACTGTCTTATTATCATGGATTGAAGGCTGGAAGATTTTTTTAAATAAAAACTGTTATTCCTTTGATCTCATGAGAAAAATCACCATTATGCATAATTAAGATAGAACAAGGTCTGCCTATCAATTTACTTCTTGCATCTTCTCCACCTGTTATGTAATCTTCCGTCAAAATGATCAATTTCAGTCCCCAGACTGCACACACCCCTCCACCATTCACAGTAAACTTGTGCAATTCAGGCAAATGTTAATATACAGTAAAAGCCCGTTTATCCAGAACCCTCGGGACCTGGCCAATATCGGTTAAAGTGCCTGCCGGATATTCGGCCAAAAACGCAAAAAACAAATTCTGGTTAATCGAATGCGGACTTTTTTTTTTGCGATGCTGGTTATCGCAAAAGTTACAGTTGATCGGGTGCCGGATAAATGGGCTTTTACTGTACTTAACTCCCAATTTAACTGCTGCATCAATCTGATCATTTCCATTTCCCCACATTAGCCACCCTTTACCTCTCTGACGATTGACAATTTTATGTCAGTTAGTGGTATTTATAGGCAGTTTTGAGTTGCAGCTTCAGATCCAATAGAAACAGAACTGCAAATTGCACATCCTTGATCTACATCAATTCCTTTCAGCTCAAAGACCAAATAGTTTTGTTGCCTGACCTGCTGAGTGTTGTTCCTAGCAACTTGTTTTTGTCTTCCATTTATCAGTCTGCATAAGATTCAAGCCTGAATCCCAGAACACATATTCAATTTCCCCCACTTAATGCATCTTCTGTAACATTTTGCAACCCCATTTCTTATTTTGGCTCATTCATTCAATTACATGTAGTACTTGATTTCGTGTTTTTTTTTTAAGAAATGTATATAATTCATCCCCAGTTTTCTATAAAATTTGTTCCACAGTCAAAGTGTCACAATTTCTCAAATGCCGCTGCTTCATTACATAAAATAAACTCCAGCATTTTAAACAGGGTGTTTACTAACATGCAACAAAAGGAAAACAGGAGATTTTCTTAACAATAATAATAATAATCCTTACATTTGATGTAGCGCTTTTCACGTTTTCTAGACGCCTCAAAGCATTCACTGAATATACTGTAAAGTGAGTTGACTGTATACTTGCCGGCGAAACGCAGCAACCAATTGCACATAGCAGTGTCCCACAAACAGCTGTGGATAGAAGTGACCAATTTTTTTTGTGAAGGGATTATTATCAGGCGTGTGGAGTATGGAAACTTATCAAAGTTTTGCCCTGCTGGGAATTGAACCCAGGTCTCTCTATCAAGGCGAGTGCTCTAACCACTGAGCTACAGGATTGTAGTCAAGATTCGAAAAAAATTGTAACCCAAAAGCAACACAGAACTCCGTCCTGCCAGGTTTTCTTTTGCGTTAAACTTCTTTGTCTTCTTTGTGATGGAATCAGAAAAATGCCCATAAAGGGAAGAACAATGGGGCAAAACATCACATTGTTTCAAGGACAGAGGCCATTTCTCTGAACTGTTTGGAGAAATTCTGTAAAGATATAGAAATAAAATAATTACAGGATAGAACACTTCTACTCAAGACATACTATAGTGCATTATGTAGAAAGGTATCAATAATTTGGTTATGGTGGTCTCAAGACCAACTGAGATTAGGTAGTT